>OX465297.1:147123768-149523768 GCA_949987735.1 Leucophora obtusa
GCGACTAAGAAGGCATATATTATAGATTTTTATGATCCCTTAAAGAAATAACTATTGATAAAAAGTTTAGACCAGTTTATGACTTTTATCATAAAGGTAAAAAAAAAACGAGTAAAAAAGTTAAAGTCGGGCATGCCGATTATATAATACCCTACACAAGTCTGGTTAAAAACCAACTACTGTTTGGATCCGAAATTCGAATGGGTTAAAACGGACTTGCGTCAAAATTTTCTATAGAGATCCACATAGTGACCGATCCTATCTAGAATCAATAGGCTTTCTCCTTGGGACCATGTGAGTCAGCGAACCAAATTTCATTGAAATATCTTATTTGCGAATTGCAGCGTGTAAACAATTCAAATTTGGGGGGGGGGTGGACCCTTATATGGGCACTAGGTCTAAACATGGACCGATTTTAACCAAAATCAATAGGCTTCGTTCTTGGTCCAAATTTGTACCAAATTTCATCGAAATATCTTAACATTTTCGACCTGCAGAGTGTGCACAAGAATGCATGGATAGACAGACGGACGGACATCGTTAAAGTGATTCTGAGTCGATTGGTATATTAAGGTAGGTCTCGGACCTATATTTTTTGGTGTTACAAACATCAGCACAAACTTATTATACCCTCTCCACGTAGTGGTGTAGGATATAAAAAGTTATTTTTTGACTTTTATTTTTTCGAGCAAAAATAAAAGTTATTTCTTGACTTTTATTTTTCTGAGCAGAAACAAAAGTTATTTTGCGGCTTTTCGTTTTTCGAGCAGGAAAACAAGTTATTTTTTGACTTTTATTTTGAGCGAATATGAAAGTTATTTTTTTTTTTTTTTGACAAAAAACAAATTAAAATATTAGAATTTTGACAAATTCATATCAAACATATAAAAATATGAGAAATCCCTATAAAAGCGAGCTCCATCGTAATTTTTATTTGATCAAAGCCAATTCGAAAAATAAATTAATGATTTGCCTCCATATTTAAAAAATTCAGATAAAATTTCAACTTTTAAAACGAACCTTGAAAAATATTTATTTGAACATATAGAAGAGCTTCTGATTTAGAATTGAGTTATCTCCTAAATGTAATAGTAAATATTTTATTTAAGTAAATATTTTTTTTATTATTATTTCAGGAAAATAATTTATATAATCCCGAGTAAAAAAAATAATATATAATCATATGTGGCACATATTACAATATATAATTAGACATGTCGTTATGTATATCCATATATAATTATATATAACGTCTTTTTCCAAAATTTTTCCTTATTTTATGCCATATATAATTTCATCTAATTAGATATCGGCCTTTATAATATTAGATATGGTATATATGATAATATTATATAGCATGGCTGATCTTATTGCATATATAGTTGTATATAGAGCTATATCTTAATATATATGGCGGCATTTTAGGAATATATAATTATATATGGTATCATTTAAACAATATATAACTATAAATGGTGCCAGTTAAACTATATATTATCAAAAATGGTGGCATTTAAACAATATATGGGCATATATGGTACCTCATGAACAAGCTCTTTAATTCAGTTGCAGATATGATAATATATGCTACTAAATATAGTGCCATATATATTTATATATGGTGTTATTTAAGCAATATATTAGCATATATGGTGTCATTTAAACCATATATTATTATATATGGGACCTTATGAACAACATTTCTAATACAGTTCCAGATATGATAATATATTCCATATATATAGTACCATATACTTTGATATATCGTATCATTTAAACAACCCGAGTAAAAATAGTCACATATAGTCATATATGTGATTAAGTTATATCTGTATAAATATACAGTTTCATCCGAAGTATGGCCCGATATATTTTGATCAATTGTTTATCTAAATGTATCAGTTTAGATCTGACCTGATTAAATTATGTGTTAATCAGATGAAATTGTATCAGATTTTTGACCTGATGCAATTTTATCGGTTTGATCGTAATTGGTTCAATTTTATATAAATAAAATACAATTGTATCCGACATTTACCTTATACAATTGTATCAAAGTTTTAAACTGATATCAGGTCAAAATTGGGATATAACTATATAATTTTGTATACAAATATATCTATTTGGACCTAAACTGATACCATGTATTATAAACCAATAAAATTGTATCAGGTCAAAAATCTGATACAATTTCATCTGATTAACATATAATTTAATCAGGTCAGATCTAAACTGATGCAATTAGATAAAAACTGATACAAATAAGAACTGATACAATTTTATCGGGCCATTTTTCGGATCAAGTGGTATATGGATGAATCTAAGTTATCTATTACCATATAAAGCTCCATATTGTTTTTTTTAATAGGGAACATACCATATATGGTGCCATTTAAACAATATATTTTCATATATGGTGCCATCTAAACAATATATGGTCATATATGGTAACTCATCAGCAACTACAATACTAACTGTATTTCAGAAGCTCTTAATTGTATTTCAGAAATTTTAAATGTATTTGAGAAATTCCATAATTTCAGAAATTTATTAATTGTATTTCAGAAATAATCGAATCTATTTCAGAACTTGTTGATTGTTTATCATAGTTAATAGAGAAAAATTTATAAATTACATTTCATAATTGCTGAAATATAATTGATAATTTCTGAAATACAGTTTGATAATTTCTGAAATACAGTTGTGAATTTCGGAAATACAATTAATAATTTCTGAAATACAATTGATAAAACTGAAGTTCAATTGACTTGTTCTGAAATACAATTCATAAATCTAAAAAATAATTGATAAGTTCTGAAATACAATTGCTAAAACTGAAATTCAATTGATTATTTCTGAAATACAATTGATAAATCTTAAAAACAATTGATACAATTGGAAATGGTGTAGAGCGTTAAAAAGATGGAAATAAAATTATTTTTTTTTTTTAATTCAATTTAATAAAAAAAATATAATTTTATAAAAACATTTATAGAAAATAAAATTATAATTTTATAAAAAGAAATTATTTTTATAAAAAAAAATGCATAGCCGTGAACCGTATCGAACTCGAGACCTTCTGAGTTTAAACCTTATTTTAACAAAATATTGTAATTTTTATCAAATCAGTGCTCTGTCAGTGTATTGTTTTTTGAACTGTTGTCAATATCTGTCTGGGATCTTATTTAATCCCAAAAAAATGGAGATCTTACGTAGTACCCAAATATAATGCGGGATCTAATTTTATCTGTCATTTTTCTGGATAGTTTTAGATGTCAATCTCCAAATATATTGCTGTTACTAATTCGATCTGCAATTTATGGGATAAATTAAGATCCTACCAAATCCCCAAATATATCACTGGATTTAATTTGATCTGCAATTTATCGGAAAAGTTAAGATCTTACGCAATCCCGAATTATATTACTGGATCTAATTTGATCCGTAATTTTTTGGATAAATTTAGATCTTACTTAATCCCCAAATATATTGCTGGATCTAATTCGATCTTACATTTTTCGGATCAAATTAGATCTAAGTTTATCCACAAATGTATTGCTGGATCTAATTCGATCCGCCATTTTTCGGATCAAATTATATCTTGGTTTATCCCCAAAGATGTCATTGGACCTCCCAATTTTGAGACATAACTTGATCTTAGTTTATCCCCATATATACAATGGGATCTAATACGATATCATAGGATACACCCAATTTTGAGATCTAATTGGATCAGCTAGATATTACAGTAGATCTTAAACAATATCAAATTGGATAAGATTAGATATTGCGCGAGATCAATTTTTTTTACTCAGGATATTTATTTAATTATATAAAATTTATTATTACCAAAAATGCAAAATTTGCCAACTTGCTTCACCAATGCCTATTAGGCGCTATAGCACTGAAATTATAATGAATGGTTTGATAAATAAAATAATAAATAAAAAAAAAAAACAATTTTATCTTGCTTAAAAAAACAAAAGTAAAAAAATAACTTTTATTTTTGATCAAAAAAATAAAAGTCAAGAAATAAGTTTTATTTTTCCTCGATAAAATAAGTCAAAAACAAAGCAAAGCATTTTTTGAAAGACTAGTCCACAAGGATCATTAGGATATACTTGAATCACTTCTCCGACATTTGGTTCTATGTGCTTTTTATTGTTTAAAATTCAAAATTTTCGGTCCCTGGTTTAGACAGATAGATAAAAAAAATTTAAATAAGTTAAATTTTTTTCATCTAAGGGCTGGAATATAGTTTTTTTTTTACTTTTCTTCAACTGTGACTAGAAAACACCACCGTGGAAAGATTTTAGATCTTTCAAAAACTATTTGTATTTGTAAATATTTGTAGAAAAAAAACCAAAAGACCCTTGCAAAAAGAATAACATTCAGTTTTAAAGGTGAAAGAATAAATAATCTATGCTGAAAACTGGATTTTAGAAAACAGAGCTAGAATGATAAAAAAAAGTCGGGGAAACGCAATAAAAATGCTTATTAAAAACACATAAAAACCGTTTATTCGAACCAATGAAAAAAATCTGAAACCCGATTAAAAAAAAAAGGCGGTTCGAAAACTAAGGTTTAATCGCCGCTTTCGATGTCGGGTATTCTATATCCATTTTTTTAAATTTGGGACGATGGCGTTCGATAGCGAGAGTATGATCAAACAAAACTGTCACTTTTTCATTCGATACTTAATTAATGATCGAAATCATATATTTTGCATTGTTTTGGAACAAAAAGCATATCGTTAGTTGAAATGCAAAACCACGTAACTAACATTTTTACTATTTTACAGGAGAAACAATTTTTTACAATTTTCAAGCAACAAGTATGTAGTTACGTGCTTTCGATTTTCGCTAATAATATGTCTAATTTTTATTATATGACAGTAAAAATTGGAGAAGACGTGGACCTCGTTGATATGCATCATAATCGATCAAAAAACCGATTTTGTATTTTTTGTTAGTTACGTGGTTTTGCATTTCAGCTAACGATATGAACATTGCTTTAAAGTACTTTTTATAAATGAATAGGGTCCAAAAATGTTTTAAAATTGTCCAAATATATTTTAAAGTTGTCTAAAAATGTTTCAAAATTGTGCAAAATTATCCAAAAATGTTTTAAAATTTTCCAAAAATGTTTCAAAATTATTCAAAAATCATTCAAAATTGTCCAAAAATGTTTTAAAATTTAAAAATTTCCTATAGTTTCCTTTTATTTTTTTAAAATTTTTGTTTTCGAATTATGTTTGTATGTTTTTATTTATCATTCTTACAAAACAATTTTTATTGTAAATGAACAACAAGAAATGTATCACTTATTGATCAAAAGTAGCAAATATTTTTTACGCTACCAAAATATGACAGCGCTACCTGAGCGCTCAGACTGAGCGGTTAGTGATCAGGTCGTTCAGCAGATAGTTGTACAACTGTTGTAGAACTGTTGACTATTAAATTGTATCTGCCGAACGCACCCAATGTAATATATTTTTCCATTTAGACAAATTATTGTAATTGTAAAATACTTTATTTCTGCAATTAACGATTTAATTTTTAAATTATATTGCGTATTCTGCACATACAAGTTGTGTTTTAAGTTTATTTAACAAATTCATATACAAAATGTCTTTGTTTACAAGTTTTTGTTTTCAACTGTGTACGTTCAGTGAAGTAAATTAGCTGAAAATTTCGATACGATAGCGATCGAATGCCGTGATTCGGCTATACGATAGGTAACGAATTTTTGTTCGATACGTTAGCTTGTTCGATATCGAAAGCAGCGATTAGACCCCAGAAGTTTTTTTTTAAATACTATTTAAAAAGTAAAACAAAAAAAAATTTACAAATAATAATAATAAGATTATATACAAAATAAAATTTATTGAGATCTACAATAATCTTTAATGAGAACAAATAACTTTTCATATATATAAGCCTTTGAACCAACTCCATTAGAAACAATTTTGAAAAAATCCCAACTTTTTTCAAACTCCCTGCGAAATTGTTACTAATATAAAATAAAGGGATGGAGAGCCGTAAACGTAGAGGAAAAATCAATTCCCTACACAATTTCTCTCTACATTTACGTGATTTTATGTTCAATTCATACGAAAGACACAAAAAATATTAGTTTTTGAACTCATTGGACATACGCGTATTATAGAGAACTACGGTTATGTCTGGAAAATGCAATGCGCAATGCAAAATTTACATAGAAGGTCTGCGGTGTGGTTGTCTTTGATTTCAATAAAATTGAAAATTCTACTCAGGCGACAAAAATTGCTCATCGGACATGTTCTGTATTTCACTTTCGAGTGAAAGTGAAAATTTCATAAATTTTTTTCTGAATTTCATTTGGTTTTGTTGGTCATTTGGTTTGGTTTCATTTCGAATTTAAGTGAATTACAATTGTATAATGGTCATTTAATGGAAAAAAGTCGAAGTCGCACCAAACTAATTTTAGAACGCATTGTAACCAGAGCTTTGAAGAATTAATTCCTTAATTAAATTTTTCAATTCTGAATAAAAAATTCGATGAATTAATTCACTAAGCACCTAATTCACTAAGCACAGGAATTAATTCATATTTGCTTTCATTCGATTTATTTTGTTCAATTTGAATTAGTTCACTGGTGAACACGTTCGATTTATATTTATATGAATTAATTCCTTATTGAATTAATTCACTACTGAATTCGTTCAATTTCATTCAGTGAATTAAAAAAAATAAAATTACGTTCAGTGAATTAAAAAAAAAAATAATAAGTTCACTGAATTGTTTTCTGCCGTTCAGTAGAAGAAAACAATAATGTACAAATAAAATTTTTAAATAAGCAATTTTACAGCGTGTGCTAGTAAAAATAAACAAATTAGAAACCGGATGCTGTTTATCAACCTACATGATTCAAAAATAAAGCCTTTTACAATTAAAAATAAACACTTTACAGATATAGATAAATTTGAAAAAATATAACTATTAATTTTTCAAACTAGTTATATAGTATAATACAATAAGAAATATTGAAAAAATAGATTTGTTAGACTTTTTTATTTATTTCATTTCATTAACTTCAAAAGTATTATTTACGTCATAATCATCATTTACTTCATAAACATCATTGAATTTATTAAAATAATCTTCATCATCATCGTCACCATTATCATTTTCATTGTGTTGAAGAATATGTAACTCCAATGCAGACTGTGGCATTTGCTCCGTTTTCTTTTTACAACTATGCCTCATGCTTGTAATGAATGGATCAGAACTTAAAAAAATCTATTAAACACGTCTTCTATTGTATTTCACGTCTTCTATAGTTTCCTGAGATTCTTCAGTTAGTTGACCAATAGGCAATGGTGAAAGCGATATAATTTCTGGCCCGTGAATAAAGTATTTATGTAGAGTAGGCCTGGCAGTGTCATTACCGAAATTTGAAAATCTTTCAATATTGACCTCAATACCACTAGAAACAACTATTAATATTGTGTGCATTAGGGTTACCGGATCTCATAGAGAGGGCAAAAAATGTCGGAATCTTGTTCGTCTGGACCCCACAAAACGATTTCCCTTTCCAGATATTGAGATAGCCGAAATTTGAACTCGATGGGAGTATGTTAACCCATGTCGCTGAGGGCTCAAAGTTTGAAATACGATTTACAAGGCGAAAAAGGTTAATTTATATTTTTTTTTTCTAGAAAATGCTTAATTAAAGGTTTTTATATCGATTTTCATGCCAAATGGCACTTTTTCACATTTTAAAAATTAAGGGTAATTTTGTCCTCATGTGCCTATAAGGGTTAATTTCTAATTTTTTATTACTATGTATAAAATTTGGTGTTAACGGAGTTATTTGGACAACTTTCACCAAATTCCGCAAGAAACAACACATTGTTTTGGTATACTTCCAGGAAAAATCGAAAAATTTGAAAAATTTCACTTTAGACCTTGGTACAGAAAGGGTTAACGTTGTCGGAGTTTTACAGAATTTTCGGAAAACAATCTCCTGTATCAGGATTAAAGGAAATCGGAAGTGATTTTGTTCCAGCTAGCTAAAAACACAAAAATTAATACTATCATCTTAATTATTGGCCAAAATCACATTTTTCTCTAAAATTTTCAAATTTAAAACTCCGTCACAGTCAAGTTAAAAGAGGGATTTGTGTAATTTTCAGCAGAATTATTCTCTAAGGTATATTTAATAAACCCCTATGCGTTGACCACGTTTTTTTTATATTTTGTTTAACAAAATTTTATAAAACTCAAAAATAGAGTTTTGCAAATTCATAAAAAAACAAAACCCATCTTTGGCCATACCTGGGACTAGGTTATCATAACCCAAGAGAGACAAAAAATTTTATCTGAATATTTGTGGATCTTAAAAATGAAACTAAATTTTTGAAAGAAATATTTTATTTTTTTCGATTTTCATAATTTATCTCATTTTAACTCTACAATGGTCTGAGGAAATTGCAATTACCGAAATATTTTCCAACCGATTTTAGATACATTACCAGAAAGGGAATTCAGTTTAGATTATGATTCTATTTACATTTTCCAAAAATACAGTTATTTAAGAGCCTGTATTTTCAAAAAAAGCCAAAAAAGTGATTTTTTCGCCTTGTAAATCGTATTTAAAACTTCGAGCCCTCACCGGCACGGGTTAACATACTCCAATCGATCTTAAATTTCGGCTATCTCAATATCTGGAAAGGGGAATCGTTTTGTGGGGTCCAGACGAACAAAATTCCAAGATCGATTTTTTGCGGTCACCCTAGTGTGCATATTTTTTTTATCAACTGTAAATCAATTTTTGTAATTTCTGCAGAGACTTCGTCATTCCTAAAAAAACGCCTTGCAGTATTACCATCGTTTGAGTTTCCAAAGCCTGGTTTTGGTTGGTCAACAACCAATCCAATTTCCTCTCGAAATTCCCTTTGAATGCGATTTTTTGTATCAGCAATAATTTTTTTTTTCATCTTCACATCTAGTTTGCCATTTTTTAATCTGAAGTTTATATGACAAGTGAATAAAACACTCAAAAAACAGTGTACGTGTGTAATATAGAATTTTCTCATGTAACTCATATTTTTAAACGAAGCTTTGTAAGTAATTTGTGCGTTAGTCAAGATTTCAGAGTTTTAATGTGTAAAATATATATAGAGTAAGCTTATCTATGCACTAAGCTTTAATTATATAAATATTAACTACTTACGATATAATTTCTCGCTCGTGAGTGAGAATCAAACTAGCATGAACATATGTAAAAATTCTTTTCGTTGTGAAATCTCTTATTTTAAGAGCATAAAAGCGGTTTTTGCCGGTTTCACCCAGAAAGTCGTTGAAACTCAATATACAGTGGTGGCCAATAAATTAGACACGATTCAAGTTTTTTCTAATTTTATTCTCGTTTCCTTTATTTTTTAAAGATCAAAATGGTGGCTAAATTCGCCAAGAAAGGCAATGGTTCAGGAAATTGTACAGAATTTTAAGGTAACGTTTGTTTTTTCATTTTGTCACTTACAGGGAATATTAAAAAAAAGTTTTATGTATTGCGAAATATTTTAGTATTTTGATTTAAGTTAGTTATTTAATAAGCTTGTTTTTTAAGGCGTTAGCTACTTTTTACAGAAAATTTCACAAATTTGTGTTTAAATTTTGGGAGAATACCAAACTGTTCAAATAGAAAAATAAGCTTTTTGCTAAACTTAATATTTGAATTAATTTTGTAAACTGATTTTTATTAATTTGATATTACTTACATGGTATTCACTGCTCGTATACTGGATTTATTTTTAAATATCAGGAAAATGTCGTTGTGTATCGGGCTTACAATACGGGATTTCATAGTTAAGAAGTTATGGCTTCGGAATGCTATCGCCATATTTTATTCAAAATCATCGTCTAAAATAGTACAAAGATATTGGGAATTGGGTCCAAATTAATCAGTAATATTCAAACTTTCTTGAAAAAACTCAAATACAATTGCAACATCATCTGAAATTCATATTCAAGCCCTATGTTCAGCCGCTCTATTCTACATTAATGCCTTTACCTCTCATGTCGTATATCCTTGTTACAATTTGAAAAACACTTCACTTATCTTTTGTGCAAAAAATATTGTACTTATAAGTGATTTTTGTCAATGTAAAACAAGTAATTTTCCACTAAAATGTTTACTTGTTTAAATTTATTAGCATTATTTTTAAAGTTCTTCTTAAGGCCCTTTCGTCTTATACCTTAATTGTATATGATGAGAATTTTTGGTATTGTTTCATAAGGCTATAAATCTTATTCCCAGCGATCGGTAATGATATGTATTGTTTTTGAAAAGTGGCTCCGAGTATTTGAGATTAATTTAAACTCATTTCTTGATACTGTTGTAATAGTTTTGATGATGATTTTCAATAAAATATGACGATAGTATTTCGAGCCATTATATCGGCACCGTGAAATCCCATATGTTACGCCAGATTCATCACGAGTTTTTGAATGAAATTGAATAACATCGTCTAGTATATAAACAGTGTAGGTGATCTGATATCAAATTAATAAAACCCAAGTAAAAAAGTTTTAATATAGTCATATATTATCATATAAAATTTTGTATAATTATATTTTGGAACATATATACGAATATATAATTATATAAAATTTTACGAAATTATATCCTAAATATATAGCTATATCTTGTCATATATTGCACAATATATAGTGCAACATATTGAATATCCAATTATATATAGACCTATACATAGTTACATTTTCCACATATATTTATGTATAATTGTATCGAATTATATACCATTATATCTAGTTGAATATGATTATATTATATTTGATACATTTGGATGAGGACAAAATCCGGATAAAGTTGTATCAAGCCATATCTTATTCCATCAAATTAGATCTAACTGTGTCAAATTAGATCTAATATGATCATAATATGATCTAATTTGATACAATTAGATGTTCTCATTTTGAACCTCTCATTTGGAGCTTAGGTAGCTTTAGTGCCAATTTTTTTCTTCGAGGTTAGGGAAATAAGTATTTAAGTATCCACATTTTTAGGTTGCCAATCAAATTATATTTATAAACACAAAAAATTATAATTTTCTATTGAGTCGTTGCCAAGATATTCAAACAGTAATTTCGCTATAATTTTGAGCAGTAGTTTATATACAAACTTACACATATACGGATTTCGTCTTATTTTAAAATTAAAAAAAAAAAATCTTAAAGAATTTTTAAATTTTGACTTAGGTTTGATAAATAGGGCACGGAATTAAGTTTAAACTGTGTAAAGGGTTTTCTTTCTGGCGCTCAAGTTACTACATTATAAATTTTTTATTGAAAAAATCGGTTGAAAAATGGAAAAAAAGTAAAATCGCGAATTATCCAAAATCTAGATCTAATTTGAGGAAACTGGTTGCAGATTCGAAATCAATAAATCAGTTATCCTAAATACACTGCAATGTCATTTATCATAGTTTTTTGTAGAGCAGTGTTATATTTAGGAACATATTGTTAATTAGGAGAATTATTTATAAAAATTAATAAAAAATTCTTGCATATTTTCCCTTGTATGTTATAATAAAAAAATTTTTAATTAAATTTATGCTAATATAAACGAATAATGATTTTTATAAATTTAAGTGGCGATTCATAAATAATTTATGAATTATGGGTTCAATTTGCAAAGTATACGTTAATATATTTGCAATTTACCTATTTCATAACTTTAGGAACATATTGTTAATTAGGAGAATTATTAATAAAAAATTCTTGCACTTTTTCCCTTTTATGTTTTAATAAAAAAATTTTTAATTAAATGTATCTAATATAAACGAATAATTATTTTTATAAATTTAAGTGGCAATTCATAAATAATTTATGAATTATGAGTAGGGAATGCAAAATCCCGCACTTTTCGATTTCCGGGGAAAGCGGGAAATTTGTTTTGAATTCCCGGGAAGGAAATGAGAAATTATTTTATAATAGGGGTTTTCATATTCTACTCGTAAAAGGTGTAAACCTGGTATGTTTATGAGCTTAATGTCAAACTTCATACATAAAAAATATGGTTTGAATTTATACTAGGTTTACAAGGAATTTACGAGTTTATATGAAAACCCCTAATAATTTAAAACTTTTTGTAAAGAAAATATCTTAAAGACCTCAAATTTTCAGGATCGTAAAAAAGCTTAATAAAGTAAAACTAATTTTTAGACTAAAAACCTTGTTCGTCAAAAAAAAAAAAAAAAAAAATTAATAAAAAAATTAATTAGAATATTCTTCCACCTCAAGTCCAAATTCTAATATGATATTGTCATATTAGATTTTTATTTGTTGTTTCAAAAAGGGGTTGATCATTTTCATGATAGACAATACAATTGTTTCGTAGACATCACTCTACTCTTCAGTTGTCCGCAATAACCCAGCAAAATATTGGTAATAACACCTCATTGCTGTCTGCATTACCAATAATGATATATCATTACCTTTTGCATTATTTTGTAATATAAAATAATGACTTCCTAATAACGGCCTATTGTAGTTATTGCTTTTAAATATAAAATAATGACTTACTCGCAAAAGTTTAAATAAGTACTTTTTACAAAGTTAAATTTTATACATTTATATTTATTACATGTAAATATGTTTTGTGTTAAATTTTTATGACGAGTACTAAAATTACTCACTAGGAAAAACTTTAAATTCTCTGAATGTATTTCCTGAAGCTAATAGTATTTGTGTAACTCCTTATTTTTAAGAATCAAGTAAGCAGTCGGATAACCACTTATAATTCAACTTTTTGTAAGCATGTATGTAACCACTTATTATTCAAAATCTCGTAACTACTTATTTCTCATTTTTTCGTAAGCGAGCAGGTAAGCGTGACTACTTATAAAAACGACCACGCCAAACAAAAATAATGAGTTTAGACGCCAAAAAATAAGTTGAGCGGAGCTATGAATTTCTATTATATAACCACTTGTTTGGTACCCAGCAAAATATTGGTAATGACACCTCATTGCTGACTGCATTACCAATAATGATATACTATTACCTTTTGCATTATTTTGTAATATAAAATAATGACTTCCTAATAACGGCCTATTGTTGTCATTGCTTTTGAATATAAATAAGTACTTTTTACAAAGTTAAATTTTATACATTTATATTATTACATGTAAATATGTTTTGTGTTAAAATTTTTATGACAAGTACACACTAGCAACAACTTTAATTTCTCTGAATGTATTTCCTAAAGCTAATAGTATTTGTGTAACTCCTTATTTTTAAGAATCAAGTAAGCAGTCGGATAACCACTTATAATTCAACTTTTTGTAAGCATGTTTGTAACCACTTATTATTCAGAATCTCATAACTACTTACTTCTCATTTTTTCGTAAGCGAGCGGGTAAGCGTGACTACTTATAAAAACGACAACGGCAAACAAAAATAATGAGTTTAGACGCCAAAAAATAAGTTGTGCGGAGCTATAAATTTCTATTATATAACCACTTATTTGGTAATGAAATATTTTGCTGGGTAATGAAAGATTTTGCTGGGAAGAAAATGATAACTTTCTTACTCAAACCGAGACATTACATAAGGTACAAAAAATCAACGGGACGAGAATTTTGTACTTTCGTATATGAACTGTCTGATTTGGTAAAACCAGCTATAAATCAACTCCTTTTTGAAAGCAACAATTACATAAAAGTACCCTTTGGGTACTCAGAATTAGAATTAAACTCAGAATTAAACCCAAAAAAAGCAATAGCATTTTCGACCTCTCGCAACTCAAAGCGAATGGGTACCTCTACGTGCCGTGACAAAATTGGTGGTAACTCGACTATTGTGTTTAGATCGTTTGGCATAAATACAGATTTTAAATGCTCTGCAAATTGTAAAAATTTTTTAAAATTGTGAAACAAATTTTAACTTACTTGAAAATTTTTACAAATCCATGGATAAATTTGTGTTTAATTATGTATAGAATAAGTGCGATTAAAAATTTTTTATACAAACACTATTTAATTGAGTGGTTTTCTTAAAAAATATATTTTCCTTTTAGTGCCTGTTTTACGAGCTACTAAAAGCACGTAAAACGTTCGATGAAGTACACAATTTAATCAGTGTGTTCATTTACTCAAAAATCTTACTACTTTTGCTACCCAGTGTAGAAAATCATTACCGGATATGTGGTTATGTAACTACATACTTGGTAATGGTAACTACTTACTTTTGTTATTTCATTTCTTATTACCTTTATATGGCGATGTCGCGAAAAATAATGAGTTGTCGTTACACACCAGCATACGAAAAATCAAAAAATATATCGTTACCTATGTGCTTACCAGTAGTACTGACAAAAATAATGAGTCTAAAAATAGATTTTCAAAAACATAAATTATATAAAAAAAATATTTTTTATAGTATTTTTTTTTAAATAAAATTTGCTGGTGCGGGAATCGAAGTGGGTCTACATATCGCCAGTCAACAGCTCTACCATCTGAGCTATATCGACATGTAATATTTAATAGATAAAAACATAATTGACCTGCTGCACACAAGTAAGCTTACTCGCCAACATACAAAAAATCAATAAATATGTGGTTACATATATCCTTACCAGTGTTTAAAAAATATTGGGTCTAAAAATAGATTTCAAAAAATTTTCCAAAAATCTAAAAAAATATTTTCTATTTGAAATAATGATAAAAATAAGTCATTATCAGTAACTCATTATTATATATTTTAAAGTAATGCAGAAGGTAAGTAATGACACCTACTGGTACTCCAAAAATAATGATATGGGATTTTTTTATTAGTGTATGTGTAATGATTATTTGTCAATAAAAAATAATTAATTGTTCAAATAATCAATTTCGTTTTCTCTATCGTTTCAAAATTATTTTTAAAATTGGCTAACGCATTGCCTAATCTGTGTTTTTTTTTAGTAAATAATACTTTAGAGTCAAAAAGGTGTTTAAAGTTTTTAAAACGAAAACATTTTATGGAGTCTAGGTCTAGCGCATTGTATGAATACATTTTTGATTAATATACCGCATAATCGGTAATATACCGCATAAATCGTATGTATACTGAAACTTCAAAATATAATCATAATTTTTTGTTATTATAATTTGTGAAAAATAATTCTTTTTTATGGAGCACCGCCATGGTCCAATTGTTGCACAGGTCTCTAGCAATAATTTGGCTTTTACAGATTTAAAAAATATCAATTAGTCGACGAGTTATAGCCAAAAAACCATATAAACAATATGAAAAAATTCGAACTAACATAAGCAAACGCTGCGATACGGGTCTTCTAATTTAGCCTCTATTTTTACCCCTCACTCTCAGAATCGATCTAACTTTCGCTAACCTGAATTTGTTCCACAGTGTTATTAAAGGTCGATTTTGAAATAGTTTTTTTAAATATGTGCATTTCTGTACTACGCTGAATACATTGAATACATTTAGGTACTTGCCTTAACTTAATGTTTTCGTAATAGAAACAAAATCAAGATAATATTTAGTACCATTTGCAGTGTGGAGTGGTAAAAATATAAAAAAATATAAAAAATATAAAATTTTCAGGATTTCAAATAAATTTTGATTTTTGTTTTAAGAAAATGGGGCTTAGTGAGTTTCTGCAAACAATCAAGAAAGGACAAGGTAATGTAGACAGCAATTACTTCTTAATTTTTTTTGCTAATATTTTTTAAAAATATTTCACACCTTTTTTAGATGATGAAGTAGACAAATGGTTTTTAATGGAAAGCCCAATTCCGGTATTGTTAATAATAGCTGTATATTTGGTATTTGTTCTTAAAGTTGGACCATTTTTCATGAAAAATCTACATCCATTCACACTAAAAAATGTGTTGTTGGTGTATAATTTGTTTCAAATTACCCACAATCTTTATATTTTTATACAGGTAAATTTACATTTTTTATAAACTTTTTTTATAAGTTCTATAATATTTGAGCGCCAAATTTCCAATATATATTAAGGATTTTCACAAGGGGTGTGCTATTTGTTGTATCGTTGTATCGTCCTAACAAAAAACAGAGTTTTTCGAAATTAAATTGAAAAAATACAACATTTGAAAATAGCACGATATAAAATTTTTACGTATGTTTAGTGTCCTATGTTTGAGTTTGCTAACAGATAGAAAACTGAATAGAAAATCGTTGTTAAACACAAATAAAAATTTTAACAACTCTGTTTTTTGTTAGGACGATACAACGATACAACAGATAGCACACACCTTATGAACAACCTTATTGTATTTTTTGTCAAAAAAAATATGTTTTAAAATATAATCAAATTATATCGATTTAGTTTTCAGGGCTTTTAAGATTATGATTCCATTAAATAATTAGATATAGATGAAGAGACATTTTTTCTTGGGAAAGTTTAAACTTTCCGTAAGAAATTAATCTTTTTTTAAATAATTGTTAAATGGTAATTTTATAGTGATTTTTTAAAGCAAAAATGATTAGATCTGTGAGTGTGTCAGACTTTTTTTGAGATGGAGGGAGAAGATAGTCGTAGGTGACCAAATATATCGGTTCATATATGATTCCATGTCTGCTCGGATCCTTTCATATATACGCTCATATATAAAAATAAGATTTTTTTTGTACGGACATATATGAAAGTAGATGATAATCTATATATGAGAAAGGGAGCCATAAATACGGAGAAATCTATATGGACATTAGGGTCGAACTTAGTTATATGGACGAAAAAAAATGACGACCTGTGTAATTGCAATTTCTTCAGAAAATGAGATAAATTATGAAAATGAGATAAATTATGAAAATCGTAAAAAATAAAATATTTTTTGTTTACTTACAATGTTAAACTCCAGTTTCATTTCTGAGATCCATAAATACTCAGATAAATATCTTTGTCTCTCTTGGGTTATGATAACCTAGTCCCAGGAATGGCCAAAGATGGGATTTTTTTATAAATTTGCCAAACTCTAGTTTTGGGTTTTTTAAAATTTTGTTCAACAAAATATAAAAAAGAGCGGTCAACGTATAGAGGTTTATTAAACACACCTTAGAGAATAATTCTACTGAAAATTACACATATTCCTCTTTTAACTTAATAGTGTTTTAAATGACGGTGTTTTAAATTTGAAAATTTTTGAGAAAAGTGTGATTTTGGCCAATACTTAGTTTAGATAATACATAGTATTCATTTTTGTGTTTTTAGCTACACTCTAATTAAATTCTGTTGAAATTTACCCAACTTATAGTAGATAACTGAACTCCTACTATAAATTGGGTAAATTTACTCTATGTGCGTAATTGAGAAAAAATACGCACATTGTGTTTAAGTTGGAGCACAAATAATTTGTAATTTTACATTGAAAGTGCGTAAAAATTAAATGAAATTTTGAAATTAGTGCGTTAATTTACTAAATTTGTGTGTAAAAAAGCACGTTTCACGTGTAAATGTACGCATAAAATGCGTACAAATCCACAAAAAATGCGCAAAAATCCACAGAAAGTGCGTAAAAATAAAATATAATGCGTACATTTACAACAGGTGTGCTAACTTTAAATAAAATAACAAATTAGTACGTATTTTATTAATAATAATATTCGAGTCATTCTCTCATAATCGTTTATGTCCAAATTAGTCGTTTTGGGATCTTAAGGCATTTGTATAAAATTCATATAAAAATTTGTTATAACTATTGAATGGGTGCGATGACTCCTGCTCAACAAAATGCCTTCTTTGAAAGGGGGCAGTAACCGTCAACAATAATGGGAGAAAACGCCTTAAGAGAGATATGGCCTACGTAGGAACAACTGAGTGCAATGACTCCTGCTCAACAAAGTCAGTATTCATTGAGTACTGCCTAACTTGCAAAGAAAGCATTTTGTTGAGCAGGAGTCATTGCACTCAGTTGTTCCTGCGTAGGCCATATCTCTCTTAAGGCGTTTTCTCCCGTTATTGTTGACGGTTACTGCCTCCCTTTCAAAGAAGGCATTTTGTTGAGCAGGAGTCATCGCACCCAGTGGTTTTACCTAGGCCGTATCTCTCTTACGGCGTTTTCTCCCGTTATTGTTGACGGTTGTTGGTTGACTGCCTACCTTGCAAAGAAGGCATTTTGTTGAGCAGGAGTTATTGCACCCAGTAGTTCCTGCGTAGGCCGTGTCTCTCTTACGGCGTTTTCAATTTTGAAATGAGGTTTAGACTACCTCATGAGTTAATAATAATTACCAAAAACAATTTCATGCTTATGTTGCTATTTCCAGACTAATCTGTTTGTGGAAATGTTGTAATTCACAAAAAATAATCCGTTTTCGCTTTTTCTTTTTATTATTTATAATTTTTTTTTCAATTTTTTCCAATTTGAAATGTCAGAGTATTTATTACTATTATTGGATAGTATATTTACCAACTTTGTGCGTAAAAATTTTATTTAACAAAACAATAGTAATTTTAGGCACAATGTGTTTATTTATAAGCACATAATGTCTAAAAATACTTTGTGTGTGTATTATTGCGTATGAAAGTGTGTACAAAAAAAGTTTACGCATTTTTTGTTTATATTTACCGAATTTTCGTAAAATTAAACAAAATTTTACCCATTTTATAGTAGTAAATTTACAAACATTTTTTAGAGTGTAGCTGTAACAAAATCACTTCTGATTTCTTTTAATTTTGATACAAGAGAAATTCTTGTTTAGTTTATATTTGTTATTATTGATATATTTCTACTTTGCAAATAAAGTCAGAAACTTGTATTGTATCTCCAATGCATAAAAGCATAATAACTGGATAACGGTTTGAAATTTTTACTTCGAATTTTAAATAGGCTGAAGTAATAACACATATTTTTGTAATCGAAAGAAAAAAATAATTTTTTTTTTTTTTAAATATACTTTTATAAACAAAAAGAATTGATTGTAAAAATCAGTAGTTTTTAACGATTTTTATAGTTGTTTTGAAATTTTTGTAGTAAAAATTTATCAGTTAATTTTACGACATTGCCCGGGCAAAAATCTTAATATGATGTCATATATAAATATATCTTATTTGATAAGTCACCATATGCACCGACATACAACTTGATCCGTAAAATGGGTCATCTACATGCGTCTAAATATATGGGTCATTCCATCTCAAATCGACCAATGGTTGGAATCGACCCCTTCGATTTGGATGAATTTTGGTGAGAACTTTTCTTTCATCATATAACGAAGTTTTGCCAAAGGAAAAAAATTAAAATTGTTTTCAAAAGTTATGCAATATTTAAAATTTCAAAAAATGTCATAATTTTTCTAATTTTTTGCTTTGTTACGAGGTTATTTTTTGAATATCTCGAAAACTATAATAGCTACAAAAATGGTTCTTAGCTCGTTTTAAAGAGAATATTTAGACGTATTAAAAAAAAAATATCTAAAAAAAATATTGAAAAATAAAAAAAATTAAAATTTTTTAATTTTAAAATTTTAATAATCCAAAAACTCAAAAACCTATTTTTTTTGCTCAATTTTTTTTAAAATAAAACCTCTAACTGATCTCAAAAGATCCTGAAATTTTAAAGAGGGCGTTTTTCTTTAAAAAAGATATGAATTTTTTAATTTTTTTATTCTCTTTTTTTAAGTTGATTCATAATACAATAAAACTAAACAAATATCCAATTTTAAAATTTTGAGCAATAAACAACAAATTGAATTAATTAAATTGACCTTTAAAATAACGTTTTAGTTATTGTCGCCTTTGTCGCCTTTTTAACTGTATACACCTTTGTTTTAACTGTCATTTTCAGTAGATTATACAGAAAAACTTTTGTGAGTGTAGAAGTATATGTACCCGGTTAAAAATCAACATATATATATAGAGCTCACACATGCTGGTAAATGAAGTCATACAAATTCATATATAGAATACAAATTTAAAATTTTTTATAACATTACTGTCTCTTGGGTTTAAACAATGGCCCTGTAAATCTCTCAATACTTTTTGTGGAACAAAATATTATGTGCCTTCAAACAGCAACGAACATAGGCTTGTTAATCAGCAATAGAAAGGGCTCGCCCGTTCAGTTTTTTAAAATTCATAATCCAAGGCCCAGCAAAACCTTCCCTGTATTTTTCACAGAAATGTTTTAACGAACTCGTCTGATTCTTTTTATAAAAACAGGCATTTGGTATATTATTTCGCATAGTTTTCGGAAAAATTTAGAAATGTCTTTTCAAATTTTGTATACCTACACTTAATATTTTTTTAGCTAAACAGTTGATACGGATTGAAAAACAAACAAAATATGATATAAACACCTCAATAAAAACCAAAACAAGGTTGTAATGTTGAGCACTCACAAGGGAAGTACTTCAGCATAAACACCCCGATTTTGATGAAATTTGGATATGCGATAGAGAAAAAAAAATGTAAGATCGACCTGTCTCAGCTTATCGGACACCTCGCTTTTTAAGATATTTCGACCAAAGGAACCATGTGCAAGTGTGGTATTGTTGGAAAGGAATTTTTGAGGGCTTTTCACTGGTACCTTTTTTTGGTACCTTTTTGCTCTTTCGAATTTGCTGTTTTAAAATTTTTCAAAATTTTGGGTACTTTATATGAAAAAGTATACTGCTTTGGCTGCTGAATTCATATACATATATTAGACCGACTCACGAAAAAAAGTAAAAAAGCGCACCCCTCAAAATAAACTTTAGTTTGTTTTATGATGATTTCCAAAATATTTCGGGTTTACCAACGAGCTCTCACGAGCTGGGCCATTTTTAAAAAATGTATTTTTTTAGTTTTTGTAAGAAATTTTCATTTTAGCTGTAGACAACATACACAATATTGGTAACATATTATAGGTTTTTTTGAGGCGCGTCCAGCGGTATATATAACATGTCCAAGCGTATCCAGACATGTCCTATTTTCAAGGATATTCTATAAAAAAAACAAATTTTTGTACGGAGATGTTGGTTATTGAAATGTCAAACGTACATATCACAATCTGTAGTAGATTTAAGTGAACACGTGTTTAAGATTTTTTTGAAATTCGCGATTTTTTCAGAAATTCAATGTGGAGAAAAAACTGTGTTCTAAATAGGGCAATATGGATATCAAAACTTTTCTTTTGATAAGTAAATCATCGTAAAGCGGATATAGCTCGGAATTTCGCAAATTTCGTATCTTTTGCGTGATGCTGTGGACCAAATTTTGTTAAAATTTTCGAGTTACGGCAATCTGCATTTGAATTCAGTATCTAGTTGATGTAAGATAAAAATGCAACTTAACAGAAGAACATCCAGCACGGGCTTTTTTGGCGGAATATCTTTTTTTCTTTAAAAAAATTTTATAAAATTTTAATAATAATTTTAATTCAGTTTCTAGCAGATGTAAGGATAAAAATGTAACTTAACAGAAAAAAACCCAACACGCGCTTTTTTTTTGGCGGAATATCTTTTTTCGCGAAAAAAGATTATTATAAAATTTTATTTCGGGTCAGCATATATTTAGATTTTTCTTAAAAAAATTATAGACACGCGTATTTTAATAAAATATTTTATTTAATTATAAACCTACAAAAAATTTCATAAATTTTTTTTATTGAATTGGGGTAACTACAAATTTTATCAAAATTTGGTCCAGAGCACCGTGAAAAATGTATTAAATTAGCAAATTTCTAAACTATATCTACTTAGCGATTATTTACTTATCAAAAGGAAAGTTTTTATATCCATATTGCCCTATTTTAAACATATTTTCTCCACCATATTGAATTTCTGATAAAACGCGAACAATCGCGAATTTCAAAAAAACCTGAAACACGTGTTCACTTAAATCGACTAGAGATTAAGATATGTAAGACTGACATTTAAATCACAAAAATTCTTCATACAAAAGAGTCAAAAACTTGTTTTTTTTTGTAGAATATCCTTACAAACAGGACATTTCTAGGAATGATTGAACATGTTATATATACCGATGGACGCGCCTTTCATATGATGCCAATATTGTGTATATTGTCTTTAGCTAAATACCAAAATTCTGCCAAAAACTAAAAAAATACCTGTTTTAAAAACGGTCCAGCTCGTGAGATCTCATACCTAGACCCGAAATATTTTGGGAATCATCATAAAACAAACCAAGGTTTATTTTGAGGGGGGCACTTTTTTTCTGTCCATATAAGGTGAGTCGGTCTAATATACATATTTAAAAAGATATATTTCAAATAGAGTAAAAAAGTTAAAGTCGGCCATGCCGACTATACAATAACCTACACCAGTCTGGTTAAAAACCAACTAATGTTTGCATCCGAAATTCGAATGGGTTAAAATGGGACTTGTGTCGAAATTTTCTATAATGTGAGTCCACGAACCAAATTTCATTAAAATATCTTAATATTTGCGACCTGCAGTTTGTAACCAAGCCAAATTTGGGGGGACCCTTATATGTGCACTAGGTCTAAACATGGACCGATGTTAACCAAAATCCATAGGCTTCGTCCTTGGGCTGATATAGGTCGGTGTACCAAATTGCAACAAAATATCTTAATATTTGCGACCTGCAGCGTATAAAAATATAATTTTGGGGGGAACCTTATATGGGCACTAGGTCTAAACATGGACCGCTGTTAACCAAAATCAATAGACTTCGTTATTGAGCTGATATAGGTCGGTGTACAAAATTTCATCAAAATATCTTAATATTTGAGACCTTCAGCGTATAAACAATATAATTTTGGTAGGACCCTTATATGGGCACTAGGTCTAAACATGGACCGATTTTCACCAAATAGGCGTCGTTCTTGGGCCGACATAAGTCGGTGCACCAAGTTTTATCAAAATATCTCAATATTTGCGACCTGTAGAGTGCGCACAAGAATGCATGGACAGACAGACAGACGGACGGACATCGTTAAATCGAAATAAAAAAAATTTTGAGCCGATCGGTATACTATAAGGTGGGTCTAGGACCAATATTTTTTGGTGTTACAAACATCAGCACAAACTTATAATACCCTGACTACCTAGTGGTGTAGGGTATAAATAGCCGGATGGAATACATATTTACTTAGATTGCTGCAGATTTTATAGTAAAATGAGTAAAAAGGTTAAAGTCGGGCATGCCGACTATACAATACCCTACACCAGTCTGGGTAAAAGCCAACTAATGTTTGGATCCGAAATTCGAATGGGTTAAAATGGGGCTTGCGTAAAAATATTCTATAATGTGAGTCAGCGCACCAAATGTCATTAAAATAACTTAATATTTGCGACCTGCAGTGTACACAGAGGGAAAAAAGCGGTATAAAACTACCGAAAATAATACCATCCGTTGTCAATAGTGAGCTAAGTACGTTTGTGCTTACTTTGACAACGGATGGTGTTAAAATACGAAGAACGCCTGGTTCTCGTTTTGTCAACAATTGTTCTTATTTTGAGAACACATAGTTCTCATTTTGACCACACATGGTTCTTATTTTGACAACAAACTGTTCTTGTTTTGATAACATATGGTTCTCACTTTGACAACGAATCATTCTTTTTTTGACAACGTAGTGTTCTCATTCTGGCAACAAATAACCCATTGCGAACCCCACCAATATAAAAATAGATATACACATTTAAATTTATTTATATTTTATTTAATATTACTTACAAACAAAATTATACATATTTAACTCTAAAGTAAGTTTTAGCATTATTCACTGCATATAAATGAAATGGAGGGGATATAAAGTCTATAATTGGTTTTATATAAATGGTTCTGTTTGGGGAACCAATTTCACACGACTGAAAATGAAAGTCAAAGTTCCTTATATTAATAGAGTAACATAATACATAAATTGAACGATTTTCAATCAAAAAACTTTTAATCTTAAACAATTCAATACATTTTAAATTCGAAGCCAAATAATAGTTTTCTTTATAATGAGTCGCCTTAAAAATAATTTCACTACTTATTTCACAACTCTTAAAATTTATGTTATTTAATGTACTAATATTGTGGAAATAATCCTCTTCAGTTAAATTAACAATTCGAGACGAATTAAGAGTAAAAATAGATTCCAAAAAATCTTTATGTTTTAAAAAAAAGCTTGAAAATTTAAGACCAGCCTTTAAAGTCAAAGAAGAACAAGGTTTAATCTTGATGTGGTGTTATTGAAATACATTTTAGCTTCTTTATGTTTTGCTTCAAATCTCATGCACCAAAGAAATTTTAGTGGTCCACATCTTCTAATTGCAGTCGGATAATGGACAAGAAAATGATGTTTCGGCTTTAAAGAACCATACAAATTTGTGTAAAGTGAATGGTGTTTCCTAATTAATTCTTTTAATTTTACGATATCGTCATTTTCATAGCTGGATTTTAAAATTAAATCAATTATTTGCAACAAAGATGTGAAAACTGCCCAATGTTTGTTATCTGAGGGAATTAGATCTCCTATCATTAAGGGTAAAAAGTGAACAAAGCAACTAATTTCGCTTGCAGTCATTTTTAAATTAAATTTTTTTAATCTATCATAATCCAAAGGTATAGAACTATTACCCATCTCAATTTCCCCATATTTAAATAATGATTTTCTGCTCTTAATGTCGCTTAAAGTTAAAATTTTATCTTTTATTAATCCATGGAGCACTTGCACACATCGTATACACAAACGCCTTCGTATATATCGTGCATAACATCAAAGCAAAAATTGTCTGAGACGTAGAAACTATTAATGTTTTCGAAAACGCATATATTTTTAATTCCTGTTTCTTGAAAGTCGTCTTGTAATAAATCTTGTTGGTTATTTAAATTAGTTCTTAAATAATCTTGACATTCTGAAGTCACATTGCATCTGTGTCTTTGTTCTCTTACAAACACGACAATATCTTTTAGAATTAAAGGATTGTACAAAACCTAATAAACTATTTACTGCTAAATTGTCACCAATAACTAGGCCTAAAATGAAATGTACTTTGCGTACTTCACTCCCAGTCACTATTTCTATTCCATCTTCCAATTTTTTTAACTCTTCTGTTAAATGGTAGAGTGATCTCTCATTTCCATTTATTTTTAAATCTTTAGACGAAATGAAAGCAACCGGAAAAATATATTCTAGTTTAGACAAAAGATATTGCGGCATTGATGGAAAATTTAAGTAACATCCACATATAGAAAATGTGTGACTGCCTAGTGGATTGTTTATTTGAAAATCATCAAAGTAAATATTATAAGGAATAACTAGATTACACTGTAATTGTTGTACTTTACTTTTAAACAATTCTCCACTTGCAAAATTATTAAAAATGTTTTTGTGTTTTCCAATGATTACACAAAGTTTTGGAGTTTGAAAAATTTTTTGAAAAATAAATTGCAAAGGCATTATATATATGTTGGCGGATTTTGGACCTAATGTAGGATTGCCATTAACAACTACCTCAGATATCTCATTACGAATTAAAAATAATTTTGGGTCCTGGTACAATTTAAGTTCTTTTAAAATTTTAAACAGCCTATATTCTGTTTTAATTTCTTCAAATGGATTTTGACAAAAATTAAGTAACAGCTTAAAATCTTCCTTGATTTCGTTTTTATTTAAAAGTCCCTCTATTGCAGTTGATATAGACGATAGTAGGTCTGAAACCATGTTTTGAAGCTCAGCAGCTAGACTTCTAGGCAAATTATTTTGTTGATATAAACTTAAAGAAAAACTTAAAGCTCTAATTTTCAAATTTTCTATGGTTACATCTTCCGTGTTCTTTGTGATTAAAAATTCATGTGAAATAGATTCGTTTTGAGGCATATAATTTTCTTCTTGCGTTTTTAAGCATAAATCTTTTATGGATTTAAGCAATGTATTTGAACTTTTATTAATAGGATGTATTTTTCTAAATGCCGGCGTAACGAATTAAATGTATTAAATGTTTGATCACAGCTATTTTGTACGCATTTAATTTTTAACATTTTTGTCGATAAATTATGATCGATTTTAAAATGATCTATTAAAATGGTTGGTGTGTCAAACATTTGTTGACAGCGAAAACATATGTAAAACGTTTTGTTTAGTTGTCAATTATTATTATTTAAAAAATGTATAAGAGAAGTTATATTTGCGGATTTGAAATCAAATTTAGTATTAATATCATAAAAAATTTTTTGTATAAACAGCCATGGCTGTTCGCAAGCTTCCGGATATTTTAACGAAAGTGTCTGAAAAATCTTAAAGCAAGTGTCCAGGCACTCAATAAATGAATTTAGCTTAAGCAAATTGTTGTTGAAAAATACATAAAAACCTTTAACATCTACATCGGTTAATCCCTCCACGATGATAAATGGCTGTATTGTTAATCCAGCTGAATAATGTTTGCTTGTGACATCATTGATTTTTCTCTGATAATCGTTCATACACGTCAATCGCAAAACTAGGCTTCCCTGAGAGTCAACTATTGTTACTTTCTTATTTCGTTGTCCTTTTTGGTTTTTAAATCTTGCTGGTGAAGGTAAAACAGCGTTTAGCAGCACTGTGTATATAAAATCCTGCGAATCTGCAAGAACAATAGGGAAAATAGATGTATAATTAATACAAAACTAAAAATATTAATTTTTATATATACCTATACTTGTCGACAAAGTAATTTCGGAAAGTAATTGTTTACAAAATTCATTGTGAACGTTTTTTTCGTAAAATTTAGGAATTGTTTTTTTGAAAATTTCCCATTTTGAAAACAGCAAGTGTCCTTTGTTTGGGTACATGATGTCGAAGTCAATATTTATCTATAAGTTGTAACAAATTGAGCAAAAGTTAAAGATATAATTACAAATACTATTTCTTACCAACTCCGGAGCTCGAGAGTCAGACAATTTTGACCAAGCTTGAAGAAACTCAAGACTCGATAAATTGTGTATATCCTTTTGACGCATTTCGTACGTCTTCTTCCACTTTTCACAAACGTCTTTCCAATCCGCACTATCTCTGTTAAGTGAGGTTTTCAATGCCATAGAAATTGATTCATCAAATTCTACATTCTCACTGACAGATACTTTACTTGTTGTGGGACTGGAAGTATAAACAGAAGCCATAAGTTTTCTTTTTTTTTAACATTTGTTTCTATATTTGGAATACAACTTTCCACCTGCATTATTTTTCCCTTTTCTTGGAATGTAATAGTAATCCTAAAAGATAAGATAGACGTTTTATGAGATCAGTTAAAATTTTCTTAAAAGTTTTGCATTTTTGTTTTTTACTTGTTTTGTTTTTATTACCTTCATATTTTTTTCGCATGGAAAAATTGAACAAATTTCTTCAGTTAAACGTGCAAAATCATTGGTGTGAAGCACAGTGTTGTTTGCGATGATGTCTTCAACAATAATATTTATAATTTCCTCTCTTTGTTCACAACTTAATTGCTGATTTTGTTTAACATATTCAACTAAAACCTTTCCTCTAGTTGATTCGTTAAACAAGGAATTTAAATCCTGTAATAAATTATGTTTGTTGGTTGTACTTGATAGAAATAACTATTTTCAATTACTTTACCTTATTAAGAGATTTACCAACAACAGAATTAGTTGAAGATATTGAGTTGCTTCCATTTTGATTAAGCCATAACTCCACTTTGGATGGTACTGAAATGGTGTCATCATCGATCGCCAACTAAAAACAAAATTTTAAGATTCTTTTTAAACAAAAATTGTAACATAATATTACCTCTGTTTTTCTACACAAAAACAACTTTTCCCTAAATTCAACACGGAGCCCAAAGTGTGGCACTACTTCTTTTAGGTCTTCTTTCTTTATGTAGGGCAAGCTTCTAAAAGTGACATTGACAGCTGAAATAAAAGTAAATAAAAAAAAAAAACTATTCAATTGCTGTTTTTGTTTACAAATTACCTTTTAACAAATCAAAAATACATCCCATATTTATGGATTTAAGAAAAATTTCAAGTTTTTCGTCGTCATTATGATGAATCAAGAACGTATCGTTCTCGATTTGTCAACAGTGTGTTCTCAATTTGAGAACATTTCGTTCTTGATTTGACAACGTATGTTATTTTTTATTTTTTCGTTCACAATTCAAGAACATTCTGTTCTCAATTTGACAACGTATGGTATATTTTATTTTTTCGTTCTCAAATTGACAACATTTCGCTCTATTTTTGAGAACGGATGTTGTCAAAATATTGTCAACGTTTCGTTGTCAATTTCATACCACCCGTTGACAATTTTAGAACGTCTTTTTTCCCTCAGTGTAGAAACAATATAATTTTGGGGGGACCCTTATATGGGCACTAGGTCTAAACATGGACCGATGTTCACCAAAATCAATAGGCTTCGTCATTGGGCCAAAATAGGTCTGTGTACCAAATTTCATCAAAATATCTTAATATCTGCGACCTGCAGCGTATAAACAGTATAATTTTTGGGGGACGCTTATATGGGCACTAGGTCTAAACATAGACCGATGTTCACCAAAATCAATAGGCTTCGTCATTGGGCTGATATAGGTCGGTGTCCAAATTTCATCAAAATATCTTAATATTTGCGGCCTGCAGCGTATAAACAATATAATTTTGTGGGACCCTTATAGGGGCACTAGGTCTAAACATGGACAGGTGTTAACCAAAATCAATAGGCTACATCCTTGGACTGACATAGGTCGGTGTACCAAATTTCATCAAAATATCTTTATATTTGCGACCTGCAGCGTATAAAAATATAATTTTGGGGACCCTTATATGGGCACTAGGTCTAAACATGGACCGCTGTTAACCAAAATCAATAGGCTTCGTCATTGGGCTGATATAGGTCGGTGTACCAAATTTCATCAAAATATCTAAATATTTGCGGCCTGCAGCGTATAAACAATATAATTTTGGGGGACCCTTATAGGGGCACTAGGGCTAAACATGGACCGGTGTTAACCAAAATCAATAGGCTACATCCTTGGGCTGACATAGGTCGGTGTACCAAATTTCATCAAAATATCTTTATATTTGCGACCTGCAGCGTATAAACAATATAATTTTGGTAGGACCCTTATATGGGCACTAGGTCTAAACATGGACCGATGTTCACCAAAATCAATAGGCTTCGTCATTGGGCTGGTATGGGTCGGTGTACCAAATTTCATCAAAACATCTTAATATTTGCGATCTGCAGCGTATAAACAATATAATTTTGGGGGGACCCTTATATGGGCACTAGGTCTAAACATGGACCGATGTTCACCAAAATCAATAGGCTTCGTCCTTGGGCTGACGTAGGTCGGTGTACCGAATTTCATCAAAATGTCTTAATATTTGCGACCTGCAGCGTATAAACAATATAATTTTGGGGGGACCCTTTTATGGACACTAGGTCATAATATCTTAATATTTGCGGCCTGCAGCGTATAAACAATATGATTTTGGGGGACCCTTATATAGGCACTAGGTCTAAACATGGACCGATTTTATCCGAAATCAATAGGCGTCGTCCTTGCGCCGACGTAAGTCGGTGTACCAAGTTTCATCAAAATATCTTAATATTTGCGACCTGTAGAGTGCGCACAAGAATGCATGGACAGACAGACGGACGGACAGACGGACATCGTTAAATCGAAACAAAAAAAAATTCTGAACAGATCGGTATACTATAAGGTGGGTCTAGGACCAATATTTTTTGGTGTTACAAATATCAGCACAAACTTATAATACCCTGACCACATAGTGGTGTAGGGTATAAAAATAAAATAATTCGCGCGAATTATTTCCATATCTTTTATTTCGTGAATCAAATTTTTTGTTTTGATTTGCGAATTAATGTATATTTTTTTTATTCGTTTAAAAGATTGCATTGCAATCTAAAACATTGATTTATTAAGAATAAATTTCATTTTGTATTTGAAATTATTGTTAAATTAAAGTATTCAATGCAAGTTTATTTTTTATAGATATATTAATGACTAAAATTGATTCGCGAATCATAGAAATACAATTTTAATTCGAGAATCAAAAAATAAAATGATAATTCGCGCGACTGAAATAAATCCAGACATAAATCGAGAATCAAAAATAAATTTTATTGGTTCTTTTTTAGAAATTAAATTACTACTGATGATTGAATTAATTTTAAAGGTCTGGTCCCCAGCAAACATCGCAATATGAAGGCGATTCCCCATCGTATTGCCTGTATGAAAAATTTTATTGCGGCAACAATCATCTTCGTATTTTGGAATATACCCCATTTGTTAAAAAAGTGACCCGAATGCAATACTTCACAGCAATATGAAAGCAGTTGTTCTAGAAGATAAATTGGCGAAATCACTAAATTATCACCTGGACGATAAAAAAAAGTAGCCTATATATCGCCAAAATTTCATCTTGGAGTTAAAAATATGATATCGCCTGACAACTATTCAAAAGATATATATAATTTTTATAATTTTTTATTATAAATATTTTCACTTAATTCACCAATATTAATCTCCATTTTCATATATCCACCACTCTTTCGTGGATTTGAATTTGTTTTAAAATTGTACAATTGTAAAAACAAATTTGTTTACTTACCTTAATATTTGCAATATAAATTGCAAAAGTTGTCTTAAATTCAACGGAACCCCAGCACAAAAATTTTAAAATAAAACAAAAATTAATTTTTGACATTTCTTTAAATACCGCCGACATATCTTTCAGTTGATAAAAAGAAGATTTGTTCAAAATACTTCTTTGATTTTCTTCTAAACGATAAATGATATTGGTAGCATTCGGCAGAGACAGGGTACGTTCGTAAATGCAGCAAATTTGTGCAACACTGCGGCAGTTATGCGAAGTTTTGTTGCTGATGCGTGATCAGCTGTTGCAGATGCTTTGCTACTGCTCAACAACTGCACAGACTTTGCTTTTTAGAACGTTTTGCAAAAAATAAAAAACATGTTCACAATAACATTAACAAATATTATTGAAAATCTTGATGGTAAAAACGACAATTTTTTGTTAAGTTATAATAAAAAGAGAATTAAAAAAGATGAAATGACTTTTGATTATTAAAAATCCAAAAAATGTTAAAAAATAAACAAAATTTAAATTTTTATTAAGAATTTTTATATATTAACTCTTCCATTATGCACCAACGTTTAGTTTTCTTTTTGTATTAAATGATTTTAACATAAAAATTTAGAACGCGAGTTACGGCACCTCAACAATAGCTATTATTATTATTACTATTATTATTATTAATATTATTATCATTACTAATTTAAAGTATATTTCTATTTTGATCAATTCATAGTTAATAAGTACTGACTTATTAATTCAACTTGTTTATTAAATACAACAAAGTGCACTGACACACTTAAAATTCCCAATAATCCTGGTAATTAAATGCAACATAATACATTTTAAATTCTCTATAACTTAAAGTGTAATAAAGAACAATGGCCTTTTGAAGTGGTTTCGAAACTATTTGAATATTGTCGCAACTATAAGACTTTTTGCTTATAGTTGTTGTATTAATTTTGATCCAGATATTGTTGCAACATTCAAAGCTTTGCTTTGGGTGGTCATAATAAAATACTTTGTTTAAAATTCTAACTCAGCAATTGATCGATTCAATCAATATCGACTGAGTAATATAAAGAATTGATTTTGTGAAAAGTCAGTCAGTACTTAGGGTGCGTACAGAGTGGCGGTTTGTTGCCGAGCCGACTGGCGCTTATTGCGAGAACCAATGCGAGAAAACTGGTACTATAGAAATTAGTACAAATAAGCGCGAACAGTTTATAGTGGGCGCCGAGTAGGGTTGCCACATGGCCTTGATTGTCAAGTTAATTTAGGTCTTGTCAAGTGCCAAGGTCAAATTTTTTTGTCAAGTTAAATTGAATTTTTGTCGTATCAGTAGTTAAAAAAAAACATGTAAAATTACAAAACTGATGAAATTTGTTACGGTGGGTCTCATACTGCAGGTTTAAACTTAGGTTAATAGTTACCCCAAAAATTTGTTGTTGTTTTGTGTACATTTTTTTGACATTTTATTTTGTTTTTAGTTATGTTAAAGTTAAACCTACAGTATGAGACCCACCGTTAGTGTTTTAATTTTTTTGAGTAGCATTTATTTCTAAACAATAAGAAAAGAAAGATGAACTCCTAAATTCATAAACGCTTTGTAAAATTATAGGAGGTTTATTGAACAAATTTTTTATGAAAATGACGTTTTGTAAACCTGCTATAACTTTAGAAAGCATTTATGAATTGAGGGGGAAGTCTGCAGGAAGTCGTTGAAATGTTAAAACTTTAGGCCAATAAAAATATATAAATTTTTCATAATTCTCGCAACGCCATTTTAAAATTTTAGCATATTTTCTTTTCTGAAACGTAAAAAACCAAAACTTTTTTTTCATAAATTTATTAAATTGATGATATATTATCAACATAAAATGGCGCTTAAGGTATATCTTTGGTTTTGAGAGCGCGAGTAGACATTTACGAAAGACGGTTTTCCTTAAAAATCGGTAAACAATAATTTTACTGGGACAATAAAAACCTTAAGTGCTATTTTATTTTGATTATATGTATATCATCCATTTAATAAATTTATAAAAAAAAAGTTTTGGTTTTTTACGTTTCAGAAAAAAATATGTTAAAATTTCAAATAGACGATTCGAAAACTATGGAAAGTTTATATATTTCTTGGCCTAAAGTTTGAAAATGTCAACGACTTCTTGCAGACTTCATCTTTTTCTTCTTATTATACAGGAAAAATTGCTACAAAAGAAAAAATAAATCACTAATCAATTTCGTCAATTTATGTCCAAACTTCAATGGCTAGTAGCACTATCGAGTTTGTCCCCGAAAATTCCAAAAAAAAACCGAAATTTTTTTTATGAATCTTAATAAAATGGCGAGTGCATTCAAAAATTATAAATTTTTATATTAAGAATCACCCTACTGCACACTAGACTGTACCTCAAAAACACATTTCGCCATACACCCTCCAATATGAAGTATTTTTGCAAGGCAATTTCAAAAACTATTTTTTTTTTTGGCCGAACGTAGGGGGTCGCCTTTTTCAATTTTTCGTTATAGCTGCGGCATTTAAAATCGGATTTTAAAGTGTCAAATATCGATTTTTTTGCCTCGAGGAGACCAGGAAAAATCCAATGAAAAAAAAATTAAAAAAGGCGACCCCTACGTTCGGCAACCAATATATAAAAAAAATTCTACTGGGTTTATCAAAAAACTTCTTTCGCAAAAGTTTAATGATTTTTTGCGAGCTTTAATTTTCTGACATTAGGGTGTTAGCAACTGAGATCTGGTGGCTAACTACTAGAACGGGATATTTGAGGTCAATGGCCCTCTAGAGAAAAACACCGGTCTCCTCGAGAGAAAAAGATCAATGTATCATACTTTAAGATCCGAAAAACCAAAGATATAACGAAAAATGTAAAATGGCGACCCCTACGTTCGGCAAAAAAAATTTTTTTTGAAACCTCGTTGCAAAAATACTTCATATTGGAGGGTGTACGGCGAACTTTTTTTTTGCCTGTAAGGTGGTACGCTCTATTGCACACATATGCACATTAAATTTTTTATTGTCAAGTTATTTTTTTTAAATCAAGTTATTTTTTGCGAAGTGTCAAGTTATTAGACTTTTGCGATGTGGCAACCCTAGCGCCGAGCTGGTCAGAGCTCGGCGCCCACTATTTTTTTAATTTTTTTAACAATTATAAAAAAATTAAAAAAAACATAAACAAAATTTAAAAAAAATGTAATAAAAATTTTAAGAATAATTGAAGAAATGCATTAAGAAGAAAAATTTTAAAATTCAATGTCAGTTTTTTGTCTCAAGAAAATAACAAACCCAAATGCATACAAACATACATAAAACACAAATAATAGATAAAATATCAGCGCTGATTCTCGCATCCACTATGCACACCCAAACTTGTTTCTCGCATGAACAAGTTCTCGCAATAAGCGTCAGTCGCCTCGGCTCGGCAACAAGCGGCCACTCTGTACGCACCCTTAGAGATCAGTGAAAGAAAGAACAAAATTAAAACTAAATAATCTGCTATAAATACTTTATTAAGATACCCAAAGTGTAAAAATAAAGAAACAGTAAATTTTATTAAAAACATTGTAAAAATAAAGAAACAGTAAATTTTATAAAAAAATCGGAATTGAATTTATTGAAACTAGAGAAAACCCTAGTGAACATTTAGTTACGACACTTAACTCGCGCACCATTGCATCATAAATTAAAATGATGCAATAGTTGCTGAAATTTCCGGCAACACTGCCAATTGTTTGCATAAAAAAACGTTTGACGTAAGTCAGTGCTGTCAAGTGTTGCATTTTTGAACGTTTTACTTTTATTATGCCGCAGTGATGCCGTAGTGATGCATTTACGAACGTACCCACACTTAAACTGATACCGGTGACTTGTAGCGCTTTGTAATTACTTACTCTGCTGAACGATGTTTTCTTTATTTTGTTTTTAATACACTTTTTCTATAGTTTCCTTTTATTTTTTTTTTTAATTTTTGTTTTCGAATTATATTTGAATGTTTTCATTCGTCAATCTTATAAAACAATTTTTATTGTAAATGAACAACAACAAATGTATCACTTATTGATCAAAAGTAGCAAACATTTTTTGCGCTACCAAGATATGACAGCGCTACCTGAGCGCTCAGACTGAGCGGTTAGTGATCAGGTCGTTCAGCAGATAGTCATACAACTGTTGACTATTAAATTGTATCTGTCGAACGCACCCATTGTCTTCATAACTTTTGGGTGATATTTCTTCCGATTGATTATTGGTCCGAATGCTTATTGGGTATAATTAAACTCCGGCGATTCCCATTTTTTAATCTTATGTAATAAACCGTGTGACAATTTTTATTTTCATTCGGTCTGTAAGTGAAAGACATCTCAACATGTCTTCTTTTAGGAAAGAGCTCCATCAAATACAAAATTAACAAAAAGAGTAAGAAGGTTCAACTGTATTTATTATTTTTAAATCGTTGACACAAATAAGTCGGTTCAACAATTTTAAAATTGATTTTATTCCTAAGCAGGCGAGTTATAAGAGGAATAAATATTTCTATAACAACATAAAAAATTGTTTGTAAAAATATATTTCTATGTTTGGACTGTTTTAGTAGGTCAGTTTCCGGATAATTTTTTATAATGTTTTCTAGTTCATCGACAGCGGCTACACGCGAAAGCACTAAAATGTGGTTAATCGGACAAGTATCACCAGAGCTATGCAAAACCAAACTTCCTACAAAAAAGGAGGTATTAAGTTTAGATTTTTACTATAAAATCCGCCGCAAGCTAAATAACTACGTATTCCATCCGGTTGTTTTTGAAATATATCTTTTTAAATATGTATAAAAAAATATATTTGTAAATCTTTTATATGAGTGGTCTTAGTACCATTATTAAAATAGGGACTAAAAAAACATAAATAAATACAAAATTTAAGGGAAAGTTGGGGCGGGGATTGAGTTTTCAGGCCACATTCCTTTTGTTATCATTTTATTTAGATTAACCCAGAGAAATTTTCTTTTCCAAAAAAGCTGCTTTTCCTTTGTTACCCCTTCTACTGTCAACGATTTTTCTTTGAAAAAGCAATCGCTTCTTTAACACCCAAAGTGGAACCAGTTGCCTTAGAATCAGTTCTGGAACTAGTTCTAGAGCTTCTGGAACTAATTCCATAACTTCTTCAACTAGTTTTAGAACTGATTCTCCTTCAGTTATATCTTGCATATAAGATCCATGGAACGGGTTCCTGAACCAGTTCTATGGAATCGGTTCTAGTGGAACCACTTCCAGAACTAGTGTGATTGGCAACTAATTGTGCAAAATTTTCCTGGGAAGACGAATGTAAACAAATACCTTCGTGTTTAAGCTATAAATTTTTCCACCGTGTTCCGTGTACAAACAGACGGACGAACGGACGGACGAACGGACGGACAAGAGTAGCCAAATGGCCTCAAAAAAAAATTATGAAAAAAAATCTCACCAATTTTTTTTTTACAATTCTTTATTCAATAGTGGCGTTCATAAAAATAAATTTTGGATTTTTCTTTAATACACACTTAAGAAAAAAGGAATAGATGCAGCGATTTTTCTCAAAAATACCAACCTTTGGGGGCCGGGCGACTTAATATATATTCGGGCTGACCCATACCAAAATCCAACTTTTGTTTTTTATGAACCAGCCTAATGGATACCCTATTAAATAAGTTCAAAATACACTCAAAATAATATGTCTGTTGTCAATTCGGAAATTTTGTTACTTTAACAAAATGTTTTCTTGTTTTTTGCTTAAAATTAAATATGTGGATTTTCACACATTTTCTGTTAAATACAACAAACCCAAATTTAAGCTCAAAATTAGTAAAACTACTACTAGCAATAATGTTCAGTGGTACAATCTGTTTAAATTTAGGGTTTCGGGATTGTCCCCGGACCTAGTCCATATAATCTAAGGGCATGTAAGGATACTCCGCAGGAACAAACATTTTGTCCGTTTTGCTCTATCTCGCTTAGTTTTCGAGATATGGGCTATTTTATGTATTCGTATTTTTTATTTCCGAGGGTCTAAGGCCCCATCAAGGTCCCTTTTTGGATAGAGATAAACTTTTCGCAAGGGTATTATAAAATACGTCATTAAATTTTCAACTTTGATGTCTTCAGACACTTATAGTATAATTTCATGGCAAATATTTTTGCGGAACATTTTAACCCTCTAACTATTCAATTTACGGGTCTTTTTTGGCCCCCTTTAAAAAGGGGCTATTACTTTATTTAACGGTAATGAGCAGGCCAAAAATGATTTTGACCAAATACTTTTCCGAAACAAAGAATTTGCAAAAAATGGCATCGATTTGTTGTTGCATATTTTTGCATATTTTGCTTTTAAGTGCAAATTTTATTGCATATTTTATGCTTTTTATTGCATATTTTTGCATATTTTGCACATTATTGCATATTTTTTAATATTTTTAAATATGAAATTCGATTTAAGAATTCATACTTTAAAACTAAGAAAAATTCTAAAGAATTAATTATTTGGAAGTAATATAACACTACACACTAGAAAGGGAAACACATAGTATACAATACGTTGTCATCCACTAACACATTTTTTATAGATGCAATTTTAAATTAACGTTTTCGGGTGTTATTGCTCACAAACAGAAAGTTGAAAAATTTTATAAAAATTATTTTAAGGAAACTTGTCCCCGAGCATTAATTTCTGCCACTTTTTTCTCTGAGTTACGAAAGTGAGTACAATTTTATAGAACACATATTTAAGTTCTATTTTATAATAAAGTTTTTTTTAGGTAAAATGCCACACACAAAAATATATTTAACTATGTGTATTTGAAGACATATTCAGTGTGTTCGTTTACTCGAATTTCTTACTACTTTTACTACAATTGCAAAGTTTTGTTTACTTTTTGTATTGAATTTTTTCAGCTGTAGTAAATATAGTAACTTGTAGTAAGTAAACGAAAAAGCTTATTGTAACCGATACCTTAATTTTTACGTTTATGTTAGTTTTTAATAATAAATTAAAAAAAAACATTTATTTTTAATTGCATATATTTTGGTTTTTAGTGCATATTTCGTTATAAATGCATATTTAAGTGCATATTTTCCATTTTATAGTGCATATTTTAAGCGCATATTTTCGATTTTTTAGTGCATGAAAGTCCTTGCCCTGGTAATGAGATTTGATTTTCATCTCCATTACATTTCTGTGGTGTAATGATTAACGCGTTGGAGTGGTACACATAAGGTTGCTTGTTCGATCCCCATCCAAGGCAACATCAATTTATGAAAAATAATAATATGTATGAGTTTTTTCTATCCCTCATACATATCGCAGCGTCCTCCTTCGGTGTTCCCATAAAATTAACCCCACCGCAGTAAAATAATATAACAGGGCTATGAACTAAAAAGCTTCAACAAAAGTTCGGCAACTTTTCATCAGATAGCGCGCAACAACTGTTCTAAAAATTCAACATCTCGCGCAATTACAGTGTTGCCATATTTGAAGCCCCGCATCTTTCACCACTTTTCACTTCTTCTCTATTCTCTTTCCAAAGGAAGCAACTCGTTAATTAATAGGATGAATTTCCTGAATTGCTCCCCTTTAAAAAAAAAATTCATTAAATTTTCTTAATTGCAATGAAAAAAAAAATATTTTTGAGTCGCGCTTTTATTGGCAAATTTATTAAAATTTTCATATAAAATATTGTGGTTGAGAAGCACTTTAGATCATCTTGTACATTGCAGGAATTATGTGCATGCTATTAATATATTTATTCATGAATTCAATGAATTTTCGCTGGAATTCGTCCATAGAAACTTTGAAAAATTTCGCATTATGAAAAATTTCTTAAGCCCAGCGAGCAAGTTTCATTAAAAATTATGAAGTTTTCATAACCCCAGTGTAGAAACGGTAATGACATATCGTTATTTTTTGAACTACCAGTAATGTCAGAAATTACACTTTCTGGATTATTTTAAAAGATATAATAATGAGCTACTAATAAGTAGTTACTTTTTCCACAAGTTCAAAATAAAAAATAATGCATTACCAATAATGACTTATTTTTATCATTATTTCAAATGTAAAGTAATGTTCTAGAATTTTTTATAAATTTTTTTGAAATCTATTTTTAGACTCAATATCTTTCCAACAGTGGTAATGTAACCACAAAATTTTGATTTTTTGTGTGTTGGCGAGTAAGCTGACTTGTGCGCGGCAGGTCAATTATGTTTTTATCTATCAAATATAACATGTCTAGATAGTTCAGATGGTAGAGACTGGCAATCCTGGGTCCCAGGTTCGAGTCCCGCACGAGAAAATTTTATTAAAACAATTTTTACAATAAAAAAATATTTTTTTTATAGAAATCCTTTTTTTCAAATTCTATTTTTAAAATCCTTATTTTTGTCAAAACTGGTAAGCACATAGGTAACGACATATTTTTTGTTTTTCGTATGCTGGTGTGTAACTCATTATTTTTCGCGACATCTCCATATAAAGGTAATAAGAAATGTAATAATAAAAGTAACTAGTTACCATTACCAAGTATGTAGTTACATAACCACATATCTGGTAATGCTTTTCTATACTTCATTAGTTTAATCAAAAATTTCATTAACACATTATTATGAGAAAATTTCCTCGGTGTTGTGCTTTAAGCGAGGAATCGATATACCATGAATTTAAATCAAAGGACAGGAAAAAGAAAAATATTTACCTTTATCTAAAAGTTATGGTAATAAAAATTTACATATATCTAATTTTGTAATGGAATTTAAAATTTATTAACTACAATTGCTTAAAGTTAATGGACATAAAAAATATTTCATTTCAAATAATGGAAACACATTTAATAATCTTTTTTATTATTGAAATTAAGTTAATGTAATGGTAATGAAAATGGGTAATGATCTCTCAAAAAAAATTAATTATTCCCAATTATTATTACAGGTAGTACAAGTGAATCGAATTTTGGACATTTTGACCGATCCCCAATGTCGAGTTGAACGAAATCGTGAACAACAAATGGCACTTCTTAATGTATATTGGCATTACCTAATGTCAAAGGTCATCGATTTACTGGACACTATTTTCTTTATACTACGCAAGAAAAATAATCAAATTACATTTTTACATGTTTATCATCATGCCGCAATTGTATTAATGGTTTTTTTTTTCTTTAAATATTCAATCGGTAATTATTTTCGAAGCTAATAACATAAACCGCAAATTTTTAACTAAATTATGTTAAGTTTTAGGAGATCAAGCATTAATCGCCGGTTTTCTAAATTCTTTTGTTCATGTTCTAATGTACACATATTATTTGATAGCCGCTATGGGACCTCAATATCAAAAATATCTATGGTGGAAAAAATACATGACGACAATACAATTAATTCAATTTGCAATCATTATTTTGTATGTAATAGTGATTGTCCTTAAAGGTTGTGAACTGTCGATAAAATGGACAATATTTGGCATCATACAGGCAATATTCTTTTTCTATTTATTCTTAAAATTTTATAGAAAGACATTTGAGGCCAAAAATAACAGTACTAAAGTTAAATAAATAACACTGTGCTCCGATCGGAGACATTTTTTCCCAAAAGCAGAGAACGCGGTGGGTAAAACTAATTCTAATACGCTAACTCCAGTTTGGCTAGCCGTTTTTCTAGGTTAGTTCTACAAAAACAAGAAAGATACTTGAAAATTAATTACTCAAGCAGCTTTGTGTTAAAAATTATCAAAATTGGTCTAAGCGGCTCAAAAGTTGCGATTAAAAATTTGGGGACATCTTTTAAATATTCATATAAAATTTTACATTTCTATACAAATTTTTATACACTTTATACCCATTTAGAAAAGCAATCAAATGCACCATTTTTTAACGAAAATTTCAAAGCGCCCTCGCATTTTCCATCGCAACTTATGAACCGCTGTACACTGATAGAATTTTCGTTCATAGCATTAATGAATCGATTTCATTAAAATGGATTCATTGATTTAATGAAAAAATTCATTAACTGAATGAAAATTCATTGTTGTTATGAATTTTTTCATTCGATTTTTTTTTATTTTTTCATATTATCATAAAAAAATTCATTAAATTAATGAAAATTTCATAAAGAAAAAATTTAACTTAAAAAAATGGTTTCAGGTACAATTTTACCTCTTTTTGGTTTTCCCTATATATTGTGTTATTTTTGGGCTAAACAAAGACCCTCATCTCGGGAGTTATATCGGCTTTTAGGGAACAAGTTGATTTTAGGGGCACAGCCACGATTTTTTACGAGCCGATTCCAGTTTTTTTTTTATTTTAAAGCGAGTTTTTTGTGAAAAGCCTTTGAATAACAAAAAAGTGCTTGATTTGTTTACACATAATTGCATCTTAGATCAACTTTTGCTTTTAACCCTTAAGCCCGGTATTTTGTTCATACTTTTGCGAAAAAAGCTGTCAAACTCAATATAAAAAAAATTATTTTTCACTTACGTGGAATTGTTGCGAAATCTATAAAAAGCTTCATTAAAAATATGAACATATCATTATACTAATAATAAGTTCATGTCATATTGAAATAATTTCATTAATATTTTTAATTTTAGCATAGACTTAATGAAATTATTTCATAAAAGTAATGAATTTAATTCATTAAACACATGAAACTTTCATAATGTTTATCTTAAAATTAATGAAAAAAATTCATATATTCTATGAAACTTTCATTAGATCAATGAATACATTCATTAAAACTGATTTAATGAAACATGTTTCATTAATCCAATGAAACCGTTTTTTGGGGACTTTTCAATGAAAAAATTCATTGTATTAATGAACAAATTCATTAATACTATGTACAAAATTCTATCAGTGTACCAATATTGATAATTTTTAACCCAAAGGTGCTTGGGAGAATAGCAAACTGGTTAACAATAAATGGTCAAAAAGTTAGAAAAATCGTTTTTTGGGATACTTGGAGCCATAATTTTCAAACAAAAAATATTTTTTCAGAAAAGTGGATTCAGCGTATTCGAATTAGTTTCACCCACCTAGTGCCCCGCTTGTTGGATTTTTTTAACTAGCAGAGTATAATGATCGTCTTAGAAAATAGTTGCATTTACAGTTGGTTATCTACTAAAATTAATTTTTTTGAATAAACATGTTTATAATAAAAAATAATTTGTTAATTAAAAATTTATATTTAGGGTCAGAAAAGTTTTATTTTGGGTTTTTATCAAAAAAAAAAAAAAATTATTTAAATTTAGTTTATGCGAAAACCCTAAAGTACTAACCACCTGAATTTGAAGTGTAGAGTGATCTAAACCCTTACTACATACAACAACTTTATGTAATGTTAGTACATAGTCTGTTCGCTAAGTTTTAAGTTAGTTAAGTCTTAGATATACACGAAGAAACATTGTAAAATAAAAAAAATTTTCTACTTGGCATTATAACCTGCTTGTCTTTTATTTGACATTGGTAACTTATGAGACTTGGCTCTGGTCCTTCAACCCAAACATTTACAAATTTAAATATAAGGTTTGTTTTTTCGAATTTTACATCTAATTGCCGTTCTTTATTTTTGGAAAAAATTTAATTTAAACATTTGGGCCGCCTTTGTACGAAAATTGTTTTCGTATATGGACTTCTCCGGAACGCGAAATAGAGAAATTATATTTTTTCCTTTCCTTCCTTTAATAATAAACATATAATTAATTTTTTGGCAGTTATTGTTTTTAATATTTTATGAAATCAAAACTACTAAAATTTCAAAAAATTTTGTGACAATTATTTTTGTTTAATTAAAAAATTAACTGTGCTAAAATCCCAAACGTATTTAACAAATTGTGAAAAATAATCTGTGGAAGGAATGTCCCTATCCGGATATTATTCTTGCCAAAAGAAATTTTTAGGGGACGACGTTTATAGAATTTCTAGAAATATTTGTTAAGTGAAATTACAAACTCAATGAGAATTTCTTGTTCTTATCTAGGAACGTTATTAAACGTTTGAAATATCAAAGAAAAAACAAAAGCAACAAAAAAATTTTTTTTTTAAATTTAAAAGAGAGAAGATAAGAATTTTCAAGCATTGGCAGCATTTTTATAACTACCCAGCTAAAAATCGACATATATGAGTACATACAGGTTAAATGTATGTATGTTCATGCATGCTCATAAACATGCATTAATGTCCGTACATGGATACATAAATCTCCATACATGCATCATATATGTCCACACATGTGCATTAACGAAATTTGAGGTAATATCTACATGTGTGAACATGTATGAACACACATGAACACGCATGAACATGCATGATCATGCATGTAGATATTACCTCAAATTTCGTTAATGCACATGTGTAGACATATATGATGCATGTATGGAGATTTATGTATCCATGTATGGACATTAATGCATGTTTATGAGCATGCATGAACATACATTTAACCTGTATGTACTCATATATGTCGGTTTTTAGCTGGGTAGTTATAAAAATGCTGCCAATGCTTGAAAATTCTTATCTTCTCTCTTTTAAATTTAAAAAAAAATTTAACAATGAATATGGTCAGGATCTTGGCTAAGCATAAAAAAGGTTTTAAAGTCGTACACATCAATGCCCAAAGCTTAAATAATAAAGTCGATGAATTTAAATTAGTCCATGAGAACTCCGACATCGATGTTATTTGTGTTTCGGAAACATGGCTAGTAGCATCAACCCCCGATAGTCTCATATGTCCTTATGGCTACAAAGTTTTTAGATCTGACAGGGGAGGCCACAGAGGTGGTGTTGCCATATTTGCAAAAAAAAATAGTAGTTCTTGCAAAATATGCTGTAAGTCATCTTTTGAAAATAGTTCAATTGAGCAAGTAGTTAAGTTTATTTTTATTGAAATTTTATCATTTGGCAAAAAGTTGTTGGTGGGTTGCGTTTATAGGCCAAATAAGAGAATACCTTTAACCGTTTTGTATTCTACACTTGAAAATCTTGCCTCAGAGTATGATGATATAGTCATTACTGGAGATTTTAATTCAAATGTCTTAATGGAGACGGCACTCCCTGATAATATGTTATCGCTTGGCCTTTTTCCAGTTAACATGACAAACCCAACACACCATACGTCCACAACAAGCACGCTGATTGACATTTTCCTTGTGTCTAACACAGCTAACGTAATTTTGTATGATCAGATATCTGCGCCATGTTTTTCTAAGCATGACCTTATTTTTCTAACTTATAACTTTCAAATTCAACAAGCTAAACAGTGTTTCAGTTATCGTGACTTTAAACACCTAGATTTTAATCGTTTATATGAATATTCCTCTTACATTGCCTGGAGTGACATCTATTTTATGTCCTCCGTTGATGAGCAATCTTTATTTTTGGAGCACAATATTCAACATCTTTTTGACTTAACTGTACCTCTGAAACATAAGAAAACAACACCTAAACAAAAACTCTGGTTTTCAAATGCTGTTGAGAATGCTATACACCAAAGAGATTTTGCATATGCCAGGTGGAAAAGATTTAAAACTTCCGAGCTTAAAATACAATATTCCGCTGCCAGAAAACATGTTAATAAACGTATCAGATTTGCAAAAACCGAATATTATTCCAAACGATTTAGTACTTCAATCAATACTCAACAAACTTGGAACACTATTCGTGAAATAGGAATTGGCAATGCAAACAACAATATTGACTGCCAAGTGGATGCAAATATGCTTAACAGAACGTTTACTAACACCCCTGTAACCCAAGCAAATCCCACTTTTTTTAATTTTTCCACAGACACGTTAGATACTGATAACACAGTACAACAGCCAATCTGGGGGGTGAGAAATTCCAAGTCAGGGTGATGGTACTAGGTCAGTATAGTAAAACCCTCAAAGGGTTTGGCGTTCATATGTGTCATTTTTTTTTATGACCTTTTAAATTTTTTCCTTATCTTGATGTTTTTTCGCTTAGTTGTAACTCGAGAACCACTTGTCCGATTTTGATGAAACAAATTTAGAAAAATTTAGAATTACAATTTCTTTAATCCGTTCATATAACATTTTTCAACAGTTTGCCGGTAAAAATAAATTTGTGGAGAAAAAAAAATATTTTTTTGCCTAAAAATTAAAATTTTTTATGAATTAAAAAAAAAATTTTTTTAATTTTTAGGCAAAAAAATATTTTTTTTTCTCCACAAATTTATTTTTACCGGCAAAGCTGTTGATTATAAAGAAAAATGTTATATGAACGGATTAAAGAAATTGTAATTCTAAATTTTTCTAAATTTGTTTCATCAAAATCGGACAAGTGGTTCTCGAGTTACAACTAAGCGAAGGAAAAAATTTAAAAGGTCATAAAAAAAATGACACATACGAACGCCAAACCCTTTGAGGGTTTTACTATACTGACCTAGTACCATCACCCTGACTTGGAATTTCTCATCCCCGTAAATCTAAATGCATTGTAATACGAAAGAAAAGTTTAATTCCCTCGATTTCTGAGGATATTGTTTTAAATGGTGAGAAGATTGAAATTGTTAACACAGCGAAGAATCTTGATATAATTTTCAATAGCAATTTGACATGGACTGATCATGTCAATTCACTGGTTGGTCAAACCTATGTAAAGCTACGAGCTGTCTGGTCAACACAATATTTCACCCCGTTAAGAATTAGGGCATTACTTGCCAAGACGTACTTGATTCCCTCCCTGATGTATGGTTGTGAATTATTTGGAAGCTGTGATACAGTTAGCTATAGAAAACTAAATGTCTTATTTAACAATATTATTAGATATGTGTATGGATTGAAAAGGTTTGATCATGTTTCCTCTGTTTCAAATAACCTTTACGGAGTCTCTTTCGAAAATCTGATAAAAATTCGCACCCTGATGTTCTTGCATAAATTAATAAACAGTCAAACCCCCAGGTATTTATTTGACAAAATACGTTTTTTCCAATCGCCACGAAACCGAAATATTGTAATACCTCGACATCAATTCCTAATGTCTGAATGGCAATTTTATGTACATGCCGCTCGACTTTGGAATAATCTTCCACTAAGTCAACAAGTAAATAGCAATGCTAATAGTTTCAAAATATTTTTATTTAATTTTTTCAAATAATTTTTATTTTTTTCTCTTTATGATTATCAATATTGTTATATTTGTAATAAGTTTGTTATGTTAATAATTTATAATTAATTAATAATATGAAAATAATTTTTTTTGTAACGTAATACGCTCCTGTACTATAAATATAAGACTCAGTCTTGTTGTACAGGAAATGGAATCAATTAAATAAATAAATAAATAAATAAATAAATAAATAAATAAATAAATAAATAAATAAATAAATAAATAAATAAATAAATAAATAAATAAATAAATAAATAAATAAATAAATAAACAAAATACATTTTTCAACATGCTTATTAAATTAAAATTCTTTTTTTTGGAATTTACAATTCAATTTTCTGAAACTCTGTTGGAATTATATATGTATTTTATACACAGAGAGAACGATTCAGTTAGGAAACCACAAAAAAAAAGATTCTATTAAAAACACCTAATATTATTTCCAATTATCTAAAATTTATGAATATAATTAATATTTTGTGTTGAAAGAACATTTTCTATATTCACAACTGACTGAAATGTTCTATAATATTTAAATCGGTGTTCATAACCAATTACGAGAAAATATATTTTTTTCGAAACAATTCCATAATCACAATCATATTAAAATTAACAAAATATATATAAGTCCCAATTTTTCGGATGTTACAATTATAATTCAGTAGTAAAAATTAATTCAATTATTAATTCCTAAACTTTTTTAATTCGTGGGACTACGTCAAATCTATGGTCTATGCCAACAAGCCAGCGACGATTAATGAACTTCGTACGAATATCGAACGTGAAATTGCAGCAGTATCGGCCGATTTATGCTTGAAAACCATCGAAAATTGGGTTCAGCGCCTGGACTTCTGCAAGCGTGCCCGTGGTGGCCATGCAAAAGAGATAGATTTCCATACATAATGGCATCGAACGTACATTCACAGGAATAAAGAATTTCATTGATATCCAAAACCGTTTTTGTTTTATTTAAATTTTTTTACTTTTGCAGCGCTCTTAGTGAAAAACCCTATAGTTCACAAACAAAACAAACACATATGCAGTACTCCAAATACTAGGGCGGGTCGATTTAATAATCGCCCATGGCTCAGTAAAAATCGTATTCTAGGGATCAAAATAAGAAACTTTGCCGAAGGAACCATACCTCTAAAACGAATTCTACTACCCCCAACTGTTGACTTTTGTCCCGTAGGGTCAAGTTTTGAAAAATCCCACTTTGACCCATTTAGAGTGCCCCAATCGAGTCCAAATGTATGACCGACCCCCACTAACTTTGGAGGGCCGATCCACCCATGCCAGTGGCACACCCCCTGGAACTCCCCTGGGGGGTTCCCCATACAAACATTTTAAAAAATCACCATTTTTGGCACTTTATTTTATTATTTTTTATTTATTTTATTTATTTTTATTATTTTATTTATTTTTTCTCTTTAGAAATTTATTTAGTCAGAACATATGTAAATGAAAAAATTAATTTAACTTAGTAATAGAAAAGAAAATAAAAAAAATTACTGTTTGAAGTCTTTTTTGCTTTCAAGTCTGGGCATTTTTTCTTTTCTATTACTAAGTTAAATTAATTTTTTCATTTACATATGTTCTGACTAAATAAATTTCTAAGGAGAAAAAATAAATAAAATAATAAAAATAAATAAAATAAATAAAAAATAATAAAATAAAGTGCCAAAAATGGTGATTTTTTAAAATGTTTGTATGGGGAACCCCCCAGGGGAGTTCCAGGGGGTGTACCACTGGCATGGGTGGATCGGCCCTCCAAAGTTAGTGGGGGTCGGTCATACATTTGGACTCGATTGGGGCACTCTAAATGGGTCAAAGTGGGATTTTTCAAAACTTGACCCTACGGGACAAAAGTCAACAGTTAGGGGTAGTAGAATTCGTTTTAGAGGTATGGTTCCTTCGGCAAAGTTTCTTATTTTGATCCCTAGAATACGATTTTCCCTGAGCCATGGGCGATTTTTTTGCCTCCCCACAAATCGACCCAGCCTACCAAATACCCAGCAAAATCTTTAATTACCAAATAAGTGGTTATATAATAGAAATTCATAGCTCCGCACAACTTATTTTTTGGCGTCTAAACTCATTATTTTTGTTTGGCATGGTCGTTTTTATAAGTATTCACGCTTACCCGCTCGTTTACGAAAAAATGAGAAATAAGTAGTTATGAGATTCTGAATAATAAGTGGTTACACACATGCTTACAAAAAGTTTAATTATAAGTGATTATCCGATTGCTTTTAATTGATATTATTACTACTTTAATTGAAATTTGTTTCAATTAATCGTATACAATTTTTATTAGTTAGTAACATCATTTGAGTGATAGGTGCACAATCAATTAAAATTTTAATTGTTATAATCAGTTTCGTTGTTAAAATTCGTTTTTAGTTTTTTCTATGTAGGTTCACAATTGGTGGTTCTCCACGTCCTTTACTTGCATGAGTAATTTAGCAATGTTTGCATTGTACATATTTATACCCTACACCACTATGTGGTCAGGGTATTATAAGTTTGTGTTGATGTTTGTAACACCAAAAAATAATGGTCCTAGACCCACCTTATAGTATACCGATCGGCTCAGATTTTTTTTTTTATTTCGATTTAACGATGTCGGCCTGTATGTCTGCCCATGCATTCTTGTGCGCACTCTACAGGTCGCAAATATTAAGATATTTTGATAAAATTTGGTACACAGACCTACGTTGGCCCAAGAACGAAGCCTATTGATTTTGGTGAACATCGGTCCATGTTTAGCCCTAGTGCCCATATAAGGGTCCTACCAAAATTATGTTGTTTCTACGCTGCAGGTCGCAAATATTAAGATATTTTGATGAAATTTGGTGCACCGACTTATGTCGGCCCAAGGACGAAGCCTATTGATTTTGGTGAACATCGGTCCATGTTTAGACCTAGTGCCCATATAAGGGTCCCCCCAAAATTGGCTTGGTTACAAACTGCAGGTCGCAAATATTAAGATATTTTAATGAAATTTGGTTCGCTGACTCACATTATAGATAATTTTGACACAAGTCCCATTTTAACCCAGGGGTATGGCATCACCAAAAACAAAAGTTAAATAGTTGCTCAGGTGATACTAAATTTCAGCGCCCCCTACCGGTGAGTAGTGTAGGTTTTGATTTCCTATCTCTATAATTAATTGTCTCTGTTTTAACCCATTCGAATTTCGAATCCAAACATTAGTTGGCTTTTAACCAGACTGGTGTAGGCTATTATTTAGTCGGCATGCTCGACTTTAACTTTTTTACTCGTTTTTTAATGAATTTAATAATAATACGAAAAATGTAGTACATGCTAGTGTGGTATATACATTAGACCGACTCAAGAAAAAAAGTAAAAAAAATGACCCCTCAAAATAAACCTTGGTATGTTTTATGATGATTCCCAAAATATTTCGGGTCTAGCAATGAGATTTCACGAGCTGGACCATTTTAAAAAAGGTATTTTTTTAGTTTTTGTAAGAATTTTGCATTTTATCTGAAGACAACATACACAATATAGGTATCATATGAAAGGTTTTATTGAGGCGCGTCCGCCTCCAGCGATGTATATAACATGTTCAAGTATATCCAGAGATGTCCTATTCTGAAAGATATTCTATAAAAAAACAAATTTTTAAACCTTTTTGTCGGAAAAGCTTGTGATTGAAATTTTAAACTTACACATCATAATCTATAGTTGATTTAAGTGAACACGTTTTTCAGATTTTTTTGAAATTCGCGATTGTTCGCGTTGTATCAGAAATTTAATATGGTGGGAACAATATGTTCTAAATAGGGCTACATGGATACCAAAACTTTTCTTTTGACAAGTAAATCATCACTGAGTGGATATAGTTTAGAATTTTGCAAATTTAACACATTTTTCACGGTGCTCTGGATTAAAAATTAAATCAATAAAAAAATTTTATGAAATTTTTTGTAGGTTTCTTATTAAATAAAATATTTTATTGAAATACGCGTGTCGCTAATTTTTCTAAGAAAAATCTAACTATAGGCTGATCCTAAATAAAATTTTATAATAATTTTTTTCGCGAAAAAATATTTCCCGAAAAAAGCGTGTGTTGGGTTTTTTCTGTTAAGTTGCATTTTTATCCTTACATCTATGAGAAACTAAATTTAAATTATTAATAAAATTTTATAAAATTCTTTTTCGCAAAAAAAAAAATTATCCCGCCAAAAACCGCGTGCTGAATTTTTTTCTCTTTAGTTGCATTTTTATCTTATATCAACTAGATACTGAAGTCAAACGTAGATTGCAATAACTCAAAAATTTTTGAGTCCAGAATTTGGTCCAGAGCACCTTGCAAAATGTACAAAATTTGCAAAATTCTAAACTATGTCCACTTAGCGAAGATTTACTTGTCAAAAGAAAAGTTTTGGTATCCAAATTACCATATTTAGAACATTTTCTTCCACCACATTGAATATCTGATAAAACGCAAAAATTCGAGAATTTCAAAAAAATCTGAAACACGTGTTCACTTAAATCGACTATGATATGTAAATTTGACATTTCAATCACAAACATCTCCGTACCAAAGATTCAAAAATTTGCCTTTTATAGATTATCCTTGAAAATAGGACATCTCTGGATATGCTTGAACATGTTATATATACCGCTGGACGCGCGTAAAAAAACAATTTCAAAATTCTTACAAAAACTAAAAAAATACCAATTTCAAAATTCTTACAAAAACTAAAAAAATACTTTTTTTAAAAATAATCCAGGTCGTGAGATCTCACTGCTAGACTCGAAAAATTTTGGGAATCATCATAAAACAAGCCATGGTTTATTTTGAGGGTTCATTTTTTACTTTTTTTCTGTCCATATAAGGTAAGTCGCTCTAATATATGAACATGTATTAATTCACAAATATCCATACCATTGTCACAGGTATTTGGCTATAACTCAGCGATAACATATGTGTGAAAAATTTAATGTGGTATCTTAAATATTTCACACAAATGTAGAAGAGAGTTTAACAATAATCACATATTTTTTTAAGAATTTTAAAAAGTGCGCATTTCGAGCAATGGGCATTTCAACTCAAGACCCCCGGGAATGGCCTTTGACCCTTTCATGAAAAAATCGATATGCATACCATTTTAAAGGGCACATTCTTACCTAATAAATAATATCAAAAATTTAGTAAAATTTTACCGTTTTTTCCAATTTTGTGACGTTATATTTCGGAAACCGAAAGAGTCCGGGCCCTGAAATTTATGCTTTAATGACATGTTGTCAAGTGCGACAGTTGTGGTAAATTTCATTGAAATCGGAGATGGTAAATCCGAAAATGCCACTTTTTTGTGTTGAGTTGATACGTTTTCACACATATATGTATATAAATTTTGGAATTTTTCGTTTCAAATTGGCTTTGATATTTAAAATCGGACTTCGTTTTATATTTAAGTTTTTTTAAACCTTAAAAAATTTTTAAATTTTGATTTTGAGCGACCCTATTTAGAAAAGTTATTGATATATTGATACACACTTAAGTTTGAAAAATAGGACATGGAATTAAGCTTAAACTGTATAAAGCATTTTGTTTCCGAAGCTATAGATACTAAATTATAAATTTTTTATTAAAAAAATCGGCAGAAAATATTTAAATCGCGAATTGCGCAAAACCTGGAGCCAATTTGAACAAACTGGTTGCAGATTCGAAATCAGCACCCCCTAATTATCCAAATCGCTGCAATAACATTCACCTTTTTTTTTGTAAAAATTTTCGTCTATTTTGCTCTCTCTCCTAGTTATCGAGATAAGGGGCATTTAAAATAATCGGGAGGGAAAGAAATAGCACCATCTTTAAATTGGTGGTGCCATCTACCGGGTAATAACAGAAACATGGAAATATTATACATTAACAATAAATAATAACCTTGGAAGTGCAATTTCCATTAATTTATTTTTTTCTTAAATTTTTTTTTAGAAAAAGGCAATTAAATTCTGGTGACTGGTTTTTATATATATGTTTTTGTATGCCAGAGTATATAACCGGACATAATTACACGTATCCGTATATCCTTTTTCTCTTTCCCTCCCGAGTAAAAACAGCGATCGTATAAAATGCGATTAAGTTATATCTGTATAAATATACAGTTTTTATCTAATTGTATTAGTTTAGATCTCAACTAATAAATTTATACATTATTCAGATGAAATTATATCCAATTTTTGACCTGATACAATTTTAGCGGTTTATATCTAATGGTATCTGTTTAGATCGTAGTTGGTACAATTTTATATAAATAAAATATATTTGTATCCGACATTTGCCTTATTTAATTGTATCAAAGTTTTAAAGCAGATATAATTGCATCAGGTCAAATTCAGATATAACTATATAAGTTTGTATTGTAATGTATCTATTACTAATACTATGCGACATAAAACAATAAAATTATATCAGGTCAAAAATCAGATAAAATTTCATCTGCTTAATATATAGTGTAATCAGTTAAGATCTAAACTGATACAATTAGATAAAAAGTGATAACCAACTGACACAATTATATCGGGCCATTTTTCGGATGAAATGGTATATGGATCACATTAAGTTATATATTACCATATAAAGCTCCATATAATTTTTTTTTTAATAGGGCGAGTAAAAATAGTGACATATGTTATATTTGTAAAAATATACAGTTTCATCCGAAAAATGTCCCGATAAAATTATATCAGTTATTTATAGTTAATTTCATCCGAAAAAGGCCCGATAAAATTATATCAGTTATTTCTAATTAATTTCTAATTATATCAGTTGTTTACAAGTTTTTGTCTAATTGAATCAGTTAAGATCTGACCTGATTAAATTAAATGCTAATCAGATGAAATTTTGTCCGATTTGTGACCTGATACAATTTTATCGGTTCATATATAATGCTATCAGATTAGATCGTAATTGGTACAATTTTATATAAGTAAAATATAATTGTATCAATTCTTTTAAATTGATGTAAATCTATCAGGTCGAAATTAGAATATAACTATATAAGTTTGTATACTAACTGATGCAAAGTTATGTAGTTACATGGGCCCATTCCTCGGATAAAATGGTATAAAGACACATGTTAAATTACGTATAACTATATAAAGCTCCATATCAATTTTTTTAATCGGGTAGATACAAGAAAAAGTTTTCTTTTAAAACAAGCGATCATGTGCATTGAAATAATTAGAAACACAACTGAAAACAGGACTAATGGCAAAAAGCCTGGTTAGCTTTTTGACTTTGTTTGGCAAATATTTCCGCGCGACTATAAAAAATTTTATAAAAATCGTTGCACGATTTATTAAATCAGAATAATAGGGGCTAAGAAATATCAACCGAATATACGATACGACATTTCCAAAACAGGCTTAAGGTATTTTAAAATCATCACGGTATGATCACCCTAATTTGTTTAGTAATCAAAATGTTTAACTTCACAAATTGTTGGCGGCAATGTACTACTGTTTTTGTTTTCCAATTGCAGTACTTTACATTTCGCCAGCCTTTAATGTTCTCACTTCTTCAATGAAGTTTATTACACTTACGACCTCATACAAATGTAACCACAACATTAATATAAATTCCGCTCTTATGCGAAAATATTCCTTTGATTTATGCTAATCTCTCTTGCTCGATAATATTGCGACTTCCTGATCATGAAATATTGAATGGATGTTAAATTGTTATAATAACAAAACTGGCGCCTATTAACTCTGTTTTGGTCATATTGATTGACCATGAATAACAATTGAGTTAATTTCGTTTTGAGTATTTTTTTCATTTTTGCCGAATAAATTGCAATGCATTTTACAATTATTAACAATGAATATTCAAAATACAAGAACGAATAAAAAAATATTCGGAATGTAATCACAATTTAAATCAATCTGTTTAGGAGCTGCATCATAAAAAAATATTAAAAATATATGTATGTTGTCTATAAACCAGTATTCCATCATTCCTTCACAACAGCTTTTCTCAAATGTGTGTAAATAGCAGCATCACAGGGGCACAAGGAATTTAAAACATTTTTTTTTTAATTCCAAGTTTAGAAAATATTTTTTTTTAGTCCAAATGGTTTGAGTAAGCAATCTTTTAAATTTGAACGATTTATCATGCTTTACAAACCACTTCTTTCACTGCCTCCAAATTATCCGTTAGTATATTTTTACAGCTTTTTGAAGTAATTCTGAACAACATCCAAAAATTCACTTAATATTCCATCTAAAGAATTGTTGCTCTAAAATTGATCCAAAAAAGTGATTTTGTCGTAGTTTATTTCCAAACAGATGATCGTGGGCAGGATTCCTGATGGGATCAATATTTTTTTAATCTTAAAAGAATTTTGTTTTTACTATTTATAATTAATTTGTTTAAATTCAATATTTTCTTTTATTTATTTAATCTTTAAAAATATATAAAATTAATAAAAATGATGATAAAAATTATGTAAATATTGTGGTGAAAAAATTACTGAATTGGGGTGCTCTAATTGTGTCATATTAGATCTAATATGATCATAATACGATCTAATTTGATACAATTAGATGTTCTCATTTTTCGGATATAATTATATATAATATCAAAAGTTATATAATTTTTTTTAGTAGGGTATATAAAAATCATTTTTACTAGGGAACATATACTTTGGAAGCAATGAAAGAAGTATTTTTTTTAAGTTATACAGATTTTCTTCTAAAAGAGCACTAAAAATGCACTAACGAATACTTTTGAAGCAATGAAAGAAATGGTTTGTAAAGTATGACTCCCAGTTTTCTTTGCAATGAAGTTTAAAAGTAACACATAAAGCAACAACAACGAAAGTAGTTTTGTTGTTGCTTAGTGTGTAATTTGCAAATTATTTGGCATTTTCATTGCAATCGAAGACACTAGGTTACACAGTTCTTTAGTCACAATAAAAAAATTGCTAAAAGAAGTTACAAAAGAAAAAACTAACGTGCCTATTCCTACGAAAAGTCTGTGACTCTTAGTTGTGACTGTATTCCCCATGTATTTGTTGTTGCAAGGCCACAATAAATTATATTTATTCAAATTTTTGTTTGAAAACTTCAAAAAAATTAAGACCTACAATATTATCGACACAATCATAACATTGCCAAATAAAATTAGAATTTTTTGAATTTTATTGCACGAATAGGCATCTTAGTTAACCTAACACATTGATAGAATTTTCATTAATAGTATTAATGAATCAATTTCATTAAATGAATCAATTCATTAACTATATGAAAATTCATTCTTGTAAATATTTTCATTCGATTTTTTTTTAGTTTTTCATAATTTCATAAAAAAATCATTAAATTAATGAAAATATTTAAATAAAAAATGATGGCTTTGTAGCGAAAGCCGAAAGTAAGTATTCTGTCCTGCTGGACTTATCGAATTCTTTCAAATTTTTTATTCTTTGTAATTACTTGTAAAAATTATATCATCTTCTTTAATCAGAAAAATAATTTAAACAGAAAGATATATTAATGTATATGATCTGAAATCGAAAAACATTTATTTACCAAATAAAATATCAACTATACCTACCCCTCATTCATAAAAAACTTAACTTATAAAATTGATTTCAGATACAATTTCACGTCTCTTTATTATACCCTACACCACTACATGGAAGGGATCCCAGTCAAAAAAAAATACAAACGGGAAAGCACGAAATTAACTAGTAAACACATTTTAAGTTCTGGATTATTTCTGGTATTGAACCTAAATTTTAAACTTTGATGTCTTCCGAGACTTATAGTAGAATTTCATGACAAATATATACCGGGTCTCCTAGAGGCAAAAAATCGATAAGGGTTTTCACAAGGGGTGTACCATTTGTTGTATCGTTGTATCGTCCTAACAAAAAACAGAGTTGTTAAAAATTAAATTGAAAAAATACAACATTTGAGAATAGCACGATACATCATTTTTACGTATGTTTAGTGTCCTATGTTTGAGTGTGCTAACCGATAGAAAACTGAATAGAAAATCGTTGTTAAACACAAATAAAAATTTTAACAACTCTGTTTTTTGTTAGGACGATACAACGATACAACAGATAGCACACCCCTTATGAACAACCTAGATATATCACACTTTAAAATCCGACTTTAAATGCCGCAGCTATAACGAAAAATTGAAAAAGGCGTCCCCTACGTTCGGCAAAAAAAATTTTTTTGTTCGGAATTGCCTTGCAAAACTTTATATTTGAAGGCGCACTTTTTTTTGTGCCTGTAAGCTGGTACGGTCTACTGTCCATGTATACTTAAGCGTCGCTACTAGAGGCTACAGTCAGAACCGGTCAGACCCGGTAACATTATACTAAAAAATATGAAAATTGCTAAAATTATGTAAATTTTATATAAAAATAATCTATGAATTTTATAAAAATCGAATTTTGATAAATAATCATAGATTTTATAAATTGTTTTTCTATATCGATAAATTTAATGAAAATAAATTTTATAAAAATCGATACGTTTTTATAAAATTCGATATATTTAAAAAACAAAATCGAAAGATGTTTTAAAAATCGATAGATTTTTTAAAAATCGAAAAAAATTTTAAAAATCGAAAATTTTTAAAAATTTAAAATTTTTTAAAAAAATTTTATGAAAAATCCATTTTTTATAAAAATTTATAAAAATCAATAAATTTTTGAAAAATTCCCGAAAGCCGAAAATGCGCATTCTGCTTTGCTGGTCTTATCGAATTTTTTCAATAATTTTTATTCTTTGTAATTTACTTGTAAAAATTGTATCATCTTTCTTTGATTTGAAAATAATTTAAACAGTGATATTAATTTATGATCTTGAGTCAAACTAGAATAACGTTCATTTACTTAAATAACAGATCAACTAAAAACATTTACCCCATTCATCTTAAACACATTGACACGGTGCAAAAATTTAATTTAATAACATACATTCAGTCTTGCATTATCATTTGATGTGTTAAGTCATAGTTTATTCTGTTTCCTTAAAGTGTAATAAAAGTTAACGGTTTATTTTTTTCTTTATTTCTTGTTGTTATTGTTTGTTAAAAATATCTAAATATCATAAAAAAAAAACAAAATTAAACGCAATCGAGTAGAAGATGTTGATGCCTGCTCTGGGTATAACATGAATAGAAAAAAAGGCCACAAACAGCTCTCAGAGAGCTGGCAATTCAAATTATTTTGCACCTCTGCAAACTATTGATGATGACGATAATGATGAAACAATTATCGAACCAGCTGTTAAAGTTAACATACCACCAATAACAATCTTAAAATGTAAAATTGAACAAGTTCATGAAATGTGTAGAATATTAAAAATCAAAGATTACTCCATACGTAAAATTTCCATCGGTCTAAAATTGTTTTGCACAAATAACGTAGATTTTACTACCGTTTGCGACTCTCTCACTAAGAAGTTTCAGCTCGAATTTTTCACATATGCTGCTAAAAACGAAAAGCCTTATAAGGCTGTGCTATTAGGTCTAGATAAAACAGACCCATCAGTTGTTAAGTCCAGACTTTTAGACATGGGCCTTAAATGCATCGATGTTAAAATTGTTACTAGAGCCTATGCTGGAGCTAGGGACAGTAACAACGAACAAATTATATTTATTGTCTACTTTGAAAAAAAGTCAATCAAGTTAAGAGAATTAAGGCAGAACTACTCAGCCATCAACTACATAAAAGTCAGGTGGGAATACCAAAAACCCAACAAGACAAAACTGACCCAATGTTATAATTGTCAGATGTATGGACACGGTGCCAGCAGATGCAATGTTAAAACATTTTGTGCCCATTGCGCCGGGAATCATAAAACTGAAGAATGCAAGTCAACCATTGTAAAATGTGCTAATTGTAAAGGCCCCCATAAGGCTATGTCCCCTGAATGCCCTAATAGGGAAACATATAAGCAAATAAGGCAACGTGCTTAACCAAAGAGTACCAGACAAAGAAGCCAACAATTCAAATTACAACGTTAATTTTCCAAATGCTTTAAATCAGAGCGAAACACCAAATCCATCTAGAACGGGTTATAACCAACCATTCACCCAAAATAACGATAATAATAATTTATTCTCTTTAGAAGAATTAAAAAATCTTACGTTTGAATTAATTTCAAATTTAAAAAAATGCAGGTCTCGTGAAGAGCAATTCGAGGTTGTTACAGGCCTTGCATGCAAATTTTTGTACCAATGAACAGCAACATAACGTTATTACAATGGAATGCTCGTAGCATTCGCACTAAAAAAGACGAATTATTCCATTTCTTGGAAAAAACCAATATTGACATTTGTTTACTTTGTGAAACCTGGCTAATAAAAAAATTACTATAAAACATCAGAACTTCTACTGCTACAGATACGATCGACAACGTGGTGGAGGAGGTGGAGTAGCTATTTTAATTAAAAAACACATTCAGCATCAACTTATACCTCTTATTAACACAGAACTGATTGAAAATATAGGTGTTAAGGTAAAATCTGGTAATGACTTTATAAATATTTATTCTTGCTATTACCCTGGTGGGTCAACAAACAGGGACCCTAGAAGAAAACAAACATTTGCGGCAGATATTCGTAAACTAACGAGCTCAAATAAATACATATTAGGAGGAGATTTTAACTGCAGACATAGTTATTGGGGATGTCAAAGAAGTAATGGCTGGGGTAACATATTATATGAGAAACTCCAACTAAACCAAACACAAATAGTATTTCCCCATGAATATATTCCTTATATTCCGGCTGATCCAAGTAAACAACCGTCAACTCTAGATTTTTTTCTAACTAACATATCTCAAAATATGTCCGCAGTAAAAGTTATAAATGACTTGAGTTCTGACCACCTACCAATCATTAGTACAATTAATTTAAATTATGAAATGGTAGACAACTTATGCTATGCTTTCAGCAAGGCAAACTGGCTGCATTTTATGAAATTCGTAAACAGGAATCTTCCTGTGGCGGATGGTTTTATTGAAGTAAACAACAGCACTCAAATTGATAATATGATAAACGTTTTTAATAATGTAGTAAAAATGGGAATAGAGGAAAGTGTGCCCAAACGTAGAATAGCACCAACCTCTAAACCCTTACCTAACAACATAAAAATTATGATACAATTAAGTAACGTATTTAAAAGAAACTGGAAGCGTTACAGAGATGTTAATGATCGTCTAGCTATGACACGTTTAAATAAAAATATTACGAATGAAATAAACCACTTCAGAAACCAAACTTGGAATAACATGTTGTCCAATCTGGACAAAGCATCTTCCCCTTTTTGGAAAGTTTCAAAAATGTTAAAGAAGGAATCTAGCAATATTCCAATTTTAAAACACAACAATGTAGTATGTTTCACCCAGCAAGAAAAGGCTGAAATTTTGGCTCACAAATTTAATTTGAACCACTGTATTTCATCATATTTAAGTGATACTACTACGATTACTGAGGTTATGGTGTTGCAAACCTTATTCTTAATATTAACCCAATCCCACAAAACTGTTACTCACTACTACTGAAAAAGTTGGTGTAATTATAAAAAAACTGAAAAACAAAAAAACTCCAGGTTTAGACGGTATTAATAACAAATGTCTAAAAAATTTACCTAATAAAGGTATCAACTATCTAACGAACATCTTTAATGCTTGCCTTAAATTATGCTACTTCCCCAGTGATTGGAAAATCTCAAAAACCATTCCAATACTCAAGCCAAATAAACCTTCTGATTCTCCACTTTCTTATAGGCCAATAAGTCTGCTCTCTTCTATAAGTAAAATCTTGTAAAAAATTAATAAGGAAAAGCTTATTAATTTTATCGATGCTAACAATATACTTCCATCGCAACAATTCGGGTTCAGAAGTGAACACAATACGTCTCAACCCCTACTAAAAATCAGAAAATTAGTTAAAAATTATTTTCAAAACGGCAAATCAACTGGAATGATTTTGCTAGACATAAAAGCTGCGTTTGACTCCGTTTGGCATAATGGACTTATTTTCAAATTAAAAAAATTCAACTTTCCAATTGAACTCATAAAAATTATTCAAAACTTTCTTCAAAATAGATCGTTCAGCGTTTACTTGAGTAAAACCTGTTCACAACAAGTAAATATCATTGCAGGATGTCCACAAGGTTCTTGCCTGTCGCCAATTCTTTACAACGTCTTTACTGCTGACATTCCAACATTTTCCAATTGCATTACGTCTATATTTGCAGATGATACATACATCAATTATTAGTTCTGATGTATATTCAGCTGATATTATTACAAACTTGCAGTCTGCTCTTACTGGGTTGAGTAATTATTTTGATATATGGAAGATTTTGGTCAACCCTGAAAAAACGCAGGCTATTTATTTTACAAGAAAACGTAAGTCTTGTTTTATACCCCAGAGTTTACCTCGTTTCATGAACCATGATATTCCATGGGAAAACAACGTCAAATACTTGGGCGTAATGCTTGATACAAAGCTTAATTTTAATAATCATATTCCCTATGTAGTGGACAAAATTAACAAAATTATTAGAATAATGTACCCAATTACAAACAGAAAGTCGGGAATGAACATAGACAATAAAAAACTCATCATCAAATCTATATTCCACCCCATAATGTTTTACTGTGCTCCAGTTTGGTACACGTCTGCAAAATGTCATACAAAAACACTCCAAGTAGCACAAAATAAGCTACTTAAAATGATATTTAAACTACCATGGCACTATTCCACCCGACGCCTACATAGTCTCGCTGGCTTTGAACTCGTTCTGGATAAAATCGAAAGATTGACTCTAAATTTTAATGGAAGATGCCAACTCTCACAATATGTACATATCAATTAACTCACCTCATCATAATTTTATCTACTTTATCTCATTTTTATCTTATACCTCTGCTTTATAAAGGTTTTTGTAAATTTTTTCCTTCCGTTTCATAATAATGTACATAAATTTCATAAATTAAAAAAATATATTTATATATCTAAGTAGAAAAGGAACGAAGTTCCTAAACTCTTTGCTTCTAAGTCAAATGTAAATAATATAAATATTATAAGAAATAAATTGAATTGAATTGAATAACATACATTTAAATTTAAATTTAACGGTTCGTTGTAATTCAAAAATCTGTGTTATCATACACGGAGTTGAATAGAATCAGCTGAGATATCTTAAGAATTAAGGTTCGAAGCAAAAAAGAGTAATAATAACAAAAGGATAAAAATAGCATTGTTAAATTTCGTTGATGTTAGTCTAAGTTGAGTTGTTGATAACAAACTAGATTTGCTTTCAACAGTCACATAAGTAGACGATTATCATAATATTAACCCACTCAAAGGCGAAAGGCACTGATGATGGCTTTGTAGCGAAAGCCGAAAATGCGCATTCTGCCTTGCTGGTCTTATCGAATTTTTTCAATAATTTTTATTCTTTGTAATTTACTTGTAAAAATTGTATCATCTTTCTTTGATTTGAAAATAATTTAAACAGTGATATTAATTTATGATCTTGAGTCAAACTAGAATAACGTTCATTTACTTAACAGATCAACTAAAAAGATTTCCCCCATTCAAATTGATAAATTTTAAAAAAAATTTATAAATTTTTAAAAAATTGACGAATTTTTGAAAAATTTTAAATTTAAATGAATGTTATTTTAGTTTGACTCAAGATCATACCCAAGAAACATTTTAACGGACTCTCCGGCACGTACGGATTCATGAATCCGGCTTTTACGGCACGTTAACTGTCCGTAATGTACGTATCCGTCAATGCTTGTACGTATACGGAACATTAACGGACCGTATAAATGGATTTTCGAACACAATACGTTTTAACTCCGTATTGGTGTATCCGTTTCCGTACCTTTAAATACGGATTTCATCGGTTTGTTTACAAAATAAAAAATTTTTGTTAAGTCGGTGAAAATATTATTATAATGGGAATATATGGAGAATATCCAATAGAGGGAATTCTTTCTATCACACCATTAATCAAACAACATCAAGTAACAAGGTAAGATTTATGAAACTTAATGTTTCACAATGTTTTGTGTATAACATGTGAGAATTTGCATCGTGTACACAGTCAATTAAACCATAACTAATTTATTGTCTCTTTTCCATATAGATGTTGGATTTTACTCCGGGGTGCTAAGCGCTGGATAGATAGGTAGACCGAGCTGGATGTGCTAAATATTGTAATTATAAATAATAATTATTAATTAATTTATAAAAAAGAAAAAACAGTACTTTGTATTGAAAAAAAAAACATATGGTCTATTTTTTTGAAAAAATCGGTAGGATATGGACAAGGAAATACTCCGTTATTACACGACATAACGGTCCGGAAACGGTCCGGCATTGACGGACTTTCAGCGGACTAGTCCGTTTTTTACATGACATATCGGTCCGTAAACGGTCCGTCATTGACGGACTTTAAACGGACTTGTCCGTTTTTAACACGACATACCGGTCCGTAAACGGTCCGTCATTGACGGATTTTCAACGGATTGAATCAGTTTCGATGTTCGTTATGTTCCGTTTTCTGGTCCGTATACTTATCCAGAAAACGGTACGTATACGGAATTGGATTACGTTTATGACGGACCGAAAACGGTGCGTAAACGGAACGAATTGTTTGTTGGGTACATTAATATCACTTTCTGTTTAAATTATTTTCAAATCAAAGAAAGATGACAAATTTTTGAAAAATTGATAAATTTTTGAAAAATTAATAAATGTTTGAAAAATTGATAAATTTTTAAAAAATTGATAAATTTTTAAAAAATCGATAAATTTTTGAAAAATCGACACATTTCTTCAAAATCGATAAATTTTTTAAAAATCGATAAATTTTTTAAAAATCGATAAATTTTTTAAAAATCGATAAATTTTCGAAAAATTGATTTATTTATATTTATTTTTGCAAAATGTTAACCCACAACAAAAAAACTCCATACATGGGACTGAAATAGAACGTTGCAGTTTCATATAAATGTATTAAACACACATTGAAAAAAATTTACAGTTCTAAGTCAGAATTACGTCTAGATTATTTCTGCAAAATTTTAGCCCATAATGACCCCGAACAAAAAAACGACGTACATGGGACCGAAAAAGACCGTGGCATTTTCATATAAATGTATGAAAAGTGCAGAACTTGTTGAATTCAAGGGCCAGTTTCGGAATATTTTTGCTCCACACATTAACAAAAGGTTTACAGTTCTAAGTCAGAATTACGTCTAGATTATTTCTGCAAAATTTTAGCCCATAACGACCCCGAACAAAAAATCGCCGTACATGGGACCGAAAAAGACCGTGGTATTTTCATATAAATGTACGAGTATGCAAAGTGCAGGACTTTCTGAATTCAAGAACCAGTTTCGTAATATTTTTGCTCCACACATTGTAAAGAAGTTTACAGTTCTAAGTCAGAATTACGTCTGGATTATTTCTGCAAAATTTTAGCCAATAACGGCTCCGAACAAAAAAACGCCGTACATGGGACCGAAAAAGACCGTGGCATTTTCATATAAATGTATGCAAAGTGCAGCACTTTCTGAATTCAAGAGCCAGTTTCGGAATATTTTTGCTCCACACATTGAAAAAAAGTTTACAGTTCTAAGTCAAAATTACGTCTAGATTATTTTTGCAAAATTTTAGCCCATAACGCCGCCAAAGAAAAAAAGCCGTGCATGGGACCGAAAAAGACCGTGGCATTTTCATATAAATGCATGAAAAGTGCAGGACTTTCTGAATTCAAGAGCCAGTTTCGGAATATTTTTGCTCCACACATTGAAAACAAGTTTACGGTTCTAAGTCAGAATTACGTCCAGATTATTTGTGCAAAATTTTAGTCATTAACGACCCTGAACAAAAAAAGGCCGTATATGGGACCGAAAAAGAGCGTGCCATTTTCATATAAATGTATGCAAAGTGCAGGACTTTCTGAATTCAAGAACCAGTTTCGGAATATTTTTGCTCTACACATTGCAAAAAAGTTTACAGTTCTAAGTCAGAATTACGTTTAGATTATTTCTGCCAAATTTTAAACCGTAATGTCCCCGAACAAAAAAACGTCGTACATGGGACCGCAAAAGTCCGTGGCATTTTCATATATGTATGAAAAGTGCAGGACTTTCTGAATTCAAGAGCCTCTTTCTGAATATTTTTGTTCCACACATTGAAAAAAAGTTTAAGTCAGAATTACGTGTAGATTATTTTCCCAAAAGTTTAGCCTATAGAGACCCAGGAGAAAAAAAACGCCGTGCATGGGACCGAAAAAGACCGTGGGTCTTTCATATAAATATACTACGAAATACTCGGACATTATAAGTACCCCAAGAAACATTTTAACGGACTCTCCGGCACGTACGGATTCATGAATCCGGCTTTTACGGCACGTTAGCTGTCCGTAATGTACGTATCCGTCAATGCTTGTACGTATACGGAACATTAACGGACCGTATAAATGGATTTTCGAACACAATACGTTTTAACTCCGTATTGGTGTATCCGTTTCCGTACCTTTAAATACGGATTTCATCGGTTTGTTTACAAAATAAAAAAGTCGGTGAAAATATTATTATAATGGGAATATATGGAGAATATCCAATAGAGGGAATTCTTTCTATCACACCATTAATCAAACAACATCAAGTAACAAGGTAAGATTTATGAAACTTAATGTTTCACAATGTTTTGTGTATAACATGTGAGAATTTGCATCGTGTACACAGTCAATTAAACCATAACTAATTTATTGTCTCTTTTCCATATAGATGTTGGATTTTACTCCGGGTCACTAAGCGCTGGATAGATAGGTAGACCGAGCTGGATGTGCTAAATATTGTAATTATAAATAATAATTATTAATTAATTTATAAAAAAGAAAAAACAATACTTTGTATTGAAAATAATAAACATATGGTCTATTTTTTTGAAAAAATCGGTAGGATATGGACAAGGAAATACTCCGTTATTACACGATATAACGGTCCGGAAACGGTCCGGCATTGACGGACTTTCAGCGGACTAGTCCGTTTTTTACATGACATAACGGTCCGTAAGCGGTCCGTCATTGACGGACTTTAAACGGACTTGTCCGTTTTTAACACGACATACCGGTCCGTAAACGGTCCGTCATTGACGGATTTTCAACGGATTCGAATCAGTTTCGATGTTCCTTACGTTCCGTATTCTGGTCCGTATACTGATCCAGAAAACGGTACGTATACGGAGTTGGATTCCGTTTATGACGGACCGAAAACGGTGCGTAAACGGAACAAATTGTTTGTTGGGACATTATAAATTTCCAAAAATTAATCGATTTTTAAAAATTTATCAATTTTTATAAAATTTATTCGTTTTTTTGAAAGTTTTCGGTTTTTGTAAAACTTCATTATATCGATTTTTCAAAAATTTACCGATTTTTAAGAAATTTATCAAATTTTTAAAAAATTTATCAATATCAATCGTTGTGGCAACGGAATTTTTTGCCAACCGAATTGTTTAGGTCGCGGCAACCTCGTAATTCGGTTGCAGCAACAAAATTTAGTTGTGGCAACCAAATTCGATTTTAATTCGGTTGCGACAACCGAATTATCGGTTGCCAGAACTTAATTTGGTTGGGGCAACCGAATTACGAGGTTGCAGCAATCGAGCCAATTCGGTTAGAAAAAATTCGGTTGTCACAATGGAATTGTTTTGGGAGTGTGCAGGTCGCAAATATTAAGATATTTTGATGAAATATGGTACACCGATTTTTATCAGCCCAGGCACGGAGCCTATGGATTTTGGTTAAAATCGGTGCATGTTGAAACCTAGTGCCCATTCAAAGGTCCACCAAAAATTGACATGCTCGCAAACTGTATTTCGTAAATATGAAGTTATTTCAATGAAATTTGGTAATTTGGCTCACCTATGCCCAAAGACAAAGCCTATTGATTCTAGATAGAATCGGCCCATATTTAGACCTAACATAATTTCTTACCGTTTTTTTAAATTGTGTTTATATTATATACAAATTCTGGTACAAGTCTATTTCAAGTTGAAATTTTCAACCCATTATAATTTCGGATTAAAATATTAATTGACATTCTGGTGTAATTGACTGGTGTAGTCGACAAACCCGATTTTAACATTAGACATTTCATAATTTAAATAAAAACAACATGAAAAGAATGCAATAATATAATAAATGAAAATGAATTTAAAATGAAAATTTTAAAAAATTGTTTATAAATTTTGAATGAATTATTTTTATAAAATCTATTAAAGGCTTCATTAAAAATATTAACAAATCATTATATTACACCCAGAAACAGATTCGTTCTTACAACCGAATTTATTGCCAATCGCCTTCTTTGGTTGTGACATCAGAATTTTTCAGTTGTGATTACCGAATTATTGTTGAGGCAATAGAAATTCTGTTACCATTACCAAATGACTATTGACTCTATTGATATTCAGTTGTAACAACTGAAAAATTCGGTTATTACAACCGAACCATTCGATTGGCAATAATTTCGGTTGTAATCACGAATCTGTTTTCTCTGTGTAATAATAATTTTATTCCTTAATAAAATAATTTCATTAGGTTTGTGCTAAAATTAAAAATGTTTAAGAAAATATTTCATACAAGTAATGAATTTATTTCATTAAACCCGTAAAACTTTCACAACGTTTATCTTGCAATTAATAAAAAAAATTTCTTATATTCTATGAAAATTCCATTAGGATAATGATATATATATTGATTCCTTTCGTTCCTATAAGGATCATAGGGCCGTTTTATTGATTCAATAAAATTGTTCTTTGAGGACTCTCCAATTAAAAAAGTCATTGTATTAATGAAGAAATACTTGAGCAAGCTAACAAAATAATATAAGGTATAATTTACACATATTTTGTTTACTAGTATATATAGGACAGTCTTTATGTTGTATTTTACCTAAGTACTTTATGTATATGTTTTTTTTTCAGTATCCATTTTTTGTGCTTTTGCAATATCTCTGTTAGCCAATTTTCTCCACCCTAAAGGGTTTTGAAAGGTATCTAAGTTAGCTCTTTTTCTCTGCTTCTAAAAATACATATCTATTTTAATGGTGACCAGCATGTTTTTTATTAGCAGTTAATTGTTAAAAATTATCATAATCGATCCAGCACATAATAGGGAAAATTTAACTTTTTTTTAATTAAATTTAAAAAAATTAAGTTTTGAAAATTAGATGCGTAAATTCGTAATCCATATGCTCGATTTTCAAAAATCGTTTGTTTTTCTAATCTAATATATCGGCAAAATAAGCGAAATTATCATTTTGACGTTAAATTAAAGTTAGTGGGAACTATGGATACTGATCCCGAAATCCCCGTCCTGAAAATCCAGAGATTTTAAAATTAGAAATCCATCGATTTTTCTTAAAAAAATTTAACAAAGATATCAAAGGCGTACCTAGACAATTTATCTGGGGTGGGCAAGGTACCCATTAATGTTCGGCCGTTTATTTGACCATTCTGAGACTCTTAATCTTAAAAAACACTTTCAATATTATGCTTACAATTTTTTCATAAAAAAAAACTTAAAAATGAATCTCTCTTCTAATAAAATTTTAATAATTTTCAAAATTCAATAATCCTGGTAGCTTATCCTATCAAAATCGCCATGTTGTTTTGGAAAACTCTGAAGAGTGCATCTATTTTTCTGAAGAAAACCTCGTACAAGGAATGTATTCCAAGCTATACTCTCAGATTAGTCTGAAGATCAACCTGTCTAATTTCTGCTTACACCTCGGGCGAACCCATTCTAACCCCATATTTTGACCACTTAAATTACCGAGGTGATCAAAAACAGTGAGATTTTCATCGTAGAATTTTTGTTTCCACAACAAATTGAAATTTCATCAAAATATTTAGTATTGTTTAGTTTGAAGTAACTTCCTTGTTAGATATTAAAAAAATTTTCGTTTACAAAACTATTAAATCTAAGATATTTATCTCACCAAAAAAGATCCTGAGATATTTTCCTATTAAAAATCATTTTCGGTTTTCGTATCAAATGCCTTATTAAAGACCTCTCTTATTCTAATAATTTTTCCTAAAGAAAACCTCACAGTGCCAGTTATATAATCAGAACTAAGATCGATTTGTTTCTTAAATATTTTTTAAGTAAGAATTTTTCAAACAGCATTTCTTACTTAAGAAATATTTAAGACAAAAATCGGTCTTACTTCTGACTATAAAACTGACCCTCAGATTCCAACAAATTATCTACCTAGGAATCCAGTAGACATTTCCCACCCAAAAGCACAGAATTAATTGATATTAAAATAAAATAATATTGTGATACTTTTTGGCATCAAAATCATAGACACAAGAATTAGAGGTAGATTTTTTTAAATTCTGGGGTGGGCAAAAAGCATTCTAGGGTGGGCTTAGCCCACCCCAGACCGGTCTAAGTCCGCCAATGAAAGATATTCTATTGATTTCAGCAGTTTTTTTTTTATCGCAGAACCTTTTTTAATATGTTTTAGTGGCTTTTTCTGCTACATTAATATACTTATTTCTATGAGTGCATTTTTTTTAATTTGTTTATTTTTTTCACGTTACGCGATATAATTAATAAGATATATAAAAAAAAAATTAATCGACATTTGCAATTGACTATGATTATTTAATAACTGAGCTCGAGGTCTTTGTAGTTTTTATAAAATATTCTTCTTTATTTTATAATACCGATATTTCGTCATTGTTTGAATGAAACCATCAGCGTTTATGTAAACAAGAACAGATATTAAAGGTTTTGAAAAATATGCCGCCGCGCACCACGCATGTCAATATTACATTTTATGCTGAAAATTGTTTCCCTTAAATGTATCCCAAATAAGAGTCGCAAGAAATTTTCTTTCTATATAAAAATAATTTAATTAAATTTTAAATAAAACGTTGTTGACAATTTTAAAGTTTAAATGTAATTTTGCCATACGTGGTATGCAGCGGCAATATTTTTAATCATTTTTAAAATTTTAGTTGTTTACATAAACCCTGATGATGTCAGTAAAAGAATGACGAAATATCGGTATTAAAAAACGAGTAAAAAGGTTAAAGTCGGGCATGCCGACTATAGAATACCCTACACCAGTCTGGGTAAAAGCCAACTAATGTTTGGATCCGAAATTCGAATGGGTTAAAATGGGGCTTGTGTCAAAATTTTCTATAATGTGAGTCAGCGCACCAAATTTCATTAAAATATCTTAATATTTGTGATCTGCAGTTTGTTACCAAGCCAATTTTGGGGGGACCCTTATATGGGTACTAGGTCTAAACATGGACCAATGTCACCAAAATCAATAGGCTTCGTCCTTGGGCCAAAATAGGTCTGTGTACCAAATTTCATCAAAATATCTTAATATTTGCGACCTGCAGCGTATAAACAATATAATTTTGGGGAGACCCTTATATGGGCACTAGGTCTAAATATGGACCGATGTTCACCAAAATCAATAGACTTCGTCCTTGGGCCAAAATAGGTCTGTGTACCAAATTTCATCAAAATATCTTAATATTTGCGACCTGCAGCGTATAAACAATATAATTTTGGTAGGACCCTTATATGGGCACTAGGTCTAAACATGGACCGCTGTTCACCAAAATTAATAGGCTTCGTCCTTGGGCCGACATAAGTCGGTGTACCATATTTCATCAAAATATCGTAATATTTGCGACCTGCAGCGTATAAACAATATAATTTTGGTAGCCCGTGTAAAAAAGTTTAGATCAGATCAGATCTTTTTGGATCTAAATAGATGTGATTGAATCTAATTAGATCCTGTACCAGATCTCATCAAATATGATCAGACACGGCATATGTGATAATACCTTATGGCAAGATCTGATCAGATCTAGTGCCAAATCTGTTCAAATCTAAAGTGATCTGGACAAATGCGCCAGATATGCCTAGATCTGATCAGATCTAATTAGATCTCAAAATTGGGGACAAATCTGGTAAGATCTACTAAGATCTGGCCAGACATGCCTAGATCTGATCAGATCTAATTAGATCTTAAATTTGTCCCCAATTTTGAGATCTGGTAAGATCTACTGAGAACTGGCCAGATCTGATCTTTTTTACACGGGAGGACCCTTATATGGGCACTGGGTCTAAACATGGACCGATGTTCACCAAAATCAATAGGCGTCGTCCTTGGGCCGACATAAGTCGGTGTACCAAATTTCATCAAAATATCTTAATATTTGCGACCTGTAGAGTGCGCACAAGAATGCATGGACAGACAGACAGACGGACGGACGGACAGACGGACATCGTTAAATCGAAATAAAAAAAATTCTAAGCCGATCGGTATACTATAAGTATACTATACTAGGACCAACATTTTTTGGTGTTACAAACATCAGCACAAACTTATAATACCCTGACCACATAGTGGTGGAGGGTATAATAAAGAAGGATATTTCATAAAAAAACTACAAATACAACGAGCTCAATTATTTAATAGCCATAATTTATAATGAATTATTTTGTTAAATATGGTTTTTTTCAGCTATTTACTTTTCAAATTAAATATACTATGAAACAAGAAAATCTCGAATTCCGAAAAATACTGGAATCTAAATTTTCAAAATGTCGTATACGGGGATTTGAGAAAACCAGCCCCGTTTGGCATACCTTATAAGAACCCCTGTTTTAAAGTATGAGCTGTAAATTTTTCATTGCAAAGAACTACTGTGGGTGACAAAAAAATTTGTCAAAACTAATAATAGTTTTGAAAAGATTTGGTTTTGAAATAAAAAAATGTTATCTAAAAAGAATTTTTTGAACCAAATTTTAATTTAACTTTTGCCACTTACTGTAAAAGAAAGAATTAAATAAAAATTATAAATCTTTTGAGTTTGTCATGTTTTTTTCCTTGATTTCTTTAGATGTTTTTTTTCTGTTAAACCGCATAAAAATTACCATTGCGCACGTGTTTACATTATTGCTCTTTGATAGTAATAGTCTGGAGGAGGCAGTCATCATTAGATGTTGTACCATTTAGGTGGTACCCACACTCTACTACATTCTATATAAATTTTTATTTTGTATTGACTTGATTTTTGTTTTATTTTTGCACTTCATTCTCTACAAATATTCATTATTTATAATCTTGATTTCTTTTTTTTCACTAAAGTTAATGCAAATGAACTCTTGTACTCGTATATTTTAAATTATACATGTGCTACTACAAATGCTGCTTGATATTCGATTTGAAATATTGGTTTTAAATTTTTTGATTACTTTGCGTAAATTCAGTAGCAGTTGCATACGTGTTCAATTATATGCCATTATTTTGGTTATCGTAAAACAAAAATTTGGCAATTTTTTAAAGATATTTTTATCTTCTTGATAAAAAAAAAACAAAATGTAAGAGTACCAACAGATTATTGGAAATACGAAGTAATAACAAAATTTTACATTAATTTACAAAAATTTTAGAAGTTTTGTAATTTGATTTACTATGATTTTAATTGCCCGGTTTAGAAACAGTAACCTGTTTTTAAATTTTACACAATTTGTTGTTAAAATATAATATTTTCATGTTACTTCTATTCGTCGGCAGATGGCGCCACCTTTGTATTCGAAGTTTTAAAGATCATGCTATTTCTTCTCTCCCGATTTTTTTAAAATGGTCCATATCTCTAAAACTAAGGGATATAGTGCAAAATAGATAAAAATTGCGACTATTCCTAACTATATAGGACCCCCGATGGGCGCTGGTGGAGCCTTGGACCCTCGGAAATTTTCAATAAAAAATTTTGGTTCATAAAATGACGTGAATCTCGACAACTAAGCGATATTGGGCAGAACGGACAAAACGTATGCTAATTCGTAGCCTTACATGCACCCAGGAAAAAGATTGGTTGGAATTCGATCAAAACCATGAAAATGAATTTAAAAGTAGGGAAAATGAACTAAAAAACAATCCTTTTAACATATTATTGGTATCTCCAATCAATTTTAAAATTAGTATTAGTTTAGTAATTCTATGCAGTAGAATCAACCATTAACTTAGTGAATATACAAGAAAATTGGTGTTATCTATATTAAAATATTAAAACTATTTTAATATTCGAAAGTGGTAACTTCAAATACCGGTATCTTAATCAAATTTGACCTTACATTCGAGCTTCTGTAGCACCAACCGAACTGTGGATTGTACTGATAACACAGTACAACAAAATAATAAAAATTTGATGCATCGGGATTGCGACACATCATTTCTAATAGACTTTCGCAGATCACGAATATGGCACTAGAATTTTAAAGTCAGCTATAGTTTAAAAAATTTTTGCAAAAACGTTTTTGTCGGAAAATTTAATTTTTTAATAAACTTTTTGCAAAAAAAATATAAAATTGAAAGTAATAACGCTATTTTTTGCAACATTTTAAAATGATGAAATATGCCATTTAATTTGATATATTGCACGTTTGGACAGCTGCGATAAAATTCCCTATACATGCATTTAAAATTGAAATTTCTCTATTTTCACGATTTCGTTAATAAATAATCTGCGATGTAAGGAATATCTAATATTTGAATTTGTACCTTTAGTAAAAATCTCATGTTACTTAATTTATCAAAAAATTTTCGCATTTTCTGTTTTAATTTCATGTTAATATTGACTTAACCTGAAAAAGACTGACTTTTTTAATACCTAAAAATTAAGGAGTCTGTGACAAATCTTAAAATATAATACTCAGATAAAACCATTCAGAAAGTTTTAGACAATTGAAGTTCAAATTTCGAAAAAATAACGATTTTAAGATATGCATGTTCAAAAATGTACTTTATTTCCTTATGCCATAGTAAATTCATATAAAATTTATTTGAAATAAAAATATGTAAAATGTGTATTTCAGATTGAATTTTTTGCAAATGTTGATGCAGAAGTTGTGGTTCTTTTGATAAAAAGAATTTAGTGGAATATAAATTTACTTGATATGTGAAGATTTTGCAAATGCGATTAAGGGATTTTACTAAATTTGCAAAATAGGAAAATAAGTGAAGTTTTCACTTTAATTGCAATTATATCCTAGATCCTTTATCTAATCAAAATAAGTTGATATGTTTCTAAAAGCTCAAAGTCTATATTTTTAAACCATATAAAAATTATCCGTGGTTTAGTAAGGCATATGAATAAATAAGAAATTTTAACAAAAAAAAGCTGTCTTTTTGACAAAAGTTAAATTTGCAAAAATTTCAGAAACTACACTGATAGAATTTTCGTTCATAGCATTAATGAATCGATTTCATTAAAATAGATTCATTGATTTAATGAAAAAATTCGTTAACTGAATGAAAATTCATTGTCGTTTTGAATTTTTTCATTAGATTTTTTTTTATTTTTTTCATAATTTCATAAAAAAAATTCATTAAATTAATGAAAATTTCATAAAGAAAAAATTTAACTTATAAAACTGATTTCAGGTACAATTTTACCTCTTTTTGGTTTTCCCTATACCCAGCAAAAACATGGTAATGACAGGTCATTACCATACGGATTACCAAGTAATGATGGGTCATTACCTTTTGCATTACTTTAAAATACAAAATAATGACTTACCGATAATAAGTTATAGAAGTACTTATATGTTCGTGCAAAGTAATCACTTACTGGTAATTGATTAAATAAGTACTGATTAAGTATTTTTATACCCTACACCACTATGTGGTCAGGGTATTATAAGTTTGTGCTGATGTTTGTAACACCAAAATATATTGGTCGTAGACCCACCTTATAGTATACCGATCGGCTCAGAATTTTTTTTTATTTCGATTTAACGATGTGCGTCTGTCCGTCCGTCTGTCTGTCTGTCCATGCAAATTTGTGCGCACTCTACAAGTCGCAAATATTAAGATATTTTGATGAAATTTGGTACGCAGATCTATGTTGGCCCAAGTACGAACAAGTTTGATTTTGGTAAACATCGGTCCATGTTTAGATCTAGTGCCCATATAAGGGTCCTACCAAAATTATATTGTTTATACGCTGCAGGTTGTAAATAATAAGATATTTTGACGAAATTCGGTACACAGACCTATGTTAGCCCAATAACGCAGCCTATTGATTTTGGTGAACATCGGTCCATGTTCAGACCTAGTGCCCATATAAGGGTCCTACCAAAATTATACTGTTTATACGCTGCAGGTCGTAAATATTAAGATATTTTGATGAAATTTAGTACACAGCCCTATATTGGCGCAATAACGCAGCCTATTGATTTTGGTGAACATCGGTCCATGTTTAGACCTAGTGCCCATATAAGGGTCCTACCAAAATTATACTGTTTATACGCTGCAGGTCGTAAATATTAAGATATTTTGATGAAATTTGGTACACAGACCTATATTGGCCCAGTAACGCAGTCTATTGATTTTGGTGAACATCGGACCATGTTTAGACTAAGGGCATAAGGGTCCTAACAAAATTATACTGTTTATACGCTGCAGGTCGTAAATATTAAGATATTTTGATGAAATTTGGTACACAGCCCTATATTGGCCCAATAACGCAGCCTATTGATTTTGGTGAACATCGGTCCATGTTTAGACCTAGTGCCCATATAAGGGTCCTACCAAAATTATACTGTTTATACGCTGCAGGTCGTAAATATTAAGATATTTTGATGAAATTTGGTACACAGACCTATATTGGCCCAGTAACGCAGTCTATTGATTTTGGTGAACATCGGACCATGTTTAGACTAAGGGCATAAGGGTCCCACCAAAATTATATTGTTTATACGTTGCAGGTCGCAAATATTAAGATATTTTGATGAAATTTGGTACATAGACCTATGTTGGCCCAAGGACGAAGTCTATTGATTTTGGTAAACATCGGTCCATGTTTAGAACTAGTGCCCATATAAGGGTCCCCCCAAAATTGGCTTGGTTACAAACTGCAGGTCGCAAATATTAAGATATTTTAATGAAATTTGGTGCGCTGACTCACATTATAGAAAATTTTGACACAAGCGTCATTTTAACCCATTCGAATTTCTGATCCAAACATTAGTTGGCTTTTAACCAGACTGGTGTAGGGTATTGTATAGTCGGCATGCCCGACTTTAACATTTTTACTCGTTTATATTAAAATTTTATTTATAAATTTGTTTTGAACTAAATAGGAAATTTTCCAAGGTAAAAAGTTTTTTTGCCAATATGACCAACTATTTTACAATGTAGGGTAACCACTTATTTCCTAACTTCTGAGTAACCACTTATTCTATCTTTGTGAGTAACTACTTATTCTTTCACTATGGGTAACTCATTATTCGCACTTTTTTTGTAAGGGAGAGGGTAATGACCACCCATTAATTTTTGGACATCGCGAACAAAAGTAATGTTGCGAGTAAAAGTAATGTTTGTGTGCTACTTACTCGGTTAATTACTCGGTAATGTCTGTTTCTGCTGGGTATATGTATGTGTTATTTTTGGGCTAAATAAAGAGACCCTCATCTCGGGAGTTATTTTTTTTCAATAAAATTATTTCATTTTATTATATAGTTTCATGGATGGTAACCGAAACGATGCGGTTATCGGTAAGGGTATCGCTGTTTCAGATTATTTCGGTAACGGTATTTTAAGGGTAACACTATTTCATTTATTTCGGTATCGGTATATTAGGGATGACGGTTTTTTGATTATTTCGGTAACGGTATTTTAAGGATAGCGGTATTTCGGTTATTTAGGTAACGGTATTTTAGGTATAACGGTAGTCAGTTGAAAGGGTTTTGAATTGATAACGGTATTTTAGTAGTATTGCCTGCCAACCCTGCATAGTTTGGATAAGTATTTGATTTTTCGACATTATTTCATTGAAGTTGCAAATTTTAATAAATTTCTATGCCTAAAATTCATAATATTAACGAAAATTTGTATTACACATTGTAAATAAAAAAAACAAACGAATGCAATAATTAAAAACAAATGCAAATTTTCAAAAACGTTGTAATGTATTTTACAAATGTTCATTATTTTAATGAATTATTCTTATAATCTCTACACTGATGGAATTTTGAACATAGTATTAATGAATTTGTTCGTTAATACTATGAATTTTTTCATTGGAAAGTCCATTGCATTGCTTTTTAAATTTTTGACTTTTATTTTTTTGAGAAAAAATAAAAGTTATTTTTTGACTTTTATTTTTTTGAGCAAGAGTAAAAATTTTTTTTTAAATCAATGACAAATAAAAATTCCCATGGAGCTCGCTTTTTTAGGGATTTCTCATATTTTTATGTGTTTGATATGAATTTGTCAAGATTTTAATATTTTAATGTGTTTTTTTGTCGAAATAGTAACATTTATTTTTGCTCGAAAAAATAAAAGTCAAAAAATAACTTTTATTTTTGCTCAAAAACACAAAAGTCAAAAAATAACTTTTATTTCTGCTCGAAAAAATAAAAGTCAAAAAATAACTTTTATATTTGCTCGAAAAAATAAAATTCAAAAAATAACTTTTATTTTTGCTCAAAAAAATGAAAGTCAAAAAATAACTTTTATATTCTGGCTTTCTTTAAATTTTTTGTGTTAAAAGTGTTTAGAAAAAAAACTACACTTCACCAAATACTTTTTTCCACCAGGACAAAAGAAAGGCTATTTCTTGCTGTTTTGTATAAAATTTAATAAAGAATTTAAAGTTACTATAAAAACCGGATAGAAATATTCTGTTAAAATAAGTGGACACTAACTCCATCTATTGAGCACTTTGAGAACTATTGGATTTATTAAATTCAAATGATAAAAAAAGCGGTAAAAGATTTGAATCTAATAAAATAAATTAAAATTAATGAATTAACTGAAATTAAACATCTCAAAAATAGCGTTACAATTATCGATTACCGCATCGTTTCGGTTTCCAACCATGCTTTCTATATAAAAGTTGTTCAACAAACCTATTTTGCAGGGTTGGCAACCGTTTTATAAAGTTAGTGATAAGTGATAACGTCCCAAGAAACATTTTTAAGGACTCTCCGGCACGTACGGAATCATGAATCCGGCTTTTACGGCACATTAACGGTCCGTAGTACACGTATCCGGCAAAGCTTGCACGTATACGGAACATTAACGGACTGTGTAATCGGATTTTCGAACATAATACGTTTTAACTCCGTTTCCGTACCGTAAAATACGGACTTAATTGATTTTAATTTGTGTTCAAAATAAACCCAATTAAATTATTTTAAAAAACTTTTTGTGACGAGAAATTGGTGGCCATAGCTGGAATGGGTTCAACACATCATGAATTAACTAACTTCAAGTCGCATACATATATTAGATGGTAAGAATAATAAAATTTAGTGCGTGTTTTACAATGATTTGTGTAAGATCGTTTGTTTTTGTAACAAAAGCTCTGTACCACGTACGTTAACGCGGCTACCCAATTTTTCCAAAATTGTGTGTAAATTGTTGTTGTTTCGAGTAAACACCATCGTAAATGCAATCAAATAAACCATAACTAATTTATTTTTTCTTTTGCATGTAGATGATCGATTTTATTATGGGTGACTATCGTGAATTGATGCGCTAGATAAAGAGGCAACTCAAAGGTAAACTCAAAGGTAAACTGATGTACTAAATATAGTGTAAATGTAAATAATATCGTTATTAATAAATCTATTAAAAATAAAAAAATTAGTAAATTTAATTTACTCAAAATTAGTCTATTTAGATAGATATACAAGTCCGTTTTTGGTCCGAAGTCACTCCGTTTATACACGACATAACGGTCCGTAAATGGTCCGTCATTGACGGACTTTCAACGGACTTGTCCGTTTTTTACACGACACAACGGTCCGTAAACGGTCCGTCAATGACGGACTTACAACGGACTTGTCAGTTTTTTACACGACATATCGGTCCGTAAACGGTCCGTCATTGACGGACTTTGAACGGATTCGAATCAGTTTCGATGTTCCTTAAAATCCGTTTTCTGGTCCGTATACGGATCCGGAAAACGGTACGTAAACGGAGTTGGATTCCGTTTATGATGGACCGAAAACGGTACGTAAACGGAACGATTTGTTTGTTGGGGTTATTTCAACAGTATTTCGTTAGGTTTTTTTTAAGGTTAACGGTATTTTAAGTAATTTCGTTAGGGTATTTTAAGGTTAACGGTATTTTTAATAATTTCGTTAGGGTATTTTAAGGTTATCGGTATTTTACTTTATTTCGTAGTACATTTTAAAGATATCAGATTATTATTTTTACCCTTATTAATAAGTTATTATATAACACAATATCAGTAATATATTATTTTAAAGCCTACAAATAGGTAGTGATATATCTCTATATCGGTGGCTCATTATTTCATACCTCCCACATAAGTATTGATGTATCACAATATTAGTAAAGTATTACTTTAAGTTTCTAAGTAAAACCAAGGTAAAAGGTACCCATTAGGAATGCCAAACGGGAAATCCCGAATCCCGAAATCCCGGGATTTTCGGGATTGGCAAAATCCCGAATCCCGAGATTATTTCTCAAAAATCCCGGAATTTTCTTATTTTTTAATCCCAGCTAAAAATCGACATATATGAATCCATACAGGTTAAATGTATGTGCGTGCATGCTCATAAACATGCATTCATGACCATACATGGATACATAAATCTCCATACATGAATCATATATGACCATACGTGTGCATTAACGAAATTTGAGGTAATATCTACATTTATGATCATTCATGCTCATGCGTGTTCATGTATGTTCATGCATGCACATACATGTAGATATTACCTCAAATTTCGTTAATGCACACGTATGGTCATGTATGATTCAGGTATGGAGATTTATGTATCCATGTATGGTCATGAATGCATGTTTATGAGCATGCACGCACATACATTTAACCTGTATGGATCCATATATGTCGATTTTTAGCTGGGATATTAATATAAACGCAAATAAACAAAGTGAGCAATTTTAGATTACCTACGTTTTTTCTTGAATTTTCTCATATTGACAAGAAATTGATGCCAAAATATTGGTAAAATTATAAATTAAGTAGATTATTCGAGTAAACTATGCAAAAACTTTGCAGAAAAATTTGAAATTTTGGTAAACAATAAGGTAGTTCAAAAGGGGTGTGCTATTTGTTGTATCGTTGTGTCGTCCTAACAAAAAACAGAGTTGTTAAAAATTAAATTGAAAAAATACAAAATTTGAGAATAGCACGATACAACATTTTCACGTATATTTAGTATCCTATATTTGAGTGTGCTAACAGATAGAAAATTCAATAGAAAATCATTGCTTAACTCAAAAAAAAACTTTACTAACTCTGTTTTTTGTTAGGACGATACAACGATACACTCAAAAAAATAAGTTAGTAGAAAAATTAGTAAAACGTCTTGTATATCAAGTGTACTAGTTTTCAGCAATTTTTTTGCTGAAATTCTGTTTTTAGCAAAAAATTTAGTTATATTTTTTTAGCACTAAACTAATTTTGAACTAATGTTTTACTAATTTATTTTGCTACCAAAATTGTGCTGATAACCGCATGTATAGCGTGGACGACAACCAGATAGACAAGATGTAGATGTCGCAGCTTGTCTGGAAACGGAAATGACAAAAAAAGAAAAACAACTCTACACATATTCTATATTTAAATTTTCAGCAAATAAATTAACTAAAGTAAAATTTCGCTACAAGTTTTTTGAGTTTTTTTCAGTCTACTAATATTCAGCAAAAAGTTTAGTGATTTTAGCAAGGATTTTTTTCATTTGCAGTCGACTAAATGTTAGCAAAACTTTTGCTGAAGATTACTATTTTTCTGGTAAAAATCAGCTCGCTGATTTTCAGCAAACCTTTTGCTGAAATTACCAACTTTTTTTGCAAGCACGCTCCTGACTAAAAATTTGCTGACACAGCAAAATTTTTTGCTGATTTTACTGACTTTTTTTTGAGTGTACCACAGATAGCACACCCCTTGTGAATAACCTAAATATTAAATTTTTGAGTAATAGATGCGAAAAATCAAGTTTGTTTGTTATTTTACCGATTTATTCTTCCAAGCGAAATTCGATTTCTGAAACTGGGACTGTAAGTTTTGGCTGGGATTGTAAGTTTGAATTCTTCCATAAAAACATTTGATAACGATAACCAAATAACTTTGTTGCTGTAATTACACGAATTAGTGGGCAAGGTTATCGCAACGAATCTGTTTTAAAATCTGCTTACAAAATACTGGGCGCAAGTGTACTTAATGACAGGCCTTCATATATTATCCCAGCCAGAAAAATACAAACGGGAAAGCGATGGCAAGGTATTTTAACAGGTGGTACAAGTACTGGCAAAAATTGCTTTCCCATTTCCAATATGATAACGTTAATAGACAAAAGAACCGGCAGTTCAAAAAGCGCCGGAAAAGTACTGGAGAAACAAAATTTTTAACTTTGGCAAAACGCTGCCAAAACCAATAAATAGGTGGTTTGGAATTATATTTTCCAAAATAAAATTTAAAAAAAGTTCATATGTATCTTTTTTTTGCCCTGCCGTGATGTTTTGTAAAACAAATACTGGCAAAATGATTTTTGCAAACGCTGGCAAAGCGTCCCAAATGAGTGTTCTGCCAGTCATTTATTTTTAACATCGCGCTTACCCAGTGGTATGCAAGTACTTGATTTTTTGTACCACTGTCAATTTCCGACTGAGATGTTTCAATATTCATAAAATGTACAACATTATTAATAAACAACTATTAAATAATTATAAAACGCTTTATTCTATAAAAAAATTAGTTACATAACATAAAAATTTTTACAAATAAAGGAAAATTTAAATCCCGAAATCCCGTAAAATCCCGGGATCCCGAAAAATCCTGTAGTCCCGAGATCGGGATCCCGGGATTTCATACAAAATCCCGAATCCCGGGATTTTAAAATATCAATCCCGATTGGCATCCCTAGTACCCATAGCTAGGCAATGCGTGAAAAAGGTCTAACCCCATTACCAAGGTTTTGCTGGGTGGTTTTGTGCGTTCCCGGTATTTTGAGCATTAGAGCGTTAGAGTATTTTAAGGTTATCGATATTTTAATTTATTTCGTTAGGGTATTTTAAGGTTAACGGTATTTTAAGTTATTTCGTTAGTGGTATTTTAGGGTTAAGTTCGTTGAAAGGGTTTTGAATCGTTAACGGTATTTTACGGTTAGTGTTTGCCAACCATGCTATTTTGTAATCTTTATTAATCATTTAAATATACCCATGGGCCTTCATTCACAAACATTTACTTATCAATTTTTATGTTAGCAACTACGCACGCTAAACAATTTTTTAGTTTGTTCGTTTTATTTTTTTTAGTCATGAACTCATTGTTTTGTGTTGACTCAGAATTTTAAAACACATGTTGACGTTTTATGCTGTGTGCTATTAATAAGTATTTAGGTAAATTCTATTTATAGTATTCTTTAATTTTCGTGTGTATACGACAGCAAATATAATGTCTTGAGTTTTAGCGATGTTCGAAAATAAGTGCGTCGGTGGTGTAATGGTCAGCATAGTTGCCTTCCAAGCAGTTGATCCGGGTTCGATTCCCGGCCGACGCATAATATTTTTTTTTATTCTTAATCTTTATTTTTTATGTAGTTTTTAATTTTTTTATTTTATACTGCATTTAGACTGAGGGAAAACTACCTGGTTTTTGGATCTTGCTGGTTTTTAATTGTCAAAACGCATATATAAAAAACAAGGAAAAACTAGTTTTGTACAAAAACCAGGTAGTTTTTGCTTAGTCTAAATTCAGTATTACAATTAAAATAAAATCAATTCTTAATATATTTAAAAAAACAAAAAAAAAATATTTATATGATATTTAATATTTAAAAATTATAATTTTTAATTTAAACTTTGAACTATATACCCGAGTAGAAAAAAGGTAGATGTTATAAAATACAAACATATCTTTTTTTTGTACAGCCTAAACTACAATTTGATCCGAAAAGTGGTGGATCATACTGTATTAATTTAGATACACCTTGGATTTAATATGATGAAATATGATCCGAAAAATATGTTTATTATATATGTATATGTTTTCTCATATTGCATTAAATCGTCCATTCCATTGAAATTAGTTTTTGACTGTCATTATGTCACATCCAATTCTATATGATTAGATAAACCCATTTTGGGATCGTATTTCATCATATTAGATCCACGGTGCATATAAATGAATAGAGCATTATCCACCATTTTTCGGATCAAATTTTGTACAACCTCATTAATTTTTGTAATAGGGTATCCAAAATTTGAAATAAAAAATATTAATTTCTAGATAATTTATTATTACCATTTACATCACTAGGTAAGGAAATAAATTAAAAAATATATTTAAATCTATTATTTGTCTCACGTTTGACATAAGCTGCGGTGTCCGAGTGGTTAAGGAGATGGACTTGAAATCCATTGGGTTTTACCCGCACAGGTTCGAATCCTGTCCGCAGCGAATAATTTTTTATTATTTTGCTAGATATTATTTTTATAGTTTTTCGTCTAGTCTTAACTGTTAATAAAAATGCTGCGGTGTCCGAGTGGTTAAGGAGATGGACTTGAAATCCATTGGGTTTTACCCGCAAAGGTTTGAATATATTTACAGAATTGTTTAATTTTCGTGTGTATTCGACAGCAAATATAATGTCTTGAGTTTTAGCGATGTTCGAAAATAAGTGCGTCGGTGGTGTAATGGTCAGCATAGTTGCCTTCCAAGCAGTTGATCCGGGTTCGATTCCCGGCCGACGCATAATAGTTTTCTTTTTTTTAATTCTTAATTTTTATTTTGTATGTTAATTATATAATTATTTTATTTTACAATTCAAAAAAAAAAAAATTTTTAATATATTTAAAAAAAATCAAAAAAAAATATTTATATGATATTTAAGACCTGTTTATGTATTACGAAAATGGTCTAAACGAGAGCAAAGAAACGAAAATTTTTTTTGTTTAGACTATTTTCGTAATAGACAAATAGGCCCTAATATTAAAAAAATTGTAATATTTTTAATTTAAACTTTGAACTTTGTATCCATAATTTTAAACAAAAAAAATATTAATTTCTAGATAATTTATGATTACGATTTAACTAGGTAAGAAAGTAAATTAAAAAATTTATTTAAATCTATTGTTTGTCTCACGTTTAATATAAGCTGCGGTGTCCGAGTGGTTAAGGAGATGGACTTGAAATCCATTGGGTTTTACCCGCACAGGTTCGAATCCTGTCCGCAGCGTACACTTTTTTTATTCTTAGTTATTTAATTTGTGTATAAAATATAATTTTTTTTCATTCAATAAATATTTTATCCTCTTTTAAAATACTACAAGACAGCTGCAATTATAATTTGTTCAATTCTTGCAGCAATCGTGTTATTAATTTTCTGATAATTTTAACTTTTATGTCGTGACAAAGTCAGTTTAGTAATTTTTGATATATAATTTGTCAATAAGACTGGCAGAAATAATTTTTTGTTAACAGAAAACATCTGTGTCTTTTTATGCTTCAAATAATCGTTTTAACACAAACAAATTTTAAGTTTCCAAACTAGTTAAGATATGTTTTTAGTTTTCTTCTTGATATTTACTTACGAGTAAGTTTTAATAAGTTTGTGACACCAAAAAATATTCGACTTAGATCTATCTACTAGTATACCTATCGAATCAGAATCACTTCTTGTTTCGATTTAACGATGTCCGTCTGTCCGGCTGTCTGTCTGTCCATGTATTCTTGTGCGCACGCTTCAGGTCGCAAATATTAAAATATATTTCATGACTTATGTTACTTCGGCCCAAGCACGAAGCCTACTGGTTTTAGTTTAAAAAATGTTTTAAAAATGTATTTATCTATAGCGGCCTATACGTTAAAATCGCGAATTTTCAAAAATTTTGCATGGCAGCATAACTTTCTAAGATGTCCCCAAAGCCCAACTTTTAGTATAATATGGAGTCTCCTCTAAAAACTGTTTTTGCAAAATTTCAAGCAAAACAGTTTCCATTTGCAAAAGTTATCGCAATAAATACATTTTTTACTAAGGTTAGTATCGTACTAAAGACACTTTTGTGTCTTTAGTAGGGTATTCAAATTGCTCGGGTTTTGCTTTGTTCGAGTAACCGAGTACCTCGATTTTGAAATTACTTGATTAATCGTATAAAATTTTAAAATTACTCGAGTAACAATTTTATTATTTTTTCGCAAAATTATCCATTTTTTGTAGGTTTTATAGTTTATTAGTAACAAAACACAACAAATTAACAATTAAAATGAATCCATAAGTAGAAGTTTAAAAAATTGTTTAGATCATTTATTTAAGTTAACTTTGAAATCTAAGAGACCTGTTAAATACTCGTTTGAAAATAATTTGTAGCGCACACCGATAAAATTTCTCAGTTGCTCAGTTAAAGAACTTCTCAGTTAGAACTGAAAAAATTCAAATTAACTGAAGTTAGCATTATCAACTAATATTTCATTTAAATATAAAAAAAAATTATCATATAGAGACAATCTGACAATAAAATATAAACAATAATACAATTTAATGGAAAATCACTGATGACGCCTGTCCAAAAGAAAAAGGCAGAAACTAGATCTAGTCTGATTTGCAGATTAATAATGTGTTTATAACTTTGTAAAATGTTTATTCTTCTTCTTAACCTCAAACCTACATAAATAAAGTTTTCTGTTGCCCTGTTAATAAAAATTTTTAATTGTTTATTGATTTCACAGTACAACACTAAAAATGCATCGGGCATGCGACATATCAATTCTGATAGATTTTAGGATGAGTATCACGAATGTGAACACCAAATTTTAAAATTAGCTCTAGTTTTTGAAATATCCGCAAATTTAACTTTTAGCAAAAAGTCATTTTTTTCTTTAAAATTTCTTTTTTATTCATATACCTGACTAAACTACGAATAATTTTTAATATGGTTTAAAAGTATAGACTTTGGGCTTTTAGAACCATACCAACTTATTTTTGTTAGATAAAGGATCTACACTCATAGAAAAAAGTTTGTAGAAAAGTTAGTAAAACTGTTGGTACTTCAACTTAACAAATTTTTAACTAATTTTTAGCTAAAATTTAATTTTTAGTTAATTTTTTTGCTACCTCCACATTACTAACTTACAAATTTTTTTGCTATTTTTTTTTGCTGAATTTAGTTACTAATTTTTAACAATAAATTTGCTAACTTTACAGTATTTTGCTGAATTTTAGTTACAAATTTTTAACAGAAGATTTGCTAATTTTACAAATTTTTTGTAAACTAAACCACCAATTTTGGAGCGCTTATAAACAGAATGTTAAATGATTCATAAAAATTACTGCATATTTTTAACTCGCCAAAAATAGTGCAAAAGTTTTTAAATAAAGCTAAACTGAAATGGTTGAAAATTTTTCCTAGTCATAAAATATCTAATTTATTAAAATTTATGAGAAAAGTTTCTATTTATCGTAATACATTCATTTTCAAAAATCAAGGTTTATTTTGGACGAACCATTTTAATATGAAAATTGTGATTAAAAGTATCTCTGGGGAGCAAGTGGAGTTTACGGGGATGACCCTAATTTTTTCCCCCAATATTGTACTTTTTAAGCTTATTTAAAGAATACGATATTTTTAATCGGCCACACCTTCTTTCCTGTGGGTGGAGCTTTAGAGGTGAAAATGGAAACTCAAATAAATTCGGAAGTACATATCCCATCAGCAAATAATGATAATCACAAGAAGGGTCTCTGAAATACATTTTGTTATGGTTAACATATATCATATTACTATAAATATCAAGGTTGGTTACCGTTATCGTTATAATACCGTTATCGCTAAAATACCGTTTCAAATTGAATACCGTTACCGTTATCAATACCTCTAAAAAATTTCTAAATACCGTTATCGTTACCGATACCGTTATATTTATGGGTAGTTACCGGTATTTTACCGGTATTTATTATTTTATATAAAAATTACAATTTTTTTATTTTTTATTTTATAATAAAACACTTTATAAAAAAAAACACTCAAGTTTTTTTTTACAAAAAATTTATAGATAACTAGCGGGCGCAGCCCGCTACGTTGTTAGCGTGCCTTAAAGGTTAAGGGGGGGGGGGGCTGCGCCCCCCACAATTTTTATTAAATTCGTTTTTTTATTTAAAGTTTTTTTATTTAAAGCCTTCACCCAGCCACCACAAATAAATAATTCTACACAACAATGGGTTTAAAATAAATAAATATTTGATCACTTTTTCTCATGAAAGTGGACTGTTAGTAATGAATCCATAATAAATTGCAATATACGTGTGTATGTTAAGATAATTTGGTAAAGTGCGAACTTAGGTAGATAGACCCGTAAGTAGTTTTGTTCATTTGTGTTTTGAATGAAAATAAATAACGTAAAGCAGGGTTGGAAAGCATTTTATAACATTAAAAATAGCGGGCAAAGCTACGTTGTTAGCGTGTCTTAAAGTTTTTTTTTTTTAATTCCAGTTTATGTAAAGGTAGACCTGGCAATTCAAGTAAATTCACAAATTCAGTTGGAAAATTTACTGCGTCGGTTTCTTCCACCGGTGCTTCGTTACATGAAGTTTAAATATCGGAATATATAAGTTCCATTCCTTTTCTAAGGTTTTTTCTCTTTCAGAAAATTTGTTTAACTTTTTGGGGAGTATGTTTCAATGCTACATAAGTTTCATATTCCGTTGATAGTGTTTGAACAGGTAATTCCCTCTTCCAATCCATTTGCATTGTCTATAATTTCAATTACACTCGTTCAACGTTTATATCCATTTCATTCCACTTGTGTAGTGTTTCAATCCCACTCGTTTCCTATTTAGTTTCTTAATTTTAGTGTTTCATATACACTTGTTCTTTAAGTTTTAGGTTTCTAGCTAAAGACGCAGACGTTAAGGGGGGGGGGGGCAATTTTCCCCTTTTGAACCACCATTTTTACCACGTTCCTGTCCAAAGTCCTAGAAATGCCTTGTCGATAAGTTAGCCCATACTCCAAGGAAAACATATTATATATTACAGGTTTCTAGCCGAAGGGTTCGGTTAGGCCATCAAGGTGGATAATTATTCCGTTTTTACCCCTCCCGGTAGGAATTTCCAAAAATTCCGTCTTAGAGGACGTCTGCGTTGGAGGAGGAACCTACTACATACATAATTTTAGGTCTCTATATCCAGCAGTTTGGCCAGGCCATCAAGGGGGAAGTTTTTTCACTTTTTACCCCTCCTGGTATGAATTTCCAAAAATACCATCTTAGGGGACGTCAACGTTGGAGAAGGAACCCAATTTAAGATCCCTTGTTCCAGCAGTTTGGCCAGGCCGTTAAGGGGGAGACTTTTCCTGTTTTTGACCCTACCTGTAGAAATTTCCAAAAATCTCATCTTAGCGTATGTCTACAATAGAGGAGGAACTTTAATACCAAATTTCAACTTCCTACCTCCAGCGGTTTGGGCAGGCCTTTAAGCGGCACTTTTCGCTTCATTAATCCCCATTTTTGCAATGTCCCTGTCCAAAAAGCACCGTCTCGGTAAGTGAGCAGATACTCCAAGCAACATATGTTTTACATTTCAGGTTTCTAGCCAACTTTTACTATTTGTGCCCCTGTCGGTAGGAATTTCCGAAAATCCATCGACAGGGAATTCCAGCTTCCTAGTTCCAGCAGTTTGAGCAGGCTGAAAGGAACTTAAGTACCGAATTTCAGCTTCCTAGTTCCAGGAGTTTGGACAGGTCGTTAAGGGGCAACTTTCTCTTTTTGAGCTCCCATTTTATAACGACCCTGTCCAAAATTCAAAAAGTATCTTTCTAATACGTTAGCCCTCACTCCAGGGACCCACATTTTAAGCTTCAGGTTTCTAGCCGAAGGGGTTTTTACCGGCCCCCAAGGTGAGGCTTTTCTTCTTTTTGCCCCTCCCTTTAGGAATTTACAAAAATTCCATCTTCGCGGCTATCTGCGATGGATGAGGAACATTCATACCAAATTTCAACTGCATTGCCTAAGCGGTTTGGGCAGGCCGTTAGTGGGGACATTTTTCCCTTTCAACCACCATTTTTACTCTGATCCTGTTCCAAAATAGAAAAATTACGTTGCCGGTGAGTTAGTCCTACTCCAAGGAATACATATTTAAAATTTTAGGTTGGCCAAAAGGGATTGGGCAAGCCGTCAGGAGGAGACTTTTACCTTATTTCCCCTCCCGATAGGAATTTCAAAAATTCCGTCTAAGCGGACGCCTACACAGAAGGAGGAACTCACATACCGAGTTTCCTTTTGGGATATCCTGTAGGGAATTCCAAAAATACAAACTTAGTCGATGTCTACTACAGTGGAGGAACTTTTATACCAAATTTCAACTTCTTACCTCCAGTGGTTTGGGCAGGCACTTTTCCAATTTGTGAGACTGTTTATGGGGAGACTTTTCCCCTTTTTGCCCGTTCCGGTAGGAATTTCCAAAAATCCCGTCTTAGCGCACGTCTATGCCGAATATCAAGAAACCTTGTTTTAGTGGAGATATCCGTGGGTGGAGGAAAAAAAGTAGTTTTTTTGAAATTATATATTATTTTAAATGGTACTTTTTGGAAAAACGAAATTTTTTGGAAAAAGATACTTTGTTTTTACAAGGTACTTTATTTGTACTTTTTTTGCAAAAGGTATTTTTTTTTAAAAAGTTGTTTTTTTTTGGAAAAATGTATGTTTTTTGGAAAAAGGTACTTTTTTTGGAAAAGGTACTTCTTTTGGAAAAGGAAAATTTTTTTAGAAAAAGGTACTTTTTTTTGGGAAAACGTACTTTTTTTTGGAAAAGGTACTTTTTTTGAAAAAGGTATTTTTTTGAAAAAATGTATGTTTTTTGGGAAAAGGAACATTTTTTTAGAAAAAGGTACTTTTTTTGGGAAAAGGTACTTTTTTTGGAAAAGGTACTTTTTTTGAATAAGTTATTTTTTTGGAAAAATGCATGTTTTTTGGGAAAAGGTACTTTTTTTTTGGAAAAGGTACATTTTTTTAGAAAAAGGTACATTTTCTGGAAAAAGGTACTTTTTTTGGAAAAAGGTACTTTTTTTGGAAAAAGGTACTTTTTTGGAAAAAGGTACTTTTTTGGAAAAAGGTGCTTTTTTCGGGAAAAGGTACTTTTTTTTGGAAAAGGTACTTTTTTTGGAAAAAGGTACTTCTTTTGAAAAAAGGTACTTTTTTTGGAAAAAGGTACTTTTTTTGGAAAAAGGTACTTTTTTGGAAAAAGGTACTTTTTTTGGAAAAAGGTACTTTTTTTTGGAAAAGGGTACTTTTTTTGGAAAAAGGTACTTTTTTGGAAAAAGGTACTTTTTTTGGAAAAAGGTACTTTTTTTGGAAAAAGGTACTTTTTTTGGAAAAAGGTACTTTTTTTTGGAAAAAGGTACTTTTTTTGGAAAAAGGTACTTTTTTTGGAAAAAGGTACTTTTTTTTGGAAAAAGGTACTTTTTTTGGAAAATGTACTTTTTTTGGAAAAAGGTACTTTTTTTGGAAAAAGGTACTTTTTTTTGGAAAAAGGTACTTTTTTTGGAAAAAGGTACTTTTTTTGGAAAAAGGTACTTTTTTTTGGAAAAAGGTACTTTTTTGGAAAAAGGTACTTTTTTCGGGAAAAGGTACTTTTTTTTGGAAAAAGGTACTTTTTTTGGAAAAAGGTACTTCTTTTGAAAAAAGGTACTTTTTTTGGAAAAAGGTACTTTTTTGGAAAAAGGTACTTTTTTGGAAAAAGGTACATTTTTTTAGAAAAAGGTACATTTTTTGGAAAAAGGTACTTTTTTTAAAAAAGGTACTTTTTTTGGAAAAAGGTACTTTTTTTTGGAAAAAGGTACTTTTTTGGAAAAAGGTACTTTTTTGGAAAAAGGTACTTTTTTCGGGAAAAGGTACTTTTTTTTGGAAAAAGGTACTTTTTTTGGAATAAGATACTTCTTTTGAAAAAAGGTACTTTTTTTGGAAAAAGGTACTTTTTTTGGAAAAAGGTACTTTTTTTGGAAAAAGGAACTTTTTTGGAAAAAGGTACTTTTTTTGGAAAAAGGTACTTTTTTGGAAAAAGGTACTTTTTTTGGAAAAAGGTACTTTTTTTGGAAAAAGGTACTTTTTTGGAAAAAGGTACTTTTTTTGGAAAAAGGTACTTTTTTGGAAAAAGGTACTTTTTTTGGAAAAAGGTACTTTTTTTGGAAAAAGGTACTTTTTTGGAAAAAGGTACTTTTTTTGGAAAAAGGTACTTTTTTTGGAAAAAGGTACTTTTTTTGGAAAAAGGTACTTTTTTTGGAAAAAGGTACTTTTTTGGAAAAAGGTACTTTTTTTGGAAAAAGGTACTTTTTTTGGAAAAAGGTACTTTTTTTTGGAAAAGGGTACTTTTTTTGGAAAAAGGTAGTTTTTTTGGAAAAAGGTACTTTTTTTGTGAAAAGGTACTTTTTTGGAAAAAGGTACTTTTTTTGCAAAAAGGTACTTTTTTTGGAAAAAGGTACTTTTTTTGGAAAAAGGTACTTTTTTGGAAAAAGGTACTTTTTTTGGAAAAAGGTACTTTTTTGGAAAAAGGTACTTTTTTTGGAAAAAGGTACTTTTTTTGGAAAAAGGTACTTTTTTGGAAAAAGGTACTTTTTTTGGAAAAAGGTACTTTTTTTGGAAAAAGGTACTTTTTGGAAAAAGGTACTTTTTTTGGAAAAAGGTACTTTTTTGGAAAAAGGTACTTTTTTTGGAAAAAGGTACTTTTTTGGAAAAAGGTACTTTTTTTTGGAAAAGGGTACTTTTTTTGGAAAAAGGTAGTTTTTTTGGAAAAAGGTACTTTTTTTGGAAAAAGGTACTTTTTTGGAAAAAGGTACTTTTTTTGGAAAAAGGTACTTTTTTGGAAAAAGGTACTTTTTTTGGAAAAAGGTACTTTTTTTGGAAAAAGGTACTTTTTTGGAAAAAGGTACTTTTTTTGGAAAAAGGTACTTTTTTTGGAAAAAGGTACTTTTTTTGGAAAAAGGTACTTTTTTGGAAAAAGGTACTTTTTTTGGAAAAAGGTACTTTTTTTGGAAAAAGGTACTTTTTTTTGGAAAAGGGTACTTTTTTTGGAAAAAGGTAGTTTTTTTGGAAAAAGGTACTTTTTTTGTAAAAAGGTACTTTTTTGGAAAAAGGTACTTTTTTTGCAAAAAGGTACTTTTTTTGGAAAAAGGTACTTTTTTTGGAAAAAGGTAGTTTTTTTGGAAAAAGGTACTTTTTTTGGAAAAAGGTACTTTTTTTGGAAAAAGGTACTTTTTTTGGAAAAAGGTACTTTTTTTGGAAAAAGGTACTTTTTTTGGAAAAAGGTACTTTTTTTTGGATAAAGGTACTTTTTTTGGAAAAAGGTACTTTTTTTTGGAAAAGGTACTTTTTTTGGAAAAAGGTACTTTTTTTGGAAAAAGGTACTTCTTTTGAAAAAAGGTACTTTTTTTGGAAAAAGGTACTTCTTTTGAAAAAAGGTACTTTTTTTGGAAAAAGGTACTTTTTTGGAAAAAGGTACTTTTTTTGGAAAAAGGTACTTTTTTGGAAAAAGGTACTTTTTTGGAAAAAGGTACTTTTTTTGGAAAAAGGTACTTTTTTGGAAAAAGGTACTTTTTTTGGAAAAAGGTACTTTTTTTGGAAAAAGGTACTTTTTTGGAAAAAGGTACTTTTTTTGGAAAAAGGTACTTTTTTGGAAAAAGGTACTTTTTTTGGAAAAAGGTACTTTTTTTGGAAAAAGGTACTTTTTTGGAAAAAGGTACTTTTTTTGGAAAAGGGTACTTTTTTTGGAAAAAGGTAGTTTTTTTGGAAAAAGGTACTTTTTTTGGAAAAAGGTACTTTTTTTGGAAAAAGGTACTTTTTTTGGAAAAAGGTACTTTTTTTGGAAAAAGGTACTTTTTTGGAAAAAGGTACTTTTTTTGAAAAAGGTACTTTTTTTTGGAAAAGGGTACTTTTTTTGGAAAAAGGTACTTTTTTTGGAAAAAGGTACTTTTTTTGGAAAAAGGTACTTTTTTTGGAAAAAGGTACTTTTTTTGGAAAAAGGTACTTTTTTTGGAAAAAGGTACTTTTTTTGGAAAAAGGTACTTTTTTTTGGAAAAAGGTACTTTTTTTGGAAAAAGGTACTTTTTTTTGGAAAAAGGTACTTTTTTTTGGAAAAAGGTACTTTTTTTGGAAAAAGGTACTTCTTTTGAAAAAAGGTACTTTTTTTGGAAAAAGGTACTTTTTTTGGAAAAAGGTACTTTTTTTGGAAAAAGGTACTTTTTTTGGAAAAAGGTACTTTTTTTGGAAAAAGGTACTTTTTTGGAAAAAGGTACTTTTTTTTGGAAAAAGGTACTTTTTTTGGAAAAAGTTACTTTTTTTGGAAAAAGGTACTTTTTTTGGAAAAAGGTACTTTTTTTGGAAAAAGGTACTTTTTTTGGAAAAAGGTACTTCTTTTGAAAAAAGGTACTTTTTTGGAAAAAGGTACTTTTTTGGAAAAAGGTACTTTTTTTGGAAAAAGGTACTTTTTTTGGAAAAAGGTACTTTTTTTGGAAAAAGGTACTTTTTTTGGAAAAAGGTACTTTTTTTGGAAAAAGGTACTTCTTTTTGGAAAAGGGTACTTTTTTTGGAAAAAGGTACTTTTTTTGGAAAAAGGTACTTTTTTGGAAAAAGGTACTTTTTTTGGAAAAAGGTACTTTTTTTGGAAAAAGGTACTTTTTTTGGAAAAAGGTACTTTTTTTGGAAAAAGGTACTTTTTTGGAAAAAGGTACTTTTTTTTGGAAAAAGGTACTTTTTTTGGAAAAAGGTACTTTTTTTGGAAAAAGGTACTTTTTTTGGAAAAAGGTACTTTTTTTGGAAAAAGGTACTTTTTTTGGAAAAAGGTACTTCTTTTGAAAAAAGGTACTTTTTTGGAAAAAGGTACTTTTTTGGAAAAAGGTACTTTTTTTGGAAAAAGGTACTTTTTTTGGAAAAAGGTACTTTTTTTGGAAAAAGGTACTTTTTTTGGAAAAAGGTACTTTTTTTGGAAAAAGGTACTTCTTTTTGGAAAAGGGTATTTTTTTTGGATAAAGGTACTTTTTTTGGAAAAAGGTACTTTTTTGGAAAAAGGTACTTTTTTTGGAAAAAGTTACTTTTTTTGGAAAAAGGTACTTTTTTTGGAAAAAGGTACTTTTTTTTGGAAAAAGGTACTTTTTTTGGAAAAAGGAATTTTTTTGGAAAAAGGTACTTTTTTGGAAAAAGGTACTTTTTTTGGAAGAAGGTACTTTTTTTGGAAAAAGGTACTTTTTTTGGAAAAATGTACTTTTTTTGGAAAAAGGTACTTTTTTTGGAAAAAGGTACTTTTTTTGGGAAAAGGTACTTTTTTTGGGAAAAGGTACTTTTTTGGAAAAAGGTACTTTTTTTGTCCCCTTTTTGCCCCTCCCGATAAGAATTTCCAAAAATGCCGTCTCAACGGACGTCTACACCGGTCGAGGAACCTACATACCAAATTTCAACTTCATAGCTCCAGCAGTTTGAGCAGGCCGTCAAGGGGGAGACTTTTTCCCCGTTTTGCCCGTCCCTGTAAAAATTTCCAAAACTCCCGTCTTGGTGGATGTCTACGATAGTGGAGGAACCTTTATACCAAATTTCAACTTCCTACCTCCAGCGGTTTGGGCAGGCCGTCAAGGGGGGCCTTTTTCCCCTTTTTAACCCCCATTTTTACAACGTCCCTGTCCAAAATTCTAGAAAGTACTTTCCAGAAAAGTTAGCCCCTACTCCAAGGAACACATATCTTAAATTTCAGCTTTCTAGCCAAAGGGGTTTTGGCAGGCCGTCAAGGGGGACACTTTCCCCCTTTTTGCCCGTTCCGGTAGGAATTTCCAAAAATCCCGTCTTAGTGGACGTCTACCCCGAAAGAGGAACCTACATACCAAATTTCAACTTCCTAGCTTCAGCGGTTTGGGCTGGGCGATGTTGAGTCAGTCAGTCAGTCAGTCAGTCACGTTATTCTTTTATATATAGAGATAATTTTACTTATTAAAACTACCAGTATTGAATTTATAGCTTAAAATCTGTATTTTCAGTACTTAAAATTAAAAATATGCCATGTTTTTATTTGTTTTTATATGTTTTTAACATAATTTTTAATACCGGTACGTACCGGTATTGCTGTTTCGATAACGGTATACCGTTACCGAAACAGTCTTAAATACCGTTACCTTTACCGTTACCTAAACAAACGAAATCTGATACCGTTACCCTTACCGTTATTCGTTTCGGTAACCAACCTTGATGAATATTACCACTTTTACAAAAAATCATTCTTGGGAAATTTTCATTGGCATTGAAATATAATTGGCATTACTTTATCTCAATGTCAATGCCAACAAATTTCATCACCATTCAATGCCAAATGAAATTTTTTTCAATTTGCATTGATGAAAACAATGGTAATGAAATGTACACATAATTGAAGAAAAAGCATTGTATTATAAAAAAATATAAGAAATACGCGAATTTTTAATTTTTTTTTCTTAATTTATTCTTTTATTAAAACATGAAAACAAATACTTCTTTTATCAATTATAAATGGGCATTTAGGCATTAAACAACGCCAATTGGAAAAATTTCAATTAATTAACACATAAACTGGTCCCAAGTATGTTTTTAAACGCACATTTATTTTTTAATTATTAATTTTCATTTCATTTGCTCCTTTTTTTACCTTTTTCCAGTTCACTAGTAATCTGCAAAAGTTTTGTTGATTTCAGAAAATTTTAGCAAAAATTTTGTAGATTTAACAGTTTTTTTTTTGCTATTTTCATTCTATTATTTAGCAATTTTTTTGCTGATTTCAGCAAGTTAAATTGTTATTTGCAATTAACAAAAATTTAGCTTAAATATTACTAAAATTCTGTAAATTGAACAGTTTTTTTTGCTGTTTTCATTTTATTAATATTTAGCAAACTGATTCTGCTAATATTAGCAGTTTTTTCTGCAGCATCATTTTTAACTAATTTTTAGTAACTTTTTCTGCTATTTTTATGGACTTATTTGTATGAGTGTAGGATATAATTGCAATTCAAATGAAAACTTCACTTACTTTCCTATTTTGCAAATCAAGTAAAATCCCTTAATAGGATTTTCAAAGTCTTAACACATGACGTAAGTTCATACTCCACTAAATTCTTTTTGTAAAAAAAATCACAATTTTTGCATCAAAATTTTCCGAAAATTTAATCTGAAACACAAATTTTATCGCCAATTTACAAAAATGTGTATTTTTGTTAAAGTCGATTTCATTTAAAATTTTGGGTGGCACTATGCTTTGACTTGGTTTATTTTTGCAGCATTCTGATTGGTTAATTTATTTTCAAACAATCAAAGTGTTTGAAAATATAAATATTTTTGTAGGGTTTTCTCACATAAAATGAACAAAACCGTATGTTTAGAAATAAAATCAATTAAATTTAAAATGCTCTTTTATGGTACTTTTTTGAACATGCATATTTTAAAATCGTTATTTTTTAGGAATTTGCACTTAAGTTGTCTAAAACTTTGTTGAAATTGATTAGAAAATATGTATATTACATATTTCAATGGTTTTAACTGAGTTTTTTAATTTCAGATTCGTCACAGACTCCTTAATTTTTAGGTATTAAAAAAATCAATATTTTTCAGCTTTAGCCAATTATTACTTAAAATTAAAATATAAAGTCCGCAATTTTTTTTTAATAAATTAAGTAACATGAGATGTTTAGTAATGGTATAAATTAAAAAATTGGATATTCCTTTCGTCGCAGATTAGTTATTAACGAAATTGTGAAAAAAGAGAAATTTCAACTTCGAATGCATATGTAGGGATATAATCGCAGCTGTCAAAACGTGCGATATATCAAATTAAAGGGCATATTTCATCCAATTAAAATTTTGCAAAGACTGGCGTTCATACTTTTAATTTTGCATTTTTTGCAAAAAGTTGATTACAAAATTGAATTTCTCTACAAATACGCTTTTGTAAATATTTCTTAAACCATAGCTAACTTTAAAATTCTATGGCCATTAGAGTGGTCCAAAAAAACATGAAAGTTGGAATTCGCGATCTCCACAATGTTGCCCCTATTCCTTAATGTCTAAAAACTCTCTGTGCCAAGTTTCAGCTAAATCCGCTGTTATTTAGAAGTAGCACAAAAAGTTGTCTTAAGAATTAGTAATTTATCTCTAGAGTAATTTATACAAAAAGTAGGGTTGACTTTAAATTTAATTATTTCTTAACCTGTACGCTATTATTTAACAATTTTTTTTTAAATCTGGTCTTAATTAATGTGAGTATAAGGAATTTGAAATCAAAACTTAAAAAAATTAAGCAACTTTTAAGTAATTCGCGGTTTTTTTTAAATTTATAAAAAAAATACATATTTTAGTCAAATTTTCGAAATTTTCCGAAAATATGTAATTAAAAATTCAGCTTGTTTTTGCCTTGTATGCGCAAATTTCTCAAATCTGATCTTTATTTTAACGCAGAATATGAATCAGCAATCGAAAATTAAAAAAAAATTTGTGGTTTATGAATTATTCGCGGTTTTTGAAAATTCAAAAAAACTCAAGTTTTTTGAGATATTTTCCTAATTACCTGTAAACGGTGTTATCGAAAAATGCAATTTGTTATACTTTTGCAATTTACTTACCAAGGACCTTAATTATATACAACACTGATTTTAATTTTAAAAAGGATAACAGATATCCTTGCTAATTAAGTTAAAATTTGACATTTTTTAATATTTCGCTATTATTTAGATTGCTAGAATTTTATTGCTATCAAAAACCCTTTCCCACATAATAGGACATTTAGCAGATATATATTAATGCAAAAACGAAATTTTCATATTGGTAAATATAAGAAAACATCCTGATCGAAGTTGATCCTTTTTTGTATGAAATTTTAAAATTTCGCGAAATCCGCGACTCCGATTTCAATTTAGATTTCAAATTCGTAATGTACACCTAAAATATATATTAGATTTGATATGTCGCGATCATAATAATTATATTTAATTTTTCTCATTTTTTCCATTATTTTTAATTAATTAAAAATAATATAACAAGTACAACCTCGAAACTTCAATTGCGATGTGCTACCTCTAAACAAAACTTTTTTGGTGATTTTTTTGATCAGACTACATTTTTTTTCAAAGTGGCATATTTGTAGGGTTGTGGAGCGTGAAAATTCCAACTTTTTTTTTTTTTTTGGACCACTCTAATGGCCATATTAGTCATCTACGTCCCAACAAAAATTGTAGTAAAAAACCTTATCAGCGATTTTAATTTTGCAAACAAATATACTGATGTAAGAATATACTTTTTTGCAAAACTTTTTTCCACGAAATTTTTTCGCGTTTTTTTTTGCAAATAGTCACCGAGCTTTGTTCCATGAATTTGGTATTATAGTCCCTAGATTATAAATTTAAAAATACCACATTTAAAAAATAGTAAAATAATCGCGGAACGCGAAAAAAGATTTTATGCTACAAAAATTCAATTAAAAACTTAATCAGCGATTTTCATTCTGCAAACAAATATACTGATGTAAGAATTTTCATTTTTGAAAATTTTTCTCCGCGACTTTTTTCGCGATTTCTTTTTTCACTTAATCACCAAACTTTGTTCTATGAATTGGGTATTATTGTTCCTAGATTTTGATTTTAAGAACTACACTCAAAAATTGCAAAATAATGGCCGAACGCGGAAAAGCGAAAAGGAGTAGAAAACGTAATCATCGATTAATATTCAAAATTAGTTTTTTGTTGGAAAAAAAATCCCGTAAAAATGTAAAATTATTGCATCATTAAATTCGTTTGCCGTTTGCTGATTAAGTTTTTTTTTTATTAATTTTTGTGTCATAAAGCCTTTTTTTTAGTTCCGCCATGATTTTGCAATTTATTACGTGTGGTTATTTAAATCATAACCTAGGGACTATAAACTCAATTCATAGAACAAAGTTCGGTGATAAATTGAGATAAGAAATCGCGAAAAAGTCGCGGAGAAAAAATTCCAAAAAGGAAAATTCTTACATCAGTATATTTGTTTGCAGAATGAAAATCGCTGATTAAGTTTTTTAATTCAATTTTTGTAGCATAAAATCTTTTTTCGAGTTCCGCGATTATTTTACAATTTTTTAAGTGCGGTTTTTTCAAATTTATAATCGAGGGACTATTATACCCAATTCATAGAACAAAGTTCGGCGGCTAGTTGGAAAAAAAGCGCGAAAAAATTTAGCGGAAAAAAACTTTTGCAAAAAAGCAAATTCTTACATCAGTACCTATATTTGTTTGCAGAATTAAAATCGCTGATAAGATTTTTAATACAATTTTTGTATCATAAAGTCTTTTTTCGCATTCCGCCAATATTTTGCAATTTTTTAGGTGCGGTTTTTTTAAATATATAATCTAGAGATTATAATACCCAATTCATTAGAGTTTGCTGTTCGGTTTTAATCGAAACCGAAACCGCGGTTTTTCAAGCCTCAAAACCGAAACCGAAAACCGACAAAAATAAGTCGGTTTTTAATAAATACATAAAACAATTAAAATAATTAAATAATTTACATATTATTGATTCCTTAATTTCGAAAAGGGCTCAGCTCCTATTTTACATAATTCTGTATTTAATTGTAATGAAAAATTTTACCATTAAATATTACTTTGAAGATTTTTTGTTTTTATTATTACATATAATATAAGCTGAGGATTATAATTTGAGAAAAAAATTGCACCAAAAAGTCATGTAGTTTAAGAGATATTGAGTTTCACGAATTCAGTTCAGATTTTCATCGCTTATTTTTCAAAACATTTTATTTCGTAGTCCGCGAAATTTATTGTATGAAATTCTAACATTATATTGTTTTAAAAAGCTTTATTTGCCGAAAAAAGAATAAAAATTTTAATTTATAACTGTTTCCGTATTTTTTATTGGCTTTATTGCCTTTATTCGAGTAAGAAATTCAATCGAATTTTAATAAATATCTTGAATGTATTAAAATATTTAATTTTTATACATATTAAATTATTTTAAAACAATTCTATTAATATCACAAGAAAACCGAAAAATAACCGAAACCGCGGTTTTTATAATTTTGAAAAACCGAAACCGCGGTTTTCAATTTTTTCGGTTTTTAGCAAACTCTACAATTCATAAAACAAAGTGCGGTGATTAATTGAAAAAAAAAAAAATCTTGAAAAAGGTCGCGGAAAAAAAATTTTACAAAAAGTAAAATTCTTTCATCAGTATATTTGTTTGTAGAAAGATTATCGCTAAGTTTTTTAACTAAATTTTTGTACCATAAAGTCTTTTTTCGCGTTCCGCGATTATTTTGCAATTTTTTAAGTGCGGGGTTTTAAAATTTATAATCTAGGGACTATAATACCTAATTCATAGAACAAAGTGCGGAGACTAATTGAAAAAAAAATCGCGAAAAAAGGCGCGGAAAAAAATTTACAAAAAGGAAAATTCTTACATCAGTATATTTGTTTGTAGAATGAAAATCAAAGATTAAGTTTTTTAATTAATTTTATGGGCTGGCTTTACCTTTTTTCGCGTTCCGCCATTATTTTGCAATTTTTTAAGTGTGGTTTCCTTTTAAATCATAATCTGGGGACTACACTCTAAAAAATGTTTGTAAATTTACTACTACAAAATGGGTAAAATTTTATTTAATTCGGTAAATATAAACAAAAAATGCGTAAACTCTTTTTGTACACACTTTCCTACGCAATAAAACACACACAAAGTATTTTTAGACATTATGTGCTTATAAATAAACACATTGTGCCTAAAATTACTATTGTTTTGTTAAATAAAATTTTTACGCACAAAGTTGGTAAATATACTATCCAATAATAGTAATAAATACTCTGACATTTCAAATTGGAAAAAATTGAAAAAAAATTATAAATAATAAAAAGAAAAAGCGAAAACGGATTATTTTTTGTGAATTACAACATTTGCACAAACAGATTAGAGTCTGGAAATAGCAACATAAGCATGAAATTGTTTTTGGTAATTATTATTAACGCATGTGGTAGTCTAAATTGAAAACGCCGTAAGAGAGACACGGCCTACGCAGGAACTACTGGGTGCAATAACTCCTGCTCAACAAAATGCCTTCTTTGCAAGGTAGGCAGTCAACCAACAACCGTCAACAATAACGGGAGAAAACGCCGTAAGAGAGATACGGCCTAGGTAAAACCACTGGGTGCGATGACTCCTGCTCAACAAAATGCCTTCTTTGAAAGGGAGGCAGTAACCGTCAACAATAACGGGAGAAAACGCCTTAAGAGAGATATGGCCTACGCAGGAACAACTGAGTGCAATGACTCCTGCTCAACAAAATGCTTTTTTTGCAAGTTAGGCAGTACTCAATGAATACTGACTTTGTTGAGCAGGAGTCATTGCACTCAGTTGTTCCTACGTAGGCCATATCTCTCTTAAGGCGTTTTCTCCCATTATTGTTGACGGTTACTGCCCCCCTTTCAAAGAAGGCATTTTGTTGAGCAGGAGTCATTGCACCCATTCAATAGTTATAACAAATTTTTATATGAATTTTATACAAATGCCTTAAGATCCCAAAACGACTAATTTGGACATAAACGATTATGAGAGAATGACTCGGATATTATTATTAATAAAATACGTACTAAAAATTAATTTGTTATTTTATTTAAAAAATTTTTGGGTGGTGCTTAAAGTTAGCACACCTGTTGTAAATGTACGCATTATATTTTATTTTTACGCACTTTCTGTGGATTTTTGCACATTTTTTGTGGATTTTTACGCATTTTATGCGTACATTTACACGTAAAACGTGCTTTTTTACACACAAATTTAGTAAATTAACACACTAATTTCAAAATTTCATTTAATATTTACGCACTTTCAATGTAAAATTACAAATTATTTGTGCACCAACTTAAACACAATGTGCGTATTTTTTTTTCAATTACGCACATAGAGTAAATTTACCCAATTTATAGTAGGAGTTCAGTTTCCTACTATAAGTTGGGTAAATTTCAACAGAATTTTATTAGAGTGTATAATACCCAATTCATACAACAAAGTTTGGTGTTTAGTTTGGAAAAAAGTCTTGTTTTTGCAAAAAAAGAAAAATTTTTCATCATTATAGTTATTTGCAGAATGTAAATCGCTGATTAGGTTTTTTAATGTATTTTTTTAGAGAGAGATCCCAATTGATTCCATATTTATAAGACAGCCAATGTAAAGCAATCTATCCATACCCTTTTTTGTAAACAAATGCGTTTTTTTTGGTCAATTGTTATTAGATTTTAGGTCATTAGTGCGATTTCATTAGCATTCGTATTACAAATTCTAATGCCAGAAAATTTCAGTAGCATTAAATGGTAATGCAATTTTTTTGCCATTAGCATTAGTCAACTAAGGATAATAAAATTTTAATGCCAATGAAAAAATCCCAAGTATGCTATAGATTATGATATGTAAATTTGACATTTCAATCACAAACTTCTCCGTACAAAAGAGTAAAAAATTTGTTTTTTTTAGAATATCCTTGAAAATAGGACATGTCTGAATATACAGTGGTGGCCACGAATTTAACACAATTCAAGTTTTTTCTAATTTTATTGTTGATGCCTTTATTTTTAAAGATTAAAATAGTGGCTAAATTCGCCACGAAAGGCAAGGAGATGGTTCAGAAAATTGTACAGAATTTTAACGTAATATTTGTTTTTTCATTTTGTCACTTGTTTTAAGTGGGCGTGGCTTTTAACGAAAAATTGGCGATAACAACCTTTTATCAAATTACATAGTAAAATTTAGGCAGTACTGATCGGTTCTGTACAAACTGTATATTCTTGGAAATCCTATAAAATTTCCTTAAGTCCTGCGTTATTTTTATCTAAAAATAGTCACCAGACTTAAAATTTCACCACTTTAAACATGACCAATTTTTCTTCGTTTTTAGCGATTTTAAAAGAAAGTTAACAACACTGAAATTTTAACATGAAATGCTTTTTACTATAACGTAAAAAAAATATTGACTCATTTGTTCTATTGTGGTAAGAAAAGCATAAAACTATTCACTTTAAAATTTCAGTGCTGTTAACTTTCTTTTAAATTCGCTAAAAACGAAGAAAAATTGGTCATGTTTAAAGTGGTGCAATTTTAAGTATGGTGACTATTTGTAGATAAAAATAACGCAGGACTTTAGGAAATTTTATAGAATTTCCAAAAATATACAGTTTGTACAGAACCGATCAGTACTGCCTAAATTTTACTATGTAATTTGATAAAAGGTTGTTATCGCCAATTTTTCGTTAAAAGCCACGCCCACTTAAAACAAGTGACAAAATGAAAAAACAAATATTACGTTAAAATTCTGTACAATTTTCTGAACCATCTCCTTGCCTTTCGTGGCGAATTTAGCCACTATTTTAATCTTTAAAAATACAGGCAACAACACTAAAATTATAAAAAACTTGAATTGTGTTAAATTCGTGGCCACCACTGTACATGTTATATATACCTCTGGACACGCCTCAAAACTACCTTTCATATGATACCCATATTGAGTATGTTGTCTTCAGCAAAAATGCAAAATTCTTACAAAAACTAAAAAAAAGACATTTTTTAAAAATGGTCCACCTCGGGAGATCTCATAGCTAGACCCGAAATATTTTAGGAGCCATCATAAAACAAACCAAGGTTTATTTTGAGGGGGCACTTTTTTGTGTCCATATAAGATGAGTCGCTCTAATATACACTCACAATATTTTATAGTTAAAAACAACCTAAAATACATATCAAATTAATTGAAAACACAATTAAAAAAAGGACTACTGATTTTTCATTATATTCAAACCATTTTGTTATTTATTTTCAAACATTGTTTAAACAATCCATAAAAGAAATAAAAATAATTGAAAAGTCTGTTAAAACAATCATCAATTTTTAACTGACAAAACGTAAAAAAAAAACGATTTTTGGGTTTGTTTTTTCATATTCGAAAGTTTTTTTTGTTTCAATTTTCAAAACACTGCACACATAACACACACGTTCTTTCTTTATTTAATTTCTCTTTAATTTAATTTTCTTTCGTTTTAAATTCAAAGCAATTTTGTTTTGTTCCAACACCAGACACGATTCGAACCAACGACCTTTGGTTTAGAAGTTCATCGCCTTACCCCTTGAGCCAAACTATATTGATACAAATAGTTTCATAAACATTTTTTTATAATTCAAATTGTTTTTATTTTATTTGAATCTATCTTTTTAAATTTCAAATTACCCATCACACATAAATATAATAGTTAAAAGAAATGCCCTAAATGTAACAACGAACATGCTGCTCTTTTCAAATTTTTGGTATATAAATTTAATGCTTAATGCAGAAAGGCCCTAACTGGAATTAATATTCCACTAGAGGAAATGGAAATCTGAAAAACTTAGATTATACTTTTTATTTTATTGTTTTTGTATAAATATAAAGTTTCATTCTGTGAAACAATATTTCCACCGCTTTTATATTTTTATTGCCTTCCCCTCTATAGAAATTAAGAATAAAGATACACTGAGAGAATTATCTGCATGATATTAATGAATTTTTGCATAAAATCGATAAAGTTTCACGGGAACTTGTCCATTGATACTTTTCATTGAATTAATGGAATTTTTCATAAAATATTATCAAAAATTTCATTTTATTTGCTTAAAGTTTCATACGCTCCATGAAAAAGTTTCACTAAAACTATATTCATAAAATATACGAAGCTTTTTCATCGAATTTCACAAATTTTTCATTTATATTGTGAAGAAAACTTCAACAGTTTACTGAAAAGTTTCACTAAAACTCGTCCAGCAAAATTCTCTCTGTGTAGCGTCTTTCTTTATTAAGCCATCGATATTAAACTTTGGAGCAAAATTGCACAAAAATATTTTTATCATAAAATTATTTAAGATTTTAAAATCATCCTGTTTGACGACAATTATCTTAAAAGTGACAATACTCTCTGAATTAGAAGAGAATAAGATTAGTCGAATGACTAGAAATACCAATTTACATAAATCAAAGTCCCTAGAATTTAGTGTTTAACTTCAGTTATAAAATTTAATTTTAATTAAGAAGAACTTGCGTTATATTTATTTTTTTTGAATTTTTAAGTTAAATTTTCATTTGAACAAAATTTATAACCCTGTATTTATTTAATTTCTGACATGCATAAAACTTTTTGAGAATAAAAAAAAAATCATAAAATATAAAATCTTTGGTTTTTACTTCCACACAAAATTAAAAATAAAAACTCTGTAAAAAAAATTCCCCTCAAAGGGCATTATAAAAAAGCTTGTTTTTAAATTTTATTTTAGTATTTTATATTTTTAGTTTTTATAACGATTTGTATGGTGAACATTTAAAACGATTTGTATGGTAAATATTTTATTCGTATATGCCGACCCTATTGCTAGCAGCTGACATCATCGAGATTTCTTCACATTTTTACAACCCGGCAACCCAGTGATTATCAAATCAATTTAAACATTTTTAATAACAATTCAAATAAATTTGGCAATCAATTTCGATAATTTCGTTATCGTAAACACTGATTGAATTCATATTATTTAATATTCAACTATTTTAAGTTAAAACAAACAAAAGAATTTAGATATAAAACGAAGTTCAGTTTTTCTAGTCGTGCGATAGATTCAAATTATTTTTATAAATTCAAATTGTTTGTTGGTACATTTGTTTGTTTAAATTTCTTTTTGTTGTATAAATAAATATTTCAAAATATTTTAAATTCAAATTAAATTTATAGAATTTTCAAATCGGTTGTGGTGTAGATGTCTGGAAGGTCAGGCATTGACAAAATTTCAATTTTTGAGGGTGGTGGTTCAAATCTCATCCCAAAAAAATTTTTTTTTTATTTTTTCTATAACTATGTATACACTTAAAATATTTTATCGTTAAAAACCACCTAAAATACATATTAAATTAATTGAAAGCACAATTAAAAAATGAAAGGATAATTGAAAAGTCTGTTAAAACAATCGTCAATTTTTAACTGAAAACCGAAAATATTTGAATTTTTTGTTTTAAAACAGAAAACAACGAAATTATTTAAATTATCTTTTCTAAAAATAGAAATCTAAAAATAGATTATTTGACTGAAAATATCAACTCCTACAGACGATAAATATTTCTTGTATTTTGTTTTTTATTGACGAATATAAAAAGTTAAACAATATGTTTCAATGTATTTTAATTGATTCTTCAATTGAAAACAAACTTAACCTATTACTTTTCAAATAAACCTCAATCGGTTATGGAAAATATATTGTGAGTGTACATATTATGGTGGGTCGATTTAGCAATCGATAATGTGCCATCGATTTGTCGATAACTTTTGGCACGAGGAAAAAGAAGTTCCATTACTACATATCAAAAAAATCATTTTCGAGGCGCCCAAATTTCAATTTTTTACTTTTTCTCAACTTTTATTTTTAAGATTTTTTTTTGTAGGTAATAAAAAAAATCGGCTGATGTAATTTTTTAAATATTACCTCTCCAAGGTGAGATTGTACGCTAAAAACGATGGCGATAGCAGTTTTTCCAAAAAAAAAAAATGGTTTTTTTGAGGTTTTGTCGAAAAATCGATATTTTTTAAGCGTTAATTTTTAAGGTTTTTTAAATTTGGTTTGTTAAAAAAAATTGCCGATTTAAAATTTTTTAAATATATCCTACCCAAGGCAAAAAATTTTTGTAAATTTTTAAAAATATGTATATATAAAAAAAATGGTGAGAAATTGATTTTTATGTACATGTAAAAATAGTACTGAAACCAATATTGAATTGGAGTGCACCTTTTACACTTGTTTAATAAGTACTTTTATTGAAGAGAATAAGGAACAATATCTCACATGAACAAAGTGGTATTTTTATGCCAGTCAACTTTCATATCAAAGAATAGCTCAGCGGTAGAGCTCAGCGACTAGCAATCGTGATGTCGCAAGTTCGATACCCGGTGGCGACAATAAAAAAACTTTTGTAAAATAAAAAAAATATAATTTTTTTTTGTGAAGAATTTTTTTTAACTTTTAGTTGGAAGCTCTTTTCCTTTGCACACGTTCAAAAAGTACTGAAAAAATGTTAAATTCGGAGTACTCCTCTCCTATGACAACTCATTTGGCCTTTTTTTTAATCATTGGATTTATTTTTGGATTTATTTTATTTTGTTAAAAGATCCACATTTTGTTATTTAATTTTCAAAATATAATATTTTTAGCATAATCTAATACTTATGCGCTAATATAATGTGAAATAAAATTATTAAATTTTCTAAAAATGTGAGCACAGGAATTGAATTAAGATAAATCCAAAACTGATTTATAAAATAAATAAATCCGTTTCGGATTTAGCTTAATTTAATTCCAGAAATTGCATTTCCGCAAAATTTTAATTTTACTTTCACATTATAGTAGCGAATAAGTGTTAGACTTGAATAAAAATATAAAATTTTTAAAATTCATTAAGAAAATGTAGATTTTTAAGCAAAATAAAATAAATCCAAAAATAAATCCAGTGATTAAAAAAAGGCCTATTGTTAAAGTCATTAGTGTTTATGTTAAGAAAGGAGTACATCTAGATCAGCAATTGTAGTGCTTTTTCTACTGGTTCGGAATCTCTTTTTTCGCTGGGTATTTGTTGTAAAAAATATAAAAATTTACTGATTTTTTCAAAATTCCTATTCAGTTTATTATTGATATATTCCGAGTTTGCAAATAAAAATCAAAAAATTGTATTGTATCTCCAATGTGCATGTAGTGTTTTAGGGTATAATAACAGATCGCAAAGAGATAATATGTTTAGATGAAATTTAGCACATGAGCCTCTACTGGCCCAGGGGCGAAACCTATTGAAATTGGTTAAAATCGGTACATATTCAGACATACATACCATAGGAAATTCCTATTTGAATTGGGCGTAAATGGCACAAAACCGTTGATATCTGGTTGTTATTTGATTATAACCATATAACAACGTTGGGCAAATGCGGCCTTTAGTTGAATTTATTGTGGCCCTTTTTGAAATTAAGATTTCGATAATTTTTAATTTTTTTATGTTTTTTTCACAACTTTTTTAACTATTTATTTCTAAAATTTTTGGATAAAAAATTAGTGACAGTTTTGTAAATAAAACTAAGATCTAAAAATTTCTTTCTTAAGAAATATTTAAGAAAGAAATAGATTTTATACTGAAATTTTACCTGAGTATGATATGGAAAAATGCGTACTTACAAGGAAGGTATGTATCCCAGTGGGTTCTCCCCAATTTTAATTAAATATTTTAAACAACTGTAACTATCAGATATATGATAGAGGAGAACAAAATAAGAGTTACGTATTTTTTCGGTGGCGCAATCTCACGTTTATGAGTTAAAAATTGGGATAAAAAACTAACCTATTTTTATGGGAAAACATGTCTGAAATTTTTCCAGATTTATTTGTATACAGCGTTAAAGTACTGGAGAAAAGAAAAAAAATTGATTCTCGCAACAAAATTATTAAATAAACATTTTAATCCATTTTTATACACATTTTTGTTATCAGAATAATAATCAGTTTCTTATAATTGCTTAAGTTTTTAAATTTTCATTTGATCGATTGCGCGATAGCACAGATTAAAGCAAAACTATCAAGAAATGTCAAAAAATTTACAATTCAACTTATTTTATTTAAAAATGAAAAAATAGAAGTTGCAAAAACTGAATTTGCAATCGGATCTTGTAAAACCAGATTTGGAATACATGAAATTGAGAAACGATTACAAAAAATAAATAAATAAAAAATTAAATATTAGTGCCGTCTGCTGTCATTTTAGTAAAATATATTTAGTTTTACCTTTCTAAATGTACACAGTGAGAATTTTGTTGGAATAGTTGTAATGAAAATTTTTAATAAACTAATAAAGTTTTCTTCACAAAATAAATGAAAAATTTCTCAAATTTATTTCTTTTATTTTATTTATTTATGTATTTTACAATGCTAGTTTTAATGCAACTTTTTCATTGAATGTATGAAACTTTTAATAAATAAAATGAAATTTCTCACAGCATTTTATGAAAAATTCCATCAATTCAATGAAAAGATTCAATCGACGAGTTCCAGTGGAACTTCATTGGTTTTATGTAAAAACTCATTAATATCATGCAGGCAATTCCCTCAGTGTATGGAGCGGCCCAGGCATGACCGACAGTAATTTTTCACTTGCTTCATTTGGAAAATTCCCTATCCTGTTCCTCAGCCTCAAACCAAGTACGTCACTTAAAGTCGCAGTTTGTAGCTGACAAGATATTTTGAAAATTTTAATAATATATAACTGTTATTTAAATTTTAACGGAACATTTTGTAATCGAGTCTAAAACTACTCACTAGTCAAAAATTTGAGAATTTTTAAAGAAAGTTTTTTTTTATTTTTTATTCCACATAAAAGGCGTATAATGCTTTTATTTGTCAATTTATAGTTTCCTGGGAATGATATCAAAGAAATAAACTTAGAAAACTTCAGAAAACAGAAAATTATAAAATGAAAAATAAACATTTAACTAAATGCATTTTGATCAAAGGCAATTAAATACACTCAATTACAGTATGAATGGAATAAGTATTTAGTAAATATGCATCTACTACATACAAACCTCCACCCTTAATGACAATAATTGCATGCAACATGCATTTAACCGCAATTAGTACATTTATTAGGCCAAGTATTAAATAACACAAAAGTTGTAGGAACGGCAATAAGTAGTCAGTAGTTTTTTTTAGTAACTGTTTAAATAAAAGGGTGACTGTTATTTGTAAACAGTTTGCTTTATTGAGCAGCTTTTAGTAGCAAAATTTATATTGATTAGCAGAAAATATGGATTTCTCTGATTTTATATATCAATGTCTTCTTCTTCTTCTTTGTTTAAAAAATTTATAGTTTCCACAGCCATAATTCGGTTTGAGGTCTATGCCAATGTGCTTAGATAAGCGTCACCCTAACAAGTTCCAGTAGGTATTGTTTTAAGGTTACCAAAGAGGACTGTGCGAATACCTGAACTTAAACTGCATGTAATGAGCAGCCACTGCACACTATCGACTAAAAAAAAAAAACAAACTATACTTGAGCTCCAGGGACATTTTTTATTTTTTTTTTTGTGTTAAACTTCTGTTTGTTGTTGTTTTTTTAAGTAATTTTTGGTAACAAAACACGTAACACATTTAACACTAAACACTGCTTTTTGAGATGGTTGACTGACTACATTAAACATTGAGAATTGTAGGAAAAGTATGTGTTTATATGCTGGAGCAGCAGCTTGACAGGTTTTTAGCAAGTTTTTCTTTCCGTTTTTGTTTTCCAGCAAATTGGTGCAAATGTTCTCCTGTGTCTTAAAACAATACCTAAAAATTAGTAACAACAGGAACATTACCATCAGTGGTGACGTGTTACAAAAACTTATATCGATGTAAGTGAAAATTGAGTCTTGTAGTCTTTAATTGGGTTAAAATGGACTTGAACCAATAAAGAACTGATAAATAATTAAGTTCACATGACAATTTGTGCAGCTGTCGATCATGTTCGATACTTCCAATTTTTAAGGTTTTACTGTACAGTACTCATAAACCTTTTAAAAACGGACACTTTTTAATATTTTTTAGATTATCGCACACTGATAGAAATTTCGTTAGCACTATTAGTGAATCGATTTCATTAAATTGGATTCATTCACTTAATGAAAGATTTTTATTAAATGAATGAAACATTCGTTATTTATACTTAAAATTTCTCTCGTAGAAATTAGTTTTCTTCTTTTTTCTGAAGCATAAAGCTCTGTTAAAATTTTTTTGAAAACTAAAAAAATATATTTGATTTAAAATAATTTTTAATTTATTTTTATGCGATTTTTTTTTGTTTAAAAAAAAATTCAAATTTTTTAAACAAAATTTCAAAAATTAAATTTTTTTGAATTTGTTAGAACAATTTTTTGAAAACTAAATGAAAATATATTTGATTTAATTTAAAATTAAAATTTTTTTAAACAAAAAATTTCAAAAATTACATTACTATTTTATAGTAATGTTTTAGAATAAATGAATATTCAGATTTAATATGGCAAAATTAAAATATTTAACTAAACAAAATAATAAACTCAACGAGAATTTATAAAATTTTATAAAAAATAATTTAAAATATTAGTTACTAATCAAGGATGATAAATGGGATTTTCAAAATAGTACCAACCTGCTTAAAAAATAGTACTTTGTCGACCCGCATAGTACCTTTTTAAAATTTTTTATTATAAATTAACAAAAAAACGTGCATATATGAAAGTTCTTTTGTACATTAAAACAAGGTTCAAAATATAATATAGATCCACACTCCACTCCACTCCACTCTGTATAGTGTATTTTGTGCTTTCTTCGTAATTACCTTTTTTATATCATTCTATTGCTTTTGTTCTTGCATTCAATCTTCAGCGTTGACTATTATTTTAGCGTCCCAGTCTCATCTTTAATATTTAAGGGGGTTAAATACTGTAACAACAGAATTTTAAGGGGCATATTTAAACGTTTGTCAAAAATTCAAATAAAAACATTTTCACTGTTATTTTTCTCTTTAAAATATATGTTATTGTAGTATTTTCAAAAAATATTAGTTTTAAATTTCTCCAACCAAAATCGCCAGGGTTGCCACTTCATTATTAGCCTTTCTTAAAAAAGGCAACATCGGCTGCCACTTTACAGCCTTTATTAATAATTGGAAATTAAGAATGTAAAGTGATTCTTAATATCAGATAAATTCTCTAGTCCTTATCGTGGCCCGATTTTTATTTAAAAAATTTTTTTTCAACAAAGTTGCCGCACAAACTTGAAATTTCCAAAAAAGGCAAGAAAACACAATTTTACTTGGGAATATAAAATTTATTTGACTGAAATTCAAAAAAGGGCCACGATAAGGACTACAGTTTTTTGTTGGCTATGAAAGGAAAAAACCGGACCGACATCGGTTAACCCACCTTGGCTGTACAGTGGCAGCCGATTTTGCACTCATGGTTGTGAGAAAAATGCGTTTGAAATCTTAAGTTAATTTTAAGCTAAGAAAACAGCAAAATTTCAAAAAATTGTGAATGAAGAAAAGTTATATCTCCTAGCTTACTATATGTCCACCAAATTTGGGACGAATCTGTTAACGGGTATTTGATATATATATTAAACCTAATAGTCTTAAAAACGATGGTAGAATTATTATTATACATAATGCTACTCATATTATTTTTTAAAAATGCTATAATTTCGTAAATTTTTTAATTTATTTCGTATTTTTTCCCCCATTTTTATATATATTGATTACTTTTATAACATATATTAAGCCATCAGCACCTGCCCCATATGACATGGCTTCAACATCCAGCAAGGAATCGTCATTGGCTTTTCTTTGAAAACTGGGTGCAATTCTTACATCTCTTGATGTAGTTTTTATCTTTTTATTCTGTCCTGTTCTAATATATACGATTTCTAATAAAAACAAGTTAATAAAAATGCAAACAAAAAGTGTTATACACAAATTTACCACATAGAGTATTACTTTGGGACTAAAACTTATTTTAAAAAAAAACATGTATAAATTTAATTTCTTCGATTTTTTTATTAAAATTTTCGGAGCGTATAGAGGAAAGTATGCGCCATCCAAATAAAATATAAAAAAAATTCGAAAACAAAATTTTTCCTAGAGTCGATACCCCCCTTAAAAATCGGGGTCAAACATTATAAACTTTTAATCTTTTTTTTGAATTTATTTCTTATAATTAAAAAAGCTATATATGGATTGGGTATTAAACAAACAACATGCCCGAACATGTCCAATTTACTAAAAATGAAGTTACCGCACAATTTAAATTAACTAAAATCAATTGAGGCCCGTTAACTTATCTCAATTTATACCCTGGTTAAGACCTCTACTAGCCTTAACCACTGGTAAACATATTTTTTGAATAACTTATCTAAATTTTAACCAAGCATTTCTTCTAACCAATGCTAAAATTTAACCATAGAAATTTCTGTGGTTAAGAAACTCAACCAAGGCTATTTTAGAACAATTCACCCTACATAAGATATTTTAATAAATTAAACCTGTAATGATGATTAATAAAATAAAAATCTAAAGCGCAGCTTTAACCAAACTTTGACTAAGAGTCGTTTATGATACATACATATAATTATTTTCGATGTGCATTTCCCCACTTTACCAAAACTTACAAAAATTGCATCAGTACTTAAAATCGCGCACAAATTTTTGCTATTTAGGATTTAGGTTTCTGTGATAACTTACAGAAATTGGCCGCATATAAGGAAATAGGAAAAATTTATTTTTTTATTGGTTCAAAGAGCCAAAATCTGTCTTGAATAATTAAAACAAAAAATGGTGAAAAATATTAGAACAATTTGACACGAATTATACACCTCTACAAAATGAAAAGTCGCTGCCGGTAGAAGCTTGGAACATACTTTTAGTATTTTACTTGCTGATTCCAAATCTCTACCAGCTCTCAATTTTGAGAAAATCGTGATTTAAAACGCGAAAAATAGCTTTTTACGTATTTTAAAATACTATACAAAACGCATTGAAATAGCTTAAGACTTTTTGTTACGATGGTAGTAAAGAATGAATTTTGTTCTCTAAAATACATAGGGCAACATTTTTTTAATTTGTGTACCGTTATAGGAAAAAATTCTTTTGAAAACCACTCTCAGAAAAACAATTATTCCATCAATTTTGGGTAACATACATTTAAGAACTTGGAATCAGCGTTTCAAATTCAAAATGAGTCATGTATCAAAGGTCAAGACTACTGAATGAAGTACAAGAGTACTGAATTTAAAGCGCATAGAAATCACTCTCGAATTTACGAAATGTGAACCAAACATGTTTTAAATATTTTAAAAGTATGTGAGGAACCCCTGGACAATCCACAGTTTTGACTCGCAATTACAAAAAGATACAAAATCATGCACAGCGATTATTTTTCTACTCACTTTGATGTGCTGATCACTTAAATTGCCTTAATTTAGAAATCTATCACAAAATTTCCACTATTTTTTTTTTTTAATTTTATGCGCGAATCTTTCCGCGGTTGTCTCGATTAGCACGAAATATTTATTAATAGTTCAAATAATTCACTTTTATTTTATAGACTTACCAAATGGATTTAATTAAAACACCTCTCGTAGTATGCAAAAAGACACAATCATTTTATAGAATTTAGCGACCGCGAATCTTCAAAAAAACGACGTGGTCAAGTGTATTATTTTTTTACACCAGAAACACACAAAAAACCGCGAGAAAAACTTTTAATTTTCCCGTATTGAAAAAAAAATTTTTTGTTATTAATTTTTGTTTTTCCTTTTGTTTTTATTCTGACATTTCATATTAAGGTTAACTACCCAGAGTTAAAATATTGATAAGTTATTATGGTTAAATTTTCATAGGGATAAATATTTAGTATTGGTTAGTTACCCATGGTTAAGGTAAAGTTAACTTTTCGAGAAAAGTTAATGGGCCTGAGAGCACTAAATCAAATCAAATAAAACTAAACAAAAAACACAACAATTTAAAGATTTTCTCTTAAAATCAAATAAATGTTTAATATTTGTTGCAAAATTTTAGAAACATTTTCTTCGAATTACGTTTCTTACGATTTTATACTATTTATTTTGAATAATTTAAAATGGTATCAAATAATGCTAAGGAGTACCATAGTACTTTTGAGGTTCCAATAGTATCATAAAAAGTTGTATAGTACCAACTTTATTATCCCTGTTACTATTACATTAAAATTTATAAAAACAACTACATAAATAAAACAAACGAAAAAACAACAACAATATGCTGATGTTTTTCTCTTGTTTTATGAAATGCTTTTGAGTGGTAGAATAAAAAAAAATGTCAAGCAAATTGCAGTTTTGAGCAATTATTTAATCTATTGGATTAATTTTTAATTGACACCTTTTGAAATTTATTTAACAAATCGTTTTAATTGAAAAAGTTGAACAATATTCCTTTGTGTGTTATTAATGACCGAGTTCTATAATTTATCAGCCAAATTCATAAAGTTTCTAAACAGTTTAATTAAACGTCGAAGATGTAAGGTCCTTCTGCTATATTGGCAGTATATTTGATAAAACTGGTGGCTCAACAGCAGATAAACAAAGTTCGCCAATCATTTGGGCAATTAAAACCCGTGTGAAGCTCATCATATATATCAAGACGAACAAAAAAAAATTAGCCTCTTTAATTCGAATGTCAAATCCACCTTACTGTATGGTTGCGAAATATGGAATGCTGCAACCGGAGATATAAGCTGCACACAAGTTTTCGTTGACAAATGCCTATGTAGGATACTACGTATATACTAGAATACAATAATCTCCAGCAATCGTTTTTGGACGTAAGCAACCGATCAAAATGGAAATCCGAAAACGGAAATATTGATGGATTGGAAATACACGGCCCTTACAGTAGTAAAAGGAATAAATATGAATTGAACTAGATCTTTGGATCAATTGAGTGGCTACTTCAATTGCACTAGTTCGTTCACGAACTACACAAGTCTACTTAAAACCACCCTACGGGAAATTTTAACAAACTGTCACCGAACTGGCCCCTTTACATGAAATAGACTGGTCATTTTTACATGGCGTTGTCATAGGAGGGGGAAATTGACCCCTTGTGACATGTCACAAGACAAATCCCAGGACAGGTCCCTGAACTTTGTTTTTTTTGAGAGTTCAGTAACCTGTCCTAGGATTTGTCTTATGACATGTCACAAGGGGTCAATTTCCCCCTCCTATGACAACGCCATGTAAAAGTGACCAGTCTATTTCATGTAAAGGGGCCAGTTCGGTGACAGTTTGTTAAAATTTCCCGTAGGGCATGTTGCATTGCAATGCAATACAATATACACATTTTATGAAAACCCTTTCATTAAACGTAGTTACGCTCAATTAAATATTATTGTTTGTCATTTAACTACACTCTAAGGTTTCCATACATCATTCATTTACTGCATTCACTTGGTGGTATCATATTTTTTGGTTATTCTCTTGCTAAAACAATAACAATTTAAAATACCACAAATTAAAATATTTTAATTACCATTAATATTAAATATTTCTGCAATTTTTCCAATTCATAGTTACAACAATTGTAACAGATGGCCAAATTCTAGCTTAGAAAACTATTCGCAGTCGTCTGATATTTGCAAAAAAGAAATATCATTAGTTTAATAGGAATTATAAAACAAATAAAGAAATAATATCCTACAGCACAGTACGATTTATGCCATATCCCTGGAAGCGGACCAAATTCCGGGAACGGACCCGATCTTTATTATGTGGCATTGGTGGACAAATGAGTCGCTTTGTTGATTTTAGTGCGGCTCTTGTTGAAATTGAAATTTCGATATTTTTTAATTTTTATATTTTTAAAATTTTTTTTAAGTTTCTTGTTTCTAAATTTTTTGGATAAAAAATTAGTTCCAGTTTTATAACCAAAACTAAGATCCATTTGAAAATTTATTACTTAAGAAATATTTATGATATGTATGACGATTTTATATTGAAATTTTCTTTAAATACGATAATGTTTAGAAGGCGCAATCTCACATTTAAGAGTTAAAAGCTGGGATAAAAAACTACACTGATAATAATCCATGCATAAAATTACGAAAAAATGTCAAAATAACATAAAATTTCGTAAAATATACGAAAAATGGTTTATTTTACGAAAGTTTTTGTTGTTCTGTTTTTGTTTAATTTCGTATTTTTGTGCATGGATTATTTTGTGTTTAAAATATTTTTATAGGAAAATATGTCTGAAATTTGCGAAATGTAGATTTATTTGTAAACAGCGTTAAAGTGCCTGAGAAAAGAAAAAATTTAGTTCCCATATTGCCCGTGTTGTACACCCAGGGTTACAGCTTATTTCAAATATTTGAAATATTTACTTAAAAGTTGCTATGGGAAAAGTCCTCACAAAACCGAACGATAACGGATATCGAAAAAAACTCAGACAATAAATTATATGTAACTTTGAGCTAAGACCAACAACAAATTCCCATACAAACTTTGCTATTCGAAGAAAATAAAAATTGAATAACAAACAATTTGGACATATTCGTACATTTTTTGTACACCGGTAGATGTGGCCAGAAAAGCTTTCATTTGATACCCAATTTGTCTATTTGCTTTAAAACTATAAGAAATTGATTAAAAATACTAAAAATTGGGTAATTTTTGACCCCAATTATTCAGTGCCCATTTAAGAGATTAATCAGAACTGGGTCGACAACGAGAGTTGCTTTTTCATATATTTTGTATGGGGGCAAAATATCGCCATGTCGTCAGGCGATTTGACGACACACTAATACACACTTAAAATATTTGTCAAATTGTTGCCATATTTTTAACTAATTAAAGATTGCCATTAGAACAGAGTTGTTAGAAATTCGTATTAGAGCTGCAAAAATTTGTACTTTGTTTACAAAAAATTTATTTTTTTGACAAAAGAAATATAATTGAAATTTAAAATACATAATTTACGGCAAAAAAGCAAAATTAAATACAATAAAATATAAAACAACAAGAATTAGTGAAAGACCAATTAAATTGGTGAAGAATTGTGGTGAAATAAATACAACCATATTCTTGTTTTGCTTTCCTTCTTTTCTAAACGTCAACAAATGTCGACGGTAGATTGTCGCTGAATTTAAATTAATCGTGACGACTTTTGCTGTCGTCGGTCGACAATCGATCCAGTTGTGATTAACCTCTAAGATTGTGCCACTACAAAAAAAATAAGTCTACATTATTTTTTTTTCTCCTCTATCACATGTCCGCATCTTATTAAGATCGGAAGAAACCTATTGGGATACCTTCCTTGTAAGTGCTGAATCTAATACTGTACCCATGTTCTGTAACTATGAGAGAAGTTACTCACATAAAAATTGCAACTCTACGATGTGTCTACGATATTTAAAACAGGGTGGTTCACAAAATTTCAAACTGAATATAAGTAAATTTTTTTTACATACCTCTGGCTAAATTTGACATTATGATACTCACTCTGTTTTAAATATGGCAGAGTTGCAATTTTTATGTGAGAAACTTCTCACATAGTTACAGAACACCGGTACTGGTCCACATTAATCTTAAATTTATAACAGTATGAAAAAGTTGGCGTTTTAGTTAATCAAGCAGCACTCAAAATACTGACAAAATCTGTAAGTTTATAATCATTGAATGAATTAATCCTTTAGTACAGAGTGTCCCTTTAACCCTTTGACGACCATAGGCAAGTATGCTTGCCCAAGGGTTTTTTGCACTTATAATTGCCCGACAAAAGATAGAGTAAATATGTCAAAATGTTATTTATAGAGGAGGGTTGTGGGAACAAGCACAAATTTTGACAAGCGAAATGAAGGAAAAGCAAGGGGTCTATGATGCCAATTTTTTGTAAAATTTATATAATTTAGTTGCAGATCTGGAAAATAAAATAATAATAAAAATCGCTTCGTCCGGAACGGCAGGGCCATCAAATGGCAAATATTTTTGGCAAGCGAAATGAGCGGTAAGGAGGGATTCTACGAAACCAATTTTTGTTGGCGTAACTATTATTAGGTCAGAGATCATGAAAATCCCAAAAATTTTAATATCGCTTCGGCAGAAAATGTATGGTCCTCAAGGGGTTAAAGAGATGGTATTTTTTTTGTCGGCGCAACGAAATAAATATATGTATATAAAATTAATTTTCTTTTTGTTTGTTTGTTTGTTTGTTTGTTTGAATGTTCGCTATACAAATTCATATTTGTCGACGGATTTGAAATTTAGTACACTTAATTCTCATTCCGCGGGCGAGGTCACCATATACTTTTCATTAGACACGTCCACTTTTACGCCTACTATTTCTATGAATATGTTATATAATAATGGATGTTCGTTATGGAAATTTGTATTTTCGGTTTCGCTCAATTTTGGTGCACGCAATCCTTGCAGCCTAGCCGAGGTCACTATGTACCTATCATTGGCCACGCCTACTTTTACGTCCACATTTTGTAAATTTATCAATTTGTTATGTAACAATGGATGATCACTATCGAAATTTATATTTCCTAATGGATATTGCTCAAATTTGGTACATATGATCCTGGTATTTCAGGGCAGGTCGCAATATATTTTCCATTGACCACGCCCACTTTTATATCTACTTTTTTAAAAAATTATGAATTTTTTTTATAGCAATGGATGTCTGCTATGGAAATTTTTATTTTACAACGGATTTTGCTCAATTTTGGTACATATGATCCTTTTATAATAGGACTGTTCGCGATATATTGTACTTTTAGTAGACCATGTCCATTTTTATTACAACTTTTTTTAAATTGTGAATTTGTTATAAAATAATGAATGCTCGCATGATGCTCATATCCCATGCCAGGTCACCACATACTTTTCGTTGACCACATCCACTTTTGCGCCCTTTTTATTAAATATGAGTTCTTTGTGATCCATTTTGGCATTCTGCTATAAAAATATTAATATTAATCTTTATCAAATCTTAAGATACCCAACAAGGGCCTCTCAAATACCTTTCGTTTGACACAAATTCATTGCTACCCAGCAAAAACAGACATTACCAATTTTGTTCGCGATGTCCAATAATTCATGGGTGATCATAACCGTCTCGCTTACAAAAAAAGTGAGATTAAAGAGTTATCCATAGTGAAGAAATCAGTAGTTACTCATAAAGATACAATAAGTGGTTACTCAGAAGGTAGGATGTAGTTGGTAACCCTACATTGTGAAGTAGTTGGTCATATTGGCAAAATAACTTTTTACTTTGGAAAATTTCCTATTTAGTTCAAAACAAATTAATAAATAAAATATTGAAATAAAAAGACGAAATCAGTACTTATTCAATCAATTACCAGTAAGTGATTACTTTGCAAGAATATATAGTTACTTATGTAACTTATTATTAGTAAGTCATTATTTTGTATTTTAAGGTAATGCAAAAGGTATTGACCTATCATTACTTAGTAATCCGTATGGTAATGACCTGTCTTTAACATCTTTTTGCTGGGTAGTTTTGAAATCTACTAAATAAATGCTTTTCTTGAAAGAATTGAAATATTATAGACCGATCGAAACTTTTCGTCATGGAATTAGTTTCATAAATATAAACATTTTTGGGTAGGAGAAATTACTGTTTTTTTCAATTTCGGTTCATTAGCAGGTAAGTATGGTGTAATGTGAGAAGTTATTCTGTTACCACAGAGTGTCAAGACCCCCCAAAATAAGCTAAACAAATATTATTGTTATATTTTGAAGCAATATCAGTTTTCCAATTTACCTCAAGTTCCCTATTGAAATAGCCAGCAATAAAGAAATAATTATTTACATAGAAATGTGAAATTGTTACAAATAATGTAATATTAACAGATTTTTAAATAAACATTTGCCTTCTTTCATTCTTAACCTCAAACCTACTAAATTTGAATTAATAAAAATACATATTAATGACAATATTAATTGTATTTGGTCTATACGACCCGTTTGAAAAAACAACGCTTTACTATAAAAAATAAAAAATGCCCTGTTGGCTGTCCGTCTCCAATATACACAAATTGCCTGCACTTGTACGTACAAACCATACGTCAATGTGGCAATATTTGTGAAAAGGTGACACGGAGGAAATAAGAAGATAAAAAGAGGAAATCTGAAGTAGAATGTTTGTATATGTCTGTTTGATCACTTCTGAAATTATTCATATAGAGACAATCTGACAATAAAAATATAAACAATAATACAATTTAATGGAAGATCACTGATGAAGCCTGTCCATAAAAAGGCAGAAACTAGATCTAGTCTGATTTGCAAATTTAATGTGTTTATAACTTTTGAGGAAGGTTTATTCTTCTTCTTAACCTCAAACCTACTAAATAAGGAGTTTTTTGATTGACAAATATGACGATATTTTTTACTAAAATGGGTTGGCAATACTAAATGCAAAGCTTCTTTAGTGAGCATATGATTGGACTTTATAAAGGCCGAATCCAGAGATAAATAAATTATTTTTTTGTATCACATCTAAAAGATTTTTTTAAAATACAATTTTAAAAGTGAAACAAAGAAATTTACAAACAAATTTTTAACAAAGCTATAATCAAAATTAATCTCTATTGAGATCTAAATAATTTTTAATGAGAACTAAATAACTTTTCAGACATGTAAGCTTTTCAGAAGCCAATTGAGCTATATCTCTTAGGAACAGTTTTGACAGAATTAATCACAACGTTTTTGTCTTTAAACTCCCTTCGAAATTCTAACTAAAATCAAATGAAGGAAGGGAGGGAGGGAGGTAAATGCAGATTGAAAATTTATTTTACACAAAATTGCTCTGTACGTTATTTTGTGTGTTTAATGCATACGAAAGAGGCAAAAGTTTAAATACAAGCTGTTCTATTCTAATTTAACTCATTTTGAACGTATTCAAGAGCGCTACGTTTACGTGTGGCTAATCCAGCTTTAACTTTATGAAGTGTAAAATTTACAAGGAAGGTCTGCAGAGTGGTTCCCTCCGATTTGGAAAAATCAGGGTATGGCATCACCAAAAAAATAAGTTATAAAAAAATCGTTATCAATAGATGGCACTTTGTAAAAAAATTGACAATTTTCATTTTTATTTAAATTTAAATAATAACAAACAACAAAGGAAAAAATACAAACAGACATCTCAAATTTTATTATTTGAATATATTCCGCGTTTGTTTTTTCCTTATTTTGAGCAGTTTTCAGCAGTTTTTGAGTTTTTAAATATAGGCTCAGCTGATACTAAACTGATACTTAATAGTTCCTCAGGTAATACTAAATTTTAGCGCCCCCTATCGGTGAGTAGTGTAAGTTTTGATTTCCTGTCTCTATAATTAATAGTCTCTTTGAAAAATATTTGAATATTTGACAGAGGTGACAGAACAATTTAAATTTTGACAAAATATGATCTCAATACATTTTTATTTTTATGAATTTTAGAAGAATTACTGAAATTAGTTGTGTTCCTGTTCTAAATAAAATGATTAAAAATACAATAAAATTTGTAGGTTATTTTGTATAAAGTCCGATTAATCGATTAACTTTTAAATTTTATTCGATTAATCGGTTAAAATTAAAATCATTATAATGAGTTATACGAATTATGGAATAAAATAAAATGTTGATTAATTTAAGCAAGCAAAGATTAAATCTAAATTAAAAAAAAAATTGTCAAAATTCCAATTAAAAAAAAAAATTAGTAACACCTTTTCTTGATTTCATTAAATATATCTTAGAGAATAACCGAACAAAAATTTGAGGTGTCCCGTCTGCTAGATTAAGTGTGCATCGAGTTGACTTTAGAGATTTTAAGGAATAGCGTTTTGGCCAGTTTTTGGTAGAGTTTGCTAAAAACCGAAAAATTTGGAAACCGCGGTTTCGGTTTTTCAAAATTATAAAAACCGCGGTTTCGGCTATTTTTCGGTTTTCTTGTAATAGTAATATAATTCTTTTAAAATAATTAAATATATCAATATCCTAAAAAATTAAATAATTTAATACGTCCAAGATATCTTTTAAAATTCGATTGAATTTCTCACTCAAATATTTAAAGGCAATAACTCTATTTCGAAACCTTTTTAGGAGAAGAAATAAATGCGGCAACTAAAGCTGTATTTTAAAGAGTTTAAGTTTAAATTTTAGCAATTTCTTTAAAACAATATAAAGTTAAAATTTTATAAATTTCGCGGTATACGAAATAAGGCTTTTTGAAAAATACGCGGTGAAAATCGTAACTGAATATGTGAAACTCAATATCTCTTAAACCACTTGACTTTTTGTTGCAATTTTTTTTTTTCTAAAATTATAAGCCTCAGTTTATGTTATCCGTAATAACAAAAACAAAAAATTCTTTAAAGCAATTTTAATGGAGAAAATGTGCATTACAATTAAATACAAAATTTTGTAAAATTGGAGCTGAAATTTGAAATTCAAGATTCAATAATATGCAATTTAATTAATTATTTTTATTGGTTAAAGTATTTGTTAAAAAACGACTTATTTTTGTCGGTTTTCGGTTTCGGTTTTGAGGCTTGGAAAACCGCGGTTTCGGTTTCGATTAAAACCGAACAGCAAACTCTAGTTTTTGGGCTAAAATAATTGTTTAAAAATGTGTTTTTGGAAAAAGCAATCAATATTATAGCTGATATAGTTTTTTCTACGTAAATTAAACGAAAAAATCGTTTCTATACGAATTTTGGACAGACAGAGAAATTGTAAATTTCCAAAATAATTTTATTTATATGAAAGTGAATTCTGTAACAGAGCTGTTAGTTATAAACCTTAACAAAAATAAACCAATCAATTATTTATAATACTTTTGAGCTTTTTATTTGTTTTTTGTTACGAAAAGAAAATAATTTAATTACATGTACGATTTAAGTATAAATTACGAATATTACAATAATATTTTACTTACAAATTTTAAAACACATAAATATAAAGAAATTTACAAATATTTGTATACTTTTACTGGATAATTAAATAAAATTTACAATTTTTTTTTTAATGTTAAATTATAATAAACCAACTTTTATTTGTAATAATAATTTAAATAATATAAACACACGATCCAATAAATATTAGCTTAAATTAATATTTTTATACACAATTAAATGCTAAATAATGTGAAAATAAAAACAATTATGAACAAATACAATACAATATTGAGACGTCATTTAATTTTTTTAATATTAGGTTTTTTCAAGCCCTGTGCGAGATGAATAAACTTTTTCTAAACTAGATTAAAATTGACAAAAATATTTAGAATTTCTTTGAAAGTTTTTTAAATTCCTTTTGAATTTCAAACACGTAAACCTGAATTTAGTTTAGATTTATTTTAGTCAGTTCGCATCCACCTTTAATTTACGGGCAATAATTCTAATTTTAATTATCATATTTTGTTTGTTTAATCTCTGTTGTGTATTTAATAAATATATTTAATATCTTTTTCAATTAATTACATATTTCAAACTTGTATATGATCTTCATCATCTGATTGGGCGTGGGACGAACTATCAAGGGATCGTCCTGGTGGACTACCGGGATTCAATGTAGGGCTTGGTGATCTGGTATCGCCGCGATGATGTATTGGTGATGATTCTGCTAGGGGAGTGGGCGAAGGTGTGGTTGGTATAGGTTTTAAAACTCCAATTGGCGTAATTGCTGAACCATTTGTTGCTGTAGGTGACGTAGTTTGAGCCTGTCCACCCGATGCGGTTTGATAATAACTGCTAAGTGACGAGAGGGAACTAGAAGCGGTTAGATGTGAGAATGGTGCAGCTGCAGCTGCTACGGGTAAACCCGTTAAATGTGTCATATTGGGCACGCCAGCATAAAGACTATAAGGTAATGGTTTTTGCATAGCCGCTGCTGCTGCCGCTTGCCTATAATATAAGTCTATCGATGAGGCAGGAGGACCACCATGAGCTGATTGAGCGCCGGGATAAGGCCATGCACCAATATAGGGTGAACCACCATATAAACGCTGAAAAGCGGCAAAGTTACCTGCTTCTGCTAAAAGTTCTAAACCAACAGCTGTTTGACGTTTCCATTTTGTTCTGAAGAGAGAAGAAGAAGAGTAATTGAAAATAAGCACACTTAGAATATTATATTTAAGTATATGTGAAGCCCGATGGAAATGTATTTTAAAAATAAAAATAAAAAAAAAGTAAAATTGAGTGTAATTACCCTTGTTTTTACTACACGAATAATTACCTAGCGACAACCGAGGATCCAGGAGGAGGGTAATTGAAATACTTAATCGCCCAAAATAAAAATGTTCAATACAAACATATAAAGTAGGGCATATACGTTCAATATTATTGATCAATTTTTCAAAAATCAACCAATCAGAACATTTTATTTTTAAATACTTTTTTCTGATTGGTTGATTTTCAAAACATTGATCAATAATATTGAACAAGTGTGTATGTTTGCCTTAAAAGAGAATAAGAAAGCTAATAAAAATACTCTACTTTCATTTCCAAAATCTTTCCTTACATCCACGCCTGCCTACTGAACATTAAAATTTACTGCCCGACTAAAAAAGATGTTATATAATCATATATCACCATATATAAAACCATATATATGTTCATATCTAATTTGATCCGAATATTGGAATATATAATTATATCAAGCGAGATAAGCATGTTATCTGACCTGATACAATTTGATCCGAAAATTGAGTCTATCTAATTGCATCAAATTATATATAAATACTTATAATTTGATGAAAATGCTCAAATAAAATTTTAGTAAATATTGTTGAGCTCACTTATTTCCATTCTAATTAAATACTAATGCCCGACAGAACAGTTTGGCTAACAAAGTGGGTATTGGTCGATCTTTGGTATTTTGATGCAATACAGAACAATTTTATCGATGGAAAGATGTTGGAAATGAGGACTAGAATAATGCAGATTGTAACTGAAACCCTTATTTAAAAATGTGGTTTATTTTGTTTTATTTCAATAAAGACCAAAATTCAAAACGAGAAAAAGTGTTTTAGAAAAATTTTTCTAATAAACTTGGAAATAGCTAACGAAATAAATTTTCAGTTTAACTCAACATTACAAAAATTTGTAGGAACAACTTTTTCTAGTTTAAGAGTTTTGTTCTTTCTTACAAAATGTGTGCCTTTATTATGAAATAAGAAAATTAACTTTAACAATTAATTTTTTTTTTAACCGAAAAAAAGCTGAACTTAAACCGTATTTATTTCAACATATGTTTGTCTAATTTTTATTCTTAAATTTAAAAATAAAAATTGTTCTTTCGACCTTTAATGGCAGAATCAATTAACTTTTTTTTTCCTTATTTATTTCTTTAAAATTATTTTTATTTTAATAAAGAGTATTTTGCAAATATTTCAAAAATAGATTATTTAATTCATTTATAAACATTAATTTATATATAAACATTAATTTATATGTCAAAGTGCAAAATTCAAAACCAGATCCACAATTTCTAAGTTTTTTTCTTAAGTATTATAGTGCAATTAAACCTTATAAAATTTTGTATAATTAGATATCATGTCAGATATAATTATGGTATATATAAAATTAATACAATTATATAACTTTGTTATAAATTTTGATATAAGATTGTTTATAGAAGCTTATACGCCATTATATATAAACTATATCGCAGATCTCTTAATATATGGCTGGAGACTAAATCGCATATGATTATATATAACGTAATATTAAACATATTTATAAAATCAAAGTGGTAATATAAATGTATACGATTATATAAAGCCATGCATATAAACATTTATAATTATATCAAATCATATAAGATTATATGAAAACTTTTTTAGTCGGGTGTTTCTACAGTTGGTCTGCTAAGTACTTGGGGCAAACTTAAAGATTAAAAATAAAAAAGAATTAGTTAAAAGTTAGCTATGTTCAAACAAAAATAATTTAAATGAAAAAAAACGACAAAATGAAAAAATTGGTTTCTATAACAAACAGTCAATGTTCATGTGCGAGTTCGAAAATATATGTATAAACGTTGTTAAGACTGGAGAAAAAATCGCAAAAAGTTATCAAAATCGTTTAAATTGAAAAAACCTGTTAAAGTGACCAAAAACCTCCAAAGTAAATATAAAATCTCACGAAAAAAAATCGCTAACGCTCAGAAAAAAAATTGATGGAATGTGAAAAGTGTCCAAAATTGAAAGAAATCTATAGAAATAAAAAATAAATGCTAGAATTAAGAAAACGTTCAAATGAAAAAAAGTCGCTATAAATAAAAAAGTACTAAAATTATTAGAAAAAAAATTAAGGAAGAATTAAAAAAAAGTATATCGAGACCCTATATTCAATACCCTATATCTGCAATTTTGGGTAAAATGAGTTTTTGGTGGTAAAATCATTGCTGATATTATATCCATCTATGATATCAATTTGGAAGAAAAATATCCATTCTTTGCCACCTTTTTGAACATTTTACATTTTCTCATATCTACAAACGAATTTATTTTCAAATACAGAAGTCTATTAGGTTATTCACAAGGGGCGTGCTTTCTGTTGTATCGTTGTATCGTCCTAACAAAAAACAGAGTTGTTAAAATTTTTATTTCGCTTTAACAACGATTTTCTATTGGCTTTTCTTTCTGTTAGTACACTCACACATAGGACACTAAACATACGTGAAAATGTTGTATCGTGCTATTCCCAACTGTTGTATTTTTTAATTTAAATTTTAACAACTCTGTTTTTTGTTAGGACGATACAACGATACAACAAATAGCACATCCCTTGTGCACAACCTTTATGTCTGCATATAAATTTAAATTCTTTGAATTCTATAAGGTATATATAAAAGATTTTTGAGAATATCTTTTTTCGGAAATTTTTATTTTTTTGCCACTAACCACCAAACTTTATTTTAGAAGATATGCATTATAGTCCCTAGATTATAAATTAAAAAAAAACCGCACTTAAAAAATTGCAAAATAATATCAGAACGCTAAAAAAGCCTTTATGGTAGAAAACAATAATTTAAAAGCTCAATCGGCGATTAACATTCTGCCAACAAATATGATGAAGCAAAAATTTTCGTTTTTGCAAAATATATTCGCGATTTCTTTTTTTCAAACTACGAACCAAACTTTGGTGTGGAAATTGGTATTAAATTAATTCCCAAGATTAAAGATTTAAAAAACCAACATTTAAAAAATTGCAAAATAATTGCGAAAAAGGGCGAAAAAGGCTTTATGGTACAAAAATGAATTAAAAAAATTAATCAGCGATTTACATTCTGCAAACAAATATATTGATGCAAAAATTTTGCTTTTTCCAAAATTTATTTTTCGCGATTTTTTCGTTTTTGCAACTAACCACCAAACTTTGTTTTTATGAAATGTGTATTATAGTCCCTAGATTATAAATTTAAAAAACCCGCACTCGAAAATTTGCAAAATAATAGCGGAACGCGGAAAAAAGACTTTATGGTACAAAAATTGTATTAAAAATCTTATTCAGCGATTTACATTCTGTAAAGAAATATATTAATGCAAAAAATTTTCTTTTTGTAATTTTTTGTTGGTGATTTTTTTTTGCAATCAACCACCAAACGTTATTATATAAAATGGGAATTATAGACCCTAGATTATAAATTTTAAGAAATCGCACTTAAAAAATTGCTAAATAACGGCGGAATGCGAAGCGTAGAAAATGACTTAGAAGTAATCAACAATTGACATTCTGCAAACGAATATATTTTTTTTGCAAACTAACCACCAAACTTTGGGCAAGATATGAGTGTAATATTCTTGGATTATGGATTAAAGTACACCGCAATGAAAAAATTCTAAATAATGGCGGAGTGTGAATAAAAGGATTTATGCCGCAGAAAATGAATTGAGAAACTTAATCAGCGATTAACATTTTGCAAACGAATATAATGATGCAAACTTTTTCATTTTTGTAAAATTTTTTTCCTAATTTTTTTCCAAACTAACCATTAATTTTTGGAATAAGATATGGATATTGGATTATTAATTTCAATAAAACGAGCCTTTTCAATCCCTGATTAACAATTCTGTGTTCGTTGATGTTTGGAGGCACATAATATTGTTTTCCACAAAAAGTATACAGATTTACATGGTCATTTGTTCCTAATAAAGCATATTTTTTATATTTATCAAAACTACATACGTATCTACTAGTATTATCATAAAATTATATAAAAATTTTATTTCAGAACTCTATATCTACATTAGCGACGCAAATAATTTGAAAATATGTATGGGTCATTGCATCTCAAATAGAGCAATGGTTGGAATCGACCCCTTCGATTTGGATGAATTTTGGTCAGAACTTTTCTTTCTTCATTTAACGAAGTTTTGCCAAAAGAAAAAAATTACAAAGTTTTTTTTCAAAAGTTATGCAATGTTTAAAATTTGAAAAAATGTCATAATTTTTCTAAATTTTTGCTTGTTACGAAGTTATTTTTTGAATATCTCGAAAACTATAATAGCCCGTGTAAAAAAGTTTAGATCTGACCAGATCTTTTTGGTTCTCAATAGATATGATTCAATCTAATTAGATCCTGTACCAGATCACATCAAATATGATCAGATATGGCATATGTGATAATACCTTATGGCAAGATCTGATAAGATCTAGTGCCAAATTTGTTCAAATCTAAAGTGATCTGGACAAATGTGCAAGATATGCCTAGATCTGATCAGATCTAATTAGATCTCAAATTTGTCCCCAATTTTGAGATCTGATTAGATCTGGTAAGATCTACGAAGATCTGGCCAGATATGCCTAGATCTGATCAGATCGAATTAGATCTCAAATTTGTCCCCAATTTTGAGATCTAATTAGATCTGGTAAGATGTGCTGAGATCTGGCCAGATCTGATCTTTTTTACACGGGAGCTACAAAAATGGTTCTTAGCTTGTTTTAAAGAGCATATTTAGACGTATTAAAAAAAAATATCTAAAAAAAATATTGAAAAATAAAAAAATTAAAAAATTTTTAATTTTAAAAATCCAAAAACTCAAAAACCTATTGTTTTTTGCTAAATTTTTTTTTAAATAAAACCTCTAACTGATCTTAATTTTTTTCCTTTGGCAAAACTTCGTTATATGATGAAATAAAAGTTCTGACCAAAATTCATCCAAATCGAAGGGGTCGAGTCCAACCATTGGTCGATTTGAGATGGAATGACCCGTATATATAAGAATAAGTTGCCATTTTTAAATAATATTCTAGAAGACAAATTGATTCAAAAAAATCTTATAAGCAAGTTAATTAGTTTTATTGCTCTCCTGAACAATTGTATTTTTGCAGATATGTTAAAATAAATCGCTAACGTTGAAAAAAATTATGACCAGCATTTAATAAAATGGCTAAATTAGAATAAAATTTTGAAATATCGAAATTGAAAAGAAAAAAAAAACAAAATTTAAAAAATCAAAAGTGAAAAATATCGCTGAACTTAAAATTTGTAAAAATCATCATAAATAAAAAAAAACGCTGGAATTTAAAAACAAACAAAAAAAATCCTGCCAAAAAACAAAAGTCGTTAGATTGTATTAAAAAAAAAACGCGGCTAAATTGAAACAAATGGTTAAAATGAAAATTCTATTCAACTATCTTATGTGATAGTCTCCGATATTTATGAAATTTGGACCTATTTCATTATTTTGACTATCTCAGGGATGTAGGTGGCGAAAATAAATTAGACCATTTTTTTATATATTTTTGTTCGGCAGCGTGTCAGAAACTTCTGACGTTCGATATGAAAATCAAATAAAAATGATGCAAATGAGGATGTTTGATATTCATAATGCGTAAGTGTTTGGACAGGGTTGCCAAATTGTTCCAAAAAGTACTAGAAAATTGCTTCGGCAGAAATTCAATAGCACGAATATCGAAAAAAGAAAAAAAAATATGCTCGCACAAATTTAATAAGGATTAATAACCCAGCAAAAAAAAATTGCAAATAGTGCTTTACAAACTACTTCTTTTAATGCTTCACAAGTATCCGTTAGTGTATTTTTACTGCTTTTTTATAAGCTATTCTGAACAACTTCAAAAAATCACTTCCTTCATTGCTTCCCAAGTATCCGTTATTACATTTTTACAGCTTTTTTAGAATTACTTCTGAACCACATGCAAAAAATCACTTAAGTATTGCTTCTAAAGAGTAATTGCTCTAAAAGTGACCGCAAAAAGTAATTTTGGTATCATTTGGAATTTTCAAACAGAGGCTCTCGGGTTCGATTCCCGGCGGGACCAATATTTTTTTTGTTTTTTTTTTATTTTTTTTTTATTCTATTAATTTTTTTTTAATATTTATAATTAATTTGTTTAAATTCAATATTTTTTTAATTTTTAAAAATATGTATATAAAGGGTTCTTCAACAGGGACGCTACAAAAGTAGTAAGACAGGGAAAGCAAACGACGCCATATTTCTTGCCGCTCTGTTGACATTTCTCTTCAGTAAGGTTTGCCATTTCATGATGGAAAGATATACGAGCCAACAGCGAGTCGAAGTTATTAAAATTTACTACCGACATTCGGAGTGAGTGGCCTCAACATTAAGAGCACTACTTCCAATTTATGGTCGTCATAATGAATGGCTTCGTCAATAAACAAAATATGCGTTATTGGTCAGACAGCAATCCACACGTACTCCATGAGTCGTCATTGCATCCCGAAAAAATTACGGTTTGGTGCGGTTTATGCAGAGACTATTAATTATAGAGATAGGAAATCAAAACTTACACTACTCATCAGTAGGGGGCGCTGAAATTTAGTATCACCTGAGCAACTATTTAGTATCAGCTGAGCCTATATTTAAAATCTCAAAAATTGCTGAAAACTGCGCAAAATAAGAAAAAATCAAGCGCAAAATATGTTCAAATAATAAAATTTGAGAATTATTTTTTTTAATTTGTTTTTTGTTTGTTATTATTTCAATTTAAATAAAAAAAGAAAATTGTCAATTTTTTGAACAAAGTGCCATCTAGTGATAACGATGTCGTTATAACTTTTGTTTTTGGTGATGCCATACCTTGGGTTTATGGGCGGCGTCATTGGGCCGTACTTCTTCCGAGACGATCAAGACCGGCACGTTACTGTGAATGGGAATCGCTACCGTTCAATGATAACCGAATATTTTTGGCCCCAATTGGATGATATGGACTTGGAGGACATGTGGTTCCAACAGGACGGCGCCACAAGCCACACAGCGAATGTCACAATCAATTTATTGCAAACCAAGTTTGGAGATCGTTTTATCTCATGAAATGGTCCAGTCGATTGGCCGCCTCGGTCGTGCGATTTGACGCTGTTGGACTATTTCCTGTGGGGCTAAGTCAAATCTATGGTCTATGCCAACAAGCCAGCAACGATTGATGAACTTCGTACGAATATCGGCCGATTTATGCTTGAAACCCGTCGAAAATTGGGTTCAGCGTCTGGACCTCCGGCAGCGTGCCCGTGGTGGCCATGCAAAAGAGATCGATTTCCATACATAATGGCATCGAACGTACTTTCAGAGGAATAAAGAATTTCATTGATATTCAAAACCGTTTTTGTTTTATTTAAAAAAAACTTTTGTAGCGCCCTTATTAAAAAACTCTTTATAAAGGAAATGGTGAGAAATTGATTTTTATGTACTTGTAAAAAAAGTACTGAAACCAATATTGAATTGGAGTGCACCTTTTACACTTGTTTAATAAGTACCTTTATTGAAGAGAATAAGGAACAATATCTCGCATTAACAAAGTGGTGTTTTTATGCCAGTCAACTTTCATATCAAAGAATAGCTCAGCGGTAGAGCTCAGCAACTAGCAATCGTGAGGTCGCAAGTTCGATACCCGGTGGCGGCAATAAAAAAACGTTTGTAAAATAAAAAATATATAATTTTTTTTGTGAAGAATTTTTTCTTAACTTTTAATTGGTGAAAAAGACCTTCCTTTGCACTCGTTCAAAAAGTACTGAAAAAATGTTAAAGTCGGAGTACTCCTCTCCTATGACAACTCAATGTTAAAATCATTAGTGTTTATGTTAAAAAAGAAGTACATCTAGATCATCAATTGTAGTTCTTTTTCTACTGCTCCGGCATCTCTTTTTCTGCTGGGAACGACATGGAATTTTTACAGTTGCAATAATAGATATGTCCATGTAAAGTATCCTAAACTAAATACATTTTTTAAAACAACTTCTCAACAAACAAAAAAGGTACCTAAAAACGACACCTTTGAAAAATTCCATCTTAAAATATATCATTATACACTACACCAATACATGGACAGGAAATAATAACTCAAGTAAAAAAGTTTTGCTATAGTCATATATTATCATATAAAATTTTGTATAATTATATATTTAGAACATATATACCAAGATATAATTATATAAAATTTTACGAAATTATATCCTAAATATATAATTATATCTTGTTATATATTGCACAATATATAGTGCAACATATTACAATATCCAATTATATATAGACCTATATATAATTACATATGCCTCATATAATTATGTATAATTGTATCGAATTATATCCCATATATCTAGTTGGATATGATTATATTATATTTGATACATTTGGATGAAGACAAAATCCTTATTATTGGGGTATTCTAAAAAACCGATCCATTATAAAATCATGCTATTTTTAGAAATAACACGTAATTTCATATAAAAGCGAACGATTTAATGTGAATTGGTTTTCCAGAACGCCCACGTATGACTTTCTAAGACCAAGACCTTTGGCCGCTATCTTTTATCTCATTTTGGTTAAGAGATACACACACAGATATAAACTCTTTCCTCTCTAAATTTAAACAATTTACAATTTTCGAGATTGACTAGCTACATAATTAAGTCAGAATGCTAAATCAAAAAAATAAAACAGTGAGTGGGTTTTGCCCAAAGAAGTCATAATAAGCTATCTGTGAAAAAAATATATATATCAAAATCGATTGGATAAAATTTTAAGCGTTCTTTACTCGAGAACTAAACCAGCTAGAAAACAAATACTTATTTGCACCAGAGTTAAAAAATCACACCCTATACCCCAATAACGGTGCCAAATTTCGACTTAATTGGCTAGATTTAAATAGTATTTATCTCAAGAGGGAAGGAGAAGAGCATTTATCTCGTGGAATATCGCACGAATCTCGAAAAATGAATGAGATGAATGAAAACGGACATCGCGTTTGGCCCAAGTAAGTCATAAAAGTCATCTGTGAAAAAACAAAACAAAATGGAGCACCAGTCCCAAATTTTGACATGTTTGGCTAGGTTTTGAGATCGCAGAGATTGGTCAACATTTTAGATCGCTGAAACTAATTATTGCGGAGAGGAAAGGTCTCTATTTACAATATCACTTGAATATCGAAAACTAAATCAGATAAATAATAAACGGAAAACGGTTTTAGTCGAAGGAAGTAGTGTTAATCCATCTGTGTAAAAAATATTTTTGTTTTTAAATTAAAGCGATTTTTTTTAATATTACAGCAGTTCTGGTCTTGTTAGAAACTTTTCAATTTTACAATTTGGTTTCAATTTGTGCTATAGAAAATTCTGCAACTTTAGAAGAAAAATATCCCGAGAAACGGGATTTATTAAACCCGTAAATCTGGTAGCACTACATGTCAGTATAATGTTAAGTGGTTTAAGTACCACCGGAATTTTCTATCACGTTCTACCACCATAGAAGTGAAACTATAAAAAAGCTGCATCCTGATTAGTAGAGTTAGTTGATTATTAGCGTACTAGTGCTTTTGTAGTTAACTGCGTATCAGCCTTGTCTAGTGAGTTGCGCACTAGTGTTGGCATAGTTGTGTGTGTTGTACTGTTGTATGTAAAGTAGTAAAGTGTTAAATAAATAAGCGCGATATCAAACAAAATATTGTGTGGTTATTTTGATGACAATAGAAAAGAACCAGTTTTATTTAAAGGAAATAAACCAACGTTTTTCAAAGGTGAAAACGTAACAATATTTTTTAAAATTGTCGTTTTTCTCAATTTCGGAGTTTTTAAAATTTTTTCGTTTTTAGTGATAGAACTGAAGAATTCTAGCGAAATTTATTTTAGTGACTTTCTTCAAATTTGGCGATGTTTTTCATTGAAAACAATTTATTGTTTTTCTAAATTTATTTCTATCGGGATATACATTAATTGAATTAAAGGAATTAAATGTGCTTAAATCCCAAACGTATTTAACAAATTGTAAAAAATAATCCGTTTAAGGTATGTCCCTATCCGGATTTCATTCTTGCCTAAGGAAATCGTCAGGGGATGACGTTTTTAGAATTTCTGGAAATATTTGTTAAGTTAATTACAAACTCATTGGGAATTCCTTGTTCTCTTCTAGGAGTGTTATTTAACACTTAAAATATGAAGAAAAAACAAAAACAACAACAAAAATTTACCACAATTTGCTTTGTCATCTTCCAATATACTACTCTGTTGTTTTGACAGATCTAGCAATGTAGTCACAATGTGTTAAATACGTTTGTGATTTTAGCACATTTAATTCCATTAATTTAATTGTTTTCTCGACTTTTTTCTAGTACGTCGATTTTTTCAATTCAATAGATTTTTTCAAATACAACGATACATTTTCAATTTTGACGATTTTTTCAATTTATTTATTTTTTGCGATTTTGGCGATTTTCTAATAAAAAATTGTTTTAGGTTTACTTAAATTGGGCCTTTATTTTTCTCATGTGAGATTTTAAAATTTTTGCCAGATAAGGGGATTTGTCCCTCAATTTGGGGCAAATCGACTTCAGTTTGGTGACAGATTTTTAAGGGAAGTGATTAAGGTATTTCATAAAATATTGGGGAATTTTCCTCTATTTTTGGGGATGAATTTTTTTTTTGTCATTTTCAAATTACTTGCAGTTGAAAAATTGCGAATTTTAAAAGATTTAGTTTTAGGCCGAAAATCAGAAGTATTTTCGAATAAGTTATGGGCGTATTATTTTATGTGTAAAGTCGATCAAATTGGGTATGTTAAAGTATATAAAAAATCAAAAGCTATCACAAAAAGTTTAAAATCTTAAATTTTCAAAATAATGAAATTTGTCCATCCGCAGGACAAAAAAAAAAATTTTTTTTGTAGGTTAAAAATTATTAGGGGTTTTCATTTAACCTCTTATGTGCCGTGTGAATCGTACAAAATCGATTTATGCAAAGTCAATGACAATAATAGTTTACAAGCCCTAGAACTTACACCTACTTCTACACTACATTTACATTAACCAGAAACTAGTAGTTCAAATTCGATACAAATGTTTAATATAAAAAAAAATTGATCGATAATGAGTTTCACGTGAAAATTGTGTAGAACTTGTTTTCTTCCAAATTTATTGTACAAGACTATTTTTTTCGGTGAAAAGTAACATTTTAGGTTTATTGTGATTAAGTCTTTCTTATAAAAAAATATTTACTTTCACAATTTAAATAAAGATTTGAGGCCTTTAAAGTTCGAGGGAAAAAGTAAATAGTTTTTTGGAAAATATTAAATTTCATTTACTTTTCTGAGTCATTTCTGAGTATTTTCTGGACTTAAGAACGATGCAAACTTTACTTCTATTTTTTCTTTGAATTTGTGCCCAATTAATTTAAAATTAATTGGGCACAAAATTGGCGATATTTGGGGATTGCCATTTGCAAAATGGGGATATGAACTTTTCTGACAACACTGCTCCCCACTATTTTTAGAATAAAATCAGCGCCACCACTTTCATAATAAAATTAGTGACCGGTATTTCCCTAATTCAGTCACATGTGAGCCGTGAATAAAAGATTAACTTATTTCATATTAAAATTTATTTCACTTCTTTGGTTTATTTCACTTATTTTTTAATTTAGGCCTTAAATGGAAAATTAATGGGTGTATAACTTAACGCGGGATTTTTGCAAATTTTGGGCGTTTATTTTGAAACTTTGGTACGATGTAAATTTATTCAAAGTATTGGCCATTGTTAGCTATGATCTTTCCCATTTTTCTGGGAGCATATTGATTCCGCGCCAAAAGAACTGCTAAATTTTTGAGGCCAAGAAGAAATCAAACCAATTTCAGATACCTTGTTCAGAAGTGACGCGTATTCAAGTGAAAGCGTTGTGAATCGATCGAAACAAATAGTGGTCGGACGGGGCAAGTTCTGGACTATAAGGCGGGTAGGGAAAAACTTCCCAACCACTATTTACTAATTAGTTTTTAACCGGTCTTGCAACATGTTGGCGAGCGTTGTTATGATAGAATATTACGGCTTCAAGTCTGGTCGCATATTCCTATCATTTTTCGGCCAATACTTGCTTCAAATGAATTAACTGTGTTCAATACAAGCAGGTCATAATAGGTGTAACCTTTCTGGTCTGGTCTTTGGCGCCATGGATATTCAGCTTTGGCGCTGATTTGTCTGGTTGCCCGGGCTTCTCATTTTTTATAGACAGTAATGATTCGATGCAAAAACGACTTCTTTTTATGGTGTACAAGCAGCATTTCGGACCAGAGACTATTAATTATAGAGATAGGAAATCAAAACTTACACTACTCACCGATAGAGGGCGTTGAAATTTAGTATTACCTGAGCAACTATTAAGTATCAGTTTAGTATCAGCTGAGCCTATATTTAATAACTCAAAAACTGCTGTAAACTGCTCAAAATGGGGAAAAAATAAACGCGGAATATATTCAAATAATAAAATTTGAAATATCTGTTCGTATTTTTTCCGTTGTTGTTTGTTATTATTTAAATTTAAATAAAAAAGAAAATTGTCAATTTTTTTTACAAAGTGCCATCTATTGATAACGATTTTTTTATAACTTATTTTTTTGGTGATGCCATACCCCTGTTTCGGACATTCAAATTCGCGTGTGATACCAAATTTCCTTGCTGCTTGCAAACGTTTTGAAATTGCTGCTTGAGTAACTGCAAATGATTTTGCAAGTTCTTCTTTAGTTTGACAACAATCTTCTTGGAGTTATGCCTCCAATTCATCATTTTCGAACTTTTGTGGCTGACCTGGGCGGTATTTGCCTGCAGTGTCAAAATCACCACTTCTGAACCACACAAACCATCTCTCGCACGTTGATATCGATGGAACATATTCAGGATAAGCTTCGCTGGGCAATCGATATTCTTCAGCTGCATTTTTTTTAAATCGAAGAAGTAAAGTAAAATTTCCCACAAATTATGGTTTGTTGGCACAAAATTCGACACTTTCGAAGCAAAAAAAAAAAAACCGAGTAAAAAAGTTAAAGTCGGGCATGCCGACTATATAATACCCTACACCAGTCTGATTTAAAGCCAACTAATGTTTGGATCCGAAATTTGAATGGGTTAAAACAGACTTGTGTCAAAATTTTCTATAAAATCATAAAAGAAGAGAAAATCGAAAATATAGCCAATATGGGCGATAAGTCCAAATATGGACCGGTCCTATCTAGAATCAATAGGCTTTTTCCTTGGGACCATGTGAGTCAGCAAACCAAATTTCATTGAAAAATTTTCGTATTTGCGACATGCAGCTTGTAACCAAGCCAATTTTGGGGGGACCCTTATATGGGCACCGGAGATCAGCAATGAGTAGTAAAAAAGTGAGTAGAGTTGAATCATGATTCATGATTTATTGTACTTATACGCATTTATACGTATTGAAATGTTGTCGAACCTCATACTTCCTATTAAGTTTAATGTACTCATCATTCTTATACCTAACAACATTTATGACGTTGCTGATTTCGACTCTGCTTCACTTAATGTGTATGGACGATGCAAAATGAGTATGACTCGAATACGAACATTAAAATACTATACATGTGTTTAATTATATACGAGTTGAATGAGCTGAATAAGTTAAGTCAATAGTGAGTATTATAAATATTTTTCTAAAATTCTATATGAGTAGATTGATGAGTCAAACAGATTTGCGATGGCATGAGTATGATGCCGACGTGTGATTCATATTTATTGCAACTTAAAATTATAAATTAACTTCAATGTGAGTATAGCTGTATTTTGTCTCATGCCTATCAACGTTAAGTATTTAAAGCAAATCTACGTTAAACCGATTATAGTACAAAAAAATTTAAACAGGTAATGTTTATAATTGTTCCGCTATAATCGAACGTTCGTCACCAAAAGTTTTTAGGATGTAACGCGAATAAGTTACGTTAGATGTGAAACTGTATAAATGTTGAGTTTTCAACGTTGATAATTATCCGTGTTGAAAGTTAACGTGCATACGAAAAGTAATGTGTTAGTTTTCGTCTTCAACGCTTTTTTATGCACTTTGAATTTTTTTATGAGTTAACGGATATAGTTAAGTCGAAAACACAGCTTATGAGTACGTCAGAGTGGTTGAATTTAAATGATTTCTACTCACTTATATTTTAAATTTTATAAGTGACTATGAATAGCAAAAAATCGATTCATTGCTGATCTCTGATGGGCACTATGTCTAAACATGGACCGATTGCAACCAAAATTACTAGGCTCTGTCTTGAGCCGACATAGGTCTGTGTACCTGATGGGCTACGACGAAGCCTATTGATTTTGGTTAAAATCGGTCCATGTTTAGACCTAGTGCCCATTATGAGTCCTCCAAAATTGGCTTGGTTACACGCTGCAGGTCGCAAATACGAAGATATTTCAATGAAATTTGGTTCGCTGACTCACATGGTCCCGAGAACAAAGCCGATAGATTCTATATAGAATCGGTCCGTATTTGGACCTATCGCCCATATGGGCTATAATTATGATTTTCTCTTCTTTTATCATTATATAGAAAATTTTGACACAAGTCCCATTTTAACCCATTCGAATTTCGGATCCAAACATTAGTTGGCTTTTAACCAGACTGGTGTAGGGTATTTATAGTCGGCATGCCCGACTTTAACATTTTTACTCGTTTTTGTTTGCTTATATTCAGTAAAATTTTTGGTCATTGCAAATTAATTTACGGAGGTATTGTAAATTTAATAGATTGCTTCATGCTCTTTATCTTATCTTAGTAAAAGTTATTGAATAACCATATTCTGCTTTATTAAAAAGTATTTTTCTGTTGGTCCCCTTTTAACTAATTTTTAGTTAAAACAGCAGAAATGTTTATATACTTTTTTAATTGTTCTTAAATTTGTCTTTAACAAAATAATTTTTTCTCCCTATATTCAATTCTTATAGCCTTTTTCTGTATTAGTTATTAGGCTTGCGTTTTAACTACAAATTAACAAAATTTTGTTAAAACTTTTAACCATAATTTGTAATTTATTTTGTATAATTTTTCTGCACTACTGCCTGTTGGCAAAACCATGTAGATGCTGTTAATGCCATATTGAATGCAACAAAGTGCCACACGCACTTCAGGCAAGTTGTAGGTAAATAACATTTAAACAAAACATTTGCTCCACAAAATAAATTCTTAATACATTAATTTTATTCCTTTTGGCCCCTTATGCAAACTGTTTATTTTTTTATGGTTTTAAATGCTTAATGTTGTTTTTACTATGACCACTACTGGTAGAATGCTGCTGTTGCTGCAGTTTATAAACAGATACTTATGGCAATTAAAACATAACGCATGTTTGTAACTTTTTCACCAAAACATAAACGTGTTAGTTGCAGTTTATAAACGCAAAAAATTCCACGAAATTTTCAAGTGACTGCATGTATTCATCTATATGGTTATATCTATGAATGTTAGTATGACCATTACCACTGGCTTTTAAGTGGGCAATTTTTTTTTTTTTTTTTTTTTTGAAAAAAATTCAGCTCCCGGTTAAAAACGGGCAACCGTACAACATACGATGTTGTTGTTTAAATAATTTATGGTTTGTTACTTTTTGTTTATACGTTAAACTTTTTGCATTTGTTAGTAATTTACAGATGTGTAGTAGAAAAAAAAACGTAACAAATTTACAAGAAAATGTCATTGTAAAAATATTTTAAATATTATCTCGACTATGTATTTTTGTAAAATAAAAAAAAAATATATTATACCACCTTGATGGTAGACAAACTTAGACAAATTTACAATATAAGCTTTTGTTTAAAAAAAAATTATGACTAAAATAACAGCAGCCCATTTTTATGAAATACGAATTTTTTTTTAAATAAATATTTTGCATTTTAAAACTTACCTTCTATTTTGATACCAAGTTTTTACTTGACAATCACTTAAATCCAATTTATGTGCCAATTCTTGTCTCTCTTGGACACTTAAGTATTTTTGACGTTCAAAAGATTTCTCCAATGTTTGTAGTTGATGATCGGTAAAGGCGGTGCGTGCTTTACGTTGCTTTTTACTTAAACCACTCATATCATTGGTGGAACCACTTTTTATACTATTCCCATCATCATCTTTGCCACCTAAAAGACATTACAGACAACGCAAAAAAGGGCGGAGATTTAAAAAATTAGTCTTAATATAAACAAAAAAAAAGAAAATTTGTATAAAATATCTTAACATATAAAAATCCCGTAGTTTATACAAACAAAACAAAAGACTTAAGACACAAACCTGTTTTAAAATAAATTTTTTGCTTTCATCGCATAAAATGTGTGTTTTTAAAGTAATTTAGTTTTAATTATTCTTGACTTTTTTTATATACATTTTATTTAATGATTTATTTTATCATTATCTTTGTTTGGTTGCTATTTTTATAGATTTTAATGTTCTTTCTAATTCCTAGTTTTTTTTAATTTACATATTTTTATGGTTTCAACGTTTTCTTTTCTTTTTTACTTTCACAAAACATTAACAAAACAAACATTAACAAAATTCTTCCTGCTATATTAGTATTTGTATGGGTTGTTTTGTTATTAAAAATTCACACATTTTATTATAAAATATGTATTATATAATCATAATTTTTAAATAAATGCTAATTGTTTGTTATCTTAAGAATTTTTTCATTAAAATATTTAAATAAAAGTAAAAGCAACTTATAAAGGCGACCTTTTCGACTTAAATAGCGTGCTTAATATTTTAATATTTATAATTCAATTTGCTGAGATAGCTTCTGAAACGCGAAAACTTTTAGGAATTCTTAAATATGTTGGGATTATAAAGGAAATCACTGTTGATCTAGGAAACTTTAAAAATTTAGTATAAACTACTTTAAATGAAATTCTGAGTTTTTATTTAAAAATTTTAAGGAGCATACTTGGGATTTTTGTTCATATAACTGCCAATGTCTTATCATTCGCATTTACATATATGGAAATAATAATGCCACAATATTCTTCCCCATGTATTACACCATTTAAACCGTCCGGCCGTCTGTCCGAATTCTGATGATAATTGAATGAAATTTGAACAAAACTTTGCATTGGCCCAATGCCGAACTCCGTTAAAATTCATTTAAATAAACCAATGTCTTGACCTTCTCGCCACAGATTTCCGAGCTTAAATGTATTAAGCTTAAATGGTATCCAAAATAACTGTTACGAAATTGGATTATCCTAGTGTGGATTATCCTACTTTCCATTCCATTGTTATTTGTATCCAGGTAAAGTAGAACGGAATGGAATTGGTCCTGCTTAAAAAAAATTTTGTTTTATAACTTTTTTGGCAACACCGCTTGTTCGTTTTTATTTATCTGATTTTTTTTTTGTAAACAAATGGTTTAAATCAATTGTAATTAGTTTTTTTTTATATATTAGTGTAATTTCATTACCATTAGTTATGTTTTTTGTAATGAAAAATATTTCATTACCATTAAATGGTAATGAAATTTTTTCATTGACATTAGTATTCAGAGACATATAATTTAGATATTCAACATCGATAATTTTTTTAACAATATGTAGATGTCGCTAGCATATGGGAAATTTTGTCAAAGTAGGATTTTATTTTGGGAAATTTTGTCAAGGTAGGATTTTATTTTGTCAAATGAGGTTTTAAGAGAGTTGTCAGGTAAGTGGATTTGGTCCCAAATTCGGGATTTGGACTTCGGTTTGGGGAGAGATTCAAAAATTGAAAATCTTGAAAGATTTAGTTTTAGGCCGAAAATAAGAAGAATATTCGGGTAAATTATATGCGTGTTATTTTAAATTGAAATCGATGAAATTAGGTCTGCTAAAGTATTTCAAAATTTCTAAAAAAATACTTGAATTATTGAAGAAATGTTCTGTAAATATTTATAAATTTTGAAATAACGAAAAGCGACCAAGCTCAATCTTTAATCGAAAATTTTTCTATTTGCAAAATACTGAGATTGTTACATGCAAAGGACTCAGAAAAAAATAAATTTTTGTGTAGGTTCAAAATTACCTGGGGTTTTTATATAACCTCTTATGTACCTTCTGAATTGTGTAAACTTGACTTACGCAAACTTATGGGGTCATTTTGTAACTCGAATGAAAAACGTTTTTTCGTTTTCGTTTGAAACGTAAACGAAAATATTCGGTATTTTATAAAACGGGTAGTAGTTTGCGTTTGTTGCCATTTGCGAGTTATTATGGCCAGACAAAAAAAATAATATTTGTGACATGGAATTACAAATTATTTAAGTAAAAATTTGTTCATAGAGTTTTCCAAGTCTGTTTAGGCTGATTGGTAAATGAGTTGTTGTTTTTAGTTCTAATATTTTTAGAGTCCAGGTATCGAATCCTGTGTGGGGAAATTTTTTTATTAGTAGTTTTTTTATGATATATTTTTGGACATTTTTTCCTAATAATATGAAACAAATATATTAAAGAAAAATTTTAAATTGTACAGAAAATCAAGCTAAATAAGAAGAACCTTACATTAGCGGATAGCGAAGGAGTACAAAGTATGGTTTGTGAAGATGGCCCTTAAGTTTCGAAGTGTCAGTTTTTAGTTTTAAAACCGCTCAGTTTGTTTCATTTGGTCTTAAACGTAGAAGTTTATATATAAAGAAAATTTTTTTTAAACGTAAATCGTGTCTTAGCGCATCTAAAATCAGATATTTTTAAAATTGCCCAAATTTTCACTAATTTGCATATAAATTTAAGTGCTTCTGCATAATAATTTGATTTTTTTATAACGATTTTTGTGTGAAAAATTTGTTTTATAAGCCGTTTATAAATTTAAAAAGTGATTGTGCATATGATCCTAAAAGGATTATTTCTTATTGAGAATAAAAAATATAGGAGTATCATATTTAATTACTTCTTATTTTTAAACCCATATTTATACAATTTATATTCCAACAATTGCAATTTTCTAACTTTTTATGCAAAAACTTTAACTTTTTAATAGGAAACGACAACTATTTCTGTTCGTTTGAATATGGCATAATATTCGTTTGCAAACGTTTACTTACTTCTTATAAAATACCGTTTTATTAAGGATTTTGTCTTCGATTACAATATTGCCAGATTAAAAAAAAAACGAAAATATACATATTTTTTTGAGTTTTACAAAATTTAAAAAAATTAAAAATAAAAAAACGTTCAAACGAAAGCAAAGTTTCGTTTTACAAAATGACCCCCTTAGTGTTCAAAAGCAGAGACTATAAATTATAGAGATAGGAAATCAAAACTTACACTACTCACCGGTAGAGAGCGCTGTAATTTAGTATTACATGAGCAACTATTTAGTATCAGTTTATTATCAGCTGCACTGATAGAATATTGTACATAGTATTAATGAATTTGTTCATTAATCCAATGATTTTTTTCATTGAAAAGTCCCCAAAGAACGCGTTCATTAAATCAATGAAACGTATTCATTAAATGAAAACTTATTGAAAAAAAAATATTTTTTTTGCGTTACTTTTTTATTTATTGTTTATTTTTATTTTATTAATTTTTATTTGTACATATATTTCTTTTTTGTTTTTATAACGTTTTTGACATCTCCCTGAACTCGACTTGAACCCGCAATCACCAGAATGTAAACATTACGGCGTTAACGATTCATCTAAATAGTTAAAATAAAATGATGTAATTATTTGGACTTTTATATTTAAATAATTAGCAAATTCAAAACCCTTATAAAAATTTTAGCATATCTTACGGGTTAATTGAAAATATATAATAAAAAAATTCATGTAATTAATGAATTTTTCATTAATTCAATGAAAATTTTTCATTAACTCAAAGAATTCAGATTATTGAAATCGATTCATTAATAGTATGAACGAAAATTCTATCAGTGAGAGCCTATATTTTAAAACTCAAAAACTGCTGAAAGCTGCTCAAAATAAGGAAAAAACAAGCGCGGAATATATTCAAATAATAAAATTTGAGATATCCGTTTGTTTTTTGCTTTGTTGTTTGTTATTATTTAATTTAAATAAGAAAAGACAATTGTCAGTTTTTTGAACAAAGTGCCATCTACACTGATTTTCGTTCATACTATTAATGAATCGATTTCATTAATCTGAATTCACTGATTTAATGAAAAAATTTCATTGAGTTAATGAAAAATTCATTAATTTAATGAATTTTTTCATTATATATTTTCAACTAACCCATAAGATATGCTATAATTTTTATAAGGGTTTTGAATTTGCTAATTACTAAAAAGATATATGTTCCAGTAATGAACGCTAGGGTTGCAAACTGAAATTATTTAAATATAAAAGTCCAAATAATGACATCATTTTGTTTTGGCTATTTAGATCAATCGGTAACGCGATAATGTTTACATTCTGGTGATTGCGGGTTCAAGTCGACTTCAGGGAGATGTCAAAAACCTTGTAAAAGCGAAAAAGAAATATATGTACAAATAAAAATTAATAAAATAAAAATAAATAAAAAAGTAACGCAAAAAAAATATATTTTTTTTCAATTAGTTTTCATTTAATGAATACGTTTCATTAATCTAATGAACGCGTTCTTTGGGGACTTTTCAATGACAAAAATCATTGGATTAATGAACAAATTCATTAATACTATGCACAAAATTCTATCAGTGTAGTACAACGATATTTTTATAAATTGATGCCATACCCCTGTTCAAAAGAGTTTACAAGCCCTAGGACTTACACCTCCTAGATTTACATTTAACCAAAAAACTATTTTGAAATACCCGTATTTACTTGTCAAATTCCATACAAATTTTATACAAAAAAAAAGAAAAGATTTTTCACCAAATTTTCAAGACTTGACAGCATTTTTATAACTACTTAATTTTTAAGAAGCTAAATTTATATCTACTTAAAATTTTAATAAATACTTAAATTTGTATGGAATCTTTATATAAAATTCGAAAAAAATAAACCTTTTGATGAGTCATTTCTTAGTAATTTTCTGGACTTAAGAGCAATTCTAACTTAGCTCCTATTTTTTTCTTTTAAATTAAGTTTTTTGTTTAAATTAAAATGAATTGGGTATAACATTTGGTATTTAAACATTCAAAATGGGAATTGGCTAAAACTTTTCGGGCAACACTGCTCCCCAATAAAATGAAGCAGTATTGCCAGAAAACACAAAATAGCAGTCAGCGCCATCTGTTGCATTAAAAACCGGTATTGCCATTTACCAGGATCATTATTTCATTACTATTAGTATTAACTAATGGCAATGAAATTTCAATGGTGACGAAAAATTCCCAAGTATGTAGCTTATAGGTTAAGAAATAATATAATTTGAAGTTAACCCTAATTTTTATACCCTACACCAATATGTGGTCAGGGTATTATAATTTTGTGCTGATGTTTGTATCACCAAAAAATATTGGTCCTAGACCCACCTTATAGTATACCGATCGGCTCACAATTTTTTTTATTTCGATTTAACGATGTCCGTCAATCCGTCCGTCCGTCCGTCTGTCTGTCTGTCTGTCTGTCTGTCTGTCTGTCTGTCTGTCTGTCTGTCCATGCATTCTTGTGCGCACTCTACAGGTCGCAAATATTAAGATATTTTGATCAAACTTCGTACACCGACTTATATCGGCCCAAGGACGAACCCTATTGATTTTGGTTAAAATCGGTCCATGTTTAGACCTAGTGCCCATATAAGGGTCCCCCCAAACTTATATTGTTTATACGCAGCAGGTCGCAAATATTAAGATATTTTGATTAAATTTGGTACACTGACCTATGTTGGCCCAAGGACGAAGCCTATTGATTTTGATGAACAACGGTCCATGTTTAGACCTAGTACCTATATAAGGGTCCCCTCAAAATTATATTGTTTATACGCTGCAGGTCGAAAATATTAAGATATTTTGATGAAATTTGGTACACCGACCTATATCAGCCCAAAGACGAAGCCTATTGATTTTGGTTAACACCGGTCCATGTTTAGACCTAGTGCACATATAAGGGTCCCCCCAAAATTGGCTTGGTTACAAACTGCAGGTCGCAAATATTGAGATATTTTAATGAAATTTGGTTCGCTGACTCACATTATAGAAAATTTGGCACAAGTCCCATTTTAACCCATTCGAATTTCGGATCCAAACATTAGTTGGCTTTTAACCAGACTGGTGTAGGGTATTGTATAGTCGGCATGCCCGACTTTAACCTTTTTACTCGTTTTTTATATACATTAGTCTAGAGACAAATTGCTAATTATTAAAAGATAACTTTTTCTGCTACCTCTAAATAAAAGCGGAAACTTGGCACAGAGAGTTTTCAGACATTAAGGAAAAGGGGCATCATTTTGGAGACCGTGAATTCCAACTTCCATGTCTCCCACAGATTAATACGAGATGTGAAGCTAATGACAGGTGTCAAAAAAGTATTCTCTAACCGTAAGGTTTTGTTTACATGGAAGTCAAGTCAAGAGGCAGATAACAATATAAAATTTCCATACATTTTGCATTGCGCATTTTTTGTATATATCTGTCTGTTTTTAGATTATTGTGCTTTATCTTTTGTGTTTTTCTTAAATATTGCCTAAATCAGCTGATTCATATCTGGCATAATATGTGATGTCTCCACTCTAAGAGATTAATCAGAACTGGGTCGACAACGACAACAAGAGTTGCTTTTTCATATATTTTGCATGGGAAGTAAAAAGTCGCCATATCATCCGGCGATTTGTCGTCGCAATAGAATCTATTCTATTTTCGTGACGACACACTAATACACACTTAAAATATTTGTCAAATTGTTGCCATATTTTTAACTAATTGCCATTAGACCAGAGTTTTTAGAAATTCGTATTAGAGCTGCAAAAATTCGTACTTTGTTTACAAAAAATTTGTTTTTTTGACCGAAAAAATATAATTGAAATTTAAAATACATAATTTACGGCAAAAAAGCAAAATTAAATACAATAAAATATAAAACAACAAGAATTAGTGAAAGACCAATTGAATTTTTGAAGAATTGTGGTGAAACAAATACAACCATATTCTTGTTTTGCTTTCCTTTTTTTATAAACGTCAACAAATGTCGACGGTCGATTGTCGCTGAATAGAAATTAATCGTGACGACTTTTGCTGTCGTCGGTCGACAATCGACCCAGTTGTGATTAAACTCTAATGTACACACATACATATATGTAAAAGCGAATGTATATGTAAAAACAACCGTCACCGCAGCCGCAGTCATTGAATTTATTTTTTCTCACGCAGTGGAATTCGCAGCCACAAGGTTGCATTTAATTTCTGCTCTTGTAGAGGTATGTTAATTATCTTTAAGAAGCACCTACAATTATGCTTTAAAATATCAATATATTTCGATATATCCCAGAAAAAAGTTTTTTCATTTACATAGAATTTAGAAAAATTTACATTTACTGGCTTATATTTTCTTTCAGTTTCTCTAATTTACAAAACTGAGGCTAATCTATAGACTTTATTTAAAAAAAATCTTTTTTTGAAGCCTTAGATTAATTCAAATTTTAAGTTGAATATAGCTTTTTTAAGAATCCGGTACAAAAAACTTGCTTTGAAATGACATTATAAATTTTCTTGTTAAAAATTTAGGTAAACATCTTTTTTTTTACCTTAATTAAAATTTCCCTTTAACTAAATTAAATTTTTAAACTTCCTTTATTTAACATTCTAAGGCCCAAATATGGAGTGTCCAGTTAGCTACTAACTGTGACTTTAACTGACATATTTGTTGTTGTTGTTTCCCACATATAATTTGAATTTAACTGGACAGTCAGTAATCGGACCTAAACCTTTTTCTGTCTGCAATTTTTTCTATTAAACTATGTTTTATTTATTATTTCTCTTGAAAACATTGTAATTTCTATAAAAAATTTCTTAAAAGTATGGAAGGAGTAAAGTAAATTTAAATAAAACATTAGACAAAAGGCAATTTACTATAAAGTTTCATTTTTACTTTTTTATTTTACTAAAATTAGTTTATTACACAGTCATACAATAAACGGCGATGATATATATAAAAAAAAACAAATTCACACTTTTTGTTTATAACAAAAAAGTTTATTTTCAGTTTTTTTTTTTCGTTTACCGGATGTAGCGATTATTTTCGCCTTAATGTACATTTTGTCTATACAGACTTAGCCCCAGCAAATAGACCAGTTTTGCCCCTGTCTGTGTGCTAGCGTTTCATGTTATATTCATATGAGTAGATTTTAAATCATGTGAATTTACATAAATAACGTTGAAAAATAAATTTATTTTTTTTTGCAAAAAAAAATCTGGTAGAAGAATGATGGGCTTTTAATGTTTTGTCTATTTTGGTAGATTTAACGTTTATTTTCATTAGCTAGTTTGTGTGATCATGAGTTTGTTTATTTTGCTAAATTTTATTTTTTACTTCAAAATTATAAAAATTCATGTTGTAAGTATGTATCGTAGTTGTTTATGATGAACATAAATAAATAGTTTTAGTAGGTGCTGAATATTTCTACTATATTATTTTATGTACGAGTATTGGATCATGATTGGTTTTTTGTTTGCAGTACGATATTAGTGTTTAACATTGTTAGTAAGCAGTTAGCGGAAGTTTTAAAACACATTTATTAGTTTCAAAATTTTAAATTATACATACACTCTATTAATATCAATTTTATTGTGGTAAAAATTAAGGTATATAATTTTAGTGGTTTTTTTTACATATTTGCAATGTAAAAGTTTCACTTTATGGATAATAAAAGTTGTTGTTGAATGAATAAAATAAAAGTATTTAAAATGTAAAGCAAAAATAATTGAACTTGGTCAAATTCACTATTTTGGCTCTGGTAGGTTTAACCATAAATATGGCCATAACTAGGGTAGGGAATTTCATGCAAATGCATACACTCACAATATTTTTTCCTTAAAATCAACCGATTATGTACATTAAAACAATTGAAAATAAGGTAAAGTTTGTCGTTTATTTTTAATTGTTAATTTATTAACTGGCAAAGTCGGTAAAAATAATAGATATCTCGTTTATTTTAAAATTAATCGTATTATAACAACTGATTGTTTTTAACAGAAAATTTTGATTAAATATTTTAATTTTTACCGAAAGTCCGTATTTTGTGTATTTTGTTTATTGAAAGACTGATTGAAAAAGTTAAAAAATATATTTCTTTGCAATTTAACTACTTATTCAATTGAAACAACTTTACTAATTTACTTTTTAAACAACTGTTGAACTTTTACGGCAAAGTTATTGTGAGTGTATTTATTAGCGATAGTACTAAACTAATATCGATTAAATATTTATCCGAATTATCAAATTTAGAACAAAATGGCATTGATTTATGGTTGCATATTTTTGCATATTTTATTAAAAATGCATGGTTTTGCATATATTGACTTGAAATGCATATTTCGTGCCTTTCTAATGCATATTATAAGCTTTTTAGTGCATATTTGGGCATATATTTTTTTAGTAACATTTTTTAAATTTGTTAAAAAAATTTAAAAAAAATTTATAGATTTCATATCGTTGGCTTAGTCGGCAAATATGTCAAGTCCGTTTTTTTTTTAATTTTTCAGGAGAGACAAAAAACTGTCTAACTTTTTTTGGGTTAACTTTTTTTAAATCTGTAGACGCAGTTTTCTTCCTTAGTTCATCTTGTTTAACCACAGAAAATCATAGAATTCCAAAATAAAAGTTTGCAGACTTATAGGCTCTTTTTGGACTTAACACATTGGCTCTTTATAATTTTCTACTTTAAATGTGGACTTAGCAGATTTTCTTTTTTTATTTTATTTTTATTTATGTCAGCAGAATCCATGACAATCGCCTAATAAAATTTATAAGTTAACAATATTTTTCCTGAAAAAATTTATAAGTAATAGTTACCCAGCCAACATTTTTCTGAGCGCTCAGAAATTATGACTCATAAAAGACTCTAAAATACGAGCATTTTCAGAGTGCTCAAATCTTAGAGTCATAAATGAAACATAATAGACTCTTATTTATATCATATCATAAATCACTCATAAATGGCTCGGAAAATTCAAAATTTTCCAGCAATGCTCATAATTTTGAGTATTTTATGAGTCATAAAATGGCGCTCAAAAGAGGCTTCATCGGTGAAGAAAAACACCTTCATATATCTATGATTTCAGAAGGTCTAAGGGTTCTTTTATGAGTCTTTTCGGCCACCAATTGTAGACTGGGTACCTTAAAAGTTAAAGTAACTAAATAATTATTTAGTTAATCTTTAATAATGTTTTGTCTTTTTAAATAAACAAAAGTCGCATTTAATTCTATTGAAGAAATTTGTTTAAACAAAATGTGTGTTGTTTTCAGCTGGACTTAGCATGTGGTTTTCGATGTTTTGTTTTTTTTTGGACTTGGCAGAATTGCTTACCACTGCATAACAACAAGAAAAAACAACAAACTGCATTTTGTTCTTTGTAAATGATGTGTTTTGAGTTACACTAGCATACTACATCAAAAACTCAATTTGCATAAAAATTGGACTTGGGAGTATCTTGATTCAAACAAAGAAATTTGGTTTTGTTATTTAAAAAAAAAGTTTCTTGAAAATCATGTTGACCCAAAAAAAAAGAGTTTATTTGAAAAACAACTGAATTTTTATATTTTAAGTTGCTTCATTTTTGCAAAAATAAGTATTTTTAGTGCATACTTCATATGCTTTTAATGCATATTTTTCTTTTTTAGCTAAATTTTCTAGGCGCGTATTTTCGTTTTTTAAGTGCATGAAATTCCTTTCCCTAGTATTTACGTTTAGGTGCGATAACCTTGTAAATATTCAAATATTTGTTAAAACCCAAATGTTGAACCATTTAAATTTTTTGAGTCCATTTTCCAAAAAATTTTTTTAATGATGAGTAGGCTGGGTTATTCTTTTCTTATTTTATTTTTTAATTCGAAATAGTACCAGTCCCAAAAGTTTGCATAGGTTTCTAGATGTATATGTTGAAAATTTCAATCTGCTATCCAGCTAGCGCAAGCCTACTGAAGTTTTTAAAATTTTTGAATATAAACTTTGCTTTATGATTTATGTAAATAATAAAAAATATATAAAAAAATTTTGTGTGTTTTAAATAACTATAAAAATAACTCTTTTAAAAATAACTGTTTGCTGTAAAAATACCGTTTTGGTAGTTGTTAATTATGATATTAAAAATAACTGCTTTAAACAACTGTTTAGTGGATTTCTTAAATAACCTCGTAACCTTTGTATTTTGCCATAGAAAACCAACTGTAATTACAGTAAAAACAACAACTACTACAACCACTGATTTACTACTCAAGGAACTGTCATGTTTACTGTCATGATTACTGTACAATGTACTGTCATGAATTAACTGTCAAAGTTTTTTGAGTGTTTTATATTTATTTTGTCATATTTTTGCATCAATTAAATTAATTTGGCATTAATTTTAGTTGTTTTTAATTTTTGCTATTTGGCGCTAAATTCGGTATTTTTCAATTATTTTTTTCTGCCAAAAATATATTTGAAAAAAATCAAGATACATTCTAGTGCGAGTGCCCTAACATACTTTAAATGTAAAAAGAAAAAAAATAAAATAAAAAATTTATGCAAAAGTATTTTTAGTAATTAAATAAAAGCTAAAATTTAATGTCTAAATTCATAAATGCTTTATAAATTTATAAAAGGCTTATGAAACAAATTTTGTATGAAAAACTTGTTTTGTAAGCCTCCTATAACTTTATAAAGCATTTACGAATTTAGACATAAGTTTTTAAATCTTAACCAACCAGCCTTTTAATTTCAACTAAATACACTCCATATTTGGGTACCCCGACAAGTGAACAACTACAAAATTGGCTCTGATACTGGAAATGAAAAAATTGGTTTCTGGAAAACAAAAATCTGCTTCTGCAACATTATAACAACAAATAAACCAATTAACCGAGGAAGTCGACATCTTCAAATTCTAGTCCAACAATCAAGTAGCCGTAATAAATCAGATTCAGCTAAACTCACAGAAATAAACCAGTAAAAATAGCAGAAAATGCTACTAAAAATTAGTTAAAAATGAACTTGCAGAAAAAACTGCTGGAATTAGCATATTATTTTTTGCTAAATACTAGTGAGATAAGAACAGCAAAAATAAAACTATTAAATTTACAGAAATTTAGTTATATTTGAGTTAACTTTTAGTTCATTAAAAATGACAAATTATACTGTAAAATCTGCAGAAATATTTTTTATATATATAAGTATACTAAAACGAGTAAAAAGGTTAAAGTCGGGCATGCCGACTATAGAATACCCTACACCAGTCTGGGTAAAAGCCAACTAATGTTTGGATCCGAAATTCGAATGGGTTAAAATGGGGCTTGTGTCAAAATTTTCTATAATGTGAGTCAGCGCACCAAATTTCATTAAATTATCTTAATATTTGCGATCTGCAGTTTGTAACCAAGCCAATTTTGGGGGGACCCTTATATGGGTACTAGGTCTAAACATGGACCGATGTTCACCAAAATCAATAGGCTTCGTCCTTGGGCCGACATAAGTCGGTGTACCAAATTTCATCAAAATATCTTAATATTTGCGACCTGCAGCGTATAAAAAATATAATTTTGATAGGACCCTTATATGGGCACTAGGACTAAACATGGACCGATGTGCACCAAAATCAATAGGCTTCGTCCTTGGGCCGATATAAGTCGGTGTACCATATCTCATCAAAATATCTTAATATTTGCGACCTGCAGCGTATAAACAATATAATTTTGGTAGGACCCTTATATGGGCACTAGGTCTAAACATGGACCGGTGTTCACCAAAATCAATAGGCGTCGTCCTTGGGCCGACATAAGTCGGTGTACCAAGTTTCATTAAAATATCTTAATATTTGCGACCTGCAGCGTATAAACCATATAATTTTAGTAGGACCCTTATATGGGCACTAGGTCTAAACATGGACCGATGTGCACCAAAATCAATAGGCTTCGTCCTTGGGCCGATATAAGTCGGTGTACCATATCTCATCAAAATATCTTAATATTTGCGACCTGCAGCGTATAAATAATATAATTTTGGTAGGACCCTTATATGGGCACTAGGCCAAAATCAATAGGCGTCGTCGTTGGGCCGACATAAGTCGGTGTACCAAGTTTCATCAAAATATCTTAATATTTTCGACCTGTGGAGTGTGCACAAGAATGCATGGACAGACAGACGGACGGACGGACAGACGGACATCGTTAAATCGAAATAAAAAAAAAATTCTAAGCCGATCGGTATACTATAAGGTGGGTCTAGGACCAATATTTTTTGGTGTTACAAACATCAGCACATACTTATAATACCCTGACCACATAGTGGTGTAGGGTATAAATAGCAAGAACAAGCTGTTAAATCTACAAAATTCTTGTTATTTTTAAAGCAAATTTTGTTGACTACAAATAAGAGTCTATTGTGCTAAAGTCAACAGAAATGTTTGCTAAAGAAATAGCAAATATGGTGCTGAATTCAGAAGATTAAATTTATTATTAAAAAAGTAAAAAAAAAACTTTGAAAATTTTGAATTTTTTTGTGATGTTTTAAGTACACTCTAATAAATTTTTGTTGAAATCTACTCCATTAAAAGGAGGTAACTTGATACCTACTATAAATTGGGCAAAAATAGGCACAATGTGTAAAATAAAAATATATAGACACATAGTGTTTAAAAGTAATAAACACAATGTGCCTAAAAATATGTTTTTAATTGTAACAAAAGGTTTAGTAACATTTGAGATTTGTTTAAATTTAATTTTTTGTGTCTAAGAAAGCTGTAAAAATTGCTTGAACTTACATTTAAAATGTCTAGAAACACGCCTAATAATGCGCATATATACAATTAAAATGTTTTTTATTAACTAGTGCACCTTATACTTCCTAAAGAAAACAAAATGCAATTTTCTAATATGAAGGCTTTATTAACAAGGTTTTATTAGTATATTATTATTATTATTATTATCATAATAAAAAAAAGGCAATGCAGTTAAAATAAAAATTTAAATAACAACAATAATAATTAATATTGAATTATAAATATTACTTAAACGTCAGACGAAAGGGAATAGATCTTGAATTTTTTCATATAGGAACCCAGCATTAATTTTCTGTGTAGTTTTCTATATGAAAAAGTGCTTAAAATCTCAGGGACTCTGACTTATATTAAGAAATTTTCAGAATTTACAGGATTTTATATAAAAGAAAATCCATTGAATCTGGTAGATTTCTGCAACAAAAAGTCGTTAGAATCTGAAGATTTGACTATAAAAAGTAATTCGAGTACTTTTTTTTAATGGAAAAAGTCCTAAAAATCAGACCTTTTCATTAGCGCACCAGACCTTTTCATCAGCGCACCAAACTTCATTAAAATATCTTAATATTTGCGACCTGCAGTTTGTAACCAAGCCAATTTTGGGGGGACCCTTATATGGGCACTAGTTCTAAACATGGACCGATGTTCACCAAAATCAATAGGCTTCGTCCTTGGGCCAACATAGGTCTATGTACCAAATTTCATCAAAATATCTTAATATTTGCGACCTGCAGCGTATAAACAATATAATTTTGGTGGGACCCTTATATGGGCACTAGGTCTAAACATGGACCGATGTTCACCAAAATCAATAGGCTGCGTTATTGGGCCAATATAGGTCTGTGTACCAAATTTCATTAAAATATCTTAATATTTGCGACCTGCAGCGTATAAACAATATAATTTTGGTGGGACCCTTATATGGGCACTAGGTCTAAACATGGACCGATGTTCACCAAAATCAATAGGCTGCGCAATTGGGCCAATATAGGTCTGTGTACCAAATTTCATCAAAATATCTTAATATTTACGACCTGCAGCGTATAAACAGTATAATTTTGGTAGGACCCTTATATGGGCACTAGGTCTAAACATGGACCGATATTCACCAAAATCAATAGGCTACGTTATTGGGCCAACATAGGTCTGCGTACCAAATTTCATCAAAATATCTTAATATTTGCGACCTGTAGAGTGCGCACAAGATTGCATGGACAGACAGACAGACGGACATCGTTAAATCGAAATAAAAAAAAATTCTGAGCCGATCGGGATACTATAAGGTGGGTCTACGACCAATATTTTTTGGTGTTACAAACATCAGCACAAACTTATAATACCCTGACCACATAGTGGTGTAGGGTATAATCACTGAAGAACTTTTTTTTAACGAAAACCCCTTAGTTTCTATATTATATTGAGAAATTTTTCTTATAATAAACACTAAGAATCTGAGACGTCCGTACTGTAGAAAAAGCCATTAGATGCTGAAGAATTTTGCCTATAGAAAAACACTCAGACTTCCAGAAATTCTTCTTTTAAAAACATTTAGAAACTCAATTTTAATAAGAAAAAATTTTTCAGAATCTGAGGATAATTCTATGGGAAGAAGTCTTCAGAATTTGAAAGTTTTACTATAGTATCACTCCAAACTAAATGTAAGAAAATATTGTAGTTTTAATATGTTGACTCCCAATCAAAATATTTTAATAAATGCGAAAAAATATGGAAAAAATTCGGGTGAGCTAACAGCCATATCATAACCAATTATAATTTTCTCCCAAAATCTCCTACGTCATCGGTCTCACAAGAACGAAGGTGCGCCATTTTGAAATATGAACTCAGTTTAACATTATCCTAACAATTTTGCAGATGATCGAATTTTGACACATAACCTTTTAGCGGTAAATATGGAAAATACTTTGTTCATCTAATCCCGGGTGGTAGACGGCTCTATTTCGAAATTAGAAAAGGGTGCTCTTAGCAGCAGCTAATGGTGGGATTCACTTAATTTTAAAATATTGGCAATATAGGATTTGCAAATATAATTAGATTACATTGACATATTTATATCCGGGTAGAGCACGGCTCTAATTTTTAAGTAAGGTATCACCAACTTAACAAAAAATTCCTGATGTTCTTCCAGTAAAATTTCTTCATGACCTCATTTACTCCTTTCTTGAATCCCTTTTCAATTAAATTCTAAGAAAATTCAAGTTCTTAAAAATATTTGCAATATTCCAAAAATTAAATTACTTACCGTACCAATATTGATTGCTAAATCCTCTAAAAAGTCTTCTTTATAATTGGTTTTAAATAGAAATTTTGATATTTCATTTGAGAAAAAAAGTGAATGACAAATTCAAATTACACACAATGTGTCTAAAAAATGTATACAATATTTTGATTGCTACTATAAATGTGTAATTTTTTTATACAAATGCGTACAATATAAAAAAATGTTTATCAACATACAAAATAATGTGTAATATGTAATATTCTAACAAAAATGCCTAATTAGATTTAATACACATTTTGTGCATAAATTTAGGCATTTTGCTTATTTTTAAATAAAAATTTACACACTTAAAGCAGTATGTTTACATACAATTTTTAGAGTGTAGTCTATTAATTACTTAGCAAAATTTTTTGCTGATTTTAGCCAGAAAAAATTAAAAAAATTATTTTCTATTAACTAAAATTTAACTCAAATATAAATAAAATTCTATATATTTAATAGTTTTAGTTTTGCTGAACCTACCTTACAAATATTTATAAAGAATAATTTCAGCAGTTTTTATCTGCAAGGATATTTTTAACTAAATGTGCCCATAGTAAAGTGTACATCGAAAAAATGTCCCCGGAGTATGCGATGTGTATACATATGATCAGATATGAGCGTATGTGAATCATATATGATCATATATGTACATATATGAACATGTACGGTCACATATCCTCAAATTTCGGATCCGAAGATATATGGAAATATATGAGATCATGTATGGTCATATTTTGAACTATGCATGGACGTATATGATCATGTATGCCCATGTATGATCATATACAATTCAATGTATGATCATATACAATTCAATGTATGATCATGTATGTTCATATATATTTCGATTTTCACATGGGTTGCGAATATATTTTATGAAAGGAAAGCAGTACAATTTCAAATACTTTTTATTAAAAATCACTAAAGAAAAAGTAAAACCAATAAGACAGCGGCTTACTCCTAATATGTACCGGCTTTTGAACTCACACGCTGCGCATTGGAGTTTTTATGGAGTTTTGTAAATCTTGTGATTGTCCCTAATCGATTCCATATACTGTGCCGTAAAAAATCCGATTAATATCTGTTAGTAAATAATAGGGCGTCGAAATCCCTTTTTCACCACATTGCTAGAGCTGTTTGTTTTTGTTTTTTCTTTGAAATTTGAAATGTTGAATAACGCTCCTAGATGAGAACAAGAAGTTCCCATTGAATTTGTAATTTAACCTAACAAAATATTTACAAAAGTTTTAAAAATTCTGCTAAACCAATTATAAAATTTTACCAGAAAAGCTATAAATTCTTCTAAGAAATATTTAACATAAACTTTAGATTTGCAAGTGTGAGTTGTAATTTCATACATACATTTACACTTACTTTATTATTCCCAAAACCGATAATATCCAACTATTTTTTTCGTTCTTTCAAACAAAATCTGATTACAAATGTTTATCATACCAAATTCACATATTTTTGTTAAACGTAAAGATGAGTGCGCTTCACTTGAAAAACAAGCAAACCATGAAAATGCAATTTTTCTACCTATGCCGTAACTATAACATTTTTTTTTTATATTTAGAAAAAAAACTGCATTAAATTGAAATATATTTTTCCTGTTTAAAAGTATGTTTAAAAAATTACATTACAAGCACACTTTAAAGAAAAAAAAAAAAAAAACACAGTATTAAGTCTGATTAAATAGCTGGCTTGTAAAGTATACCAAACATTATTACTTTTACGTATATATATTTTTTTTATTTATTTCTTTTTTCTTGCAAATTGTTTTTTATTTATATTTACACGGTTTAGTGATTTCTGTGTTTCCTAATACACTTAATATTTTACTCCATTTTAGAATTGGTTTATTTAATTGGTGTGTTTTTAGTTTAAACAATTTATTATGATCGCTTTTGTTGCAAATTGTTTTAATTTTTTTTTTTTTTGTTAACATTACAAAATTGATTGTGTGCTAAACAAAAAACTTAAGCGACAAACTTTTTTTGATTTCTGTTCGAAGAGGGAAATTTTATGAGTTTCCTATGGAAAGGGTTTATAATACTCGTATGTTAAATGTATTTAATTATGTTATGTTGGGCTAAAAATTCAAACGACATGCATGGACAAAATTCTATGAAAAACAAGAAACTATTAATATATGTTTAGCGAATTGAAATATTGTATTAGGAATGGAATATTTATTCACTTAAATGGAGTATAATTATGGAAACAGAAAACCTTATTAGATGGGAAACTTATATTTTTGATATTTAAATAGTTAGATTATTTAAATTAAGGAATAATGAATTCATTTCAGAAGAAGCGTTTGCGAACTGCTGGATAACGCTTAGCGAACGCTTGCAAATTAATTCATCTTGGCGAACACATATCGGAGAATATTCAGTTTGTACTTCCTGGTTTCTATTCCTTGGTAAAATTAGAAGAAAGGATGCAGCCATTTGCATTCTTTTTCAATTTTTCTTTTTGTTTTCATTTAGTATTTTGCCACACTCAAAATAATTTTCTACCTAACATAAAATTTGTTGACATTTACAGATTTTTAGTTGAAAAAATAAAATCTATAGCAATTTTAACAGAATATTGTTCAATTTGACTGAAAAATTTGTAGATTTACAAATTGCCAAAAAAGATTATTTTATACTATATCAAGATCTAGCACAAACTACACTAATAGAAAATAATTTGTATTTCTGTGTGTCTATCTATGTTTTGGCTATTGCCAAGTTTCACGCAAAAACTTCCAAAACTAGATTGTTTTTGCGCAGTTTAAATAAGAAATATTTAAACCGAAAATTAGAGGAATTGTCTACCCTTTCACTACCCTTGTACACTACAGTGTACACATCTTTAAACGAATACATAAAATTTGACAGTGCAAAAAAAACTTTATATTTTTTGTAAATAAGTTTATTAGACTCTTGGCATTCAAATAAAAATCATTATATGTATAAGCAGCTCCAAATGGCAATATAGTCCCGATATTTATTAATGACGTCAAATTTTTTTAATATATCATCATCTCCTAGAAAAGGGGGTTTTGGTGTTTCTCATAAGCAGATGAAGAGAGATAATTGAAATTTGGCACATAGCTTCGTCTTATGACGAGAAGAAAACCAACCAAAAGATTTTGGGCTATTCGAATGTTTAAGGGGTAAAACGGGGATAAGAAATTTCAAAAAATCAATTTTTGAAAGTCATTTTTGGTGGATAGGAGGGCGAGCGGCCCAAAATATTTTACATATTTTTTTCTAATTTGTGGACTCTTAACAAAAAGTCGGTAGTGAAAGGGTTAAATTTAATATTTTTTTTATTTATTTAGTTAAGTCTATGGATTTTAAATATTTACAGACTATATGATTTAAATTAATTACAAACAATATTATTTAATTTAATTAAAAACAATATTATAAGGCTATGTATTTAAAAACAAGATAATACTACGTTTAATGACACTAACACTCAAAGAAAAGTCAATAAAATTATACATCTCATTAAAATCTCTGCATATTCTACGATAAGGATCAGAATTGGAGTAATTTGTTTGAAAGACCTGAAGATACAATGGTGTAAGATTGCGAGTTGATCGTTGCGGAACGTTAAATTTAACATTATTAAGCAGGAATTCAGAACAAACATTACCATTAAGCAAATTAACTAAAAACGTAATGTTAAGCATTTTTCTTCGGCTTTCTAGTGTAGGCAATTTAACCCGTTCAAGTCTAACTGAATAGGATGGAAGAGCTTCAGAAGGGTTCCAAGTTGAGTTCCGTAAGCAGAACAATAAAAATTGTTTTTGGACAGATTCTATTCGATTTATGTGAACATCATAATCAGGATCCCAGATAATAGAACCATATTCGATGATTGTTCGTACCAAAGATGTGTATAACTGCTTTGTAATTATAGGATCAGTGAACTCCTTTGCCCAACGCTTTATAAAAGCAAGTACTCCACGAGCTTTGTTTATCATTGACGTAATGTGTTTTATAAAATCTAATTTTGAATCAAGTAAAACACCAAGATCTAAAATCTCTTTGACTAATTCATGTTGGCTGTCACCAAAAGTATAGAAACCAAGAGAATTCCATTTTCTGGAAAAACGCATGTGCTTGCATTTTGTTAAATTAAGTTCCATGAGGTTAATATTACACCAGTTATAAAAGTTATCCAAGTCAAGTTGAAGATTGAGCATTTCCGAAGGTTTTTTGTAGCTTAAGACAGGGATGGAAAAGTTTATTCGATTGTACTTTTTTGATACTACTTGATTACCGAAAGTCCCTTGATATTCCCACAACATATTTAAAAATCTTCAGAGTTTCCAAGGAATTAATTCCCTAAATCCTTTTTTATAATTTGCGAACAAATTAAGGTAATTGCAAAAAACCTTTTGCTCATACGATTTATTTGAAAAGAATTCATTCAACATTTTCTGATTCCTTCACAAAGTTTTATGGATCCATTAACTAAAGAATTTTTCTTTCAATTCACTGAAGGAATTATCTTTTTCTCTTAATTTTCGCAATTTAAGTTTTTTATTAAAGTCCAGAAGAACTTAACTTTTAACTATGTCTATGGGGCGTTATTATATTGAATACATAGTATTCCCGCATCATATTTGAAAATCTGCAGAATATTGAAGGAATTAGTTCCCTATTTCGGGTTTTTCAACATATATTTTGGAACAAAATTTAGGGAATTAAATGAAATCCTTTTTTCCATACGATTTATTTGAAAATAATTCATTCAACATTTTTGATTCCCTTACAAAATTTAATGAATTCATTAACCAAAGAATTTTTTTCTTTCAATTCACTGAAGGAATTAATTTTTTCTCTCAATTCCCTCAATTTACATTTTTAATTTAAAGCCTAGAAAATCTAACTCCAACTCTAAAATCTAACTCTTAACTAAGATCTAGCTTAACAATTTATCCAGCTAATGTGAAATGTTACAATGTTCTGGCGCTAAAATTCAAGGAGTTAAATAAAAAATTTGCTTTCTTCAGTTGATTAAAAGAAAGAGTTAATTCCTTTAGATAATTAATCTTCAATTTTAATCCATCCAGTAAACTAAGTTCACAGTTGAATGAATTCAAGAATTCCTTGGCAAATAGTTGAATATCCTACTTAGGCAGGAATTTCCAAAATGAATGAAAAATAATACACTTGAGGAGCTTTGATTTCAGCTCCAACTGCAGTTCTCATTCATTTAAGTTTTTGGGTTTCGTGTTATCTCCAATGATTATCAATTTAACATTGGAGATGCTCAACTCAAGGAAATCTCGTTCGGTATAGGTTCTACTAGTAGGAACGTGAATGCGACCAGAGGATGTCCTCAGGGCGGCGTACTGTCGCCTTTACTATGGACACTGGTCATTGATGAGTTCCTTGAGGGTCTGAACGACCAGGGCTTAAGGACTTATGGCCACGCCGATGATCTTGTCATCTCCGTTGTCGGCTGAGATGGCAGGACATCTCTGATCGTATGCAGCAGGCTCTGAACTTTACTCACTCATGGTGTCGGGAAAAAGGGTTGACTATCAACCCGACGAAGACGATCTTCACAAGGCGAAGAAGGGTCAACCTGACCGAACCTGTTGTTGGGGAAAAAACGATAGGCTTCTCGGATAGTGTGAACTATTTAGGGGTGACTCTAGATAAATCCCTTACGCGGAATGATCATCTAGACTCCGTAACCAAGAAGGCCACCAGGGCAAATTATGCCTGTTAAAGGCTCTTTGGGAAAACATGGGTCTAAGACCACTGGTCATTCGGCACCATTATAAAACCTATGATCTCTTATGCTGCCTTAGCATGGTGGCATAAGGTTGAGCAGTCAATGGCAAGGGATACTCTAAAGCGATTGTATCGGCTGGTGTGTGCTGGCATTACGGGGGCTGGAAGAACGTGTCCGACGGATACCATTGGGACCATGTTGGGTATTCCACCATTGCATATTTCCATGAAGGAGTCGAGGACATGAGGAGCGGGGACCTAAAGGGTCACATGAGGATCGCCGCGATTTTTATGGACGACTCAATCGTAAGGGTCGCGGATAAAATGATCCCGGAGCAGATTTTTGTCAGGCATTTTGATATTATGTCATTTGACAGGAATATTTGGACCTGCCAAACTTGGAAGCCCGAAGAGGGGGCTCAGATATGGTTCACTAATGGCTGAAACAGTCTAATGGTGACACGGGGGCAGGTATCTTTGGACCCAAATTCCAACGTGCTCTACCAATGTGCAAGTAACCTTCCGTCTTTCAGGCGGAGATTTTCGCCATCTGCGTATGTGTGAGAGAGTGACTGCGGAGAGGCACAGTTAGATCCCACATCTACATTCTCTCAGACAGCCAGGCTGTGCTAAAGTATCTAGGAGCTTACGGGGTATCATCTGGTCTGGTCATGGAGTGTGTGGGAATTCTCAACGAACTCGGTAGGAACAACTCCCTTACACTGGGATGGATTCCTGGTCATGAAGGGCACGAGGGAAATAAAAGGGCTGATTGTCTAGCCAATTTTGGAGCCCGTTGACACTTCATCGGAACCATTCTTTGGGATACCTAGGGGGTACGCTAGGGAAAACCTCAGGCAGTGTAGAGAGACTGAGTTTGCTAAGCATTGAGAAACTTCTACTGGCCAAAGACAGGCCAAAAGATTTATTTCCTTGTCCAACGGAGTATCAAGGCGACTATTGTCACACGACAGGGCTAAGCTTAGGACCCTGACGGGATAATTAAGCTGGTACCTGAGCCCAGTACCAGCTTCGCAAACATGGCTGGAAAATGAGACATCGGAGCATATTCTCTGCGAATGTCCGAGACTGTGTGACAGGAGACTCAGATTTCTGGGTGACCGTATCGAGTCATCTTCGGACTTTTGGGGAAATTCTCCTAACGGGATTATTGGCTTTATTGGTAGCCTGAATCTCTAGGGAACTCTAGGCAGCACAAAAGATCTATATTGGTCGCGGTGCGTAGTGCCTTCTAATCTAATCTAGCTTTCGTATATTTTAAGTATCGGCTAACAATTTGATAACTTTAAGACAATTCCCATCAAAACCATGTTTTAAAAAATTTATTAAAAACCATTCTTCTTAAATTTTTCTCAACATTTTTTTCTGCCAATCTATTTTTAGAAAACATATTTTTTGATTTTGACACTTTTATAGAAACCATGAAAATTTAGCTACATCCAACGATTGACCGCTGTTTTGAATTCTGGCAACTCAAAGCCGATCATCGGCTACGGTTTGCCAACATTGTGCCGATCGTATATCGCTGGACGCGCCTCAAAAAAACCTTTCATATGATACCCATATTGAGTATGTTGTCTTCAGCTAAAATGCAAAATTCTTACAAAAACTAGAAAAAGACATTTTTTAAAAATGGTTCAGCTCGTGAGATCTCATTGCTAGATCCGAAATATTTTGGGAATCATCATAAAATTAAACAAGGTTTTTTTTTGAGGTGGGCACTTCTTTAAATTTTTTTCGTGAGTCGGTCTAATATAAAATATTAACATATTTAATAAAATAAATTATCTTAACACAACATTATTGAAAACTAATTTTCTCGTGTTTTATTTTATTAGTTTTGACTCATTGAAACTTGGGCTAGTAAATATTGCCAAGTATTCTATTCACAATAGCGAACTTTCACCCCAATTGCTTAACAGTTGACAAATATTTTCCGAAAGGTGTGAAAAAATACTCGGCATAATAAAAAAAAAGTATTTTGAGTGTAAAAAAAGTAGTATACGATTATTTTAATGTTAATACCGCTCATGATATCTGGTTTAAGTGTACCAACTAATTAAAAAGCTTAGCATTATTCTAATATTTATATATGTATCTTAACTCATTAAACCCCGTTCACATTATCACACAAGTGCTTATACTTTTCTTCACTCAAGTATGACAAAAAAGTATGCTGAATTGTCTGGTTGTCAAAAAAGTATAAAAGAAAATCTTTTCAGTGTTCAAACTGTTATCGACACACACAACAAATAAATTAAAACAGTTATTTTTTCTTCTATTATTACTCTTTTTCACCATTAGTTGCTTTTAATCTTTGTTTACATTTATTTGTGAATAACACAACACTTGTGTTGAGACAAGTGGTAACTTTATGAAATATTTCAAAAAATAAGTCTTATCAAAAAAGTGTGACCGCTTTTTAAAATGTGTGCACCCATTTTGAAATGTGTGTAACGAACAGTGGTCACACTATTTTACATTTTCGTTATACAACACATTTCTGACATGTATAACACACTTGTGTGATAATCTAAACGAGGCTTTAGCAACACTCTATAAATTTGTCCTATTAATTAACGTGTAGCTCTCTTTGAAAACGGTATAGAATAGTGATGAATGGTGGTGAAAGATGAAGGGCTTTAAATATGGCAACACTGTAATTGCGCGAGTAGTTGACTTTAGGAATAGTTGTTGCGCGTCATTTGATATAGACTTGGCGAACTTTGTTAAAGGTTTTTAATTCAAATCCCTGTGGATCAACTGGATATTTTTCAGCTAAACTATTGCAGATATATAGGCCAGTGCTTCATTAAAAAATTTTTGGAATTCTTTTTGCCTTATAGAGCCCTCTATTGGAAATATTGGCAAGCAAGATTCATTTTATAAACGTGTTATTTAGTCTTTTTTTATATCTTAAAATAATTTTTAAGAAAATCGTACCGAAAGTGGGCAAAAATTGATTTTTTTAAATAAATATTTAGCAACTCCGGATAAACTTTTTATACTATTTTTTATTTACCGATTGCTGTCAAGATATCAAACTATTTTATATCTTTTTCATGACTGCATTATCTTTATCCAGCGACAAAATAAAGCCGTTGGATTGAAAATGATACAGTATGTGGTGTTCAAAATAAGTTAAAGGGCAATTCACACGTCGATTACCCCTATCTACATAGTAGATATGGATTGACAGAGGCGGATAATTTGTGAATCATGCTTAAGAGTAGTTTACATTATAGGATCGAGTGCTAGGATCTGTCAAAAAAAACCATGTGCTTAAGATTTTTTGGCAGTCATACTATTATTTTGGCAGTTATAAGATTTCTTATCGGATTTCTCATTTTTATACATTTTTCAAAAAATCATGCTCTCTCATAAAATTTGCACACACAAAGTCATCTCTGTTAAGTTAGCTCTCTCACATTTAAAGTCTTTAAGATTTTAATTGGGATTATATTTCCAGTGTTATGATTTCTTTTCCTTAAAATCATATGACTCAATCCTATAATGTAAACGGCTCTTTAAAGCTCACATTTGACTCTCGTCTCACTCGATTACAAAAACGGTTTTTATACAAAGTTTTGCATAAAAACGAATTTTATACAACAAATTTTTTACTGCAATTGGCTATTTATAATTTTATTATCAAATCAGAATAAATAACTGAAAGTTACGTTTACTTCTCAAACAATTTAAAACGACTGGTTATGTGTTGGTAAAACGTCTGACTTAAAATTAGGGTATTCAATCGGTTAATCCTTAATCGATGAGTTTCTTTCAAAAACTTGTTCGAGTAATTTCCAATGGCCAATTTCGAGTAACGAATAACTCGAGTAATTTTGGTCGATTAATCGAGTAACTCGAGTAAAATCGAAAAAATCTTTTTTTAGTTTATACCAATTTTTTTTAATCAACTCTCATAAAATTTGCTTCATTTTCTGAATCACAACCACTTTGAATCAACGATTTAAAATTGAATATATGAAAAGAATAAAAAAAAAAAGAAATCATATTAGGGCCCCATTGTAGAAACGGTAATGACATACCATTATTTTTTGCACTGCCAGTAATGACACCGACTTACTTTCTGTATTATTTTAAAATATATAATAATGAGTTACTAATAAATACTTACTTTTTTCATTATTTCAAAATAAAAAATAATGTATTACCAATAACTACTTATTTTTATCATTATTTCAAAAATAAAGTAATGTTATATTTCTTTACACACCAGTATACGAATAATCAAAAAATATGTCGTTACCTATGTGCTTACCAGTATTGACTAAAGTAATGATTCTAAAAATAGCCCAGTGTAGAAACGGTAATGACATATCATTATTTTTTGGACTACCAGTAATTACACAAACTTACCTTCTGTATTATTTTAAAACATATAATAATGAGTTACTGATAATGACTTATTTTTTTTGAAATAATCAAATAGAAAATCATTTTTTAGATTTTTTTTGAAAATTTTTTTAAATCTATTTTTAGACTCAATATTTTTTAAACACTGGTAAGGATATATGTAAGCACATATTTTTTGATTTTTTGTATGTTGGCGAGTAAGCTTACTTGTGTGCAGCAGGTCAATTATGTTTTTATCTATTAAATATTACATGTCGATATAGCTCAGATGGTAGAGCTGTTGACTGGCAATCTGTAGACCCAGGTTCGATTCCCGCACCAGCAAATTTTATTTAAAAAAAAAAAATACAATAATAATATCTGGTAATGATTTTCTACACTGGGAGATTTTCAAAAAAATTAGTTTTATAAAAAAAATATTTTTTTAATGTCAAAATTTTTTAAATAAAATTTTCTCGTGCGGGAATCGAACCTGGGTCTACAGATTGCCAGTCAATAGCTTTACATTCTAAGCTATATCGACATGTAATATTTAATAGATAAAAACATAATTGACCTGCTGCTTACAAGTAAGCTTACTCGCCAACATACAAAAAATCAAAAATTTATGATTACATATATCGTTACCAGTGTTTAAAAATTATTGAGTCTAAAAATAGATTTCAAAAAATTTAAAAAGAATCTAGAAAATTTATTTTCTATTTGAAATAATGATAAAAATAAGTCATTATCAGTAACTCATTATTATATGTTTTAAAATAATGCAGAAGGTAAGTGGGTGTCATTACTGGTAGTTTTAAAAATAATGATATGTCATTACCGTTTCTACACTGGGAATGGGTAGATTTTATTAGCGAAAGCGAAAGTTTTTCCAGCGAAAGTTTTTCCAGAGTCGACTTTTATAAAAATATAGAAGTCTTTTAAAAAGCAAAACACCTTAATTAAATATTATTTTTTAAAGATTAAAAAATCTTTTTTTAGAGGAGTAGAAAAAAGGTTACTAAAATCTAAATAACGTTGAATCTAAAACAGAGCTTCTAAAGACTTCAATCCCTCATTCCATATTCAATTCTGATTGACTATGGCATGATTTTGAATTCTTAAATCGCAATTCTGCACATCGAATGAAGTCTTAATTGGTTTCAATCGATTAAATTTTAAAGACTGCAATAATTTTTTATCATTCGATTTTTTCAATCACGGATTCAATCATTAAGAATTCAATCGTTTGGAATTCAATCGGGAATTCAATCGTTGGGAATTCAATCGATTTATAGTTCATTCGCAATTTCGGAATGACATTCGATTTTCTTCATTCGATTTATAATTTTGAAAACAAGGAACTAAGTTATTAGTTTTTATGAAAGGATAATATTGGAATAACAGTTAAGTCATACAGAAAAAACAAAAAAACAGCTTAAAACGTTCCCATACAGTCGTAAAGAACTGGAATACATAAAATAAACGGTAAATTTGAGTTTTGGTGCAAAGCTCCGTTCGGCTACAGATTTTTACAACAGTTAAAATTTTTTATTTGGATTTCAAAACAACTTTTTTTTGTCGGTCGGACCTATCTCGGAAGTTATTTCGGTAAGTTGGATTTGCTTATAACTTCGTGAATTATGGTCGGATTTATATAGTACCTATGTGCACCATTGGAAAGGTATTTAAAATATCTTTCATGTGACATTAAAGATTTTTAAATCCAGGGGTATAGCATCACCAAAAAAATAAGTCATAAAAAATCGTTATCACTAGATGGCACTTTGTTCAAAAAATTGACAATTTTCTTTTTTTATTTAAATTTAAATGATAACAAACAACAAAGCAAAAAAACAAACGGATATCTCAAATTTTATTATTTGAATATATTCCGCGCTTGTTTTTTTTTCCATATTTTGAGCAGTTTTCTGCAGTTTTTGAGTTTTTAAATATAGGCTCAGCTGATACTAAACGGATACTAAATAGTTGCTCAGGTAATACTAAATTACAGCGCCCTCTATCGGTGATTAGTATAAGTTTTGATTTCCTATCTCTATATTTAATAGTCTCTGTTTAAATCAATTAACATGTTACGGCCCAGTTTAAAATTTTTAATTTTCAGAAGGTTCTTTTTAAAAGAAAAGGGTTTTATTTCGGAAGATTGCGTATTTAGGAATATATAGTTTATTGTCGAGACATGTACATTTCATTCAAGATATAGCTCGACCTCTTAACCCATCAAACACAGTTATTAAGGGTCAAACTTATACTTTTTTTTTACATTAAATGAAAAAAATGCATGTATATTATAAGGTTATAGAAATATCTTTCACTTTCACCAAAAATAAGAGCGATTAGTTAACCTATTGACAAACAAGAAACTCTCCAAGAGACTTTTGAATTTTTGCTTATCAATTTTGCCCGTGTAGTGGTTTAAGCAAAAATGTTACCTCAAATTAAAGCTTTTAGGCTAAACTACAATAATATTTGCACATTATATAAGCACTTTTTTGATATTCAAATGGTTTTCCCGAAAAACTCGCTCTAGAAATTAAAATAACCGGAACCGGCTCGTAATGGGTTAATAAATATTAAAACATTTTAAGATTTTCCTTCTCCTCTAAAGGAACAAAAATTCGAGTGAGGATCGTTTTAAATTAAGCCATCCAAAAAGTGTTAGCTTTTTAGAAAACTGCACTAGTTTTGAAAGCAGTATTTAACAGACCTCTTAGATTTCAAAGTTTGAGTTTCACATATTTTCAAACCTCTACTTATATATATTTAATCCTTTAATTCTCAGTGGAACATAGGGCCGCTTATGGATTCATTTCAGTTGTTAATTTGTTGTGTTTTTTTGTCACTAATAAACTATAAAACCTACAAAAAATGGGTAATTTTTACGAAAAAATAATGAAATAAAATTGTTATTCGAGTAATTTTAAATTCTTCACGATTAATCGAGTTACTCGAGTATTTTAAAACCTTACATGATTAATCGAGTAAGTTCGAAACCTCAAAATCGAGTTACTCTGTTACTCGAAGAAAGCCGAACCCGAGTAATTTGAATACTCTACTTATAATCATTACAGTATTGTTCTGTTAGCCGATTAACAACAGCAGCAAAATGTTGGTTGGCACTAAATTGCCAACTTTAGCTCTTGTACATACTAAGTTAGGAAGGCATAAAACCAAGAATGATATGAGCCTTATGCCGAATCACTTTTAAAATATATGAATGGCTTATAAAACAAATTGATAATACAAAGTTAATTTTATAAACGTGTTACAAGGTTTTCAAACTATTATGCATAAGCACTTATGAAGTTTAGGAGTCCCAATACCAATACGATACCGGACATATAGTACAAAAAATTAAGCATTTGCATATCATTGGGTACCCCTGGGGTTAAAAATAAATTACTGGAAGCACACTTATTTGGGACGCTTTGTCAGCGTTTGTTTTATGAAAATTCCAGTGGTTTATAAAAAAACACTGACAAAGAGTTGGCTTAGAGTGATAAAAAGTTTTTAGGCAGAAGGTTTCATATGAACGTTATTCTAACTTTGGAAATTTTGTTTTCACAATGCTTTTTCGGTGATTTTTGATTTTTGATTTTTGAAGTACTTGAACCACCTGTTAAAGTGCCTTGCCAACGCCTTCTCGCTTGTATTTTTATTTCTAGCTATATTTTCCTGTAGAATCACGGCGAAAATATATAAAAAAAAAATATTTCTATGACCCAGGTCAAAACATTTGCCACTTTACCAACTAACATATTATCCTAAAGAAGTTGGCTTCTGAAAGTTTAATTTCAATAATGTCCATTTTATTGTAAAAGGATTTATTAAATGTACTCCTTAAAAATTTCCTAAATATTTCCAGAAGTCGTATTCGTAATCCTAGTTACCAAGCCCTCCTAGTTCCACCTATTAGCCGCCTTTACAAGTTTTATTTTAAGCTACACCCATTCCCACATATAAAAATAAAGCTCACCTCACCATTACTACAAACGCTGTTATCATCCATGTGACCACCGCCAGCACTGCCATTATCACTATCGCAATCATCATTGTCTTGGTAATCACTGCTATCATCCAGATCGACACCATGATTACGCTCCACAGCTGCAGCACGTGCCGCCGCGGCGGCATTTGCAGCATTGGCATAATGTTGTTGCATAGCGGCAGCATATTGGGCAACATTTAAACCATTCGAACCGATTTGTGTTGCACCGACGGGAAAATGCATTTTATGTGCAGCAGGTGTATGAGGATGAGAAGGTATTGTGGGATTATTGCTAGCATTATTGGCATGTTGAGCGGAAAGTTGATGATGTGCCATGGGGTGTGCATGATGACCCAAGGGTATAGATGATTGTTGTCCTAATGGATGATGGGCCTGTTGATGAAGCTGTTGAAGATGATGATGGGCATGTTGTTGTTGCTGCTGCTGATGTTGTAGATGTTGTGTATGATGTATGGGTGAATTGGAAGGTGACTGTTCTTCATTATTGTTGTTGTTATTAATATTTTGTTGCTGCTGCTGATGTTGTTTATAAAATGCGGCTGCTGCATTGGCCGCTTCAACAGCTGCAGCGGCCGCTGCACTACCCGCTAATATGTCATTTATCATAAAACGTGAACGATTCGGTTTCATATTGGACATTTTCTGATGGTCGCTTGTATTCATCGAGGGTGTTAATATGGTCATTGAATCTTTCATTTCCACTACACTTTTCATAAACAAATTTTTACCACAAACGCACACAAATAGTATTTTTTTTTTTTTTGTAAACAAATCTTTTTATAGCGAAAGATTTTTTTGTTAAAATTTTTATAATAAATTTCTTATTGTTACAACTTCTTTTTTTCTTTATTTCCAACTTTTTTTGTAAACGTTTTTACCAATTTCCTGTTATTTAAAAAAATAAACCCGCTCACAACGTTTACATTCACGTTCAATTTCAAACTAACCGCACCTGCCTAAATTTTAGATACGAAAGTATCTTGTTTAATTTTTGAACTTGGTATGATGAATGAACAACCAACATTGAATAAAAACCAGTAATTGCTCACTTTGTTGTATTTATGAAATAGTGGTAGCATTTGCCAAAAAATACTATGTGATAGTAGTAGTGTGACTTTTAAATGGTGGTGGTTACTAAATCATGCGCTCTTTCATCACACTAGCTATCCCTGTCTAAGCTGTAGTCTTGATGGAATTGAAGAATTTCCACAAACATCCGCCATATTGGTCTTCCTACTATTACTGCCACTACTAGCGGTCGTTGAAAATATCGTCATTACTTCATCTCTCATTGATGGGTCTTTAAATATTTTCTTGCTAAACTATTTCTGCACACAAACCCATCCAATATTAAGAAGACTTCCTTAATATCCACCACAATCTCCATCTTCTATCAAAATATTTATTTTGTTTCGAGTGTATTTTCTCTGCCATTTGATATTCTAATTGCTTGTTTTGTCAGTTTTATAGAATATTTTGTAACGGAAGCAACTCTGTCATTAAATGAGTGTTGTTTTGTCAGTAAATAAGGGGAACTAGAGTAGCAATTAATTGCTATGGTGAATTAGGATTTCACCTCTCTTTTGTGCAGGGGTTTTTATAGCATTGTTTGTGGGGTTTTAATGGTGAAATAATAACTTATCATTGGATTTATTCAAAGGGGTATTGACAGCCATTTTCCAAAGATGTTAATTAATAATTCAACGTAGAAAATAATACGAATCAAGACTATTATTGTATTCTATAGCGAATTTACATTACGAGCAGTGTTGCCACAAACAAAAATTTTTTGTAACCAAAATATTTAAAAAAAGTTACCAAAGTTTAAAGTTTTTTAAATGAATGTTCTTTAGTTTGACTCTAGATCATAAATTAATATCACTTTCTGTTTAAATTACTTTCAAATTAATGAAAGATGATACAATTTTTACAATTAAAAAGTTTTTTAGTTTTTATTTAAATATATTAAAATATTTATTATTCAAATTTAATTAACAAAATTTGTATTTTAGAGTTAAAAAAAACAAAACAAAAATAAAATTCTTTAACATAAATAAATACTTACTACGGTGGGTCTCATACTGTAGGTTTAACTTTATTAACTTAAGTATTAAATAAAAGAAAATGTCAAAAAATTGTATACACAACAACAACAAATTTTTGTGTTAAATATTAGTTAACTCTAAAACCTTCAATATGACACCCACCGTTATGTAATAACTAAAAAACTTAAATTTAATTTCATTCCAAATAGAGATCAACAAATTAGTTTCAGATAAAATTCCTCACTGTGTTATTTGAGGTATAAAAACAATTATTCTATAAGGTTAAAACATCTCTTTGGCAGACCACACATAGTGGGAATGATTTTGGGTTTTGCACAATTCTTTTGATTGCATTATATTATTATTAAGACCAGGGGTATGGCATCACCAAAAACAAAAGTTATAACGACATCGTTATCACTAGGTGGCACTTTGTTCAATTTGCTTTTTTTATTTAAATTTAAATAATAACAAACAACAAAGCAAAATAACAAACGGATATATTAAATTTTATTTTTTGAAAATATTCCGCGCTTGTTTTTCCTTATTTTGAGCCGTTTTCAATACTTTTTGAGTTTTTAAATATAGGTTCAGCTGATACTAAATAGTTGCTCAGGTAATACTAAATTTCAGCGCCCTCTACCGGTGAGTAGTGTAAGTTTTGATTTCCTATCTCTATAATTAATAGTATCTGATTAATAGTTTTAAAATCAAGGTTATTTCGAAACTTTGTGTTTCTTAAAATAAGCAGCAGCAGCTGAACTATGTGGCAATGTCAGTGAATTTTGATCACAATAAATTAGTTATTCACAACATTTTTCAATCATTCAATTTTTGTATTTGGATTCTTCATCCCAAAGTTCAACTATATCCATGTCACTGTTTAATTCTGTAATGTTCGAAAATCGTAATAATTTCCATTGGGTTAAAATTTTTTCTTCAATACCGCTTGTTAAGTTTGGGAAAAATGACAATAAAGATTCCAAAGTTATTCCTTAATTATTTAAAACTTAATTTGGTGTTATAATGGCAAGATGTTTTAAATCTTTTCTCGAAAATTCATAGCATTTTGAGATTTCTTTTAAAAGTTCTATATAAAAAGATTGTATATTTTTTTAATTTCATATTTTGTTTAGTTGGACAAGATACTTTTACTCAAACATTTTCTACATTTAATTAATTACATCAAATAAATTAACCGTTTTTAATGAAATTAAACTTTAACGTAATTACTTTTGGTAAGTTGCTCAAAACTAATTTAAAATTTAATTTCAATTGGCCATAAACATATAGTGACGCATTTTTTCCGTATGAAATTCTTTATTTAGTTATTTGTTATATTAAGAATATATGAGAGAAATAAAAAGTAACCCAATACACAAGCTTTTACCGTTTACTTCGAAGTCGAACAATATAAAATATAAATGCAAAGCAGGCCACTGCTCAGTTATACGATTGATTACATTCCATAGTGCCAGTCAGCGGGTACCAGAAATACCTAATATTTTATGTGGCTCTACACTGCAATAATCTTAAAATTCTTTAAATTGAAGAATACGTTTCGAACTATGCGGATGAAGAACGCTTTCACTGGAATAAGCTTCACTTCAGAATACGGTATCCGAAATTGGCGTGAGTGCCAGAATGATGGGAAAAGGTCATAGGTGAAAGGCGAGTACTTTAAATAAATTTATATTGTATCAGTGTTTCAAAATAAACGATAAAAATTTCCAGAAAATCCGGCATCTTTAAGTTATACACACAATACTTTGACTTACAAAGACGAAGCCTATTGATTTTGGTTAAAATCGGAACATGTTTAGACCTCTTGCCCATATAAAGGTCGCAAATATCAAGATATTTTGATTAAATTTACTATATTGATTCACATGGACTCATAGACTAAACCTATTTTTATTTTTTAATTATAATCAGCTCATTTGTCGACCCAGTTCCCATATAAAGTTCCCTAAAATTGGGTATTTCCACATGCAACAGGACAGACATATTAAGATATTTTGATGAAATTTGGTACACAGACATATATCTGCCCAAGGACAAGGCCTATTGATTTCGATTCAAAGTGGTCCAGGTTTGGACATTGTGCCCATATAAAGGTCCCCTCAAAATTGGCTTTCTCGCACGCTACCTATCGCAAATACGAAGATATTTTCATGAAATTAGATACGCTGACTCACATGTGCCCAAAGACAAAGCTTCTTCATTTTGTCTAGAATCGGTCTATGCTTAGACTCAGTGCCTGTATAAGGGTCCCCAAAAAATGGAAATGCTCGTACGCTACAGATAGCAAATATTAAGACATTTCAATGAAATTTGGTACACCGACTTACTATATCGGCCCAAGGATTGATTTTGATATTGATTTTGATAAAATCGGAGCTAGTTCCTATATAAAGGTACTCCCAAAATTGCCTATTCGCACGCTGCGGGTCGCAAATATGAAGATATTTGAATTAAATTTGGTACCGTGACTCACATGTGCCCAAACGCAAGGTCTATTTAATGTAAATAGGATCGGCCCTTATTAGGGCCTATCGCCGATATGGACTATATTTGCGATTTTCTCTTAAATACTCCTAACATTAGGGAAAATCGAAATTTAAAACCTTTATTTTTTTTATTTTTTATAGAAAAATTTTGACACAAGTCCATTTCAAACCACTCCAGTCATTAGTTGGCTTTTAACCAGACTGATGTAGGGTATCAAATAGTCGGTATCAATTTTAACGTTTTTACACATTTTTACCTGTATTCGAATCAGTAGCATACAAAAATCATTTAAAATACGGCCTACAAATCCTTAGTGCAGTGGCCAGGGTACAATTAATGGACCTACGTCCATCTCTAAGGTATTATTTGAAAGCTAATTTCAAATAGTTTCCAATTTTTTATAGCTTGATTTAAAACGCAATATCAAAATTTCTATAAAGTTGGGAATAGGCATTTTTTTCCAAACAATAATTTTTCCTAACTTCAGGCCGCATGCGCCACGCCTTCCCGATATGTGATCATCCACAATATATTTTGTACAAAGAAACATTTCTAAGGGAGCGATGGTCAAAATTCGCAAGTAAAAAATTACACTATGCGACAGTCAAAATCGGGATGGGATGAAACCAACGGGAAATGTTATCGGTCAAAAACAAGTTATACGTGTCCCGGCGTTTCGCTGGGTCACCCCTAGGAATCGAGATATATCTTTTTTTTGACATAACTCGAGAACCACTAGTCCGATTTTGCTCAAACAATTTTAAAAAAATTAAAAATTACAATTCCTTTAATCTGTTCATATAACGTTTTTCTATATACTCAACAGTTTTGCCGGTAAAAATAAATGTTTGTTACCGCTACCATAAAAATCAATAACCTTTTGTTTATTACTTTTTTTTAATATTTTAGGCAAAAAATATTTTTTTCTTCACACATTTATTTTTACCGGCAAAACTGTTGAGTATATAGAAAAACGTTATATGAACAGATTAAAGGAATTGTAATTTTTAATTTTTTTAAAATTGTTTGAGCAAAATCGGACTAGTGGTTCTCGAGTTATGTCAAAAAAAAACCACCAAAGGTCAAATCGATATATCTCGATTCCTAGGGCTGACCCAGCGAAACGCCGGGACACGTGTAACTTCTTTTTTACCGATATAACTTTCCCCGGTAGTTTGAAGCCTTCCCGATCACTGACCCCTACCATTTGTCTCACAGTGTTATTAAAGACTTTACTATAAAAAACTGTGCTTGCCCCACTTTTTGTAGTAGCATAGCCTAGCTAATTCTATCGATTCTTAATTTGATAAACTTAAGAAATAAATATAAATATCTAATAAATATAATTGAATTTCCTCATATATTGTATATTTATATTAAATAAAACTCTAAGGCCCATGGTGTAGGAAAATTATCCATTTTAATTATTTATATTTCCAAAAAAGCGAGTCTTCTAAGCAAAATTATTTGTTTCCCATGCAATAACATATGGTCCTGCAATTAATTTTCTTTAATTATCTAATGAAAGTGCAAAAAATATCAACCACAACAAAATTACTGATCAAATTCTATAGCTAATGTAAAACGGAAGTAAAATTGGAATGTTACGCACTTCAAGTTACAAATAAGAAAGGATCAACAGAACACAAAAGCTGAAATTAGATCAATAATAATTTGTCCGCAATATGACCCGAAATAGGCGGCAAGATATTTTTAAACAATTTGATTGATTTCAATGCTCTATAATAAATTTAACCAGCATTTCACTAGAGTATGCACTAAGGATATCTTAGGTTTAATAACCCAAGGATCCTAGTGGTTTGTAATGATATAAAACACTTTTGATCCATGTTGGTGCTCAAAAGTAATTTTCTAATTATTTACAATTGTGCGGTTTGTTTAATGAACAAGAACAAAAGATGAACAAAAGAAGGAAAGAAAAGGTAAATGAGCATGCGCGCCCACTGTCTCTAGAGTCAACTGGCGGTGGTGTATTAAAGGTTTCTCTGTTTTAATTTGACAGGAAAAATAACGATTAAAAAAGGAGCATCAATGTAGTATAAATACTATCATTTAAGGTTAAGGGAAAATATTTTGTATTCTCTTGTTAATTTGTTTAAATGAGGTTCTTCTCCATATGTTTGGATGTCAGTTATTTCATCGATTGTTTATAAATGCTTTTCTCTTAAAATATGAACTTTTTATTTTGCGGTTACATTTTTTTGCGGTTGAATTATACATATAATTGTAAATAATTGTAATTATCCTTTAAATAGTAGAAAAATTCGCCAAGACTGCACAATGAATGACATGAACTGTAGAGAAAAGTGTGTGTGTGTTTTGTGTGCACACGTGTTAATATAATTTTGCAAATGCCATTCAATAATTTCATCGCAACGAACAATGAGTATAAATAAGTATTTTTGTGGTTTTTAAGATGTCTTAAAATGCATGCAATTGTTTAAAGGTACTTAGGCACATTGGAAAACGGAAATTTAACCCTGTAATATAACAGTTTTTATTTTCAAAAGTGAGAGTAGTTTCTTAGCCGCTATAACTTTTTTAATTTTAATTTAGAAAATATCAATCGAAATTCATGATTTCTATTCGAAATTCAGAAAATATTAATTGAAATTTAGAAAACATCATTCGAAATTTATAAAATGTCAATTGTAATTCAGAAAATTCAACTAAAAATTCAGAATACATCAGCTGATATTCAGGAAACTTTATTTGAAATTCATCATATCACAATGATTACTTCTGAATTTTAATTGATGTTTTCTCAATATCAATTGATGTAGGTATTCTAAATATGAGTTGATGTATTCTGAATATCAATTGATATTTTCTGAATTTTATTTGATATTTGATAAATATGAAATGATATTTTCTGAATTTCAATTGATATTTTCTGAATTTCAAATGACATTTTCTAACTTTCAGATAATGTTTTCTGAATATCATAATGATTATTTCTCAATTTCAGTTAATGTTTCTGAATACCAATTGATATATTCTGAATATCATTTGATGTTTTCTACATATCAGTTGATTTATTCCCAATTTAAATTGTTGTTTTCGCAATTTCCATTGATTTATTCTGAATTTCAATTTAGGTTTTCTTCATTTCAGTTGATATATTCTAAACTTCAATTGATATTTTTTGAATTCCAAATAACATCTTCGATGTAAAATTTTTTTCTAATAAGGTTTTCTGAAATCCCATTGATATTTTCTGAATTTCAATTTATAATTTGTTTTCTGAATATCAGTTGGTATAATCTGAATTTCAAATATGTTTACTGAATTTCCATTGATATTTTCTGAATTTCAATATACATATATTTTCTGAATCTCAAATGATATTTTCTGGATTTCAATTAACATTTCCTAAATTTTAAATGGAGAACCTCAATTTCAAATGATGTTTTCCGAATTTTAATGGACGATTTCTGAATTTCAAATGATATTTTCTGATTTTCAATTGATATTTTCTAAATTTCAAATGATATTTTCTAAATTTAAAATGACATTTTTTGAATTTCAAATGGAAAAACTAAATTTGAATTGATGTTTTCTGAATTTTAAATAAAAATTCTGAATTTCAATTGATATTTTTTGAATTTTGAATGGAAATTCTGAATTTCAAGTGATATTTATGAATTAGAATTGCCAACAGCATAGAGGCTTGTAACGTTGCAAATTACCACCCAATATTGCAACATACATATTTCCTATAATGCACCTACAAGGTGGCCTACCCTGCAAAAACATAAAAGAAAAGCCCAGCAAAATTTTTTTGAACTGGTTGCCTTTGAATCTGTTTTTTTTTTGATGGACCAACACTCAGGGGATGCCCCCCTATTAACGCAGTGCGTTGTGTTGGTATTAGGAAAATATGTTATGAGGAGGAGGAAAGAGGGAGTAGTGTTTGTGAATATTTGATTTAAATTTCTCAACATTGTAAGTAACAGGGAAGACCTCTGCGGGGAGTTTATTCCACATACGGCTAGTGCGACTGATAAACGAATTCTCTCTATAATGCGTCGTGCGATCCACTGGACAATCGACTACAAACGGATGCGCACTACCTGATAAGCGAGTATTACGAATAAAAACTTGGGCTTTGGGGACAAGTTCACTTATCTCAGCTGAGCACCTCCCATGATAATATCGATAGAACAGGGTCACACAACCCACATTCCGACGATGCTCCAATGAGTCAATAGAGCTGGATACCCTATTGTCATTGATAAGCGCCGACGCCCTCCTTTGCACACGGTCCACAAAATAGACTTCGAAGCTCCTGCCCATATATGGGAGTTGTATTCTATCTTCGGTCGGATATAGGTGGTATAAATAGTGAGTAAATCGGATGGAGTGAAGTACTTCTTGCACCGACGTAAAAAACCTAGACACTTGAATGCTTCCTTCGACACTTGAAAAACATGTTTATTCCAACGGACATCACACTGAATTTTCATGCCCAGAACATCAAGAGTATCCGATTCCTCAATATCAATATCACCCATATGTACAGATGACAGTGCCGACCTCACAGCCCTATGGGTCAACATACAACATTGGGTCTTGCGTGCATTAAAGTCGACCTTATTCGCACGACCCCACTCAGAGATTGTAGAAAGGTCACGATTCAGTGTGTCATTCATAATCTGCCTTTTGCCACCAATCTCCTCAGGGCTCGATCGAAGGAAAATGAATGACAAATGTTGCTGTCATCTGCGAAAGAGTAGATAGGGTTGAAAGTTCGACCAAGAAGATCATTGAAAAAGATAAGAAATAGGGAAGGAGAAAGAACAGAACCCTGCGGTACGCCTGAATTCAGCTGAAACTGGTCGGATGAGACCCCATCTTAACAACACGAATAGTGCGATCTCTGAGAAAGCTCGAAATAAAACGAGCGAAGTCATTACCTACACCAAACGCAATAAGCTTCGAAATAAGCGCCCCGTGCCATACACGATCAAAGGCCTTTGAAATATCCAGAGCAACCACTTTGCTCTCACCAAAACGGTGGATGGACCGACTCCAGAGCATATTGCGATCGGGCGGTAATTTTCAGGGTTGTTAGCCGCACCCTTTTTAGGGATTGGCTGGACATTGGCAACCTTCCAGCACGAGGGGAAAACTCCCGCATAATACGAAACACTAAAAAGGCTTGCCAATGGACGAGCTAGCGTCGAAGAACACTGTTTCAGCACCAGTGCTGGTATACCATCTGGCCCCGATGACTTATTTACGTTGAAGTCAGCAAGAACCCTTTTGACTGCTCGAGCTCGAAAGAATATCTTAGGCATAGTACTCGACACTCTTTCAAGCTCGGGCAGTGGTTGATCGCTTTCCGGCAGGAATGAATTACCTGCAAACATCTCAGCTAAAAGGTTAGCTTTCTAGAATAGGTAAGAGAGAAAAACGCATTATTCGCTGCTGAAAAATTGCAGCAAATTCATGTTTTTAGTAAGTGCATTTAACCGCGAATAAATTCATGCAATTTTTTGTGAGAAAAAGTGCTTTATTTGCTGCCAATTTTCCAATTTAGCCATTTTCCGGCTAGGTCTGGCTATTTTAATTTCATCTAGCCATAAAAAAATGGCTAGATTGGATCTAGCCGGAAGATTTGGCCATTTTATTTTGCCCTAGCCATTTTTTCTTTTAATGTTTTCCAGTTAATTTCATACAAAAGTCCTTGAATTTTTATAATTTTCAAAATTTCAGTGCAAAATTTAATTTTTTTAAAACTTTTATTTGGGTTCACAGACACATGTAATTTTTACATTCGATTTAAAAGCATTTTTTTTTGTAAAATTTGTACGAAAATATTTTAGAAATCCCGAAAACATTAAAATTTAAATGCTACTTTCATGAAATTCATTATCACTAATTTATAATAAAATTACGGGTTTTAGCATTATTTTCCCATTTTAGCCATTTCTAGCCATTTTCTCTCTGTAATCTAACCATTTTTTCAGTTCAAGTGTTGGCAAACTTGCTTACAACTTACTTCTTCGTAAGGGAATAGCGTAGCACAATAATTTTTTAAATAACTTCCCAAGTAAAAAAGTTTTGATATAGTCATATATTATCATATAAAATTTTGAATAATTATATATTGGGACATAGTACCAAGATATAATTATATAAAATTTAAAAAATTATATCCTAAATATATAACTGTATCATGTTACTAGCGGGCGCAGCCCGCTACGTTGTTAGCGTGCCTTAAAGTTTAGAATTAAATTTCTTTTAGATAAAATAAAACACAATATTTTTTGTTAACGTAAAATAATTGTTAAGGTAAATTTATTATAATGTTTAAGTACAAACACTATTTTTTGCCTCTTAATTTTTTATAAATAAATCATTTAGTATACCAACACGTGAGCATGTAACAACTAATTGTCTGTTGTTCAACCATCGGCGTAGATAGTTCGTATTCGTGGTTGGGTGGGGCGAATTGTTTTAAATTCGCTTTTTTATTTAAAGTACAGTTTTTATAATAAAAGCCTTCACCCAGCCACCACAAATAAATAATTCTGCACAACAATGGGTTTAAAATAAATAAATATTTGATCACTTTTTCTTATGAAAGTGGATTGTTAGTAATGAATCCATTAAAAATTGCAATATACGTGTGTATGTCAAGATAATTTGGTAAAGTGCGAACTTAGGTAGACCCGTAAATAGTTTTCTTCGTTTGTGTTTTGAATGAAAATAAATAACGTAAAGCAGGGTTGGAAAGCATTTTATAATATTAAAGATAGCGGGCAAAGCCCGCTATGTTATTAGCGTGCCTTAAAGTTTTTTTTAATTCCAGTTTATGTAAAGGTAGACCTGGCAATTCAAGTAAATTCACAAATTCAGTCGGAAAATTTACTGCGTCGGTTTCTTCCACCGGTGCTTCGTTACCTGTAGTTTAAATATCAGAATATATAAGTTCCATTCCTTTTCTAAGGTTTTTTCTCTTTTAGAAAATTTGTTTAACTTTTTGAAGAGTATGTTTGAATGATACATAGGTTTCATATTCCGTGGATAGTTTTTGAATAGGTAATTAAAGGAGTTCTTCACCCCTTTTTGTTCCTCTCAGTAAAAATCCCAAATATATATAATCTTGCTTCAATCGCATGCGAAATTTCAAGTACCAAACTCCGGCAGTTTGAGTCATTCAAATTCCATTCCATTCTGTTTAACAATTTTAGTGTTCCAATGCAACTCCTATGCTCTATGCTACGCCCTATTCTCCAATGGGAGTTAGAGGAATATATATATATAATGCAACTCCTTCCAGGATTCCATTTCGTTCACCATTCCATTGCATTTCGTTCCCATTATCTGTTATTCCAATTCCACTCGTTCGCCGTTTCGTTCCATTGCGTTCCTACCGTCTTGTGTATCGATATTGATTTCAGTCGCTTCTATTTCCATTTCTTTGCACTTGCTCCGTTCCATTCCTCTTTAAACTGCAGTCTTTCAATTCCACTCGTTCCCCATTATATGCCATCTTGCTCCTCATTCCATTTCGTTCTATAGTCCATTCCATTTCGTTCCCTCTTCCAATCCATTTCCATTGTCTATAATTTCAATTCCACTCGTTCAACGTTTATATCCATTTCGTTCCACTTGTGTAGTATTTCAATTCCACTCGTTTCCTATTTAGTTTCTTAATTTTAGTGTTCCATATACACTTGTTCTTTAAGTTTTAGGTTTCTAGCTAAAGACGGAGACGTTAAGTGGGGGTGGGGGCAATTTTCCCCTTTTGAACCACCATTTTTACCACGTTCCTGTCGAAAGTCCTAAAAATGCCTTGTCAATAAGTTAGCCCATACTCCAAGGAAAACATATTATAGATTACAGGTCTCTAGCCGAAGGGTTCGGTTAGGCCATCAAGGAGGAGAATTATTGCGTTTTTAACCCTCCCGGTAGGAATTTCCAAAAATTCCGTCTTAGAGGACGTCTGCGTTGGAGGAGGAACCTACTACATACATAATTTTAGGTCTCTATATCCAGCAGTTTGGCCAGGCGGTCAAGGGGGAAGTTTTTTCCCTTTTTACCGCTCCCGGCGATGAATTTCCAAAAATTCCATCTTAGGGGACGTCAACGTTGGAGAAGAAACCCAAATACCGAATTTAAGCTCCCTTGTTCCAGCAGTTTGGCCAGGCCCTTAAGGGGGAGACTTTTCCTGTTTTTGACCCTAACTGTGGAATTTTCCAAAAATCTCATCTTAGCGGATGTCTACAATAGAGGAGGAACTTTAATACCAAATTTCAACTTCCTACCTCCAGCGGTTTGGGCAGGCCTTTAAGCGTCACTTTTCGCTTCATTCATCCCCATTTTTGCAATGTCCCTGTCCAAAATTCCAAAAAGCACCTTCCCGATAAGTGAGCCCATACTTCATGGAACATATGTTTTACATTTCAGGTTTCTAGCCAACTTACTATTGTGCCCATCTCGGTAGGAATTTCCGAAAATCCATCGACAGGAAATTTCGGCTTCCTAGTTTCAGCAATTTGAGTAGGCTGTCAAGGAGGACACTTTTTATTTTTTTTGTCCCTCCCGGTTGGAATTAGGCTGGAAGAGGAACCTAAGTACCGAATTTCAGCTTCCTAGTTCCAGCAGTTTGGACGGGTCGTTAAGGGGCCACTTTCCCTTTTTGAGCCCCCATTTTATAACGACGCTGTCCAAAATTCAAAAAAGTATCTTTCCAATAAGTTAGCCCTTACTCCAGGGACCCACATTTTAAGCTTCAGGTTTCTAGCCGAAGGGGTTTTTACAGGCCCCCAAGGTGAGGCTTTTCTTCTTTTTGCCCCTCCCTTTAGGAATTTACAAAAATTCCATCTTCGCGGCTATCTGCGATGGATGAGGAACATTCATACTAAATTTCAACTTCATTGCCTCAGCGGTTTGGGCAGGCCGTTATTGGGGACATTTTTCCCTTTCAACCACCATTTTTACTATCTTCCTGTTCCAAAATTGAAAAATTACGTTGCCGGTGAGTCAGTCCTACTCCAAGGAATACATATTTAAAATTTTAGGTTGGCCAAAAGGGATTGGGCAGGCCGTCAAAGAGGAGACTTTTCCCCTTAATTCCCCTCCCGATAGGAATTTGTTTAGTGGAGATATCCGTGGGGGGAGGAAAAAAAGCTCTTTTTTTTAAATTATATTTTTTTAAATGGTATTTTTTAAATGGTACTTTTTGGAAAAAGCGAAATTTTTTGGAAAAAGGTACTTTGTTTTTACAAAGTACTTTATTTGTACTTTTTTTGAAAAAGGTATTTTTTTGGAAAAATGTATTTTTTTTGGAAAAGGGTACTTTTTTTGGAAAATTTATTTTTTTTGGAAAATTTAAAATTTTTTTAGATAACTTACATTTTTTTAGAAAAAGGTACTTTTTTGGAAAAGGTACTTTTTTTTTGGAAAAAGGTACTTTTTTTGAAAAAAGTTACTTTGGTTTTTGGTTATCTTCATTTAACACAAAACTAAAATCCTCAGTAATTTAGTTAATTTTGGGTGTTAATTTTCAAAATTATTTAAAACTAATTTTTAAGAACCCATTCGTTAAATTTTACAAAATTTATTGTTAAAATATAATATTCTAATGTTACTGTTATTACCCAGTAGATGGCGCCACCAATGTTCCGAAGTTTTAAAGATGGCGCTACTTCTTTCTCTCCCGATTTTTTAAAATGGCCCATATCTCGAAAACTAAGAGAGATAGAGCAAAATTGATGAAAATTTCGACTACCTCTAATCGTACAATACCCCAGCGAAAGGGGTTATCTCTGTGCAAAAATGGACCTTGGCGAGACCTTTGACCCTCGGAAATTTTTAATAAAAATTTTGCACTTCATAAAATGGCCCATATTTCGAAAACTAAGCGAGATACGGCAAAACGGAAAAAAGGTTTGCTTCATTGGAGTGCCCTTATATGCCCTCGCATGAGGCCCGGGGAGGGCCTCGAGACCCTAAATTTGGATAACTTCTACGACTCAGTATAATTGCAGATAAAACTGTAGTTTTACAAATTTTTTGCTTAAATTTGGATTTGTTAAATTTAAAAAAAAAGTGTTAAAATTAACAAATTTTATTTTCAGACAAAAAACAGGAATAAATTTTGTTAAAGTAACAAATTTTTCTGTCCAGCCAACAGACGTATTATTTTGAGTGTACCAACGTTTGCAGGATTTCGAGAGGTTTTTAATAGATTTCGATTCACATTATTTTATCTTTCCAGACTTGTGAAATTTGACTCCAGCGAGTGAGGATGGTGGGAAATCGGCGTACACAGCACGTGTGTTATCACAACTCGAGTGTCATTACATACACAGCCAGTTTGTCAGTACCCGTGTGCCATCAAGTACACAGCCGAGTGAAGAAAGAGGATTGCTGTTTGATGAGTGTTATTTATATATGTAAATCATAAGATTAGTATTTTCCCAAATCAACTGTCTTAATCAACTCACTTAAGGTTTTAAGGGTCTTTAAGTAGATCATGGGTGCGAATAAATAAAACCCCGTTACTAACTGAAGGGCTGCTTTCACTTTTAAAAACTTGTGATAAAGTTTTAACGAACAAATGTTGTTTTCTTTGAAATTAAAATAATAAATTTAAAATTTTAATTAGTTTTATTTTTCCGTAATTTTTAAACAAAAAATTTAACAGTTTTGCGTACGAAAGGTGTAAAAACAGTTTCGACACCCTTGTTATATTTGTACATTTGGGGGTTAAATAAATACAACCTATAACATACAATGTTTTTGCACACAATGGGGTGTCTTTCTTTAGCACAAAACTTAGATAATTTCCTTCTACTTCGAAAAACATCTGATCATCTAACAAGATTTTCCTTTATTACTCTTATTAGTCTGTGTCTTACCTTTGCTAACTTTCATCTCAGGTATCACATCTAACGATTTATTCACTCATAGAAATAACCATGCAAAAATAGCAGAAACAGATACTAAAAATCAGTGCAGAAAAACTACTCAAATTAGAGGATTTTTTTTAATAAGTACTAAGAAAACTGTTAAATTTACAGAATTTTAGTTTTAATTGAGTTTACTTTTTATTGAAAATGACAAATTATGCTGTAAAATCTGCAGTAAATTTTGCTAAATATTAATAGACTAAAAATAGTAAAAACAACTAAATATTTATGTACAAAATTTTTGATATTTTTAAATTAAAATTAGCTGAATGTAATTGCAGTCTCTCCTGCTAAAATCAACAGAAATATTTGCAAAAAATTGGAAGCTGATTTATATTTGCACAAAAAAATTGATAAACAAACTTTGAAAATTTAAAATTTTTTTGTGATTTTTTGTCTACTAATTATTTAACAAAATTTTTTGCTGCTTTTAGCAGGTTAAGTTGTTATTTTCTGTTAATTAAAATTCTGTATATTTAACAGTTTTATTTTTCTATACTTATCTTACTAATAAGTATATAGCAAGAATAATCTGCTAATGTCAGCAGTTTTTTCTGCTAACTAAAATTTTACAGACTTTTTTCTATTAGGGTTCCATTCATTCATCATGGCATTCATTCCATCTTCATTCATTCATCTATCTACCATATATCTCCATATCTATCTGCTTTTGTGATAATTGCCATGTTTATCCCAGCAAAACTTTGGTAATGGGTGCGACAAACTCATGCATTACCTTGTAATGTGTACTCCTCACAAGTATAATTATTGTTCAACATAAAGTAATTGGTTACCGATAATTGGATATATAATGCATTACTTTGTAATGAATACTCCTTACATTCATCATTATTTTGAATCATAAAGTAATTAGTTACCGAAAATTTATTACATAATGCATTATTTTGTAATGTATAATCCTTACCTTGAGGATTATTTAGAAACACAGAGTAATGAGTTACCTATAGTTGATTACATAATGCATTACTTTCTAATGTATACTGCATACATGTATCATTATTTTGAAACATTCAGTAATGGGCTACCGAATGTTGATTACATAGTGCATTATAAATAAATATAAAGTAATTACTATTACAAAATACATTGTTTTAATATAAAAATTATTTACTTAGATAATTTTTTATTAAAATTGTGTAATTATAGGTTAACTAATTACTATTTCAGTCCTTATAATTATATGCGTAACCAATTATTCTCAGCCTCTTCGTAATCATATGGGTAACCAATTACTTTTTTAATATCTGACTGCAACTAGGTAACCCATTACTCTTCATTTTTTTGTAAGTATACTGGTAACAATGACACATTACTTTGAGGCTCATCGCCTGTAAAATTCATCAGTGAAGTAAGGTGTAAAGTAACCAGTCCAACTCTATGGCGATACATTACTTTACCCATTATTTGGTAATGTGTGGTTTTGCTGGGATGTTACATTTGCATTTTATAAAAAAACAAAAACTGAAAATTACTTATAAGAAAAGAAATTTATTGATTTCTATCTCAAATTTCTTGTTTACAACATCCGTAACACATTTTTCCTTATCTTTGTGCATTACAATTTTTTTCCTCAAACCAATTCATATTCTACCATATTTTTTGTTTTAGTTTTTTTCCTGTTCATTCTCTGCAGTCTGCAATTAAATTTGAATAAGTGTTGACCACCTTAATCATAGGTGCTTTTTTAGCATACAGATTGCAAATAATGTGTTTTATCTCTTTGAACTGATAACAGTGATGTAAGCGTTATAATTTACTATAGTTTACAGTACAGTGGTGGTGAAATTTGGCTGATATATTTAAATGTTAGTAAATATTTATGATAACAAACATATTGGGCGCCTTCGCAGATACAATTTAATAGTCAACAGTTCTGCAACAGTTGTACAACTATCTGCTGAACGACGTGATCCCTTTTTTACAACTTTTACACTTACTAAAATTCACAACTGTTCCAGTGCATTGTTATGTTCAAGTCTGAATTATTTAAACACTATTAAGCACTAGCGGACAAAGCCCGCTGCGTTGTTAGCAGTGATGCCAACTTTTTTGAAGCAAAACCCGCAGGCCCTTAAAAAAGCGCTAAATCATAAATTTGATAAAATATGTACATTTTCAACTAAATTAAGCGACGGAAAAGTCAAAAAGCGCTTAAAAACACTAATTTGGGAAAAAACTTAAATTGACACTTTTATTGGATTAACAATATTGTGGGGCCAAGTGAAGTCACTGATAAACCAGCAACAAATGACGCCTTGGAGGTCAATATTGTTCGTGTTTCTTGTGGCATACGGCCAGCAATGCTCGAAAAAGTGGTCCAAAATTGGACGTCCAGAATTCGCTTCGTCAAGAACAGCCACGGTGACCATATGCCCAAAATTATTTTCAAATGTTAATACCATGTATGTATGTTATAGCTCTTTGAAATAAAAAAAAATTGTGGTTTAAAAATAAATTTTTTGTGTTATTTTTTCCAATTTAAGGTGCTATCGGACTTAAAAACACCTTTTATATAGGAGTCCAGTTTCCTACTATAAGGTGGTTAAATATAAACACCATTTAACACGTTGACTGCCAACTACGAGATAACTCGTAGATTGCATTATTTTCTTTCCCATTTTAATGCAGCTACGATTAAACTCGAAATATATCAGTTCTAATATCGATAGATGACTTCTGGGAAAAGAACAAAAAATCAATGCTGGCTTGCACGAACATAAAATTTATTTAAAACCGAACAAAAAATATAACTATAAAAATTAATTAAATGAATGTTATTTTAGTTTGAATCTAGATCATAAATTAATATCACTTTCTGTTTTAAATTATTTTCAAATCAAAGAAAGATGATACAATTTTTACAAGTAAATTACAAGGCAGAATGCGCATTTTCGGCTTTCGCTACAAAGCCATCATCAGTGCCTTTCGCCTTTGAGTGGGTTAATATTTTGATAATAGTCTACTTATGTGACTGTTGAAAGCAAATCGAATTTGTTATTAATAATATAATGTTATTAAATCAAATTGTCATTTTAGGCCAGATTTTTGAAAATTGCCGTGGCAGTCAACGTGTTAAGAGAACCGATTCTATTTTGAAGGAATAGAACCGGTTACTTTTGGAACAGTACCAAACAAAAATAAGTAGAAAAATTAAAAACGGTCAAAACCGGCCGTAAGAGACCCTACACAAAAGTCTGAGTCCGAATTTTCAATCTAAAATATTCAATAACATAAAAAAATTTGTTGCTACTTGATTTTTAGTTTAGAAAGCAGTTGTGTTTGTGCAGCAGTCTATCAACGCTATACTGAACAATTTTGATAGTAGAAAGGAGAAAAATCGTAGTAATCGTTGTAGATAACACAAACACCGCTAATAAAAAACATATTTTAAAACAAAGCGTCCCAGTAGTCAAAATAACGATCCGAATTAGGATTTACCTCAGAAAAAAGTAAAAAGCAGCTGGGCTATTATCAATTTGTTAAGCTTTATATTCTTCCACATACACACACAAACAAACCTCTTTGACAAAAATTAACCAGATTAAATAAATCGTTCAATTTAATCAGAAATTAATATAAATCTTAAAAATACAGCTATAATTTCCATTCTAACCAACCAGAATAAGGCAGCAAGAAGTCTCCAACTACAGAGTTACAAAAAATCACCATAACCCAACAATAAGAATGCATATCATGGAGCAGAACAGAGCTGAAAAGGTACAAACGGCATCTTTTGATATTATAATGTTCGTGTTACTGCGTGGACAAACGTAATAAAATAACTGATCGTTGTTGCTGATAAGTTAATTTACTTTTAATGTGTTTCCCTTTAACGACACAGTAAACCCAAAAGTCCAAATCCAAAACTCCAAAAATATCACAAATAAAAGAAACCAATAAACATATTCAACAAGAAGTACAAATTTACAAACCAGCATCATCAGCATTGTTGACGATGACGACGACAACAACATCATATACTTGTATACAACATCCTTTCATCTAAATAGCCCCGTACAGGGACGGTAAATTACATTCTTAATTTCGGTACTAATATGCATAAAAAAATGTACCTACACTAATAGATGTGTTAGTTACAACTACTAAACATTAGTTAAAAATGACCTTGCAGGAAAACTGCTGAATTTTGTTAGTTATTTTTTGCTAAATACTAGTAAGACTTATCAGCAAAAATAAAACTGTTCAATTAAAAAATACTGACAAGGAAAGACTCCCAACGCGGACCGGTATGCCTTATTTTTACATAAGAGGAATGTACTCTTAAAAAGAAAAGTTTGTTACCCATATTGTCTATCCCAGTATAGAAACGGTAATAACATATCATTACTTTTTGGACTACCAGTAATGACACCCACTTACCTTCTGCATTATTTTGAAACATACAATAATGAGTTACTGATAATAACTTGTTTTTCTCATTATTTCAAATAGAAAGTAATTTTCTAGATTTTTTTGAAAATTTTTTGAAATCTATTTTTATATGTAGTTATCTACTTTTTGATTTTCTGAATGTTGGCGAGTAAGCTGACTTGTGTGTAGCAGGTCAATTATGTTTTTATCTATCAAAAATTACATGTCGATATAGCGCAGATGGTAGAGCTATTGACTGGCAACCTGGAGTCCCAGGTTCGATTCCCGCACTAGAAAATTTTATTAAAAAAAATTTTTACAATAAAAAATATTTTTTGTTATAAAACTTATTTGTTTGAAAATCTATTTTTAGACTCATTCTTTTTGTCAATACCGGTAAGCATATAGGTAATGAAATATTTTTAGATTTTTCGTATGCTGGTGTGTAAGAAAAACTCATTATTTTTCGCGATATCGCCATACAAAGGTAATAAGAAATGTAATAATAAAAGTAACTAGTTAGCATTACCAGGTTTATAGTAACATAACCACATACATATCTGGTAATGATTTTCTATACTGGGATGTTAAATAGTCAGAGGCTCCCAAATCTTTAAAAATGTAGACCTTCGGGAATATTTTTTCAAAGAACAAGTAGTGCGAATATCTAAAAAAGCTGAAACCCCCTCACTTAAATATTAGAAGGATATATATATATGAACCCTATATGCATCCGCATACAAAGCCACTTGAAATTTTGATATTTTGAGTTATGCCAAAATAAAGAAGCTTGTTTTGTACACTGGTAAATAGGCCTATCAAATACCTTTCGTTAGACAAAAAAATTGTTCTATTGTTACTTTGAAACAATTATAAAATAACGCGAAAAACGAAAAATTTACCATTTTGGACCCCATCTTTTAACCCTTAAATACCAGATTCGGGAGCTAAAAAAAAAATCAAAAATACGTGTCATTTAAATTTTTCTCCTCTACAACATAACCGAAGTTGATTAAGATCTACCGGCCAACTTTGGGAGTCTTTCCTTTTGAGTGGAAAGTAGATGGACAGTAGATTACAGTTCTGAAGATATTGGATGAAATTTGCTACATAAGTTTGTATTTTATTAGATACATACTAGAGCATACCACCTTACAGGCAAAAAAAAAAAAAAAAATGCGCCGTACACCCTCCGATATGTTTAGTTGCTGACGTATTTTTTTAAGTGAAGTATTTTTTGTTTTGTAATTCCAATTTATAATAATCACCCGTATTTCAACTAATTTTACATGCTCATATTATTTTTATAATTATTTTTACTACACTGAACCAAAAACAGAGATGACATCAATTAAAATCCATATTAAATTGATGAATGGGTGATCACTATAACGAAACTTATACGTCAATTTAACATATTGTTTAGTAAATTTAAAATTTAACGATTAACTATTTGATATGGTGTTATTTTGACAAAATATTGTCTAATGTATTAACAGAAATTAATTATGGCAACAGTTATATTTTATCAAATAGAATAATTATTTTGTTGTTTTACCAATGCATTTTATTCAATTCGACAATGCATTTTGTTTAATTAATTCATATTTTATCGATTCATTATAATTTTTATGTAATTTTATTTTAAACAAAATTAATGAATTTGGTAAAATATAAAAAATTATAAAAAAATATGTACACACTCAAAACTCAATTCTTAAAACACATTAAACATTAACTAAATATACAAAAACATAAATTTATTTAATATTTTTAATAATTGTAACACATTTTGTTGGTTTTTAATTTTTATTTAAAAAATAAAAATAGTTTTTTCGAACTTTTTAATTAATTAATTAGAAATTTATTAATTCGAGGCCAATTTCCTTATTATGAACTAACATAATAAGTACTTTTTTCAAAAACTGCTATTTTTCTTCATCAGGATATTCTCCTAACAAATACTTGACAGAATTTTTGCTTTCAAAAACCTCTACACTTTCAGGAATGAAAAGACGATCGTTTCGGGGATTTTCCAGGTCCCCTTCTTCAGTTTTCTTTAGAAAGTGGTGGCAATAGTGCAATGCAATTTTAAGCATGAAAATCTCATATTAAATCTAATCTGCTACATCAACAAAATGATAATGGAGCAAACAATAAAATATGTTTTCGAAGTCTTTTGCAAAGACATAACCAAATCGTCCTCGAACTGAATTAATAAATTTCTAAGTAATACATTTTATATTGAAATAAATAGTTTAACTCACAATAATATAAAATAATATTAAAACAGAGAATATAAAAACTAGTGATACACTCAAATAAGTTTGACAGTTACTACATGACAGTTGTTTGTGTAATAATCAATATTTGTTGTTTTTAACAGAAAAAAGCAAAAGAACTTTTATGACGGTTATTTAAGAAAACAACTAACGTAAAGTACTGTAATTTTGTAATAGTTGTTTAAAGCAGTTATTTTTAATATCATAATAAAGAACTACCAAAACAGTAATTTTACAGTAAACAGTTATTTTTGGTAGTTATTTAAAAAATAAAACATTTCGTTGAATTTTTTTGAATTTTAAACATTCTTGTTTAGTTTATATTTGCTATTATTGATATATTTGATAGTTTGCAAACAAAAATCAGAAACTTGTATTGTATCTCCAATGTGTTTTGATTCTAATGTTTGATTCTAATTTCGAATTTTTAATTTTGAATTTTTATTTGTTAATAATTTTGAATTATGTTTATGTTACATTAAATTCTAAAATTGTTTATTTTACAGTAATTTTAAAATTGTTTCGTTCAAAAATATTTATCTATTCTATGTGATTAATGTAATTATATCTATACGTATTTACCAAATTATTGTTTTTACGCATACTCAGTTCCATACTGTAATATAAGACTTAAGTCTTGTGTATGGAATAACAAATAAGTAAATAAATCAAAATAAAAGTATAATAAGTGGGGAACGGTTGGGAATATGCTGAAGTTATAACATTTGTTGTTGTAATCAAAAGAAAAAAATTATTTTTTTTTATTAAAATATACTTTTATAAACAAAAAGAATTGACTGTAAAAAACAGTAGGTTTTACCGATTTTGTCAGTTTTTTTTTGAAATTTTTGTAGTAAAAACTTATGAGTTAATTTTACGACATTGGTAGTTATTTTTAATGCATTTGTTAGTTATTTTTCAACAGTTAAAAATAGTTAAAAAACAAAAGCTTTTGTTATTTTAAAGGTAAATACCTTCGTCGCCTTTTCAACTGCATGTACCTTTGTTTGAACTGTCAGTTTCAGTAGATTCTACGAACAAACTTTTGTGAGTGTAGTAATTAAAATCTATAATTTAAATAATTAAATATACAATTATATATATTAATTTCAATTAAAATTCATAAACATTCACTGAACAATTCTCTATTTTACTTAATTTGTAACTTTTTAATAATTTGAAAAAAACATTAAACATTATATTTCCGAATATTACAAATGATTCTCACACACTAACACGAGGACTGAAGCGACAAAACTAGCCACGCAAAACTTTTTTCTACAGATTTAATAAATTTTTTTTTTCAAACTGACTAAATGTAAAGTACATTTATACGCAGATGACGTGCAGCTAACTTTAAGTAGCCCAGTTCAAAATATTGCTTCAGGTACAGCTTATCTAAATGATGACTTAAACAGAATCTACCTTTGGGCTTCTGCAAATGGACTCTGTCTGAACCCGCGTAAATCTAAATGCATTGTAATACGAAAGAAAAGTTTAGTTCCCTCGATTTCTGAGGATATTGTTTTAAATGGTGAGAAGATTGAAATTGTTAACACAGCGAAGAATCTTGGTATAATTTTCAATAGCAATTTGACATGGACTGATCATGTCAATTCACTGGTTGGTCAAACCTATGTAAAGCTACGAGCTGTCTGGTCAACACAATATTTCACCCCGTTAAGAATTAGGGCATTACTTGCCAAGACGTACTTGATTCCCTCCCTGATGTATGGTTGTGAATTATTTGGAAGCTGTGATACAGTTAGCTATAGAAAACTAAACGTCTTATTTAACAATATTATTAGATATGTGTATGGATTGAAAAGGTTTGATCATGTTTCCTCTGTTTCAAATAACCTTTACGGAGTCTCTTTCGAAAATCTGATAAAAATTCGCACCCTGATGTTCTTGCATAAATTAATAAACAGTCAAACCCCCAGGTATTTATTTGACAAAATACGTTTTTTCCAATCGCCATGAAACCGAAATATTGTAATACCTCGACATCAATTCCTAATGTCTGAATGGCAATTTTATGTACATGCCGCTCGTCTTTGGAATAATCTTCCACTAAGTCAACAAGTAAATAGCAATGCTAATAGTTTCAAAATATTTTTATTTAATTTTTTCAAATAATTTTTATTTTTTTCTCTTTATGATTATCAATATTGTTATATTTGTAATAAGTTTGTTATGTTAATAATTTATAATTAATTAATAATATGAAAATAATTTTTTTTGTAACGTAATACGCTCCTGTACTATAAATATAAGACTCAGTCTTGTTGTACAGGAAATGGAATCAATTAAATAAATAAATAAATAAATAAATTGATGAAAAATTTTATCAAATTAATTCTACTGCCTTTTTAACAAAATTTTTTAAAATTAACAAATAAAATTTTGTCAAGTTATTGACAAAAATTTGCAAAAATACATACATTAATTTGAATAAAAATGATATTATTCTAACAATTGCTTTCATCAAAAAGTAACAAAATTTTTATGTTGATTTTACTTACTACTTTTTTACTTACTACAAATAATTTAAAATATATTATTAATAATAATTAATTTTTGTTACAAATCGTACCCAAAAAGGTACTTAAAAAGCATCTTTTTAAATTAACTTCAACATCCCTGGTTCCGTTATTTATGCATGCGTGTGTATGGGTAAGTTAAGTTTAAGTATGTGCGTTTATATGTGATTTTAGGTGCCGCTGATTTGTTAACATATTTATCTTGGTTTAAATCAAAAAGAAACATACAAAACACACGGCCATACATATAAATACAAAAATTAAGATTGAAGAATAATAAAAAAAATAACTAAAATAAAAGAGTTAAAATGACGAATAATAAAAAAAATTAAATATGGAACAAACAAGAACGTTTGCTTACATTAAAAGACAATTTCAGTGTTGGAGATTATTCAAGTCACCGAGTCAGCCAGCCAGCTTGGTGTTTCTATAACACTCGTCTTTTCTTCTTCTTCGCATCTGTAAATCCTTCAGTGGTGTTGGTTTGTAATGTATGTTGTGTTGTTTAGTTGTGTTGTCATTTTGTGTCCATAATCCACAAGTGTCACTCTTTGGTTTGGTTTTTATTGTATTTCGATATGGACAGGTCCATTTCTAAATGTGGCATATAAATGAAAAGGACGTTAACACTTATTTAAATTGATGTCGGTTAATTTTGTTGAACTTTAGTTTATACATCGTCATTATTGTGTATTTAAAATGTGAAATTAAAGTATGCAAGAACAATCTTATCATAAATGGGTGGAAAATGGAATTTACACGTTTGGGACATATTTGAGTTTTCAAAATAAGTATTACCAACATCACTCAGGCCCAATTACTGAATGTCCCGTTAAAATTTAACCGACAGTTAAATTAAAATTTTATATTGGAAACAACAACAAATGTGTCAGTTAAAGTATTCAGTAATTTGGCCTTAGTCTAAAGCCCTTAGATCTGCTAACATACATCGAAATAGTCATAGATTAATGCTTAACAATAGTTAACATATGAATATCAAATTTATATGGAAATATCTGTGGTTATAGTTTAGCTCTGGTTATTTTTTACATATGTTACCGGCCCTTAACCAAATAAATACTTCGGTCAGAAGAAATTATTATTCAAAATTAAAAAGGAATTTGTTAATAAAATAGAAACAATTTTCCAACGGTCTTGAGATTTTGAGATGTCCAGTTGTATGTCCAGTAGAGCGTACCAACTTACAGGCAAAAAAAAAAGTTCGCCGTACACTCTCCAATATGAAGTATTTTTGCAAGGAGGTTTAAAAAAAAATTTTTTAATTTGTTTTGCCGAACGCCATTTTACATTTTTCGTTATATCTTTGGCATTTACAGTCGGATCTTAAAGTATGATACATCGATGTTTTTCTCTCGAGGGCCATTCCGTTCTAGTAGTTAGCCACCAGATCTCAGTTGCTATCACCCTAATGTCAGAAAATTAAAGCTCGCAAAAAATCATTAAACTTTTGCTAATGAAGTTTTTCGATAAACCCAGTAGAATTTTTTTTATATATTGGTTGCCGAACGTAGGGGTCGGCTTTTTAAATTTTTTTCATTGGATTTTTCCTTTACAGCAAAACACTGGTCTCCTCGAGGCAAAAAAATCGATATATCACACTTTACAATCCGATTTTAAATGCCGAAGCTAAAACGAAAAATTGAAAAAGCCGACCCCTACGTTCGGCCAAAATTTTTTTTTTGAAATTGCCTTGCAAAAATACTTCATATTGTAGGGTGTACGGCAAACGTTTTTTTTGAGGTACGGTCTAATGTCCAGTAGAGCTGGCCGAACTTTGCCGAATTGCGAATTTTTAAAACGAGGGGTGCGGAAAAGTCGCGTTGGCATCTAGTAAATGGTAAAGAAATAAAAATTTTAAAAATCGGTTCACGTTCGAAGTCCCCGTAAAGGGGTTGAAATTTCGGAAAGTTTTAAAAAAATCCTTTTTATATTTTTTGTTGTGATATATTATTTATTATTATTATTATTACAGTACAACAAAATAAGAAAAATTTGATGCATCTGGATTGCGACACATCACTTCTAATAGACTTTGGGACTAAAATTTTAAAGTCAGCTATAGTTTAAGAAATATTTGTAATACCGTATTTGCAGAAAAATTCAATTTTGTAATAAATGTTTTGCAAAAAAATATAAAATTTAAATTATGAACGCTATTCTTTGCAAAATTTTAAAAGGATGAAACATGCCGTTTAATTTGATATATCACATGTATTGACAGCTGCGACAATATTCCCTACACTCACAAAAGTTTGTAGGTAGAATCTACTGAAAATGACACTTAACACAAAGTTATATGCAGTTAAAAAGGCGACAAAGGTATTTACCTTTAAAATAACTAAAACTTTTGTTGTTTTTAACTGTTGAAAAATAACTAACAAATGCATTAAAAATAACTACCAATATCGTAAAATTAACTCATAAGTTTTTACTACAAAAATTTCAAAACAACTGACAAAATCGGTAAAAACTAGTGTTTTTTACAGTCAATTCTTTTTGTTCATAAAAGTATATTTTACTAAAAAAAAATGATTTTTTTCTCTCCATTACAAAAATATGTGTTATTACTTCAGCCTATTTAAAATTCAAAGTAAGAATTCCCAACCAGTTATTATGCTTTTATGCATTAGAAATACAATAGAAGTTTCTGATTGTTATTTGCAAACTAGAAATATATCAATAATAACAAATATAAACTAAACAAGAATTTTTAAAATTCAACGAAATTTTTTATTTTTTAAATAACTAACAACGCGCAGAAAAAAACAGGGGGAACTTTATCTAAGTGCTATGTAATTATACAAGTACATAAGTTCGAAGTAAGTTTTACAATTTTCTAGCAAAATTTATGTATTTTTTTTGGATATTTTCCACTACACATGTATAAATTTTGCAAGGATTGTATATATTTTACAAAAAAATGTGCATACTTTACTAGAATTTCCCAGTGTAGAAAATCATTACTAGATATGTAGTTATGTAACTACATACTTGGTAATGGTAACTAGTTACTTTTGTTATTACATTTCTTATTACCTTTATATGGCGATGTCGCGAAAAATAATGAGTTATGGTTACACACCAGCATACGAAAAATCCAAAAATATATCGTTACCTATGTGCTTACCAGTACTGACAAAAATAATGAGTCTAAAAATAGATTTTCAAAAAAGTAAATTATATTAAAGAAATATTTTTTATTGCATTTTTTTTTTTTTTTAATAAAATTTGCTGGTGCGGGAATCGAACCTGGGTCTACAGATTGCCAGTCAATAGCTTTACCATCTGAGCTATATCGACATGTAATATTTAATAGATAAAAACATAATTGACCTGCTGAACACAAGTAAGCTTACTCGCCAGCATACAAAAAATCAAAAAATATGTGGTTACATATATCCTTACTAGTGTTTAAAAAATATTGAGTCTAAAAATAGATTTCAAAAAATTTTCAAAAAAATCTAGAAAATTATTTTCTATTTGAAATAATGATAAAAATAAATCATTATCAATAACTCATTATTATATATTTTAAAATAATGCAAAAGGTAAGTGGGTATCATTACTGGTAGTCCAAAAAATAATGATATGTCATTACCGTTTCTACACTCGGTTTGTAAAACTAACTTGAAAATTATGTAGTTGTATAATTACATAGCACTTAGGTAATATTCCCCCTATTTTTTCTGCGTGAACAAATACTGTTTACTGTAAAAATACTGTTTTGGTATTTGTTTATTATGATATTAAAAATAACTGATTTAAATAACTGTTACGAAATTACAGTACTTTTCATTAGTTGTTTTCTTAAATAACCGTCATAAAAGTTGTTTTGGTTTTTTCTATAGAAAAACAACTGTAGGTAATTACTGTTAAAAACAACAACTACTGATTACTACACAAACAACTGTCATGTAGTAACTGTCAAACTTTTTTGAGTGTATGTATGCATTTGAATTTGAAATTTCTCTTTTTTCACGATTTCGTTAATATATAATATGCCATGAAAGGAATATCCATTTTTTTAATTTACAACATTAGTAAACATCTAATGTTACATAATTTATCAAAAAAATTTCCCACTTTGTGTTTTAATTTTACGTAAAACTTTCCTAAAACTGAAGAAGATTGATTTTTTTAATACCTTAAAATTAAGGAGTCTGTGGGGAATCTAAAATTGAAAACTCAGATAAAACCATTGAAATATGTAATACACATATTTTCTAGATAATTGAATTGCAAATTCCTGAAAAAGGCGATTTTAAAATATGCATGCTCAAAAAAGTACTACCCAGGAAAATTTTTTAAAATCGGTAGCCCGGTTCCACTTTGGAGCTATGGAAGGGGTTTCTTTTGGGACTATTTCAAACAAAAAGAATCGATGTTAGAATCGACAGTAGAAGTGGTTGTGAAAGAATAGCAGCTATTCTACAACCGATTCTTTGGAACATACAATTTTCCTGGATAAAGTCGACTTTAACAAAAATATACATTTGGAAAATTGAAATAGTAAGGGCGATAAAATTTGTGCTAAAGATTGAATTTTTTGAAAATGTTATCGCAAAAGTTGTGATTTTTTTTTTTTTGATAAAATGAATTTAGTGGAATATGAGTTTAGGTCATATGTTAAGATTTTGCAAATCCGATTAGGGGATTTCACTAGATTTGTAAACTAGGAAAATAAGTAAAATTTGCGCTTGAATTGCAATTATATCCTAAAGGAAAAAGTTGAAAAGGAAAAAGAAAAAAGGGAAAGAGGAAAAAAAACCAAAAAAAATTAAAACAGGAAGCAAGATAGAAACAAAATTTTTCCAAAGTCCAAAACTATTCTCAAGCAATTTAACAAAATCCCCTGTACTCAAATGTATCAAATCCTAAAAAAATACAAAATATTTAATCAAATACGAGAAAAGGAATACACAAACAACGAAGTACTCAAGTTCATTTTTTTTCTGGCAATTTTTCTTAAAGAAAAAAATTACAACTGAATACGATTATGCAAATTTTGCTAAAGAATATTTGGTTTATTTTTCGTTTGAAAAGTATTTTTATGAAAATTTTATCAAACTATAAAATCTTTTTAAGAATTAACTTTAATTAAAAATCAATTGTGATATTGTTTTTCGTAAGGACATTTTTTTATAGAAGATTATATAATTGTAAAAATCATTCTATATTTAGGGCGAACGCTTCAAAATCTATATTTTTACAGGAACCTTCAAAATTTTTTTCCTCTTTTCCCTTGAAAAAACTTCGCTCGAACTTCAACTTTAAAGGCCTTAAATGGTTATCTAAATTGTGAATGAAAACATTTTTTATTTTATAAAGTTGTTATTACAACCAAGACTAAATGTCAATTTATCACCACACACAGAAAATAAATTGGTTGGAATTTTATCGGAACCAACGAAATATTTTCATCATTCCATAATTTTAATTGCAGTTACTTAAAATTCATCATCAGGAAAGTTATATATATTTGTGAACAGAAAATATATATGATGAACCAAAACACTGTCACATTATCCAAAATATTGGCTTTTCTAACCAATATTGAAAAAATACCAACTTCCACATTAACTTCAATACCAACAACCACCAATTTATCGAAGATTTAGCCATTTGAATAAAATATCGGCTGCAAAAATCTAGTATCAGTTGTGTTTCAATAAAATCGATCACTCTATCCAAAGTATTAGTTTTTCCAATCAATTTAAAATTAATTTTTCAACTTTAGTAGCTTTAACCATTAATTTCCATTATTTTGGTAATTGTAATAATATATTGAGACAAGGAACAGAAATTTTATTTATCATAATAAAATTTTGGAATATATCATATTTTTTCGTTTCATACATATGCGTGTTTAAATTCTAAGTTAGACAACAACTAAACGTAAGTGTCTGTGGCGCAATAGGTAGAGACACAGCCTTATAGCCTTAGAGATTTGAACTCAAACCTCAACCAAGGCATTACTTTTTTTTTTTTTTAAATAATTTTTTTATTGATTCAAATTAAAAGACAAAATTGATTTTCTGTTGTGAATATAATTTTATTCAAAAACAAAATATTCAAATTTTCAACCTGAAGAAATTCAAATTTGAAATTTGACAAAAAAATTTTATGTCGAGTTTAGCCTAGAGGAAAAGCAATGGGCTGACAAACGGAAGGTCGCCGGTTCAATACTGGTTCGCGAAATAAATTTTTTAAAAATTTTTTTTTTATTCAAATTAAAAGACACAACTGATTTTTTCTTGTTGATAAATTTTATTTATAGACAAAATATTCAAACCTGAAGAAATTCAAATTTGAAATTTGACTAAAAAAACTTAAATAGAGCTTAGCTTAGAGGGAAAGCAATGCGCTGACAAGCGGAGGGTCGGCGGTTCGATCCCAGTTAGCGACAAAAAAATTTTCATTTTTAAATAAATTTTGTGGAACGTGTTTTTCTATTTATAGAATTTATAATCCACAAACATTAAAGTAATCTATTAACACAACAAAAATTAAAAAATTGTAAATAAATTTCGGTAGTTACAATGGTATTAAAAATAAATAAAAGTGATTGTACCTGGAACTACAAAAATTCGGTTGGCGAAAAATTCGGTTGAAACTACGAATCTCTTTTCTGTGTGCAGATAAATAATAATAGTCTTATATATTAAATTTGCTAAAAAAAAATGATACACAATTTTCATATGAAATACTTTATCGTGAAAAACATTTTGTTTATATGTAAAATCGAAACAAATACTGAGTTTCAAGTAAGAAATTTTTAAAAATTTGTTAAGGAAGCGTTTTCGCGAATCAATTTTTTTTAGGTTGGGACTCTTATTTTATAGACTCTACAATTGTTTCTCGTTTAAAACTATCTTATGTATACTAAAACTTCAAAATATAATCATAATTTTTACAAGAAATTGATTATTGTGAAAAATAATTCTGTTTTTATGGAGCAAAGCAGATATTTCCCATGAAACACGAACCACTAAAAAAAAAAACTATTATATACAGAAACCACTCGACAATCTGAATACCGTTAATCCGAGCGTTATGTACTTCGGATCCTTAACGAATTTCATGGTTCTCGAAGTTAGTGTGGTGTCTCAAAAAATAAAATACACTCAACCAAAACAGTCTGTTATGGCTACTGAAAAATTTGCTGTTATTATGGGAATTTTAACTGTTTTTAGCCCAGCGGTATTATTTGCTAATTTTAGCAACACATGTCTGCTGATCTGTAGTACAACAAAATTAGTAGAAAAAATTAGTAGTCGCTACAAAATTTTAGCAAAATTGTTGTAAACTGCAATCCAAAATCGATTTGCTAAAATCAGTTAAAAAACTAACTAAATATCAATAATTTTAGTACAATGAAATTAGTATAAATAATTAGTTGCAGCTACTATATTTCAGTAAATTGTTGTAAACTGTAGTATAAAATCAATCTGCTGAAATTAGCAAAAAAGTGTACTAAAAAATAAAAAAAAACTGTAAAATCTAAAAAAAAATTTTTTTTCTTTCGATTCTAACAAGGGTATAATTACTTCATCGTACTTGAAATTTGGATCAAAATTGTAAACTGTTCTCCAGTTACTATTTTCTGGCGGCCCTTCATTATTTTAAAACAATCAAACATTTTTTTTAAATTTTGAAGCAAAATTAAGTACCAAATTTCATAAAACACTTGGGTGAAGTGAAGGGAACTTTCAATGTAAATTGTTTTTGTAACAAAAACAATTTCTATAGAAATAACGCAACACTTCACCGAAGTGTTTTGCAAAATTACCCCCTAAAAAAATTTAAATTAAATTAAAAAAAATTTAAATCAGAATTTAAAAATATACATTAGATAGAAAACAGCGATAACAAAATAAACATTCAATCGAGTCTCAAAAAAATTACACCCATCAACAAATATCGACTTTTTGCACAGACTTCCTCTAAAACTTTTTAAAGCATTTTCGCCTCCTACATATGAATATTAAGTGAAAAATTCCTTCTTCTTTATTTAAACCTTAAGCCTGACAAAAATACTTTATGGCTCAATATGACATAGAAGTACTTAGGAATCTCTTATTTTTTAAGAGTTTGAATTTGAAAAAATTACCTTTCATTTTAGGAACTGCTTGAGGCTGTTCTACGGACCTCGTAAGAATCTCTAAAATCTATTTTTGAGAATTGTCCTTAAAGCACTTAAATTTAGTAAAACAGATAGACACAAAAAATTATTAATACACTCATAGAAATAAACTTGTAAAAATAGCAAAACAATTAGTAGCTTTTTTCCTAAATATTAGATTAGAAGAGGAAAAATAAACTATTAAATGTAATAATAGTCATCCTGATAAAATCAACAGAAATAGTATATGATGAAATATAGTTGCCTAATGATTTCACAAAAAACTTTTTTGGGTTTTTTATTCTATTAATATTCAGCAAAATTTGTTGCTGATTCTAGCAGAGTAAATTTTTATTCTATTTACTAAAATTTAGCTCAAATAAAACTAAAATTCTGTATATTTAACAGCTTAATTTTTGCAATACTTATCTTACTAATATTTAGCAAAGAAAATGTGCTTATTTCAGCAGTTTTTTATGCAAGGTAATTTTGAACTAATTTTTAGCAGCTTTAGCAAAACTTTCTATGAGCTTTTTCCTATTAGTATCCTCAACCTGACCAACCATCATGATTTTGACGGAATTATACAGCTTTTTAAAGACTTGTGCCGCCTTGAATTTTTATCCCTCTTTTAAAGCAAACAATTCAGCCTTATCCTTATTTTTTAATATGATATTCAACTTTTGAATAAAGTTTTCATAATTTAATTTTTCTACAATTCTCAGCCAGCAAAGGGGGCCAAAAAATTAATCAGAAAAGTGCTCAAAATATATTATTAAACTTTCACTTGTATGAAAGTAGTGTATCCCAAAGAGACTTCTTTTTCGATTCAAAGAAAATATTTTAAAAAATTCCTTAGGCTAAAAAATTAATCTTTTTTTGAGTAATTTTTGAATTGTTCACAAATTATTCAAATTTATTTACATTTCTGAGTGGTTTCTGAATCATCTTCGGATTTAAAAAATGCGAAGTTTTTAACAAATAGACTTAAAATTTAAAAAATATTACTTTGTTTGAATAATTTCTGACTTACTGCACTGAGAGAATTATCTGCATGATGTTAATGAATTTTTCCATAAAACCAATGAAGTTGCACTGGAACTCGTCCATTGAAACTTTTCATTGAATTAAGGGAATTTTTCATCAAATTTTGTGAAAAATTTCATTTTATTTACTACAACTTTCATACACTCAATGAAAAAGTTTCATTAAAACTGCATTCATAAAATATATGAAGTTTTTTTATCAAATTTAAGAAATTTTTCATTTATATTGTGAAAAAAACTTCATTAGTTTACTGAAAAATTTCATTAAAACTCGTCCCTCTGTGTGAATAAGAACCATCATAAAAGTATCCGAAATTTCTGGCTGGGTTATTAGTCTTGTGATTAAATTTCTAAAATTCAAGAATTAAATTAATGTAACGAGAGCCCGACAGGTTTGGTATTTGTTTTAAATTTTCGATACGAAAATTTTGTAGAACTATGAGTTTTAAATTTCATGTACATTCAGATTTTCTATAAAAATTATATTTTCCCACGTTTTGTATCAAAATTCCGTTCGTCACGTAATTCATGTTACACATTTCAATAAATAAACCAAGAGATCAAAATCCATTAAGAAAATTTAAAAATATTGGTGAAAACCTTAAACCAAATTTTTTAAAATAACGCGAACTATATTTTCGAAGATTAATTGGACATTAATTGGTTTTTGACTTCAGATTCGTATTAAAGACGGCAAAATATTTTAAAAACATTTATTGAGTCTGTGCCTATATTTTTAAATAAATTTATTTAGATTAAAAATATAAAAAATCAAAGTATTTCCCTGGATGAAGAGACAAAAAATGAAAGACCTACAATTCGAAGGCTATTCAATGGACTTTTTTGATTTTAGAACCGGGCATAGGAATCCAAAATACTCAAAAAAATAAATTTTAGCAGAAGGCTGTACAAAAAATTTATTTTTGTCGAGTAATGTATTAATTGGTGCGGCGCTCCGTAAGTTTGTGAAATCTTAAATTTGGATCTTCAAGCCATTTATGTGCCCATACCTGTTATATAATTTCTGACTGCTTAGTATTGGAAAACCACTTTATGCAAACGTTGGCACAGTACCCTATTCCAATTTTTGCCAGTGGTTTTTTTTATAAACCAGACGTTTTTTAAAACAAATACAGGTAACATGATTTTTGCAAATGCTGTCAAAGTATCCCAAATGAGTATTCTGCCACCACGGTTACCCAGTGTTATGCCAGTGCTTGATTTTTTGTACAACTGACAATTTCTGACTGGGGGGTGTTCTTTATAACTGAATTCCACTGTAGTTGTGCATGTCAAATTTATAAAGAAATATATGCAGTTAATGTTTAACTCCTAGTTATTTTTAAGATAAATTACTATAAATGTTTATGCTAAAAATTTACTATGTTACGTAAAATCTAAATTAAAACTTGCTAAATACAAATTTTCTATTTGAACTTAAGTTAATTCTATTTAAATTGCTAAATACGATCTTATCGAAAATTTGTTCACCATTAATCTTCATTAAACACTTTGAATGTTTTTTTTCTGTCTTATCCAAATTTAATTTGGCTAACCAGTTAAATTTTTTTTTTAATCAATGATTTTTAAATTTTAGTGGAATGATTTTTTGTTTTACACAATATTAAGTATTTTTCAGCATCTTGATAAAGTTGTTTTCTGAAAATTTAGACATTTTCATTAATTTAAAGTGTAAAATTGTGTTTTGTCATATGATAAATGATGTTTATGCGTTGACATATAAGGATTGTTTCACTTTTTTTATTTTTATTTTTTTGTTGAAAATCAACACACACTTGTGTACGAGTATCAAGAATCCCAAAAGCAAACGAAAAAATAAAAGTTGACATTTCAACAGAAAGATGGTGGTGGTGAATTAATATTTGACCGCATTTTTTGGACAATGTCAAAAGAAATCATACCTGTTTTTAGTGGTTCCTAACTAAAAATGATTTTTTATAATATTCCAAAGGCTTTTAAAGACCTTTTAGCCAACACTTTAGCCGTCCATGGTCTCTAAACAAAATGATTGATGTTTTTGGAGAACTATTTTTTTATATATTGTTTTCAATTCAATCCTTTTGAAATTATTTCTTTTTTTTCGATTAAGTAATTCTTGGAAATGTTAGCAGTCGTGATTGATGAAATATGTGACAAAACAATTAAATTCAAATCATTAATTACTTTGAATAACTTAAAATGTATTGAAAACTTAATTTTTCAAGAGTTTTTGAAGAATAAAATACTCAGTGTTAAATTTTTTATTATTTTTACTATATTATGCTAAAAAATTACCATTGCTAAAAAGTAGCTCAAAAAAATGTACACTAAATGTTGACTCAATAGGAAAAGTCATTAGATTTATCAAAATCTAATACTGTTTTTGGCCTTAAGGCTTGCGCACGAAATGACTAGTGCACGAATTAATGACAATAACTTTTAAACTAAGCGTCATATTTAAATGAAAATAACATTTTTTGAAAGAATTCCATTTGAATTTGCATTTGAGTAATAATTAAGATATATTAATTGTTTTGTATGAAAGTTTTAACTTTATCTGGAATATCACCCGCTAGGATTTTAACCTTATTTTCAGTAATCTTCTTGCTTGACAAACTCCATTTCCGGGAAAAAAATGTTCACGTTATTGGCGAGTTGCTTTGTACTCTTCATCCCTCTTTGTACCAATGCCCATCAATGTCAATTGATAATGAGTTAAGTCTAAAAATTACATAAGCTTTTTTAGGAATTCATTCTTTAGAATGTTTCCTATACAAACATAACAAAAAGTATAAAAAACTATAAACTCAAAAATGATTGCTAATTTTAAGGCATGAAAAATAAATCCATATTTTTAAGGATTTGTGCCGGAATTAATTTTAGCTGGGAAAATTGAAGCTAAAATGGTAGAATATTTGCGAAATGTTGAACACTTAAAATTATTTAAAGTACTGATGATTTTTAGGAGGGTGTTAAATGAAGATAACTAAAATCTTGGAGGCTTGTAGATTAACTTTTTCGAATTTGCTACTCTGTTGCACTAAACCCTTTTAGAATTTTTTTATTACCCCATTCTTTTGGAGCTAGGCTAAGAAGCATAATTTTTTCTGTCCTTCTTTCACAGTTTTTAAATATATCTTTGATTGATTGACACTTTTTTTTAACAAGCTGGGTACCCTGCTGGTAAAGCTAATTTGATTACGCTGAATTCAATGGTGCTAGTAATTTTTCGAAGTTAGCGCTCGTATTCGCCATTTAAAATTTCAATACTAAAGTACCATAAAACGATATTTTTATACTTTTGGAAAATTTCATTACATTTTATAACACTTATAATGAATTTACGAAAATTTCTGCATAAAGTGAATTTACACAAAAATGTCTTTATCCAAAAGTTATCCAATGTGTATTCAATCCCGTTTTTGAATAATTGTTTGAAAAGTGGGAACACTGAGTTGACCCTACCACTAACAGAGAACAGATTCGTTGTGCTAACCGAATTTGTTGCCAACCGAATTTTAGTAGTTACATGTACTATTAAATTATTCAGTTGTAGCTATAGGCGTTCTCAGTTATACCTACTATATTAGAACAATATAAAAAGTTGGTGGAACCGAATTACTTTTGTTATCCTAATCGAATTTAATATTCAGTGGATCCTATCAACAACTCAACTTAGACTAACATCAACGAAATTTAACAATGCTATTTTTATCCTTTTGTTTTTAATACTCTTTTTTGCTTTGAACCTTAATTCTTAAGATATCTCAGTTATCATTTTAGTTTGACTCTAGATCATAAATTAATATCACTTTCTGTTTAAATTATTTTCAAATCAAAGAAAGATGATACAATTTTTACAAGTAAATTATTCCAAAAATTTTTATTCTTTGTAATTTTTTGCGTTTTTTTATTTATTGTTTATTTTTATTTTATTAATTTTTATTTGTACATGTACATATTTCTTTTTTGTTTTTATGTTTTTGACATCTCCCTGAACTCGACTTGAACCCGCAATCACCAGAATGTAAACATTACCGCGTTACCGATTGATCTAAATAGCCAAAACAAAATGATGTCATTACTTGGACCTTTATATTTAAATAATTTCCTTTTGCAACCCTAGCGTTCATTACTGGAACATCCCAGCAAAAATATGTGTAAGACATTCAAAACAAACAACTTTTAAATTGGTTACAATGGAGCGATAAGTGCTCTTTTTCTGCTTCGAATGTATGTGCTTTAAAACAACTTTCAAAAATGTATATATAATGTTGTTTTTTTCTTTGTAAATGCATTTGCTTGTAAATTACGAATTTGTTAGAGATTCCATTTTTTATCTCTAAAAAACAAAATAGTTAATTTTATTAACGTACTTTATTAATTTACAATTATTTACATATTTTTTAATTATTCGTACATATTTTAAAAAATACTTCAATTACAGTTCCCATTGAAAAAGGGAAGGAAATAAAGAATTGGATATATGAATTCTTCTTTTCACTAAATGCAAATATATAAAAGTTAACAATTAAAATGTATTGTTAAGGCTCTATGAAGTCGCTCGCGTGGTTTTGCACCGTGCACCAAAGAAATATGTTAATAAAATTTGTTGCAATGTTAACATATTTTATCGTTTAAAACATACCAATCAAGAGGTTCGTTAACAGAGGTTGGTCCCTTACCTTTGCTTATACATAAAAAGTTCTATAAATGTCACCTGTTTTAAATGTTTAATTGCTTTAATTGCTATTACAACTTAAAAGTCGTAAAATCAAACTAAATTAATAATTCTATAGTGACAAAAAATATATTATTTCTTCAACTCAAAAATAGATTTAAAAAAATAACTGCCGTCAACTTTAAAATGTCCATTAAAGTTCCAAATTTTAATTAAAGTTAAAATTTTCAACATAAGAATTTAAATAATCACGATTGCAAATTATAGCATTGTAACTTAATGCATCGTTTAATGAAAACGTTGATTTTAAGCTAGTTGACTTGCAAAATCCAAATGACGACATGGTATTCGGCTTCGAAATATGTCTGGGGAAAAACTGTCCACCAACGGTTCTCGGATTCTATTATGAGTTTAAGGCTAAAATTTCAATCATAGATCTGCGGCTTCAGCAAATTTATAATGATGGCCTTATTACTGTAGAGTTGTAAAATTTCGATGCTTTTCTTTCCTTTGTTTGTTAAAATGAAAAAAAAAAATATATGAAAAAATTATTTCCTAGTACGCTTTAATATTCTGAAAATTCCTTGAGTAATGTTTTTAAAAAAAATAATCAATCAGAGGGTTACATATAACTTTTAGGCCCAGCTTTTAGGATGTAGATTATCTTTAAACTTAGTTTAACGCAGTTTATAACCGGAATACTGCTTCTAAAATCTATTTTATTTTTCGTTTTCGGTTGAACTAAACCAAGTTTAACTGACATCCCAAAAACTCGGTCTTAATGTATTAATCTTATTTAATTCAATATCGTAGCTTTTTCGAATTTAACGACTGAAGTAAACATGTTTAGATTAGATACGAAGGCATTACGCACCGCGACCAATTTAGATCTTTTGTGCTGTTCACAAAAGATCTATAGATAACAAACATGTTACAAAATTATTTAAAAAATTGTTGAACAAAAATTAAAAAAAAATGGTTTTGTCTGATGTTGACTTAATCGAATTGATTCAGATGCAAAATAAGTGTTTCCTTAATATTGCCCTAAAAATAATAATAAATTGAAACTTTTGTTACACAATAGGTTCAGAAATGGGCTCTGTAAAGGCTAAACATTAAAATTGCCCCTAAAATATGCTATTTTAGACATTATAAAAAGCATATTTAAATCACTTTGAAAAATGTATTATATTATATATTATGAAGAGTACTTCTAAATCACCCTAAAAATGCAAACAAAATGTACTCGTATTGATGTGATGAAAAAGTGTATCTAAAAACCATACTTTTATTAACATCTTGTAATCACTTTTAAATTACTAACAAAATGCTTAAATTGAACTACTGACAACATGGGACATCACGTGTAAAATAAATCAGTGTTAAAGCTAAATTGTAACTACTGCACAATCAGTTGATGCTATTCGGAGTGCTTCTAAAATAACTTTTTTGTAATGGATTTTTTTGCTGGGATATATCTATTTTAGTAATTAGCAAATTCAAAACCCTTATAAAAATTATAGCATATCTTACCGGTTAGTTGAAAATATATAATGAAAAAATTCATTAAATTAATGAATTTTTCATTAATTCAATGAAAATTGTTCATTAAATCAATGAATTCAGATTAATGAAATCGATTCATTAATAGTATGAACGATAATTCTATCAGTGTAGGCCTTTTTTTTTGGGATGTCAGTTAAACCGAAAACGAATTTTGTCGTATCGGACAAGCCCGCTACGTTGTTAGCATACCTTGAAGTTTAAAATGTAATTTGTTTGTATAGGAATTAAATATTTTTATGAAAATAAAATACAATGTTTTTTATTGATGTAAAAATCTTCAAAATAAAAGCACCCTTCGATGAGAATGCCTATTAGGAGCTGATATAAAAAATAAATAATTGCAAAAATTATTAATCAGAGGAAGCTAGGTTAAGACAAATTTTCAACTTTTTAAGTAAAAATAAAATCAAATAGACACACTTAATAATTAACAATAAATAACGATGACGATATGAGAGCTGTGGTGTAATGGTTAGCGCGTTGAACCGTTACACATGTGGTTGCGGGTTCGATCCCCAACGACCGCAACATCAATTTGGAAAAATAATGTGTATGATTTTTTTATCCCTAATACAGTGTCCTCCTTCACTATTCCCATAGCACTTAACCCCACCGAAGTAAAATAATATAACAGGGCTATGAAATAAACAGCCTCAACAAAAGTTCGCCAACTCACCACCAACTGTTCTAAAATTCAACATCTCGCGCAATTATAGTGTTGCCATATTTGAAGCCTCTCATCTTTCACCACCTCCTATCTCTTCTTTATCCCCTTTCCAAATAAAGCAACACGTTAATTAATAGGAAGAATTTAATGTGTTGCTTCTCTAAAAAAAAATAAAAAATTCGAATATGAAGTCCAAATTTTAAATTGCTCAACAGCTATTGCGACATTGTTGAAATAAAATTGATGTTTTTTCCTTAAAAGATTTCCAGGTTTAACTTTCAATATTGAAATTTTTACATTGCATATTTTTGCTTTATTCAAAAAACATACATATATCCCTATAAATTCTACTTTCGAATAACACTGCTCTACAAAAAAAGATGAATGTTATTGCAGTCGTTTTAGGATAACTAGAGGGTGCTAATTTCGAATCTGCAACCAGTTTGTTCAAATTGGCTCTAGGTTTTGCGCAATTCGCGATTTAACTTTTTTCAATTTTTCAGCCGATGTTTTCAATAAAAATTTTATAATTTAGTAACTATAGCCTCGGAAAGAAAACGCTTTACACAGTTCAAGCTTAATTCTGTGCCCTATTTTTCAAACTTATGTGTGTATCAATATCTCAATAACTTTTCTAAATATACACGCTGAAAAAAATCTCCCTGCAGGAAACATATTTGCTGGTGTCAAAATATATTTGCCATTATTATTATTATTATTTATATTTTAATATAATATGTTTGCCAGCAAATATAATATTTTTGCCTATAAACATATGTATGTTTGAACCATATGAAATACATCTACTCGCAAATATATAAATGTTTGCAGGCAAACATATATATATTTATCATTATTATATTTGCACTCCACAAACATAATAATGATAAAATAAAAATGCAAATATATTTTTGTTTAAGTGGGAAAATATGACTAACATTCAAACATTACAGTGTTTGCCTGGAGACATACGTATTATAACGATAAAAATAAAATAATTGGAAACACACCTCAAACATAAGTATAGTAGTTTATAAACATATATATAATTGCCTGTAAATATATCCAACAATCTCTTTTTTCTGCGTGTAGTCGCTTAAAGTCAAGATTTAAAAATTTTTTAAGGTTTTTTTAAAAAAAAAATTTTATATATAATAAGTCCAAGTCCGATTTTAAATATAAAAGCCAATTTGGAAAGAAAAAGGTCCAAAATTTTTGTGTATATGTCATATTCCGTCAACAAATTATGTGCTATTTTAGAGCCATTTGTTATTAAATTTAGACTTAAAATGAACAAAAAAATATTTCATTGTACTAAAAATCTACTATACTATTACAGAATTATTTTTTCTAAAAACATCAGATTTCATTCACTATTGATTTTTTTGCGAAATTTTTGCGATTTGCAAAGTTTATATTTAAATCACAATATTTTTCTATACATTCAAAATGAGTTCGTCGAGAAATAATTGTTGAAAGAGTCCGATGGCATTATATATATATAAAAAGAAGTGTACATTTTGATGTCTGTTTCCACAAAAAAAAATTTCCACAAAAAAAAAGGTTTTCACAAAAAAAGTATTTCCACAAAAAAAAAGTTTACACAAAAAAAAAAGTTTACACAAAAAAACACAAAATATTCACAAAAAAAAAAAATGTTTCCACAAAAAACAAAAAAAAAGTTTCCACAAAAAAAAATGTTTACACAAAAAAAAAATTTCCACAATAAAAAAAATGTTTGCACAAAAAAAGTTTCCACAACAAAAAAAAATTTACACAAAAAAAGTGTTTCAAAAAAAAAAAAAAATGTGTATACAAAAAAAAAAATTTACACAAAAAAAAGTTTCCTCAACAAAAAAAAGTTTCCAAAAAAAAAAATTGTTTCCAAAAAAAAAAAACTTTTTCCACAAAAAAAAAATATTTCAAAAAAAAAAGTTTCCACAAAACAAAAATGTTTCCACAAAAAAAAATTGAGATGAGATAAATGATATAGGATGAGCTGAGATTAGATTAGGTTAATGCTATAAGTGCTGCCTGGTTGTCATAGTAACGCCAAGGCCTGGTTGTCATAGAAACACGAAAATTTTGTATGGGAATATATAGGAAATATATAGGAAAATCTAAATGCCATATCTCCCGAACCACTGGGCTAATTTTGTGAAAACTTCACATAAACCATCTACAGACCATCCTCAACGTATTCTGGAATTTTTGTTGATATCGGTTGACCCATTTCCGCAGTTAGTGGTGACATCAAAATGTACACTTCTTTTTATATATATAGATAGATAAGCGTGGTTGTGCTGGGATTCGAACCTGCGAACCCTTCATATTAGCCGAGAACTCTACCACTAAGCTATCGACGCATATAATATTTGGTTGCTTAGAAAGTAAATGAATTCTTATTTTTCGTATTTTCGTTCATGATGTCTAAAAATATGCACCTTACCTTTATGCCTACAAATAAACATAAAGAAGTGTGTCTAAAAACAGATTTTTAAAAAGTTTTATTCATTACTTTGCTCTTGTAAATCATGCATTACGTGATCAGTGGTCGGATTTGAAATAATTCAGAAGGTAACGAGCTATCATTACAAGGTAATGCGTGAGTATATCGCACCCATTACTAATGTTTTCCTGGGTAATTCCACTGCTTATTATTTTAATATTAGTAATAAGCGCAAACAACACAACCAGTGTCTGTATGTGGGCGGTTGTATTAAAATCTTAATAATTGTTAATTTTTAAAAGTTTAACACCGGCTACTTCACCCAATGTTTTTAAAAATAAAAAAAGTTATGCCACGAAATTCTTATATTCTGCAGAGCAATACTTAGTGTAAATTTGAAGTTGATCTTTTTCTATTTGTGTAATAATAAATATATTTAGTAAGAACCCAGCGAAAAAAGAGATGCCGAAGCAGTAGAAAAGCACTACAATTGATGATCTAGATGTACTTCTTTTTTAACATAAACACTAATGATTTTAACATTGAGTTGTCATAGGAGAGGAGTACTCCGACTTTAACATTTTTTCAGTACTTTTTGAACGAGTGCAAAGGAAGCCCTTTTTCAAAAAAAAAAGAAAAAAATAAAGAAATTATATTTTTTTTATTTTACAAAAGTTTTTTTATTGCCGCCACCGTGTATGGAACTTGCGACCTCACGATTGCTAGTCGCTGAGCTCTACAGCTGAGCTATTTTCTGATATGAAAATTGACTGGCATAAAAATACCACTTTGTTAATGCGATATATTGTTCCTTATTCTCTTCAATAAAAGTGCTTATTAAACAAGTGCAAAAGGTGCACTTCAATTCAATATTGTTTTCAGTTCTATTTTTACAAGTGCATAGAAAGCAATTTCCCACCATTTTTTTATATGTATATATTTTTAAAATTTAAAAATTAAAAAAATATTGAATTTAAATGGAAATGGAAATTTGGAAATGCCAAATGATGCCAAAATCACTTATTCCGATCACTTTTACAGCAATTGCTCTTTAGAAGTAATAATTAAGTGATTTTTTGGTAGTAGTTTAGAAGTAATTCTTAAAAAGCTGTAAAAATGTAATAACGGATACTTTGGAAGCAATGAAAGAAGTGTAATAACGGATACTTTGGAAGCAATGAAAGAAGTGAAGTTGTTCAGAATAACTTCTAAAAAATCAGTAAAAATACACTAACGAATATTTGTGAAGCATTGAAAGAAGTAGTTTGTAAAGCATTACTTGCAATTGCTGGGTAATTAAAAAAAAATTCTAAAAGTTAATAATTGTGTAAAAAAAAGTTGTAAAAAAATTTGTTCGACCTGTCAGGATTTGAACCCGCAATCCTCTGAATTCTGTGCCAGCACGTCCCATGCAACCCCCATACAAAATATTAACTTCTTATCATCCATGAAAAATAAATTGTGACTAGCATATATTTATTGCAGCTTTAGATGTAGTTTAAAATCCCTTCCTAAAGGAGCAATTCTTTGTGATGTAATGAAAGAAGTGATTCATTTGGATTCATTCCATTTATATTTGCTGGGTATGTACATAGTGGTAAGGACTGTTCGGCTTTTCTCACTACTGCGCTTTCCGTGTTATTTAATATGTCCCGTAGTAACAAGTACTGTTCCAGTCAGCTTTTCTTTTTACTGCCCTCTCGGTGAAGTTTAGTTAATTTTTGGTGGTCTTTTATATGGGCACTAGGCGTGATTGGGCCGATATAAGTAGGTGTACCAAATTTCACTAAAACAGCTTAATATTTGTAGAGTGCGAGATGGTCGGGCGGAGGGATGGACAAACAGATAGAAGTATATCGTTAAATCTAATCTTAAATTTTATTCTGAGTCAATCGATCTACTAAAAAGTTGGTCTAGGTCCAATATCGTTTGATGTTGATGCACAAACACAATATACTTTGTCCTTGGAGTACATTTTAACCAATTTATATAAAACATGTTATATTGGGTCAGTATGTTTTTGTTATTAAATTAAAATAAATTCCTTTTAATTCTAAAGCAATTTAATGGTATGTATGTACTTACAAAATCATTGTGAATAATTCAGCTTATGTATGCGTGTTTTCACATACATTTCAATATGCTAATCAACATGAGATTAAAATTCATTTTTTACAGTTAAGCTAAACGGCATTTGTTCGTAACAATTTCAAAACAAATTTGAAGTTGCGTGAAATTTAGCACTTTTTACACTTCAATATACTAAAACGACTGCCCACAATCTAAACTAAATTCTTTAAAGCTAATCAAGGCAAAATAGCGTGTGATAATATGTAAATTTAAATGGTTGACTTCAGAATATACAAACAACAGAAAAACACAATTTAAACACCTTGACAGAAATACATAAAAATATTAAATCCTTTATAGGAAATTTAACATTTTTTTTCAAAAAAGTCACTAAATCTAATGACTTATTTTTGTATAAAAAAAGAGAAACATTGTTAAAGTTAAACCAACCAGACTGTAGGTAACTATTATAAAAAATAATATGTTTCATTTAACTAATTCGTTTTTTACCGTTTCAGTTTTCTTTCTTTGAGTACAAAAGGTGGAAAATTGTGCAAACTGCCTACACATATTTTGTTATTATAAAAAAAAAAAAAAATACCTTCAACTCTAACCCTCCGAACTAGAAACATTTTTCCATACTTCACTAACAAGTACAAAAACCGCAGTAACATACTTAGGAAAAAATTTGCATAATTATGATTAATTTTCATTTGAAACATTTGCCACTCAACTTAAACGACATGCCATTTTATTAAAATATGAAATTTTGTTCACGTCCTGCCAAGTAAGTGTATGAGGAATGCGATGTAGTGCTTGATTTATACGCAAAATGTTCCTAAGTACATTCGGAAATTTGTCTGAAATTTATTCAAAAGACTTTCTTGTAATATTTTATTCATGCATACGAGTATTGTAGTTTTTGTTTTGTTACCTTGTTCCATTTAATCGTTATAATCGTTGGCAATCAAATTTATATAAAAATAATTCACACACCAACATCATTATACGAATAAGCTACAATGTTTGTGTGTGTGTGTAATTGTGTCCTTTTGTTGGTATGCACTGTGGTCCAAATTAATTTTTTTGGCATAAATTCGAAAAATATGGATGGGACGTTAAAATAATGACATATAACGAAAATAAAAAATATTAAAAAAAGAATATTTATACTCGAAGTCTATACTCAACAAAAAATAATTCTGTAATGGCTCTGAAAATGTTGCTGTTATTACTGGAAATTTACCATTTTGAGCCTTGCGACATTTTTTGTTTGCTAATTTTAGCAATGCATGACTACTGATTTGTAGTACAATGAAATTAGTAAAGCAAAATATTAACTGATATTAAATTTTAGTTTATTTATTGTTAAACTGTAATTTAAAATTTTCTACACTCATATGAATTACTAAAAGTTATTCAAAAATTACCTTCCAGAAAAAGCTGCTGAAATTAGCAGATTTATTTGATAAGAACAGCAAAAATAAAGCTGTTAAAGTTACAGAACTTCAGTTATATTTGGGTTAACTTCTAGTTAATTAAAAATGACAATTTTAATGTAACATCTGCAGAAAATATTGGTAAATATTAGTAGACTAAAGAGCAAAAATCATCTGTTATACGAGTGTCTACAAGATTTTTGTTATTTCTAAGTTAAATTTAGTTAAATGCAAATAGTCTATCCTGCTAAAATCAACAGAAATATTTAAAAAAAAAATAGTAAACTCTTGATTTCGGAAGACTTGATTTTTATTTGAATTAAAAAATCGAAAAAAATCTTTGAAAATTTAAAATTTTTTGTGATATTTAGTCCATTAATTATTTAGCAAATAAATTAACGAAAGCATAATTTCTATACAAATTTATTGAGTTTTTTTCAGTCCGCTAATATTCAGCAAAAAGTTTTATTGATTTTGGCAAGGATTTTGTAATTTGCAATCTACGAAGTGTTAATAAAACTTGTGCTGAGATTAACATTTTTTTTGGTAAAAATCAGATCGCTGATTTTCATCAAATCCATTTTTCTAAAATTACCAAGTTTTTTGAAAGCACGCTCCTGACTAAATATTTGCTGACACAGCAACACTTTTTAGTGACTTTACTGACGTTTTCGAATGCAGTTTCTTCCCTATCTGGCCCTGCCTAGAGAATTCTCGTGGTCTCACCAGAACCCGCGGTGTCCCACATTGTCCCATGAGCCATAACAGTCCATTGACGAAGTTTAACCCTTAATGCTTTAAATTTTTTCGCATTCCCCAAGTCGATGCCTTTTCCTGCTGTATTACAATGCTCCCGAACTCATGCAATTTTAATAGTGCCCCCGTTGAGAAGTTATTGATTTCCTCCTTGCACCCGAGGATAGTGGCTGATCTCACAGAGAGATATTGGTTTGCATAGCCACCTGACTATCCGTTAATATTTTTATATTTTCGGTTATTCCTTCAATATTCATAAACTTCCCAGCAAAAAAAATTGCAAGTAGTGCATTACAAACTAATTCTTTTAATGCTTCACAAGTATCCGTTAGCTTTTTTAGAAGTTATTCTGAACAACTTCAAAAAATCACTTCTTTCATTGCTTCCCAAGTATCCGTTATTAATTTTTTACAGCTTTTTTAGAATTACTTCTGAACAACTTCAAAAAATCACTTCTTTCATTGCTTCCCAAGTATTCGTTATTACATTTTTACAGCTTTTTTAGAATTACTTCTGAACCACATCCAAAAAATCACTTAAGTATTGCTTCTGAAGAGTAATTGCTCTAAAAGTGATCGTAAAAAGTGATTTTGGTATCATTTGGCATTCTCAAACAGAGGGTCCCGGGTTCGATTCCCGGCGGGACCAATATTTTTTTATTTTTTTTTTTAATTTTTTTTTTATTCTATTAACTTTTTTTTAAATATTTATAATTAATTTGTTTAAATTCAATATTTTTTTAATTTTAAAATTTTTAAAAATATGTATATAAAAAAATGGTGAGAAATTGATTTTTTTGTACCTGTGAAAATAGTACTGAAACCAATATGGAATTGGAGTGCACCTTTTACACTTGTTCAATAAGTACTTTTATTGAAGAGAATAAGGAACAATATCTCGCATTAACAAAGTGGTGTTTTTATGCCAGTCAACTTTCACATCAAAGAATAGCTCAGTGGTAGAGTTCAGCGACTAGCAATCGTGAGGTCGCAAGTTCGATACCCGGTGGCGGCAATGAAAACCTTTTGTAAAATAAAAAAATCTATTTTTTTTTGTGAAAATTTTTTTTTTTAACTTTTAATTGGTGAAAAAGAGCTTCCTTTGCACTCGTTCAAAAAGTACTGAAAAAATGATAAAGTCGGAGTACTCCTCTCGTATGACAACTCAATTTTAAAATTATTAGTGTTTATGTTAAAAAAGAAGTACATCTAGATCATCAATTGTAGTGCTTTTTCTACTGCTTCGGCATCTCTTTTTTCGCTGGGTTAATGCATTCCGTGATTACTCTGATCTCGGTCTGAATGACGGTATTATGATTCGAGGTGCGAAAGCATTTTCCAACAGGAAGGTCGCAACTATAAAAGCCCAATCCTCCCATTAATTTTCGAACCATCCGTGTAGATGTGAATTTATTCTTCTTGTATTTATTTCACAAACTCAATATATTTTGTCCATGTTGTTGTAGTCCTTTTTCACCAATTTCTATGAAACATATTACATTAAGTCAGTATGTATTTGTTATTAAATTGAAAGAAATTCCTTTTTATTCCTAACATACCACTGCCGCATAAGACAATATTGGTTGGCTTGTGTAGAGCGGGTGTATGGAATTCTCGGCCTTAAACCAGATTTGGAGCCTGTAGTAGAATTTGTTCATTAATACAATGAATTTTTTCATTGGAAAGTTACAAATAATGGTTTCATTGAATCAATGAAACATGTTTTATTAAATCAATTTTAATGAAAAATTTCATTAAACTAATGAAAATTTCATAGAATATATGAAATTTTTTCAGTAATTTTAAAATAAACATTGTGAAAGTTTTATGTATTTAATGAAATAAATTCATTACTTGTATGAAATATTTTTCATTTTAACACAGACTTAATGAAATTATTTCATTAATGAGGGGTATGTATAGTTGATAATTTATTTGGTAAATGAATGTTTTTATTTCGATTTTAGATCATAAAAAAAAGCATTTTTAGATTTCGTTGATATTAGTCTAAGTTGAATTGTTAACACATTATATTTCTTTTCAACTTTAGCATAAATAGATCATCATCAATGATTAACCCATCAATGCAAATGATACTGATGATGGCTTTGTAGCGAAAGCCGAAAATACGTATTATGTCTTGCTGGCCTTATCGAATTCTTTCAAATTTTTTATTCTTTGTAATTTACTTGTGAAAATTGTATCATCTTTCTTTAATTTGAAAAATAATTCAAACAGCAAGATATATTAATTTATGATCTAAAATAGAACTAAAAACATTCATTGTTTCATTTAGGCATGAAATTATTATAAGCATAATGATTTGTTCATATTTTTAATGAAACCTTTCATAGATTTAATAAAAATACTTCATTGAAACAATGAAAATATTATAAACAAATTTTTAAAATTTGCATTTATATTATTATTGCATTATCCCTGCGGCTTAGCCCATTGGGTAAAATCCTTAGGAGACGTTTTATGGTGGTCATTAGACCGGCCCTTTGTGCTACGATTTGCAATGGGAAAATATTACATTTTGGCATTTTTGAAAATATTGACTCTTAAATAATAACTGAAAATGTCAATAGAATCCTAATCTAGGCTAAATTACCCTTCTACCAAGGCAAAAAACTCCAAAATCTGTTGGAAAATATTCAAGAAATTGCCATTCCCCCAGACCATTGTAGGGTTAAAATGGGATAAATTGTGAAAATCGTAAAAAATTAAATATTTTTTTCAAAAACTTACATTGTACTTAATACTCTCGCTTCATTTATAAGATATATAAATATTCATATATAAATTTCTGTCTTTCTTGGATTATGCCTACCTAGTCCCAAGTATGGCCAAAGATGGGATTTGTTTTTTTTTTTTTTGTAAAATTGCAAAAAATTGCAATTTGCATTTTGAGTTCTTTGAAATTTTGTTCAACAAAATATAAAAAAGTGGTCAACGCATAGAATATTTTTTAATACACCTCAGACAATAATTCTACTCAAAATTACACATATCCCTCTTTTTACTTAGTAGTGAAGGCATTTTAATTTTCAAAATTTTAGAGAAAAATCAGATTTTGGAAAATAATTTAGATAATAGTAATAATTTTTGTATTTTTAGCTAGCTGTAACAAAATCAATTCCGATTTTTTTTTTGTAATTCAGATAAAAGAGATTGCTTTCCAACGTTAACCCTTCCTTTACCAAGGTTAAAAGTGAAATTTTTGAAAATTTTCCATATTTCTTGAAAGTATATCAAAACATTGCGTTGATTCTTGCGGAATTTGCCGAAAGTTGTCCAAATAACTCTGTTAATACCAATTTTTATTTATAGTAATAAAAAATTATAAATTAACCCCTGCAGGCACATAGAGTCAGAATGATCCCAAATTTTTAAAATGTAAATAAGTGTCATTTACTGTGAAAATTGACATAAAAACTTTTAGTTAAGCATTTTCACAAGATAAAACTCGGGAAGCGGGATTCGGAACAACTTTTCAAATAAGGGCCAGTCTAGTATTCATCCACGAATAATAATAATGAAATATTAGCGCCTTGTGGGCCAAAATTATTGATATCATGGAATCATGGATGGATTATCTTGTGGGCTCAGCATCTACGCTGGCGAGCAAAAGTGAGTGCATGGCTGTACTTATAACAAACTTATCAGTTGATGCATAAAAATATCAGACACGGGGACTAAGGCATACTTTTCTGAGACCGAAAGGTTCACTTAATCTAAATCTGGCCTTAGAAATGTCCTTCCATATCACACCTTCGAGCTATATAAACGGGAAAAACTTATCTATTCTGCCAAATATTTCGAATCGTATGTTTCCTCGAAAAATATTTTAAACCAGATTCGTAGCGATATGGTTCGCAATAACATTTTCGTTTTTTTTTTTAACCTTTCGGATTTTAAATCGCTGCCAAAACAAGTTGGATGCTGTTTTCTTTCCCAGAATGTGCACTGTCTAGTTAATGAATAAAACCACATATGTCCCGTGCAAGAAATTCTTTAAAATCGATTTTGTGAGGAAATACCATTTAACCTTAATATATTGTACACTCTAAAAAATGTTTGTAAATTTACTACTATAAAATGGGTAAAATTTTGTTTCATTTTACGAAAATTCGGTAAATATAAACAAAAAATGCGTATACTTTTTTTGTACACACTTTCATATGCAATAATACACACACAAAGTATTTTTAGACATTATGTGCTTATAAATAAACACATTGTGCCTAAAATTACTATTGTTTTGTTAAATAAAATTTTTACGCACAAAGTTGGTAAATATACTATCCAATAATAGTAATAAATACTCTGACATTTCAAATTGGAAAAAATTGAAAAAAAATTATAAATAATAAAAAGAAAAAGCGAAAACGGAAGAATTTTTTGTGAATTTCAACATTTCCACAAACACATTAGAGTTTGGAAATAGCAACATAAGCATGAAATTGTTTTTGGTAATTTTTATTAACGCATGTGGTAGTCTAAACCTCATTTCAAAATTGAAAACGCCGTAAGAGAGACACGGCCTACGCAGGAACTACTGGGTGCAATAACTCCTGCTCAACAAAATGCATTCTTTGCAAGGGAGGCAGTCAACCAACAACCGTCAACAATAACGCGAGAAAACGCCGTAAGAGAGATACGGCCTAGGTAAAACAACTGGGTGCAATGACTCCTGCTCAACAAAATGCCTTCTTTGAAAGGGAGGCAGTAACCGTCAATAATAACGGGAGAAAACGCCTTAAGAGAGATATGGCCTACGCAGGAACAACTGAGTGCAATGACTCCTGCTCAACAAAATGCTTTCTTTGCAAGTTAGGCATTACTCAATGAATACTGACTTTGTTGAGCAGGAGTCATTGCACTTAGTTGTTCCTGCGTAGGCCATATTTCTCTTAAGGCGTTTTCTCCCATTATTGTTGACGGTTACTGGCCCCCTTTCAAAGAAGGCATTTTGCTGAGCAGGAGTCATCGCACCCATTCAATAGTTATAACAAATTTTTATATAAATTTTATACAAATGCCTTAAAATCCCAAAACGACTAATTTGGACATAAACAATTATGAGAGAATGACTCGGATATTATTATTAATAAAATACGTACTAAAAATTAATTTGTTATTTTATTTAAAAAAATTTTTGGGTGGTGCTTAAAGTTAGCACATCTGTTATAAATGTACGCATTATATTTTATTTTTACGCACTTTCTGTGGATTTTTGCGCAATTTTTGTGGATTTTTACGCATTTTATGCGTATATTTACACGTGAAACGTGCTTTTTTACACACAAATTTAGTAAATTAACACACTAATTTCAAAATTTCATTTAATTTTTACGCACTTTCAATGTAAAATTACAAATTATTTGTGCACCAACTTAAACACAATGTGCGTATTTTTTTTCAATTACGCACATAGAGTAAATTTACCCAATTTATAGTAGGAGTTCAGTTTCCTACTATAAGTTGGGTAAATTTCAACAGAATTTAATTAGAGTGTAGCTCAAGGTATTCCATGGCTACTGGGCCAAGAAATGGTTTGACTTCAGCAATTTTCGACAAGGTTCGTACTTGTGGTCCTGCAGATGTAAATACCAAGTTTCGTGCAATTATTTTTAGAATTGCGAAATGCATTTTTGATTAAAAAAGTTGTCGACTTTACATGGACAGACAGCAAGTGATTCTGAGTTGATGGGTATAAGTTGGAGAAACGCCCATTATTTTTAGTAGTAGTAGTTATAAACATCAGCACTAACTCAATATATCCTGTACCACAGAGTGGTGTACTTAGAGTATTAAAAGGCTAAATAAAGTCAAAGGACATTTTTAAAAGGTTACATCAAATTAGATTTGATTTGATGATTAGATCAGATCAGACTAGATTAGATCGATTAGGTTTGATTAGATTTTAAAATTTTTCAAATAGGAAAACATTACATTAAAAATTAGCTGATATTGCAGAAATTTTAACTGAAATTGAAGTTGAAATAACTGTCATATTAGTTAATTCGAATGCAATTTCAATATGTACTTTTTAACTACAATTGCAACAGTTAATTATGTCGAAATAAGTCCCTGAGTGTTCCGTTATTTCAACCGATACATTAAAATATTGTCATCTTTTTCAAAACGCTTTAAATTGATAACAGTTAACGCTACGAATATCGAAACTCGTGATTTAAAAAAATGCAGGTAACCAAAATCAGTTTTTAGCATCCCAGTGTAGAAAATCATTACCAGATATGTGCTTATGTAACTACATACTTCCCAGTGTAGAAACGGTAATGACATATCATTATTTTTTGGACAACCAGTAATGACATCCACTTACCTTCTGCATTATTTAAAAAAATATAATAATGAGTTACTGATAATGACATATTTTTATCATTATTTCAAATAGAAAATAATTTTATATATTTTTTTTGTAAATTTTTTGAAATCTATTTTTAGACTCAATATTTTTTAAACACTGGTAAGGATATATGTAACCACATATTTTTTTCTTTTTTGTATGTTAGCGAGTAAGCTTACTTGTGTGCAGCAGGTCAATTATGTTTTTATCTGGGATTTTTAGGGTGGGAAAATATATAAAAAACCAATGCTTAAAGCTAACTATTGTTAATTCCATATATAATTGGCACTCATGTCAATCGTTAAGCCTCTGATTTTTTGGAGTTGAATTAGCAATATACATTTCGTTAATAAATACAAAATATCCAAAATTGTAAATTACTGCAACTTTATCTTCTTCTGTTATTATGATGTTTTTTTTTTTATATTTCTGTTCATTTGACTTTGCATAAAAGAATTGCGTTACCTTAATATTTAGGTAATTCGGGACTAACTTTAACATAGATTATAATCATAAATATTTAATATCATTTGCACTTTAAAATATTCCAAAAAAAACCTGTAAAAGCTGAAAAGTATAAATATTTAATAAAGACATGCAGCTACAAATTTTACAACTCAATCATAATTTTATGATTTCAAAATTTAACGATCAAAAAAGTTTTAAAGCTGCTATTTACGTTGAACAACAGGGTAAGCAGACACTATACTTTCAAACTGCTGATGCTTACAATTTGATTGCAGATCAATAAAAGTAGTTTAACAGAACTAAAATTTTGATCAAGTGAAAATTATAATAGCTCAACAACAACTACACTCAAAAAAGTTTGACAGCTACTACATGAGAGTTGTGTGTGTAGTAATCAGCAGTTGTTATTTTTAACTGTAGTTACGTTTATTTTTCTATGTAGAAATACAAAACAACTGTTATGACATTTATTTACCAAAACAACTAACGAAAAATATCATGATATCGTAACAGTTGTTTACAGCAATTATTTTTAAAATCATAATAACCAACTATCAAAATAGTATTTTTACAGTGAACAGTTACCCAGGCAGAAATTGCCAACTGTACCAAAAATAATATACTGGCAGAGCGATGATTTTATTAAAATTACTACGCTTTGTTAAAATAAGGTAAAGTGAGAAGGTCTCGAGTTCGATTCCAATCACGAACACATACATTTTTTTTATTTTTTATAATTTTTTTTTATAAAATTAAGTTTTTTTTTATTAAATTTAGCCCCAGTTTATGTATTACGCAAATGGTCTAAACGAAAGCAAAGTAACGAAAATTTGTTTTTGTTTCCCATATATGTTTGACGAAAGTAATTGTCAATTGCTATCGTTTAGAGTATTTTCGTAATATATAAACAGACCCATTATTTTATTATTATTTTATTTTTTTTTCAATAGTCAAAAATAACTACATTTTTAGTTAGCTGCATATACCTTTGTTTTAACTGTCATTTTCAGTTGATTCTGCCAACAAACTTTCTTGAGCGTGCATACATGAAGTTGTTTTTTACGACATCATTTAGTATTTGACTACAATGTAGCGAAAAAATGCAGGTTGACTGAATGGTTGGTATGATGCTGTTTTTATGTGATTTTAATCGTCTCGTGCATTTAGTCTTATGATGGAAAAAGGTGCATTTAGTATTTGTAAGCAATTAACAGTGAAATCGTTATAAAATATTTAACATTTTTTTTGTTAATTCAAATGCAACATTGTTGTAAGATAACGATATAATAAACAAAATGCAGAAGCTACGCGCGTGTTTGAGTTTAATAACACTATGCGACATCGGGATGGGATGAAACCAACGGGAAATGTTATATCGGTCAAAAACAAGTTATACGTGTCCCGGCGTTTCGCTGGGTCAAGTCTAGGAATCGAGATATATTGATTTGAAATTAGTAACTATCATATAGGGGAAATTGTCACCTTTGGTGGTCTTTTTTTGACATAACTCGAGAACCACTAGTCCGATTTTGCTCAAATAATTTTAAAAAAAATTAAAAATTACAATTTCTTTAATCTGTTCATATAACGTTTTTCTATATACTCAACAGTTTTGCCGGTAAAAATAAATGTATGAAGAAAAAAAATATTTTTTGCCTAAAATATTAAATTTTTTTATTTTTTAAATTCATAAAAAATCCAAAACGGAAAAAAGGCAAGTCGTATTACTTTCACGCAAAGTCACATAACCTTTAAACAAAATGAGACATAGATCATGAAAATCGATGGACGCGTTTCGCTTTTATTCACAATTAAGTGAAGGTATCTTATTTTGACAAGAATATTGATTTTATGTTTCAATGAGTTTGGATAATATTTATTATATATTACACTATGCGACAATCAAAATCGGGATGGGATGAAACCAACGGGAAATGTTATATCGGTCCCGGCGTTTCGCTGGGTCACCCCTAGGAATCGAGATATATCTTTTTTTTGACATAACTCGAGAACCACTAGTCCGATTTTGCTCAAACAATTTTAAAAAAATTAAAAATTACAATTCCTTTAATCTGTTCATATAACGTTTTTCTATATACTCAACAGTTTTGCCGGTAAAAATAAATGTTTGTTACCGCTACCATAAAAATCAATAACCTTTTGTTTATTACTTTTTTTTAATATTTTAGGCAAAAAATATTTTTTTCTTCATACATTTATTTTTACCGGCAAAACTGTTGAGTATATAGAAAAACGATATATGAACAGATTAAAGGAATTGTAATTTTTAATTTTTTTTAAATTGTTTGATCAAAATCGGACTAGTGGTTCTCAAGTTATGTCAAAAAAAAGACCACCAAAGGTCAAATCGATATATCTCGATTCCTAGGGTTGACCCAGCGAAACGCCGGGACACGTATAACTTCTTTTTTACCGATATAACTTTCCCCGGTAGTTTGAACCCTTCCCGATCACTGACCCCTACCATTTGTCTCACAGTGTTATTTATTATTAACACGTAAAATTAAAAATTATTACAGGTAATTATTAGGTTATTACATAGATACATAGGTTATAAAAATCGATGAACGCAAAACTTATTTTCGTTTGTTTGCACCCTTTACTTTCTTGCGTGGTGGTTCGCCCACTTGTTCAGAGTCTGTATCGGATGAGGATCTGTCTTCATCTGGAAAAAATCAATTGTTTTTAATCAGTCAGTTAACTTCATTTTTGTGACTTACCCTCGGAGGAAACTCCCATTGTATATTCTTCTTCATCTGCATTGTCGGGATCGTACGTCTCTTGCGACCACCAACAAATTTCAGCCAGCAGCGAATCGAGCCTTTTGCCTTTATATCGCGTTTCCATTGGCACTGCCACTTGATGGAAGCGCTCGCCATGTTTATCCGACTCTGAGGCTAGCTGCTTGCTGAAGTATTCGAGATGGTGATGCAAGAAGTGAATTTTGAGGGACATATTCACTCCAATTTTCTGGAAGTAGTGCAACATCGTGGTCACAAGAGCGGGTTAATTATGTGCTCGCGTACTTCCCAAAAAATATCGTATGACTTTCTTCACTGCCCTCCACGCAAAGTAATCATTACCGTCTAAAGCACCTTTAAATTCCTTTGATTTTATGAGCTTTCGTATATCCGGCCCATTCAGAACACCTTCCTTCAATTTTGCTTCGCTGATTCGTGGGAAAATATTATTCAAACAATCAACAATTTTCGGTTGCTTCACAATGGCCTTGATGAAATTTTTTACGATTCCCAGTTTGATATGGAGAGGGGGTATGAGGACGTTCTCCATTGGCACCAGTGGATCATTTACGCAGTTGTGTCCTTTCTCCGTTGGATCTCGAGGAAGCCAGTCATGCGTTTCGTATTGGTTTCCCTTAAATCGGGTATCCCAAAGACACAAGAAACACATGTTTTTCGTATAGCCTCCTTGGAGACCTCTTAGCATCGCCACGACTTTCAGATCACAACTGATCCGCCACATGTGATTAGTGTAGCAAACTTTATCCAAAATTATTTTCATCGAATCCTATGTTTCGCTCATGTCTGTGCTGTAGCCAATGGGAATGCTTGGTTTTTTATTATATTTATGTAGCAAAACGACTTTCAGGCTTGATTTCGAAGAATCGATGAACATTCGCCAATCAGCTGCGACATAATTAATGGCCATCGCCTCCATCAGTCCCTTTATATCGTGGCAGTAAACAAATGTGTTCCCTTCGTTGAGTGTGTAGTACCGTTGGAATAGCAATTGTCGTCTTCGATATCCGGTGACTTTGACATTAGGCTCCAAATTGTTGCCTTCTTTCAAAAGCTGGGCAAGTTTTTCTGCTTCACGTTGAGAAAGGTTTAGTTCTGCAACAATCTTGTCCATTCTTGCTTGTGATATTGGAATTATTTTGTTCGATGGGCCGGCTTCTGGTGTTGGTTTATAGGTGAAATCCGATTGATCCATTGTTTCAATAGAAAAAGAAGTTTCTCTGTCAGGACTTGGAAGCGGTGGAATTGGTATTTCATCCGAATGCGGTAGAGGTATTTGTGCACTTCTAACAGATATGTAAACTCTTCGTTTAAGGCCTTTACGATTTACTCCACATATTTTGTTTGCGCAAGCGTAACAGTTATCGGAATTGTGCTCTCCTGGATCAGTCCAAATCATTGGTACATCAAAAGAAAGTGAACTGCGTTTCCCTTGGATCCACATGTTAAGAGCATTGTAGCAGGTTTTACAATTTTTGTCTGGGGCCCACGAAACGCCGCGAAATATTTCGGAATCAAAATAAAGTTTAAAAGCACGCTCCACTTGCTAGTGAGTAATGCAGTATTTGTTGAAAAAGCTCTTTTGCCACAAACGTAACAAAATAAATTGATATTTTCTGGACAATTTGCACTCATTTCGGTTTTATACTTTTATTACATTTTCGTCACTTTAAAAAAATCGTACTTTACGCGTTCGGAGACACTTGTTGAATGACAAAAATCGATCAATGAATACCTATAAAAACTACGTAAGTTTCAATATTTTACTGAGAGGTACTTATGAATTGGCGCATCTTTTAAGGGTGGCTATATACCTGATTCGTGTGCGTTTTAAATTTTTCGAAACGTTCTAAAACATGACCACGCATAAATGTGGGTGCAATTTGTGTAACAAAATCATGCAGGTAGCCAACGGAAAAAACCCAAATAATTAAAAAAGTGCACTTTCCTTTTTTCGTTTTAATTGTCCACGCCCATATATGACCGTTTTTTAGTTTGTTACCGCTACCATAAAAATCAAATAACCTTTTGTTTATTACTTTTTTTTTAATATTTTAGGCAAAAAATATTTTTTTCTTCATACATTTATTTTTACCGGCAAAACTGTTGAGTATATAGAAAAATGTTATATGAACAGATTAAAATTGTTTGAGCAAAATCGGACTAGTGGTTCTCGAGTTATGTCAAAAAAAGACCACCTAAGGTGACAATTTCCCCTATATGATAGTAACTTACTTCAAATCGATATATCTCGATTCCTAGACGTGACCCAGCAAAACGCCGGGACACGTATAACTTCTTTTTTACCGATACAACTTTCCCCGGTAGTTTAAGCTCTTCCCGACCACTGACCCCTACCATTTGTCTCACAGTGTAATAATTAATAATTCGAATGTTAATGCAACAAGTTATTTATTGGGGAAAGTATAATGTTTCTACCAATTTACAGAACACTGGTAAATATAGCTGCATCAGGCATGTAGTTGTTTCCCCATCCCATTCAGTGGGAAATTAAAACCATTAATTGCCCTTAAAAACAATTTAAGGACCTTAGCGCTATACCACATTGCACAGTGGGGTATTTTTAAAATATGTTACAAATAATTCAGCCATTTCCCTCCGGCTGGTCGAATTGCAATGAAACTTTTAAAACCGATAGCAAACATATTTTCTAGCTTAAGTTTTGACGAAGAGCACTACATCAGACCCCAGAAAACGGAACTTGGTCTGATTTTTTATCCATGGCGAAGCCAAATAAGATGCTATGGCCAACCTATTATTTGTGGAAGATTTTTTTTGATAATATTTATTTTTCAAAATTTAAAGAGCATGTTAATTAAACCAAAAGTTTCAAATCTTATAGCTATATAATTATTTAAACATGTTGACAAAGCATTAATTACAGCTAATTGCATTGGATGTGTGTGTTAAAATGTCATTTATTTGTTTTTTGACAAAGATGTCCTTGATATTATAAAATAAAAAATGTTATTGTTTATTCACTATATTGCCTTCATATATGGTTAACAACAGAACTTCTAGCTCTATTATTTAAACATCAATTTAAATAGTTCCAATTTAATTCTCCATAAAAAAAGGAAAAAAAGAAAATGTGCCAGCAACATTTCATTTTCAACAACAAAACTACAATTTCAGGTAATAAATGCAAAATGTCGCCAATTAAAAATTTGTTGCATGCCATGTTAACTTTGTAGATATTACAACAACTCTAATAATATGCAATCTGTATTATAAAAACAATCCACACCATACATGCATGCCTCATGTAAGCACGCCAATAAATATGCAATACAATTTTCTACAAAATAAAGAAAAAAGGTTTTAATTTCAAAATCATGCCAGCAGTGAAAGCGGTAGTCATCATTTACTTAAGTAATTCCAATTAGAGTTTGGTTTTCATTGATCATAAACGACATATAGTTTGTTTTGTTTTAAATCCTTTTGAGCGGTGATGGTTTGAACAGGCTTCTAAAAAAGTATCATCAAACTTAAAAAACAACAAACATGGATTCATATTACATGAGCGCATATGGTTCAGATATGCCCATATATGATTCATCTGCAGTGGAGGCTCCAGCTAAAGCCTCTGAAGTGGAGGGGAGGTAAATTATAAAAAAAAAAACTTCAGTTTAAAAACGTGAGTTTTTAAATTTCACAAAAACTACTTTTTAACATTTCTTGGTTTTGGACAGATACGACTTTTTGGATATTTTTGATTTCCGCAGCGCAAGGTTTAACGATTTTATGAATGAAACTCTTATAGCTAGATATGAAAGGCTTTAAAGTCCAAAGGAAATTACTAAGTTAAATTTTTAATAAAAATTTATTTCGAAATTTCAACTGTAATTTTTGATACGTATTTGACTTCTAACAAACATAGGTTAATAATGACAAATTTCAATTTATATTAAACGAGTAAAAAAGTTAAAGCCGGGCATACCGACCATATAATACCCTACACCAGTCTGGTTAAAAGCCACTTGGACTTGGACTTGTGTCAAAATTTTCTTTAAAATGATAAAAGAAGAGAAAATCGGAAATATAGGCCATGTGAGCGATAGGTCCATATACACACATAGAACAGATTCGTTGTGGCAACCGAATTTGTTGCCAACCGAATTTAGGTAGTTACATGTACTATCACATTATTCGGTTACAGTTTCCGACATTTGCAGTTATGTCTACCATGTTAGAATAGCGTATTCAGTACATCCAACTGATTATTTTTTACGTCTCCTACCGAATTAAATGATACACTGTTTCCAATTTTACTCTGCTTTTTTAATTTATATATATAAAAACAACACAAAATAAGTACATATTTTAAAAAAGATAAAAAAATATTGTATTTACAAAAATAAATTATCACGGTACATATCGAGCTTTTTTAATGGAAACCCCAGATTTTTACAGTACTGATACTTTTTCGTTTGGAAACGCCTCAGATTTTGAAGGTACTTTAGATTCCTGGAATATTTTCCTACCAGATGAATTTTTTCGGGATCATATTAATAAAATCTTGAACTCATAAGGGAACTTGCACTTCAGATTCTTTAACTAAATAAAAGAGACCTCAAACTTCAGTTAGTAAATGGATTTGAAGTTTTGTTTGTAATTTTACTAACCTGAGTTGAATTAATTTCTCCTTGTTCTTGGTTTTTTCAGCTTTTACCTTTTTGAATTTGCTGAATATATTTATTTTTGTTTTTTTTACACTTTTGTATTTTTTATTTTTATATTGACGTTTTAAAAATCAGTGAATGTTGAAAATTTTTTGTTACTATAGACTGGTGGTTGTACGCATAGTATAATATAGTAGCTTTACTCTTTTTCTGTCATTTGAAAAAATGAAGTAGTGTTTGTAATTTTACTTGTACATATGGTTCTTAATACCACTACAACTACATGAGATAGGGACAAGCTCTCAATTTTTTAATGAGTGGGGCTACTATAGTATACTATGGTTGTACGTACTAATTTTTGTATTTAGTTACGGTTGGGTCTACCGATCATTACCACAATTGATTATTTGATTCCATATTAGTTAATGTAACCAATTATTGAAGTATCACAACATACAGTGAGTTGTATTAAAAAATCATTGATAATAAGAATATTTTTACTGTCCAAACTAAAAAAATTATATAATCGGTACTAAATTTTTTGCTAAGCAAATGATTTTTCATTTTTTCAACCGAATTTCAACTTATTTGTTCTCTGTGTATATGAACCAATCCTATCTAAAATCAATAAGCTTTGTTTTTGAATCCATGTCAGTTAGCGTACCAAAATATCTTCGTATTAGCGACCTGCACCATGTAAACAAGCCAATTTTGGGGGACACTTATGTGACTATGCACTAGGTCTAAATATGGACCGATAACCAAAACATGGATAACCAAAATCAATAGGCTTCGTCCTTGGGCCAACATAGGTCGGTGTTCCAAATTTCATCAAAATATCTTAAAATTTACGACCTGTAGAGTGCGCACAAGAATACATGGACATTAGACCGACTCACCTTACATATATGTACAGAAAAAAAGCAAAAAAAAGTGCTCCCCTCAAAATAAACCTTGGTTTGTTTTATAACACTATGCGACAGTCAAAATCGGGATGGGATGAAACCAACGGGAAATGTTATATCGATCAAAAACAAGTTATACGTGTCCCGGCGTTTCGCTGGATCACCCCTGGGAATCGAGATATATCTTTTTTTGACATAACTCGAGAACCACTAGTCCGATTTTGCTCAAACAATTTTAAAAAAATTAAAAATTACAATTCCTTTAATCTGTTCATATAACTTTTTTCTATATACTCAACAGTTTTGCCGGTAAAAATAAATATTTGTTACCGCTACCATAAAAATCAATAACCTTTTGTTTATTACTTTTTTTAATATTTTAGGCAAAAAATATTTTTTTCTTCATACATTTATTTTTACCGGCAAAACTGTTGAGTATATAGAAAAACGTTATATGAACACATTAAAGGAATTGTAATTTTTAATTTTTTTACAATTGTTTGACCAAATCGGACTAGTGGTTCTCGTCCGGTTGATTAATGCATTTGTTAGTTATTTTTCAACAGTTAAAAATAACAAAAGTTTTCGTTATTTTAAATTTAAATGCCTTTGTCGCGTTTTTAAATGCATATACCTTTGTTTTAACTATAATTTTCAGTAGATTCTACCGAAAAACTTTTGTGACTGTAGCTACGACCTTAAACAAAATTTTATAAAGAACCCTTATAATCACTCCCTCTATATTCAGAAGCTATGGGAACCACTCAACAATTTAAAATTTCTAATGAGAAAAGTTAAGTCTGCTTAGAAGAAATACAAGGATTTTCATTAAGCCTGAGCTGGCTATACAAACCATTGTTTGATTCTCTTCAGGTAAAGATTTTTCAACACTCAACCAAAAAAGTCTATAATGGCTACTGAAAATTTTGCTGTTATTACGGGAAATTTAACTGTTTTGAGCGGTATTTTTTGCTAATTTTAGCAACACATGTCTGCTGATTAGTAAAGACACAATAAAATTTTCTGAGTGTTATTTCCAAACTAAGAATAGTAAATATAAACTAAACAAGAATTGTAAAAAATCAAAAAAAAAATTTTTTAAATTACCCAGGAAAAAATTTTACAATCGGTTGCCAACCACACCAATTCTACAACTGGTTACACTGCAACCGATTCCATGGAACTGGCTACGGAATCAGTTCCTGGGATCCTATATGGAAGGTGTGACTGACGTAGAATCAGTTCTACAACTAGTTCCAGAACTGATTCTAGGGCAACCGGTTCCACTTTGGAGCTATAGAAGCGGTTGCTTTTGGGACAATTTCAAACAAAAATAATCGGTGTTAGAATCAACAGTAGAAGGGGTTGTGAATGAAAAGTAGCTATTCTACAACCGATTCTTTGGAACAGAAAATTTTCCTGGGTAGTATATATTTTCTGCTAAATTTAGCATTCCGTTTTGAAAAATTAGTAAAATATTTTGCTGAAATCATCAGCGTGAATTAGTAAAAAACCCGCAATTTGTAATAAGAGAATAGCAAAAATGATTACTAAAAAAATTGTACTAAAAATCAGTATAAAAATAATAAAGTGCGATTGGAAACTGTTTACAAATTTTTTTACTAACTTTTTTATCTGAGTGTAAAATCGGAAGAATTTAGTAAAGTTCCGTCAGGTAAATATAATAAAATATTTGAGGGAATAAGAATGGTTCACTCAAAAGTTACTATTGAAAATGAACTTTAGTTAAAAGTAGATTTACATTCATCCAATAAAACTCCGATAACCATCAAACCATAATCATTAGGATAACTATAATAATTAAAATTATAATTTACGATTTTAACAATCTATAAAGGTTATTAAAAATTTAAGTATATCTGTAACAAATTATTTTCAACAAATTATGCTACAAGCAACTCTCATTTCCTTTGCCACGTATCGTATCTAATAAATAATTTTCTTATCAGGATATAAATATAAAATAAAACATAGAAATTAACATAAACCTATTATTAAATTTATTACAAATAAACTCAATTATCGTTTTTAAAGTCGACTCTGCAACTAAGCCACTTTTATTTAAAACAACCCACCTGTTTATGATGATGGTCAATGAAAACCTTTAAATAGTATTTCTTATCAACACCTTGCTTTATTTTTATGACTTTCAAAATAAAAAGACCAACAAAGGCTAACGCCTTCAAATAGTCTTTTAACCAAATTGTGTGATTAACATTCTAACACCTTTTTCTCACACAAATACTAGTGAATACACGTACGTAGATACAAAACAACAATCGATATTTCTTTCCTATTGAATGCAGCAACAGCAACAAAGAACGTTTTATGATGTTCCCATTTAGTTGACATGATTAGATGAAGTGAACGTCGATTGTATAACAAAACATCTTGGTAAAGTGTGAGCGGCATACTTTTTTCACCTGAAGGCAATTAATAGCAAATAACCAAACAACAAATAAAAACAAAAACCTTAAAATAAGCCATAAATTTTAGTTTGTTAATTTTCATATCAGTTAAATTAACACCACATACTTATTTGTACAGGGCCTGTTTGAATGGAGTAGTACGAGAGTATCCATTCTTTAAAGATGAAACTGACCCACACGGCTATAAAAAAAAGTAATCGTTTAGTTTATTATTTTTTTTCTGTTCTTTAATAAGACATTGTATGACAGAACTCAAACAAGGCATGAAAGGTTGGTTGAGAATTAACTTTTTATTTAAAATCTTCAACAATATAAGGCCCTCCAAATGTAGCAAGTAGCAAGTTTAGTTTTTTTAGGTTAGAGGATAACTGTCCTTTCCAAGGACATTTGATCGATTTTTCGATAAAACTACTAAAATATATTTCTCCAACCACTTTGTAGCTATAAGATATTTCACTAAGCTATTCGAAGACAAATGCCTCAGGTTACTTCTAAGCAACTATCAAATTAACCCAGAGCCTAAGGTCCTTTACTTTCATGTTAAATCTTAGAAAAAATACTCAATTTGAGTGCATATTTTACATTTGTTCAATTATTACTTTTATTGAAGAGGATATATGATAAGGTGGTGTTTTTATGCCAGTCAGCTTTCATATCAAAGTATAGGTCAGCGGTAGAGAGCTATACTAGAAATCATGAGGTCGCAAGTTCGATACCCGGTGGCGAAAATAAAAAAAGTGTTTTAAAAAAGTTTGTAAAACAAAAAAAATATATATTTTTTTTTGGGAAGAATTTTTTTAACTTTTAATCAGAGACCCAAAATAACTGTTATATTTCTGAAAAAGTCACCATCCAAATTTATTTAATTATAATATTTCAATAATGCACTATATTTGTTAAATCACAATGCACAAAAAAATCGCAAAGTTTGGCAAAGATTTTAATTTTTTCAATTTTTATATTTTACTCTATAAATTTCTGTTGTTTTTTGATTTTTATTTTAAAACTTTTTATAAAAGTTACAGAATGATTTTTTTGAAAAAATTAAGTACTAACTTTTTTATTTGATAATAAAATAAAAATTAAAAATTGACCTAAATTGAATGCCGGAAGTTGCTGGAATATACATATTTACTCACTTTAAATCACTGTTTAATCTTTTATTAACACTCCTGATGATGTCAGGATATTATAATTGTTGAAGTCATTGGTTCTATGGCTTTTGATTTATATTCTTAATTGTTATTTTTTGATAAAGAAAAAAAATCACAAAATAACTTTTATTATTTTTGAAAAAATAAAAATCGTGTCTGAATTGTTTTTGTTTGAATTAAAAATAAAAATCAAACAGAGAAAATAAACAGAAAATTAAAAATATTCAAACAAGAAATAATTGTAAAATAATCAGTTTTTTGTATAAAAGTTGTAACTGTTACGTCCCTGCTTTTAATTGGTGAAGAAGAGTTTCGTTCGCTCACGTTTAAAAAGTACTGGAGAAAATGTTGAAGTGGGAGTACTCCTCTGCGATGACAACTCAATGTTAAAATCAGTAGTGTTTATTAGACCGTACCTAAAAAAAAAGTTCGCCGTACACCGTCCAATCTAAAATATTTTTGCAAGTAGGTTTCAAAAAAATTTTTTTGTTTTTCGATAAACCAAGCAGAATTTTTTTATAGTTTTATGGTTGCCGTATGGGCCGCCTTTTAAAATCTTTTTCATTGGATATGTGGTTATGTAACTACATACTTGGTAATGGTAACTAGTTACTTTTGTTATTACATTTCTTTTTACCTTTATATGGCGATGTCGCGAAAAATAATGAGTTGTCGTTACACACCAGCTACGAAAAATCAAAAATATATCGTTACCTATGTGCTTACCAGTACTGACAAAAATAATGAGTCTAAAAATAGATTTTCTAAAAAATAAATTATATAAAAAAAAATATTTTTTATTGTATTTTTTTTTTTAAATAAAATTTACTGGTGCGGGAATCGAACCTGGGTCTACAGATTGCCAGTCAACAGCTCTATCATCTGAGCTATATCGACATGTAATATTTAATAGATAAAAACATAATTGACCTGCTGCACACAAGTAAGCTTACTCGCCAACATACAAAAAATCAAAAAATATGTGGTTACATATATCCTTACCAGTGTTTAAAAAATATTGAGTCTAAAAATAGATTTCAAAAAATTTAAAAAAAAATCTACAAAATTATTTTCTATTTGAAATAATGATAAACATCAGCCATTATCAGTAACTCATTATTATATGTTTTAAAATAATGCAGAAGGTAAGAGGGTGTCATTACTGGTACTCCAAAAAATAATGATATGTCATTACCGTTTCTACACTGGGTACGTTCGCCAAAAAGAATTTTTTTTTTTTGGAATTGCCTTGCAAAAATACTTTATATTTGAGGGTGTACCGCACACCTTTTTTCTGCCTGTAAGGTGGTACGGTCTAATGTTTATTTTAAAAAAGAAGTACATCTAGATCTTCAATTGTGGTGCTTTTTATACTGCTTCCGCATCCCTTTTTTTGCTGAGTAGTTGCTTTGGATCAAATGTTGAAAAAAAACAGGAAGAAGCAAAAGCGAGCCAATCCTCGCAACCCATTTTTATCCTCTAAGTTCCCGAGTTGGTATAAAAGCCCATAAAAGATAACCTTAGAATTTATTTTTCAACAACATATCCCAGTTTTAAGGAAATGACTGTTAAGCTTGCAATACCCCAGCAAAAATAAATGGAATGACTTCTAAATGAATCACTTCCTTCATTACAAAGAATTACTCCCTTAGGAATGGGTTTTAAACAACATCTAATGCTGCAATAAATATATGCTAGTCAGAAGTTCTTTTTCATGGGTGATAAGAAGTTAATATTTTGTATGGGGGTTGCATAGGAACGTGCTGGCACAGAAATCAGAGGGTTCGAATCCCACCAGGTGGAAAAAAAATTTTTGTAACTTTTTTTACACAATTAATAATTTTTTTTCTATTTTTGTACACTCAAAAATTAATTTTTGAAACGATTTAATTTTTTTTTTTAATTTTCTATTAATTTTTAACGAAATTTTATGAAAATATAAAAGTTCTAAATAAATATGTAATTCTTCAAATATTTTTTGTGAAAATACGAAAAATGTAAATATTACAATTTTGTTTGTATTTAAAAAATTGTACTTTAAAAAATCCATTTTGATCAAATTTTTACTAAATGTATTTAGAAACTAAAGGTGCGTTTACAATGATGGAGTACTCCAATCTGTAGCAAATTCAGTTTTTTTCTCTTTCATATTAACACATTTTTGTATTTTACTATCTCTTTTTATTCCACTCCAGAGTAAAACTTGTTTGACTCTGGAGTACAGATTTGCTGCACTCTAGAGGTAACATTGCTCTGTTAAGTGTTTAACATGACAAATATACATAAAAAGACACATCACTAATTTGTTCACATCTCTAATTGTCAACAAATTAGAAAAAAAAATATTTAAAAACATAAAACCAACACAAAATATTTGTGTTGGGAATTTTACTATAAAATAAAAAATTATTTTAAAAATTAGAAATTCGCGAAGCAAAATGTAAGTATTAAAGTGTCAAATATTTTTTGAAGTAACTCTACTCTGCATTGTGAACAGTTAACATTTTAATCTGTGCTGCAGAGTAGAGTCACTCTATCATTGTAAACGCGCCTTAAATATAACAGAAAAAGAAAAATCCTGTAAACATTTTAGTTGGAACTAGTAAAAATAAGTTAAAACTTACCTTGCAGAAAAAACTATTTTTTATCTACTAATATGCTGCAAAATTTTTTCCGGATTTTATTAAAGTAATTCGTATTAAAAGTGTACTTAAATGTAACCAAAATTTTGTAAATTTAACAGTTTTATTTTTCCTTCTTATCTTACTAGTATTTAGCAAAAAACAATCTGCTAATATCAGCAGTTTTTTTGCAAGGTCATTTTTAATTACATAATTTTTAGTAGCTTTTTCTCCTATTTTTACAGCTTTGTTTCTTTCTATGAGTGTATTCTTTTTATTAAAAAAAAACACTTTAAAAAAAAACAACTTTATATATTTTCCAATATGTTATATATTTTTGTTAATAAAAATAGAAAGAAATAAATATAACAATTTACTGAACAAGACTGCTAAAAGTCAGCTATAAGTTATAACAAGCCATAGCATAAGGGGTAGAGCGTCTGCTTGAAATGCCAACGAGTGTGGGTTCAAACCCCACACGATGCACGATTTTTTTTTTTTTTTAATTAAATTAAAATACAAACAAGTGAAAATGAACTTCCGTTTCATCGGTTCAAATATACATAATATGTTTCAAAAAAGAACAACTTCACTACTCCCTATTCATCTGTTGTTATGTTTTTACTACTTCTTTTTCCTCACTTTTTTTCCTGGGGCCTTCCTTAAAAGAGATTTGGAAAAAGAATTTGAGATTACATTGTGAAAGGAAACATTGTTCTAAATTTTGTAAGTTTTCGATTAAGAGGGCTTTCAAAAGCAATATTAAATGCATTTGGAACGCGACATACTCTTTCTTATTGAAGAAAAATATGTCTATTTTTGGCATGCATCGAGAAAAATCTTTCCACCCCTGCTCTAGAAGAATATCACTCTGAAAAAAAGTTTCTGTACTAGAAATTGAAGCGATTCACTATTTTTTAAATCCCACATAAGGCCGAAAGCCTGCCTTAGGTATATGTTTAAATCTTTAGCATGAGTTGGTTATAAAGCTAAAATTTGTTTTCGGATCTTTGCTTTAACCTAACATTATCTCCGTTGCAACCGAACAATTTGTTTTGACTAGATTCTTCTTTTATTCTAAACTAGAGCTAATCATTCTATAACCAGTTGCGGAACAGGCTTTAATCCAAAATTAATATTTTAGATTCGAGAAAGAGTATTTGAAATCAGTTTTATAGAACCACTTCTCGTAAGGCCAGCATCAAAGGTTGGACATTTAATTTCTATATTATTGATAGTTAATGGTGACCAGCACCCATTAAAAGGTTTTTATAAAATGTTAAAAATAAATCTTCTTCTATAAGACCAAAAAATAAAAAAGGGTTTCCTTAACTTTTGTTTTATTATCAATTTAATTTTTTTTTTGTTGTAGTTGATGGTCATCATCAAAGTAGAATCTGTATGTTGTTGTTTCAAAAAATCTTAAAATCTTTTCCCTTTTAGAGTGTCCGTCTGTATTTCAAGATGAAGAAACCCAAAAAAAAAAAAACGAACAAAAAGTGTCAAAACATTTTGTTAATATTAAATGCATATAAATTAGTCAAATGTAGTTAAGCCGCATATTTTTCTACCTCAACGGTTAATAGACTGTACGGGGATTTGGTATGACTGTGCGACTGACTGTGAGTAGACTATGGGGGAATCAGGTGTTTGTTTGATCATATCACAACTAATGTGTTGCTAATTTCATGCACTCCAGATATTCTTTTTGCATGTAGCAGAAGAAACACCAAATTGAACCTGCTGTTGATATTAAAGCCTTAAAATATTTCCACCATATAGTTTGTTGGCCTTTTTCGATACTACTTTTTTTTATTAATTTTTTTTTTTTTTGGTGCGCACATTTAATCTCGACAAGTGTTACTGTTGTTTTTTGTTCATCGTTCCTTTGGAACGTTCGTTTTGCTTTCCTTCCTTTGCCATTTAACTGACATTCATCGTTTCCGCTTATCTTAAAATTTAATTATGTATATGCTAAGCGCATTAGCGTCTTTTAAATACTGCTAATAGCTGCAAGCGATTAGAATTTTGTTTATGAGTATTTGTTTTACTTTTGCGCCACATTTCTCTTCTTTTCGTTAGTTTGCATCCATCCATGTCTGTTTGCACGAGCTGAAGTCAGGCCATTTAAGAGACCATGTCAAATACAAATTTGTTGTGGTCTTGTATCTTTATATTTAATCGTGTTTAGTTATTTATTGCATTGATTTTTATAACGAACAAACTCCAGCAATCACACATTCATGTTTAAAGAAATTGGTAAATAATTTTGTATAATAGACTTTTTGCGATAAGTAAATTTGAAACTGTTTATGGTTGAGGGGAAATGGGTTGGACCTTTTTCACGCCTTGCCTGGCAATGGGTACCTCTTTACCTTTTGGTTTACTTTGCAACCTAAAGTAATACGTTACTAATAAAGTGATACGTGAGTACTTATGAATGTGGGAGTTATTAAATAATGAGTTACCGATATCGAGATATATCACTACTTATTTGGAGGCTTTAAAATAATGCATTACTGATATTGTGTTATATTGTTCTTATTTGTAATGAGTTTAACCTTCTCAACGGCCTAAGGTGTTTTTAATGAAATTTATAGCATGTGTTCCTCACGAAAAATAAACAATACATACGTTCTTCTACAACATTTTTTTTCGTTGTCTATTTTATGCGATATGTGCCAAAATAGGTTTAAAGGGAATCTCGAAAAGTAGCTCATAAAAATTACTAATTTTAAGCAAAAATTAGTACCCTTACCAAGATGTACATAGTTACAGTAAAAACATTACATTTTTTGTGCTATTACTTAAGAGGATGTAGCGATTTTCGTTTTTCGAAAAATGTGAAATTGAGCGAAAACGCACCTTAACTTCAATATATATTATTCAAACTACTTACTTATAACAAATATATTAATTTTACCAAATTTCAGAAAAATCCGTCCATTCGTTTTCAAGTTAAGCCGATGTCCTTTAAAGGTATTATTATGGAATCATGTGTGTCCTTGAACCAAAGTAAGGAATTTTTTGAATAATTTAAGCTTCAATCTTAGTGTCATTATCAATTGTTTTAATCAATTTAAATATGTTTTTAAAATTTTTGGAAATTTGTTTGTTTTAAAATATTTAGTGTCATTATCAATTGTTTTAATCAATTTAAATATGTTTTTAAAATTTTTGGAAATTTGTTTGTTTTAAAATATTTATTTTTCGAAATTTTATTTTTGACACTTTCTCGCTTCCAAACCGTGCACTGTACAAAAAAAAAATTATTCACAAAAAATTTAATAAATTTTGTTTTCTATTGAAAAAGCTTATTATTAAATACTCATTTGACGCATTTGTGGTCAATTTAATATACCCCGCCTGGAGATGGGATTGCCGGTTAGAGGGTTAAAGTCGTGTAACCAATGAGTTACGTATTATTTATTTATTTATTACTTCCTACGAGTATGTACTTATTTTAGCCGCTATTGCCAACTAGTGAATTTATTACATTACATATTACAAGTAACGACTTATTTCAGTACTTTCTTCGTAATGACTTGAATCTATACCGGCATTCTTTATGCAACCACTTATCTGTAATGGCACCCCATGTTAAAATAATCCGTTATTTGACACAAGTGTAAGCACTTGCAATTTTTGGTATCTTATTCCATTTCCATTCTTTCTGTCAATACTGGTAAGCATATAAGTAACAACATATTTCTTTATTTTTCAGCATAACTCATTATTTTGCGCGACATCGCCATACAAAAGTAATAATATAATAACAAAAGTAACTAGTTACCATTACCAGGTATATAGTTACCCAGGAAAAACAAATTGGAAGTAATGCTTTACAAAGTACATCTTTCACTGTTTCACAAGTATCCGTTAGTGTATTTATACTGCTTTTTTAGAAGTAATTCTGAACAAATTCAAAAAATCACTTCTTTCGTTGCTTCCAAAATATTCGTTGGTACATTTTTACAGCTTTTTTAGAACTATATCTGAACAACATCCAAAAAATCACTTAAGTATTCCTTCTATAGCATAATTGCTATAAAAGTGATCCTAAATAGTGATTTTGGTATCATTTGGCATTTCCAAACAGAGGGTAGCGGGTGCGATTACTGGAGGAACAATATTCAATGTTTTTTTTATTTTTAAAATTTTTAAAAATATATAAAATAAAAATGTTTTTATTTTTTTTTAACTTTTAATTGGTAAAAAAGGGTTTCCTTTGCATTCGTTCAAAAACTACTGAAAAAATGTTGAAGTGGAAGTACTCGTCTCCTATGACAACTCAATGTTAAAATCATTAGTGTTTATGTAAGAAGAAGAAGGACATCTAGATCATCAATTGTAGTGCTTCTACTGCTTCGGCGTCTCTGTTTTGTTTTGCTGGGTACGTAATAACATGCCTTCTAATGATTTTCTTTACTGGGAGCAAACTAGTAAGAAATTTAAAGCCGATCAGTCAACTACCCAGCAAAAAAATCCATTACAAAAAAGTTATTTTAAAAGCACTCCGAATAGCATCAACTGATTGTGAAGTAGTTACAATTTAGCTCTAACACTGATTTATTTTACACGTGATGTCCCATGTTGTCAGTAGTTCAATTTAAGCATTTTGTTAGTAATTTAAAAGTGATTACATGATGTTAATAAAGTATGGTTTTTAGGTATACATTTTCATCACATCAATACGAGTACATTTTGTTTGCATTTTTAGAGTGATTTAGAAGTACTCTTTTTAATATATAATATAATACAATATAATGTCTGAAATAACATATTTTAGAGGCAATTTTAATGTTAAGCCTTAACAGAGCCCATTTCTGAACCTATTGTGTAACAAAAGCTTCAATTTATTATTATTTTTAGGCCAATATTAAGAAAACACTTCTTTTGCATCTGAATCAATTCGATTAAGTTAAAATCAGACAATACCAATTTTTTTTTAATTTTTGTTCAACAGTTTTTTAAATAAGTTTGTAACATGTTTACTTCAGTCGTTAAATTCGAAAAAGCTACGATATTGAATTAAATAATATTAATACATTAAGACCGAGTTTTTGGGATGTCAGTTAATCTTGGTTTAGTTAAACCGAAAACGAAAAATAAAATAGATTTTAGAAGCAGTATTCCAGTTATAAACTGTGTTAAACTAAGTTTAAAGATAATCTACATCCTAAAAGGTGGTCCTAAAAGTTATATGTAACCCTCTGACTGATTATTTTTTTTTTAAACATTACTCAAGGAATTTTCAGAATATTAAAGCGTACTAGGAAACTATTTTTTGATTTTACAACTCTACAGTAATAAGGCCATCATTATAAATTTGCTGAATCCGCAGATCTATAATTGAAATTTTAGCTTTAAATTCATTAAAGAATCGGAGAACAGTTGGAGGACAGTTTTTCCCCAGACATATTTCGAAGGCGAATACCATGTCGTCATTTGAATTTTGCAAGTCAACCATCGTTAGCTTAAAATCAACTTTTCCTTTAAACGATGCATTAAGTTCCAACGCTATAATTTGCAATCGTGATTAGTTAAATTCTTATGTTGAAGAATTTCATTTAGCAAAATTTTAACTTTAATTAAAATTTGGAACTTTAATGTACATTTTAAAGTTGACGGCAGTTACTTTTTTAAATCTGTTTTTAAGTTAAAGAAATAATATATTTTTTGTCACTATAGAATTATTTATTTAGCTTGATTTTACGACTTTTAAGGTGTAATAGCAATTAAAGCATATCGACATTTAAAGCAGGTGACATTTATAGAACTTTTAATGTATAAGCAAAGGTAAGGGACCAACCTCTGTTAACGAACCTCTTGATTGGTATGTTTTAAACGATAAAATATGTTAACATTGCAACAAATTTTATTAACATATTTCTTTGGTGCACGGTGCAAAAGCACGCGAGCGACTTCATAGAGCCTTAACAATACATTTTAATTGTTAACTTTTATATATTTGCATTTAGTGAAAAGAAGAATTCATATTTGGGTCATAGTTCAGGAGGTTCAATGGGATCCAATTCTTTATTTCCTTCCCTTTTTCAATGGGAACTGTAATTGAAGTATTTTTTAAAATATGTACGAATAATTAAAAATATGTAAATAATCGTAAAATAATAAAGTACGTTAATAAAATTAACTATTTTGTTTTTTTAGAGATAAAAAATGGAATCTCTAACAAATTCGTAATTTACAAACAAATGCATTTACAAAGAAAAAAACAACATTATATATACATTTTTGAAAGTTGTTTTAAAGCACATACATTCGAAGCAGAAAAAGAGCACTTATCGCTCCATTGTAACCAATTTAAAAGTTGTTTGTTTTGAATGACTTACACATATTTTTGCTGGGTAGGTGTATTTAAAATAATCAGAATCAATAGATTTTGTATTTAGGCATATCTGAATCAGCGTACCAAATTTCATGCAGCGTGCGAAAAAGACAATTTTAGGGGGGGGGGACCATTGTATGGGCACTAGGTCCAAATACAGACCAATTTAAAGTGAAATAATAGGCTTCGTTGTTGGCCCGATATAAGTCAGTATACCAAATTTCATCACTATATCTTAATATCTGCGACCTGTAGCATTCGAAAATGCCCAATGAGCCCATGTGAATCAGTGCACCAAATTTCAAAAAAACATCTTCTGCCTACATTTTCTGCCTGCTCTACTTTCTAATTTCCTTCACTGAAAATATTATTACAGTAACTGACTGTAGTTTATTTAAAAAGTTATCCGTATATTTATTTTTAAATGATCATACAGTTAAAATTAAAATAAATATATTTTTCAACTGTTTTTGTCATTTATTTAAAAAATAAATTACATATAAATACGGAGTTTCTGTTACATTCTGTTATATTTTCATTTAAAATGTTTTGTTAAAAAAACAAACTCTTTTAGATTTCTGGGTCAGTTAAAAAACTAATTAAACTAAATATCATTTATTTTTACGGATTTTGTAGTTAATTTTTTGTAAGTTAAGAAAACGAAATTACTTTTTCAAAGACTTTGTAGTTAATTTATTAACATTTAAAAATAAATGAAAAGTTCTTTTGATTTAAATCAAAAGTTAGTAGACCGGTTTTCAAGTGATGTTTTCATTTATTTTAAATTACATTTTTAGTTAATTTAAACTACAAACTATTCTGAGTGTTATTATTATAATCTATCATTATATATTTTTTTTGTTTCATTATTATTAATTTCTTTTTAATTCTTTTCTTCTGATGTCTATTTATTATTCCTAACTGATACCAACACCAGATATTATTAGTATGTAAGATATAGTTTTTATTTTGGTGCAGCTTTTGATTAATGAAGTTTAATTCTGTGTTTATCGGATTATTTAAAATTAAATTAAAAATTACTTAAGTCGCGCAAACAAGCTAATTTTTGGACACTTTTATATTTTTTTATTATTGAAATTAACACACCACTTTTATTTATATAAAAAAAGATATTTATTTTATTTAGCCCGACACTTCTTTTCGCTTTTATAATTTTTCTTTCAATAATTCTTTTTTATAGATATGAAAAACATTTCAAAACAAATTGTTTAAACAAAGTATTCAAAACAAAGTAAATTACAGTAGGTAACAAAACTAATATAACAACAGGCACGAGGTCTAAACATGGACTGATTTTAACTATAATTAATAGGCTTCGTTCTTGGGCGGATAAACGTTGGTCTGCCAAATTTCATCAAAATATCTTTATTTTTTTTGCCGTGTTAATGTTTTCTCTTACATAAAGATACAAATTTATGTGTGAAACAATAAAAAAAATCCTACAAACTAAAAAAAACATCAAAACTTTCGTGACTATTAAACATTCAAGACTAAAGAAATCATAAAATAAATAAAGATTTTATCATAACAACAAAGTAATAAAATGTTCTTGAAAATCAAATAGAAACGCTTAAATTACACTTATGAAATATTAAATATGAATTTATAGGTAATTAAAGAACTAAATGTCCTTTCTGTTTTCAAAGCTAATCGCAAGCTCATTAACGATATATATTTTGGTATATTACATGTTTTTTTATAGTAGGTAAGGATAATAAATAAAATTTAGTTTCGAATAAAAATTCAAGAAAAAACAAACAATAAGGAGAACAAATTAGAATTAAATAAGGGGTGGGTGGGAGTATTTTAGTGAACGGTAAATATATTGCGGATAAAAGCGTTATATCGGTGGCGATGGTGGTGATAACAGAAAAATGTTGATTTTAGTTATTGTGGTATGTTGTATATATGGTACGCTACTAACCATATCCTTAAAAACTTGCAACGCTCATAAGTGCTTTTTCAACGGCATTTTGTTTCCGTTTGTAACCAAATTTACAGTGACGACGTTCTAAACATACTTCCCTGCCATTACTGTTAATGTTGTTGATGTTTTAGCTTTCGTTAATTTTGGTTATTGTTACAATTGGTTTATAAATCATTGCCACGATACACGTGACCTACTCTAGACACACACACACTGCCGTATATTTATTTTTTAAGAGTTACTTTTGGTATTTAAAACAACTTGACTTTGTTTTTATTCATTATTTGGCATGTTATCGAAAGGAACGTGTAAAAGGACAAGTTCAACACTTAAGTGTGGCCACTTCTCAGGGTATTTAAAGTCATTTAACCTCACTCTGCATAAGGTTGTAATTAATTTCGTGTTTGTTGTTGTAGTTTTTGTAGCATTTCTGTGGTAAATACATTAACAATCATTAAAGAAGGACAATTTCACAGTTAAAGGGAAACCTATGGCACGCTTGAGCATTTTTGGAAGCTGGTTAAAACTACTAAAAATTTATTAAAAATGACGTTGCAGAAAAATACTGCAGAATTAGGAGATTTTTTTTGCTAAATATTAGTAGGATAAGAACTGCAAAAATAATAAATAAAGGCTTTCCAAAATTGCGACACTTTGGAAAACTTACAACTTACTCAAAAAAATTTATATATTTTGAAATTCAAATACCTTGAGTAGGCCATGACCTAAATTTCATGTATGGAAAATTTCATTCGAATTTGACTTTTAGTTTCGTCAAAAATGACCACCGAGTTAGAAACGAGGCAAATTATTTTGCACGAATATATAAAAAATCCAGTTCTCAGTGCGCGTAAAATTGCGAAAAATGTAAAAGTGCACCACTCGACAGTTTCCACACACAGGAAAAAAAAAATTGCCAACCGAATTGGTAAGCCTATTTTGGTTACTACAACCAATAAAATCGGTTGGTGAAACCATATTGGAATGTGATTCCTAAATATTTTGGGTATTGCAACTAAAATTAAGTTGTATAAACCGAATTTGGTTGGGATAATCAATATTCAGTTGCACCAACCTATTTTAGTAGATGTAATCGAATTTCAGTTGGAAAATGGCATATTTTTTCTCTGTGTGCAGGGTTTTAAGTCGCTACAGAGAATGTCTGGCAATTGCTAGAAAGCCTGGTAGCGGAGGTGAGCATGACCAAAGTGATACAAACAGTGCCCGCAAGGTCCTCAGAGTATTTTCGCAAAAGCCGAAGATTTCGTCACATTCTGTTGCAAAATCGATGCGTAAATCGTAGTCTTTCGAACAAAAGGTAAAGCGGCAAGCTGCACTGAGAAGTATTAAAGCTCAGATCGAGACGCAAAGCAGAATGTTAGGGCGAAATCGCGAGTTGTACGAATCCCAAATCACGAAATATGAATGCATTGTCATGGACGACGAAACCTACTGCTTTCAAAATTTCAAATATATTGCTGGCCAAGATTTTTATACTGCTGCAAGTCGTAAAGATGTTCCTCACAGCTGTAAATTGCAAATGAAGTCCAAGTTTTAAATATATAAAATTTTAGTTCAGCTAAATTTAATTACGAGGCCAATTTCCTTATTATGAATTAACATAAGTACTTTTTTCCAAAAACTGCTATTTTCTTCATCAGGATACTCTCTTGACAAATACTTCATAGAGTTTTCGCTTTCAAAAACCTCTACACTTTCAGGAATGAAAATACGATAATTTCGGGGATTTTCCAGGTCCCCTTCATCAGTTTTATTTAGAAAGTGGTGGAATTACTGCAATGCAAATTAAATCATCAAAATCTCATATTAAATGTAGTCTGCTATATCAACAAAATGCGAATGAAGCAAACAATAAAATATGTTTTCGAAGTCTTCTGCAAAGCATAACCAACAATAGAAATATTATGAAAGTTTTTGTATTTTATACACTCATAAAAAAAAATTTGTACAAAAGTCTGTTAAACGCGTTCTGATTAAATTGAACTAATTTTTCTGTTATTTTCTCTAAAAAAGTCCGTACAAATAGGTAAAAATTCTGCTACAATAACAGGAAATAGTACATGTATTTGCGCCAGCACAATTTTGACCTATTTGTACGGACTTTTTTTTATGAGTGTATCATTGGTATAAATAAATACAAATTTTATTTTTTACCTTACTTTGTTAATACAAGAAGGGGCAAAAACATTTTTTCTTCGTACTATCAGTGTTTTCAAAATGTTGGTTTTTAATTTTTATTTAAAAATAAAAATTGATTTTTTTTTTGACCTTTTTAATTGATTAATTAGAAATTTATTTTAATATGAGATTTTGATGCTCTTATTACTGTTTTTGCTTTGAATTTTAATTCCTAAAGTATCGCTGCTGGTTCTATTCAACGCTGTCGACTAACTTATGAAACACAGATATACGAAAACAATGCTCTACCAGTGCACTAAATTAGTACCTTTGACCATTTTCGACTGGGTACTACTAGGTTATCACTTTATTCAAACATTGGCGTAGCACTCTAAGTTAATTTTTGCCAGTATTTATACCCTACACCACTATGTGGTCATTATACCCTACACCACTATGTGGTCAGGGTATTATAAGTTTGTGCTGATGTTTGTAACACCAAAAAATATTGGTCGTAGACCCACCTTATAGTATACCGATCGGTTCAGAATTTTTTTTTATTTCGATTTAACGATGTCCGTCTGTCCGTCCGTCCGTCCGTCCGTCCGTCTGTCTGTCTGTCTGTCCACGCAATCTTGTACGCACTCTACAGGTCGCACCTATTAAGATATTTCGATGAAATTTGGTACATAGACCTATGTTGGCCCAAGGACGAACAAGTTTGATTTTTTTGAACATCGGTCCATGTTTAGACCTAGTGCCCATATAAGGGTCCTACCAAAATTATATTGTTTATACGCTGCAGGTCGTAAATATTAAGATATTTTGATGAAATTTGGTACACAGACCTATATTGGCCCAATAACGCAGCCTATTGATTTTGGTGAACATCGGTCCATGTTTAGACCTAGTGCCCATATAAGGGTCCTACCAAAATTATACTGTTTATACGCTGCAGGTCGTAAATATTAAGATATTTTGATGAAATTTGGTACACAGACCTATATTGGCCCAATAACGCAGCCTATTGATTTTGGTGAACATCGGTCCATGTTTAGACCTAGTGCCCATATAAGGGTCCTACCAAAATTATACTGTTTATACGCTGCAGGTCGTAAATATTAAGATATTTTGATAAAATTTGGTATACAGACCTACATTGGCCCAGTAACGCAGCCTATTGATTTTGGTGAACATCGGTCCATGTTTAGACCTAGTACCCATATAAGGGTCCTACTAAAATTATATGGTTTATACGCTGCAGGTCACAAATATTAAGATATTTTGATAAAATTTGGTACACAGACCTACGTTGGCCCAAGGACAAAGCCTATTGATTTTGGTGAACATCGGTCCATGTTTAGACCTAGTGCCCATATAAGGGTCCTACCAAAATTATATTGTTTATACGCTGCAGGTCGCAAATATTAAGATATTTTGATGAAATTTGGTACACCGACTTATGGCAGCCGAAGGACGAAGCCTATTGATTTTGGTGAACATCGGTCTATGTTTAGACCTAGTGCCCATATAAGGGTCCCCCCAAAATTATATTGTTTATACGATGCACGTCGTAAATATTAAGATATTTTGACGAAATTTGGTACACAGACCTATTTTGGCCCACGGACGAAGCCTATTGATTTTGATGAACATCGGTCCATGTTTAGACCTAGTGCCCATATAAGGGTCCTACCAAAATTATACTGTTTATACGCTGCAGGTCGCAAATATTAAGATATTTTGATGAAATTTGGTACACAGACCTATATTGGCCCAATAACGCAGCCTATTGATTTTGGTGACATTAGTTGGCTTTTACCCAGACTGGTGTAGGGTATTCTATAGTCGGCATGCCCGACTTTAACCTTTTTACTCGTTTTTTATTAACAACTGAAATTTTGTAAAACAAATACTGTCAAAAGGGTTTTCGCAGATTAACAAATGTTTTTGATATTCACTTATATGATAAGAAGAGGAAAAATAAAACTGTTAATTTTCCGAAAGTTAGTTGTATTTAAGTTCACTTTTAGTTAATTGAAAATGAGAAATTATACTGTAAATTCTGTAGAAAATTTTGCGAAGTAGTAGTAGACTAAAAATAACAAGAACAGATTGTTATACATACCCTACGGGAAATTTTAACAAACTGTCACCGAACTGGCCCCTTTATATGAAATAGACTGGTCACTTTTACATGGCGTTGTCATAGGAGGGGGAAATTGACCCCTTGTGACATGTCACAAGACAAATCCCAGGACAGGTCTCTGAACTTTGTTTTTTATGAGAGTTCAGTTACCTGTCCTAGGATTTGTCTTGTGACATGTCACAAGGGGTCGATTTCCCCCTCCTATGACAACGCCATGTAAAAGTGACCAGTCTATTTCATATAAAGGGGCCAGTTCGGTGACAGTTTTTTAAAATTTCCCGTAGGGTATCTACAAAATTTTTCCTATTTTTAAGCTAAATTTAGTTGAGTGGAAGTAACTTTGACAATTTTAAACACTTTTTGTCAATTTTCATTTTAAAAGTTTGAGGTTAATAGAAAGAATAAACCTTTTTTCTAAAAACTATAAACAAATTAATTTTCAAATCAGACTAGATACTACCTTTTTCTACGGACAGTAGAGCATACCACCTTACAGGCAAAAAAAAAAGTGCGCCGTACACCCTCCAATATGAAGTATTTTCGCAAGAAGGTTTAAAAAAAAATTTTTTTTGCCGAACGTAGGGGTCGCCATGTTACATTTTTCGTTATATTTTTTGCATTTACAGTCGGATCTTAAAGTATGATACATCGATGTTTTCCTCTCGAGGAGGCCAGTGTTTTCGTCTAAGGGCCATTGACCTGAAGTATCCCGTTCTAGTAGTTACCCACCAGATCTCAGTTGCTACCACCTAAATGTACCATCCTAATGTCAGAAACTTAAAGCTCACAAAAAATCATTAAACTTTTCCTAAGGAAGTTTTTCGATAAACCCAGTAGAAATTTGTTTTTTATAATTTGGTTGCTGAACGTAGGGGTCGCCTTTTCAAATTTTATTTTTTACTCCTCGAGGCAAAACAATCGATATATCACACTTTAAAATCCGACTTTAAATGCCGAAGCCATAACGAAAAATTGAACAAGGCGACCCCTATGTTCGGCAAAAAATTTTATTTTTGAAATTGCCTTGCAAAAAAACTTCACATTGGAAGATGTACGGCGAACTTTTTTTTGCGGTATGGTCTAACGGACAGGCTTCATCAGTGATTTTCTATTAAATTGTATTATTGTTTATATTTTACTGCCAAATAGGAGTCTATCATTCTAAAATCAGCAGAAATATTTGCTAAAAAAATATTAAACTGCTGATTTCAGAAGTCTAGATATTTATTTGCATTAGTTAAAAGAAAAATCGGGAAAAAGTATGACAATTTTAAATTATGATAATTTTTAACAACCCATCGGATGTAGAATTCGAAAAAATATTACTTTTGGGCAACTTTTTTTTTACTCTTGATTGATAAAATAGAGTTTATTTTGCATTCGTTCAAAATGCTTTAACATTTTTTTTTTTTTTGCTGAGAATCTAAAACTTTTTATATAATTCCTTATTTTTGCTTTTTATAAACTGTTTTACAATTTTTTTGAACTTTAATTTTAATCAGCTTTTCTAATAACAAATTTGGTTATTACAAATTTTGAGAAAATTTTGTGATTGTAAACTCATAGAAATAAACATATTAACATAGCAGAAAAAGCTAGTACAAATTTTTTAAAAATGACCTTACAGAAAAAACTGCTGAAATTAACAGATTCCTTTGCTGTATACTTGTATGAAAAGAACAGAAAAAATATGTAAAACTGTTAATTTTCAGAAAGTTAGTTATATTTACGTTAACTTTTAGTTAATAGCAAATGACAAATTATACTGTAGAATCTGTAGAAAATCTTGCTAACAATAAGTATTAGTAGGCTAAAAATAACAAAAAAGCAGATTGTTATATACACAAAATTTTTGCTATTTATAAGCTAAATTTAGTTGAATGGAAGGAGCTTTGACAATTTTAAACTTTTTTGTGACTATATAGTCTACTAATTATTTAGCAAAATTTTTTGCTGATTTTAGCAGGTTAATTATTATTATTTTCTATTAACTAAAATTTAAATCAAATAGTATTAAAATTTTGTATATTTAACAGTTTTATTTTTGGTAATCCTACCTTACTAATATTTAGCAAAATTAATCTGCAAATTTCAGCAGATTTTCCTGCAAGGTCAATTTCAATTAATTCTTGGAATTGAAATTAGTATGCAGAACTTTGTTACGGGGGGTAAATACTGTAACACTAGCATTTTAAAAGGCATATTTTAATGGTTGTTAAAAATTTAAATAACAATATTTTTGTAATTTTATTTTTTTTATTTGAAAGACGTGTTATGGAAGTATTTTCGAAAATTATTAGTTTTACATTTCGGGAACCAAAATCGACAGTGATGCCACTTCATTATTGGCCTTTTTTAAAAAAGGCAAAATCGGCTGCCACTGTGCAGCCTTCATTAATTACACTGTGAGACAAATGGTAGGGGTCAGTGATCGGGAAGGATTCAAACTACCGGGGAAAGTTATATCGGTAAAAAAGAAGTTATACGTGTCCCGGCGTTTCGCTGGGTCACCCCTAGGAATCGAGATATATCGATTTGACCTTTGGTGGTCTTTTTTTTGACATAACTCGAGAACCACTAGTCCGATTTTGCTCAAAAAATTTTAAAAAAATTAAAAATTACAATTCCTTTAATCTGTTCATATAACGTTTTTCTATATACTCAACAGTTTTGCCGGTAAAAATAAATGTATGAAGAAAAAAATATTTTTTGCCTAAAATATTAAAAAAAAAGTAATAAACAGTAAACAATTAATTTAATTTTTTTTAAATTGTTTGAGCAAAATCGGACTAGTGGTTCTCGAGTTATGTCAAAAAAAAGATATATCTCGATTCCTAGGGGTGACCCAGCGAAACGCCAGGACACTTATAACTTGTTTTTGACCGATATAACATTTCCCGTTGGTTTCATCCCATCCCTATTTTGACTGTCGCATAGTGTTATCGGAAAATAGTAATGCAAAGTTATTCTTAATTCCAGATAAATTCTCTAGTGTTAATCGTGGGCCGATTTTAATTTAAAAAAAATTTTTTTAACAAAGTGCCACACAAACTTAAAAATTTTAAAAAAGGCATGAAAAATATCTTTGCTTGGGAATATAAAATTTAAATGAAAAAAAGGTCCACGGTAAGGAATAGAGTTTCTTGTTACCTAAGAAAGAAAAAAACCGCATCGAAATCGGTTGACCCGCCGTGGCTGTACAGTGACAACCGGTTTTAAACTCATGGTTGTGGGTAAAATCCGTTTAAAGTTTAAAGTTAATTTTACGCTAAAAAACCAGCAAAGTTTCAAAAAACGGTGTATGAATAAAATTTAGATTTCCTCGTTTTCTACATGTTTACCGAATTTGGAACGAATCGGTTAAAGGATATTCGATAAGAGTTTATTTCGATTTATAATCGTAAATTTTTATTTATAAATAAATTAAAATTTCGTAAATTTTACATATACTGCCATAATTCTGAATTTTATTTAGATCAACAGAAACCTACTGTGTGTTCGGGTATTTTTTTTTTTCATCCTAGATTACAAATTTTTTTTAGTTTGTCTTTCTCTGAAATTGACTCACACTCATTGAATGAGTTACATGAAAAATGTCCCATAGCTGTAGCCATTAATGTAAATCATTTATTGTAAATGTAACTTAATTACGTAAAATGTTGACGTTTGACGCTTTTATTTTATAAGAAAATGTCAAACTAGATTTGATTAATTATAGCAAAATGCGCAAGGTTAATAAAAATAAAGTAAAAATACTACCGAAAAAGAAAACGAACATTTATATAGAAAAACAACAGGAAAAAGGATATTTTTACAAAATAAAAAAACAATTTACTTAAAATTAACTGAAAAAATTGCTATATAGCAAAAACTTAACAAATGAAATTTTATTTTTATTGGCAAGACATTCAGAAAAAAGTTTTTTAATTTATGTAAATTCTTTTTAACAGAAAAAAATGGTAAAACTTTATTCTTTTGCTTTTAAAACATCAATTTCCTTTCATTTAAATACAAAGTCACATTTTGTAAAATGTTTGTGTGCGAGCAAAGAGAAGGAACTAAATATAAAGACATTTTCTTTTAAATTGTTCAAAACGTCGTTAAAATGGCTCATATACCAGCAGCCGGCAGTTAGCAATGGCAGTGTGGCATATAACAAACAACCAAACATCACAGCATTCATACATTCATACATACTTACAATTATGTACGTACATACGAACATCATTACATATTCACACCGGAAAAGTGCGCAAAAGCGTAATAAATGTTTGTTTTTTTTAAAAGACTTGTTATTTCTAACAAATACTTCGTACATCGTTTTGTGTGCATGTGTGTGTGTGTGAGTTTGTTGCTGTATTTATAAAACGGAAATGCCGCCATTGCTGTCAGTTGTCAAAGTTATAAAAATATACGGGTTATAAAATAAATGTGTACATTTCTTTTTGTGTGTTCTAAACTTTTAAATTGTTTAGAAAACTAATGTGATTTCTATTGATTTTTCAATACAAATTTAACATGCTACAAAATTTGGAATTTAAATTAATTCGAGAAAATTTAACGAACTTTTATTGTGGATATTGAGGAATTTATTTAGTGTCCATTTAAATAAAAAAAAACACGACTAAATGTAAGCGGATTAAAAAAAAACTATGTATTGCTGGCAAGCCTTGACGTTGTAGGCGTGGCAATGGGCAGAAGGGAATAAATCAATTGGGTGTATCGCAATTTGTGAAGCAGCGTCTTATATAAAAATGATAATATTTTTATAAGATTCCCAAGGAAAATTTTTCCATCGGTTGCCACACAGAACAAATTTTACTGGACGAGTTTTTATGAAATTTTTCAGTAAACTAATGAAATTTCCTTCACAAATTAAATAAAAAATTTCTTAAATTTGGTGAAAGCGCTTCATATATTTTATGAATCTGATTTTAATGTTACTTTTTCATCGAGTGTATGAAAATTTTAATGTATGAAATTAAATTTTTAACAACATTGTATGAAAAATTCCATTAATTCAATGAAAAGTTTCAATAAACCAGTTCCAGTGAAAACCACGACAGAACAAATAAAATTCGTAGAAATTTTTTAAATTTTATTTTGCAAAATCTACTTCCAATACTGCCAACATTGGATCCAAAAAACCGAATCACACATAAAATGGTAAGTGTGACGACTCAAATTAAAGGAAATTTTCTCACGGTTTAAAAATTGATCGATAAAGTGTGGCTCCCACTAGATCCATTTAAGACCCGCCAGGAGTCTAATATAACCAGTTAATGTACTTCTTACGAATGCAAATATGATCACAATGTACCAAAAAATGAAACAATTTTTGAAAAAATTGCGCGATTTTAGCGATCTAGCCTTCTGGCAATAAAATACTTGGAAAACTAATGTGTTTAAAATTTTTAGGTAAAAGGTTTATTCTTCTTCTTAAACTTAAGATTTTAAAATTAAAATTTACAAAATGCATATTAATTACAATATTAAATTCAACTTACTATATGATGATAAACAACACTGTACTAAAATACATTAAGAAAGATGCCCTGTGGCAACCCGCCTCCAATATATATGCAAGCTGCCTACTCTTGAACGTAAAAACCATAGTTTAATTTGGCAATCTTTGCTAAAAAAGGAGACACGAAGCAGATTCAAAGATAAACAAAAATCTAAAAATAGAATGTTTGTATGTGTCTTTTTTCTAAAAAATTTTCCCCTGCGGCGCTATATATCGTCATATGAAAGCCGTAAGATACATTTAAAAAATTTTACAGGAGAAGCAAAAAACTTTTTAAAATTACTTGAGCTTACACTTGGGGCTGTTTTGAATTTTTTTAATAAAATCGTCGTGTTTAGTCGTAGGAGTGTAAAATTCTGCAGGAATATACATCATAATCGATCAAAAAGTCGATTTTGAATTTTTTGTATCATACGGCTTTTTTGATTTTATATTTACGAAAAACCTCCTAAAGTTGATAAAAATTTAAGTTTTTGTAAGAAAAATTCTCCACTTTTACCAAAATAAATTTTACACTAATATTTTTTAACACCTTAAATTTACCTAGCGGGATTTTTATTTTCCGGATCTTGAAACATATTGCATATTGGGAATCCTGGGAAATTTGCATTTAATTTAAGTAGTCACACTTGCCATTTCAACCGTGTTTCGCTTTTTTTTTTACCTTTTAACACCAAATAGAAAAAAAAATTCCTTTTTTAATTCCAGAGGCGGTCATATTTATTTTTTTTAGCGGTGCCCCAAAACACTAACTTTTTCCTTTTTTTTACTACCTAAAATTTACTAAAATGGACCTAGCGCGAATTTTATTTCCCGGATCTTGAAACAAAATGTATATTTGGATGAGATTCCAAGTATGTACTGGAGTCGTCACACATGCCATTTGAGTGACACATGCCATTTTAATTTGAATCGTCACACATGCCATTTTGAGCGTGTGCCGGTTTTTTGTAAACTTTTTAAAACTTTTGCCCTGTTTTTATTTTAGTAGGATTGAGGTTAAGAAGAAGAATAACATTTTTACTCTAAAAATTATAAACACATTAATTTTCAAATCGGACTGCCTTTTTGTATGGATATTAGCCCGTACCACAAAAAAAGTTCGCCGTACAGCTTCGAATCAAAATTATTTTTGCAAAGCAGTTTGGAAAAAAAAAATTTTTGTCGAATATTTTTAAATTTTTCGTTATATCTTTGGCATTTAGGGTCGGATCTTAAAGTATGATATATCGCTATGGCTCTAAGGGCCATTGACCTCAGCATTCCGTTCTAGTATTTAGCCACGAGATCTCAGTTCCTACAACCCTAATGTACAATCCTAATGTCAGAAAATTAAAGCTCGCACAAATCATTAAACTTTTGCTAAGGAAATATTTCCATAATTCCAGCAGAAGTACTTTAAATTTTTTTTAAATTTTTTATATTGCCGAACGTAGGGGTCGCCTTTTGAATTTTTTTTTTTTTTGAGGTCAGTGGCCTTTGAAGAAAAACATTAATATTCTTATCTTAATTCTATAAAATGGTTTCATGGTTTCATATTAATTCTATAAAAAAAGCTCATTATAAAACTTGTCTTAGGGCTGGTATCTTATCTCCAATGCTTAGTTTACTTTAATCACTGATTTAGAAATCATTGATTAGCCCTTAAACTTACTTAAAATAATATCGGTAACTTACAAAAATTTAATCAACGATTTGTTAATTTTAGATATTTTCATTTGACAATACGAATAAGAAATAAAAGAAAATAAAAAAAGTTTGGAAACTCGCGAAATAAGAGTTTTTTTATTGAATTTTTCGCATGATACGGGGTCATAAAATTGTAAAATATATGACCAAATTGTTGTTTTAAAAATCATCAATCGCTAAATGCCTCAAATAAGAAGTGTCTTTTTGCATGCTACATGCATATCTTAATTTTTTTCATTGGGTAAGTGTGTATAATTATAAATTTGTTTTTAGTCCAGGAAGGTGTTATTAAAAATATTTATGAAGGACAAGATAATTTTTGATGTTTTTGATACATTCAATACAAATTTTAAAGTCAGAATTGATTAGAAAACTAGGTTCAAAGGAAAAGTAAATAACTAACTATAAATATTTGTTATTCGTTTAGGTAAATATATCTGGATCAAATTTAATATACACATACAGTGACATCTCCCAAAGCAGTAAATTTTTACAAACCGCGAAACTTAAACGCTTGATTTTCTTGATTCTATTTTTAAGATATCTTCCAACAATTTTGTGTAAAAAGCAAAAATCTTCTGAAGAGTCATGTCTGTGAAATTTTGTGTTAATTATAAAAATTATAATTTTCTAATTTTGTGGAAAATAAAAGATATGAATCCAAAAATATTCCTCGGAGGAAAAAATATACGGCGTACATAAAAATTGTACTGCAGGAAATATTTAACTGGTCTAAACAACTACCATAGAATCTAAGCAGTATGCATAAATCTTAACCTCTGTTAACTGACTCTGTCCGACATTTCAGCAATTTTTAATAGAATGTGGTAGATTAAGTTTTATGGTTAAATTTTATTAAATAGTAAAAATTGGTGCAATAAATAAGCAAAATAAAAAAAAAAATTTATAAAAAACTATACTCATTAACTGCAATTTAAGATATTGTACGTGAAGTATGTCTTATATCTTTATATAGCTCATAATTTTACAGAAAATTCTAAAATTTAAATTATTTGTTATTAAAAACCGCATAATTAAAAAAATTATTGTGAGACACCTTAAACACATTTTTTGGTTAAATTTTCCTTCCACGAATCATGGTTTATTTGTGCTAAATAAAGATCTAAATTATGACCGATTCTAACAAACAATTCGTACAGAATCCAATATTATGTCATATTATTAAAATTTCTCCCAAATATTTTCTTAATTCCAATTGGTATTTTTGGAGAAGATATATGTGCAAGTTACTAAAGATGTTCATTATTAAGATGGAAAATAAAGATGTTGTACGGTGTTTATTTACAAATTAATTGGTCTACGTAAACCTTTTTAAAAAGTTACCAACATTAGAAAAAAATGTTAATACTAACATAAATTGTAGGGTAGAAAATATACGTTTAAGGTCTTAATCACAGAAATTTCTGTAATTAAATTTAAGCAATGTTTAGAGTAAAATCAGAGATTAAAATTTGATGAGTTACTGTAATTAAGTCCTAAACAATGATTTTCTTCTTAATCATTGTTTAATATCACATAAGATACCAGGCCTTAGAATTATATTTTCAAAAAATTTACAATCTGTGAGGTTTCCTGAACAAAACAAATTCTTGAATCGCAGATCTACACAAGATCTCAAAATTAAAAAATAATTAATCATGTTGTCTGTTATAGCATTATTTGCAAAAAAAAAACTGTTTTTGGTCCTTAAGGGAGGGGGGCTCTGTAGGCTATAGCCCCCTCGCCCTTGTATCCGCATCTGGTCATATCCGAAGCATTTGCGGACATAATCTCAAGACCGAAAATTGGGACAACTTCCATTGGAGTTAGTCGAAATAGTCAAACTACCTCAGAAAAAATAACTTAAACATTATGAAAAATTGAAAACAAAAAACTAATTGAAATTTTAGGGTGGGTGCGAACTGGCTAAATAAAATCTAAACTAAATTCAGGTTTCCAAATTTCTATGAAATTTTACAAAGTTTTCAAATATTTTCCAAAGAAATTATAACCCCTTTTGTCAATTTTTATTCAGTTTAGAATTTACTTAGACACCTCGCATAGGGCCTTAATACATTTTTTTTATTTTTAACAATAAAAAATATACAATAAAACATTCTTGCATTCATTGGACAAATTGGCTGTAAACTAGTGCTATTTTAAGTATTATATAGAATTTTAACTATATTTTACTGTAGATTTATATCAAAAACGGAAACAGATTGTTGAAAACATTTGTATGGAATTGATTAAACTAAAACTATAATTTTCTCAAACTGCAATAATTTTCTCTTGAAAAAATCAAGATTTAAAGAAAATAAACTCTTAATATCACGTTTTTCTTTGTTATCAATTGTGGTAAATACAACCATTTCAAAATCTTTGAAAATCTTTAGTTTAAGATAGTGTTTCCAATTATTCGAAGTAGGCGGTTAACCGGTTAATGCATTATTCGAAAAATCACTAAAATTGATTAACCGGTTATTCGGGTCGGTTAATCGAGAAAATTGGCGAATAATCGATTAATCGTTTAATGCAAAATTAATGTATTTTCTTAATTTTTTATCAATGGAAACACAAAGAGCTGCCTCTTTTTGTTAAATATCAACTTCACATATGAACTCGATGTGTCTAAAAAAGTTTCCATATTCCAAGGTTCAAAAGTTTCGAAATCTGAGATTTTTTAAATTGAAATATTTCTTATACTTATGGAAAAAAGTCTGTAGAAATGTTGCTAAAGCTACTAAAAATTAGTTTAAAGGTCAGAAAAAACTGCTGAATCTAACAGATTATTTTTTTGCTAAATATTAGTTAGCTAAGAACAGCGAACCTAAAACTGTAACATATCGATGATTTAATGTACAATTTTTATTTGTTTCAAATTTTAAAATTCTGAAAAACTTTAAATACAAAATTTCTTTGGATACAATCAATACTGCCAACAATTAAATATAACATTGCATTAAAAAAAGTTATATTGAAAATTTTTAAGATTTTATTAGGATTATTCCTTATCTTCTGAAGACATAAAAAACGAGTTAGAACCATTTTACACTGAGACATCGATATAAACAATTCTAGTTCTATTTGAATTAAATTTCACTCAATTGAAGATACAAATTTACTGTGCAAAAATGAACAAAAAATTGATCTGATTTTCTAAGTCTACACAAAATAACCTCAATTAGCCAAACGAATCGATGTACTGACCGTGGTGCATCTCGGTAAAAGGTGATGCTACGAGTCATAGCCTGCGTATAGGGCTGCCGGTTCGATCCACGCTCATGGCATACACAAAAAAAGTTTTTCATATACAGACAAATTAACAATTAAAATTGACACGTAAACTCACCACTGACAAGTTTTGGGTGAGACGAAACTGCGGCAGTCTGGTGTCTGTTAAATTTTTCAATAAAAATGCTTTATTCTTCTTCCTGTAAATCAGCTTTAAAAAAGTAACCTAAAGTTTGAGCTAAATAACTTACGTAGAGAGAAATTTCGTCCGACAAATTTTTTTTTTTTTGTTTTAATGAAAATTTTCAATTAATTAATGAATTTTTCTTCAAAAAGTGAATGACAAATTTCTTAAATTTTATGAAGATGCTTTAAAATATTTATAATACTCTTTTTAATAAAACTTTTTTATTGGCTACATTAAATGTTTAATAAATAATATGAATTTTTGATAAAATTCTATATTATTAATCAATAAAGTTTTGAATTCCCGAGAAACTTCATTGAGTTCAATGTAAAAATTCATAAATAGCATATTTACAATTTTCTCAGTGTACAGTTACAGATGTCAAATTTATAAATTTTAGTTTTTAACTTTCATTTTGTCTAAACTTTAGGTTATTTTTTTATTCGAATAAAAATTTAAATTCAGTGAAATGGGTTCGGGTTTCGTGGTATTCTAGTGGAACATGTTTTGAACCGACTATCCACACTTTCTTGGGAGATGTAACGAAAGGTAGAGTTCTTATAGAATTAACATGTCAATGGATAATTGTGTTAAACAGTTTTATAACAAATGCAACGTTGTCCTGAAGGACATGGAAATATTAGTTTTAATTAAAAAAAAGTTAAAACAGCCAGGCACGTTGTTTGTTTTAAAAAGTTTTAAAAAACTCATTTATTTTCGCCTTTCGCGATATTTTTTAAAGTCTTTTATTTACAAATAGAAACTTTGATATTTTGCTAAAATATTTGCAAACAAAATTATTACAAATTAAGTCTCTTAAATTGTAATAAGTGTCGCTGGTGCAATGTCGTCTTGATTGGAGTTACTCTTTCAGTCGATTTTAAAAGAATTTGATGGCATTTTATTTAGTATTTGTTTGTTCTAACATTTTCTTGCAATTTTGTAGTCAATATTAAGAAATTTGTGAAGCTTTGGGGAAAAAATAAAGGAAAAATTCCATATTAAAAATGTAACCGGTTAATCGACCTATTTTAACCGATTATTCGAGTCGAATAATTATTTGAGTTTTAAATTATTTGTTTCGACATTAACCGAAATAGAGGCGATTAATCGGGGAATCGGTTAATCGATTAACCGAATTGGAAACACTAGTTTAAGATCACTAACTTTTGTCAGTCAAGGGGCCACATAGAGTTTATTTATTATTTTATTTGTGTTCCTTTTCTCTTATTTATAAATATCTGTTTCGGAATGGAATTAACTTTTATCATTGATTAGTCTGCGAATGTTGCAAATTAAATGCCTGGTGATGTCCATTTTATTGTACGTGCCTCTGTGTCATTTGCAGTGTGTTTAAGGTGCACAGTGCAGCAAATACTTAACAACAACAAAGTTTCTTCTAAGTTCAATAATAAATTTATTCGTTTTTTAGTTTTTTTTTTTGTAAATATTTTTTAAGGAGGTAGAGGCCAATCATATGTTATTAAAGTTTAAAACTATAATTTTATATAAATATATATGACTGACGATTATAAGTTATTCGAAATTATCATCGTTCATTTCATCAAAATTGCACATACATGTTCAATTGTCATTGCATGGCTTTGCCATGGCAATGTCCGTCTGTTATTGTGGCAAGTTAGAATTCTTGCAACTTCAAGACTATATAAACTGCCATTTTACTCCGTCAAAGACTTTGATAGTTTTGATATTTTTTGCATTTAAATGTTTAAAATTAAAAAGAAAATTATAGGTTTTTCACAATAGTACTGCAAATGGCAAAAGGTTATTGTTAACGATTAGGTTTAGTTAGTCATGAAATTCGTTAAGGGCAGCTGATTTAAAAGCTAAAAAAAAAATACAAATACAATATATTATAAAATTATGGAATTAAATGCAAAAAAATTATAATTTGTGTACTTATTAAGTACACTCAAAAAAATGTGACAGTAGTTGTTGTTTTTAACTGTTATTATATTTGTTTTGTGTTTGTTGTTTTGTGAATTTAGACTGAGCACAAACTACCTCGTTTTCGTACAAAACTAGTTTTTGCTTGCTATTTTCTATGAATTTTGACAAGAAAAATTTAGCAAGAGCATGGTAGATGTTTCTCAGTCTAAATCCAGTATAAAAGAATTTTAATAAATCTCATTCAGAGGGAGAAGAAGAAGAAGAAAATATTTTTATTGCAAAATTTAATAGACTGTCGCACTTTGTTCTCACCCAAGGACTCGTCAATGGTTAGTTTATGTGTCAATTCATCAAAGTATTTTTAATTGCTAAATTGTCTCTATATGCAACTTCCTACAATGATAATGACATCACCTCTTAACGAGATACACCACGGTCGGCACAGCGATGATTGTGGCCAATTGAAGTTTTGTCAATCAGAGCCTCCACAGTATATGTTTTGCAATTAGAAAAGCAAGAATTAACACTGAGAGAATTATCATCACTTCAGTAATGAATTTCTTCACAGTTTAAATGAAAATTGTCACTGGAACTCGTCCATTGAAACTTTTCATAGAATCTATGAAACAGGTTTAATTAAAGTCAGTCTTTATGAAAAGTTCATAAAATTAATGAAACTCTTCATAAAATGAATAGACCACTCCTCCAATGAATAAATCATTCAGCCAATGAAGAGCTTCATAAAATTTATGAAGCAATTTCATTTGTTATTCATTATAGTTGGTTTTTGTCGTTTCTAAGCTGGAGTGGATAAATAAAAGGTATTTAGCAAATGCAAAAAGAGTAATAAAATTGTAGCATATTTTACAGATGCACAAAATATATCTAATGAAACTATTCATTAAATTAAAAAGTTTCATAAAATTTTATAATAAGCTTAATTCAATTAATGAAATTCTTTTTAATGTTTCGAAAAAAATTAATATAAATTATAAAAAATTTCATAGTCGAATTAATAAAAAAATAAAAGTTATAAAAGTTATTAAAGATAATTTTCTCAGTATGGAAATCAATGCACATCACTAAAACTCGGACTTATGGTTACATAAAACTATTGTATTTGAGAACTAAATGTTTAAAAAAAATTCTAATTGTATGAAAATTTTTAAAAATTAATGAAATGATGATATTTTATAAAAAAGTTATAAAAAAATAAATGCTATTGAACAATTTCATATACATATATAAAGAATATTTTCATTAAATTTATTAAGATCTAATTTATGAAATTCAATGAATTTTTCTAATGAAATTTTGAAATTTTATGAAAGAAAAGTTATGGAAAATTTCATAATATTAATTAAATATTATATACATAAAGAAATTCTTCATTGATTCTACGAAAAAATTCTCTGAAATTATATCATTAATATCATGAAGGATATATAGGATATAATTTCAGTATATAATGTTAATTCTTTTTACTCCTTATCTTATCTTTTTTCACAAGTTATTATCGCAAAAAAAAAACTTGTGTTTACACTATTTCTGTCAATGTATGGGAACATAATAAAAAAACACTGCACTTTAATTTTATTTAATTTTACTTTTTCAAATTTTTGACAAAGTGTTCTTTGCTTTTTCTTTTTAGGGTTTTTAGTTTTTGAGTTTTCAATAAATTTTATTCACTCAGACTTTTAAATAAATGTGTTTTATTGTTAGCACAAATGAATAAGTGAGAATAAATGACATATATAAATGCCATATAATTATTAATGACACAAACCCATCTTTTTCTTTTGGTTGGTTTATCAAAACTTCGCAGTAACATTTACATTTTTTGCTGTTGTTATTTAAATGAACTGGAGTGTATATCAGATATAATCACATATAAAATTAATACAAATTTCTATTGACTTTGTTATATATTTTGATATAAGATTGCCCAGGTAGAAAATTACAAAGGGGCCAGCACTGACAAAGCACCGAAATGGGTGGTATTGTTGCTTGTTAACGGTGATTTCCCAACGCCCAAATGATAACACCGTCCCACGGTGGTGCCAATGCTTTACAAAGAACTGAGAAAGCACCCAGAAACATAAAAATCAAATGCTTTCTCAACTCCCAAATAAAAAAATTAAAGTGCTTTCCTGACACCCAAATGATAACACTGATCTATTTAATTCTTTACAAAGTACTGAGATGGCACCAAGAAACACAAAACTCAAGTATTTTCTCTGCCACCAAATTATGAGCCCTCATCACTGACGAATTTCAAATTACTCTAAAAACAGATGATTCTTGGAGTTATTGTATTGTGGAGTCAAAAATTATTTAAATATGCACTCGCTTCTTTTTCATGATTATATATAATGTCATATCAAACATATTTATAAAATCAAAGTGTATAAATGTATATGGTTATATAAAGCCACGCATATAAACATTTATTATTATATTAAATCATATAAGATTATATGAAAACTTTTTTAGTCGGGTTTTGTTTGTTAAAGAAAAATAACATAAAAAAAGATCAACACACTAGATACAGTGAAAAATATAATTTAATATGCCTAATTATTTCCTATCAACATGAATTTATGTTGCAGGTTAAAAAGAATTAGAATGTGCATTTAAAATATAAAATTAACGATTTGTTGTTGTTCAAAAATCTGTGATTCATAAGCCGACGATCGGAGTTGAATAGACCAGCTGCGATATTTTAAGAATTAAAGTTCAAAGCAAAATTTTATTCTCGGTAATTTACTTATATGATCTTAAATCTAACAAAGAACATTCATTTACCAATTAAAAGATCAACTATACATAAACGGCATTCACACCTAAATCTTAAACACGTGTTTAGCTAAAACACGTATTTTAGCTCTTTATTCTACTACAACTTTTGTCATAGAATAAAGAGCTAAAATACGTGTTTTAGCTAAACACGTGTTTAAAAATTAGGTGTGAATGCAGCCATACCCATAATTGTTAATTTTACAAATGTTCTAAATCGAATGAAAAAAATCGAATGTCATTCCCAAACTGCTCAATCAAATGATAAAAAATCGAATGATTGATTGAATTTACAAATTGTTAATCGAGTGAGTAAGAAATCGAATGAATTCATAATGACTGAATTCAATGATTGATAAAATTAAATGAGATAAATTAAATAAATTCCTTATATTTAAATTCAATCGAATGAATTCCCTGTCATTGTTTAAATATGAATTCGTACATTTAAAAGGAAATGGAATGTTACTTTTAGGGAATTCATTAAAAACAGAATTCAATTTGAATGCTAAGTTGAGATTTAAAAAAAATTGTTTAATGGTAATACTAAACCGTGGTATGGATTGAAGATTGAATAATTCGCGAAGCGGACCAGCTTCCAGGAAAGATCCTGTTATTAATTATATAGGCGGGAAACTTAAAGAAGCGAAAAAGAGAGAGAAATATTAATGGAATAATGATAGACATTATCATTGGCTATGATGGAATTGTCATTGCAAATTCAAATCAAAACCATAGATTTGATTTCCCAAAAAAGGACTTATTGGAAACTTTGTGGGAAAAGTGAATTAAAGCAAGTATCGGATGTGCGGTTAAGTGAGGACAAGGTCCCAAAGCGATCCGATTTTTTTATGAATTTCGAGTCGTGTTTTAACAAGATTTAAGCCTAATTCAGGTTTCCTTCCTATGAAGACTATTTCAACCATTTCTATTAAGTATCATTTTGGGCCAACCAACTTATATACAAAATTTCGTTCAATTTCCGCAGTCGTAAGCGTTCGAAATTGTTAAAAAAAAAATCACGTTTTTTAAATGCAAATAAAATAACACAAATAACTGTTGTTACAACTTTATGTTAACTCATAGTTGAAATAAAGGAATGAAATGCTTAACATCTAACCTAGTTTTAATATTTTTTATGTCTTAAGTTACAACAATTGCTATTGAATAAAATGACGATTACGACGGTAATCTGCCCCCAGTATTATATAAGCGGATCGATGGACCTCGCTAAATCGACTCAAATTCTTATGTAATCAGTGTTTTAATATGAGTTCAGGTACTTTTTTTGTAGTCACAAACGTTAGAACAAGCTTAGGTGGTGTAGGCTTAAATAGTTCAGTTTATTATAAGACATTTTATAGATTTTTTTACTTACTTTTTTAATGAGTGTAGAATTTAATTATGTAAAAATATCAACATATTTTAAAACAACATATCTGTAAATATAAATATGAAAAATTAAGAGCATCTAAAACTAAACAACCATAAAATGTTAAGTCCACCGATAAAGATCTTTGAAACAGAAAAGATCAGCATTGTTTTTAACAACCCTACTTAATGCAACATAAAATCAGTTACAATTGCACAGTAGTATTTACAAGTACAATGGGGTTGTTGCAAAAAAGAAAAAGAAAACGCTGAATAAAACTTTGATATGATGAGCATGACAAACTGGTACTGGATTATAACTGATGGTAAACTTTGTATATTATCTTATTTTAAAATCTTATAGCTGAAAATTTTATATATAACTAATTTTTATGAACAAACAACATGTATGTAAAAATAATATCTTAAGTAAAAAAAAAACAATTGGAATATGAATTTTTGTGATTAAACACAATTTTTTTATGAGATTAAATTTTTGTTTGAAATTGCTAAAACAAATGTTTTAAGTTTTTTTAAAAAATATTTTGGTTCAAGTTGGTTTTTTTTGGCTTAATTAGTTTTTATAAAAAAGATTCTCACAACAAATTCACACAATTAAATTCAATTTATCTACTTAATTAATAACAACACTAAAATGCATGTATAACAAAAACTATAAAAAAAACACGTAAAAAATTATAGTCCGTCAAGCCCGACTTAGAGATACCTGACACCACTGCACGATTTGGGTTATATTACGGAAAGGGGACCAAATTCCGGGAAGGAACATGATCGTTATTTTGTGAAAAAAGTAAAAAAATTAAATAAAATTGCCGCTAATGGTTCTTTAACCCTTTGGCGAGTAGCGTACATTATAATGTACGTCGACTTCATCAACTCGTCACTGATTTGAATTTTAGCCAAAGCGCTATTCATTTACTGTTTTCGGTTCGTTATTTTGTTCTTATTAAAATTTTATGCAGGCTGTGAAATTTCAAAACAACATGAGATCAGTAGAGTGCGTTTTATCTTGTGATGATCAATGCTGCTGAGAATGTGTTAAAATTTAAAAGTTAAAAAAGGCTAAAGTTTAGTCTCAAAAATTGTGTGATGAATAAAATTCAAAAACTCAAAAGTAATAGTAATAACTAATCTCTACATAAAATCATCATTCTATTGAAAAAATATAAAATTAAAATTTTTAAAAAATATTAACCCGCTCGGGGTCGGCAGCATGTTAATGTTTGAACATTAATTCCAAATATCTCCGATAGGGGGTGCTGCAAAGCCATAAAAGTAATAAACAATATTTCTTGGGTATAGATCTACATTTCCACGAAGTTTGGCCGGGAAATTCCCAGCCATTAAAATTCCCATGTCAAAGGGTTAATCAAATACGAAAAATGCGAGTTTATAAGGGGATTGGTCCAATTGTGGTCGTATCTTCTATTGAAGATAGGTCAAAATATAAACCGATTCTAAGCAATTTAAATAAGGTTTCTCCTTGGGACGGGAGTAGCTCATGCCAAGTTGCATAAATACTTTTATATGGGCGATCTGTAATTTTATTACAAGGCTACATTGACGAACCGACAGAGGAACATCGCTAAATCAACTAAAAAATGATTGTCATACTACAAGGTGGATCTAGGTCGAGTATTTTATAGTTGTTTTAAACATCATCACAAACTTATGATCTGTTCTCTACTTACTGACGTAGGGTATAAATATTATAATCTTTTATAGTGCTAGATAAATATTTGTTAGTATGTGCTGAGTGGCGGGAGGATTGCGAGTTACATTTTCATAATTTTAAAATGCATCTATTATTCTGAACAACTAAATAATTAAATAATTTATCTCAATTACTTCTTTTGTTTTCATTGAGGTGACTGATAAAGTTTCACCAGTTACTATTGTTTTAATGTGGCACTGATCTAGTTTCATATTTAAGAATGTGAGATATTTTTGCCTGACAGATATAATTTAACAAATATGTTAGTACTAAAATCATGCCGATATATTACTTTATTTGATGTCCTCAATTAAGATACAATTTAGCTAGCAGTGCTAATTGTATCCTACACATACTAATGTGCAATTAGTGTTCGAAAAGACTCTTTGTAAGGTTTTGTTTAAAACAACTTGTTGTTTGACTCAAGGAAGACTCCTGGCGAAAAATCCTAATAATACATTGGACCTGTTACGTATTACTAATATTTTTATACATCCTACGCAATAATAATAATAATACTGTGCTCGAAATTGCAAAAATGTTTACCGCTTTTCACCGCATTAATGTTAAATTCAGGGTTGGTTACCGTTTCACTTTTAAAATAACGGTAATTATCTACCATGCCGATACTAAAATCGATTTGAATATTTTATATCCTCGATGTCAGTTGTGGTAATGGTCTTCATATTTTGGCATTTTTATTTTCTTGGTTTGCCGGTTCAATTTCTTATTACTCGCAAATTACCGCTATGAATTGCTGTTTTAGCATTTGAGAGGTAACAATCACCGGATAAGCCTGTCGAGCATGGTAAGCGATTCCAACAAGTGACAGCAAGACTAAAACACCGGTACAGTTGTAATAAATTGGATTCGCTGTTAAAAAATTGTTCTCGACTAAATATTTGCTGACTGACTTTTTTATTGTGATTCATATTTACTTTAATAATATTCATACTTAATTTAATAGATGTTTTGTATTTTTCAATATAAAAAATTACAGTTTAAAATAACAACTACTATATAAACAACTGTCATGTGGTAATTGTCAAATTTTTTTTTACTGCTGTAGTATATGAAATAGGCCTAACCTATTACCAAAGTTTTGCTGGGTGGTTATGAGCATTATTTGTTTAACCGAAGAGCACCTATTTCGAAAAATACATACGGAAAAGCGATGGCAAGCAATGGCCTTGAAACTCTCTCAATATTTTTTATTTGAAAAAATATTGTGCGGCTTGGAACAGGAACGAACTCCGACTGGTTAATCAGGGATGGAAAAGGCTCACTTAATCGGGCTTTTATACCAAAAAATGTTAGATCGCTCTTACATATTTAAAAATGTAAGTAACTAAAAAATAGCTTCCTCTTTGGCTCGTTAAAAAAAATTAAAATTAAATATTTAGATATTAGCAAATATTAGCACAAATTGCGAAAAAAAAAACATTTGCAAAAAGCGAAATTTTTGCAACAATATATTCGTTTGCAGAATGTCGATCGCTGATTAACTCTTTTAATTCATTTTCTGTACCATAAAGCCTTTTTCGAATTCCGCGGTTATTTTGCAACTTTTTAAGGGCGGCTTTTTTAAATATATAACCTAGGGATTACATTTTTGTACCATAAAGTCTTTTTTCAAATTCCGCTATTATTTTGCAATTCTTTACGTGCGTTTTTTTTTTTTAATTTATAATCTAGGGGCTATAATACACATTTCATACAACAAAGTTTGGTGGTTAGTTGCAAAAAAAATCGCGAAAAATAAAATTTGCAAAAAGGAAAATTTTTGCATCAATATATTTGTTTGCAGAATCTAAATCGCTGATTACGTTTCCTAATTAATTTTTTGTACCACAAAGCCTTTTTTCGCGTTCCGCTTTTAGTTTGCAATTTTTTAAGTACGTTTCTTTTTAATTTATAATCTAGGGACTATAATACACATTTCATACAACAAAGTTTGGTGGCTAGTTGCAAAAAAAAATCGCGAAAAATAAAATTTGCAAAAAGGAAAAATTTTTTCATCAATATATTTGTTTGCAGAATGTAAATCGCTAATTAAGTTTTTTAATTAATTTTTTGTACCATAAAGCCTTTTTTCGCTTTCCGCGATTATTTTGCAATTTTTTAAGTGTGGTTTTTTTAAATTTATAATCTAGGGTCTATAGTACCAATTTTATACACAAAAGTTTGGTGCTTAGTTTGCAAAAAATAAAAAAAAAATTAATCGCGAAAAAAATATTTGCAAAAAGGAAGATTTTTGCGTCATTGTATTCATTTGCAGATTGTTAATCGCTGATTGAATTTTTTAATTATTTTTTTCTACCACAAAGTCTTTGTTCGCGTTCCTCTATTATTTTGCAATTTTTTAAGTGCGGTTTTTTAAATTTATAATCTACGGAGTATAATGCCCATTTCATAAAACAAAGTTTGGTGGTTAATTGCAAAAAAAAGAAAATTTTGGCATCGTTTGCAGAATGTAAATCTTTAAATTAATTTTTTGAACCCCAAAGCCTTTTTTCACATTCCGATATTATTTTGCAATTTTTTACGCAAGGTTTTTTAAAATTCATAATCTAGGGCTATAATACTGTTGGAATAGTATAATTCCATAGTATAGTTCCTTTATTGATTTTTATAACTAAATTATTATTTTCCATCCCTGGTTACAATCGATGTTTTGAGTCATACAAAGAGCGCATATAATGACCCTGCAAACATTTAAAAGATACCTTCCAAGAAGATATTAAAGCGATATCTTCTATTTGTCATTTGAATGAAAATAATCAAGTAGTATTTACTTTGAAATTGTCTTCCTTTTATTATTTGGAAGATAATTCGGCGATATTTGTAAAAAAATAATTAAAAAATTTTATCTTATGTCATAACTTTTTATGACAATATTGCGGCAATATCACCTTTGTATCATTTGGAAGATAAAGCAAATTTGTTTGAAATCTTTTATCAATTTGGAAAAAATTAAAACTAAATTTGTACAAAAACAATCAAAAGATATATAGGAAATAAACTCGTGAAAAGTTAAGATTAATTGCGCGGGAAAAATCGGCTAAGATGAAATCAAGATAATTTATAAGTTGGTCGGTCAATGGATTATGTATGCAGATATTGTTTTTCAGGCTTAAATTTAATAATGAAAAAATTAAATCGTTTTTTTTTATTGTACCGGGAGTTTATTTAGCGATATGCCTTTTATCTTTCATATTGCCTGGAAGTATTGTTGTAGTGTAACAGTTGTTTCCGACGGAGTAAACTTCCGGAATACGAAATTGTTATTGCCGGCAATAAATGTTTTCTTCCTGGCGATAGCTCGGAGAATCTTCTACGTATTGCCATGTTTGCTGGGTGATATTGGTTTGAGTATGTTCCTGTTCTAAGGCACATAATAGAACAAATGCTTTCTCAGTGATAGAGAGTCCCCCAATCTCTTTATTATGTATACTCTTTGTGGCAAGGCTCTTTATCAGAAAAACAGACAAAATTTTGCTGGTTTAATGTAATTTTTCAGTAAACTAATCAAGTTTTCTTCACAAATTAAATTTCAAAATTTCTTCAATTTGATGATAAAGCTTCATATATTTTATGAATCCAGTTTCAATGAAATTTTTTCATTAAGTGCATGAGACTTTTAAAAAATAAAATGAATATTTTCTCAATATTTTGTGGAAAAAAATTCCACATGGACGAAGTTCCATTGAAACTTCATTGGTTTTATGGAAAAATGTATTAATAACATGTAAATAATTCTGTCAGTTTCGAACATATTTCTGAGTTAATAGCCTCTTACCCTCCGAGCCGAGATCATTTTTTGTTAACCGCCGTTTGACTTATAGAAAGAGATATGAAATTAGATTTTTTTACAAATTATTTTATAAATTTGTTTCTAATTATTAAGTAAATTAGTTGGTATAAGAGCAGCCATTCTCTAAAAATCTGGCGGCTCAAGAAGATTAAGCCGCCGCCACTATTTTTGGTCGGCTCGTATCTCTGCTCCGCATATCCTACTTTAATTTTTGACTTATTTTTTTTTATATTAAATCACGAGTAAATCAGCTGAGCCGATGTATTTTAATAAAAAGCTTTTGGTTTTTTGAAATAATTTTTCACTGTGCAAAATTGATGCAAAATTATGGTGAAAAATTTTCCACATTAATTTAATAGATGAAAAGAGCATTAGAAAACAAACAAAAAATCAACTACTCAGCAGGCTTACTCGTAGAGGATCCGTCGACAACTTTTTACTCAGTAATCTCCGACTATTTCAGTCGACTTGATTAGCGCAAATCTGTCTATAAAAAATCTATTGACTTTTTCTGTACTCGCAAAAAGTTTGTCGGTAGAATCTACTGAAAATCTACTGAAAATGGCAGGCAAAGGTATATGCAGTAAAAAAGGCGAAGGTATTTACCTTTCAAATAACTTGAACTTTTGTTATTTTTAACTCTTGAATAATAAATAACTGACAAATGCATTAAAAATAACTAACAATGTCTTAAAATTAACTGTTAAATTGTTACTACAAACATATTAAAACAACTGACAAAATTGATAAAAACAACTGTTTTTATAGTCAATTCTTTTGTCATTATTACAGTATATTTTAATAAAAAAATTTTTTTTCTTTTGATTACAAAAATATGTGTAATTACTTCAGCATTAGGGTCGGTCAATTTGTATGGGTCCGAAAAAAATTAAGAAGCGTATAGCAGAAACGTGATCTACACTAAATTCTAAGAAAACTACCCGAAGAAACTATGGGTCTAAAATGAAAACTTAGCTCCCCCGAGAAGCATTTTGATTTATAAGAAAGCGCTTTTTCGAATTTCAAATTTATGCAGTTTTTACAAAACCACTAAAATCAAAACGCTTCTCGGCGGGAGCTAGGTTTTCATTTTAGACCCATAGTTTTTTCGGGTAGTTTTCTTAGAATTTAGTGTAGATCACGTTTCTGCTATACGCTTCTTCACAAAAAAAAAAATTGTCCCACCCTATTTAGCATATTTAAAATTTGAAGTAAAAATTCCGAACGGTTCTCCAGTTATTACGCTTTTATGCATTGGAGACAGAATACAAGTTTCTGATTTCTATTTGCAAACTAGGAATATATCAATAATAACAAATATAAACTAAACAAGAATTTTTAAAATTTAAAGAAATTCAACGAAATTTTTATTTTTTAAATAACAAAAACAACTGTTTACTGTTAAATTACCGTTTTATTATGATATTAAAAATAATTGTTTTATACAACTGTTACGAACTTACGGTACTTTCCGTTAGTTGTTTTTCCTAAATAACCATCATAACAGTTGTTTTGCATTTTTCTATAGAAAAACAACTGTAATTACTGTTAAAACAACAACTACTAATTACTATGAAAACAACTGTCATGTAGTCACAGTCAAACTATTTGAGTGTACGAAATGTACAAGATTCATCAAAATAGTCATATAATTTTAAATATTTAGTAACCGAGTATTAAGGCCGATTTTACAGTCAAAACTTGGAAAGATTTTTTTTTCTAAAATTTTACTTAAATATGAAATTTTCAAACAAAATTTCTAACTATATTTAGGACAAAAATCGCTCGTTGTTTTGACTAAAAACTGACCCTTATTATCACAATTATGAATGCATATTGTCGTGAGTTTGGTAAAATTATCATAAATTAAAAGTGCAGTTTTGTTTAGAGAAAATAAATTTATAAAAGGGCTAATTAAGCTTAATATGTATGAGTAGGTACGACTACTAGTAAGATGAAGTGAAATCATTCACACATAAGTTACTACATATTTCATACCAAACATACAAAAGATTTTTATTTTTTAGAACACATATACATAGTAAAACCTTCCTAGTGCGGAAATATCAGAAAAAATTACTAAAAATTATCTTGCTGAAAAAACTGCTGAAATTAGGAGATATTTTTTACTAAACACTAGTACAAAAATAAAACTGTTAAATTTACACAATTTTAGTTATATTTGAGTTAACTTTCCGTTAATTGAAAATAACAAATTACACTGTAAAATCTGAAGAAAATATTGCTAAATATCAGTGCATTAAAGATAGCAAAATAAACTGTTAAATCTACAAAATTTTTGTTATTTTTCTAAGCTAAATTTAATTGATTGCAAATAGCAGTCTATTCTGCTAACATCAACAGAGATATTTGCTAAAAACTATAGTTAAAGGCGTTGGGATTTTTTTGATCTACTAAACATTTAGCAACATTTTTGGTGATTTTAGCAGGTTAATTTGTTATTATCTATTAACTAAATTTTAACTCAAATATTTCTAAAATTCTGTATATTCAACACTTTTATGTTTGCTGTTGCTATCTTACTAATATGTAAACAAAATAATTTGCTAACTTCAGCAATTTTTCCTACATGGTCAATCGGAACTAATTTTTGGTAGTTTAAACTTAAATTTTTACAGAATTTTTTATGTTAGTGCACAAGTATAAATAAATCTATAAACTGGATGAGAATAAAACCACCATTTTCATTATACCAAAATTCAGTGTTATAAAATACATGCCAAAAATAAAAATATATATATTTTCACAATTTGCATGATAACTACAACTTAATCCAATGGATTAATTTTTAATCAAATTCATTATAGGTTGTATCTATATGCGACTCCAAATCTTAACATTCTTTATAAAATTTAATTGCTACAGCTAAAATTGAAAACGCGTCACTCAACAAAAGCTCACTATTTGAAAGATTTCACTGTAGTTTTTTGGTTACAGTTAATATTCAGTTTATTACAAATTGAGAGTGTACGTGACTGAATTATATTAACTTGTAAACCTAATAACCGAGTTCACAGTTTTAAGTCTTCAGATAAATTATTTAAAGATTTTTTAATTGAAAAATAAATAATGTAAATAAAGTTATGAAAAAATATACATAACGCTACAAAACACTAAAAAAAACTCCTGTTGAGAAACATCTAATAGTCTTTGGTGTGCTAAATCCAAAGCTGGCAAGAAAAAAAATTTCAGGGGACCATTCTCGAAAAAACCGTTTTTCATATTTTTGGTGAGATATCCCAGTTTTTATATCTTTTTACTTAATTTTTAAAATATGGGCTTTAAAACCGAAAAGTTTGTTTAAAGTTAATTAGGTTGTTCATAAAGGGTTTGCTATCTGTTGTGTTGTTGCATTGTGCTAACAAAAAACAGAGTTGTTAAAATTTTATTTAACTCTTTCACTACCCTTGTACACTACAGTGAACACATCTTTAAAAGAATATATATAAAATTTGATAATACAAAAAACCTTATATTTTTCGTAAAGAAGTTTATTACACTCTTGGCCTTCAAAGAAAATGTATAAGCAGTTCAACATGGCAATATAGCCGCAATATTACTTAATGAAGTTTAATTTTTTGAATATATCATAATCTCCGAGAAAATGGGGTTTTGGTGTTTCTCATAAACTAATGAATATAGAAAATAGGCATGTAGCTTTGTTTTATGACGTGAAGAAAACCAGCCAAAGGATTTTTGGCTATTCAAATGTTTAAAGGGTAAAACGGGGATGAGAAATTTTAAAGAATCGATTTTCAAACGTCATTTTTGGTGGATAGGAAGGGGAGTGGCGCAATCATGTTAGATATTTTTTTCTAATTTTAGGGCTCTTAACACGAATCTGAAATCAAAATAACGATACATCCGCAAACAAAAAGTCGGTAGTGAAAGGGTTTAAAATATATAACACTAGATGATAGAACGATACAACATTAGTACCTGCTATGCTTCAGTGTGCCAACAAAGAGAAAACCCAATATAAAATCGTTGTTAAAAAAAAAACATTAACAACTCTCTCTTCTAATAGGACAATAAGTACAACACATACAACGCTTAGTAGTAAATACAACGCAAAAAAATAAGTTAGTAGAAAAATTAGTAAAACGGACAAAGAAAATGATATTTAAATACAACTATTTTAAGTCATATAATATATACAACAGTGAAAGATTTTTGTATCTGTGTTTTATACATAAAACAAACGGATTCCAAAAGATTTCATATACAAAAAATATAACATAATAAATAATAAATAAATTATTGACAAAATAAAATATTTAAATTTAGTGAAAATATATGAATGAATGTATAAACAAAATTTTTATTAATATTTAACGTTTTTTTTAATCACCTGGATTTAGAATTTTTCATACAAAAATGGGATTTATTAAATCCAAAAAAAAGCTGGATTTAATAAATCCACAATAAAAGCACAAATATATGAAACAGCCTATTAATTTAATGTCAGAAAAAAATACGAATGAAAATTAAAAGAGAAAAACTAACAAATAAAAGGTTTTTATTAAATTTTTTTTATGAAATATGTTTAGAAAAAAAACTACACCTCACCAAATACATATTTTCCACCTTGGACATGGAGAAATAGCTCAAATATAAATGGCAATTTTTCACTCTACTGTAAGTAATTTAATTAAATCCAATTAGTGAATATTAAATATTGCAATGGAATTTTTCAATTGTGTAAAAATATAAATTGAAGTGATAAAACTGAAAAGGCAGACTGTAGAATCGCTGTTTTATATAAAATTTAATTAAAACTTAAAAGTTAAAGTAAAATCTTTCATCATCGAATTCGGTATTAAAAATTAGGGTGAAAGAAGTGTCGGACAGAAACATCGGTTGAGCACTTTTAGAACTACTTTTTGGATTTATTAAATCCGAGTGATTAGAAAATACGGCTATTGATTATGTGAAATACAAAGACAGATATATTTTTCTGTAGTTTGGGTATTTGTTTTGTGTTCCCTTTCGCTTTTTTAAGAAAAAGCTTTTTATGATATAAAAGCCATAGGCCCTTACTATAAAAGAGTATTTTAAATTTAAAGTCGACTTTATTTTTAATCATACGGTTTTGTTCATTTTGTGTATGAAAACCCTACAAAAATATTTGTATTTTCAAACATTTTGATTGGTTGAAAATAAATTGACCAATCAGAATGCTCCAAAAATAAATCAAGTCAAGGCATACTTCCACCCAATATTTTAACTAAAGTCGACTTTAACTAAAATATACGTTTGGAAAATATTGATAGCAAGGCTGATAGTTTTTATATTTAGAATTGTCTACTAATTTGGAAGCCTGGACGTTTTTATTTTATACGAAGTTTCCTTAATAATGTTGAAAAGAATCATAGAACACATCTTAGACTTAAATTTTCAGCAAATAAATTAAATAAAGTATAATTTCTCTATGGCCCTATTGCAGGAGTAAAAGGAACAAATATATATATATAATTTCTCTACAAATTTTTTGAGTTTTTTTCAGTCTACTAATATTCAGCAAAAAGTTTTATGACTTTAGCAAGGATTTTTTTCATTTGCAATCGCCTAAGTGTTAACAAAACTTTTGCTGAGATTACTATTTTTTTTGGTAAAAATCAGCTCACTAATTTTCAGCAAACCCCTTTTGTTGAAATTACTAACTTTTTGGCAAGCACGCTAATGACTTAAAATTTGCAGACACCGCAACACTTTGTGTTCAATATACCGTAGACCGTACCTCAAAAAAAAAAAAGTTCGCCGTACACCGTCGAATCTAAATTATTTTTGCAAGGAGGTTTCAAAAAAAAATATTTTTTTGCCGAACGTTTTTTTTACATTTTTTGTTATATCTTTGGCATTTACAGTCGGATCTTGCAGTATTATACATCGACGTTTTTCTCTCGAGAGAACCAATGTTTTGCTCTAAGGGCCATTGACCTCAATTATCCCGTTCTAGTATTTACCCACCAGATAAATCCAGCAGTAATTTTTTTTTTTTTTTTTGTTGCTGAAAGTATGGGTCGCATTTTTTTCATTATAGCAAAACACTGGTCTCCTCGAGGCAAAAAAATCGATATATCACACTTTAAAATCCGAATTTAAATGCCGAAGCTATAACGAAAGATGTAAAATGGCGACCCCTACGTTCGGCAAAAAAAAAAAATTGTATCCATTTTTACCAAATGGATAAAATTTATCTGAAATTCAGGAGCACTCATTGAAATCGGTTTTCTGAAGACTTTAAAATTATCTGATATCTTGTTTTGGGAGCCGTGGTGTTAGCAAGGAATAGTTAGTATTGATTTGAAATAAATATTTAGTACAGTTATTGTATTTTTAAAATTTTTTTAGTGTACTATAATATTTTATGGTTTAAACATACATATGTGGCTTTCCATACCAGTTAACCCGCTTCAGAAGAAACTATAGTGTCTCAAATACATATTTACAGAAAGTATTGTCCTACTCTACTAGAAAAAAGTCCGTAAAAAATTTAGTTAAAACTACTAAAATTTAGTTAAAATGAGCCTTTTGAAAACAGCAGTTTAAAACTTTTTAAGCAAATATTTCTGCTGATTTTAGCATAATAGACTGCTATTTGCATTCAACTAATTTTAGCTTAAAAATATAAAAAATTTGGTAGACATAACAGTTTATTTTTGCTATTTTCAGTCTACTAATATTTAGAAAAATTTTCTGTAGATTTTACAGTAGAATTTGGTCTTTTCAATTAACTAAAATTAAGATCAATTATAACTAGAATTCTGTAAATTTAACATTTTTAATTTTGCTGTTCTTATTTTACTAGTATTTAGTAAAAAAAATCTGATAATTTTAGCAGTTTTTTCTGCACCATCATTTTTAACTAATTTTTAGTAACTTTTTATGCTATTTTTACAGATTTATTTCTATGAGTGTATTTATAAGTATATATAATTATATCAAATTATATCTTAAATACATAACTGTATTCTCCGTTATCCAGCACTTCAAATAGGGCAACATATTACTATACCCAATTATACACTCAAAAAAATAAATAAGTAAAAAATTAGTAAAACGTCTTGTATATCAAGTGTGCTTGTTTTCAGCAATTTGTTTTGCTGAAATTCCGTTTTCAGCAAAAGTCTTAGTTATATTTTTTTTAGCACTAAACTAATTCTGAACTAATGTTTTACTAATTTATTTTGCTACAAAAATGGTGCTGATAACCGCATTTATAGCGGGAATGTCAACCCGATAGGCAAGATGTAGAAGACGCAGCTTGTCTGGATGTAGTACAGACAACAAAAATGATAATTAAAAAGAAAACAACTCTACACAATTTCTACATTTAAATTTTCACCAAATAAATTAACTTAAGTAAAATTTGTCTACAAATTTTTTAAGTTTTTTTCAGTCTAGTAATATTCAGCAAAAAGTTTAGTGATTTTAACAAGGATTTTTTTAATTTCCAATGGACTAAGTGTTAGCAAAACTTTTGCTGAGATTACAATATTTTTGGTAAAAATCAGCTCGCTGATTTTCAGCAAACACCATTTGCTGAAATTACCAACTTTTTGGTAAGCACGCTCAATTTTTGGTATTTTTTGAAAATACCGGCTCTTATGGTGTTTTCTTTTCTGGAAAAAAATGTTGCCTTGTTAAAGTGTAAAATGTTAAAAATGTTACCCTCACCCCAATAAAATGCTACATTTTTACAATCAGAGTAGAACGATAAAATCACTTATTTGCATTTTTCAAAACACATGTGAATGTATATGCAATATTGCTTACGTTAGCTACTACTATATGATAGCCTAGTGGTTGTGATGCTTGCCTTTCGCTCGGGATGGCCAGGTTCAAATCCCAGCCAAGGTGAATTAATTTTTATATACTACTCTCTTTTTCTTTTTTCAATTTAGAAGTTTTCCCCCATATTAAAAAAAAAATTGTATAATTTTTTTTATTTATTGGTAGCGTAAAAACTAGTAAATACTAAATAAAACAGAGCAAATTATTAAAAAAACTAAATAAAATTTTATAAAAGAAAAATTATAAAAAAAAAATTTATAAAAAAAAAATTTATAAAAAAAATCAAATTTTATAACAAAAATAAAATTTTATATAAAAAAAAATAAAATGAAAAAAAAATTTTGTAGTCTAACCGGGGTTTGAACCTGCGACCTTCTGCATCAGAAGCCAGGATAGTACCCCTTAGGCCACCAAGTTGCGAGTTTGCTGGCAAACAACATTGCAGTATATACACATAACTTTGATGAAAAGAAAAAAAAGAGGGCAACGCTCTACCCCGTAAATTTTTTGATGGCGTAAAATCTTGCACTTTTGCACTTTATTAGACAACATTTTTAGAAAAGTACACGATGCCCTCTCAGAATATTACCCTTAATTTAGAAAAGAACACAATAAAGGCAATTCAAAAGCAAAGTGCAAAAAAAATGCAACATTTTTGTCAGAAAAGAAAACACCATTAGATAACTGAATTTCTGAAAGTGTTCATAAAATCGTAATCAAGACTAAATTACCCTTCTGCAAAGGCATAAAAATCAAAAATCGGTATAAAATATTTAGGTAATTGCAATTCCCCCAGACCATTGTAGCGTTAAAATGGGATATATTAGGAAAATCGTAAAAAGTTAAATATTTTTTTCAAAAAGTTACAATTTTATTTCATTTCTAAGTTCCATAAATATTCAGAGATAAATTTTTGCCTCTCTTGGATTATGCTAACCTAGTCCCAGGTATGGTCAAAGATGTGATCTTTTTTTTTTTTTGTAAATTAGCAACTCCCTAATTTTGAGTTTTTTTAAAACTTTGTTCAACAAAATAGGAAAAAAAGTGATGAACTCATAGGGTATTTCTTAATACACTTCAGAGAATTATTCTTGGAAAAATTACATATACCTCTTTTAACTTTTAGAAAAAATTAATTTTGGACAATAATTTAGATAACAGCAATGATTTTTGTTTTTATTTTTAGTTAGCTGTAACAAAATCACTTCGGTTTTTTTTGTATCTCATATAAAAGATATTGTTTTCCGAAAATTTTGTGAAACTTCGACTAACCTTTTCTTTGTCAAGGTCAAAAGTGAAATTTTATAAAATTTTCGATTTTTCCTGAAAGTATATCAAAATATTGTGCTGTTTCTTATGGAATTTTGTGAAAGTTATCCAAATAACTCGTTAACAACAAATTCTAATTATACAATCAAAATAATACGTCTGTGACTTGTTAAAATTAACAAATCTAAATTTAACAAATCTAAATTTAATTAAAAAATTTGTAAAACTACAGTTTTATTTGTAATTATACTAAGTCGTAAAATTTGTTCAAATCTAGGGTTTCGGGACCCCCCGGTCCTAGTCCATGTAATCCAAGGTCATGTACGGTCACTCCGGAGGAGCAAACATTTTGTCCCTTTTGCTCTATCTCGCTTAGTTTTCGAGATATTGGCCATTTTATGAAGTGGAATTAAAGTTAAAAGCAAAAAACAGTAATAACAAAAAGGATAAAAATAGCATTGTTAAATTTCGTTGATGTTAGTCTAGTTGAATTGTTAACAAATTTGGCATAAGTAGATCATCATCGATGATTAACCCATCAAAGCAAATGACACTGATGATGGCTTTGTAGCGAAAGCCGAAAATACGTATTCTGTCTTTCTGGCATTATCGAATTCTTTCAAAAATTTTTTATTCTTTGTAATTTCCTTGTAAAAATTGTATCATCTTTCTTTAATTTGAAAAATAATTTAAACGGAAAGTGATATTAAATTATGATCTGAAATTGAACTAAAAACATTCATTTAACAAATATAAAGATCAAATATATATACCCCTCATTCATGTGGAAATTTTTTATTAAAAATTTCCGAGGGTCCAAGGTCCCACCATGGCCAATTTTTTAATAGAGATAACTCATTTTGCTGGGGTAGTCGAAATTTACGTCAATTTTGCTCTATCTCTCTTAGTTTTCGAGATATGGGCCATTTTAAAAACTCGGGAAGGAAAGAAATAGCGCCATCTTTAAAACTTCGGATACACTGGTGGCGCCATCTACCGGCTAATAACAGAAACATGAAAATGTTATATTTTAACAACAAATTTTGTAAAATTTAACGAATGGGTTTTTAAAAATTAGTTATAAATAGTTTTGAAAATTAGCACTTTAAACTAGTTAAAGTACTTCGGATTTTTAGTATAGTGTTAAATGAAGATAACTAAAATCTTTAGTTAAATCAGTGTTTCAACTAAAAATTTATTAAAAACTAATCAAATCGATTTGAAACCCATTTGACAGATTTTTCTACTGACGTATTATTTTAAGTTTAGTAATAAAAAATTAGAAATCAACCGTTACGGGCACGTGGAGTCAAAATTATCCCAAATTTTTAAAATGTAAAATTTTTTTATGATTATTTATGTCAGTATCACAAAACAACCGCCGGGAGCGGGTTTCGGAGCAACTTTGAAACTGCCCATGGAACGAAGAGTCTGTCTAGTACATACCAGTGATAATATTTGAGAATTTGTATCCCGTGCCAAATTGGCGACAAAAAAGTGCCGGACCCTTAGTCACAAAAACACATATATTGAGAACTCAGATTCCAAAAATTATATTCTACTGGGAAACCTATACATTGTAGAAATGGAACTCTTCCAGATGAGAATTCAGGTTTCGCTAATATGTGGATTTGTGAATGAGAAGAATAAACTAACACACAAGTATCTATTTTCAATTTAAAAGCAATTCACAAATTCTTTAAAATTTTATAAGTAATATAATTTTTTTTACTTTTTTTAATTTGCTTCGCATTTTCCAAATTTAATTTTCCATTAAATTCTAAATTTAATTTAACAATGCCTATCGAAAAACTTCTAAAAATTGTTTATTTTGAATTGTAAAGGATAATAAATAATTTACGTTTGTCGTTAACACTATATTCTAATTTTTAGCTGTATAGTTCGTATGGAAAGCCTCATATATAAGTTTATTAGATACGAGTTGCGTCCATTGTTCAAAGACGACCCTCGTTTAAAATTTCATATTCGCTTGTAACCGCAGACTCTGTATTTATTATCACATATTGTTTTTGGTGAGAATTCCCTCCAAAATAATGGACATTATTGTTAAATATACATACTTAAAATTGAGGTTTTTAATTCTTAAGGGAATCCTTAGAAGTTCCACAAAAAAAGCTGAAATAACTTACATCTTTAAGAAAACTAAACCGAAAAAAAACTACTCAAAACAATAAAAATTACTTGAGTGCACACTTTGACTACTTTACTACGTAATGATATTTTTTAAATATTGGTGATTTATTTTTGTAAATGCACCCTACATTAAGTAGTTTTTCGTAGGAATTCGCAGTTGAAAAAATTTACAGTAATAAAATTTCATAAGATATTCCTTTAAAATATTTCAGAATATAACAAAAACATTTCTTTCGATTATTTGGGGGCAATTGCATTTAATGGATAAATAAATGTAATTTCTTGAAAAAAATAAAGTTTTCTACGAGTATAAATGCAAAAATAATGAATCAAAAAATGTAAAGGCAAAAAAAAAATCAACCAATCACAACAAAATATTTAAAAATAAAATGTTCTGATTGATTGATTTTTTAAAAATTTATCAATAATATTAAACATGTATGCCCTACTTAACAATATTTTAATTTTTTTTTCATATATTTGAAGTACTTCCTTTCTAGTACTGTATCTAGGAATTTTTGTTTGTTTAAATCGGTAATATTGTATCTTGAATAGAGAATTCTGTGTTCGTTTTTGACTGAATCGTTGTATCTTTAGTTTTTTTTTTTCTTTCAATAGCTTGTGGTCAATATTTACTGAATTGACTTTTTAGTTCTTTAAGTTCTCCATTACATTGTAATTACATTTTTTTTTTTTTTAATTCAAGTCATTCAAGATATTTTGTTACTAATTAAGTACGTGTCGTTTCACCACGCTACATACTTTAGTCATACATAAATTGTCTTTTAAATTGACCAGAGCATACAATCTTTGTAGAATGTCTTCTACTTGCTCGAACAGTCTTAAGAAAGTACAAGTAATGTATGGCTTTTAGTATTAAATTTTGTGGTTTTGTTGCATTATTTTCCACTTGACATCATAATGAAGCCACACAGTTTGTATACCACGAAAAATATATTATTGTATAAAGTTTTAAAATATTATTTGAAAAAAATTTAAATTTAAATATAAATAAAATCCATAAAAAATATAACCATTAATACTAATTCAAATCCCTTTGGAAATGAGTTTTTATTTTAAAATAAAAAGAATAGAATTCTAAAATAGCAATTGACATGCTTTTACCCAAAAATTTTTATTTTAAATGTTTGGCCAATGTTCGATAAATCACTTGCCAACAAAAATTGCATAAAACCATTAAAAAGATACATGACATACTATAAAATTTGTAGTGAATTGTATTTTAATGGAAATGGGCTCAAATATAAAAGGAAGCTTTTACCAAACTCCCTTTAGTATTTTACAATTGATTCATGTTTTTTTCTTTTTAAATTTTTTTAGTTTATCGACATTTAGATTTTTATCTATACCAAACCAATTGATAATGTGTGTGTTTTTCTAAAAAAAAAAAACACAAAGAAACCCAAGAGGAAAATGACGAAAAATTTGCACAATTTAAAGCCAAAAACGCTGTTTACCATGCTTGAATGAATAACAATTTCGTTGTGCTATCTATTTTTTTTAGATATATGTTATATATCTATTGGCAAATTTAGTTTTCAAGTATACCATCCCTTGTTAAGAGTTCTATGACAGATGTCCAAATTAGGGCCCGTAATAATATGGACCAGAGTAAGTTATAAATGTGGATGAGATGTTCACAAAATCATTTTGAAAAAATTTATCGCACTTTGAAAATAAAAAGTTTTAGTTAAAAAACCGTCAATTTAACTAAAAATTAACTCACCCGGTATATTTAAACGGCTATATTTTTTTTATTGGATAAATGGTAGAAAACTTTTATACATATTTGTCAAATATTTAATTAAAAAAAAATTATTTTTGTCCTTGTTGATGGAACTTTTTCAAAAACTATTTAAAAATATAAACAAGACTAACTTTTATGTCTCTGACTGATGTGTTGACGAAAAAAACGAAACTCTATTTTTGCGTTAAAAATTAGTTTGTCAATTCAAATTATGAAAATCTGACCGATCGGACATGAATTTTCCAAATTTACAAAATCGAAGACATGTTAAAATTTGTTTATTCCATTTGCAACCAAAACATAAATAACGGCAAGCTTTTATTACAAGGTTGCCACACGGTATTTTTAAAAAATTACGAAAAAAACCATACCCAGCAAAATTGTCGGATGCAAAGAACTGGTTGTAGGACAACTTGTACTTGCATGCAACCTGTTCCAATTTATGTTCTATCATCGGTGATTTTTGTTTGAGTTTGTCCCAAAAGCAACAGTTTCTGTTCTTCCAAACTAGAACAGGTTGCTTTGGAACTGGTTCGAGAACCAGTTATAGAACTGGTTCTGCGACAGTGAATTCTTCCTTTTTGAATTCCAGGAATCAGTTCTAGAACCTGTTCCACCGAACCGGTGGTAAAAACACCTATTCTAGAACAGATTCAAACAGATCCAGTTCAAAAAAATTGTGCTGGGTATTTAAAAAAAAATAAAATCGGTTAACTAAAAAAAAAAAAATTCAAATATATTTTAATAAAGATTAATCTATAAAAATATAAAAAATTTTTTTATATTTTTATAAATTTAAATTTTCATAGGCTATCAAAATTTAAATTTTTAATTTTAATTTTCCATAAGGCAAAAATAATTTCAAAAATTTTTTGATGAAGCACTGGCCTAAGTATATACCCAGCCAGAAATTGCCGACGCTTCAAAAAATGTAGTACTGGCAGAGCACGGATTTTTTTGTAAAACCAGTGTTTTGCCAGTACTACCTAAAACAGTGCTTTGCCAGTAATATTTTTACATAAATTGCATCAGTTTTTTTTTAATTTTACAAGTTTGCATACAGATTTTTCGATAGGTTCCATTTTTTACGTAATTTATCCGTGATTTATATTGATAGCATTCATAAAACGCAAGGGGGTAACAAATTCAAAAATGTGTTAAATACGATTGAAAGTATAAAAAATTTGACAAAGTGTGTTTATTAAAATTATGGTGAAAATACAACGTTTTGCCAACGTTCCGCCGACTGTATTTTTCTGACTGGGTGATTATGGCTATGTAGCGAAAACCGAAAATATGTATTCTGTCTGGCTGTCCTTATCGAATTCTTTCAAAAAATTTTTATTCTTTGTAATTTACTTTTAAAAATTGTATCATCTTTCCTTAATTTGAAAAATAATTTAAACAGAAAGAGATATTAATTTATGATCTAAAATCGAATTAAAAACATTCATTTACCAAAATAAAAGATCAACTATACATACCCCTCATTCATTTTATTTTTCTTTAAAGCAAGTATGTTAATCTTTTTAAATTCTAGTAAATATTTCCTTTCACATTCCTAAAAAAAATTTTAAATATTTTTTCACGTATGCAATTCTTATTTAGTGTGTACATTGCATTATATAAATAGTCTTGTGAATAAAATTTAAGTAATAAATTTCACATTAAAAAAATTTGTATTAAAAAAAAAATATTAAAATTATTTTCGTAAATACTTTCTTAAAAAAATATGTATATGAAATTGATTACTTAAATTTTAGGTATTGAAAATAAAATACTTATATATTTGAAAATTTACACATAATGGGAAGTACAAATTAATAAATAATACATACAAATTGTTAGCTTCTTAACTTTGAATATACTTAATACGAGTATAATCTATGAACTAAAAATAAGTATATTTTACATTAGCGCAATTTCAAAGCGTCTTTAAATTTGAGAGAATTTTACCTAGTTTTAAGATATTTTTATTAAATTTAAGAAAAAATTTATACTAAATTTAAGTAAATTTTTTTTATAACAAATTTTGTTGGTATTTTTCTTGAAATGTACACGAAATCACATATAAAAATTGTTAAAAATCAAGAGATCTTGCATTTAAGGGTTAAGATAAAATATGACAAATTCCAAATAAAGAATTTACAATTTTTTTTACAACAAATAGAGAAAAAACACTTATGAAAAAAGCTTTAGAAATAATAGCTGACAATTATTGCATTTTCAAGTACTACCAAGTACTATCATCAGATTGTGTTTATGGCAAGGTTGGTTACCGTTATCGTTATAATACCGTTATCGCTAAAATACCGTTTCAATTTGAATACCGTTGCCGTTACCAATACCACTAAAAAATTCCAAATACCATTATCGTTACCGATACCCTTATTTTTATGGGTAGTTTCTGATATTTTACTGGTATTTATTACTTTATATAAAAAATTTGAATTTTTTAACTTTTTTATTTTATAATCTTGAGTTTTTTTTACAAAAGATTTATAGAAAATAATTTTACTTATTAAAACTAGCAGCATCGAATGTACAGCTAATAATCAGTATTTTTAACACTTAAAATTAAAAAATAGGCTAAATTTGTACTTGTTTTTATATGCTTTCAACGTAATTTATTATACCGGTACGTACTGGTATTGCTGTTTCGATAACGGTATACCTTAACCGTTATCCGAAACAAACAAATTTCGATACCGCTACCCTTACCGTTATTCGTTTCGGTAACAAGGCTTAAAATGCTTGGTTACAATTATGTACAACTTCTTCTAAATTTTTATTTAAATTTTTAATTCTTAACTTAAGGGTGTTACTTTTCAGTACTTTTTAATAGTTTTTGTTTTGATCTTGAAGTATGAAGCGTTATATAATTATGTATTTCTACATCAAATTAGATATAATTATATCGGCTCAAAATCCGGATAAGATTCTATATGATTCAATATATTTAGATCTTATCCGATATAATTTTATCCACCATTTTTCGGATCATAGCATATCTCCAATTATATTAAATAAGATATCATTACATATGACATCATATTATTTTTTTTTACCCGGGTAGTTATTTTTGATTTTACAACGAAAATCACATAGTTTTTACAAAGCTATTATTTTTCTCTATATTATTGTTGTTGTTGTGCTTCAACCAAAGTTTCTTTAGTAGTGACGCAAATGTTTGTATGTTGTTTTTAACTTTCAACCTTTTAACTCAATTTATTGTCATTAGAACAAATTTATTTTAGGTAAAAAAACAGGAATCAATTTTTCTAAATTAACAAATTTTTCTGTTGAGCTAACAGACATATTATTTGGAGTGTTATCCTGACAAAATATTTAAATTACTTTAGAGAGCTAGCCTAGTACTCCGAGACCAAAATTTATCTGTTTTATATATAAGAACCGGTTTTGTCTTAAATATTTCTTAAGTTAGAAATTTTGTTTCAATATATCTGCCTTAATTTCTGACTTTAAAACTGGCCCTATGAGTGTGAATTATAAATTTGAATTATCTAGTTCCATACCAGAGAAATCAAAGAAAATTTAACTTCAAAAAATCTTGTTGAACGTAATAATATTTATATGGCATATAATGAAACTAGGAAACTGCAGATATTGTAACACCAAAATTCGATTGGTAAAAATATCAGTGGCCAAGACTGAGACTGGATTACATTCCAAGTTTCTAGTTCCTAGTTCCAGCAGTTTGGGACTGGCGATTAAGGGACAGTTTTCCCTTTTTCGGTTCCGTTTAACCAGGTTTGAATTGGAAATTGAATTGAAAGGTGTTTGTCTATTCGAGGACAGCCAGCTTCAACGGTTTGCGCTGGATAATCAAGGGTAATTTGTTGCCAATTTAACCCCATTTCTATCAAGTTCTTATGGGAAATTCCACAAAGTATCTCATTAGTGAATTGTCCCATACCACTATAGGTAAAATGACCCCATTTTCTGGCCAAAACTATAAGGAATCACTGAATAAGGACGAAAATCTATATACGGGGGTTTTAAAGGTTGCTGATTTCAAATCTGAGATGAAATTTTTCAAATTAAAAATGGCGAATCCAATATGGCGGCGTAAATTTTAAAAATTCTTCTGATTTACATGAAAATTGGTATACGGGGGTTTTCAAGGTTACTGATTTCGAATCTGAGGTAAAAATTTTCAAATTCAAAATCGCGGATCCAATATGGCGGCGTAAATTTTAAAATTTCTTTTGATTAGCATGAAAATTGGTATACGGAGGTTTTCAAGGTTGCTGATTTCAAATCTGAGGTAAACTTTTTCAAACTCAAAATGGCGGATCCAATATGGCGGCGTAAATTTTAAAATTTCTTCTGATTTGCTTGGTTTAAAATGTCAACTGTTTAAAATGCAAACTTTTTTTTGTCCAAAATCTCAAAAAAGAAAATAAAAAAATATCTTTTTAAATCTGGGTCATATTATAGCAGAAAATTGAACAAGTGGAAACTTTTGTAGAAACTATTTTTTCTTTTTTTTCTAATAAAGCTATTTAAAATTGTGCTTTACATTTCATTATCTAAAGTAATTTCATTTCATTTTTAATTTCATTTTTATTGTTTAATAAAGCTATTTAAAATTTCCTCTTTCTTCGTTCAGATTTCACAGGATACCCTTTCTTTGGAAGCCCTATTGAAGCTGCAGTTGGCTTAGTTTTAATTGCCAAAATAAATTCAGCGTGTAGCCAGAGTTCGTTTTGCATCTGAAATATGTTTATCTTCCTATGAGAACTCTCCCATCTAACTGAGATTCGCACTTTCTCCTTCCCATAAGCCGATTCCTCATTCAAAATATTGCCGCATTCAGCTTTACCAACAATAAAATTGTAAACAGTAGTATTCTTCCCCTCTTTCTTTCGCTCATCCAACCAAATTTTTGCAAGTTCGCTATTTAGCAAGCGGAGGCTGCCTACCAAAAATGATATTTCTCAAAAACGTAAAAAATCGCAACATGAAATTTACAAGTTAAACTCAAAATTCTTCATTTAACACGTTTCTGATTATTTAAACACAGTCAAATTCGGCCAACTGTTTAAAAGCTTATCCAAAGTTTATTTTTCCGAAAAAAACTTGAATTAAAAGTTATGTCAAAAGTATGAGTTTTTACGCCAAAAAAAAATTTTTTTTAATAAAATCTTTCTCTTGAACCATTAAGCACTTACTCTCACTGTTCAATATTTTGTTTAAATTTGTGTTTTTTTTTTTTTTAACTATTTAAAGAAATTTAAAAATTCGACTTAATTGCTCTGTATATACTGCGTTCAATACTTTGCTGACAAACAATGACTTTCACCACTTGCTAAGCAGTCGTTGTTATTTTTTTACAAAAACAAATTCTTGCCGCCAACAAAAAACTTCATTCTTGAATGTGCGAAAAATTACTTTTTGTCACAAAAATGGGTTAAATTACCTATAGTGCATACCTCGAAGAATGCATATGTTAAATTTCAGATTTCTAAGTTGGAAATTTTTTTCTCTTGAAGCCCCATTTTTACCATTAGCTTATACATGAGCAATCACAATATATCATCGCTTTAATCGTATTATTTTCTTCTCTTTACAGGTAATTATCACATTATAAAAATTTTTGTTTTAGCAAATTCAGATTTATTTTTTAATATTTTTTGCATATAACACTAAAACTACTTACCTGATTAAAAAATTCAATGTTGAAAAAATTTGTTTTAAGCCCCCCATACATTTGCAATATTATGTCCAATATAATGGCACCGACCGTGGTGTAACTTGTTAAGAGGTGATGCTACGAGTCATAGCCTGTTCAGAGGGCTGCCGGTTCAATCCCCGGTCATGGCAATACACAAAAAGTTTTTCATATAGAGACAAATTAACAATTAAAAATTACTTTGATCAGTTGACACATAAACTAACCACTGACGAGTCTTTGGGTGAGACGAAACTGCGGCAGTCTGGTGATTCTCTTGTGTGTGTTAAATTTTTCAATAAAAATGTTTTCATCTTCTTCCTATAAATCAACTCTAGAAAAAAATTCTTTAGTAATTAATTCTAATATTAATTACGATTGTCCTATGCGACGGTTACAAACACTTAACTAAAAAATAATGGCACAGTATTTTTCTCGTTTTGCCACACACCATACAATAAATTGCAAGATATATAACAAAAGATCGCCACAATATTTTATGCAATATATGATTTTAACATAACCTCAAAATGCACACAAACATAAACAGCGCAAAATTAAAATTGCACAGTGTTGCCAATAGATTATGCAATATTTCAAGTTGTCCAATAAAAATCAAATTTTTTTTTTGATTCACTACATTATATTGCTCAACCTTCAATTTAATACATACACGGTCAATATGCTGGCACCACTTGGAAAGTTGTGCCATAATATTGCAAATGTATGGCCCGCTTTATATTTGATTTTATTTATATTGATACTGTGTTGTTTTTTGGGCCGAGATATAGTCAAAATAGTCAAACTTCCTTCTTAAAATTAAACATTTTTGAAAACTAATGAGACCTGAGATCTTATTGACATGTTCCTTTCTTTTTATTATTATTTTTTTCTCTTCAAATTTTAGCTTAAGGTTGGACATTTCATTATATATTCTATGTATTACAAAATTGCCAATTTTTAAATGTTCTTTTTATGCGGCACAAAACTTCTATAGAAAATTTTTACAATAGTTAGTTTGTTACATTTTTTCCTAAAAAAAATAAATTTAAATGCTAATTTGAGTTGATGATTTGTGTAAAATGAATAATGCTTGAGAAAAATTTTATTTTAATTTTTCTTAAATTTTTTTATATTTTGTGGATCGTTATAAAAATAAGTTGCTAGTTTTTGTTAAAAATTCATACTATGAGAACATGAGCACACGTGTCTTAATATCGATACAAAAATTTAAAATTTTAATAAATTTAGTAAATTTTATTTTACATTTACAATACAGATCATTAAAAAAACCGCAAAAAAAACAACAGCGTCAATAAGTGCATCATTAAATTTACTATTAATATTCCTAAAACACAGTTAGAAAAATTATCAAAAATATAATGGAAATATAAATATATTTTTTTATTTTCGAATACGACAAGAAAACAGTTCATAAAAAAGAAAATTAGGGCTTATGAAATCATCATCAGGGCAGCGACTTTCGTGAAAATAGTCCAAAAATTATTTCTAGCAAATGTTTTTCCAAATCAAAGAATATGCAACAAAATTTCATCATTATATTTATAAAGTTTTTCATTTATATGAATAAGCTTTTTATTTGAGTGTAGATTTTTTTTTTATAAATTAAATGCAAACAATTGATGAAAATTAGTCAATAATTATTAAAACTATTATAAAAGTTAATGATTATATAAAACAAAAATAACATCGTTGTTAAATTACTACAAAAAAGATGCAACAGCAACAACAGATGTTATTGGAAAAAAAAAATTGTAATAGAAAAACCACAAAAATAACTACTAATGTATTAATAAAATAGTTAATCATAGTAAAGCATACTGTGAACAATTTGTAATTGTTAATGATTAAAATGAAAATATTCTGTTTTCTTAAAATCAACTGATCATGAAATTGAGCCATGATGGAGTAACAAAAAAAAAAAAAAAACAATTTTCAATAAAGTGACAAAGTAAAATATCATCATATCATGCATGTACTGATTTGTGGTTAACAACTAAATGAAGGTTTTGTATAAAAAAAAACTTATTTAAATTAATTTAACATATTAAAAATGTGTAAACAATACTTAGAACATATTAAGGCTCGAATGGGGTGATCGTTACCAATCCAGAAAAACCTTAATATATAGAACTCGGTAAAAATGTTCATAACTAAATAATTGAGGAATAAATGGAAATTTAATTGCCTTTGTCTCTTTTAAAAACAGTTCATATGGAACTTGGGAAGCCTTGGTAATATTGGGTGAAAAAGTAACACAGCAAAACCAAACACTACACTCAAAATTAAAAGTCTGTTGCCTGAACAGAAAAATTTGTTACTTTTACAAAATTTATTCCTCTTTTTTGGCTTAAAATAAAATTTATTTATTTTAAAACATTTTCTGTTAAATTTAGGTAAAAAATTTATAAAAAGACAGTTTTATTTTTATTATACTGGGTTTTTAAATTTATTCAAATTTAGGGTCTCTGGATCCTCCCCGGCCCAAGTCTATACCATCTAAGGGCATGTTAGTGCCAGAGTGCCGCATGAGCAAACATTTTGTCCGTTTTGCTCTATCTCGCTTAGTTATCGAGATATGGGCCATTTTATGAAGTAGGAAATTTTTTTTAAAAATTTCCGAGGGTCCAAGGCCCCACCAAGGTCCATTTTTGGATAGTGATGACATTTTTGCGGGGGCGACTTACAGTTAGGGGCAGTCGAAATGCTCGTCAATTTTGCTCTATCTCTCTTAGTTTTCGAGATATGAGCCATTTTAAAAAATCGCAAGGGAAAGAAATAGTTCCATCTTTAAAATTTCGATTACATTAGTGGCGCCATCTACGGGTAATAACAGAAACATGCACATATTATATTTTAAGAATACATTATGTAAAACTTAACGACTGGGTTCTTAAGAATTAGTTATAAATAATTTTGAAAATTCACACTCAATATTGAGAATTTTTAATATAGTGTTAAATGAAGATAATTCAAATCTTTGTTTAAACTAAAAATTTGTTAAAGGTTAGTCAAATCGATTTGAAACCCGTTTGACAGATATTTCTCCTGACGTATTATTTTAAGTGTAGGGGAAGTGTGACACACTTGATCATTTAAACGAATTATTCCCCTCCTACCTCCCAAAGTACATAACATAGAAAAAAAAATTTCTTATCGATTGGTTCAAATATTACAATCGTCACTTTATACTAATTTTTTTCTTTTTTTTCTTTTAAGTTTTCTTTAACTTCTGGGAGCCATCACCTGTAAATTTAAGATCGGTTTGTAAGAAAACCATTTAACACACGTTTTGTATAGTTGGATACTAGGCTTGTGTCGTTCGTTAACGAACTAGTTCAATTGAACAAATCACTCAATTGATCGAAAGACCTAGTTCACTTCTAATCGCTCTTCTAGTTCAATCGTTCATTTTACTACTTTTGGCCGTAGATAATTATATTTCTCTTTATAAATTAAAACTATTTTCTATAATAAACATTTTCCTTTTTTTCCTTAAAATTCTTAATTGTCTGATACTTTATGTCTTTGTGAACTATATGAATTCGCTACCCATTCAAAATTGCCAAACAAATGATCGGAAAAATTGTTTTGAGAACGATTGAACGAAATTGTCAAAGATCTATTGAACTAGAAGAGCGAACTAGTTCTTTACAAGGAATTGAACTAGAAAGAGCGGTTACCAAAAAGAACTAGAATGCCCAAGTCTATTGGATACTGAAAGTTCGATATCAAATAACACTTTGCGACATTCAAAATCGGGATGGGATGAAACCAACGGGAAATGTTATATCGGTCAAAAACAAGTTATACGTGTCCCGGCGTTTCGCTGGGTCACCCCTAGAATCGAGATATATCTTTTTTTTGACATAACTCGAGAACCACTAGTCCGATTTTGCTCAAACAATTTTAAAAAAATTAAATATTACAATTCCTTTAATCTGTTCATATAACGTTTTTCTATATACTCAACAGTTTTGCCGGTAAAAATAAATGTTTGTTACCGCTACCATAAAAATCAATAACCTTTTGTTTATTACTTTTTTTTAATCTTTTAGGCAAAAAATATTTTTTTCTTCATACATTTATTTTTACCGGCAAAACTGTTGAGTATATAGAAAAATGTTATATGAACAGATTAAAGGAATTGTAATTTTTAATTTTTTTAAAATTGTTTGAGCAAAATCGGACTAGTGGTTCTCGAGTTATGTCAAAAAAAAGACCACCAAAGATCAAATCGATATATATCGATTCCTAGGGGTGACCCAGCGAAACGCCGGGACACGTATAACTTCTTTTTTACCGATATAACTTTCCCCGGTAGTTTGAACCCTTCCCGATCACTGACCCTACTATTTGTCTCACAGTGTAATAAGAGGAATTTTTTTCTCAACATATTTATATGAATATCCAGTTATGTAAACTTCCAGAATAGTGAACACAGCCTATCTCTATTATGTGAACAGCTTTCACGGGAAGAGATTCAGACGTGGAATCAAGACATTGTTAGCGAAGATATAGATAGCGAATTTGAAGATGATGATCAAGAGCAGTGCATCGTAACAACAGCTGAAATTAGCACAATAGAGGCAATCGAAGCATTCAATAAAGTTATTGCTTGGAGTGAAAATAATATATCTGATATCAATGATACTTTGGCATTGCAAAAATGCAGGGACAAGGCACTACAGAAATCCCTTGAAGCAAAAAAGTACAAAAAAATATAACCGACTACTTTCATGTACATTAATTATTAAAAAACTTATTAAAAATAAAAACTTAATGTAATAAAAATCATTTGAATTACTTATTTTATATTCTCTCGGTTATGTGAACTTCTCCATTTAGTGAACAGGCTTTGTTTGAATTAGTTCATATAACCGAGCGACTACTGTATTTTAAATAATTACTTTTAGTTCGAAATCAAACGGAAGCCGTTATATTTCGACTATCGTAATAATTCTCACCTTTTAATAATAACTAAAATAAATATCTACAAATTTATATTAATTGTTCATACCCTCAAGATCTAAAAATTGATCACAATGGTCTCGTTTATTATAATGGTCTTCAAAATTTACACACGAATCATTGAAACCGAAAATTGTACTTCATAATTTCTATTAATATTGTTTGTTATCGTTTCTCTCTTTTGGTATATTTGATTGCCATAACCGCATAAACCATTTGAACATTCTTGCGTTACTCTTTTATATTTTGTATTTCGTATCTAGTATTTTGAAATTGAGAAGATATTCAGTTTAACACTTCAATCAATTGTATTGATGATCTTTTGAACTGTTTATAAATCAAACACAGATAGACGCAACAGACAATTTTGCTTTAATTCATCGCTGGTGTTAGACTACGAATATATGTATTTGGAGGGTTTTCGAATTAAAGGCAACCATGTATAAACGGATTTAAAGCGTGCTAATAATGATTAAATATCTTTTCTTTATTTGATCTTTTACCCAACTTCTTAAGAATGATTGATTACCGCATCGATTAGTGTGTTTATTATGCACATCGTTTCATTTTTGTTGTAGTTTATATGTGTACTGATCAGTTTTGAATATTTGAGATATTATTGTCTGGAATTTTTATTTTTTCAAACGAATGCAAAAAATAATGTATGGGATTTTTGTTTTCATAAAATCGATTAAAGCATTAAATCTAAGTTCAGGTTTTTTTTTACATACTCTTATATGAAGAAAATCTTAATTTAATTGATTTTCAATACAAATTTTCAATAAAGTGTGAAAAAATTAATTTAAATGGAAATTTGATAGCATTCAATAAAGATTTTTTTTTTTTCGAAAGAACACCCAGGTAGTGCAGATTGGATAATATTCCAGCAGAACCTCATATTACCAAATAATGTACAAAGTAAACTATATCCACCATGGATGATTTTTACACGCGATGAGCCCTAAAGTAATGGGGCATATGGAAGTGGAAAAAAGACAAAGTAACTATCCTGTGGGAAAATAGGGGTCAGTTGTAATGCGAGCACCTGTCCCGGGACCGGTGAAAACAGGACCGGTCTGAAAGCACCTATCCTGTGACCTTTCTCATGACTAGTGAAAACAGGACCGGTCGGAAAGAACCCAACCGGTGACCTGTCCCGTAATCGGTGAAAACAGGACTAGTCTCAAAGTACCGGTCCTGTGACTGGTGAAAGGAGCACCCGTCTAAAAGTACCTGTCCCATGACAGGTGAAAATGGGACTGAACCAGGACATTCCAGTGGTACAAATATTAGAGTTGTCAATTATTCGGGTATTTATTTTGATCGATTAAACGATCAAAATAATTTTGATCGAACGATTATATGATTAATTATTAAATTATTGGATTAATACTTAACGTTTTGAGTAGGCTCTTAATAATCGTATCATTCACTGGATTGTTATACAACTCTTGTTGCGGGACTCTTGTATGTACAGTAGAACGTACCACCTTACAGGCAAAAAAAAAGTTCGTCGTACACCCTCCAATATGAAGTATTTTTGTAAGGACGTTTCAAAAAAAAATTTAATTTTTTTTTTTGCCGAACGTAGGGGTCGCCATTTTACATTTTTCCTTATATCTTTGGCATTTACAGTCGGATCTTAAAGTATGATACATCAATGTTTTTCTCTCGGCCAGTGTTTTGCTCTAAGGGCCATTGACCTCAAGTATCCCGTTCTAGTAGTTACCTACCAGATCTCAGTTGCTACCACCCTAATGTACCACCCTAATGTCAGAAAATTAAAGCTCGCAAAAAATCATTAAACTTTTGCTAGGGAAGTTTTTCGATAAACCCAGTAGAAATTTTTTTTTATATATTGGTTGCCGAACGTAGGGTTTGCATTTTTAAATTTTTTTCATTTGAGTTTTCCTTTATAGCAAAACACTGGTCTCCTAGAGGCAAAAAAAAACTATATATCACACTTTAAGCTATAACGAAAAATTGAAAAAGGCGACCCCTACGTTCGGCAAAAAAAATTAAATTTGAGGGTGTACGGCGAACTTTTTTTTGAGGTACGGTCTAATGTACAGTGGTCCTTTTCATATAAAAGAACCGGTACAAGGACCGGTCACGTGACGTGTCCGGTTCCTTTTCCCCCAGGGTACATTCAGATTGTTACACAATTTATTTTTAAAATATATTTTCATAATTCTGTTATTACCCGGTAGATGGCGCCACAAGTATATCCGTAGTTTTACAGATGCCGCTATGCCTTTCCCTCCCGATTATTTAAAATGGCTGAAATCTCGAAAACTAAGAGATATAAAGCAAAATTTACGAAAATTTCGATTACCCCCAACCATGCAAAATTCCCGCGAAAAGGTTATCTCTATCCAAAAATTGACCTTGGCGGGACCTTGGACCCTCGGACATTTTTAGGAAAAATGTTCCACTTCATAAAATGTCCCATATCTCGAAAACTAAGCGAGATAGAGCAAAACGAACAAAATTTTTGATATTTTGGAGTGCCCTCATATGCGCTTTGATGGTATGGACTATGCATGTGGAGAGCCCCGAGATCCTAAATTTGAACAAATTTTATGACTCAGTATAAAAATGTAATTTTACTAATTTTTTACTTTAATTTAGATTTGTTAAATTTAACAAAAAAATGTTTTAAAATCAATAAGTTTTATTTTAAGCCAAAAACAGGAATAAATTTTATTAAAGTAACAAATTTTTCTGTGCAGCCAACTTATATTTTGTAGTACTTTGGATGGAGTGTTATATTTTACTAGATTTTTGCTGCCGATATTCTATTTAAATGCCTTAATCTCTTAATAAATTGGTGATTGTTGATATGGAGGGTAATTTAGAAGGGAGTATTTTTTCAATATTAATTTGAAAAGTCAATATTTTTTATAACGTGGCAGTGTTTTAGTTAAACTTATATATTATATCTGTTTGTTTACATTGGATTGGTTTATTTGCACCACTGGCGAACGATCCCCCATCTACACTACGTAAATTCTGTTTTCATTCAAAATCGTAAAAAAGATTTATTTTAGATAACTAATTGGAAATCAATTTCTGAAAACTTAAATTAAAGAAAGATATAATTGGTAATTCTTCGTATTTAAATTGAGCTGTCATTGTTTGACTTCTTTTTGAAAATTTTAGTTTATTTAGCGTACCAAATTGTTCACTGTCAACAATTTAATAAAAGTTCATCAATCATTAAGCCACTAATATGTGTGACATAATAGGTTTGTTCCACGTAATTCTGGGTAAAGTCTGGTAAAATGAGAGTAAACAAATAATAATCTCAAAAAATGGTAAAATTGCTCACAATACCTGGATTAACGTCACAGTTATGCATATAAACAAAAGCTATTTTTAAGAATAAAATATCGAAGGGAATAAAGAAAAAATGTTAGAACGTGGTATTTGTTAACGATATTAATTATTGTTTACAAGTTTTTTTAATATTTAAATTATTTTTACAAATTTAAAACAGCTGATTTACAAACAACTAGTGATTTGACAGTTTTAACATTTTACCCGCAAAAAAAGTACGGGTAACTTCTGGTAAAAAGAGAAACAAATTATTCTCTCATCAACGCTCTCATTTACCCAATTTTTAACAATAGAAACGCTTTTTGGTAAGATTGGGTTCCCGCGGGTACCCGCGGTAACATACGTGGAACAGAGCTAATATTTTAAAATTTCTAAAACTTTTTCATTGACAAAAGCGTGGGTTGGTCAAAAAAAGACACAAAAAAGGCGGCAGTTTTGCTTTATGTTCATTTATCTCAACGGATATTTGGTTCAATATAATTTTATAGGATTATTTATTTTAACGACATTACAAATATCATTAAACAAAATAAAATTAAAAACATAAATGTTTGTTTTTTGTATGATTATGTGATCCGATTAATCATGAAATAGGTTTTGGGCTATAAAATTATTAAGAAACAAAAATTTTGAAATCATTAATTTTATAGCAATGTTGCATTTACTTCGAAGTTATAATAAATACCATTTAAATAGAGATTAATTTTCAGTTTTATTTGCTATAATGTCAATTAATGTTCAGTTATTAAGTATTTCAGTTAACTTTTTAATTTGAATTTTATATGTTTTTATAGTTTAGTTTTTCAATAGTCATATATCCGGTTTTAAAACGGAAATCATTTGCAAAATTTTACATCCTTCTTTCATAAATGCATAATATTTTTGTTTTATTTTTAAATAATTAAAACAAACCTAAATACATAAAAATAAATTATGTATTTTATGAAATATAATTACTTTTACTATTCGAAAATTGTATTTAAATACAGTTTTCAACAACAATTATAACAAAAAAATAAAGTCCAATAGAATTAGTGAAAACCTAATGTGAACTCATAACAACTGTATTTGAAAATCTATGAATACGAAATCATGTTTCTGTATGCGGCATTAATTTGTATTTACAATTTTTATTTAGTTTTATGCATAAATATTCCAAAAATTAAACACGCACTTTTCCGCATTGAACCCCAACAAGTAAGCTAATAAATTCATATTTAAGGGTTACCATTTAACTTCAAATATGGAATTAACTTTTGTCATCTGGGTTGTTGTTAGTTGATTTTTACTAAAAATCGCATTATTTCCTACGTTAAAAAAGTGTTAAAAGAATTTTATTCCCTTTTATTTTTTTTAGTGTGTGCAACAACTGACAAAAGTAGTAGTAACTACTCTTTTTATAGTTATTTCTTTTATTTATTTATCTTTTGTTTTTTGTTATAAAATATATTAGCTGTGTTTGTGCGGCAATCTACCAACGTTGGCTTATGTCATACCCATATAAATTTGACACTAGCCAATATTTAGTGTTAACTCTTAAAGTTACACTCATACAAATAAGTCCGTAAAAATAGCAGAAAAAGTTACTAAAAATTAGTTAAAAATGATGCTGCAGAAAAAACTGCTAATATTAGCAGAATCAGTTTGCTAAATATTAATAAAATGAAAACAACAAAAAAACTGTTCAATTTACAGAATTTTAGTAATATTTGAGCTAAATTGTTGTTAATGGCAAATAACAATTTAACCTGCTAAAATTAGCAAAAAAAATTGCTGAATAGTAGCTTAATAAAAATAGCAAAAAAAAACTGTTAAATTTACAGAATTTTAGTAATATTTGAGCTAAATTTTTGTTAATTGCAAATACCAATTTAACTTGCTGAAATCAGCAAAAAAATTTGCTAAATAATAGTAGAATGAAAATAGCAAAAAAAAACTGTTAAATCTATAAAATTTTTGCTAAAATTTTCTGAAATCAACAAAACTTTTGCAGATTACTAGTGGACTGGAAAAAGGTAAAAAAGGAGCAAATGAAATGAAAATTAATAAATAAAAAATAAATGTGTATTTAAAAACATACTTGGGACCAGTTTATTGAATGTGTCAATTAATTGAAATTTTTTCAATTGGCATTGTTCAATGCCTAAATGCCCATTTATAATTGATGAAAGAAGTATTTGTTTTAATGTTTTAATAAAAGAATTAATAAAAAAAAAAAATTAAAAATTCGCGTATTTCTTATATTTTTTTTATATTACAATGCTTTTTCTTCAATTATGTGTACATTTCATTACCATTGTTTTCGTCAATGCAAATTGAAAAAAAATTTCATTGGCATTGAATGGTGATGAAATTTTTTGGCATTGACATTGAGATAAAGTAATGCCAATTGTATTTCAATGCCAATGAAAATTTCCCAAGAATGATTTTTTGTAAAAGTGGTAATATTTATAGGCTATACTATGTTAACCCATGATACAACCATACTAGGTAGATGCATTAGAACAACAAACAACAACAAAAAATGTAAACGGGTACTTTTGATACATAGCGAAAGCATACGAAAAAATCCCTGACCTGTCATAAGAAAACCCTGAACTGTCAAACTCTCCCTAATGCATTTACCTAGTATGGTTGTATCATGATGTAACCCATAACAAAATGTATTAAAGAGACCCTTCTTTTGATGTTCATTGTTTGCTGATCGGATATGTACTTCCGAATTTATTTGAGTTTCCATTTTCACCTCTAAAGCTCCACCCAGAGGAAAGAAGGTGTGGCCGATTAAAAATATTGTATTCTTTAAATAAGCTTAAAAAGTACAATATTGGTGGAAAAAAAAATTAGGGTATCCCCGTAAACTCCACTTGCTCCCCAGAGATACTTTAAATCACAATTTTCATATTAAAATGGTTCGTCCAAAATAAACCTTGATCTTTGAAAATTAATGTATTACGATAAATAGAAACTTTTCTCATAAATTTTAATAATTTAGATATTTTATGAGTAGGACAAATTTTCAACCATTTCAATTTAGCTTTATTTAAAAACTTTTTGCATTATTTTTGGCGAGTTAAAAATATGCAGTAATTTTTATGAGTCATTTAACATTTTCTGTTCATAAGAGCTCCAAAATTAGTGGTTTAGTTTACAAAAAATTTGTAAAATTAGCAAATCTTCTGTTAAAAATTAGTATCTAAAATTCAGCAAAATACTGTAAAGTTAGCAAATTTATTGTTAAAAATTAGTAACTAAATTCAGCAAAAAAAAAATAGCAAAAAAGTTTGTAAGTTAGTAATGTGGAGGTAGCAAAAAAATTAACTAAAAATTAAATTTAAACTAAAAATTAGTTAAAAGTTTGTTAAGTTGAAGTACTAACAGTTTTACTAACTTTTCTACAAACTTTTTTCTATGAGTGTACTAATGTCAAATTTGTATGGGAATGACATAAGCCAACGTTGATAGCTTGCCGCACGAACACAGCTATTCTTATAAACAAAAAGATATCGCACCTTATATACAAAAGTGGCACAACCTAAAATTCAATTCATGCGAGCGGAATAATTCTGTTATTGTAATAAAAACAAAATACAAACAATTCCTCGGCAGGAATAATATGATAACCAGGGTAACCAGAAATATGCAATATGATATTTGTTTCTATAAGTTGTATTGAAAAAAGATAAGACATTTATCTGTTTCGGAGCAATTTACGAATTCTGACTTGGATTTTTTAGAGCACATTTTTGCATATTTTGCTGTCAATAGCATATTGTTGCATATTTTGATGTTAGGAGCATATGATTAAAAATCAACTTATTTTTAAACAATTTTTGTATTTTTAAGAAAAACCATATTTCATAGCATATTTTCGGTGTTTTTTATTTTCGCTATCAAACATGGTTTCTTAAAACAATGACAAATAATCGTGGATATTTCTATTGTCACTTTAGCTTTAAATACGTGCCTATTTTATAATACACTTGTGATGTAAAGAAAACATATTTTTTTTTTGGTAAACAACTAAATATTTTCATCAAAGGAATTAAATATGCTAAAAATCCCAAACGTATTTAACAAATTGTGAAAAATAATCCGCTGCAGGCATGTCCCTATCCGGATTTCATTCTTGCCTAAGGAAATCGTCAGGGGACGACGTTTTTAGAATTTCTGGAAATATTTGTCAAGTTAAATTACAAACTCAATGAGAATTTTTTGTTCTCGTCTAGGAGCGTTATTAAACATTTAAAATATCAAAGAAAAAACAAAAATAACAACAGAAAATTTTCCACAATTAGCTTTGTCATCTTCCAATGTACTACTCAGTTGTTTTGACAGATCTAGCAATGTAGTGGCATCCATTCATGTAGAAACAACAATAGAGAACAATGTTTTCTAAAGTGTCAGTAACATTTAAATTTGCACAAGCATAATATTTTATAATACAATATAATACGCTTTCGACGCCAGTTTTTATCACTTTTTTTCGACATCAACTTTGACGTATTTGGCAAGAAAATTTGCATTTTCCTTGCATTAAATCATGAAAATTCTTGGAACTTTCGACTATTTTTTGATTTTGTAGTGAATTTATGAAAAAAATAATTATATAAAGTCCGGTCGAAAAAAACAACATAAAATAAAGTTTGCAAAATGGATTTTCGTTTCTTCCTCTGCCAAGTTTCGTGCAACGTCTGCTTATTTTTGCAAAAGTACATAAAATTATGAAATTTTTTCTATTTCATATTAAATTTTAATAAAAAAATAATATAAAAAACTATTTCATTGAAATATTATTAATGAAATAGTAAACATATTTTAAAGATTTTTGTGCTTCTTCGTCTCTGTTTTCGTATGCTTTTAATAGAGATGGTAAATAACTTAATAGCAGTAATTGATAACTATTCACGCTTATTTTAGAATAAATCGAATCCTGGATGATGAAAGTGAATAGTTGACAACTTGAAGGGCGTATTGCCAAATTTTTTTATATTATCTATGTTTATTAGACCGACTCACCTTATATGGACAGAAAAAAAGCAAAAAAAAGTGCCACCCTCAAAATAAACTCTGGTTTGTTTTATGATGATTCCCAAAATATTTCGGGTCTAGAAATGAGATCCCACGAGCTGGACCGTTTTTAAAAAAGGTCTTTTTTAGTTTTTGGCAGAATTTTGGTATTTAGCTAAAGACAATATACACAATATTGGTACCATATGAAAGGTTTTTTTCAGGCGAGTCGAGCGGTATGTATAACATGTTCAATAATTCCTAGAAATGTCCTGTTTGTAAGGATATTCTACACAAAAAAAAGTTTTTGACTCTTTTATATGAAGAATTTTGTGATTTAAATGTCAATCTTACATATCTTAATCTCTACTCGATTTAAGTGAACACGTGTTTCAGGTTTTTTTGAAATTCGCGATTGTTCGCGTTTTATCAGAAATTCAATATGGTGGAGAAAATATGTTTAAAATAGGGCAATATGGATATAAAAACTTTCTTTTTGATAAGTAAATAATCGCTAAGTGGATATAGTTTAGAATTTTGTTAATTTAATACATTTTTTTTGTAGGTTTATTATTAAATAAAACATTTTATTAAAATACGCGTGTCTGTAATTTTTTAAAGAAAAATCTAAATATATGCTGACCATAAATAAAATTTTATAATATTTTTTTTTTTCGCGAAAAAAAAGATATTCTGCCAAAAAAAAAGCGCGTGTTGGTTTTTTTTTTCTGTTAAGTTGTATTTTTATCTTACATCAACTAGATATTGAATTCAAATGCAGATTGCAGTAACTCGAAAATTTTAACAAAATTTGGTCCACAGCATCACGCAAAAATATATGAAATTTACAAAATTCCGAGCTATATCCGCTTTGCGATGATTTACTTATCAAAAGAAAAGTTTTGGTATCCATATTGCCCTATTTAGAACACATTTTTTCCTCCACATTGAATTTCTGATAAAACGCTAAAAATCGCGAATTTCAAAAAAATCTGAAACACGTGTTCACTTAAATCGACTACAGATTAAGATATGTACGTTTGACATTTCAATAACAAACATCTCCGTACAAAAGAGTCAAAAATTTGTTTTCTTATACAATATCTTTGAAAATAGGACATCTCTGGATACGCTTGGACATGTTATATATACCGGTGAACGCGCCTCAAAAAAACCTTTCATATGATACCTATATCGAATATGTTGTCTACAGCTAAAATACAAATTTCTTACAAAAACTAAAAAAAATACCTTTTTTAAAAACGGTCCAGCTCGTGTGATCTCGTTGCTATTTGGGAATCATCATAAAACAAACCAAGTTTTATTTTTAAGGGGGGCACTTTTTTTACTTATTTTCGTGAGTCGGTCTAATGTTTATAGAACGATTCTGGAATTTTGAGGTATGTTGTAAATTTGATATTTATGTTAAGACCAGTGGTCGGCTGAAAGAGAGAATGTGAATGGATTGGGTGTCTTTACACTGTGAGAAATTATTTTATAATTTTTAAATTTATATTTGTAATTAATTGTAATTAATTTCTTAATGAAGAAATGAATGTATGCATAAATGAATGAATGCATGAATAGTAATAATAATAATAAAATAATGAAATAAAAATAATTCAGAATAAATTTTATTAAACATATTATTTAAAAAAATATTTACTTTTTTGTGTATAAATTATTTATTCTTAAAAAAGTATTCAATTAGTTAGTAAATTTAAATGAATGAATTAAAGAAATAAAAATAATTCATAATAAATTTCCTGTTCTCGTGTAATTGAAAAATTTTAAGAGTGTACTATTTTTCTAAAATTTCTTAAACAAAGCGACATCAACCTGCTACCATGCTACTAAATGTAATATTTTTATTTGTTATGCTCTTAGTTGAGAGTTTAGTTGCCATTCGTGTTGTGTACGTGTGAGAAACCGATTATGATCGGCCACCTGTGACTATGGGTGCCGACCACTGGTTTAGACCCTTTGGTTTTGTTTTCCCTAGAACTGTTTTTATATATTTTAAAATATTTGTAGTTATATTTACCGAATATTTGTCATTTTATCTTTTCATTCATATAAGACTTAATATATTTGGTATTCAAATAGATTGATGAAAATTTTTAACTAAAAAAACACACATTTTATCCAAGTTTAAAAAACTCAACATTCTTGTTTTTAATAATATCAAAAATTATGTGATGCATAAATCCATAGAAAATAACGAGAGCCTTTATTCAAAATATGTCAACTGAAATTCGGTCAAAATGAGTTTCCGAAGGCAAATAGCTCCCCTATGTAATACCCATCAGAGATATAAATTTCAAAGCAAAAAAATAATTAGTTTCGTTTTATATCAATATTTGTTAATCTGCTATCTCAAAGTACATTTTTTTTGGTGAAAATAAATGCTAACTCCCATACACTCAAAATAGTTTGTAGTTTAAATTAACTGAAAATGTAATTTAAAATAAACGACAAATCACTTGAAAACCGGTCTACTGACTTTTCATTTAAATCAAAAGAACTTTTCATTTATTTTTAAATGTTAATAAATAAACTACAAAATCCTTCAAAAATAATGATTTTTCATTTATTTCGTTTTTTAAAATTTTAAAAAATTAACTACAAAATCCGTAAGAATAAATGATATTTAGTTCATTTAATTTTTTTAGCTGACTTACAAATCGAAAAGGAATTCTTTTTTTAACAAAACATTTTAAATGAAAATATTAACTGTAATAGAAAATCCGTATTTATATGTAATTTAATTTTTAAATAAACGACAAAAACAGTTAAAAAATATATTTCTTTGTATTTTAACTGAATAATCATTTAAAAATAAATGTACGGATAACTTTTTAAATAAATTACAGTCAGTTACTGTAATAATATTTTCAGTGTAGTAAATTTCCAATATTTTTTAAAAAAAATTAATTTATTATAAATCTAAATCACATCCTATTGCATTTGGCATGCTGAATACGAATCTGGTAAAGAATTTGATATCCAATGGCTATTTTCAATTAACAAAAATATAACTAAAATTCTGTGTATTTAACAGTTTTAATTTTGCTGTTCTTATTTTACTAGTATTTAGGAAAAAAAATCTGCTAATTTCAGCAGTTTTTTCTGTAGCATTATTTTTAACTAATTTTTAATAATTTTTTCTGCTATTTTTACAGATTTATTTCTATTAGTATAGCGACATTTAAAAAAAAACCAGCATTTTCATACAAAAACTGTCAAAATAATACTAGTTTCAGTTTCAGAAGTTTCACGAAAATTTACGAAGTTTGCATTTATTTGTAAACAGTACTTGGGAAAATAAAAATTTGTTTGCCGATATTGACGGTGGACTCAGGGTTGATACTTAATTGAAATATCTGAAATATTGATGAAAAGGCATTCCTTGTCAGCGAAGCCATTCCTTGTACTGCAAGTACAAAATATTTTATTATTTTAATGAGTGAATATGGATTTCAAAGAGCCGCTTACATTTTTTTTTTTCAAATTATACATTTCTAAATTTGGCAACCCTGTTACCGCTCTATATTTACGTATAATATAATTTCCATTAACCAGGCGCTAATTTACACCATAATACAAATTATAAAATACATTATAATGAAAAAGCATACATACATTGATATGAATTTATGTATAAATTTTTAAAATGTCAAAATTTACATTTAATTGCTAACTACGTTACACCATCAGCAAGCATTTTTTAGCCAATACATGTTATTAAAAACGAGGAGATAAATCAGACAGACAATCATTAGTATGAATAAAATGTATCTGCTAACTAAAAAAGGCATGTGTGAGTGTTGAATATCTGTGTATGGTCTCATTTAAAACTAAATTATAATGTAAATAATTACCGGTGTTAGTTATATTAAGTTTTAGTTATTGTTTAGTTTGTTTCTCGGTTTAGTTTAATATTTTAATAAATCCCAAAAAAAAAAAACTAATTTATATTCCGTCTTGTGTGTGGTGGAAGGCAGCACCGGTAGTAGTTTTATTTTCAACTTCTATTAAATTAATTTATTTTCCCGCTAAAGTACGGAATTGAAAGGAATGGTATTAATGCATTAGTTTTTAAATTAATGTTTTTTTTTTGTCTATTTTAAACTTATTGTTTAATATTTTTTTAATTTGTTAATTTTTGTTTATATTTTCCTTTTGTTTCAAAATTAGTGTAGTAAAGCAGGTGTTTAATATATGTACAATGTTTTTTTTTTTTTGTATAGTTTACAACTAAACTAAACCAATTGTTGTGTTTCGTTTTCATAAATATTCCAATACGAATTCGTGTTAAATGTGTAAATTAGCATTTTTGGTAGGATTTCAAACAACAAGTTATGACTGGTTTTTTCTTTTGTTAGATGTATTTGATGGGCATTAGAGTGGTTGATTTTTTCCGACAGTGGCGTGTTTAGTAATTATTTGTTACAATTTAATCAAATTTTATGCATTCATGTAAAATTGTTTATTGGGGAAATAGTTTATGGTTTGATAACCGATATTAGTTAGTAAATTAATAAGTTGGACTTTCAAGTGGGAAATTGTTACATTTACTAACTTTTTAAGTTAGTGATTATAAATTTTCTAGTTCATGTTGAAGTTTAAGCTACGTTAAAAGCAATGAAGTAGTACAGTATTAATAAATAGTAGTTTACATACTTAACGAAAATTGGTATGACCGAAGAGTTGTAACCAAACAAGAGTTGTATCCCAAATACAATTTTTATGCATTTTTTATCATCGCACCACGCCCTCTAGCGGAGGTATTTACAACCAAAGTCGAAACATTAACCCGTTGGATCCAGAATTTCAAAGTTATATTTTTTTTCCTTAATTAAAATCTACATAAACAAAAAAGATTTTTTTAAAAAATTAATAGTTAATTTTTAAGAATTATTTTTTAATTTTTGTTTTATGATTTTATTAAGCCTTTTAAACAAAATCCAACATTAAGCTTTTGAAATCAATATGTGGCAACCCTGTAATGATAATCTCAAAATTTTTTTTATTTGTGGTTACAGCTAAACTTTACAAGATATAAAACCCTTTCAAATGACCACCGTTGACATTACCACTAACGAAATAATTTGAAGTACCGTTAACCCTAAAATACCATAACGAAATTTTTAGATTGCCGTTAACCCTAAAATACCCTAACGAATAAATTTAAAATACCGTTAACCTTAAAATACCAGAACGAAATAATTTAAATTTTTTTATTTCTTTCTACCAAAACGATTATACCTGAACAATACCATTAACTTCTATTAGATAGCTAATGCCAAACAAAACTTTGGTAATGGGTGCGACAAACTCATGCATTACCTTGTAATGTGTACTCCTTACAAGTATAATTATTGTTCAACATAAAGTAATTGGTTACCGATAATTGGATACATAATGCATTACTTTGTAATGAATACTCCTTACCTTCATCATTATTTTGAATCATAAAGTAATTAGTTACCGAAAATTTATTACATAATGCATTATTTTGTAATGTATAATCCTTACCTTGAGCATTATTTAGAAACACAGAGTAATGAATTACCTATAGTTGATTACATAATGCATTACTTTGTAATGTATACTGCATACATGTATCATTATTTTGAAACATTCAGTAATGGGCTACCGAGTGTTGATTACATAATGCATTATAAATAAATATAAAGTAATTACTATTAAAAAATACATTGTTTTAATATAAAAATTATTTACTTAGATAATTTTTTATTTAAATTGTGTAATTATAGGGTAAATAATTACTATTTCAGTCCTTGTAATTATATGCCTAACCAATTATTCACAGCCTCTTCGTAATCATATGGGTAACTAATTACTTTTTTAATATCTATCTGCAACTAGGTAACCCATTACTCTTCATTTTTTTGTAAGTATACTGGTAACAATGACACATTACTTTGAGGCTCATCGCCTGTAAAATTCATCAGTGAAGTAAGGTGTAAAGTAACCAGTCCAACTCTAGGGCGCTACATTACTTTACCCATTATTTGGTAATGTGTGGTTTTGCTGGGTGGTGTTGTTTACATACACGCATTAGGTTTTATAAAGTGACGGTCTGTAAAGTTGTCAAAAATTAAAAAAAAAATCTCGTTCGTTGAAACCAAATAGCTGCCATCGCAAAATTAAAGGAGAGACACACGATGCTGCTCCGAAAAGTACCTGACCTGATGTAAAGATGGCGGCAGTAGTTTGAAAAAAAAATTCTTTGATGAAAATTGGCAGTGTTTTACGTTTAAGACCCCACGTTGTTTAGTATATTTTTTGGAGCCATAAATAGTAAACGATCTCAGTGAATTTATAAAGGCGAAAAAGAAAGTGTTATTTCATGAAGACAATGCACCAGTTAACACATTCACTATTGCGATGGCCAAAATCAATAAATTGAAGTTCGAATTACTTCAACACGCACCTTATTCGCCAGATTCAGCTCTCTCGGATTATAAAAAAAAAAAAAATGGCTCAATGGTAATGGTTTGCGGTTGATAGCTATTTTGAGGAGCTAGACATTTCCTTTTATAAACACGGTATCGAAACTATTGAAAATCGCTGGGAAAAGTGTATCGAGCTAAAAGGAGACCTTTGTTGAGAAACAAAGAAAATTTTTCCCGAATTTGTTGTGTTTTCTTTGTCAGATCGGATAGTTCTGGGACCGCCCTCGTATGAAATATTTACCATTTTATTCCCAATAACGTACTTATAAAATAATAATAGTGCAATCCTCAAATTTTTAATTTTGGTTTAACAATTTAAAAAAAATCTTAAGTTGAAGTTCTGAAAATGCTTTAAAAAAATTTGCATTATTGATTATACCTACCCAGAAAAATTTTTAGAACCATTTACTTTAGAATCTATTCCAGAACAAGTGCTGGTTACATGGAGTTGGTTCTAGAATTGATTTCCAATGGGCTTTGAGGTTTCAATGTCCCAAGACCAGTTCTAGTATCGGTTCTAAAGCAAACTGTTCTCGTTTCGGGGAATAAAATGTATCGCTTCTGGGTCAAACTCCATGCAAAAAGAACCGGTTGTATAACACCTAAGAACCTACGCTAATGCAGTGCGAGTATAAGATGTTCTGCAACCATTTCGTTGGATTTTACCTTTTTCCTGGGTGGGAAGGGGTTAAGTTTATCCTCGAGATAAAAAATCGTATCTTATTATTTTTGAGTCTTAAGAATTAAAAAATAATATAGCATAAGAAAATTTCATAAAAAAAATAAAATTTGTCCTTGGGTTACATACCCAGTGGAGAAAATCATTACCAGATATTACATTTCTTATTACCTTTGTATGGCGATGTCGCGAAAAATAATGAGTTATGCTTATACACCATCATACGAAAAATCTAAAAGTATTTCATTACCGATATACTTACCAATACAGACAAAACGAATGAGTCTAAAAATAGATTTTCAAAAAAATAAGTTTTATAAAATTTTGTAAAATTTTTTCTAATAAAATTTTCTAGTGAGGGAATCGAATCTGGGACTCCAGGTTGCCTGTCAATAGCTCTACCGTCTGAGCTATCTCGACATGTAATATCTGATAGATAAAAACACAAATGATCTGCTGCGCACAAGTCGGCTTACTCGCCAACGTAAAAAAATCAAAAAATGTGTGGTTACATATATCCTTACCAGTGTTGGAAAAATATTGAGTCTAAAAATAGATTCAAAAATTTTTCAAAAAAATGTAGAAAATTACTTTCTATTTGAAATAATGATGAAAATAAGTCATTATCATTATATATAATAATGTAGCAGAAGGTAAGTGGGTGTCATTACTGGTAGTCCAAAAAATAATGATATGTCATTACCGTTTCTACACTGTGTAGATCAACATTTAAAATATGAAAGTGAAAACCTAAAACAACAATTTGCTTTGTCACCTTCCTTTAAAGGCCGCAATTAAAAAATTACAAATAAGCTTAGTGGAATTTCGGTCCATGATTCTCAAATTTTTTTAACACTTTACCATCGCTGGTAACTTTTTTTAAATAAACTTATTCATAAGCGTTTTTTTTTTTTTTTTGTCAAATGACTAGAAATGATTTCGTGACAAAATATGCTAAACAGTGACAATTTCACCCAAACAAAAAACAACAAACACAAAAAAAATTAAATAATTAACAACATTTTTTCCACTCGTTCGCAAAACAAATTAAACAAGTGAATTAACAACTAACGTCGGCTATAAAAAACTTAATAAAAATGAGGGCTTTTGCGATAAACAAAACCCAACGCTAAAATTAAAATGTTATCGTTAACAATAAAAGTACAGTATAAATATATTTAAGTGAACAAAGACAACAAAAAAATGCAGCCAACAAAGGAGATCAGTATCATTTAAGAAAGTTTATAATTAAAACGATAAACAGGAAATCTATGAGCAGCCATTTTTGTTTTTATAAACTTTAGGAAAATAGTAAAGCAATGGCTGTTTCCATTGTCTTTGTGAGACTGTTATGATGGAAAGTCTTTTAAGATGTTTTAATTAGTTTATTATGGGCCATGAATATATTTGTTTAGAACAAATGTCAAACGCCAACTTGTTGGTTTAAATTTCTACTCATAGAACCTGCACGACCAGTTTGCTGGACCAGTCCTTCCTTCGGGAGGACTATAGTCCTTATATTACCGAAAGTGCGAGGCTTTGAAAATATTTGTAAGGCCCCCAATTCACCAAAATTTCTTATAAGGACAAATGAGTCTTAGTGCTTTCATGAATGCAACTCGTAGGACAAAAAAGGAATCGTGGTTGAAATTTTGTTGACAATTATAGGGTACTGCCGACGCTGCACGACTTCGGAAAGTTTTTCTAAGGCCGCCAGTTCACCAGAGTTTCTTATGAGGCCACATAGTACCTTCATGGAGGGCAGTCACGAAACCATTTAACTTTATTGGATACTCACTTTCTGTGATGCAGTGATAAGAAGAGATGCAGAGTCCCGTTGTATGTATTGTCACAAACCGCAATCCAGAGAGGAACCAACGCAAAATTGCTTTCAAGTCCTACAACTCAGTGGGGACGGATGGCATTTTCCAGGCGCTTTTGCGCGAATATTTGGATGTTATTATGACTTCGTATATTTTCTGGTAATCTTGCATCTGGCCATATAGCCTCTGAATGGAGGGAAGTCACAGTGGTCTTTATCCTCAAAGCATCAAAAATTAACATTAATCTGTCATCGATTTTATCGAAAACGCTATAAGAATTGGTAGGTGTGTAATGTAAGAATAAACCTCTCAGCGGATAATTTCAATAGAGCCCAAAAGAAGGATGCCGATGGAAATGGATTCGAGTGGAGTTTTAGGCAAAATTTAGGATACGTGACCATAAATATGTCTTGGTATATTTCGTGAAGGAAGGGAGATTTAGGTGCTGAGGAAACACATTTATCATTCAGCGAGAGCTTAGTGATCGCGAACTTCCAGAGGATTTTTGAGATGAATTTCCCGACAAGTAACTTTAATTTTATATTATATAATAAAAGGCAGACACTAGATCTAGTCTGATTTGCAAATTTAATGTGTTTATAACTTTTGAGGAAGGTTTATTCTTCTTCTTAACCTCAAACCTACTAAATTGGAATTAATAAAAATACATATTAATGACAATATTAATTGTATTTGGTCTATACGACGCGTTTGAAAAAACAACACTTTACTATAAAAAATGGAAATGCCCCGTTGGCTGTCCGTCTCCAATATACACAAATTGCCTGCACTTGTACGTACAAAACATACGTCAATGTGGCAATATTTGTGAAAAGGTGACACGGAGGAAATAAGAAGATAAACAGAGAAAATCTGAAGTAGAATGTTTATATATGTCTGTTTGATCACTCCTGAAATTATTCATATAGAGACAATCTGACAATAAAAATAGAAACAATAATAGAATTTAATGGAAGATCACTGATGAAGCCTGTCCATAAAAAAGCAGAAACTAGATCTAGTCTGATTTGCAAATTTAATGTGTTTATAACTTTTGAGGAAGGTTTATTCTTCTTAACCTCAAACCTACTAAATTTAATTATTGAAGTTTTTTGACTGAGCCGCTGATTCTGTTATTCCGAATTGTTAAATCCCGATTTATGCGGATGGTTAGAAGATGGAGGCTGTAGCAGGGTCGGGAGTTTATTCTGTCGAAGTGAATTTTTGGGTTTTCATGCCACTATTAGACGATTGTAGTATCGCGGATTTCATCCATCCATCTATCCATCAACCATTGGTCGGATTCGTCGACACTCGATCAAGCTTACATGGATCTCAGGGTACGTTAGGGTCACGGGAAATGAGCTGGCTGATTAATATTCGAGGATTGGCTCAGGGTTGATCCTGGGCCCGGTACAGATGTATGTTCTGATTCCTTTAATGAAGCCATTCGGTGTGATAGAGGACATATCAGATAGGAAGACGAGGGCGAGGTGCACGCCCTTGACCGTTTATAAAATATATCGGACGTTAAGGCCGCTGTCTGATTCAGGGATAAATAGGACTCTTCTTGGTTATGGTAAGCAATCAGTATTCTTATAGGAATTTTTACGGGCCACCGCACGATAGGGCGAATGCCCCGGGTGGTTTTAAGTTTTTTTAGGTCTAAGGGAATCGCAATTAGCCTTACGGTAGATTCCATTCAACCTAACCTAAACAATTGCACCATTACTTAAAATTACCTTCCCGATATTTGATTCGTTTCCAGAAATATGCCGAAAATCGTATTGTGGTGATGGATATCATATATTTCCCATACACGATTTTAATTTTTTACGTGTTCTCCTAATGACTGGGTTCCGAAAAATCGAACCTTTTGGGAAATTTGGTGCCAAGAATTCAGGGTTTTGAAGAATGAATTCCATAAAAATACAATTCGCTTTTCTTCTAAATCGATTGAATTCATTTTTAGCCATTTGGAGAGATTTCATTTTTTGGAATTCTTTCGATCGAATTCACTTTTAAGAAATTCAATCAATTTATCTTTTTCGATGCTTACAATCATTGAAGCCAATCGTGAGGAATTCATTCAATTTCTTATTTATTCGATTGAGAATTTGTGAATTTAAAGAACATTCGATTTTCTTCTTTCGATTTAATAAATTTGTAAAATTAACAATTTTGTTATTTTATTAGAGTAAAATTAACGATTTCTTTACTTTCTTTACTTGTAAGAGGAAGAAAACAAAATAAAATAATTGTTGTATTCACAGTTAAAGTATAAATTTGCATGAGTTTTTTTTAACAATTTATAAATTTACGCAAAAAGCTGAAATTTCTAAATGTCATCCATAAATTATTGTCTTAAACATTACCCTTTATTGTAATAGAAAAGCCGAAATTGTTGAAATACTCTTTATTATTCTATTGACTTTATTTCAGTGCTTTACTATTCTATGGGAACGTTTTAGGCAGTTTTTTAGTGAATTAACTGTTAATTCTATTATTATTTTTTTAGTTTTCTTGTATTTGGTAAAAAATATTAAATTCCTTTAATTGAAACTAATGATGTAGTTGATTGTTTCAAAAAATTTTAATGGAATGAAGGAAATCAAATGTCATTCCCAAGTTACTCAATCGAATAAACTAGAAATCGATTAAATTCTCAAACTTTTCAATCGATTAAGCAAAATCGATTGAATTACTAACGATTGAATTCATTGATTGAAAAAATGACTAGTCTTTATAATTAAGACCTATAAAAGACCAACTAAAGACTTTATTCCATACACAAAAAAAAATAAAAACCAGTTTTAATTACGAAATTAATTATATTAACTAAAATTTTAATTGATTTGTACCTGTCACTCAAATGATACTATTAATTTTGAATTTCAATTTGTTTGATAAATAAAAACCATCAATCAAAAACGAAAAACAAAAATAATTTTAAGAATTCAAAAACCAAACAACAACAGCAACAAAAAAAATTACTAAAAATTGTATACGATTAATTGAAACAATTAAAATATTAATTGATTCAATTAAATATTTGATTAAAAACAGTTTTTATTTTTATCATATGTTTAATTCGATGTTTTAGGTTAATTATTTTTTCTGTGTATGAAAATTGCAGTTTTAGAATTTAATCATTCCATAGTCAATAAGAATTCAAAATAGAATGAGTGATTGAAGTCTTTAGAAGCTCTGGAAAAGTTTAACATCTACAAATGTTGATGGAATTAATTGGAAATTCGAATTATTTAAAAGCAACTAACAAATTTATTAAAAATAACAAAATTTTATATGTGAAACTTAGAATTTTTTTCTTTTCAATAATTTTTTTGCTAATTTCTCTATATGCTATCCCATAGTGCAGTGCAAGAGATAAAACTAGGAATAAGAGTTTCTTTGTTTTTTTTTTTTTAATAAATAATTAGATTTCAAAAAAGATGCGATGCTTATGATGGTTAAAACAAATCATTGTTTTTTATCTGCTATTTAACAATACCCAATGCATCAAGCAAACAACTAAAATTTCCTTGTTGTCTTTATAAAATATATTTAAATATAATTTGTTATGATACTCATATCTAGTGGTTGTTTCTTTCAACTTTTTTTCGCTTTAAACAATTACTTATATTACATAAATAATAACCATTTTCTTAATATGGTTTGGTGTGTCTTATTTAATTATAAGATATCTTACGAGTATATATGAAGTATTCACATATACTTACCATGTTATGAAGTTAGTTAGTGTAACTTCCGTATAAAAGGGTTTCATTTAATTTCCTTTTTCCTATTACCAATTTACTCAGTCGTTTTTTGGTCTATTAACAATTTTCTTTAGTTATTTATTTTGTATTTAATTCAGATCGTGCGGAAATTGTTTATGTTATTTTAGTATATTATTAAAAATAATACATTTGGTTACACATTACCAACAAAAACAAAAAAAAAGGGTTAATCACTTTTTGATGACTTAATATAAATTGAATGTGTGGGATATAATTTGATGGTTTTCATTTCTTTTTACCGCCACGCTGCTCGTATGCTAAAACGTTCAAGCCTGAACTAAAATTATAATCCTATTACTATGGTTTTAGGCGTTTTGGTAACAAAAATAAGTTAAAAAAAAAAATACTTGAATGGAAGTAATTTTTCACACATAAAATAAAAGATGGACATCAGATAATTTTTACAAAACTTGGATTATGTAACTGCTGCAAGCAATAGAAAAATAATTTTAGACTTTTAAAGTTCTCTGATATCTACACAATAACCGCTTTTTTTAATCACTTGGATTTAAATCTAAAAAGTAGTTCAAAAAGTGCTGATTAGAGGGGGTTAGATTCTTTTTATTTTAAAAATAATTTTCTATCCGACACTTCTTTCACCCTTATTTTTAATAACGAATTCAGTGATGAAGGATTTGACTATAACTTTTAATTTTTAATTATATTTTATATAAAACAGCGATAAATAGTTTGCCTTTTCAGTTTTGTCGATTTAATTTATATTTTTATACAATTAAAATATTCCACTGCAATATTTAATATTAACTAGTTGTATTTAATTACAGTAGAGTGAAAAATTGCCATTTATATTTCAGCTATTTCTCCATGTCCAAGATGGAAAATATGTATTTGGGAAGGTTTTTTTTTCTAAACATATTTGATAGAAAAAATTTTAAGAAAAACCTTTTATTTGCTAGTTTTGCAATTTTGTTTTTCTCTGTTAATTTTCATTCGTATTTTTTTCTGACATTAGATTAATAATCTGTTTCATATATTTGCATTTTTATTGCCATGTGTAAACCCAGATAAATAAATCCAACTTTTTTTTTGGATCTAATAAATCTACTTTTTGAATGAAAAAATCGAAACCCAAATGCGCTTAATATAAAACCAAGCCGACTTTTAAATCAAAAACAATATAACACCTCAAATCTGACAAAACAAAAAACAAAAAAAGAGTCAAAACCTTTTTTAGAACTTTTTTTTTTGCTAAAATACAGCCCTGTTTGATGTTATATAAAAAACCTGCATAAACTGGGGAATGCAAAGTGCTGCTAGTTAGTTATAGTGGATCATGTGCATCTCCAGAAAAAAGAAACAAATTCTGATTTCATAAACTAGAAATTTGCGGTGGGAAAATGTGCCTTTGGGTATGAAAATACATCATGCAAAAAATTATGGTGATCGGATAACGGGAACTCGTGCCGCATTGAAATATGATTTACAAGGCGAAAAAATCACTTTTTTGGCTTTTGGAAAATACTGGCTCTTGAATAACTGTATTTTTGGAAAATGTAAATAGAATCATAATCTAGACTGAATTACCTTTCTGGTAATGTATAAGAATCCAAAATTGGTTGGAAAATATTAAAATGAGATAAATTATGAAAATCGTAAAAAATAAAATATTTTTTTCAAAAACTTACAATGTTATACTCTAGTTTTATTTCTAAGATCCACAAATATTCAGATATAAATTTTTGTCTCTATTGGATTATAATAACCTAGTCCCAGTTATGCCCAAAGATGGGATTTTTTTTTATAAATTTGCAAAACTCTAGTTTTGAGTTTTTTAAAATTTTGTTCAGCAAAATACAAGAATAAGGGGTCCCTATTAAATATACCTTAGAGAATAATTTTACTGAAAATTACACATATCCCTCTTTTAACTTAACAGTGACGGAGTTTTAAATTTGAAAATTTTAAAGAAAAGTATGATTTTGGCCAATAATTTAGATAATAGTATTAATTTTTGTGTTTTTAGCCAGCTGTAACAAAATCACTTCCGACTGCTTTTAATTCTAATACAAGAGATTGTTTTCTGAAAATTTTGTAAAACTCCGACAACGTCAACCCTTTCTTTACTAAGGTCAAAGGTGAAGAGAAAGTAATTTTTTCGACATATAAATCGTATTTCAAACTTCAGGGCCGATGCGGCACGTGTTCCCGTTATCCAATAACCTTAAGTTTTAGCATGGTGTAATTTTATACCCAAAGGTACATTTTGAGGGAGGGGGCGGCACGGCCTTAAAACCCAAGTTGACAAAATAAGGTCACCCTAATGTCCACACATGTGCCTTAACGAAATTTGAGGTACATAATATCTACATAGGTGCATAAAAGACCGTACCACCTTACATGCAAAAAAAGAATTCGCGGAACACCTTTGAATATAAAGTATTTTTGCAAGGCAATTACAAAAAAAAAATTTTTTGCCGAACGTAGGGGTCGTTTTTTAATTTTTTCCTCATTTAAAGTCCGATTTTAAAGATTGACATATCGACTTTTTTGCCTCGAGGAGACCAATGTTTTGCCATAAAGGAAAAATCCAATGAAAAAAAATTTAAAAAGGCGACCCCTACTTTCGGCAACCAAAAAAATAAAAAAAAAATTCTGCTGGGTTTATCGAAAAACTTCAATAGGATAAGTTTAATGATTTTTTGCGAGGTTTAATTTTCTGACATTAGGGTGTACATTAGGGTCGTAGCAACTGAGATCTGGTGGGTAAATACTAGAACGGGATACTTGAGGTCAATGGTTCTCATAGCAAAACATTGGCCCCTCGAGAGAAGAACATCGATGTATGTTATCATACTTTAAGATTCGACTGCAAATGCCAAAGATATACCGAAACATGTAAAATGGCGGCCCTTACGTTCGGCAAAAAGAATTTAATTTTTGTTTGAAATGTGCTAAAATCACAAAACTTATTTGGCAAACTGTAAAAAACAATCTGTTGAAGGCATGTCCCAATCCGAATTTCATTCTTACCTAAGGAAGTCGTCAGCAGGGAAAAAAGCCGATCAAAATAATCGGCGGTGGCGGCGCAAGGAAAAAATGGGCGGCGGCGGCGGCGATTAAGGTTGAGCCGGATAAAAATCGGCGGCGGCGGCGCAACCAAATAATCGGCGGCGGCTTAATCGGCTTGATAGAACATTATACACTTAATTTAAAGATGTTTAAGCTTTTTTCCAAAATATAGCAGTAGAAAATTGTACAAAAAATTTGGAATTATCAAATAAAAAATAATTTTAAGTTAAATTCATCGATAAAAATTACAAATTTAGGATTTTTAGTTTTTGAACGGAGCTACAAGGAGAAATAGTTGGGCTTTCCAAATATATACATATGTTTATATATTCAACAAAATTGTGTGGAAATATTTTCAAATAAAACAGATTTTCTTAATTTTTTCTTATTTTGTTTAATTTTGACGGCTTTTAATTGCAATATTTTGTATAAAAAAACTAAATTTTATCTAATTTATTCTTAATTCAGGGTAAAATGAAGTTCTACTTTAAGTTATACATTTTTTTATAAATATGGAATCTTTGTATTTATAAGAAAATTGAAAATATTAGCTTAATGAGTGTGCAAACAAGAACATCGAGTTGTCTTATAATAGCTGGAATTAAATGTTTAGAAAAATTACGATAACTTTTTCTATTTTCAATTAATTCAAACAAAAGAATCTGATTTTACTGAGAACTAAACCCACTTTCAGAATAAATTACAATAGTAAAGAATTGTTTAATACTGTAAAAAAGCCGTCAAAGTATACAAATTAAAAAAAAGAATTAATTTTAATATTTAAAAAAAAAACTGTCAATATATTTCAGTTACAAATAAATAATTCTATATATATTTGGAAAGCTAAATTTTTTGTCTTTCCAAAAACGTTACAAGATTCAAAATCGGTTAAAAAATTGCTGAATTTCACCCACAATGACACTATCACCCCTGTTCTGAATTCCGAAACTTTTTAATTTTTTTAAAATTCAAAATGTCGGAAATTGACTGTTTCGAACAAATTTTAGCATACTGACAAATTTTGAAATAAATTTTAAAATATTAATTTTTGCAACAAAATATTCGTTTTACTTTCACCAACACGAAATAAAACGAAGAAAATATTTCGGATGTGGATCACAGAACAGCAAAAAAATCAGAATGTTTCACTTTAGAATTTTTATGTGGATTCGGAACTTTGAAATAAAAAAACTCTATTTTCACTCAAAATTAAATGTGTTTTTAGAATAAACTAGAAAAAAAATATAGCTCGAAAAAAATTATGCTCGAAAAGATTTCAAAGTTGAAAAACTTAGAAGAAAAGTTAAAAAGTTCAGATATTCACCCCTGTTCTTATTTCCGAAACTTTTTAATTAGAGTTGATTTGTAAAATCACACGGAATTAAAAATTTCGAAAATTTGTTGTTTCTACCAAATTTTAATATTCATATACTAATTTTAAAATAAATTATTATATAATAATTGTCGTTAAAAAATATATATTCGTTTCACTATCATCAAGCTTTTTCTACACGCAATAAAACGAAAAAAATAACTCCGACGTGGATCACGGAACAGCAAAAAAATTCGGAATGTTTCACTTTATAATTTTTTTGTGGATTCGGAACTCAGAACAGCGTCGATTATTGTAAATATCTCCCCAATTTTATAAGTCGACCGAGAAATAACTTAACATTTTTTTTCGTCCGCAATGTCTTAAAAATGTGTCTTTTGATAATTTCAGGTGTACTGAAATTTCTGAAAAATGTGATGTGATCTACTTAACCAAACCTACGACCATAAATTCGAATGAATTAATTCTTTAATTCACTTTTGGAATTTTAACTAAAATTTACTAATGTATCATTCGTTTATACTATTCCTTATGAATTCATTCACTTCATTCTTTTAATTTTCATGCATAATGAATGAATTCTTTTATGAATTCATTCTTTTTATTATGATATTTCACGTTTCATTCGGTTTGTAAAAGATTAAAACAAATGTTGAGTTTTTAATTATTTTTATGGGTTTTGTATATGATATCAATATTAAATCCCTAAAATAAGCCACATTTTTATTTAATTTGTAATAATAAACTAAAGTGTTGTCAGAATCATTAGTTTATTCATACCTTAGATATTTTGCTGATTGAATAAAATGACAATTTTAATAAGCTATTTTGTAAAAGATTAGAATTAATGAAAAAATTAATTATTTAAATTGATTGTAATTCTATAAGGAATGTATTCAACATAAGAATGCATTCTATTTAATATTAAACTTTGGGAATGAAACCTATGAATTAATTATAAAGGAATGGTTTAATGGAATGATATATATTCAATTCGGTTTTGTGCGAATTAAGCTAAAATTGAATTAATTCTTTCGTAGCTCTGCCTACAATCTACACTTGGTCATTTGAAAAGTATTTTATATTATTTTGTAACACTGTGTAATTTGTATCCAAAACTATGGGTGCTAAAGACGTGTTCATTTGGATTCTCTCCTCTATTGAATATCCAAATTTCAGCGAAATCTGTCAGAAGTTTTCAAGCAAAACTTCCAACTTAAGAAACATTTATGACAAAAATCCTTCTTAGCTCTGACTATAAAACTGCCCAGACAGAAATTGACAAACATAAAAGCGTTCTGAAAGCACTTTGTATGGTGGTTGAACCGTTATCAAAGCAACATATTTTTGGGTTTTATAGTGTTCTCAGAACACTAAAATTATAACCATGATTTACGGTCTCATGTTTGTATTTAGAGTATTTTAGAAACGTTGCAAAATCAAAAAATAAAGTGATTTTAAAGCGTTATAATTTTTGTTTATAGAACGTTTTCAAAACATTAGAAAAACTAAAAATAAAGTGATTTTAAATTGTATTAATACAAGAGTGGAGTGTCTTCCGAGAATGTTAAAAACGAAAAGTAGAGCAATTTTCCAGTACTCTAAATACAAAAAATAAAGTAATTTCTTAGTACTTAAAAAACATTTATTTTTTTAAAATATTTTATTAGAACTTAAATTAGTTTTAAATGATTATGTTAAAAAATTATAGGATGTTAAGAGAAATGTAGATGTGTTCAAAACTGAAAAATTGGGTTGTAGGGAAAATCACAAACCTCTATAGACGAAATATTAATGGTACTGAGATTTGAAGGTTATACATACATCTCTTCCGAAATGTTCTAAAACTTTATTAGGAACATCTACTTTGAGCGGCGATTCTAAAGTGATGCTAGGTTTAGACGATACTTTGGGAAATTTTCAATATTTTGGAATAAAGTCTAATCTTCCCAGTGAAGAAAATCATTACCAGATATGTGGTTATGTAACTACATACTTGGTAATGGTAACTAGTTACTTTTGTTATTACATTTCTTATTACCTTTATATGGCGATGTCGCGAAAAATAATGAGTTATGGTTACACACCAGCATACGAAAAATCAAAAAATATATCGTTACCTATGTGCTTACCAGTACTGATAAAAATAATGAGTCTAAAAATAGATTTTCAAAAAAATTTATATAAAAAAAAATATATTTTATTGTATTTTTAGCTGGTGCGGGATTCGAACCTGCGTCTACAGATTGCCTGTCAATAGCTCTACCATCTGAGGTATATCGACATGTAATATTTAATAGATAAAAAGATAATTGACCTGCTGCACACAAGTAAGCTTACTCTCCAACATACAAAAAATCAAAAAATATGTGGTTACATATATCCTTACCTGTGTTTAAAAAATATTGAGTCTAAAAATAGATTTCAAAAAATTTTCAAAAAAATCTAGAAAATTATTTTCTATTTGAAATAATGATAAAAGTAAGTCATTATCAGTAATTCATTATTATATGTTTTAAAATAATGCGGAAGGTAAGTGGGTGTCATTACTGGTAGTCCAAAAAATAATGATATGTCATTACCGTTTCTACACTGGGTTGATATCACTTTTGATTCAAATCTTTATTATAATGAAAATAAATGGGGTTTCAACCGCATACATTATCAAGCCATTTTTGATTGGTCTCTATTATGGAAATTCAAAACCGCATTCGGCTAAAAAATTTCTGGAAGAACTTGTTTTGGAAGCCAAGGTATAAATATATTTTTAGTCTCAAACTTCATTAAGTAATCACATTTTTATTAATTTAAGATTTTAAGAAAATTTGTGGAACTTATGCCACATTTTTATAGCTCAAGGTCAGTGACCATGAATATTTATAATATAATACATATTTCAAATGACGTAAATAATATGGGGGCGCCTATATCACAATTTTCAGCATTTGATTTTGAAAATAGCTTAGGTTTTGTAAAAATTATAAAATCTCCAACTAATCCCATTTCCCATATACAAAGGAAATTGCATGTTTTTAATACCAATTCCTCAAATAATATTCCACTAGTATATCCTTTCAATAAGAGCAGCAACTATTCTCTGGGGAAACCTTTACACACTTCTTAATCTAGAGTTTTTTCTTTCGTAAACATTTATGGATTTCGAATTACATCTATTCAGCCTGATAATATATGTATGTTTATTCAGTGTTGCCATTTCAGTGCTTTTCGGGTACTTTTTGGTGCTTTTTTCAATCCCGTACCCGGCAATTTTTTACAAATACCCGTTTAAAAAAAGCGGGTATTTTCAGTGCTTTTTCAGATTTCTGCCAGTGCTTTTAGTGCTTTTTGTACAGTTTATAATTTTGTTATTTGTTGTCGCTTTTTAAAATTTTTCTTGAATTTTCTGTCAAAGTTGAAAAAATAATAAGAACTATATAAAAAATACGTTTTTTCACAATGTTTGTAGTATAATTTTAAATAGCTACTTCGTCATATTAAAACTACAAAATTTTTTAATTTTAGTTTGGTGCTTTTTTACCCCTTTTTTTGGTTATTTTTTGAACCTTTTTTACACGATTTTTCAAAGCTAAAATGTGTTTTCAGATTATTGACTGAAAAATTAATATCGTGTTTTTTTATCCCATTTTTGGTAAATTTTTATCCTTTTTACCCGTTTTCATAATGCTCACGGTGCTTTCCTGCCTTCAAGAGTTGGCAACACTGTGTTTATTACACAATGGGAACATTATGATTGTGAAAGAAATTTTTAGTACAAAACATACGAAACACAAATACAGTGATATGCATTTGAAAGGCAACAATTTCAAGGAAACTAGAAAGTTTTTTAACTACCCGATCTAATCAAAGGACATCGGATTATATAATGTAAAAAATTTAGACGAAAACAACACTGAAATAGGTATACATATGATGGAAGCTAAATGCATTCTTACACCATTTTATAACGAATCAATTGCTATTTCCCTTTTACATAAATAATTGCAACAAAATATTACAAAAGTAATAAAAATAATTTTTAGTACTAAAACACATACAATCTTTCTTTTAATCAACAGTTGTAAAATTTGTTAAAAATCGTTATCAAAGCATTTTAAAGATGGTATTTTCCAAACGTTCTCAAAACGTTTTATTTTTGGTATAAACAGTGCTTTGAGAGTACTTAGTTTTTTGCACCATCATCAATTTCTGGCTAGGTGGTTCTTTTATTTCTTTTGAACTAAAAAAAAATACTCTTGATGGTTCAGGAAATGATGAAGTAGAAAATTTGTTTTAAAAATGACATTTGCTTTTAATTTTTTTATTTTGGAAAAGTGATACTTCCAGCCGAAATGAGCCGAAAAAAATCGGCGGCGGCGGCTGAAGCAAAAATGACCGGCGGCGGCGGCTTAAACGGCTTACGGCGGCTGGCTTGTTTCTCTGGTCGTCAGGGGACGACTTTTTAGAATTTCTAGAAATATTTATTATGTTAAATCACAAACTCAATGAGAATTTCCTGTTCTCGTCTAGGAATTTGCTTGTGCTAATTTAAACGTAACTGCAAATTATAGAAAACATACGATTTTCATTTATTGGTTATACATAAAGAGATGTCACTACAATGCTAGATCTGTCATTCCATTTAAACGTCGTCCTCTGACGATTTCCTTAGGCAAGAATGAAATCCGGATAGGGACATGCCTTCAACAGATTGTTTTTCACAGTTTGTCAAATAAGTTTTGGATTTTAGCACATTTAATTCCTTTAATGCAATTATTGTTTGTTCCGATAAAAATAAATTTGAAAAACTAATATTGTTTCAATAGTTTGTATAACTCAATTAGTGAATCATTCATTTGCACTATTTCGTTAATAAACTAAATGAGCAGCTTGTAAACAACTTTATATTTTTGTAATTTTTTAAGCAATATATATTTCTGTAATAAAAAAATGGTTGGTAAAAATATAGAAAAGGTAACTTTTTTTAAATAAAAAGCACTTTTTTAGTTAAGTGTTTGTAACCGTCGCATAGGACAATCGTAAAATGCCCGGTCATGGCAATACACAAAAAGTTTTTCATATAGAGACAAATTAACAATTACACACAGAGAACAGATTCGTTGTGATAACCGAATTTGTTGCCAACCGAATTTTAGTAGTTGCATGTACTATCACATTATTTAGTTGTAGCTATAGGCATTTTCAGTTATACCTACTGTATTAGAAAAATAAGGAAGTTGTTGCAACCGAATTATTTTGGTTAACCTAATCGAATTTAATATTCAGTAGATCCAACCGAATTCCTTAAAAATTCCTATCGAATTAAATATTACACTGTTTCCAATATATTTTTTGTATATTCTTATTATTTGGTATAATTAAAAGAAATACATATATAAATATTATAAAATTAACGACGAAGTTCTTTGATAAAAGGAGAATAAAGGATTTTCTTTTGCAATATAGCTTCTGGAATTATTAATTAAAAAACTTATTTTTACCGATATTTTTATATAGAAAAGCTGATTATCTGCTCTGCCAAAACTGGCTTTAAATTTGTTTAGTTCTTCCGAGATTACCTTGTACTATTTGTATACCGTTGCCAAGTCAAATATTACATTTATTTAGCCATTCTTTCAGTAGTCACCTTCATAAAAGATACCAATTGTTAAAAAATATAATAAATATTTAAAACATAAGTTATTAGCTAAGATTACATTTTATTAATATGATGCACCGCCAGTTTTATTTGCAAATACATATTATTTGTTCTAATGCTGATGTAATTGCGAAAAACTTGATTTGTTATGAATTTTAATTAGAATTTGTTTTTGGTAATTTTTTTTTGTGTTTCTATTTTGATATTTTAAGCAACTATATTTTTTATCGGTTATGATGACCAAAATGAAACTTTTATTTTTTGTATTTGATATCGTAACTGAAAATCTATCAGAACTATTTTCATAAATTGGTTTATATAACCGTCATGTGGTAGAAAATATTTAGCATGACATTAGTACAGATACATTTTTTAAATTTGGTTGTTACAACTTTCCTGTAATTGTTATTGCTAATTCAAGGGGGAAGTTGTAATATTTTTGATTTTTTAAATAGTTACCACTATGGAATTGCTGTAAATAAATTTAAATTTTTCTTATCGGTTAGAAAACTCGAATTGTTCAGGCAAAAACATGTAAATTCGGTAACAGTTTAAAATTGTTGGTCATTAACAAAAATTATGTACTTATATAATTGATATTGTATAATTTTAACCAAAATTAGGATATAGTGAAAAAATCATATGTACTGCAACAATTTTCCAACTGATATTTTCCCTGTGTGTAAAAATTAATTTGATCAGTTGACACATAAACTAACCACTGACGAGTCTTTGGGTGAGATGAAACTGCGGCAGTCTGGTGATTCTAGAGTTTGATAAAAACCGAAAAATTTGAAAACCGCGGTTTCGGTTTTTCAAATTTATAAAAACCGCGGTTTCGGTTATTTTTCGGTTTTCTTGTGATATTAATAGTATTGTTTAAAAGTAATTTAATATAAATGTATAATAATTAAATATTTTAATACATTCAAGATATTTATTAAAATTCGATTAATTTCTCACCCGGCACCATTGCCGGGGAAAAAACGGGGAAACCGTTACAAATTAAAATATTTTATTCTTTTTTCGGCAGATTAAACTGTATTTAAAGAGTTTAAATTTGGAATTTAGCAATTTGTTTAAAACAATATAAAATTAAAATTTTTTACAATTAATTTCGCGGACTACGAAATAAAACTTTTTGAAAAATAAGCGGCGAAAGTCTGAACTGAATACGTGAAACTCAATATCTCTTAAAATACATGGCTTATTTTACATTTTACATTCGCCATTTTATTGAGATTCATAAAAAAATTTCGGTTTTTTGGAATTTTTGGGGACAAACTCGATAGTGCCAGCCATTGAAGTTTGGACATATGGGTTAAATGGACCAATTAAAAAAAAACACGTAAAATTACAAAACTGACGAAATTGATTAGTGTTTTATTTTTATTTTTTTGTAGCATTTATTCCTGTATAATAAGAAGAAAAAGATGAAGTCTGCAGAAGTCTTTGAAATTTTCAAACTTTAGGCCAAAAAAAATATATACACTTTCCATAGTTTTCGAATCGTCAATTTGAAATTTTAACATATTTTTTTCTGAAACATAAAAAACCAAAACTTTTTTTCATAAATTTATTAAATGGATGATATATAATCAAAATAAAATAGCACTTAAGGTTTTTCTTGTCCCAGTAAAATTATTGTTTACTGAATTTTAAGGAAAACCGTCTTTCGTAAATCTCTACTCACGCTCTCAAAATCAAAGATATACCTTAAGCGCCATTTTATTATGATAATATATCATCAATAGGGCAAGGAATTCCATGCAAATGCATATTTTTTTGTCGATAGTCCAAAACTAATATGGACTAAATATTTATCCGAATCATCAAATTTAGAACAAAATGGCATCGATTTGTATTTGCATATTTTTGCATATTTACTTAGTGTTGGTCAAATCTGTGTTGTGGTTCAGAGGTAAATACATACCATGATACAACGATGGTACTTTTGCCAAGAAAATTTTTGCACATTATTAATACAATTTTTTTTTACAAAATTAAATAATTTTAATCAAGTTAAATTTATTTTTTTTAAATGCTTAAAAAAACGACAAATTTTTATTTTAACTTGACAAAATAAATTTGACCTTGGCACTTGACAAGACCTAAATTAACTTGACAATCAAGGCCATGTGGCAACCCTAGTCTGCACCCAGAAAACAGTCTCAGTTGTGGCCACCGAATTTGTTGTCAATCGAATTCGTTCGGTTACGAAAACTATCTTTATATTAAATTATATTTTTCGTCGTGAAAGCCAATATTCGGTTGTCTAATTCAATATTATGTTCCACAAAATTTTATTGAAATTAAAAAACTTTTTTTTGAATTTTCTACTATTGAACCCGGCCATTCAGGTTAATAGTTCACACTCTTACCCACTGCACCACAACTACTTTTAATTTTCTTAGCCATATTTACTATTTATACATATGAATATTTTATTTTAATTTAAAAAAAAAAATATAAATTTTTGTCTTTTCCGGGATTTGAACTTGGAAATCCGGCGTACTAGGCCAACTCTCTACCGACTACACCACAAACACTTATTAGTTTTGAAGTCTAATTTTGAATTTATATGTTTTGCTTGGAAAACAAATATAGTAAAAAATTCGTTTACCAGAACCAATCAATAGTTGTGTGTGTTATCAATGCAATCCACAATTCGGTTGGGTCTACAGAAACTCGACTTTAAGGTCGTATTTGATTAGGATACCTGTATTTGTAGTTACCACTTTCGAATATTGAAATGTTTTTAATAAAGGTTATAGATAATACCAATTTTCTTGTATATTCACTAAATAAATGGCTGCTTCTACTGCATAGAATTACTAAACTGATACTAATTTTAAAATTGATTGGAGATACCAATAATTTGTTAAAAGTATTGTTTTTTAGTTCATTTTCCCTATTTTTAATACTTAGTAAAATATATTTGGTGTAGTATTCAATTATAGGTAACTCCAAATAAAATAACATCCTGGCAAATTTATTTTAATGGTTTTGATCGAATTCCAACCAATCTTTTTCCTGGGTGTGTTAAATTTTTCAATAAAAATGTTTTTTTCTTCCTATAAATCAACTCTAGAAAAAAGCACTTTTTTATTAAAAAATTTCTATATCTATTGGACAACTTAAATTGTTTTTCGCGGTTTTTTATTTGTTGATATTTTCTATTACTAATTGAGAGATGTCGTGGAATATTCCAATAAAAACGTAATAAAGACAACAGTCTCTTATCGCCTTGAAATACAGACACATTTTTTTATTCCCTAATCGAGAAACAGTGAAAATTTTTGTTTCACACTTTTCGATGAAAACTTTTCGAAAAAAGTTACAGGAATTGCCTACTGTGTTGGCTTCTATACTTACTAAGTTTGGTTGAAAAATGTCGAGCAGATCTATCACGTGTCCTTAGTGAGTTAATTAAAGGTAAGCATTTTCTGAGTGTTGCTTCTAATTATAAAAAAAGACATATATGAGGCATTCATTGCCAACGTGACTTCCTTCTCTCCAAAAATGGTGTAGATTTAAAGTAAATATTTTTCTTGTAAAATTCATTTTCAATTACTTAAGTTTCCATGGCCAGTGGCGTTTTTTAAATTTAATCACAGATGTTTAGCTCCCAAATAAGATTTCCTAATTAATAAAAATTAATGATAGAATTATTTAGAGTACGCTTTTAAACTAGGACATACAAAGTTTTAAGGCTTCATTAGTCTAATCTTAAAGTAAAAAACGTATCTGTAATCAATTCAATGCGTTAAAATAATATAGAAATATATTTTTGTGTTTTTTCTATGCATTGAAACTGTTGTCAAGTAAAATCTTAAAAAATTTCTGTTGAAAATAGAAATTTTCTATTTTATTACTTGACATTTAATTCTATGCACAAGAAAAAGATAAACGAGTAAAAAGGTTAAAGTCGGGCATGCCGACTATACAATACCCTGGTGTATTGTTTGCGCACCAAATTTCATTAAAATATCTTAATATTTGCGACCTGCAGTTTGTAACCAAGCCAATTTTGGGGGGACCCTTATATGGGCACTAGTTCTAAACATGGACCGATGTTCACCAAAATCAATAGGCTTCGTCCTTGGGCCAACATAGGTCTATGTACCAAATTTAATCAAAATATCTTAATATTTACGACCTGCAGCGTATAAACAGTATAATTTTGGTAGGACCCTTATATGGGCACTAGGTCTAAGTTACTTGGCTAACATAGGTCTGTGTACCAAATTTCATCAAAATATCTTAATATTTGTGACCTGTAGAGTGCGCACAAGATTGCATGGACAGACAGACGGACGGACGGACGGACAGACGGACATCGTTAAATCGAAATAAAAAAAATTCTGAACCGATCGGTATACTATAAGGTGGGTCTACAACCAATATTTTTTGGTGTTACAAACATCAGCACAAACTTATAATACCCTGACCACATAGTGGTGTAGGGTATAAAAATACAATATTTTTATTTTTTATACTCTTTTTATTCATTACTAGAATGATACGTTACTTTTTTTTACGATACTTCCAAACTAATTTGGGCTTTAGGTCTTTATCTATGGAAGAAGTGGGTATTTAAAAGTAGAAAAATAAAAAAAAAAATTCTTTAAGCTTATAAAATATTTACATTCATTTATTCCTTTAATCGCAATTTTTCACCTTCTGACGAAAATCGATAAAAATGTTGAGCCGTAGAGCACCGTAAGTTGTTTGAGTTTCACGTGAAATAACTGTTATACTCTATACAAAAAAAATAATTTTTCACGACAATGAGTTTCACATGAAAATTGTGTGGAATTTGTTTTCACGCAAATTTAATATTTTTTTTTATTTTAGTTAATGTGCTTATAAATAATACAATTACATCACTCCCATTGGAGCTTCTAGCAACAAATTTAATATAAAGGGTGTTTTTTTAAGCTAGATAGAACTTTAAATTGTAAAAAGTAACACAAAAAATTAAATTTTGATGAAACATTTTTTTTTTATTTGTTTCAGTATACTCTGACAAATCATCATGAATAGACTCACGCTTGAACAACGCTACGAAATTATCCAAATTTACTTTGAAAATCAGTCGTCGATTCGCGCAACTTATAGACGCAAAATTGTGTTCAGCGATGAGGCGCATTTTTGGCTTAACGGGTTTGTTAATAAGCAAAATTGCCGCATATGGAGTGAGACCAATCCACAAGAGACCCTACAGACTCCATTACATCCAGAAAAATGCACCGTTTGGTGCGGTTTTCACGCTGGTGGCATCATCGGACCTTATTTCTTCAAAAATGAGGCCGGAGCTCGCGTTACGGTCAATGGAGATCGTTACCGCACCATGATCAATGATTTTTTGTTTGAAAATATGGATGACATTGATCCGGAGGAGATGTGGTTTCAACAGGATGGCGCTACGTGCCATACGGCGAACGCAACCATCGACTTATTGAAATCAAAATTTGGCGATAAGTTGATTTCGAGAAATGGACCTGTCAATTGGCCTCCAAGGTCGTGCGATTTGACACCTCTCGATTATTTCATGTGGGGCTACGTGAAGTCACTGGTTTATGCTGATAAACCAGCAACAATTGATGCCTTGGAGGACAGCATTGTTCGTGTTATTCGTGACATACGGCCAGCAGTGCTCGAAAAAGTGGCCCAAAATTGGACGTCCAGAATGCGCTTCGTCAAGAACAGCCGCGGTGCCCATATGCCCGAAATCATTTTCAAATGTTAATGTCACGTATTGATCTTTCCAATAAAAAAAAAATTTTGATTACAATTTAATTTTTTGTGTTATTTTTTACAATTTCAAGTTCTATCGGGCTTAAAAAAACACCCTTTACAAGGATATTATTTTTCTAGTAAAAAAGTGACATTTTGAGTTTATTGTTATTTTGGCGTTCTACAGGAAAAAAAGTTAATTTTCAGAATTTAAATTACTATTAAGGCCTTTAAAGTTTGAGTGAAATTTTTCCACGGACGGATTAAGCCTGATTTGAAATCGGCTAAAACAAACACAAAATTTATTTATTTATGTCATAAATCTTTTTATTAAAAGTTTTTTTTTATAAATTTTAAAGATTGTTTTGTAAATCTTCCTATATCCTATTCTATGTAAACTATATAAACCAGGGGTATGGCATCACCAAAAACAAAAGTTTTAACGACATCGTTATCACTAGATGGCACTTTGTTCAAAAAATTTACAATTTTCTTTTTTTATTTAAGTTGAAATAATAACAAAAAAAAGCAAATAAAAAAAAGAAATTCTCAAATTTAATTATTTGAACATATTTTGCGGTTGACTTTTTCTTATTTTGTGCAGTTATCAGCAATTTTTGACTTTTTAAATATAGGCTCAGCTGATACTAAAGTGATACTAAATAGTTGCTCAGGTAATGCTAAATTTCAGCGCCCCCTACCGGTGAGTAGTGTAAGTTTTGATTTCCTATCTCTATAATTAATAGTCTCTGATATAAACTCTCTTTTTATTTGTAAATGAAGACTGACTTAAAATGTGTAAATATAACAGCTTTATACACTTTACACCATATACATACGTGGTCTTTATGAATCCCCATTTCGATTATAAAATCATATTTATTATGATTTTTGCGCAAAAATATAAAGAAATAAAAAGTAATGTTGCATTTAGTCATACTCTAAAAGCATTTAACTAACCACAAAAAAAAAAACACTTAAATTAACTGGCGTCAGCTCATTACAGGTGAATGGTTTTTATGGCAAAATTTTTACGTTGGCTCTAAACTTCAATCAAACCTCATCATTATGTATCTTAAAGTGAAACGAAAGAAAAGATCTTAAAAAATTTACTTTAGTAGAAGAAACGTTAAGCGATGCATTAAAGCGAGCATTTAACAAATAAAACAAACAAAAAAAGTGTTCGCAAATCGCGATAATAATAATGTAAATTACAACAGGAAAAAACAAACAGTTAAAAATAATATTCTATACCTACTCGTACACTCAAAATAATAAGTCTGTGAGCTGAACGGAAAAATTTGATACTTTAACAAAATTTATTCCTATTTTTTGGCTTAAAATAAAATTTGTTGATTTTAGCAAAGTATTTTGTTAAATTTAACAAATCTAAATTTAAGTAAAAAATTATCAAAGCTACAGTTTTATTTGTAACTATACTGGGTCGTAAATTTTATTCAAATTTAGGGTCCCAATCCGGGTCCCATGTAAGTTCACTCCGAAAGAGCACACATTTTTTCCGTTTTGCTCTATCTCACTTAGTTTTTGAGATATGGGCCATTTTATGTACTGGAAAATTTTTATCAAACATTTCCGAGGATCCAAGGTCCATTTTTGGATAGAGATAACCCCTTTTCCCTGGTATATTTTACGATTAGGGGTAGTCGAAATTTTCATTTATTTTACTCCATCTCTCTTAGTTTTCGAGATATGGGCCATTTTAAAAAATCGGGAGGGAAGGACATAGCGTCATTTTTAAAACTTCGGACTCATTGGTGGCGCCATCTACCGGATAATAATACTACCATAAAAATATTATATTTTAACAATAATTTTTGTAAAATTTAACGAATATGTTGTTAAGAATAAGTTTTAAATTATTTTGGAAATTAACACTCAAAATTAGTTAAAGTACTGAGGATTTTTAGTATATTGTTAAATGAAGATAACTGAAATCTTTGCTTAAATCAGTGTTTCAACTAAAAATTTGTTAAAAATTAATCAAGTCGATTTAAAATCCATTTGACAGATTTTTCTACTGACGAATTATTTTAAGTGTATGTTAGAGGCTAGTTGGTACACAATCATAAAAATAAAAGAGCATAAACATTACATAAAAAGGACTATTTATTAAACTAATAACGAACATATTGTACATTACTGTTGTTCTTGCTAACTTCTGGCTAAATTTCCAAACTAATCAATTTAATTTTTCGCTGTTCCTTATGATGGAAAAGTTAGAGAAAAATACCTACAACAGAACCAGAAACAAAGTGCAACACAACAAATAAAAATAAATAAATATAATTCTTATCTTAAAAATTAATCTCAACAGCAAGTTTTATGTTGGTGGAATGTTGTTGTAGTATTTTCGTACCCTACATGATGTACATATGTATGTAGATATAGAGTTCTAAGAAACTTTAACCCCAAGAAGCTTTAATTTATTTAACCCTCAAATGCCCAAAGCCTAAAGCTAAAGTTATTTCTTTATATTTTTTTGTTTCTCAATAATTATTTCATCTGTCTATAATCGACAATAAGTAATTTAAATTACAGGGAGTGACTGCTAAGTTATCCTAAATCAGTATTTAAAATAATTCTATTTAATATAATTATAATTTAATTAACTCTCTAATGGTCTTAAGCTGTTTTGTAATTAAATTTATATATTGTTTTCTGCACAAAACTAAAAGTTCTTCCACAAAATTTTGTTTCGTTGCCTACTTGAGCCAATATGGCTAAAATAGGTTTAAAGTGAATCTTGAAAACTAATATTAGTAGGTTAAAAGCTAAGCTATTCCTCTTACCAAGATATAACAGCAATCCAAAAATTAAATTTTTGTGCTGGTACTTAAGAAGAAATTGTGAGTTTCGTATTTCGGAAAATGCGAAATTGAGCGAAGACGAACCTTAACTTTAATATATATTGTTCAAATTAAAACGCTTTGTTATCAATACTAAGTATATTTTTTCTGCCAAATTTCATAAACATCCGCCTATTCGTTTTCAAACTATGGCGATGTCATTTAAAGGTATCCTGATAGAACACTGTATGTCCTTGGAACAAAGTGAGGTTAAAGTTAAATCCTACTTATATACAAATTAATAAAAGAAGAAATACAAAATCAACTATCATCATACAAATATAGAAAAGAAAATCATCCGAAACCACTAGCAGCAGTGCTTATGTCAAACCCAATTCCCAGGATTTGTTGGAATAAATAACTTCGTATGTAACATGTGAATTAATTATATATAAACTTTAAAATAAATTTTCAGACCAAATTTTTAACTAATATTGTAGCAAAAAAAAACAGAATAAGTCTTCTTATATTTTTATTGTGGGACGATCACTGGATCCCCACCACTTGATTACACTGTGAGACAAATGGTAGGGGTCAGTGATCGGGAAGGGTTCAAACTACCGGGGAAAGTTATATCGGTAAAAAAGAAGTTATACGTGTCCCGGCGTTTCGCTGGGTCACCCCTAGGAATCGAGATATATCGATTTGACCTTTGGTGGTCTTTTTTTTGACATAACTCGAGAACCACTAGTCCAATTTTGCTCAAACAATTTTAAAAAAATTAAAAATTACAATTCCTTTAATCTGTTCATATAATGTTTTTCTATATACTCAACAGTTTTGCCGGTAAAAATAAATGTATGAAGAAAAAAATATTTTTTGCCTAAAATATTAAAAAAAAGTAATAAACAAAAGGTTATTGATTTTTATGGTAGCGGTAGCAAACATTTATTTTTACCGGCAGAACTGTTGAGTCTATAGAAAAACGTTATATGAACAGATTAAAGGAATTGTAATTTTTAATTTTTTTAAAATTGTTTGAGCAAAATCGGACTAGTGGTTCTCGAGTTATGTTAAAAAAAAAGACATATCTCGATTCCTAGGGCTGACCCAGCGAAACGCCGAGACACGTATAACTTGTTTTTGACCGATATAACATTTCCCGTTGGTTTCATCCCATCCCTATTTTGACTGTCGCATAGTGTAATATAAGGGTGATATCAAAAAATGTGATAAAAACCGTGTAACCACCTAATTTCTAATGCATGGATTACATTTGAGTTACATATTTCGATATATATCAGCGCATTGTCACCTGTTTTACAAAATTTATAATAATGTGCCCAATTTTTGGTTAATACATAAAATTTGTGACCAATTTTATAGGCCAAATGTAAACTCCGTAACAAGTAACTCATAAGGTTTTTTAATTTTAATAGCTTATATTTTAATAACCAATAAAGCTAAACACTAACTGTAAGAATTTTTATGAAGAGGAAAAGTGCCGTTTTTAATAAAAATTAATACATTTTACAAACTTTTTCATATATCTCAGCTATCACGACTTCAACTCTGTAACGATTTTTCGTCATAATTTTTGATAAAAATTCATATACCAGAATTTTGGAGTTATCTATTATTTATATTCCGAAAAGTATAATGTTATTTATACTCAAATGATCGTTGGACTGTAAGTAATCATCCAGTATAACAGACTTGAAGCTTTTCTGCAGCATGTAACATTCTCGAGATGAAAAAGGATGTCTTCAATAAGATTTGAAAAAATGTTGTAAACTTCGTTCCTAATTTTAACACCAAACTATTTAACGAGTAAGAAAAACAATGCCATATTTGAATTCACCTTATAGGCATCATGCGATTTTGTTTCGGAAAAAAAATTCTGACAAAGCGTTTCTGAAAGAAAACGAAAAAAGTAACCAAATGTAAACTCCTTAACTGTAAACTCCGTAACCACAATTGTTTGCATCAGGTTTCATTCAAATAAATGTTTATAAATATTTAAAATATTTTAAAATGATCATAAACAGAGGTGATTCAACTAATATTTATGCGTCAAAAGACGATTCAACTAATAATTTTGCGTCAAATCAAAAAAAGTTATCAGTTTTTTACCCTAAGCTGCTGGAGCGAAAAACGATTGATTTTGCATTTCATTGGTTTTGAATCGATATTTCGAGTCGTTACTGACATTAGTTTGACAAATTAAATTTGTTTCACACAATTTAAGAATTTTTTGATCGCGATATGTCATGTTTTTAATATATTATTTTGTAACTGCGCAACCGCTGTTTGGTTTTAAAAAAATTTTATATTTTTGAAAAGCATTTAAAAGGACCAAAAATACAAGATTAAGAAAAATATAAAATTTTTTTTTTCGCGGAATAAATTGTATTTTTATTCGCGAAACCGCCAATTTGATAAACACAAATTATATATCATTGGAAAGCAAGTTGAAAACCCAAATACGAAAAACTAATAAATTGAAGAAAATTCGTATGCAATTTTTTTTGTTATATCTTTTGCTTGCAGAAATGTAAACTCCGTTACAACAAAAAAAATTAAAATTGTGCAAAAAAAGTTATTGCGACAACTTGTAAAATAGATTTTTTGCAATTAGGTTTATAATGACTAAACTTACTGATTCCATGAAGAAAAAACCGAAATATTAACACTTTTTGCTTCTCACAAATTTGGTCCAAAAATTTATCACATTTTTTGATTTCACCCATAAATAAAAATTTTAAAAATTCCCCTTAAGTTAAAAAGAAAAGTTAAATGAAATTAAAAAAAAAAACGTTAAATACAAAACATAAAATTTCTTTGCAAAAAATTATAGAAATTTAAAATAAGAGCTAAAAGAAGAAAAAAATAAAAGTTAAAAATAAATAGAAGAGAAAATAAATAAAAAAATATTTTTAAAAATATGCCGCGAATTTTGTTTTTTATTCCGCTATGGGTCAAAATTTTTTAAAAGCAACAGTATAAGTAACGGAATTGGAAATATTTAGAAAATTAATTCATTCTATTTTTTTCATATTTGTACTAATTTAGTAATATGCCTTCGGTTGACCGGTCACGGGATAGGTCTCTGGAGGGCAATTGACCCCACATCCCCCATAGGGTATAAACTCTCAATTCGTACCTGTGTACCGTTTTTTTTTTTTTTTTACTTTTTCTAAATAATTATGGGTAAAGTTAAGGTTATGTAAAATATATTGTGACTAGCGGGCAAAGCCCGCTACGTTGTTACGTGCCTTAAAGTTTATTTAATTCTAGTTTTTTAAAAGCAGACCTGGCAATTCATGTAAATTCGCAAATTCAGTTGGAAACTTTTTGCGTCGGTTTCTTCCACCGATGCTTCTTTACAAGCAGTTTAAATATCCGAATATATAAATTGCATTCTTTTTCTAAGGTTTTTTTTCTCTTTTAACAAATTTGTTTAACTTTTTTGTAGAGTATGTTTCAATGCCAAGTATCATATTCCTTACTTAAAGTGTTTGCACAGGTAATTAAAAGGGTTCTTTTCCCGTTTTTGTCCCCCCCCCATACCCAAATATATATAATTCTGCATCAATGGATTTACATTAGACCGTACCTCAAAAAAAAAAGTTCGCCCTACACCCTCCAATATGATGTATTTTTGAAAGGCGATTTAAAAAAAAAAAAATTTTTTTTTGCCGGCCGTAGGGGTCGCCTTTTTTAATTTTTTGTTATAACTTTGGCATTTAAAATCGGATTTTAAAGTGTGATATATCGATTTTTTTACCTCTAGGAGACCAGTGTTTTGCTATATAGTAAAAACCCAACTAAAAAAAATTTAAAAAGGCGACCCCTACGTTCGGCAACCTATTTATAAAAAAAATTTCTACTGGGTTTAGCGAAAAACTTCCTTAGCAAAAGTTTAATGATTTTTTGCGAGCTTTAATTTTCTGACATTAGGGTAGTACATTAGGGTGGTAGCAACTGAGATCTGGTGGGTAACTACTAGAACGGGTTACTTGAGGTCAAAATGTCATTAGAGAAAAACACTGGTCTCCTCAAAAGAAAAACATAGATGTATCATACTTTAAGATCCGACTGTAAATACCAAAGATATAACGAAAAATGTAAAATGGAGACCCCTACGTTCGGCATAAAAAAAAAAATTTTTTTTGAAACCTCCTTGCAAAAATACTTCATATTGGAGGGTGTACGGCGCACTGTTTTTTTGCCTGTAAGGTGGTAGCTCTAATGTACATACATATGTCTTAGCTAAAGGTAGTCAAATACGAAATTTTAAGTAGTTCATTAAAATTCCATTCGATTACCCTCCAGTTATCTGATGTTTCAATTTCACTTGTTCCCGTTCCAATTCGTTTAACAATTTGAGTGTTTCAATGCAACTCGTTCCCAGATTCCATTTCATACACCATTTCATTCCATTTGGGTCCCACTGTCTTGTGTTTCAATATCAATCGTTCTTCTTTCCATTCCATTTCTTTGCACTTACTCCGTTCCATTCCTTTTTTAAATGTAGTATTTCAATTCCACTCGTTCCCCATACCATGCCATCTCGCTCCCTATTCCATTTTGTTCAATATTCCATTTCCCATGTCTATTTTTTCCATTCCACTCGTTCAAAGTTCATTTCAATCCAATTGTGTTGTGTTTCATTCCACTCGTTTCCCATTTCGTTTCTTAATTTTTGCCGTCCAAATACACTCGTTCTTTAAAGGTTAGGTTTCTAGCCAAAGAGGAAGGCGTTAAGGGGGACAATTTTTCTCTTTTTAATCCCCATTTTTACAACGTCCCTGTCCAAATTCCCAAAAAGTACCTCGTCGATAAGCTAGCCCATAGTCCAAGGAACACATTTTATAAATTTCAGGTTTCAGCTTCCTAATTCTAGCAGTTTCGCCGGGCCATCAAGGGAGAATTTTACTATTTGTGCCCCTCCCGGTAGGAATTTACGAAAATCCCACCATATGGAGCATCTAAACTGGAGAAGGAATCTACACACCTAATTTCAGCAGTTTGGGCAGGCCGTCAAGGGGGACATTTTTTTTGTTGCCCCCTCCGGTTGGTTACAAAAATACCGACTTGGCGGACGTCTACTCTGGGGGAGGAACTAATATACCGAATTTCAAATTCCTTGTTCCAGTTTGGACAGGCCGTTAAATGATCACTTTTCCTTTTTAAGCCCCCATTTTATAACGTCCCTGTCCAAAATTAAAAAAGTATCTTCCTAATAAATTAGCCCATACCACAGGGACATACAATTTAAATTTCAGGTTTCTAGCCAAAGCGGTTTTAACAGGCAATCAAGGAGTTTTCTTCTTTTCGCCCCTACCTGCAGGAATTTCCAAAAATTCCATTTTCGCGGTTGTTTACGATAGAGGCGCAACCTTCGTACGAAATTTCAAATTCGTTGCATTAGCGGTACGGGCAGGCCGTTATTGGGGACATTTTCACCTTTCGGCAACCATTTTTACCATGTTCCTGTTCCAATATCGAAAAAGTACATTGTATATTTCAAATTTTAGGTTTCTAGCTAAAAAGGTTTGGGCAGACTTTTTCCCTCATCGCGCCTCACGATAGGATTTCTAAAAATATCTACACAGGAGGAGAAACTTACATTTCGACTTTCAGCTACCTATTTCCAGCAGTTTGGTAGGCCGTCAAGGGGGAGACTTTCCCCCTGTAGGGATTTGCAAAAATCCAATCTTGTGGATGTCTACAATAGAGGAGGAACCTTTATACCAAATTTCAACTTCCTACCTCGGCTTTTTTCCTACCTCGGCTTTCTGTTTTTGGAGAAAGTCCCTCTTGGGAAAAAGGAATATTCAGAAATCCCGTCTTAGTTGAGGAAGGAAAAAAAGGACTTTTTTAAAAGTACTTTTTTGGGAAAAGATACTTTTTTTTTGAAAAATGTGCTTTTTGGAAAAAGGTTTCTTTTTGGTAAAGGTACTTTTGTTTATTTGAAAATATTCGTTTTTTTTTTGGGAAAATGGTACTTTTTTGAAAAAATGTACTTTTTCTGGAAAACGGTACTTTTTTAGAGAAAAGTTACTTTTTTTGAAAAAAGGTACTTTTTTTGGAAAAATGTACTTTTTCTAGAAAACGGTACTTTTTAGGAAAAATGTACTTTTTTTTTGGAAAAAGGTATTTCTTTGAAAGAATATATTTTTTTTGGAAAATTGTACTCTTTTAAAAATGTACTTTTTTGTCCCCTTTTTGCACCTCCCGGTAAGAATTTCCAAAAACCCCGTCTTAGCGGTCGTCTACGCTGGAGGAGGAATCTACGTACCGAATTTTAGCTTCCCAAGTAAAAAAAATTGATATGGAGCCATATGAAGTTATATTTAATTATATATAATCTTTTATGTAATTACCCAGCAAAACCTTGGTAATGACTGGTCATTACTACATGCAATACTTAGATCTCATATCTCATTACCCGTTGAATTACTTTTAAACTGAATGTAATGAGTTACCGATAATTATACCCCACACATTACTATTTCACAATAGCTGAAACCAATAATATATGTTCTAAATCATTAAAAACCATAACTATGGCGTAGCCTAGTGGTTATCGTTTTTGCCTGACAGACATGAGGATCGCTGCTCAACTCGTGTTAGCTTCCATTGCTGTTTTTTTTTTGTAATTTTATTAAACATCTATTTATAGAAATGTTGATGTTCATTAAGCAGTATTTAATAACAACAAGTTTTGTGAAAAATAGACATGTATAACAGTTGCCACAATAAATGTGTACATAAGTTAAAGCATTAAAAATCATAGTGATGTCGTGGTCTAATGGTTAGAGTGTTTGCCTGACAATCGTGGGGTACGCTGATCAATACGTGTCAGCTCTTATTGGTTTTTAAATTTCTATATTTTTTTAAATCTATATTCAACATCTATTTATAGAACAGCTGATAAACTACTTACAGGTAACATCAGTGTAATGACTTTCCTCCAATGACATCACCATGTTAAAATAAGTAGTTTAGTAATTAAAAGGTAACTAGTGAACACTTAAGATTTCAATACCTAAAACCCATTACATGGTAATGAAAGGTTTTGCTGGGTAGATATAATTATATCCGAAAAATGAGAACGTCTTATTGTATCATATTGTATCGAATTGTATACAATTGTATACAATTTGGTACAATTTGATACAATTTTATGCAATTCGATACAATTGTATCCGAATTTTGTCCTCATCCAATTACATCAAATTATATCTTTTTGTTTAAAATTATATAAAATGTTATAAAAGTGGACATAGTTTGATACAATTATATCTAAATATTAATCTTATACTTTTTATCATATTATATAGGACCATATCTAACAATATACATACAAAAATAATTTTTTTAAATAAAAAAAATGTTCAATTACTTGTAATTGTAATTGTTCTTTTTTGAATTGCAATTACAAATAATCGGCCTGATTACGAGTGTCGAATTTGTAGTCGAAATTTTCGACTCCATATAAAATGATTTTGTATATAATGGAAATTATAAAGAAATGAAACTCTGATGCTGGATTTTTTTTAAATCTGAGTGCTATATATGGTAAATCCAATTGAAAAATTGTTCAAAAGTTGCGTTTTTAGTGAATTTTCAGCAAATTCGACTTAGTTTCGACTATGACTACGACACTCGTAATAAGGCCGAATATGTAATTATAGATGAGTTTTTTTTTCAATTACAATTACATGTAATTGTGTAATTGCATGTGTAATTAATTACAAAATGTAATGATTAACCCAAGGCCTGCTGGAGATCTTATAATTTCGATAAATCTTCCATTACTTTTATCCAGATTTATCATGACAGTGCAATAAACATGAAAAAAAATGTCTTTTAATTTAGTAATTTTAAAGTAAAGTTAACAACACTGAAATTTTAAAGTTAATAGGATTATGATATACAACCAAGATATAAGAAATCAGTCAAGTGTACGTTATAGTATAGAGAATTTCGTATTAAAGCTTCAGTGTTGTTAGTGTTATGGGTGCGGTGCGTAAGCCATTTTTGACTCATGCATGATTATATTAACTTATTAAACTTACAATCAGAAAATTTTCACGCAAAACAGTAAATCACTAATCACGTTATTCACGATCACGTGTGAATAACGTTACTCACGAGCATTTCGTGTCACGCGCCAATCCCTAGTAATTACTAAATCTAAAACTAGTTCAAAATTATTGATAACATGGAACCAAATATAATACAATACGGTTTTATATGGACCTTATATATTTTTATATAAAATCACTTTGAAAAAATTGCCTATATGGGATGATATATAATTATAGATGATTTTATAAAGAACGTTATAAGTTATATATGGGTTCATATTCGTCAATATATAATCATAACTAACACAAATTATAAAAGATTTCTTATATGGATCCACATAGTTTTATATTATTATGTATAGTGTCATACTAAATTATATATAAACGTACATGTAATTATGTCTTTTAATTGTTACTTTATGTACTTATATATAGCACATACATATATATGTAGGCCAATATGTAATAATATAAAATCACATATGTCTCCATATTAAAACCTTTGAGGAAAAAATATCTAACATATGACTATATAAAAGTATATCTGCTTCAATTTAAAAGCATATGTGGCCATATGTAACTATAAGTTACTATATGCAATTACATAAAATAATATATGATTATATCAAAACTTTTTTACTTGGGTTCTTAGTTCCAGTAGTTTGGCCAGGCCGTCAAGGGGGAGACTTTTCCCCTTTTTGCCCCTCCCTGCAGGAATTTCCAATAATCCCGTCTTAGTGGATGTCTCCCTCATGGGAGGAACCTTTATACCATGAAGGGGGCGCTTGTACCCCTTTTGAACCCCCATTTTTACAACGTTCCTGTCCAAAATTCCAAAAAGTACTTTCCGGATAAGTTAGCCCATACTCCAAGGAACACATATTTTAAATTTCAGCTTTCTAGATAGAGGGGTTTTGGCAGGCTGTCAAGGGGAAGACTTTCCCCCTTTTGCCCGTTCCGGTAGAAATTTCCAAAAATTCCACCTTAACGGACGTCTACAGCGGAGGACGAACCTAAATACCAAATTTCAACTTCCTAACTTCGGCGGTTTGGGCTGGGCGATGTTGAGTCAGTCAGTCAGTCACGTTATTCTTTTATATATAGAGATTGTGCCATTAAAAATTTACATTTTTCTAAATCCCAGAAATGAAAAATAATTCAGTTTTATTCATATGCACGTAAATATATATATTTTTTTTATTTTGTAAATATTTCTACTTGTTTGATTAATTTTAATTAACAGTCCATAATTCTGACATTATCTGCTTAAGCAAATTGAAGTTACCAATTGATTTTATCGTTTGCATAAATGCACATTAGCACCGTAACACCTTGAAACTGGTATCAATATTATGTAGTGTTGTTAGTCATTTTGTACTCTACCGTCAGTGAATTAAAAGAATTGTTTTAATAATTTGTTTTGCTTTACTTTTTAATCATAAGTTAAAGAAAATAAAATAAAAAAATATTTAATTAGTTTAGTATTCTGCTTTAACTGTAAATATTTAAAATTAAATTCTGAACTATGTGAAAGAAAGCATAACTGACTCCTATGAATTTAGGAGCATTACGGAAAAATATTCTAAAATATTTTTTGGCTCTAAGTAAGAGCAATTTTTTTAATGAATACATTCATTTTGAGCTCTGTCTATACTACACACCACAGTTGGCATGAAAAAGCATCGTTTATTAAAATTTTAGTTTGCAAATTTAACACATTGCATAGGCTGCGAATAAAGACAAAAGTCTTCTGATATTGTACCAACTCTACCATATGCAGGAGCTTAATATCCATCTACTACAGTACTAAAAAAAATATAAATTAATAATAAATATTGCAGTAAAACGTGCTGCCAATATTAATTAAAACCATTCATATGTCATTTTTTCGCATTAAGTTTTTAATTCGTTTTAAAAGCAATCGTACAAAATAATAACTGAGAATGCGACAAGTTTTTAGTAAAAATATATATTAATATATTTTAAGACAATTTGAACGGATATGGATTGATAATTTTAAAAGAGTTTCCAATGAATTTGTTTCAGAAAAATTATGAATTCCTCTATAAAAAAACAAAAACAAAAAACTATCGGTATTTCGAATCATTTATTGGAAAAATTCTCAGAATATGGAAATTTATACGAAACAAAAATTTTTTAAACTCAGAAACAAGAAAGTGTAATGGTCAGTTTTATAGTCAGAGCTAAGAACGATTTTTGTATTAAATATTGTATAAAAATTTCTTTCTTAAATAAAATTTTGGAAAAAAGTTTTTCTTAAAATGACATTAAAGTTCGATAACAGAATGTCCAGTTAAATTTAACAAACAGAGAAAGTGTCAGTTAAAGTCTGAGTTAGCTGCTAACGGCTGTACACTCAATATAATACGTCTGTTGGCTGGACACAAAAATTTGCTACTTTAACAAAATTTATTCCTGTTTTTTGGCTTAAAATAAATGATTTTAACAAATTCTTTTGTTAAATTTAGGAAATCTAAATTTAAGTAAAAAATCTGTAGAACTACAGTTTTATTTGTAATTATACTAAGTCGTAAAATTTATTCAAATTTAGGGACCCTCACCGGTCTTAGTCCATATAATCTAAGGGCATGTAAGGTCACACCAAAGGAGCAAACATTTTGCTCTATCTCGCTTAGTTTCCGAGATATGGGCCATTTTGTGAAGTGAAAAATTTATATAAAAAATTCCCGAGGGTCCAAGACCCCTCCATGGTCCATTTTTGGATAGAGATAACCCCTTTCGCAGGGGAACTATACGGTTAGGGGTGGTTGAAATTTTCGTCAATTTCGCTCTGTCCCTATTAATTTTCGAAATATGGGCCATTTTAAAAAATCGGGTGGGAAATAAATAGCGGGAGGGAAATAAATAATCTTTAAAACTTCGGATACACCGGTGCCGTCATCTACCGGGTAATATCAGAAACATGAAAATATTATATTTTAACAATAAAGTTTGTAAAATTTAACGAATGGGTTCTTAAAAATTAGTTATAAATAGTTATGAAAATTAACACTTAAAACTACCCTTCAAAAAGAGAACATCCACTTTTTAATGCATGACTTTTTTCTCTACATTCAAAATAAGATAATGCAAAAATAAAATAAAACAAATACAACAACACATAGCGACATGACGTACAAGCATAGTTTTCTACTGAAAAATTGTTAAATTTACAGCAGTATCGGATCTTTTCTATGACACGCACGTGTTAAATTCATTGATGGAAATTAGATTAAATAGTACGAGATTTTGATATTTGATAGGGAGAAGATATCTAACCTGTCTGATTGTTTCGTCCACCTCGGTCAAACACACTCTAATTCCATATTTTAACCCTTAAATAATCGAGGTGGTCAAAAACCGTGAGGTGTTCATCTTAGAATTTTTGTTTCTACAAGATATTGAAATTTCATCGAAATAGTAGTATTATAAGATTAGATGTTAACTAATTATGCCTTTAAAAACTAACATACATATTTATCTCAACAAACAAGAGTCTGTTATATTTTACTATTAAAAATGCTTTTCCACTTTCGTATGAATTGGCTTCAGATGCTTATTGAACAACTCTGTGATTCTAATAATATTTCTGAAAGAAAAACACTCAGTCCAGTTTTATAATCAAAACTTAGATCGATTTGGTTCTTAAATATTTCTTAAGTAAGAATTTTTCAAATAACATTTTTTATTTAAGAAATATTTAAGACAAAATTCAATCTTAGTTCTGACTATAAATAAAACTTAGATTCCAAGAAATTATCATCCTAGGAAACCAGTAGACATTTTCGCAACTAAAAATACAGGACTAGTTGATAACTAAAGAAAAAAAATATATAATACTTTTTCCATCAAAATCATAAATACAAGAATTATATGTAGATTTTTTTAAATTCGGGGTTGGGCGAAAAGCAGTCTAGGGTGGGCTTTATCCACCCGAGACCGGCCTAAGTCCGCCAATGAACGCCTGTCCAAACATTTGGATCTACGAATATAAAAATTGGTAAAAGGTTCTTTCTCTGTCGTAGAAAGAACCTACAAGGAGGGGCAAAAAGAGGAAAATTCTCTCCCTAATTCAAAGTCTATGCTAATCCACCGAAATGGTGTCTTTTGAAATTTTCGACAGGAACGTGGTAAAAAGGAAAAGTCTCCTCCTTAACGGATTACCCAAAGCTGTTGGCAAAAAACCTGGACTTTAAAGAATGAGTGTAACTGGAATTGAAACACCAGAAAAGTGGAGTGAAATGGAATGAACCGGAGAACTAAGGGAACTGGAACACCAGAGAGTGGAAACGAAGTGGAATGGAATCGGAATGGAATGTAAAAAAATATTATCATGTTAAAGGTTGGAAACTGTTTTTGTTTTATAAAGTTTAATATAAATTAAATAAAAACTAAAAACTTTATAAAAAAGTACGCCAAAAAATTGTCAGTCGAACCTACACTACACCATTTTCAATTTTATTTTAAAAAATTCCAAATATATATCAAAATTGTCTAAAAATGTTTTTAAATTATGCAAAAATGTTTTTAAATTGTCCAAAAATGTTTTAAAATTGTCCAAATATTTTTAAAATTGTCTAAAAAGGTTTCAAAATTGTCTAAAATATTTCAAAATTATCCAAAACTGTTTTAAAATTTTACAAAAATGTTTTCAAATTGTCCAAAAATCATTCAAAATTGTCCAAAAATGTTTTAGAATTGTTCAAAAATCTTACAAAATTGTCCAAATATTGTTTAAAATTGTCTAAGAACATTTGATATTTGTCCAATTGTATTTCAAAAATCTTTAAAAGTATTTCAGAAATTTCCAAATGTATTTTGAAAAACAAAAGGAATTATTTGAAATGCATTTGGACAATTTTGAAATGCAATTGGACAAATATCAAAGGTTTTTCGACAAATCTAAACAATATTTGGACAATTTTGAAAGATTTTTGGACAATTCTAAAACATTTTTGGAAAATTTTAATTGATTTTTGGACAATTTTAAAATATTTTTGGAAAATTATAAAACATTTTTGTATAATTTTGAAATATTTTGGACAATTTTAAAATATATTTGGACAATTTTAAAATATATTCTGACAATTTGAAAAAATTTTTAGAGAATTTTAAAATATTTTTAGAAAATTTTAAAACATTTTTAGACAATTTTTAAATATATTTGGAATTTTCGGTCCTATTGCCCTTACAAAGATTCCCAAAAATTCACCTAAAATGTATGTTCGCACGATAATAATTCTAAATATAAAGATACAGGGGCAAACTATATTGATTTCAGATAAAATCGATCCATCTTTGGACCAACCACCTACATGCACAATATATCCGACTTTGTCTTCAATGCATCTAAGGCTAGGCAAGTCCATCTTAACCCATTAAAATTTCGGATCCGAGCATTAGTTGACTTTCAAAGACTGGTGTAGAATATCATATAGTCAGCACGCCCGACTTTAACCATTTTACACGTTTTTCCTGGGTTTGATTTTATTGGCACTTATTTTATTTGTTTCTTGGAAGCTAAAATTGAAAAGAAATTAATTTTCACTCATTTAGTTTTTTCTGTTTTGAAGATATTTGATTTTTCTTGGATCTCATGCCATTGAAAGTTATTTCATTACGACTTTTTGCATTAGGAGTTGTTGCTCTCTAACTCAAGTACCAAACTCAGCATAAACTTTATAGAAAAAATTCCTTAATTTAATAAAAACTAAATTGCCTGAAATTTTCTGTTTTCCTTCTATATGGTTTTTATAATATTTAAAACTATATTACTTATTTAACAAAACCATTTGCTGATATATGCAGCAAATTGCAGCATCCCTTTTTCTTTATTATTTGTTACTGAATAGATAAAGGATATGTTTTTTTCCCAACATACATATTTCACTTGAGTGAACACGCCGTATTTGTTAACATTCCTTTTTTTATGATCGTTTTTATATTCAGTTTAAGTAGTTGCGGTTTTTAACAATTGTAATACAAGTTACCTTTTTTTTTGACAAATTATAGTCTGTAGTTTTCTTGAATGATTTTAGAATTTATTCATTTTTTATGCAAATCTCCTTTTAACAAACGTTTAATGTCAGTAACATATTTTCTTTATAAATTTCAAATATTAAAAAATTTTATTAAATGTTTCATTCGTAACAATAATGATAAATTATATCTAGTTGAAAACAAATCATGGAAAAAGATTTTATTAATTTATTTAAATTATTTATTAAATGTTTTTCAGGTTTTTTTTTATATTAATATATTTACAACCGGGTTGTTGTTCAAATTATATTAAAAAAAGAGGTTAATGATTTAAAGGAAACAAATCATAATGTGTGAAAATAATGAGTTTTAACACTTAACATTCAAATATAAATTATTGTCATTTATTTCAATTATTATCTACATAATTTTACACTCGAGTAAATAGACGATTAAGAACAAACTTATTTAGAAACGGTATAATTAAAATGTTTAAATTTTTGGAATTCACAGTTAGTACCATTTTAAGTAATAAATAAGAATTTATAATAAATTTGACAACTTTCTATGGGTTAAACTTCAGAAAGATTGCAATTTGTTTTTTGTAAAAATCATATTTTTATAAAAATTTAAGACTTTTTATAAAAATTTAAGTTTTTACACAAAACTACTTCAAAATTGAAAAATGATGTTATAAGTATAGTTTGCTAAAACCCGAAAAATTTGAAAACCGCGGTTTCGGTTTTTCAAAATTATAAAAACCGCGGTTTCGGTTAATTTTCGGTTTTCTTGTGCTAAAATTAGAATTGTTTTAAAATAATTAAATAAGTACACTAAAAAAAAGTCAGTAAAGTCAACAAAAAATGTTGCTGTGTCAGCAAATTTTTTGTCAGGAGCATGCTTGAAAAAAAGTTGGTAATTTCAGCAAAAGGTTTGCTGAAAATCAGCGAGCTGATTTTTACCAAAAAAAATAGTAATCTCAGCAAAAGTTTTGCTAACAATTATTCGATTGCAAATGAAAAAATTCCTTGCTAAAATCACTAAAGTTTTTGCTGAATATTAGTAGACTGAAAAAAACTAAAAAAAACTTGTAGCGAAATTTTACTTTATTTAGTTTAAAATTCAATTGAATTTCTAACTCAAATATATGCAATAACGCCATTTTGAGGGCTTTCCAAAAAAAATGGATAAAATTTTAATTACAATTAAATACAATATTTTCTAAAATAGGTGCTGAGCCCTTTTTGATAATCAAGATTCAATAATATCCCAGCCGACATTTTTCTGAGCGCTCAGAAATTGTGATTCGTAAAAGACTTAAATTTTTGAGTTATAAACAGGGACGTAACAGTTATAACTTTTATTCAAAAAAGTGATTGTTTTACAATTATTTCTTGTTTGAGTATTTTTAGTTTTCAGTTTATTTGCTCTGTTTGATTTATATTTTTAATTCAAACAAAAACAATCCAAACACGATTTTTATTTTTTCAAAAATAATAAAAGTTATTTTGTAATTTTTTTTTCTTTATCAAAAAATAACAATTAAGAGTATAAATCAAAAGCCGTAGAACCAATGACTTCACCAATTATAATATCCTGATGATGTCAACTAGTGTTAATAAAAGATTGAACAGTGATTTAAAGTGAGTAAATATGTATATTCAAGCAGCTTCCGGCATTCAATTTAGGTCAATTTTTAATTTTTATTTTATTATCAAATAAAAAAGTTACTGCTTAATTTTTTCAAAAAAATCATTCTGTAACTTTTATAAAAAGTTTTAAAATAAAAATCAAAAAACAACAGAAATTTATAGAGTGAAATATAAAAATTGAAAAAATTAAAATCTTTGACAAACTTTGTGATTTTTTTGTGCAATATGATTTATAAAATATAGTGCATTATTAAAATATTATAATTAAATAAATTTGGGTGGTGACTTTTTTAGAAATATAACAGTTATTTTGGGTCTCTGGTTATAAATGAAGCATATTAGACTCGTATTTATGAGTGTATTAAAAATTTTTTCATTATTGAAAAATTAATAACACTATGCGAAAGTCAAAATCGGCATGGGATGAAACCAACGGGAAATGTTATATCGGTCAAAAACAAGTTATACGTGTCCCGGCGTTTCGCTGGGTCAACCCTAGGAATCGAGATATATCTTTTTTTTGACATAAATCGAGAACCACTAGTCCGATTTTGCTCAAACAATTTTAAAAAAATTAAAAATTACAATTCCTTTTATCTGTTCATATAACGTTTTTCTATATACTCAACAGTTTTGCCGGTAAAAATAAATGTTTGTTACCGCTACCATACCGCTATTACTTTTTTTTTTTTTAATATTTTAGGCAAAAAATATTCTTTTCTTCATACATTATTTTTACCGGCAAAACTGTTGAGTATATAGAAAAACGTTATATGAACAGATTAAAGGAATTGTAATTTTTTATTTTTTTTTAAATTGTTTGAGCAAAATCGGACTAGTGGTTCTCGAGTTATGTCAAAAAAAAGACCACCAAAGGTCAAATCGATATATCTCGATTCCTAGGGGTGACCCAGCGAAACGCCGGGACACGTATAACTTCTTTTTTACCTATATAACTTTCCCCGGTAGTTTGAACCCTTCCCGATCACTGACCCCTACCATTTGTCTCACAGTGTAATAAATGACTAATAATGGCTCAGAAAATTATAAATAATTCTCAATATTCGGAGGCTGCATCAGAAGGTGCTAGGGTTCTTTTATGAATCTTTAAAAAAATCTGATTTTAATTGTACACTCCGATGCAATTTATTAAATTATTTTAATTGGTTAAAGTATTTAAGAAAAGCCGACTTATTTTTGTCGGTTTCGGTTTTGAGGCTTAAAAAACTGCGGTTTCGGTTTCGAATAAAACCGAACAGCAAACTCTATTTTATAGTTAAAATCACAAAAAAAATTTAATGCAAATAGGAATTGAGCCATCTGAAATCAAAAGTTTACTATTTTTTTACTAAAAATTTCTGATGATTTTAGCAGGTTGGACTGCTATTTGCTTTCAACTAAATTTAACTTAAAAAAAAACAACAAACATTTCACAAATGTGTTATAACTAGGGCAAGGAATTTCATGCAAAAGCATGTTTTTCCCGATAGTTAAAATCAAATATAGCCTAAATATTTATCCGAATCATCAAATTTAGAACAAAGTGGCATTGATTTGTAGTTGCATATTTTTGCATATTTTGACAAAAGTGCATATTTTGACTTTAAATGCATATTTGGTTCCTTTTTAATGAATATTTTGTGCTTTTTAATGCATATTTTTCTAACCGCATTTTTTAGGAGCATATTTTCGATTTTTAAGTGCATGAAATTCCTTGCCCTAGTTATAACAGTTTGTTTTGATATTTTTAGTCTACTAATATTTAGCAAAATTTTCTGCAGATTTTACTGTATAATTTGTAATTTTTAATTAACTGAAAGTTAAATCAAATATAACTAAAATTGTGTAAATTTAGCAGTTTTGTTTTAGCTGTTCTTATTTTAGTAGTATTTAGCAAAAAAAAATGCTAATTTCAACAGCTTTTTGCAAGGTTATTTTTAAATAATTTTAGTACCTTTCTGCTATTTTTACAGGTTTTACAGGCCCATGAGTGCACTAAATGTTTTTCTTGACGAATTTGAAACATAAATTTTAAGCATTTCGTCATGGAATAGGTATAGAATTTTCTAACGATATATCACGAATTTTGTCTAAATGAAATTATTTTCTTTTTACAATTTTAAAACTTCTTGTATTTTGTTAACTTTTCTCTTGTCCTCTCTCTCTCTCTCTCTCTCTCTCTCTCTCTGCTGGATCCTTTCATGCATAAAATATTTATTGATTTTAAGACAAAATCATATTGACTTTTCAAGTACAAAAATACTAAGAAAGAAAAAAAAATACAGAGTAATAATAAAACTACACTTTAAGAATTGAAATAAATGACATAAGCAGCTTAAAGGATTATATGTCCTTTTAAGAAAATTTGTCACATTACCAATGACATTTAGTGTAAGAAATAAGAAAAGAATTGCAAACAGCAGCAAAAATATCTTGAAAGAAACAGCAAAAGTATTCATTTGCAGTTCTTATCTTAATCTTTAAACACACATTTTTGTACAATGCAATTTTTTAGTGCAGTCTTTTTAAATGGTAGCTAAATTATATTGTGAATGTGAATATTTTTCTTTTAAAATTGCAGCCGTTAAGAAACAAAAATAGTCGCAAAAACAGTTGAAACTTATATGATGAGGTAACATTTAAGGTTGGCTTTAATTTTTGATGTTTACGAAAAAACAACGGTTTTTTAAGGAGATTTTAGATTTTTTTTTTCAATTTCGTTATCAGATTTCAAAAAGTGTTAAGTGTTTCCAATGCCTTTTTGTCATATTTAAGATATTTAAGTTAAGATAGGTTGTTTTTTTTCGTAGGTTTCTTTTGAAATAAACGTGAGAATTTTTTTAATAAACATTGTAGAACTTGACTTTATTTTTGCAACTTATACAATGTAACAATTTATGAAAATCAAATATTTTCAAAGGGAACCAATCCACATTTAAATACTTTTAGTGAGAAAACTTTCATTTAGTGACAGCAAATGTACCTTCCTTCACCATCTGCCTAACTGGCTAGCAAATAATACTGTTTGTTTGAAAGCAGGTTCATCAGGGAAAGTAAACAGTACTTAACATACATTATCGGTGTTATATGGCATGATTTTTGTTCGAAATCGCTTCCAGAAAAGCATTTGTTTCGAAATCCGATATGTCCTTCTACCACAGCTATTAATAGTAGCATAAAATCTATGATTTTAACAAGTAAATTTGGTAAATTTTAACAGGTATGGTAAACTATATTTAATTTTTTAACGCACTACTGCAAGTTATATAGATCTTCTGAAGCAATAGATAGATGAAGGGGAAAGGAAGCGTAAATCATTTTTAACACTTTAAAATTTCTGCTATGTACATATGCTTCTGGCAATACAATTTAACAATATAACGAAAGTAGTAAAAGGTAAAATCTTAGAGTTTAATGAAATTTAGATATGTTATAGAACAATTCAAGAGCGAGCAATCTTGGCTTTAGGTCCATATTTGTGATTTATTGAACAAAAGAGCAGTCAAAAATAAGGTATTTTACCGTTTAATTTTGCGAAGAACTGTAAAAAAGTGTAGACATATTGGAAAAAAAAATTGTAAAGGTTTATTCCCTATTTGTTGTTAAAACTTTTATACTGCATTTATACTTGAGCAAAAACCACCTAGTGTTTGTACAAAACTAGTTTTTTCTTTTTTTTTGTATGCGTTTTGACAAGTTAAAAACTACAAGAGCCAAAAACCGGATAGTTTTTGCTCAGGTATAAATGTAGTATTAGTATGGAACAAATAGCTAAACTTCTGCATCCTTTTATGGATATATACGACTATATTCAGATATGTGTCGTGTGGCATTAATTTTTATTATAACATAAGCCCAAGTCACTTTTTTCTGTGCACAAAAATTCTTCTAACAATTGTATTTACCTTTTTCCTAAATTTCTGTTTGACGCCACCGTGTCGGCTGTTTGTTTATAAATTAATCTGTTTTTTCGGCTTTTATGATGTTTTAAAATTTCACCAACATTCAACATATGTACGTAAAATGTTGTAATACGTTTGTGGTTAGAAAGCTGTTGATCTCCCTAACTAATTGCTTGGTTATTACATTAGTTGTAGTTTTCCTTTACAAAATTTTAACCTACTGTATGTGTGGGTTCATTAGAGAGCTATTGCTATTTGCTATTGCTATTGCTATTTTTCTTTTTTTAAATATAGAATATTATGAATATTTTTTTGAAAATTTAAAACATATATTTGGTTAGAAATATTATTCTACCTTAACCAAAATCTATTTCATATGAATCATTAGGGAAGAGCAAATTCATATTTTTTTTTTAAATATAGGCCCTTGGATACTATCTAAATTTTTCAAATGATTATTCTACTTGACTTGGTTTACTTTTGGAGCATTCTGATTGGTTAATTTATTTTCAACCAAATAAAATGTTTGAAAATATAAATATACACAAAATTAACAAAACCGTGTGATTAAAAATAAAGTCGACTTTAAATTAAAAATACTCTGTTATAGTAAGGGCCATAGAAAATTGTGAATATTTTTTTGAAAATTTAAAACATATATTTAGTCAGCATATTACTCTACCTTAAATCGAAAATTTATTTAGTATGATATTGTCAAAATAGATTTTTATTTCTTGCTTTCCGAAAGATTGAGGATTTGAATATTAGACAATACAATTGTTCACTGGGCATCACCCCATTCAGCATTAAGAAACTGATGGGTCGTTAAATTTAAAACAGTATGATTTTACGATTATGACAACGGTTTAGAAATGTAGACAGTTCATACATGCGTTAACTATTAGCAGCAAAAGGAGCATAATTTTAAACTGATTACAGGAAAAATAACAAACAACAATTTTTTCAAAAGTACTTATAGACCTCTACAAGCGTTTCAAGTTTGAAGGTAAAAGGAAAAAAGCAGTTTGTGTGTTCAAAGTCGGTCACAAATGATTTGTAAAATAAAGCTTATTAAGAAAAAAATAAAAAAAAATTTGTTCAACCAATTTTGGTCCACAACTGCACTGTTTAATTTTAAAAAGAGTGTTTTTTTTAACAAAACTGAATTAATTTTCAAATCCACACTCTTTGATTGCATATTGTCGAGCAAACTACAGGAAAGCGCTAAAATAAATATATATACTTTGGGGCGGTCTCCTGCGGCTAAATTTGCCAAATCATTTTTAAACCGCGGGTGGCGGTCTAAAAGTACATCAAAAATTATTCGAGCATTTTTTGAGTAATATAGTACTTGACAATAAAATACTGAAGTGAAAATCTTATAGTCTTAATTAAAAACATCTCCAGTTTATTACCAAAGAATTCAGTTGTGGAAATTTATGGGACCGGGAATACAGATCTCTCTTGTTTTATTAAAATTTTTTAAATGTCGGCCCACTCTAATAATCATTTTTAAGGCGTTAACTTTTACTATGTTTTGGTTTGACATGATTTATTTTTATTTATTTAAAACCATTATAATATTTAAAAGAATTAAAAAGTATTTTTCTTTTTTATTTTTTTTAAAAACTCTAATGCATAAAATCACAAGAAAGCAAGTTGATGGGTTACTAAAATTGAAAGTCATGCTTCAAACAACTTTCTCCAATTCAAAAGTATTTTTACTGCTTTTTTAGAAGTAATTCCGAACAATGTCAAAAACCTCACTTCTTTCATTGCTTCCAAAGTATCCGTTAGTACACTCAAAAAAGTTTGTCGGTAGAATCTACTGAAAATGACGGTTAAAGCCAAGGCATATGAAGTTAAAAAAGCGACAAAGGTATTTACCTTTAAAATAACTAAAATTTTTATTATCTTTAACTCTTGAAAAATAACTAACATTAAAAATAACTAACACTGTCGTAAAATTAACTGCCAAATTTTTGCTATAAAAATTTTAAAATAACTGACAAAATGTGTAAAAATTACTGTTTTTTTACAGTTAATATTTTAATGTTGTAAAAGTATATTTTAATAAAAAAAAATATTTTGTTTCTTTCGATTACAAAAATATATATAATTACTTCAACCCATTTAAAATCTGAAGTAAAAATTCCAAACCGTTTTCCAGCTATTATGCTTTTATGCATTGGAGATATAATTATACATATATATATATAAATAGAAACTAAACAAGAATTTTTAAAATTAAAAGAAATCCAACGAAATATTTTATGTTTCATATAACTACTATAATTACTGTTATATTAGTTGTTTATTATGATATTAAAAATAACTTATTTAAACAACTGTTACGAAATTACAGTACTTTTCATTAGTTGTTTTATTAAATAACCGCCATAATAGAGTTTTTGCATTTTTTCATAGAAAAACAACTGTAATTACCAGAGAAGACAGAAAAAAGCAAAATCCAATCTGTTTAAAGCAAAAAAAATATTGAAAAAAAAGCAAAAGTAAAAAACGTGGAAAACAGTTTTTATTTTAATTGCAAAGCTAAGAGAAAATTTTTTTTTGTGAGCAAAGAACGTTTTTTCGGGTAAAAAGTCTTAAAAAAGCAATTAAAAGCTCAAAAATCTTAGAAAAAAGCTATTTAAAAGCTAAACACGGAAAATCAAGAAAAAGACGCATATCTGAGTAAAACAAGCAATAAAAAGCTAAAACAGCAATTTTTTCTTCTCTGGTAATTACTTTTAAAAGCAACAACTACTGATTACTACACAAACAACTGTCATGTAGTAACTGTCAAACTTTTTGAGTGTATATTTTACAGCCTTTTTAAAAGTATTCTGAACAATGCAGAGTGTGTCCAAAAGCACTTTTTCTGAGGAAAGAACATGTCAGGCCACAATTCTTAAGCGATTTTCAAAATTATTTTTTTTATCTGAACCTACAAAGTTCCGCACAAATCTGTCATGGCCGATTTTTACATTTCGATTTGTAAATATTTTTTTTTTTTGTAAATGAGGAAAAAACTTATTTTTTTAATTTTTTCTCATAAAAACCATTAAGAATTAGGGGTGTTTAAATGATTTGTACCTTTAATTAAAGGTATTTTAAAACTCTATCGGTACCCCGAGCAAAAATATTTATTTTTTTATTTATTTATGCCTCCTATGATCAATTTAATTTTCAAAAATTGGCATTTTTATTTTCTTTTATCTTCCTTATTCGGTACCATATTCCACTCGATCTTTTTTTATGTGACAACTACTACTTCCTTATTAAACGCCGTATTGTCAAATATTTTTAATATTTTTTATATTTTTTTAAATTTCTTTTCAAAGATAGGTGGATTCTTTTTATCATAAAATTTTTGCGTTTATCTCTATATATAAAAGAATAACGTGACTGACTGAATGACTGACTGACTGACTCAACATCGCCCAGCCCAAACCGCTGAAGCTAGGAAGTTGAAATTTGGTATGTAGGTTCCTCTTTCGGCGTAGACGTCCGCTAAGACGGGATTTTTGGAAATTCCTACCGGAACGGGCAAAAAGGGGAAAAGTCTCCCCCTTGGCGGCCTGCCAAAACCCCTTTGGCTAGAAAGCTGAAATTTAAGATATGTGTTCCTTGGAGTATGGGCTAACATTTCTGGAAAGTACTTTCTGAAATTTTGGACAGGGACGTTGTAAAAATGGGGGTTAAAAAGGGGAAAAAGGCCCCCCTTGACGGCCTGCCCAAACCGCTGGAGGTAGGAAGTTGAAATTTGGTATAAAGGTTCCTCCACTATCGTAGACATCCACCAAGACGGGAGTTTTGAAAATTTTTACAGGGACGGGCAAAAAGGGGAAAAGTCTCGCCCTTGACGGCCTGCTCAAACTGCTGGAGCTATGAAGTTGAAATTTGGTATGTAGGTTCCTCGACCGGTGTAGACGTCCGTTGAGACGGCATTTTTGTAAATTCTTATCGGGAGGGGCAAAAAGGGGACAAAAAAAGTACCTTTTTCCAAAAAAGTACCTTTTCCCAAAAAAAGTACCTTTTCCCAAAAAAGTACCTTTTTCCAAAAAAAGTACCTTTTTCCAAAAAAAGTACCTTTTTCCAAAAAAAAAGTACCTTTTTCCAAAAAAAGTAACTTTTCCCGAAAAAAGTACCTTTTTCCACAAAAGTACCTTTTTCCAAAAAAAGTACCTTTTTTAAAAAAAGTACCTTTTTTAAAAAAAGTACCTTTTTCCAAAAATGTACCTTTTCCCAAAAAACATACATTTTTCCAAAAAAATACGTTTTTCAAAAAAAGTACCTTTTGCAAAAAAAAGTACCTATTCCCAAAAAAAGTACCTTTTTCTAAAAAAAATGTTCCTTTTCCCAAAAAACATACATTTTTTCAAAAAAATACCTTTTTCAAAAAAAGTACCTTTTCCAAAAAAGAGTACCTTTTCCCAAAAAAAAGTACCTTTTTCTAAAAAAATGCTCCTTTTCCAAAAGAAGTACCTTTTCCAAAAAAAGTACCTTTTTCCAAAAAACATACATTTTTCCAAAAAAAACACCTTTTTAAAAAAAATACCTTTTCTAAAAAAAGTACAAATAAAGTACTTTGTAAAAACAAAGTATCTTTTTCCAAAAAATTTCGTTTTTCCAAAAAGTACCATTTAAAATAATATATAATTTCAAAAAAACTACTTTTTTTCCTCCCCCCACGGATATCTCCACTAAAACAAGGTTTCTTGATATTCGGCATAGACGTGCGCTAAGACGGGATTTTTGGAAATTCCTACCGGAACGGGCAAAAAGGGGAAAAGTCTCCCCATAAACAGTCTCACAAATTGGAAAAGTGCCTGCCCAAACCACTGGAGGATATCCCTACAGGATATCCCAAAAGGAAACTCGGTATGTGAGTTCCTCCTTCTGTGTAGGCGTCCGCTTAGACGGAATTTTTGAAATTCCTATCGGGAGGGGAAATAAGGTAAAAGTCTCCTCCTGACGGCTTGCCCAATCCCTTTTGGCCAACCTAAAATTTTAAATATGTATTCCTTGGAGTAGGACTAACTCACCGGCAACGTAATTTTTCTATTTTGGAACAGGAACATAGTAAAAATGGTGGTTCAAAGGGAAAAATGTCCCCACTAACGGCATGCCCAAACCGCTTAGGCAATGCAGTTGAAATTTGGTATGAATGTTCCTCATCCATCGCAGATAGCCGCGAAGATTGAGTTTTTGTAAATTCCTAAAGTGAGGGGCAAAAAGAAGAAAAGCCTTACCTTGGGGGCCGGTAAAAACCCCTTCGGCTAGAAACCTGAAGCTTAAAATGTGGGTCCCTGGAGTAAGGGCTAACTTATTAGAAAGATACTTTTTTGAATTTTGGACAGGGTCGTTATAAAATGGGGGCTCAAAAAGGGAAAGTTGCCCCTTAACGACCTGTCCAAACTGCTGGAACTAGGAAGCTGAAATTCGGTACTTAGGTTCCTCTTCCAGCCTAATTCCAACCGGGAGGGACAGAAAAAGAAAAAGTCCCCCTTGACAGCCTGCTCAAACTGCTGGAACTAGGAAGCTGAAATTCCCTGTCGATGGATTTTCGTAAATTCCTACTGAGAGGGGCATGTAAAACATATGTTACTTGGAGTATGTTCTCACTTACCGGGAAGGTGCTTTTAATGGGATTAATGAAGCGAAAAGTGCCGCTTAAAGGCCTGCCCAAACCGCTGGAGGTAGGAAGTTGAAATTTGGTATTAAAGTTCCTCCTCTATTGTAGACATCCGCTAAGATGAGATTTTTGGAAATTTCTACAGGTAAGGTCAAAAACAGGAAAAGTCTCCCCCTTAACGGCCTGGCCAAACTGCTGGAACAAGGGATCTTAAATACGGTATTTGGGTTCCTTCTCCAACGTTGACGTCCCCTAAGTTGGTATTTTTGGAAATTCATACCGGGAGGGGTAAAAAGGGAAAAAACTTCCCCCTTGACGGCCTGGCCAAACTGCTGAATATAGAGACCTAAAATTATGTATATAGTAGGTCCGTCCTCCAACGCAGACGTCCTCTAAGACGGAATTTTTGGAAATTCCTACCGGGAGGGGTAAAAACGGAATAATTCTCCCCCTTGATGGCCTAACCGAACCCTTCGGCTAGAAACCTGTAATATATAATATGTTTTCCTTGGAGTATGGGCTAACTTATCGACAAGTCATTTCTAGGACTTTGGACAGGAACGTGGTAAAAATGGTGGTTCAAAAGGGGTAAATTGCCCCCCCCCCCCCTTAACGTCTGCGTCTTTAGCTAGAAACCTAAAACTTAAAGAACAAGCGTATATGAAACACTAAAATTAAGAAACTAAATAGGAAACGAGTGGAATTGAAACACTACACAAGTGGAATGAAATGACGTTGAACGAGTGGAATTGAAATTATAGACAATGCAAATGGATTGGAAGAGGGAATTACCTGTTCAAACACTATCCACGGAATATGAAACTTATGTAGCATTGAAACATACTCTCCAAAAAGTTAAACAAATTTTCTAAAATAGAAAAACCTTAGAAAAGGAATGGAACTTATATATTCCGATATTTAAACTTCATGTAACGAAGCACCGGTGGAAGAAACCGACGCAGTAAATTTTCCAACTGAATTTGTGAATTTACTTGAATTGCCAGGTCTACCTCTACATAAATTGGAATTAAAAAAAAAACTTTAAGACACGCTAACAACGTAGCGGGCTTTGCCCGCTATTTTTAATATTATAAAATGCTTTCCAACTCTGCTTTATGTTATTTATTTTCATTCAAAACACAAATGGACAAAACTACTTAGGGGTCTATCTACCTAAGTTCGCACTTTACCAAATTATCTTTACATACACACGTATATTGCAAATTATTATGGATTCATTACTAACAATCCACTTTCATGAGAAAAAGTGATCAAATATGGCGTTCCAAACATGGCGTTCCAAACATGGCGTGGAAAACAGATATTTCTTGAGGCCTCGATTTTATAAAAACAGAAATCATTTCTTTAAATAAAAATAAAAAATCCTTTGTATTTCATTGAACTCAGTTGCTAAAATATTTGTATTTAAGCAATTTTTTTATAAGTAGGAAATTTAACAAAACAACATTTAAAATTGCTTAAATTATGAAATAAAAATGTATGTAAATTATGCCAGTCATTGATTAGTAATTAAAATTTTATAAAATCTAAAATTTCTTTAGAAAAATACCGAAAAAATATTATAATATATGATTGTTATACAATTCCACTACCGTCTGACGCATGAAGTGGCATTTATAAAAAAACCAAATAAAATTTCAAAAACTACTGACAGCAAATGCAAGACAAAAAAAAATAACCAACAAGACAAAGAAATAAATGATTTCTAAACGCTTTTATACAAAATCGATAAATGATTTGAAAAATATAATAAGAAAAAAAAACTATCAATAAATGGTATAATGATTATATTGACGCAATTTATATGAGTGTAGCCTACAGCAGTAGCAGCAAACATCAAACCGTTTGGAACTATAATTATTACATTATAAATCTACAAAAAATTATTTATGATTTTTTTGTATTTTCGTTTAATAATAAAAACGAAATTTAAATATTAGAAATGTATGGGTTAAAATTAGTAGGTATGTGTGAGTTTTATTTGTTTGAAAATTTAAATGAGCTTTTAAAAATTTTAGCTACTGTTTGACGCAACCAATCGATTTATTTCGGTTAGGTCGATATGGCCAGTAGTATTTTTTGTATTATCGTTACCATCATTGACTAGAGGCTAAATATTCAAATTGTTATTGCTTTCTGTTTTTGGTAGTTCTTTATAGTGGAATCTACCTACAAGACAGTAGCATTTTGGGGGGTTTTTCTTTATCTCTCATTCTGTGGATGGAAGTATTAAAATTGATATTATCAACATGACTATTATAAGAACCCAGGCAGAAAAATTCAATTAATACAGGTAGAAAAATTCGATCGGTCAAATCGTCTAATTTATAGATGTAAGAATATTTTTAGTACCTAACACATGAAATGTCAATGACGTATGTTTGATGCTTTCCAAGCTAAATGTCCAGCTAAAATTTATTTCATTTTCATTCTGGGGAGTTATTTCGTGGGGGGTTATTTCATGGAGACAATTACTACCATATAACGCGATACATCAAATCTCTTAAATATTTTGGCGAGAGTTACGAATTCTAAATTTTAAGTAGAGAAACGGTTTTCCCAACACCGCTGATTAAATATTTTCCAACGGAAATATTTTTTTTACAAAATGTTTTCAGTTTAGCTTCCAGTATTATGGAACTATTTCACTGGTGCAAATTTATTCTCCCAAAAACTGTTATCTATATGAACTCTAGTTTTTAATAAAATTTTGAATTAAAAAATTTGGCCATTATTTTAGAAGTTATTAAAAAAAGGCAATAAAAGTCACTTTTATGACCAGGATAAGACTATCCTTTCTGCAATGGTGATAATTTTGATTTAGAGCTTTAAGAAGGAAAAATAACTTTATATAGTTAAATATTTTTTTTTTTTGTGCAGACTTGCTCAAAAAATTTAAAATTATTATATTTTGTGTTTTTCACTAAATCATAAAAATGCGAATATTTCGAAAACGGTTAACAATTTAAAAGATGTTATTTCATATTCCCAAAGTATATAAAATTGTAATTCAAAACTTATGGAGAAGCATCCTTTTATACTGTGTATATGTTATTGTAATTGAGTTTTTTTCAATCACAACTTCTTGTAATTGTGTAATTGCATGTGTTGTGACATGTCACAAAGGGTCAATTTCCCCCTCCTATGACAACGCCATGTTAAAGTGACCAGTTTATTTCATATAAAGGGGCCAGTTCGGTGATAGTTTGTTAAAATTTCCCGTAGGGTAATTACAAACTATAATGGTTAATCACCAGGTCTGAAAATTATATTTGAATTTGAAAATTTATAAAAATCTCGAGGTGTCATCACTACTTCACTCACAATTTTTCAACTGCAGAACTAATATTGATAATTTTTAACCCAAAGGGAATAGCAGACAAACTGGATAAAAAATATAATTTTAAAATTTTGATATCTTTTTTTAAGACTCAATACAGAAAAATGGCTAACACCACAGGACTGAGCGCAAATGAATAGGATTTACTCACATTGCAATTACTCCTACTAAAGGTTCAATTAATATAAAAAGTACTCTTTTACTGCAAAAACGGTTTAAATACAGCGAGATGTTTGTCCATACAAGAATTTAAGAGTTTGTCTAACCCGTAATACAGTGATTTGCAAGTAATTCACCATTGGAGATTTCTGCTTGGGGATTCGATAATTGTTTTTTAAAATAGATGTTTTCATTATATTTTAACAGAATTTTTTTAAATGTGTGCGTTGAAAAAAGAACATTGACAAGCAGTTACTAACGAGCTTTTAATATGTACCCAGCAAAATCTCAGTAATGTGTGCTCATTGCTAATATCTAAATAATAAGCAGTAGAATTAAGGTCTACTACATATAATGCGGTGTCAAAACTCATTATTTTTGTTCGACAAGGTCGTTTTTGTAAGTAGTTGTCCATATTCGCTGCAGGAAAAAACACACAAAATTTGTTCACCCGCTTAGCCACTGCATTATAAAAATATACAAAATAAGTTGTTACCAAAACAAGTAGTTATTCGGGTACTCATAAATAGTTAAAAAATAATTGGTTACAAGTTGTTAAAAATAAGGCTTACTCATATACTTATTAGTGGTTAAAAAATAAGTAGTTACCAATATCAAATTATTTTTGTAATTAAATAAGTAGTCGCGCGTAAGCTAGACTGACACGTCTTCCTCCAACAAAAGTAACTAGAACTGACGCCGAATTTAAGCAGTAAAAAATATTAGTTTCATTATATAACCACTTATTTGGTAATGAAAGATTTTGCTGGGTAAAAATATATACATTGAGAAAAAAGTTATTGAACTTATTCATATCTGTCCACGGTTCATTCAAAAAAGTCCATTTCATTAATATTTAATCTAATTTGTGTTTACATTCAATTAAAAATTAATTACAAACAATATGGTATTTATAGCAGAGTAGGAAAATAAAATCTAACGAACCGTACTTTTAGGGTTCCGTACCGCACATCGCGAACACAGTACACAAGTATATTGGTTGCGTAGAAAACACATACGCTATTCTCTCCAATTAGTGTTTGTGTTTATACACACAACTCGAATTCGGTACGCTACGGGGTGTGAATATGTGTTGAAAGTACAGTACATAATCGTAGCGTTTGCGTTCATCAGACAATCGTAGTGTATTGCATTCGGTTTGTGTACAAACACACAGCCGCTAAAACAATAGATACGGTATGTGTTCCTTAGCCATACCCTGCATGTCGTGTTCAGTTTATTTTCCTACTCTGATTTATAGCCTTTGACCTATAAAACACTTAAGAAACATATTTATATCCAATAATAAGAGAATCTTAATTTCCATTCAACCTATATTAAAGATTCTTTAATATTAAATGTTTTTTTAAAACTGCTATGATACCTTAATTTTTTCCCATTCAGGAAATTATTAAAAAAATAGTTTTCATTACATTTTTTCCGTGTATTAAAGGCAAAAATTATTCGTAACTAAATTCTTTTAGCTACTGAATAAAAAAAAAACTTAAAAAATCCCCATTCTGTTTGACGGTACCATTATATTTATTCATTTGTACTGCGTATTTGTTAACTTATAAATTTGTTATTTCTTAGTGGTAAAACCGCTTCTATCCTTGTGTTCCCATGTATATATATATGTATACATTTACTGGTATGTACTATACATCCCTTCCTTTGATAATTTATTGAAGGTTTTATAACGTAATTATTTTCCTTCTCCAATGAAAATTATTACAAATTAATTGCGTGTTCATAAACTGAAAATTATTGTTATAGATGTAAGGTAGCTTTAACCATCTCTCTTTAGTTTTATTTTATGTGTTTTATAAAACTGATTTTTTTGAAAATAAAAAAAAAAAAAAAAAAAAAAAAAAAAATTTGTTACGCATTATCGTTTTCAGCTATTGTTTGAATAGATAATTAAAAGTCTGCATATTGAAGCTTAACAATTATAATTATGAAAACTTTTAAAGACAGGAAGCCATTTATTATTAATCTTTTTATAAATATGCCAAACTACACATACAGCTAAAAATTATAACCGGACCAAGTATCCATTCAGTTTGCCTAGATATTTTGAGTATAAATTATAATCGCTAATTATAAATTAATATTAACTCACCAATGTAGCCGCATGTAGGGTTTTTAATTATTTAATAATATTAAATATTAAAGGTTTTATTTTTGGCATTAACTTGTTTTTAAGTGATTTCGGCCTAAACAAAAGTTATACCATTATTAATTAATATTTATTTCTAACCAAATGTAAAACTATACCTAATTAAAACTACTTTTTTTGAGCATGATTGATAATTATGGCAAAACTTAATTGTAAATATGACACAATCTAAATTAATTGAAATTTTTATGATGTATCTATCATCTTAAAATACTTTGTCGAAAAAGTGTTAACAGCCCAGCAAAATCTCAGTAATGGGTGCTCATTACTATTATCCAAATACTACATATAATTCGGTGTCAAAACTCATTATTTTTGTTCGACAAGGTCGTTTGTATAAGTAGTTGTCCATATTCGCTGCAGGAAAAACACACACCGCTTACCCGCTGCATTATAAAAATATATAAAATAACTAGTTACTAAAATAAGTAGTGCTAATAAGCAGTTAAAAAATAAGTGGTTACAAGTTGTTAAATATTACGACTTACTTATATACTTACTAGTGGTTAAAAAATAAGTGGTTACCAAATTCACTTTATCTTAATAAATAAATAAGTAGTCGCTAGTAAGCTAGACTGCTTATAAAAACGGCTTCGCCTAACAAAAATAACTAGTACTGACGCCGAATTATAAGTAGTAAAAAATTTTAGTTTCATTATATAACCACTTATTTGGCAATGAAAGATTCTGATGGGCATATACTATTTTCTCATTTTCCACATTTAGACTCATTAATTTTTCTTTATGGAGTTAATCGATTTGGCAACTGATCTTTAATTAATCTTAATATTGGAATAAGATATTTAGGTCTGCAGTCACTCTCGGATGCACTGGTCGATCCGTCCCTGTCCACTACTGGACATACTGGTTGCCTCATAAATAATTTTATAAACTTTGTGGTATGTTTTTATTTTATGGTCTTCGCGGACTAGGTGCTGATAAAATATAATAAAAACGAGTCTGGTTAAAAGCCAACTAATGTTTGGATGCGAAATTCGAATGGGTTATAATGGACTTGTGTCAAAATTTTCTATAAAATGATAAAAGAGGAGAAATCGGAAATATAGCCCATATGGGCGATAGGTCCAAATATGGACCGATCCTATCTAGAATCAACACACTAATAGAAAAAAGTCGGTAAAAATTTTGTTAAAATTACTAAAAATTAATTAAAAATGATGCCGCAGAAATAAACTGCTAAATTAGTAGATTATTTTTGCTATATATTCCCAGTGTAGAAAATCATTACCAGATATATTGTTATGTAACTATATACTTGGTAATGGTAACTAGTTAATTTTGTTATTACATTTCTTATTACCTTTATATGGCGTTGTCGCGAAAAATAATGAGTTGTCGTTACACACCAGCATACGAAAAATCAAAAAATATATCGTTACCTATGTGCTTACCAGTATTGACAAAAATAATGAGTCTAAAAATAGATTTTCAAGAAAATAAATTATATAAAAAAAAATATTTTTTATTGTATTTTTTTTAAATAAAATTTTCTGGTGCGGGAATCGAACCTGGATCTACAGATTGCCAGTCAACAGCTCTACCATCTGAGCTATATCGACACCCGAGTAAAAAAGAGTATATATAAAATATATTTTTTAATATTAAAATATATGATAATATAAAATATTGTGTGCGACCTTATATGTTTTTATATGGTGATATATTCGAAATTTTTTTAGAAATTTTCTCATATGTAATCATATTAAATCATATATCAGTATTTGCTTTATTGAAAATTGTATATATAGGAATATATTATTGATAAAACCGTTCAAAATTGTATATATAAATAGATACAAAAATATTTTTAATTTTATATTTTATATATAACAATATCGTCGGCTTGCCTACAAGTAGTGTTATGTGTTCTTTAACAGGTTTTCAGGAGGGCGAAAAAACTGGTTCATATTATCCTTTTAATATATTTCATTGACATCATATGCCTTAATAACGATTGTAATAAATAAGGTCGTGAATCATTAGGGCATATGATGTCAATAAAATATCTTAAAAGGATAATATAAATCAGTTTTTTCGCTCTCCTGAAAACCTGTTAAAACCAAAAACATAGCACTTCTTGCAGGCAAGCCGACGATATATTAGTTAATATCAGACCCAAGTTAGAGATTAACTAATATATTCGAGATTAATGTAATATTTGATCAAAAACAAATTTTTATATGCTTTATTAAATTTTTTCATTAAATTAATATTTTCTGAACTTTTTTACTTCTAAAAGTTTTTTTTTTAATTTAAAAAATCCAATTTAAAATAATTAACATTTAAAATCATGGCCCGGCTCGTAATGGGTTAATAAGTCTAGGCATGTTGCATATCATTGGAAAGGTATTTCAAGTACCTTCCCAACGATATATATATTTTGTTCTTGCCCGATAAGTTTTGAGTGGAGAAATAAAAAATAAGCCATTGAATATTGTTGTAGATCATCTTCAGCTCCATAAATCGGGAACTATGAGCCTCCAATAAAAAAGAAGTGCATTGCCGGGCTAACCATTAAAATTTTATTTAAAATGAAAAAAGCTTAACATATTTAAAAAAAATTTATAAGTTCAAAGAAAATTCCCATATTTGATAAAAAATTATCTAGTCTTTAAAGAATAACAGATTTATACATTAACGTCTTTAATAGTTACTCCTCAGCAAAAAAATACCATCCAAGATGAGTGCTTGGATGTTCTTTTTTATATAGGAAAGCAATTCATTTTTTTTTACTATCTAAGGAGAGATGAAAAGTAACTTCTTGGGAATGCATTCAAAAGTCATAAATATCACTTCTTAAATATCTATTTGAATGTATCCCCAAGAAGTTACTTTTCATCTCTCCTTAGATAGTAAAAAAATGAATTGCTTTCCTATAAAAAAAAGAACATCCAAGCACTCATTTTTATGACGTGCAAAGCAGACTTAAAGTAGCATAAACACCTTCTCTCCTATGATAAGCTAATGTTAAAAGAATGCGTTTTTCACCTCAATTTGAACGCATTTGTGCCGAACAGTATAGGTGCTTTTACGGATCTTGGTCAGGTATTTTTTTTCTGGAAAGTAAAAAAAGTTTTTAATTAATGGCATTTTGGAAGTCATTTAAAATACGTTTATTGGAAGTAAGAAATCAGCATATATAGCTACTTTATATGCAATGAAAAATGCATTCTTGTAGAATGCATTCGGTTTTTTTTTCTGGGTCATTATCAACAGTAGCCCTCGGCTGACAGTCAGGCATGTGATGAATATCGAAAACGAAAACGAGCTGATTTTCAATGGTAAATATTTTAGGATCTGTACAATACTATTTTATATTTTATTTCCTAATTTATATGTCCGGCGTCAAATAAAACGATAAATAATAATTTGAAACAAATTATTCTAGATTGAAAAACTGTTCGTTTTCGATTTTCATCACACCCCTGAGTGTGTAGGACCCGAAATCCTGCTGCCCTCTAATTCAAAGTTTTTTTTTTATCATTTAAATTTAATCATATCGTATTGTATTAACTTATATCCAATTTGATCGGGACAAAATTCGGATATAAGTTTATCATTTGATATAACTTTGTATCCTTGTAAATACAATTATATCCAATATGATACAATTTAATATAACCATTTTTCGGATGAAATTATATCCAGTTCATATTGCAAATATATCCATTCACATATAATTTTATATACAGTTTTTTACTCGGGCATGTAATATTTAATAGATAAAAACATAATTGACCTGCTGCACACAAGTAAGTTTACTCGCCAACATACAAAAAATCAAAAAATATGTGGTTACATATATCCTTACCAGTGTTTAAAAAATATTGAGTCTAAAAATAGATTTCAAAAAATTTTAAAAAAAATCTAGAAAATTATTTTCTATTTGAAATAATGATAAAAGTAAGTCATTATCAGTAATTCATTGTTATATGTTTTAAAATAATGCAGAAGGTAAGCGGTTGTCATTACTGGTAGTCCAAAAAATAATGATATGTCATTACCGTTTCTACACTGGGTTATTAATATAGGAACAGCAAAAATAAAAATGTTAAATATACAGAATTTTAGTAGCCTAAAAAATCACCAAAAAATTTAAAATTTTCGAAGTTTTTTTCGATTTTTTTTAATGCAAATAAAAATCGAGCCTTTTGAAAACGGCGGTTCACAATTTTTTTATTAAATATTTCTGCTGATTTTAGCAGAATAGACTGCTATTTGCATTGAAATAAATTTAGCTTAAAAATAGGAAAAATTTTGTAGATATAACAGTTTATTTTTGCTATTTTTAGTCTACAAATATTTAGGAAAATTTTCTGCAGATTTTACAGTACAATTTGCTATATTCAATTAATTAAAAGTTAGCTTAAATATAACTAAAATTCTGTAATTTTAATAGTTTTAGTTTTGCTGTTCTCATTTTACTAGTATTTAGTAAAAAAAAAATCTGCTAATTTTAGCAGTTTTTTCTGCAGCATCATTTTTAACTAATTTTTAGTAACTTTTTCTGCTATTTTTAAAGATTTATTTCTATGAGTGTAGGCTTTGGCTTTATGGTCATGTGAGTCAGAGAACCAAATTTTATTGAAATATCTTCGTATTTGCGACCTGCAGCGTATAAACAAGTCAATTTTGGGGGGACCCTTATATAGGCACTAGGTCGAAATAAAAAGTGATCCTGAGCCGATTAGTATACTATAAGGTGGGACTAGGCCAAATATTTTTTGGTGTTACAAACATCACCTACTACACGTAGTAGTGTAGGGTATAAAAACAGGTAAAAAATGGTTCTTTAATATACTGGTGGCTGTGGAAATTTTGGACCTTCTATAAAAGATTAGTTAATAAAAGTGAGCTTTTTTTTATCTATTGATATGCCAAAGAATCAATGGTGATAACGAAGTTGGGGTAATACATTTTGGCAAAAATCCAATCTAATATCAGTTTAAGGGATTTGCATCAAAATTTCCTGCTTCGAAAAATCACCAAAAACTCCGACTAATTTTGATAATAATGTAGAATGTTAGACCATGGACCACTCTAGAATATATTCTTTAAAAAATTAAAACAAATATGCCCAGATACTTTTTTTGAGCATTGTCAATACTGTTCCCAAATTACCTCAATCAAGTTCCTCTTTATAACTATTTATTGAAAGAAGATATTGTAATGAATTTTTCCATTAAAATATTATATTCTTACAATGTTTTTATTAATAAGCTCTTAATTTGTTTGGCTTAAAATATCGCAATCTCTGTTATAGCTCTTCTGATCACTCAGATTTTTAAAGTTTTTCCCCTGAAAAAAAAAAATAAAGAAGTTTTATAAAATTTCAGAGAATAAGATAATCTGTTGAGAAATAAATACTCTCTCTCTCGAAAATTGGTGAAAGGAACTAAACGTCAAATTGTGTAAAAAAAACTGGGAGCCTTTGCATTGTTCTTATTCTTTTAGCGGCCTGTTTTAATTTTACATCCTTCACGATCTGTTCATAAAAAAAATAGTACAAAAATCTGATATATGCTTTCTGATCAATTTTTTTTTTTTTGTATTTTGTCTTAAAATTTTAGATTGAGCTAAATTTTTTTGTAATTCCAATTTAGCATAAAAATTAATTTCATCCGTATTTGAACTAATTTTGTATGCTAATTTTGGGTAATTGAGTTTCTTAATTATAAAATTTTCCAGTTAATTCAAGCGATAATAATTTTTAAATGATTATATTTTTGTGTCTCTACTATCAATATTACATAAAGATGGCGCTATATTTTCATATTTTTATACCCTACACCACTATGTGGTCAGGGTATTATAAGTTTGTGCTGATGTTTGTAACACCAAAAAATATTGGTCCTAGACCCTTATTCTAAGCCGATCGGTATACCTTATAGTATACCGTTCGGCTTAGAATTTTTTTTTATTTCGATTTAACGATGTCCGTCTGTCCGTCCGTCCGTCTGTCTGTCTGTCCATGCATTCTTGTGCGCACTCTACAGGTCGCAAATATTAAGATATTTTGATGACACTTGGTACACCGACTTATGTCGGCCCAAGGACGACGCCTATTGATTTTGGTGAACAGCGGTCCATGGTTAGACCTAGTGCCCATGTAAGGGTCCTACTAAAATTATATGGTTTATACGCTGCAGGTCGCAAATATTAAGATATTTTGATGAAATTTGGTACACAGACCTATTTTGGCCCAAGGACGAAGCCTATTGATTTTGGTGAACATCGGTCCATGTTTAGACCTAGTGCCCATATAAGGGTCCCCCCAAAATTATATTTTATACATGATTTCAAGAAAAATACCAAAAAAAAATTATATTGAAAAATTGGGGTTTTTGCCAAATCGTTAAATTGTGATTATTTTACGTGTATGAAAAAAGAAAAAAAACAAAAAAAATTTATGAACTATGAGTTATAATTTATTGTCACCAAAATGAATTTTCCTACAATTGTTTAAAAAATTTGAACTAAACTATAAGAGCACTTTGTACAGAAGGGGCCCCAGTGCTCAAAAATGCAGTTTTGTGCATCAAGTGGGTTTTTTTTTATTAATAACTGGTATGTTGCCAAATGGCCACACCATGCATTTAAGGGTTAAAGCTTTAAATGGGCATATAACTGCGATCATATTCTCTAAACATGTAAACCCACAAAACGCCCTTTAAGCTCAGATTTAACTGTGCTTACTCCCTTTGGGATTTTTACTATGTTAATATAATAAATTCATCTGGTATAAGAATCACTGACTTCCTAGATCGACTTCCGCAAATTGTTGCACAGTATAATTCTTTCATTGTATGTTGTTTCTATTGACTTAATTAAGGTTTATAATACAAATAATATAAATGTAAAAAAATACACCAAAACCTAATAAAACAATTAAAAAAAAACTATTGAAAAGTTAAAATTAGTTAATTTTTTTTATTTGGTAAATGTTTATAACAACTTGTTTCACTATTTAATTTCTTTAATAAAAAGTGGTTACTTTCGATTTACTTAGTGGCTGAGTGACTTTGAATGAAAATCAGGAAGTTCTTTTTAATTTTAAAAACATATCGTAAATTTACAAATTTGTACTTATAAATGGACTTTCTAATTTATGTTCCGTATATAGATATGATGGCAAATTTTGGCTTACTACCCAGTAGCAAATGGTCAAACTAGTTCTAAAACGTACTAGTTTTTTGACTAGTAATTACATAACTAGTTCTCAAAATAATCAATTTAAACCAGTTGTGTACTAGTTAAATACGATCTATGTAGAGACTGTTTAAAAAAAATTACCTGAATTAAAATATGAGATTTGAAATTACTATATTTTGGCATTTTTATTTAATAAAAAAATCAGAGTTTGTAAATAAACACCTATTTTTTTATTGTGAATTGAACTGATGTGTAAATCAACTAGTACAGTACTGATGCCAAAGAGTCAATCCAGAACTAGTTTAGTAAATTTCTTATAAGTACCAGTACAACTTCTTGTTTTTCTTTCTAAAACAATAATCTTTAACAATTTGTATACCTAATAGTTTCATGGAAACTGCGCAGAGATTTCAAAATATTGGATTTTAATACGAGTTTTGAAATACCACCTGCGTTTGTAATATGTAATACATTCTGAGTTTGCAAATAAACACTAAAATGTTTTATTGTCATTAGAAATCATAAACACAAAATATTTTAAATTTGATTTGGTAAATGGATATAATAATTCTCAGTAAGAGGAAACTATCGGCATAATCTACGTTTTATCAAAGGAAAAACCTTTGTTTTTTATCTATATAATTGATATAGCAACCAACTGGTACAGTACTATTTCCAAAGAGTCACTTCGGAACTGGTTCCGCGAGTGTCACATTAGTACCAGTTTCGCTCCTTATTTTTCCTCCTTAAATTATAATTTCCAAACTAGTTCTACAACTAGTACCAAAGTGACAGTTTGGAGACAATTGTCCCCGTCCCTATGACATCTCAATGTTAAATTCTACAGTTGTTTGTATGGAGAGGCGGTAGAACTCGTACTAGTTGTCTGGTTTAAATAAACTAGTACATAACTGGTTCTGAACTAGTATTTTTTTCTACTGGGTATCTAAAAGAAAAACCTAATTTTGATATGACAAAATATAACAATTAAATGTTAATCTATTCATCTGCCAAACTAAGTATAACATTAAACTTCACCTGATTTCACCGTAACGCTTTCTTTTCTTCTAAATAAGAAACTAACTAATTTAATTTCAAATAAAAACATGTCATAAAATTATGTATGTTTAAAAAAATAACAAACAAAAAAAAAATACTAAAAAACCTTTGCAATTAGCAACACAAGACTATGGAACTAGAAAAAAAAACTGTATTATCAGTTATATTCACACGAGCTAATAGCATCATTGCATGTCTTAATTTATCACAATCAGAGATTCTTAAAAATCTCTAATGTTTTTATAATGAATCGGTTTTTCCTAGAGTGTCAACGAAGTTCGAGTAAATTCGGTTACTTTTAAATAATCGATACCTCTCTAATTCTTCATTTCACTATTGGATAATATTCAATACATTTCGTTATATTTATACCCTACTCCAACACTACGCGAACAAGGTATAATGAGTTTGTGCTGATGTTTGTAACACCGAAAGACTAAGAATCCATCTGTCCGTCCGCCGGTCTGTGCATGTATTCTCTTATGCACGCTACCTCCTGATAGCTCCTTAATTACCACCTGAAATTTTATTCTAATCGGACAAACCGTTTACAATTTATAATTATTTCCATTTTTTCCAAAATCACCCACTGTGCGTCAACTAAAATGAGGTTTTTGGCACGTCCTAGACGTCCTGCCACAACTTTAAAATATGTGGTCCTTGGAGTATGTGCTAACTTATCGGTAAGGTAATTTTTGGAATTTCGAACAGGGAAAAAGGGTTTCAAAAGGGGAATGTACCCTCCTCAACGGCAATGGAACTTGTTAAAACAAAATGGGGTAAAAAAGGGGAAAGTCTCTCTCGTAATGGCCTTCCTAAACCTCTTTGCCTAGAAAATTAAAATTTAAGGAACGAGTATAATTGGAACACTAAAATTGGAATGCGAAATGGAATGGAACGGGAAATAAGTGGAATTGAAACACTAGACAAGTTTAACCAAATGAAATAGAATAGGGAAAGAGTGGATCTGAAACACCAACCAATTAAAACGAAATAGAATGTAACGGGAAGCTAAGTGGAATGGAATGGGGAAAACAAATAAATGGAATGAGGAACAAAATGGAATGGGGAACGAGTTGAAACATGTGGAATGGAACAAAGAGTGGTTGATATTGAAACACAAGACAATGGGAACGAAATGCAATGAAATGGGGTATGATTAGAATCGGAACACTAAAATTGGGAAATGAAATGGAATGGAACGAGTAAAGAGTGGAGTTTAAATACTCGATAACATGAACCAAATGCAATGGAACGGTGAACAAAATGGAATAGAACGGGGAACAAATGGAGTAGAAATTCTAGACAAGTGGATCGAAATTGAATGGACTTTGAATTACTCAAATCGCTTTAATTAAGTACTTAAAATTTTGTATGTGACTACATTTAACATAGACACACTCAAAACAGTTTGACAGTTAATATATGACAGTTGTTTGTGTAGCAATCAGTAGTTGTTGTTTTTTTAAACTATAATTACATTTTTTTTAATGGAAAAATATAAAATAACTAATATGACAGTTATTTTATAATACAACTAACGAAAAGTACTGTAATTTTGTAATAGTTTTTTTCAAGCAGGTATTTTTAGTATCATAATAAAAAAAACTACCAAAACAGTATTTTTACAGTAAACAATTAGTTTTAATAGTTATTGAAAAAATAAATAATTTCGTTAATTTTTTAAAATTCTTGTTTAGTTTATATTTATTATTATTGATATATACTTTTTTTTTCAAAATAATAATCAGAAAATTGAATTGTATCTCCAATGCATAAAAGGGCAATAACTGGAGAAACCTTTAAAATTTTTATTTTAAAATTCAAAGACGATGAAGGAATAACACATTTTTTTATAATCGAAAGAAAATTGTTTTTTTTTATTACAATATATTTTTATAACATTAAGAAAACTAACTGTAAAAAACAGTAGTTTTTACTTATTATGTCAGTTGTTTTAAAATATTTGTACACTAATAGAAAAAAGTCCGTAAAAAATTTAGTAAAAACTACTAAAAATTAGTTAAAAATGATGCTGCAGAAAAAAACTGCTAAATTAGCAGATTATTTTTGCTATATATTAGTAATATAGGAACAGCAAAACTAAAACTGTTAAATATACAGAATTTTAGTTATATATGAGCTAAATTTTTGTAAATGGAGATTAGCAAATTAACCTGCTAAAATCAGCAAAAAATTTTGCTAAATAATTAGTAGCCTAAAAAATCACCAAAAAATTTAAAATTTTCGAAGTTTTTTTTTTCGATTTTTTTTTTAAATGCAAATAAAAATCGAGCCTTTTGAAAACAGCAGTTTACAATTTTTTAGCAAATATTTGTGCTGATTTTAGCAGAATAGACTGCTATTTGCATTCAACTAAATTTAGCTTAAAAATAGCAAAAATTTTGTAGATTTAACAGTTTATTTTTCCTATTTTTAGTCTACAAATATTTAGCAAATTTTTCTGTAGATTTTACAGTACAATTTGCTATTTTCAATTAACTAAAAGTTAGCCTAAATATAACTAAAATTCTGTAAATTTAGCAGTTTTAATTTTGCTGTTCTCATTTTACTAGTATTTAGTAAAAAAATCTGCTAATTTTAGCAGTTTTTTCTGCAGCATCATTTTTAACTAATTTATAGTAACTTTTTCTGCTATTTTTACGGATTTATTTCTATGAGTGTAGTAAAAATTTGTCTGTTATTAAGCGACATTGTTAGTTATACTTAAAGCATTTGTTGGCTATTTTGCAGCAGTTAAAAATAACAACATTTTTAGTTATTTTTAAACTAAAAACACTAAAAAAAGTCTGTAATGGCTACTGAAAATTTTGCTGTTATTACGAGAAATTTAACTGTTTTGAGCCCTGTGAAATTTTTTGTTTATTTAAGCAACACAGGCCTACTGATTTCTAGTATAATAAAAAAGTGTTCTTTATTTTTTGTTTTTCTGAAGATGGAGATCAAATGTTTCTTCTTCTCATTTTTGTTGTTGTTTGCTATTAGCTAGAATAAAATGGCGCGAAAATATTGCAACAATTTTACATTATTATGTCTTGTAATGTAGTCTGGATCCAAAAATTGGATGGGCTGATATGAACTTGTGTCAAAATTTGTCTAAAAAATTAGAAAATCATTAGTTGACTTTAAAATAGACTCGTATGGGGTATAATATAGTTGGTATGCCCGACTTATACTCTTTTACTCATTTTTATAATAAACTTGCTCTTTCTTTTAAACTTCTACTTTAAATTTTTCTTTGTAACCGAGTTGCATTTGAAGTTTTAACTTTTAAGCAGAGTCACATTTTTTTAAGAAAGGTTGGCACTCCCGAAGTAGTTATATTTCGGGTACTTACTTTTAATTATAAAGTATTCAAAATTATTAAACCTATTCTATACTCGATACCCATCACTCACAATTTCACCACCACTAGACTATATTACAGTAGAAACAGTGGTTAGTAGCGATGCATGTTTAGAGACTGAATTGAATAGAATGGAATCTTATTAAAATTTGATATAATAAACCTACAAACCGAGTTCACAGACTTATTGAGAATAATTATAGAAGCAAAATTATTAATTATAAACAAAAACAACAACAGCATCTAAAAAGATAATATCAAATTAAAACAACTTTTAACTAATTAACATAAAATTATTAAGTGGAATATAACTAAAACTTAAAGCGATCCCTATGTAAAAGCTGAGAAAATTGTTTTGAAAAAAATTTAGTTCAAAAGAGAAGGCAACTAAATAACAAATTTAAAATGTTCATGTTAGCAAAACGTGCCACAAGGGTCACAATAAAAATTCGACTTTAGAAATAGTGTACACGGAATATTTACTTTCTGAATTATTTTTTTTTTTTAATTCCTATAATTCCTTTAATACATACATAATAAATATTTCCTTTGAAACTCTAGTAAAACTTAATTGCCAGCTGCAAGTCTTTTACATACAACAACTGATTGTTTTAATTCCATTTTCTCTATTTGTGTAATTAAATAGTGGTTTCTTGTCATACGTATGCAATAAAGGGGCTTTGTAACGAATCTTGTTTATAAATTGTATTTTGCAAATTATTCAATTAACACAGTGTTGTCGTAAAACTTTGACAAAATTTCTCAAAATGTTATGTAACGCTATATTGTATATATCGATGCCTAATATTCAATTGGAGCTTTCTAACAATTTCCAAAAATTTTGTTTTTTATGCGAAAATATTTATTGTTTCTGCACTCATCTATGGTATTAATTTAGAAAAAATGAGAATTCTAACACGCTTTGTTTTTTTCCAAATTAGATATAGTCTACAGCTATATTTAGTCTTGAATGGAATAGCGCTATCTACAGTACCCGTTACCGAAACAAACGAAATTCGATACCGTTACCGTTATCCTTACCGTTATTCGTTTCGGTAACCAACCTTAATTGAAAATAAAAAATATTTTTTTTATTATATTTGATTTTAATTTTTTTAGATTTTATAGTTTTTTTTATTTTTTAGTTCACTTTTTTGCTAATTTCAGCAGATTGATTTTAAACTGTATTTTACAACAATTTACTAAAATTTAGTAGCGTATACTAATTACTTATACTAATTTCATTGTACTAAAATTATTGATATGTAGTAAATTTTTTAACTGATTTTAGCAAATCGATTTTGAATTGCAATTTACAACAATTTTGCTATCATTTAGTAGCGGCTACTACATTTTGTTGTACTACAGATCAGCTAAAATTAGCAAAAAATACCGCTGGACTCAAAACAGTTAAATTTCCCGTAATAACAGCAACATTTTCAGTAGACATTACAGACTTTTTTGGTTAAGTGTAGGAGTGCATGGGTTCGATTCCCACAGCCGACGGGTTGTTGAGAAAATTATCATATAGAGACAATCGGACAATAAATATATATAATGGAAAATCACTGATGAAGCTTGTCCATAGAAAAAGGCAGAAATTACATCTAGTCTAATTTGCAAATTAATGTGTTTATAACTTTTAGAAAAAAGGTTTATACTTCTTCTTAACCTCAAACCTGCTAAATTAAAATTGATAAAAATGCATATTAATTACAATATTAATTGCAGTTGGTCTATATGACGCATTTGATAAAAAAAACACTGTAATTCTTGTGCGAGGCTAATTATTTCCTTATTATGGAATAATATAATAAGTACTTTTTTTAAAAACTCTGTAATTTTTCTTCATCAGGATATTCTCCTAACAAATACTTCACAGAGTTTTTGCTTTCAAAATATTTTACACCTTCAGGAATGAAAAGACGATCGTTTCCATTTTTTTCTTTAGAAAGTTGATAAGGAAATAATTTGCCCCGAACAAGAATTAATAAATTTTTCATTTTAGAATTAAAGGTAGAAAAAACTATTTTTATTTTTAAATTTAAAAATAAAAATTAAGCAAACATGTTGAACCCACTCATTGTACGGAGTATTTTTCATGCTCTTCTTGGCAGAAATAAAAACTTGTATTTGTTTATTACCATTGGTGATAAAATTCAAAATATCAACAAAAACTTTCAAATTATTATAATTGTTGGTTATGCTTTCAAAAACTTCGAGAACATATTTATTTATAAATTTTTTGCTGCTTTTCTCATCTACTAGGTGTAGCAGACTATGGTTAATATTAAATCTTGATGTTTTATAATTGCACTAACATGGGGAACTGATGGGGAACTGGGAAATCTCCGAAACGATCGTCTTTTCATTTCTGAAGGTGTAGAATATTTTGAAAGCAAAAACTCTGTAAAGTATTTGTTAGGAGAATATCCTTATAAAAAACGGCAGGGTTTTTTAAAAAAAAGTAAATATTATGTTATTTCATAATAAGGAAATTATTGGCCTCGAACGAGAGTAAATAAATTTTTCATTTTTACAGACTAGTAGTGTAAGAATTTGATAAAAATTGAGTTTTTGAAATAAGAATTTTCCCAGTTGCAAAAAAATACTAGTTCAGAACCAGTTATGTACTAGTTTATTTAAACCAGGCAACTAGTACGAGTTCTACCGCCTCTCCATACAAACTACTGTAGAATTTAACATGGAGATGTCATAGGGATGGGGGCAATTGTCGCCAAACTCCCACTTTGGTACTAGTTGTATAACTAGTTTGAAAACTACAATTTAAGGACGACAAATAGGGAGCGAAACTGGTGCTAATGTGACAATCTCGGAACTAGTTCCGAAGTGACTCTTTGGAAATAGTACTGTACGAGTTGGTTGTATCTGAATTATATAGATAAAAAACAGAGGTTTTTCTTTGATAAAACGCAGATTAGACGGATAGTTTCCTCTTGCTGAGATAATTAATCCATTTACCAAATGAAATTTCAAATATTTTGTGTTTATGATTTCTAATGACAATAAAAAATTTTAGTGTTTATTTGCAAACTCAAAATGTATCACATCACGTATTACAAACAAAGGTAGTATTTCAAAACTCGTATTTAAATTCAATTTTTTGAAATCTCTGCTCAGTTTCAATGAAACTATTAGGTATACAAATTCTTAACGATTATTGTTTTTGGAAGAAAAACAAGAAGCTGTACTGGTTCTTATAAGAAATTTACTAAACTAGTTCTGGATTGACTCTTTGGCACCAGTACTGTGCCAGTTAATTTACACCTCATTTCAATTCACAATAAAAAAAATTTAAGTGTTTATTTACAAAGTCTGATTTTTTAATTAAATATAAATGCAAAAAAAATAATTTTAAATCTCATATTTTAATTCAGGTAATTTTTTTAAACAGTCTCTACATGGATCGTATTTAACTAGTACACAACTGGTTCAAAATGATTATTTTGAGAACTAGTTATGTAATTACTAGACAAGAAACTAGTATGTTTTAGAACTAGTTCGACCATTTTCTATTGGGTTATTAACTACAAACAAAATATCAAATATTTACCTTTTCAGCATTTCAAAAAAAAATTTTTTTTTTAATTTTGCTTTTTTATATTTTAATTTTTGTTGTAAAATAAATTGTGAATTATATATGGAATATTTCATATTTGATCTTAAAACTGTACAAAACTATGGAACACTCATTGTAACAATCTTCAGATCAATTCAAAATCTACGGTAAAATACTTAACAGGCGAGGTTGTTAAGTAATATTCCAAATTGTAAAGTAGTGTTCCTTAATTTCAATATGTTACTTAGTAATTAATATAGCATGATGCATTAGGGTGAAATACAAAAATAACAAGTACTCGTTGCAAAAGTTCTTTGCTTTCGTTCTAATTAATATAAATATAATTAAAAGCTTGAATGTCAAATAAAACATATAAACATTTACTTTATTACTAAAGGAACTTTGGTTAAACCAACAACTATAACAAAAAATATAATAGCTTAAAGTGTTGGTTTTTTTAATTTTTATTTGAAAAATAAAAATTGTTTTTTCGACCTTTTTAATTGATTAATTAGAAATTGATTAATTCAGTTCGAGGCCAATTTCCCTATTATGAATTAACATAATAAGTACTTTTTTCAAAAACTGCTATTTTTCTTCATCAGGATACTCTTCTGACAAATACTTCACAGAGTTTTTGCTTTCAGGAATGAAAAGACGATCGTTTTTTCATTCCTGAATTTTTTATTTTTGGAAGTTCAAAATTTTACATTTATCTTAGTTAAGTATAGTCCGAAAAGACAACTAAATTTCATAAGATTCAAAGGTGGTCACGAAAATCCTTTATAAAAATTTTAACCCCGAAGTTACATTAAATTTTTTTATTTTATTGGAAACAGCAACAAATGTGTCAGTTAAAATCCCAGTTTGTAGCTAACTGGAGATTCAGTAATCGGACCTTAGTGTCTAAAGATACCTTAGTTGTAGTGAAAAAAATTAGCTTTCATTAATGATTTTTTTAAAGAACAAATTAAGCCTCATTAGAATGAATCATTTTCGAACACAAGTTGGATTTTAAGGTGTGTTATATCTAGGGTTTACGGGAATCCCGCCCTTTTTCGGATCCCGAAATCCCGGGAATTTTGTGCGGGATTTTCCGGGATTTTTTTTATTCTTTTACAGAAGTTTTAAATTTAAATGTCCGCAATAAGAAAGTTATAATTTTCTTATTGCGGACAACTGAAGAGTAGAGTGATGTCTACGAAACAATTGTATTGTGTATCATGAAAATTATCAACCCTTTTTGAAACAGCAAATAAAATCTAATATGACAATATCATATTAGAATTTGGACTTGAGGTAGAAGAATATTCTAACTAAATATATTAAAATAATTTCATTTAAAGTTCAATTGCTATTCTATTCAAGAAAACCAATTAAAGTTAAGAAACTATTTAATAATGTTTTAGTGTCTATTTTTATAAAACGATTTAGGCGAATTTGCCTAAAAATTTGTTTGAAAAATACTTACTTTCAAACTATTTTATAAAAATAATTCTAGACGGATACTTTTGAAAATCTGCGTAGAATGAAAAAAAATATCTAATTTATAAATTTTTGGATTTCATATTTAAGAAATATTTAAGCAACAAATCGATCTGAGTTCTGACTATAAAATTGGTCCGACACAAGTTTGCACCCATTAACTATTCCAATATATCCTGAAAAACGGGATGAAAATAAAATACCTGTGTCTTTCACTTTTTCTATATCAATTCGTTTAACCGTTTAAACCACCAATTAATATTTAGTTAATATATTTCTAAGAGTTTTTTAAAATTAAGACGGCCTTCCATATAAATATATTACCTAAATATTAATTCACGATTTAAATTGTTAAATGAATTGATCTAGAAAAAGTGGAAGACATGGATACTTTATATTTAGCCATCCTTTCAGAATATATTAAGTACATTTTCTCATGGGTACAACCAAAAGATGAACTTTGTCGGACGGTGTTTCAACAGAAATCGAGTTTTTAAAGTACAACATATGTCGAATTTATATATTTGCTAAAGAGCGGGAATTCCCGGGATCCCGGGAAATTCTGAGAAAAATCCCGCTGTCTCGGGAAATGAAAAAGTCCGGGAAAAGAAAAACCCTAGTTATATCCTAGTTTTCTGGCTAGCTAAATATATTTATATGAATATCGAAAATATCGGAGTACCGATTTCTGAATACCGATGCGATATTTAAAACCCTGGGGTTAGTTTAATATTATTATAATTACTTTGTGATATACATGTGTTCTTTTGGCATTCTTGTTTCAAATCTGCTCTTAGAACATTTTCAGCTCCTTGAGTTTTCGAGATATTCGCGATCTAAACACAAAAATAATACCTCTTTAATCATAACATATATTTAACTATGCTCGTAGACGATTTGAACACAGCTACACAGTCGAACACAGCTACGCAGCTGGTAAACCAAATTGTAGCACGCTTAGTTCAATGGTGTTAGACATTTTTGAAAATAGAGCTCGTTTTCGCGATATTTGCGAAACCGATATTTTTTATAAATTAATTATAGCTGTATTTTCGACTTAACTATATCCGTTAACTTTTAAAAAAGCACAAAGTGCATAAAAACGTTTTTTAGACGAAAACTAACATCTTACTTTTCGTATGCACGTTAACTTACAACGTGGATAATTATCAACGTTGAAAACTCAACGTTTATACATTTTCACACCTAGCGTAACTTCTTCGCGTTACTACCTAAAAAGTTTTACTGACGTACGTTCGATTATACCGGAACTATCATAAACACTCACTATTTAAAAAAATTTGATACTCCAATCAGTTTAACGAAGATTTTCTATAAATACTTAACGTTGATAGGTATGAACGAAAATACAGCTTATATCAATTCATTAATTGGCAACCATTTCATAGAATTAATTTCAAATAAAAATGTGCATGACTATACTATAACACCGCGAATATTAAAAGTAATGAAAAAAACTCATGTATTTAGTACTAGAAGCAGTTTTTAATTAATACTGTAAATGTTGATTTATTAAAACTTTTAAAATAAGCAAATTAAACTGTGTTTTCACTCTTTTGAAAATTTGTGTTTTTTTTAGATAGCTCCAATTGAATATAAGACAACGATATTCTCGACTGCATGACTTCAAATGTATATAATATTACAATTGGATTATAATTGGTTGCGGTTCATACTATAAAGTAAGAATTTTGATTGAGGAAAATTGTATCAAGCAAGAAAATCCTAACCCTATTATGCCCTTACTCTTAATACTGATGAAATTTACACTCATATAAATAACAAAAATCTGTAAAAACAGTAGAAAAAGCTACTAAAAATTTGTTAAATGATCTTGCAGAAAAACTGCTGAAATTAGCAGATACTAAATCTAAATACTAGTAAAATAAGAGCAGCAGAAATTAAACTGTTAAAATTAGTTAATTGAAAATGACAAATGATACTGTAAAATCTACAGTAAACTTTATTAGACTAAAAATAACAAAAGAAACTGTTAAATACTGACATCAAGGATGAAAAAACAAAGACAAGCTTTCTAATTTATTTTATAAATAATTACAAATATTTATAAATATTAGATTACTTAATAAAGTTTTGAATTCCCTTGACCCTAGTCCAAATCAATTATACACTTTAACATTGTTTTAGCCAATCCCTTAGAAATGAAAAAAAATTATGAAAAACGAAAAACAAACAGTCAACAAACTAATCTACATTATTTATTTTGTATAGTTTTACATTTTAACATTTGCCATGTTTTACCATTAAATGCATTTGTTTACATTTGTCTTTCATTTTATAAATTTTTTTGTTGGTTTGCATGTGGAAATATAGAAAAAAACACGGCGTAAAAAAAGGCACAATATCGTGTTGCTGCCATAATCATGTTACTGGCCAAATTATCTAGTCGGTAATTGTATTATGCCATCAACAAATAAATAAATTGCAACAACTAAACTAACAACAATTGTATTTGTCAAAGTGTTTACAACTTAAGCGCCTTTGGTCTTTATTATTTTAACTACTAGTGGTTAAAGACTAACCACGAAATAGTTTTAAGAGTATTTTACTCATACTAGCAAAAGGATGAAAAAATCATTTAAGGCCTCTCTCTCTTTAGATATTTTAGTTATTTTGCACACTTAGGAACACACTCAAGAACACACCCACTGAATTTCTGAAGTCAAAATTTGTAAGTTGTTTAAGTAGTATTTTAGTTTTGTTGTTTTAAGTGAAAATAACATTCATTTCTAGAAGAAATAAAAATGTTAACTACATTCATAAGTCATTAAAAAAAACTATATAAAATATTGAGAATTAGTAACAGTCATTTTAATATATGTATGTAAGTAATTTTTGTTAATTGTTTTGACTAATTTGTAGTTGATTTTTTTAACAGTAAAAAACAAATTTAGTTGAATTTAATGGAATGTTAGTGGTCCGGTTTTTAAGTGATATTTAATTAGTTTTCAAATTCTTTGCAATGGTCTTTGCATACAGAATATTTTAATAATATATAATATTTATTTATATGTATGTGGTCAGCTCAAGTAGTGAAATGAAAAATTGTAACTTATTCACAATTAATCACTTAAGGAGTACAGCAAAGCTTAAGGCGAATTAAAAATACTTATGAAATTAAAAATGGGATGAAATCAGAGTTGTTGTGAACCTTTAGAATAATTCTAAATTCTCTCAGTGTGTATGTAACGAGCATAGAACCTCAAGAGTGTGATAATCTGTCCGATAACTCAAGAAGTATCAATAGCAGCTGATAGGTTGGGTTTTTATTGTAAAATTTGAAAATTGAAAATGAAAATTGCTTCAATATAAAAAATAAGAAAAATATAGTAAAAAACAAAAGGATGAAAAAATCATTTAAGGCCTCTCTCTCTTTAGATATTTTAGTTATTTTGCACACTTAGGAACACACTCAAGAACACACCCACTGAATTTCTGAAGTCAAAATTTGTAAGTTGTTTAAGTAGTATTTTAGTTTTGTTGTTTTAAGTGAAAATAACATTCATTTCTAGAAGAAATAAAAATGTTAACTACATTCATAAGTCATTAAAAAAAACTATATAAAATATTGAGAATTAGTAACAGTCATTTTAATATATGTATGTAAGTAATTTTTGTTAATTGTTTTGACTAATTTGTAGTTGATTTTTTTAACAGTAAAAAACAAATTTAGTTGAATTTAATGGAATGTTAGTGGTCCGGTTTTTAAGTGATATTTAATTAGTTTTCAAATTCTTTGCAATGGTCTTTGCATACAGAATATTTTAAGTTCATAAAACTAATTTACAAATGAATGGGAGTCAAAATTGACTCAATTACTAATATTAATCGAAATTTTTCCTCAGTACACTTAAAAAAAATTTAGTAAAAAAAAATAAATTTTTTCGTATAGATTTTTTGGCTAAACTGCAGTTTATGGTGCTTCGTCAAAAAAATATAAAAAAAAATATGACACCCTCTGGAATTAAAAAAAAAAAACGAAATTAATTTTCGGAGGGGGTCGGCTCGGGAAGCCCGTGGGGGGAAAAAATGGGGGGGACATAGTAACGTGTAAGTGTGGGTACTAGGGTTTGGGGTTCGGGAATTCCCGGGCGGGAATTCCCGAGAAATCCCGGGAAAAGTTTGGCGGGAATTCCCGGGAAAATAATATATGTTTCCCCGGAAAACGGGAAATTTTAAAAATATTAAATTTTTTAAATTGTTTTTGTTTGGAATAGGAGTTTTAATTTTAGTCATAAAAACATTTTAAATACCAAAACAAAAATGTCATTGTTAGAATCTTTTAAAAGGGAATCAATTCATTTGACACACAAAAAAACCATTGCCAAATAATTAGGAGCATTTCAACTAATAAAGATTTTTCGCGGAACTTATTCAAAATTTAAGTAGCAAAACCTAAAAACTTGGTAAAATGTTTAAAAGAAATATGAAAAAAGTTTTGTTTCTTACAAATAATCGCCCTTACTATCTAAATTTTTCAAATGTATATTTTAGTTAAAGTCGACTTTAGTTAAAATATGGGGTGGCAGTATACCTTGACTTCGTTTATTTTTGGAGCATTCTGATTGGTTAATTTATTTTCAACCCATCAAAATGTTTGAAAATATAAATATTTGTGTAAGGTTTTCATACACAACATGAACAAAACCGTATGATTAAAAATAAAGTCGAATTTAAATTTAAAATATGTACTACTTTATATTAAGGGCCAATAATTTTATAAGTAACATTTTCATTAATAAATGTGATATTTTCAAGTAAGTTTACTTTAGTTTAATACACCTGCTTTCAAACTAATATATTCTTTTATAATAAAGAATAAAAGTCAGGAGTATGGAAATACTTCACAAAAAAGGACAATGCAGCGCAGTGATATTTGCCCTAAAAGATTAATGGTTAACGGAGGTATCTAAATTTGGTTATCCGACATCTAAATTTGGTTCACAAAAAAAAAATTGATGGTCTTGCAACTTCTCTTGAAGAAAACAACAACAAGAATAACGTTCCAGCTAAAATTAGCAAAGTACCCGAAGAAAAAAGTGTAAGCTGAATAGGCATTGAACGTTTTATGGTAGGGCAAACATTTCCTGAAATGGTATCCAAATTAGCCGCAGTCGATGGTATATCAATCCGCACCATAAAAAGATCTTCGTTTATTCGAGAAAGTTTTTATAATAAAAACCTGGAATTGCAAAAAATAAAACCGATGTAAAGAATATTATATTAAATTACTACAATAATGTAAAAGATATCATGATAAAAGAAAATATCGAGCAATATTTCTAACAATAGGAGATAGGAGATCTTAGATGAATGGACAAGAATATCACAAAAGAGATATTTGAACATATTTGACCTTCTCGTAGAAAAGGGACCTAGTGTGTGAAAATGAAGTTTTGAGAAGAACGCATTTAAAGTTAAATTAAAAATAAAATTTAATGTTATTCTCATTTTTATGGAAACCCGTTTTTTGACACACTAGGTCCCTTTTTTCGGAGAAGGTATAAACGGAAATAATTCATATTATAACATGGGGTTGGTTTATATATCAGGAAGATGTAATGTTGATGAAATGAGAAGAATTGCAGAAATAAGACTAGAAGAGTTTTATTTGTCTTTGGAAAATAACATTGTGGCCATCATATCTAATGGGCCAAATGTAATGAAACGGTTTGTTTCCGACAGTTCAGTAGTGGGTGCTTTCTGCTGGAATCATGCAATTCATTTGGAAGTGCTTAAAGTAATTTATGTGAAATCAAATGTTCAACATTCTGATATTTTTACTTTGAATTCTCACTACATAGACTGAATTTGTACTGAAATAGTGTTTTTTTTTAACAAAAATTACTTATATAAGTGGTTTTCATTAACAATTTTGTTCAAAAATCAAGAATCTAATTTTTTTATTCCCGTTTCCCGATAAATAAAAAAGTCCGGGAAATCCCAAACCCTAGTGGGTACTCAAATTAAAGGAAATTGTCTCACGATTTAAAAAATGTTATTTTTATTTTTCTTTATCCATAAAACGTAGCCCTAACTAGAGTCATTTTTCGACCAATAGGGGTGTCGGAAAAAGTAAAATATTAATATGCTAGTCATATTAGCATAGTCCCCAAACTATGCGGTATATTAGTCTAAAATATCTTCAAAGTATTCGCAATATCTAGGAAGAGTTTGAGGACTGTCCCTAAACTAACCAAATGTCTCCATAGTAAACTATGGATCCTTGTTACTCGAGCAACGCCGAACTTTTTAAAGAGAGTTATTTTAGTATTGACTCCATATCTGTTGTGCGTTGTGGTTTAATGTTTAGCGTATTGGATTGTTACACAGAAGGTTCGAGTCCCAGTGATGGCTATATTAATTTATGAAAATAATATAAAAAAGATTTTCGATCCTCATATATCGCACTTAACCACAACGATGTAAAACAGGGCTATGAATGAAACAGCTTCAATAAGTTTCCGAAACTCTCCATTAGATGGCGTGCAACAACAGATATAAATTTCAACATCTCATGCAATTGCAGTGTTTCCATATTCGAAGCCCTTTATCTTTCAACAGCCTTCGTCATTCCTCTATCACCTTTTCAAAGAAAGCAATACATTAACTTATTAGAAAGATATCCTGTGTGTTGATTCTCTTTAAAACAAAATATCTGAAGTAAAGTAAAACAAGTTTAAATTCTTTAAGTTGTTCTCTATGGAATTAAACTTCTTCTCATACTATCTTTAGGAGTTGAATAAAAATTAGAAGGAGAAACACGTTTGTAAGTTCTGATAATATTTATTGTCATTTTAACAATATTTAAACTACACTTAATTACTATTTGAATTTAACTAATTAAATGAACTTTTTTTGTTTCATAGTTTTGCTGATCATTTTGACGCGATATCAGAAACTTAAATGAAAATCTAAATGTTATATCAAAATCGTTGTTGTCGTTGATTATGGGCAATTTACATGCAATCGTTCGTTTTTGCATGTTTTTTCAAAAAATTATTCCCACATTACGTTGTAAGTATGAGGAATGTGTGTTCGTACCCTGGTGTTCTGGGTAGTATAAATTCTGAAGTTGCCACAAATGTCAAGTGTCCTTAAGGTAGTCTTATAACTGTGTTCTTTTTTTTTTTTTTGTTATTGTTGTATTGTGTACAATTGCGGTTGTTTTTTGTGTGCAATTGTTTTTCAAAAGTTTTGTACATTTTAACGAGCATGTTGTTAAAGTTAATCTTTCATTTTTTTCAAGAACCTTAACAGTTCAGTGATTTTGCAAGAATTGCACTTAAGTATCACTTAAGAAATACTTAACAGTTATAGAATCGTTTAGAATCACACGTTACATTTCATATGGTGTAAGTTTAGGAAATTTATAACATTTGTATTAATATTAAGATTGTGGTGGGAATAATTGATTATTTTAAATCAACCCCCTGTAGTAGGTACATGCAAAATTATAAAGATATTATATGTATGTGGTCAGCTCAAGTAGTGAAATGAAAAATTGTAACTTATTCACAATTAATCACTTAAGGAGTACAGCAAAGCTTAAGGCGAATTAAAAATACTTATGAAATTAAAAATGGGATGAAATCAAAGTTGTTGTGAACCTTTAGAATAATTCTAAATTCTCTCAGTGTGTATGTAACGAGCATAGAACCTCAAGAGTGTGATAATCTGTCCGATAACTCAAGAAGTATCAATAGCAGCTGATAGGTTGGGTTTTTATTGTAAAATTTGAAAATTGAAAATGAAAATTGCTTCAATATAAAAAATAAGAAAAATATAGTAAAAAACAAAAGCCAATTAAATGTAATTAAATTTCCTGAAATGTCAAAGGGAGGGCGTTTAACAGTAATTGAGCGACTTGTATGGAGTAACTGAGCGACTGTATGTTTTCACAACCTCCAACTCTTTGTGTAACAGGGTATTAGGGTGTTTAATTTTTTTTGCAACAAAGATTTTTGAGAATTTTTCTGATCTTTGGAAGGGGGTATGGGGTCTCTAAAATGGACTTTATTCGATAATGCACTACTGAAGACTTCCGGTCTACTAAAAAAATATTCGTGCTACAAATTATTATTTTAAAGGACACTTTGATGACCTTAACAGTAAAAATTCAGAATTTCCCAAATTCAAAACTCAGTAACTTCACAAATTGCCAATACATGAGCGTGAAATAAAATTTGTTAGATAGGTCCTTCAAATACCGTTCATCTGATGCCACTCACTCACTTTTGTCACTTTAGGAAATGCATTAAAATAATTAAAAAAATAAAACAAAACAAATTTTTAAACTAATAATTTTAAAATGAGCAATTTTTATTAGTATACAAATATCTGTGAAAATTTTACTTAAAACTAGTAAAAATTAGTTAAAAATTAACTTGCAAAAAAAAATTTTAAATTACCTTGCAGAATATTAGTAAACTATCAGCAGCAAAAACATAGTTGTTAAATATACAAAATTTTAGTTATATTTGAGTTAAATTTTAGTTAGCACAATATTTACTATCTGATTTAGAAACATTTTCTGCAGATTTTACAGTATTATTTTCCATTTTCAATTAACTAAATTAAAAGATCAACTATACATACCATCATACATCTCAACACACTAGATACAGTGAAAAATATAATTTAATGTGCCTAATTGTTTACTATCAACATGGATTTATGTTGTAGGTTAAAAATAAATAGAATTTTCATTTAAAATTTAATTTAACGGTTCGTTGTCGTTCAATAGATCTGTGATTCGTAAGCTGATGATCAGAGTTGAATAGAACCAGCTGCGATACTTTAAGAATTAAAGTTCAAAGCAAAAACAGTAATAACAGAGGATAAAAATAGCCTTGTTAAAATTTTGTTGATGTTAGCCTAATTGAGTTGTGTTTACAATAGTTTATTTATTTCGCAGTCAATGAAAGTAGACCATTATCAATTATTAATCCATAAATGCGTGGATATTAAGGATTGGTCTGTAGCGGGACCCGAAAATACGTATTCTATCCTAATTGCCTTATCGAATTTTTCAATTTTTATTATTTTTTACTTTCGGTAAAAAATTAATTAGAATTTTCTTGAACAGCTGTAAAAAATTAAAATAACGATATTAAAAGAAACAGACCTTTTGAAGGATTTGTAATATTTTAAAAAAGTACGGATGCATGCAAAATTATATACATTAAAATGTCGTATTTTAATCAAAATAAAAAAATTCTCAGATTCCATTGAGAAAAATTGTCTGAAAAAAGATCTGAAAATTAACAATTTGGCAATTTCTCGTCAGACTAGCAAAAAAAATTTCATTATCTGGTAAACAATGTTATCACACATCCGAACAAAATAATACTTTTTGAGAAATATCGCCAATTTGATATCTTAATTATATATGCTGACTCAGAACTTTTTAAAAATTTTTAGTCTTCTACCGCTAAATTCTAGTACTTGAGAGAAGAAAAAGGGCTATTCTAGAGCTTGCATTTCGGTTTCAACCGTAACCGAAACCGCGGTTAACCACAACCGTAACCGCATGAAAAAGTTTTCGGTTACCAATCGTATAAAAAGTAAGCATTGGTAAATTTATGAAACTATTTTATGTGTTTTTTTTTTTAAACTATCTAAAGTCAGCAATTCACCTCCAATGTTATTTATAAAGTTTTAAACAATCAAACAATCACAACATTTTATTTTTAAATACTCTGTTCTGATTGGTTGATTATGAATATTGCTCAATATTATTGAAAGGGTATGGTTGCCTTAATTTGAAATCTATTTAAATTTATTTTTCTTTAAAGTAGGGCATATAACACTGTGAGACAAATGGTAGGGGTCAGTGATCGGGAAGGGTTCAAACTACCGGGGAAAGTTATATCTGTAAAAAAGAATTTATACGTGTCCCGGCGTTTCGCTGGGTCAACCCTAGGAATCGAGATATATCGATTTGACCTTTGGTGGTCTTTTTTTGACATAACTCGAGAACCACTAGTCCGATTTTGCTCAAACAATTTTAAAAAAATTAAAAATTACAATTCCTTTAATCTGTTCATATAAAGTTTTTCTATATAGTCAACAGTTTTGCCGGTAAAAATAAATGTATGAAGAAAAAAATATTTTTTGCCTAAAATATTAAAAAAAAGTAATAAACAAAAGGTTATTGATTTTTATGGTAGCGGTAACAAACATTTATTTTTACCGGCAAAACTGTTGAGTATATAGAAAAACGTTATATGAACAGATTAAATGAATTGTAATTTTTAATTTTTTTAAAATTGTTTGAGCAAAATAGGACTAGTGGTTCTCGAGTTATGTCAAAAAAAGATATATCTCGATTCCTAGGGGTGACCCAGCGAAACGCCGGGACACGTATAACTTATTTTTGACCGATATAACATTTCCCGTTGGTTTCATCCCATCCCGATTTTGACTGTCGCATAGTGTTATTGATGAATGTTTTTAAAACAGGTTAAAATACCGCTACCGAAATAAATGAAATACCGTTATCCCTAAAATACCGTTACCGTTATTTTTAATTTTCTGCTTTTTGTAATTGCAAGTGGTTATTTAGTATTTTTCGTACATTAAGTTGATAAATTGATTTTGTTTTTATTCTCTTTTTTTTTGTAAAAAATGTTTAGGTATACACTAGAGGCCAGTATGAATGTTTTGCAAGACATTCACAAAACATTTTCTTACCCGGTGTCTTCAAATGCAATAAATTATATGATATGAAATGTCAAAATCATTGCAGCGAAATGTCAAAATGATATCAATTGCAGAGTGGTGGAGAACACTTGACCATTTCATGGATAAGAAATATCATAAATTTTTCTTCGAAAAACACTAAATTTTATGAAACATTAATGTTTACCGACAAATAATAAAAAACTAAACACTTTTCCATTCCTTTTTACTAAATTTTTTGTTGTTTTTCTATTACAAAATTAAAAAGAAAACTAAAAGTGACATTTGATGTCTGGCATCATTGCAAGATCCGATGGCATGTCAGCGATATCATGATATTGCAATAAAATTGAAATTGAGTGTCTTCACTTGAGATGAGAGCATTTTGACAATTGCTTGCTATCATTTTATTGCATATCAAGACACTAGGTTATACAACACCAAAATATTTTTTTTTTTGTTTTCTGTTTTATTTATTTAATTTTTTGTAATGATCTGAATTTTAACATCTTGTAAATAACTACAAATAAGTAAAATGGTCAATTTTTGTTATATTTAGTATTAATAATACCCTGACCACATAGTGGTGTAGGGTATAAAAATCGTCAAATCTCTCATCAGCGCATGCAAGAGAATGTTTTGTAAGACATTCATTCAGCCCTCTAGTATACACCGAAATAACTGACTACCGTTAACCTTAAAATACCGTTACCGAAATAATCAAAATACCGTTACCCTTAAACTACCGTTACCGAAATAACTAAAATACTGTTAACCTTAAAATACCGATACCGAAATAAATGAAATAGCGTTACCCTTAAAATACCGTTACCGAAATAATCTAAAATAGCGTTACCCTTACCGATAACCGCATCGTTTCGGTTTTAAAATCAACCAATCAGAACAAAGTATTTATAAATAAAATGTTCTGAATTGTTTAATTTTTAAAAATTGATCAATAATATTGAACGTGTATGCCCTACAGTTTGTTTATTTAAATTTTGTTTTAAAATTTAAAGAAAACAAAATGTTTAAATACGATTAAAAATATAAAAAATATTAGAAAAAGCGCTAATAAGTTTCAATATTTTACTCGCATAAATTCTGAAGTGGCAATAGCTTCGATTTTTATCATTTTAAATTACTTGTTCCCGCATTTTCTTTCGATAAATTAGCATCACTGTAGGAAAAATTTTGTTTTTGCCTTAAAGTACAACAGTATCAAATTAATTTTCAGTACTTTCATAAAGATACACTTTCAACTCAACTTCAAAAATAAAAAAAAAATTAAATGAAAACAAACATAAACCGTGGCACTGCGTCTAGACCGGATGTTTATGAATTAAAAACATTTTTTGGCAAACAATTGCAGAGTTAAAATAAATGTTTCATATATATTTTTTAACAACAACAGCAAAGTAAAAAAAAAAACATTAAAAACTGTTTAATATCAATTTAATTACAGTCTGTATGATGATGACGATGAGCAAAATAAAACTTTAATTCCAAACGAAATGGTGGCATAATTTCTTTCAACAATGCGATGTATTTGCATTAACATACTAAAGACTTGACATGTTCTCCCATGACTGGTTCTATAATCAGTTTTCTTACATTAATATTAGTATTTCTACGTAGCTTTTTCTCGTTATTTTAACAGGCATTTTTCGCCTATATTCTTGCGATAAGATTTTAACATTGTGGTGTTCAAACATGCAAAATGAAATGAAGAAACAAATAAACCTTGAATGGAAGTTATTCGCTATTTCTCCTCAATGAACTCAAAAGCATACAAAGTGAGTACTTAGCTTATGAATACTTTATTATTAATTTTCTTCTTCATAAATGTACTTTAAAAAACAGTACTATGGTGTTTCCGTTTCTAACACACTGGAACACAATGTTGCAAATATTTGTTATAAACGAACACGTGCATGTGAGTTATATTGTGCTTTTGCATGGCACACCATGTGGTGGATTGGAGTTGGTGTATTTTTATGACAAGTTTTAATTGTATGAAAGTTTTTTTATTTTTTAGAAGTAGTTGGTTTAAAAGTTTGCCGCACTGCGATGGGTATATGTTGTGAAATTAAAACTTTAGGGTTGCCATTTAGGAGGAAATGCATAGTTACGCTACTAGCTACTTTTAAGGCCAGTTTCGTAATTAAAAATGTATATTCAACAATTTTTAGAAAGAACATAAGGCCTCAACAATTGTTCTCCATCACTTTCTATCTGGTAGGGATGCCGAACGGGACTGGTTTTTACAAATCCCGGGATTCGGGATTTTAAAAATTTTAATCCCGGGATTTTTCGGGATTTCGGGATTTTCTTGTTTCATCATATTTTTAATTTTAAAAGTAAATAGCTGAATTAAACCCTAAAAATTTTAATAATTAATTTTAAATCTACTTATTATTTCTTGTAGTATGAAGAATTATACGTTAGTGTAGTCAGTGATATTTTTTTCCCTATATTGCCATCATCCGCTTGTATTGATGGTTGTCGAATATTGGCATCTGTACACTCTAAATCATTTAAACTGCCGTCAAAATTCCCACTAACTCTGGGATTCAGATGTTGAAGAGTAAAATACATAAAACTACCCATATAGTATCTGAATTTTTCGGTTGCGACAACAAATAATAATAACTTTGTGTGCAGAAATAAATGGCATGTTGTATAACAACCAAAAAAGATATTTCAGAAAAACTCCATTTTTCATAATATTTTCTATGACGACATATCTAAAATTTATGAACTTTAAAATTATTTTTACACAAGGGAAAATGTACTCTGAAAAAGAAAAAGTCAGAGGTTCCCAAATCTTTCAAAATATAAACCTTCGGGAAAATTCGTCTCAAACCTGAAGTAGGCCGAACATCGAAGAGTCGAAAAACCCCGTTACTTAAATATTATAGGGAGTAATATACATATGTGAATTTTAGAAAATGAACCCTTAAGTGATGTTGGGGCAACCGGTTCAAATTTGGAGCTATAGAAGCGGTTGCTTTTGTTACAATTTCATACAAAAATTATAATTGTTAGAATTGACAGTAGAAGTGGTTGTAAAGCAAAAGTACCTATTCTACAACTGGTTCTGGAACCAGTTCCATCGAATCGTTTGCATTGGAACCAGTTGTGGTTGCTTACCGATTGTAAAAAATTTTCCTGAGAAGGTATATGCACGAAAATACGGTTTTAATAAGCTTCCATGTTCTATCTCAGATTCTTGAGAGTGCATCGCACTCCTTAGAAGAATCGAGAATTTTCAATTTTATTTCGCCTCTTCTATTGCGTAAGTCCATATTTTACTCATTGCAATATGATCAATTCGATTTTTCGTGACGATGTCAGTGCATATTGCAAGCAGCTTGTCTGGATTAACGCTTCCAACTAGAACATTTAAATCAAAATCTTTACAATGCCTTCATTAATCGTTGAATACAAATTTTAGTGAATTCTAACATCTAAACTCGAGATTAAAAAATTGGTAATTTTAGCGATTTTGCGATCGTATGTAATCGTATTTATAAATTATGGCAACACATATACTATTATTCTCACTTTTAATGGAGCTTTTATTGCAAGTACCTTGAAATGAGATAACAAGGGATAACTTTCCAAATAATGGTTTTCGAATTTATGTATTTATTTTATTTAGCACGAACAGTGCCATCTTTTCAAATTAGGTGAACCACGTTTGTAGGAGATTTGCTTTTATATTTAAAATCCTCTTAACTTTTAAAGCTTTTAATAACAAAAAATGTTGGTATTATCGGACATTTTTTTGCATTGGTGAATGGGCCTTTAAAAATCCCTTCGCTTGTTAATCAATCTGTATATAATTTCTTCAAAGTAAATGAAACCAATTAAAAAACGAAATATGAAGTAATTTTTGATCCCACTCTTTAACTTTTATCTGAGATTGTGGAACTAAAAAATATCTGTCCCTAAGATCTTCTTCCTATGCAACACATCCAAGTTTCAGTGAGATCTGATGGTCCGGACAAAGTGACCTTCCTGGTTAGTGCAAAGTTTAGTCGGCATTAATCTCTGATTGAACTTTCCGCATTAGATTCATTGATTAAGTTTTTATTCTTGTCAATATTATTCTGTCTCTATATTCAGACTCTTAGAGAGTTGTTGTGTTTGCCTACTCCCCAATGCGCCTCCATACGAAACCGCCATTTGGACTGCACAATCATTGATTGTTGTCAGTTTGCCGTTAATTAATAACTTGTGGGCAACTCTAAAATTTTTCTTCGAAGGTGATTAAAACTGTTTAGCTTCATATAAAGGAACTTTGTTCCAGAGCTTGTGTGTTAAAATTAATTGCTAATTGCTGTTAGACCAACAGGATATGTAATCCTACGACTTTTATTGTAAAGAAAATTGTTATATTATTTTTTTTTTTTTTTTTGCAAAGTCACCTTTCTATTCGTTTTCTTTTTGCTATTATTTTCTAAACGCCACTTAATTGCGTGAAAATTAAGCGAAAGAAGTCAACAATTTTTAATGCTTTGAAAAAATTATGTAAAATGTCAAAAACTTTTTTTTGACAACATGATAAATTTTATACCTAAATTGTTTGAAGGGGGAGGAAATCAACTTTTAGAAAGTAAAGTAATTGTGAAAATTAAAGTTTCACTTGAGCGACAAAAATACTACAGTTTTTTTATATGTTCGCATGTAAAACAATAAATTAATTTTTTATTAACTTTTTCATAAATAAAAATATTAATTAACTATGAACTAAAAACCACCCTTTAAGCATGAACTATTTTTATGTTTTAAAACTTTTTTGGTGACAAAATTTCCGGTCACTTGTCGCGCGTGATTGCGGTTTTGCATTCATTAATGTGCCACAGTCGCACAAACACACACTCGCAAACACAAAACTTTGGATACACTCAATCATCAAACAATTTGTTATGTAGTTTGTTTATATGATTACTTTGTTGTTGTTGGAATTCTCTGCATACACTACAGCATACTACATCATAAACAAACTCTGACCCCAGTTGTATTTTTTTCTATACATACGTGGGTGAATTGATCATTAATTTGACAGATATAAAAATTTATAAATTAACCCCTCAATTCATAAATGCTTTGTAAAGTTATAGCAGGTTTACAAAACGTCATTTTCATACAAAATTTGTTCAATAAACCTCCTATAATTTTACAAAGCATTTATGAATTTAGGGGTAAATTTTTAAAAATTTAATAAAATGAGTGAAATAAATAGAGGTTTTCAGCGATATATGAAGTATTTTCGAAATGAATTTTAAGAGTTCCGATTGGGCTAATTTTTTTGTTTGCATATAAAATTTACTCAAATGAAATTTGGTAACCATTAAGAAAGAAAAATCGTGCCAAAAATTGATTAAATATTTGGTTAGTATTTATAAAGCAAAAAACGACTTTCTTTAAATTATTTAAAAAAATGTTGTTATTGGATATATTTTTGTACACTAAAGTGCTTATGCATCATCATTTGAAAACCTTATAACACTTTTATAAAAGGAAATTTTTATGAACAATTTTTATGTAAGTGATTAGGCATATATAACCCGAAATAAATGATTAGAGAAACATAATCTATATTTAATTAAATTATAAATCTGTTGAAAATATACATGTTACTTATTATAGATTAAAAACATCAGTTTTGGAATTCGGAGACTAATCAGATAAAATTTCATCTAACAAAATATTTTGATATATTTACCTGAAAAACACACAACATCCCAAATTTTATCTTTGACCTATGAGGAAAACGAAAATCGTTGGCCGATTTTTGTAAAATTTTGAGAATATAAGCAATCACTATATTAGTTACATTAAAACAATTGAAAATAAATTAATAAAACGACTACCTACATGAAAAAACATGGTTGGGATGACCATATTCAAAGAGCATCATATATTTTTGGTGGCAATCATACCACTGTCATAAATATTATGAAATATTTGTGACCATCATACTCTTATTTTTCATTTATCATAATATTCCTACTATGATTGGAAAAGTATGCCAATTAAAGCTCGATTAAAAAAATTTGCACGTTTTATTTTATTCAAAATGTATATTTATTCAGGTATTATGCGCATATTTAAATAAATTATTTAAATATGCGCTTAGCCCTTGAATAAATAAAAGTCCTATTTTGAATTAAACTAATCATGCAAATCTTTTTAATACAGCTTCAACAGAATGCTGGGAGAACACTACAGGGATCAGAGTATGATAAGTAGGACAATGTGAATATTGTTTTGTTGGGATGATCGTTGTTTTTATACTAATGTTATTGACAACAAACACATAAACATACATATAATAGCCCAGGAAAATTTTTTTGAACTGGTTGCCTTTGAATCTGTTCTAGAACAGGTGTTTTTACCACCGGTTCCATGGAATAGGTTATAGAACTGATTCCTGGAAGTCAAAATGGAAGCCTTCACTGTCGCAGAACCGGTTCTATAACTGGTTCTTGAACCGGTTTCAAAGCAACCTGTTCTAGTTGGAGGAACAGAAGCTGTTGCTTTTGGGACAAACTCAAACAAAAATCACCGAAGATAGAACACAAATTAGAATGCAAGTACAAGTTGTTCTAAAACCGGTTCTTTGCATCCGACAATTTTGCTGGGAGTCCTCAAAGATATCTTTATGAAAAATTGTTGCTTGTCAAAAAGTGTTGATTTATGACTGGATTTTGACAAATAAGACACTGCATACCGAAGTACAAAACACTCGTCTCGCTGAATTTTTGTACGTTAATATTTTGGTTTGTGTCGCCAATCATCATTTTCATATTGCAGACAACTGATGAATAGGGTGATGCCCATCAAACCATTTTATTGTATATCAAGGAAATGGTGGTCAACCTTTCAGAAACAACAAATAAAATCTAATATGAAAATATCATATTAGAATTTGGACTTGAGGTAGAACAATATTCTAACTAAGTATATGAAAATATAGAAAGTCCAAAAAAAAACAATTTTATATTTTACCTTTTCCTACAAAATACCCTTCCTTCTATAGGAAATACATTTTCTTACAGCAAATAGATTTTAGACACTAGGAATTTTTCTATTGGAAAAAGTCCTCAGATTCTTAAGAAGTTTTTTAGGCGTTTTCTTTAGAAAAAGTTCTCAGAATCGAATAGTTTTTCTATAAGAAAAACTCCTCACAATTTGCGGGATTTTCTAATAACTTTTTTATAAAGTTCATGTAATTCTCAATTTACCCACATAAAAATCTGTTAGTTGGTTTGTTTGGCGGTTCATACTATTTTATAAAAGTACAAATACTACTATATAAAAAAAATTCTGATGTTAATTAGTAAAATTCACAAAGTAATTTAAATCCATTTGTTTGTTAAACAAGATCCCAACACTCTTATACACTTTACGCATCAAATACGTTTATTGCGTGAATATATTTTGTATCCGATTGAATGTGTATGTGTGTATAACTGTGTTTGTGGCAAATAGTAATTTTTAGTTTTTAAATGACACTAGTCACACACACACACACTTATCTTTTGATTGTACTGTACATGCTACCCTCGACTTACGCGATTTTGATCTTGCGCGAATCAAAAAGTTTGTTAAATTGACGGAAATTCTCGTCTTTTATAGAAAAATTATCTTAAGTTCCCAGAAAAAACATGGTAGTGATAGGTCATTACCTTATAGATTACCAAGTAATGATAGGTCGTTATCCTTTGCATTAGATTAAAATACAAAATAATGACTTAGGTACTTAAAATAAGTTATTGAAATACTACACTCTCAAAACAATTCCGTTCTGACAACCGAATTTTTTCCAACCGAATTCAGTTGTGACAACTGATAATTCAGTTGTCGCAACCGAATTAAAATCTAATTCTGTTGCCACAACTGAATTCGGTTTTGGCAACCGAATCAATTCGGTTGGCAAAAAATTCGGTTACCACAACGGAATTGTTCTGAGAATGTATCTATATTAGACTGTCCCTTAAAAGAGCGATTTGTCGATGTTCGTTCATTACAGCCCACAGTTTATTGGAAATGGTCCTAAATGGAAGAAATCGATTTTTTTTGGAAAACGTTAACCCGTGCTGAAAGTTGGACTAAAATGGCCCCTTTTGGAAAAAAGTGTATTACTATTAAAAATTCACAAAATTCGAAATTTATAAAAAAAATTATTATCTTAATTTTTGCATTAAAAATACAAAAATTGTTTTTTCGGACTTTCTATATTTTCATATATTTAGTTAGAATATTCTTCTACCTCAATATACTCTTCAGTAGAGTGATGTCTACGAAACAATTGTATTGTCTATCATGAAAATGATCAACCCTTTTTGAAACAACAAATAAAATCTAATATGACAATACATATTAGAATTTGGACTTGAGGTAGAAGAATATTCTAACTAAAAAAAATTATTTTTTATTTCATTTATTCATTTAATATAGCCAAAATGATTCAGATATGGAATTTTGACTTCGTCGGATATCATTAACCCACTTTAGCCTGGTATCCAAAATGACCCACGAATTTGATAAAAATGCAAAACGTGTTTTTTTTTAAATTAATTTTAAAGATTTTTTAAAATGCCTAATTTGGAGATCTCGATTGCTATTTGTACCACATAATAGTTGATATTAAAGAAAAAAAATAAATTGGAAAAATGATAATTCGAGTTTGTGTTTGGAGCGACTGCTTTCCAGGACATTTTACAAAAATTGCTCATTTTGTCAAAAATTTTAAAAATTTCATCAAATTTTACACGGTTTTCGGAAAAACAGCACTCAAATTTGGTTAGATTATCTTTTTATTTCTTTAAGAAAAATTTAACCTTTAGTGGCCTGGGGTCAGAAAAGACCCATTGGACTTTATATTAATTATGACTACGAGATTGTAAAGCCATTAAATTGATAAAAAAAAATCTCAACTGGATAAAAATAATTATTTTATGTAACGTGATCCATATGGAGTTAATTTTAATACTTTTGGCCAAAAACGTCCCACTAGGAAATTTACAGAATAACACCTTTCTCATATCCTAATTTAATAAAAATCTAATAAATGTTATTCTGATCTATATATTCTATTAAAATAACTACTTACTGATATTTGATTCAATAACTACCGACTTAATATTTTTTCTATTTTAATACATTTAAAAATTTTTCCAAAGCAAAAATTGTTTTGCAAAAATGTAAAGATTTTAAATGGCTCCTAAAAAAAACTAGGCTTTTTAGATGTTTTTATTCGAAGTTCTAGCAACAAATTATATTGGAATGTAGAGTAACCACTTATTCCTTGACTTCTGGAAAACCACTTATTTCCTAACTTCTGGGTAACCACTTATTCTTTCACTATGGGTAACCATTCTGATGACACGTTGTTCGCACTTTTTTGTAAGCGAGAGGTTAATGACAACTAGACCATACCTCAAAAGAAAAGGTCAAACCTAAATTATTTTTGCAAGGAGGTTTCAAAAAAACAATTTTTGTTACGCTCTAATGACCACCCATGAATTTTGGGATATCGCAAACAAAAGTAATTAAGCGAGTAAATAGATTGGTGAGTAGTAAAACTATTTGTTTGCTAATTAGTCGCTTAATTACTTAGTAATGTCTGTTTTTGCTGGGTTGTTTTCATCAAGATTGGTAACCGATACCAATATAATACCGTTACCCATTTCAAAAACCCTATCAAATTGATATCCGTTACCGATACTAATACCTCAACTTTTGATTTATCGGTATCGTGCCAGTATTGAATCGGTATTTAACCAAATATTAAATCAATTCAGCACTATCGTTTTTTTTATATAAAAAATGATATTTCTAACTTAACGAAAGGTTATTCATTTTTATTTTGTGTTGCTGACATTTAGGTTGTTCATAAGGGGTGTGCTATCTGTTGTATCGTTGTATCGTCCTAACAAAAAACAGAGTTGTTAAAAATTTTATTTGTGTTTAACAACGACTTTCTATTCAGTTTTCTATCGGTTAGCACACTCAAACATAGGACACTAAACATACGTAAAAATGTTGTATCGTGCTATTCTCAAATGTTGTATTTTTTCAATTTAATTTTTAACAACTCTGTTTTTTGTTAGGACGATACAACGATACAACAAATAGTACACCCCTTGTGAAAACCCTTATTGTGTTTTTATAATAGCATAAAATTTAATATGAAAATGGAGTATTTCAATAATACCGGCAAGCCCTCGTATCGATATTTCGATTTCGGCAATACCGAAACGAAAGAAATACCATTGCAGATACCAATACCGAAACAAGCAAAAATCGATACCAGTATGGATACCAGTACCAACCTTGGTTTTACTACAGTTTCATTTTTTTCGATTTCTCGTAAATCAAGGGTTTACTGTATTTTGAATAGTAATTTAAAATTGTTTGTTACTGAAAATTTAATGTGTTTTATTTAGTTTTGTTTTTCATTTGGTTAAATCGTAAATTTTTTTATTGTGTGTACTTTATATGAGCGTATATTATGATATGATATTATATCTTTACTATTGTTATGATTTACTGTAAATTTGTGGTTATTTAATTAAAGGTTAGTTACTTTTTTTTATAACGGTTTTCAAAAATGTACTTGCGTTGTTATTTACAAATTATGTGTTGGTTTGAGATTTTTATAGTCAATTTAAAAAATTTTTTTCTCCTTAGTTTCTTTTAATTAAGTCATAAATTAAGCTAATTAAAATATTACTTACCGACATGTCCACACCAATGGTTCCGTAAAGAAATTGATTACGTTCAAGGGTTAGTCAATTAGTATAACACAAGAGGAAGTTTTTATTTCTTTTGGTCTACTTGAGTTTAAGGAATAACATGGATGGTAACCGAAACGAATGCGGTTATCGTTAGGGTAACGATATTTCAGGTTATTTCGGGAACGGTATTTTAAGGGTAAAGCTATTTCATTTATTTCGGTAATGGTATTTTAAGGATAACGGTATTCCGTGAATTTCGGTGACAGTATTTTAGGGGTAACGGTAGTCAGTTGAAAGGGTTTTGAAGCGATAACGGTATTTTAGCGGTATTGCCTGCCAACCCTGAGGAATAGTATTTTTAGCTTTGTGGTATGATAAATTTCTTACTTCAGGTACTAAAGCCGTTATCTGCTTCAATAGTTTACTCCACGTGTTGCTGGAATAAATATGGTAATATAAACTCAATTGACATGTAATGGTTAGCGCGTTATACTGTTACACATAAGGTTGAGGGTTCGATCCCCAGCCAATGCACCATCAATTTATGAAAAATAATAATATTTATGAGTTTTTTCAATCCCTCATACGTATCGCAGCGTCCTCCTTCGGTGTTCCCCTAGCACTTAACCACATCGAAGTAAAATAATTTAACAGGGCTATGAACTAAAAAGCTTTAGCAAAGTTCGCCAACTCTTCATCAGATGGCGTGCAACAAGTGTTCTAAGATTCAACATCTAGCGCAATTAAAGTTTTTGCCATATTTGAACCCATTCATCTTTCAACACCTTTCACTTCTTCTTTATCCACTTTCAAAAGCAAGCAACACGTTACTTAATAGAAGGAATTTCCTGAGTGTCGCTTCTCTTACAAAAAAAAATTTATTAGGTGCTAAATAGAATTATGATTTTATTATTTGGTTTTCGTAATACTTATCTGAGTTTTTCGATCTAGCATAATGAAAATCTTTCCGAACTTTGTGATTTATTTTAATTTAATTTTTTTTATTAAAAGGCTTCTTTTTTGTTTTGATTCAGATCTTCCGCGAATCGTGATAAAATTTAATTTTTTCATTAAAGGAATTAAATGTGCTAAAATCCCGAACGTATTCTAAAGATTTTGAAAAATAATCTGTTGGAGGCATGTCCCTATCCGGATTTCATTCTTGCCTAAGGAAATCGTCGGGGGGCAATGTTTTTAGAATTTCTGGAAATATTTGTTAAGTTGAATTACAAACTCAATGAGAATTTCTTGTTCTCGTCTAGGAGCGTTATTAAACATTCAAAATATAAAAGAAAAAACAAAAATTTTTTCATTTTAAGGATTGTATGTCTATGGAGCTTATCCATTACCATATTTACTCCAGCTGTTATTTCTTAATATGTATGTGGAGTATATAATTGCTATTCTTTTCACCGTATGAATTAATAATTGCCAAATTATTTTAATTGTATTTTAGAACGTTTATAGTCGTATGAGATAACCGCGGAATATTTTTTATATCATTATAACTATTTTATATTAACTGCAAGTATATTATTTAAATAAATTAAATTTGAGAAATATTGTGTCCAGCACTAATTAAGCATGTTTAGAGTAGTAGTTTACAATATATAAACATTTTTTCCACCTAATATTAAACTCCAAACTTTCGTCTTAAGGTCTTAAAGTACCCCCCAAATTTTTTTTATTTTTCCCCGCTATCAGCATAAAAATACGTATCGTTTGAGTTCTAATATGTAGTTGACGCTATTCGCCAAATTTGCGGAATGCCGACGCACCGTAATATATATAAGTACTAGGCTGTCCTTTAAAATACGACTTTCATTCATTGCATTCCCGCGTTTTTATCTAATTGTTTCAAAATGGAAGAATTCGGTTTTTTTTAGAAAACGTGAGCCCGTGCCGAATCGCAACCAAAAATTACCCATTTTCGGAAAAAGTAGCATCTCTATTAAAATTCCCAAAACTCTAAATTTTTTAAAATTACTTGGATAGAGCATCCCTTCCATCTCTGAAAATTTCAATCCGGAGAAATAGAATTTCTACATGTTTTTTTTGTAAAATATGTTTTAGTCTCAAGTAATATTCTAAGCGGTAAATTTGTGTGTACATTTTTTTTTTTTTTTTCATTTTAATTTAATTTTTTTTTATTAGAGATCTTATATCGCATAACACTGGAAAACAAAAAGATAAAAACTAAATCCAAAGATGTTATAATTGCACGCAGTCTTTAAGGAAAAGCCAATGACGATTCCTTGATGGTGGGCGAAGGCACGTCATATGGGGCATATATAAAATACCCTTTACTCGATTCGTCCCAAATTTGGTACACGTGTAGAAAACTGGGATAATAAATTTTATTCATACGCGTTTTTTTTTAATTTTGCTGTTTTCTTAGCGTAAAAGGAATTAATTAACTTTAAAGACGTTTTCCCACAACCGCGAGTTCAAAAACGGCTGCCACTGTACAGCTAAGGCGGGTTAACCGATTTCGATCAGGTTTTTCTTTCGTACACTCTAATTAAATTCTGTTAAAATTTACCCAACTTATAGTAGGAAACTGAACTCCTACTATAAATTGGGTAAATTTACTCTATGTGCGTAATTGAAAAAAAATACGCACATTGTGTTTAAGTTGGTGCACAAATAATTTGTAATTTTACATTGAAAGTGCGTAAAAATTAAATAAATTTTTGAAATTAGTGTGTCAATTTACTAAATTTGTGTGTAAAAAAGCACGTTTCACGTGTAAATGTACGCATAAAATGCGTAAAAATCCACAAAAAATTCGCAAAAATCCACAGAAATGGCGTAAAAATCCCATAAAATGCGTACATTTACAACAGTTGTGCTATTTTTTAAATAAAATAACAAATTCATTTTTAGTAAGTATTTTATTTATCCGAGTCATTCTCGCGTAATCGTTTATGTCCAAATTAGTCGTTGTGGGATCTTAAGGCATTTGTATAAAATGCATATAAAAATTTGTTATAACTATTGAATGGGTGCAATGACTCCTGCTCAACAAAATGCCTTCTTTGAAAGGGATGCAGTAACCGTCAACAATAACGGGAGAAAACGCCTTAAGAGAGATATGGCCTACGCAGGAACAACTGGGTGCAATGATTCCTGCTCAACAAAATGCTTTCTTTGCAAGTTAGGCAGTACTCAATCAATACTGCCTTTGTTGAGCAGGAGTCATTGCACCCAGTTGTTTTGCGTTGGCCGTATCTCTCTTACGGCGTTTTCTCCCGTTATTGTTGACGGTTGTTGGTTGACTGCTTCCTTTGCAAAGAAGGCATTTTATTGAGCAGGAGTCATTGCACCCAGTTTTTCCTGCATAGGCCGTATCTCTCTTACGGCGTTTTCAATTTTGAAATGAGGTTTAGGTTACCACATGCGTTAACAATAGTTACCAAAAACAATTTCATGCTTATGTTGCTATTTTCAGACTCTAATGTGTTTGTGGAAATGTTGTAATTCACAAAAAATAATCCGTTTTAGCTTTTTCTTTTTATTATTTATAATTTTTTTTTTTAATTTTTTCCAATTTGAAATGTCAGAGTATTTATTACTATTACAGGATAGTATATTTACCAACTTTGTGCGTAAAAATTTTATTTAACAAAACAATAGTAATTTTAGGCACAATGTGTTTATTTATAAACACATAATGTCTAAAAATACTTTGTGTGTGTATTATTGTATATGGAAGTGTGTATGAAAAAAGTTTACGCATTTTTTGTTTATATTTACCAAATTTTCGTAAAATTAAACAAAATTTTACCCATTTTATAGTAGTAAATTTACAAACATTTTTTAGAGTGTAGGCAACAAAAAACTCTAGTCCTTATCGTGGCCCTTTTTTTGAATTTTGGTCAAATTTTATATCCCCGAAGAAATGTGTTTTTTTTTTGCCTTTTTGGAATTTTTAAGTTTGTGTGGCAACTTTGTTAAAAAATAGGAAATTTATCTGACATTAAGAATCATGGGTCATTTTCGGTTCCATGTTATAATTACCAAAAAGGTTTATTCTTCTTCTTAACGTCAAACCTAATAAATTAAAATTTATAATTACAATATTAATTGCAACTGTCTATAGGACATTAAAACAAAATTGTACTAAAATACATCATAAAATTTGCCCTGTGGCAACCCCATCTCAATATATACACATGCTGCCTGCTATTGAAGGAAAAAAACCTTACGTAAATTTGGCAGCATTTGCGAAAAAGGAGACATGGAGGAGACATTCTAAAAATAAAGGGTGTTCCAACAAGAGCGACGGATTTAATTTTAAAGAAAACCACATTTATTTTTTGAATTAAGCAAACATTTTTACTTCAACATAAAGAAAAATAGTTCCGATTAAACGTGAAATACAACATCAGGTAAATGGCAACCACGAAATCTCTGCACAGCGGTATTCTTTTGTTGAAACTTTGAATAACTTTTTCGCATAAATGTGGATGTAGTTCACCAATAACGCGCAGTATTTCTTTTTTAAGATATTCAACTTTTTCAGGCTTTTTCGCATACACCTCTTCCTTCACATAGCTCCAAAGAAAAAAAATTCATCGGTGTTAGATCGCACGATCTTGGTGGCCAATGTTGATTGCCAAATCGAGAAACGACACGACTTGGAAACTTGGTCTGCAATAACACCATTGTTTCACGTGCTGTGTGGCAGGTCGCACCGTCTTGTTAGAGAAACATATCCTCCACATCAATTACATCCAATTCGGACCACTAAAACTCCGATAACATTAACAATTAGCGCACTTCCAGCTGCATTTTCAAAGATATACGGTGTTTTTACAATAATTAAACGTTGTTCGTTTGAATAATTCTCCATATTTGCGTGGTCTGTACGTGACAAATGTCAAAAAGAAAATTCACCATACAACTCGTATTAACAAAATGGCGGCTAATTTAAATCTGGCACCCTTTAGAATCTTTGTTGGTGTCTGTGTTGATCAATTCTGAGTAAAAAACAATAACAGAAAACTGAATAGGAAAGAAAACTACGAATTAGTTACATTACATTTAAGCCTTACTTGGGTGAGATCGTTAAGCGGTCGCACCTTAGTATAGTTACGTTTGTAATGTAGGAATAGGCGCATGTGTTCGAATTCTACAGCCGACGCACAGAGGAGTATTTGACCCGAAAATCTGGCCAAAATTATTAAACGTGTTTTTTGGACTAAAACTTGGGGGTTTTTGATAGTTTTGGGTTTAATTTGATAAAAAGAATCCAGCGGCGAATATTTGGAGGGTTCGTATTTTTTTTTTTGATCCCACGCTTACTCGTACTTCGCAGAAGAATGCGAGTTTCCAATTTTTTTTTTTTGTATTTTAATCCTTTTTCGACCAAAGTTTTAAGAAACATGGATACACATAAATGAAGTATTTTAGATTAATTTTGTGCCTTTGCAACGCCCGCTAGTGGAAATATTTGGAACTAAAGTTCCAAATTTGACATGATGTACCTTCGGAAGGGACTCATCAGCGGAATTAACCTACTGGTTCCATAGAACCCCTCTGGGCTGCATATCAACATGATCCCGAAAAACTACCAGAATAGTCAAACATAACAAACCAAATCTCAAATGATCACAAAACCATAAATTCAAAAAACACAGAAACATAAATTCAAAAAAACGGAGAACAAATTTCCAAGTCCACGCCAGTAACACACACGAGATACAATAACTACTGCCCATAAACATCCGCGCACCATACCACACACTCGCAAGAAAAACCGATAACATTTATTCAACACACAAACACAATAATATACAATATTTACTTTAAGATATAAAATTAAAATGTCAGAAACCTACACCTCATAAACTTACACAAAACCACACGAAAAACGAATGAATAGACGTCACCAATAATTTGACAATATTCAAATATTCCCTAGAAACCCGTCAAGAAAACATGATCAACACATCCACAGCACCTGAGAGAGATACCTACCGAATGGTGGACTTGTACATCAACTTTATATAATCAATCATTCGCCCAATAAAATCCATTGATGAAAATAATTTTTCATTCAATTACATTTACAAGGCAAAAAACCATTGTAAAGTTAATAGGCAGTGTTAATCCCCAAACAAAAGTTTATGACTGACAAAAAAATATGAGATAAAGTGCCTGATGAGCAAAAATTGAAAAAAGATGAAATTTTAAAAAAATCGCCAAAAATCATGGCGCAAACTTGTTTAAACTTTTTTTCTTTTGTTTAGAAAAAAAGATTTCAAATTTTTTTTCCTATATAACATTTTTCCTACACTTACCTACTACTCTCACTTTTAAAAACCTTCTTCCTTTTTTTTTGCAAAAAAAAGTGTATAAAAAAACTTTTTTTTTTAATTTTTGAATGAAGAGTTTCAACATAAATATTTAAAATAAAATTTTTTAAAAATTGTTGAAAATAGCTATTAATCAAGTATTTTATTAAAAAAAATCAATTTAAAACCTCCATTCGTTCAGCCATAAAAAAATATAATATTAACCTCTTAAAACTGAAGAAAATCAATAAAAGGGGATGACATTTTCTTAACTTTTCTGACTTTAACAGTGTCTCCAAACTACAAATCTCAACCTGTATATACACTCAAAATAGTTCGTAGTTTAAAATAACTGAAAATGTAATTTAAAATAAATGAAAAATCACTTGAAAACCGGTCTACTGACTTTTCATTTAAATCAAAAGAACTTTTCATTTATTTTTAAATGTTTATAAATAAACTACAAAATCCTTAAAAAATAATGATTTTTCATTTATTTCGTTTTTGTAAATTTCAAAAAATTAACTACAAAATCCGTAAGAATAAATGATATTTAGTTTATTTAATTTTTTTAACTGATCTCGAAATCGAAAAGGAATTCTTTTTTTTAACAAAACATTTTAAATGAAAATATTAACTGTAACAGAAAATCCGAATTTATATGTAATTTATTTTTTAAATAAACTACAAAAACAGTTGAAAAATATATTTCTTTGTATTTTAACTGAACAATCATTTAAAAATAAATGTACGGAAAACTTTTTAAATAATGCATTGCACAGAATTTGCCTGTTTTCACCAAATTTTGCATAATTTTCCAATGAAAAATCAATTAAGTATTATAAGACCATATTTATCTTTATTTTTATTTAAAGCCCATGAAGCTTAATATAAAAATTGCTCGAAACAAGTGTTCAACTTTATAAGAAAAACTATTATTTTCTATAATATGATCCTTATAGGGTAAATATTTAGACTTGAGGCAAAAAAGGATCCAAACAGTTACTAACAAACTTACAGAAAACGCATTTTAGGCGACCTTTCAGATTTGAATTAAATTTAGATATTTGATATAGGGATTCAAACCAATAAACATATACAATTCTTTATCGGCCCTATTGTGCTTTTGAAGGTTAAAATTGTGGGGTCTAAAACGGACCTAGTTTTAATTTTTGCGTACTTTTTTCACTTTTGTTATAAAGAAATAAAAATGGGTACCAAATAAAAGGTAGTTTAAACCAACGGTATACTAAAAACATTTAAAGGGGTATACAACGGTGTCCCTTGAATTACAACTTGTTAAACTTCAGTGATCAGTTTCATTTCATTTAATCTTAAATGTACAAATTTGGATTTCTTATTTAGAAAACGTTAAGACATACCGAATAGAGTTTAAGTTTTGTTAATTTGTACATTTTAGCCATGGTTCTAACTGGATCCATTTTAGTACATTCTATACTCTTCAGGTCAGGTTAAACTTCATTTTGGTCGAAAAGTTACATGAAATAAACTGGTTTTGCATTAAAGGAATTAAATATGCTAAAATCCCAAACGTATTTAACAAATTGTGAAAAACAATCCGTTGTAGGCATGTCCCTCTCCGGATTTCATTACTGCCTAAGGAAATCGTCAGGGGACGGCGTCTTTAGAATTTCTTGAAATATTTGTCAATGATAATTTCTTGTTCTCATCTAGGAGCGTTATTAAACATTTAAAATATCAAAGAAAAACCAAAAACAACAACAAAAAAATTTCCACAATTTGCTTTGTCATCTTCTAGATGTACTTCGTTTTTAAGATAAACACTAATGATTATAACATTGAGTTGTCATAGGAAAGGAATACTCCCACTTCAACATTTTTTTAGTACTTTTTGAACGAGTGCAAAGGAAGCTCTTTTTCACCAATTAAAAGTTAAAAAAAAAATTCTTCGCACAAAAAATATATTTTTTTTATTTTACAAAGTTTTTTTATGCTGCCACCGGATATCGAACTTGCGACCTCATTATTGCTAGTCTAACGCTCTACCGCTGAGCTATTCTTTGGTATGAAAGTTGAGTGACATAAAAACACCACTTTGTTAATGCGAGATATTTCTCCTTATTCTCTTCAATGAAAGTACTTATTAAACAATTGTAAAAGGTGCACTCCAATTCAATATAGTTTTCAGTACTATATTCACAGGTGCATAAAAAGCAATTTCTCACCATTTTTCTTATATATGCATATTTTTAAAATTTTTAAAATCAAAAAAAAAATATTGAATTTAAATAAATTAATTAGAAATATTAAAAAAAAAAAGTATTAATAGAATAAAAAAAATTAAAAAAAAAGATTGGTCCCGCCGGGAATCGAACACGCGCCCCTCTGTCTGGAAATGTCAAATGATACCTAAATCACTTTTTACGATCACTTTTAGAGCAATTACTCTTTAGAGACAATACTTAAGAGATTTTTTGGATATTGCTCAGAAATAATTCTAAGCAAGCAGTAAAAATATACTAGCGGATTCTTTGGAAGCAATGAAAAAAGTGATTTTTTGAAGTTGTTTTCTAAAAAAGCAGTAAAAGTACACTAACGGATACTTGTGAAGCAGTGAAAGAAGTAGTTTGTTAAGCATTACTATCAATTTTTTTGCTGGGTAACAACCATTTTTGCATGTAAAAGAAGTTGGCCATTTTTCGATTTGAAAAATCTATTTCCAAACTACATATTGTTTTTTTTTTTTTGTCTTGTCAGCGTTAACCCAACGTTGAAAGTTTTGTTTTCCCAGTACTTCTCCGTCGCTTTTTGAACAGCCGGAACTTTTGTCAAATGATGTTATCATTTCCGAAATGAAAAATTTCTCTTCCCAGCACCTGCTCCACCTGTCAAAGTACCTTTTCCGTTTATTTTTTTCTGACTGGGTAGTTTGCCATAAATGATCAAGTAAAATATGGATTTCTTTTAACTAAATATTTAAAATAATATTTTATAACTTTTTGTAATAATCGTATCCGGTTGTTAAACTTAAATAGATGATCATAACTATTTTATATAAACAACGTTTTTAAAAATTACCTATTTCATGTGATTCTTAAACAATATTTTGTGCTATACCTATTAATAGCTTAGATTTGAAAATTTTATTTCAGCATTTATACCTTGGAAGACTTAGATGAAAAAGAAATAAAAAATATTAAGTAGGGTTTTGAGATTATAATGATGATTACCAACAGTTTTTTTTAAGTTGAAATCGTATTTCATAACTTTTTGTAAAATGTGAATTTAAAAACTTCGATTTTTAAGCTATAAAACATAATCAAAACGAAATAAAATCTTTAATAACCAGCGTTTATAGACTCTGAAAAAAATGAGCTGCCATTTATTATATGATGATATAATTTTTCTCAACACTCTTTTGTTTGGAATAAATATGATATATATTTAAAATAAACGACTTAGGGGCTGTACTACTTGAATAAACCACAAATATACAAAAAGAAGTAATAAAGGTAACGATTAAATTTAACCACCAAATATACAAAATTTATTTATATGATCACGATGACTGATGAGGTGAGTAAATTTAGTTTTTTTGTTCTAAAGACAAAACCAAAATTGGAAACGTTAACATTATTTATACTACAATATATGATCAAATCATGTTTTACATTTATAGAGAAGATCATCATTATGTGTTAAATAAGTTTTTTTTATGTAAATTATAAAACGTTTAAAGCATCAAATACGCCCCTTTTATTAAATGTTGGTAATTGGTGCCGCCAAAGTGTTTATAAATACTTTGAAAAAGAGGGAATACTAAAAACGAATGAGCGGATAATTAGTAAGGCGCCAATGATGAAATACAGGTAACAATTTAAAATCGTCTTATAATCTTCATTCATAAGACGATGATGGATGAAACGATTTGCAAGTTATTATATATTTTTTTCACTAAAAAATAATCTTTTCGGGGTGAAAATTTAAAAAAACAGAACTTTCTAAAAAAATATGTTGACCTAAATGTAATATGATTCAACTGAGATGAGAAAATTATTTAAGCATTTTGTTTTAAACTGTTTTATCAGTTAAACCAAATCTTTTTATATGAATTATATATTATCCGTCGTTCGATCTTATCATTTTCTATCCATATGCTTATATGTGTCAGAAAATATTTATACGAGTAACTCAATCTATATTTATTTGTCTGATATAAATCAACAAACAATTAACAAATAACTAATATTTTTATGCAATTTTAAGTGCCAACCAATTGCCACCCCTTTTTATTAAGTCCTTATTGTTGGTCCCTTCGTCATATGTCAGATATTTCATATAGGGTGTTTTTCGTTAAATTATGTGGCATTTTACATTTAGTTCGTATCAGCTTTTAACGATCTTTTATAGTTTGTTAAAAAAATTTTAATTTTTAAAAGATCATACATTTTTATAATATGATTATTAAAAGTTTCAAATTTCTCATGCTTTTAATATTTATGCATATGCGTGTTTTATTTTAAATTGTTACAGATTTAAGAAAACAAGGTCCTTGAAAGTCTCTTTCCGCTCTAATTAGAAATGCTTAAACATTTTGTCCAATTGATTTTGTTTTCTTTTTCTGGAATCAAAATAAATACGAAAAATTTAATAATATACAAAAACCAAAATTCTGGCAAAAAAAAACAGGTAGCCAAAATGATTGCTTCCAGCGAATTCTTGGAAATTCTTCCCAGTAGAGGTAAAAAAAAGACGGGCTGCCCAAGCCGCTTCAGCTAAAAGCGCTTCAGCTAGAAACATGAAACTCAAAATTGTAATCCATGGATTACGGGTTACTTCACTGAACAGTCACTTTTTCGAAATTTGACCAGGAACGGCGAAAAATTGGAATTCCAAGGGGAAAAAGTGCTCGCCCTAACTGACTGCTCAAACCCTTGTAACTTGGAAGTTGAAATTTGTTCTGAAGGTTTCTTCCCCGGCGCAGAGATCCTCTTAGACGAGATTTTTCGAACTTCATATGGGGAGGGGAAAAAAGGGAAAGGTCTAAACATTTATTCTCACTTAGTCATTGAACGAAATATTAAACAACAAAGTTTTTGTTTGTTTAGAAAATGTCGAATTTTTTGCCAACAAAGCATCATTTGCCGAAAGTTTTGATTTACTTCTTCAATTTCAAAAAAGGGCAGCTGAAGCACATCCAGCCGTGGAAAACCATCCGCAAGTATGGTTACAACAGGATGGAGCCACAGCGCACACCGCGAGGGACACAATGGCTCGTTTAACTCAAACCCCATCGGTGATTTTAGGTCACCCCGCACTTATATCGATGGTCATAAGTTGACAACTAAAGTCGAAGATTATTAAATAAATTCGAAATTTAATTGAAAATGTTGTGGATTCTACCACATACTTAATAATCAAATTGTATATCATTGTAACAAATCTTTTTGCACCTTTTACCATTTATGTCTTAATCGTCCGTCCACTAAATATATTTTTTCTTTTACAAAAAAATGCCTATAATATAAAACGAAACGAAATTGTTATTGACTTTTAATCCAAAAAGCTTTTAGATCGTAACTTTTATAGCTTCGTTAAATGTTTTATCTTTTTTAAATTTTATTTATGCAACGGCTGCTGCTGATGCTGCCGCATTGTACAGCGTAGTAAAACCCAAACTCATATCAACAACATCATCACCACCATCGGTTGTCCCCATCAAAAACATAATCATCAAATTCCCGACTTAATTAAGTTGCTTGTTTCATTAACTATTCACACTTTCAGCTATTCTGCAAAGTCTATCAATGGTGATTGTGGCAACATTATATTGGTCGCTATAAAAATTAAAAGAGTGCAAATCATTAAAAAAGATTTTGTAGAACTATTTACAATTTTATGCAGTTTTGTTGATGTGTTGTTGTGCTAAAAGTTGCAGGTTTTTTATGTATTTTGGAAACTCTTTTTTTTTTAAGTTTATCAACAATTTTAACAGTTAAGGTGCTAAAGTCTTCCTAAGTCTTTAAAAGATAATTTAGTAGATTTTTATGATGATGGACTTTAAAATTTTTTCAATTTAGTATAAAACTGGTATCGTATGTATTTATATTTAATCATACTTTATTTTATGTTCTTAGTTTAATTTTTTCATTTCCGTTTAAAATTAAGTACTTTTGGATAATTGTCTAAAGAAGATTTTTTATTTCAAATTATTACTGTTTTTCTTTATACTAATTAACCGGATACTATTTCATAAAAAGTTAATTTTTTTTTATTTTAATCATTAACTATCAATAATAAAATATTAACCCTCCTTAAATACACTTATAAAATATAAAAACCAAAACCCTTTAAGCCACATCCGGTCTGCTCATGTTTTTAAATATTAAAAATGTTAAAGCAATTTTTAATACCTAAATAAACCATATTTTTAAAACATAAATTTCAACCCGACCAATTTGGCAGAAAAAATAAATAAAAACCAAAATTTGTAGTTGACACGCAACCTAAAGAAATGATACGCCTGAACACAGATTTTTAGGTTAAAATTAGAAAAAGTAAAAAATAAAACAAATCCAACTTTAAGTGGATAAACCAAAACATTAACTAAAATACAGACACATATATGCATTCCTCACATATACAATACATATGAGGCTTTCCATTCCCGCAATAAAACAAATATCAGATCAAAATCAAATTTACAGTATTTATGTATTGTTGAATACAACATGAAACCAATGGCCATTACTATAAAAGAGTATTTTAAATTTAAAGTCGACTTCATTTTTAATCATACGGTTTTGTTCATTTTGTATATGAAAACCCTACAAAAATATTTGTATTTTCAAACATTATGATTGGTTGAAAATAAATTAACCAATCAGATTGCTCCAAAAATAAACCAAGTCAAGGCATACTGCCACCCAATATTTTAACTAAAGTCGACATTAACTAAAATATACATTTGAAAAGTTTAGATAGTAAGGGTGAATATTTTTAATTTTTAAAATTTTAAAATTCATTTTCGACAATTTTTGTAATGCAATTAGACAAATATGAAAGTTTTTAGACAATTTTAAACAATTAGCGTGTTTTTTAATCACCGGGATTTAGAATTTTTCATACAAAAAATGGATTTATTAAATCCAAAAAAAAAGCTGGATTTAATAAATCCACAATAAAAGCACAAATATATGAAACAGCCTATTAATTTAATGTCAGAAAAAAATACGAATGAAAATTAAAAGAGAAACAAAAAAAATTGAAAAACTAACAAATAAAAGGTTTTTCTTAAATTTTTTTTATGAAATATGTTTAGAAAAAAAAACTACACCTCACCAAATACATATTTTTCATCTTGAACATGGAGAAATAGCTCAAATAGAAATGGCAATTTTTCACTCTACAGTAAGTAATTTAATTAAATCCAATTAATGAATATTAAATATTGAAATGGAATTTTTCAATTGTGTAAAAATATAAATTGAAGTGGAAAAACTGAAAAGGCAGACTGTTTATCGCTCTTTTATGTAAAATATAATTATAAATTAAAAGTTAAAGTAGAATCCTTCATCATCGAATTCGGTATTAAAAATTAGGGTGAAAGAAGTGTCGGACAGAAAATTTTTTTAAAATAGGAAAAATCTAACCCCATCTGTTGAGCACTTTTAGAAATACTTTTTGGATTTATGAAATCCAAGTGATTAGAAAAAACGGCTAATATTTAGACAATTTTGAAAGCTTTTTTGAACAATATTAAAATATTTTTGGACAATTTTGAATGATTTTTGAAAAATCTTAAAACAGTTTTGGAGAAATTTAAAACAATTTTAGATAATTTTGTAATACCTTAGACAATTTTGCAACAGTTTGGAGGCTATGAACTAAAAAGCTTTAAAAAAGTTCGCCAACTCTCCATAAAATGGCGCGCAACAACTGTTCTAAAATTCAACACCTCGCGCAATTGAAGTGTTGCCATATTTGCAGACCTTCGTGTTTCAACAACTTTCATCTCTTCTCTATTATTTTTTTTAAATTTTTGTATAAAAAAATTTGGTAAAACCGATTTAACGCTTTTAACAACTTATTTTTTTTTAACAATTGGTATGGAAAGCCTCATATACTATGTACGAAAGTATCTAACACATAATTGTGATATAAGAAGCCCTAATGATACTTTAATGAATTAAATTATCAAATATTTATGTTTGATGAACCAACAAATTACAAAAGATGATAATTTAAAACTCTAAAGCAACAACAATTGGGCCATTAAAATATCGCTTGTGGTTATACTGGCGTTTTTTCTAATTTTGATTTTCATTAACTTTTCTTGGGATTATTGTAGCACTAGCTCTAAAATTGAGGAAGTGCGAATTTGAGGAAAATTAAATATTGTACTTAACCCTTGTCATCCTGGTTTCAGTATTGAACAAAATATATAACAAAAATATGTCATGTAATAACCCAGCAAAACCTTGGTAATGGGTTGGACCTTTTTCACGCATTGCCTGGCAATGGTTACCCCTTTACCCTTGGTTTTACTTAGAAACCTACGTTACTAATATTGTGATAAATCAATGCTTATATGGGTATGAAATAATGAGTTACCGATATAGAGATATATCACTACTTATTTGGAGGCTTTAAAATAATACATTACTGATATTGTGTTATATAATAACTTATTAATAAGAGTGAAAATAAAAAGTTATTGTTATTTCATTATATAACTACTTATTATGCAAAAGTACGATTTAATAAAAATGTATAATCTACCCAGTGTGGAAAATCATTACCAGATATGTGGTTATGTAACTACATACTTGCTAATGGTAACTAGTTACTTTTGTTATTACATTTCTTATTACCTTTATATGGCGATGTCGCGAAAAATAATGAGTTGTCGTTACACACCAGCATACGAAAAATCAAAAAATATATCGTTACCTATGTGCTTACCAGTACTGACAAAAATAATGAGTTTAAAAATAGATTTTCAAAAAAAATAAATTATATAAAAAAAATATTTTTTATTGTATATTTTTTTTTTTTAATAAAATTTGCTGGTGCGGGAATCGAACCTGGGTCTACAGATTGCCAGTCAACAGCTCTACCATCTGAGCTATATCAACATGTAATATTTAATAGATAAAAACATAATTGACCTGCTGCACACAAGTAAGCTTACTCGCCAGCATACAAAAGATCCAAAAATATGTGGTTACATATATCCTTACCAGTGTTTAAAAAATAGTAAGTCTAAAAATAGATTTAAAAAAATTTTCAAAAAAATCTAAAAAATTATTTTCTATTTGAAATAATGATAAAAATAAGTCATTATCAGTAACTCATTATTATATGTTTTAAAATAATGAAGAAGGTAAGTGGGTGTCATTACTGGTACTCCAAAAAATAATGATACGTCATTACCGTTTCTACATGCTCAGATCGGTGTACTTTTAATCAAAGCCATTACTGGTAACGTCTTATTTTATTCCCTATATGTAACCAATGAAATATGTACTAATATGTAACGACTTATTTCACTCCATACAAGTATATACTTATTTTAGCTAACTAGTGAATTTAATATTACAAGTAATAACTTATTTCAATACTTCCTGCGTAATCACGTATTCTAGCCTATACCGGTACGACTTAGGGAACCATTTACCTCCAATGACACCCCCATGTTAAAATAATGTGTTATGCGACCAAAGTGTAAGTAAATACAATTTTTGGTTTCTTATTCCATTTCCCTTTACCCTGTAATAGAAGGTTTTCCTATGAAATACTCGTACACCATTTTTAACAAATTTTAGCATGCTGAATATGAATATTTCAGCATTTCAAATGTTCTAGAAATTTTTTAGAAATAATATTAGAATGTTTTGCTTACGCACTTGAAAATACAACAGAACAGAGTTTGCTAAAGACCGAAAAATCTGAAAACCGCGGTTTCGGTTTTTCAAAATTATAAAAACCGCGGCTTCGGTTAATTTTCGGTTTTCTTGTGTTAATAATAGAATTGTTTTAAAATAAGTAAATAAGTACAAAAAGTAAATAGTTTAAAACGAACAATATACTTAATACTTAAAATTCAATTGAATTTCTCACTCAAATATATGCAACAACGCCGTTTCGAGGGCTTTGCGGGAGAAAAAAAAAAAACTATTATGAATTAAATTTTTTTATTCTTTTCTCTGCAACTAAATCTGTATTTTCAAGAGTATAGATTTAAATTTTAGCAATTTATTTAAAACAATATAAAAATAAAATTTCATAAATTTTGCGGACTACGAAAAAGAACTTTTTGAAAAATACACGGTTAAAATCTGTACTGAATATGTGAAACTCAATATCTCTTAAACCACTTGACTTTTGGTGCAATTTTTTTCTAAAATTATAAGCCTCAGTTTATGTTATCCGTAATAACAAAAATAAAAAATTCTTTAAAGTAATATTTAATGAAGAAAATTTTAATTACAATTAAATACAAAATTTTGTAAAATAAGAGCTGAGCCCTTTTTGAAATCCAAGATTCAATAATATCCCAGGCGACATTTTTCAAATTTTGGAGTTATAAATGAAGCATATTAGACTCGTATGTATGAGTTCATTAAAATTTTTTTCAGATTGCTCAAATTTTTGATTTATAAATGAAACCTATTAGACTTGTATTTATGAGTGCATTAAAATTTTTTTTTCATTATTGAAAAATTAATAATAAATGACACATAATGGCTCAGAAAATTATAAATTTTCCAATAATTCTCATTATTCGGAGGCTGCATCAGAAGGTGTTAGGACTCTTCTATGAATCTTTTCTGGTTTTAATTGTACACTCCGATACAATTTATTAAATTATTGTAATTGGTTAAAGTATTTAAGAAAAACCGACTCATTTTTGTCGGTTTTCGGTTTCGGCTTTGAGGCTTGAAAAACCGCGGTTTCGATTAAAACCGAACAGCAAACTCTACAACAGAATAACCTTTTATTCGAGAATAATTATCTCTTCAAATATTTGTGTACTTTTTACAACCCAGCAAAAATAAATGAAACAACTTATAAATGAATCACTTCTTTTAAAACATCAACAGAAGTTCTTCTTTAGAAACGCTTTTTAACGAATTCCAAAGCTTCAATAAATATATGCTAGTTAGGGTTTCTTTTTCGTGAGTGATAAGAAGTTAATAAAGGGTGTCCAACCAAAACGCACGAAGTTAATTCTAAATAAAACAAAAAGTTTTTAGAGAATTATCTTAATATTTTTTATTATGATAGAAGAATCTATGACAATTATGCGTGAAACAAAATATCGGCCAAATGCTCGCCACGGCTTCTGTGGCATACCTCTATCCAAAGGTCCATATTTTTAATGACTCTGAGACATAATTGAGGTTCAATGTCGTTAATGTGCCGAATTATCTCATCCTTTAGCTCTTGAATTGATCTTGGCTTATTGACGTATACTTTTTCTTTTAAATATCCCCAAAGAAGGAAGTCCAACGGTGTTAAATCACATGATCGTGGCGGCAAATTAACATCGCCACGACGTGAGATAACACGGCCGTTGAATTTCTCGCGCAAAAGAGCCATTGTGTCGTAGGCTGTGTGGCAGGTGGTACCATCCTGTTGGAAGCACATATCGTCCAGGTCCATATCCTCAACTTCTGGCCACAATAAGTGCATTATCGTCTCGCGATAGCGAACACCATTCACGATAACTGAACACCATTCACGGTAACTGCTTGGTCGACTCCAAGAAGTACGATTCGATGACGCCGCCAGCCAATAAACCGCACCAAACAGTCACTCTTTGTGGATGCATTGGCTTTTCAGCAAACACTCGTGGATTCTCATTTGCCCAAATGCGGCAATTCTGCTTGTAAACGAATCCACTGAGGTGAAAGTGTGCCTCGTCGTTGAAGATTATTTTCTTTGTAAAGTAACCATTGACTTCTGTCTGTTCAACCCACCATTCGGCGTATTGACGACGCTTGAAATGGTCAATAGGCTTTAGCTCTTGAGTCAATTGAACCTCGTAAGCGTGTAAATTCAAATCTTTATTCAAAATTCTCATCAGTGATGTTCGTGAGATGTTCAATTGTTGAGGTTGAGGCTCTTCTGCCACACTATCGCGAACAACAACAATGTTTTCCGAAGAAGGAAAAAAAAATTTTTTTTTTTAATTTTGTGCATTTAGTTTATTTTTGAAAGGATTAACGTTTTTTTATTTGTTTTATATTATTTTATATAAAATTTAATAAAAATATCAATATTTCCAACAGAAATGTTATTTTTAATATATTTTTTCTTCAATACAAAAAAAACTTTTTTTTTTTTTGTTTTTTCCTCAGTACAAAATAAAAATAATTCTCAACTTTCCTGAAAATATCAGTACGGATATTTTTTAAATTTTGTTTTCGAAAAGAAAACAAAAAATAAAAAAATTGATGAAAACAAAATATCCATCAAGAAAAATAAATTCATTTGTACACAAGTGATTTTTTTTTATTGAGGAAAAAACAAAATAAAACGTTTTAAAAGTATTAATATCGGGTGCCTGATTCCGGCTCACACAAATTTTCATTTGAAATAAAATTTTCTTGAATTTCGACACATTAAAATTTATTTCAAACAAATGCTACCATAGAAACGTGTTTTCATAATTACACCAAAAAAAATTTATTAGTACACGTAAAAGCAATAAATAGATCTAATATATATTACCCAACTGGAACAGTACACCCAAAGAACGATTAAGTCTGACCCTAATATAATCCCCATCAATAAAATTCAGCCTTTCCCGCAACGGTCGTCCTCACAACTACGAATCTGTTTTCTGTGTGCAGAAGCCTACGGGAAGTTTATTCCACATAAGGCTGGTGTGATTGATAAACGCATTCTCTCTGCAATGCGCTGCACGATCCACTGGACAATTTACCACAAACGAATGCAATATACTTCATAAGCGAGTATTACGAATAAAAACTCGGGCTCAGGGGACAACTTCACAAAATAGACTTCGAAGCTCCTGCCCATATGTGGAAGTTGTATTAAATCTTCGGTCAGATAAATGTGGTATTAATAGTGAGTTTATAAGTTGAAGTGAACTACTTCTTGCACCTACGTAGAAAACTTAGATACTTGAATGCTTCTTCCGACACCTGAACAACATGCTTATTCCAACGAATATCACACTGAATTTTCAGATTACAGATGACAGTATTAACCCTACAGCCCTATGTAACATAGAACATTGGGCCTTTAAAGTCGACCCTATTCGCACAACCCCACTCAGAGATTGAAGAAAGGTCACGATTGAGCGGGTCATTCATAATTTGACAAATGTTGCTATCATTTACGAAGGCGTAGAACGGGTTGAAAGTTTGACCAAGAAGGTCATTAAGAGAGATAAGAAATAGGGAAGGAGAAAGAATATTTTTAATTTAATCCTTATATAAAATATATGACATGATATATCGAAATTTTAAACTCAATGTAAATATACTTGATATATAAAATTTTTTAATTAAAATCTCTCTTTTTGGTATATCTATCTCCAAAAACAATAAAGCTTGCTTTTACATACTAATCAAATGATATTTTAGGTGTAATCGTTTTCAACAAGACCGATAACTGGTCAACCTGAGTAGATGTAAAAAGTTAATGTGGACTAATGGTTTAAGTTCCAAATACAATTAATTTGGTGTTAAAAGCCAAATAAAAATTAATAAAAAAATTTTGTAAAAAAGACAAATAGAAAGTTTGAACCTACCTTCTGTTCACTAATGCCTCTAGTTAGTGTATAGTTAGGAAGTTGCAGAATTGGTAGGTGATTGTAATATTTATAAGCACAAACCTAAGAAACAAATGTCAACATCCTTGCAGTGGCAGTCAACCGACATGGTTATACTGGAATGAAAAATAAATTTGTGTAGATTAAAAATTTTTGAAGAAACTGTTTTATTGTATGATCCAGATTCTAAAACTTTGTTAAATACTGCCACAAAATGGGGTAGCTAAAACATAGTTTATTAGAAACTGTGCATTTCAAAAACATGTTGTTCAAAAACATAGAACTTGTTGTAGAGTGTTATTAGGTTTAACGCTTTTTTAAGAAAAATATTCATATTTATCTTAAAATTTTTGCATGTTTAAATAAAATAAATTTTCTTTTAAAAAACGTTTAATTTCCTTTCCAAATTGCAAGAGCAAAAAGAACAGAAAATAAATAAAATAATATAAACCCTTTTCTCTTGAGTTGCAGTTGAGAACACTGAAAATTTATGTCAATGTTTTTAAAAATAATCACACCTGAATTTGGACACGTAATGTGGGTTTTTTATTAATTGCCATTATATGTGTGTTTAAAAAAATTGTTGGCATTTATGCCATCAAAGACACGAACACATTTTTAAAACAAATTAAAATTAAACACATGCATAAAAACTCTTAAACACACATGTAACACAACAAGGACATACAGGAGTACACATAGAACAACAAATACTTTAATTGCTACAATATATAAAAATTCTCCCGTAAATCGTTGTGCGAAACGGCAAAAAGGTTGGCACATAAATGTGTTAATAATGACCGTAAGGTACCAATGGAAAATGAAAACCATCAGTCAATATGGTTGACCCTCAGCAACACCACCCACTTAAATACCCCGTCGATTTGTTGGTGCTTATACATTCAGATTCCCCAAACGGCTTTCTAAACTAATACAAACTTTTATATTTTGTCAAATTTTCACCCTCTCGTAGACATCGTCAACTTTTGAAATTATTATTAACTGCTATTAAAATGCAATGGCCGCCCCTTTAATAGTTTGCGTGTCCCTACAGATTGTTTCTATTTACTCATACCACTGGAAATAAATTTCTGGGCTTTTGCCCATTTAACGTTATATAATTGATTGCTTTTTTGTAATTTTATTGGTGGTGCCACAAACTGTGTGAATATATGTATGTTTCGTTCACATTTCATATTTCTTTAGAACAGTTTGTAGTTAGTCGTAGTTTAATTTTGCATAATTTAAAATTGTGTTACTCAAGTAATTGTTGTTTTGTATGATTTACAATATTTAGTTGCATGCCACATTGCTAAAACTTTACCAACACTTACACTTCTTTTTCAAACCTCACATACGGGCACAATGTATTCAGAGCTTTGAAGAATTAATTCCTTTTTGAATGAATTCACTACCAATCGAATTCAATTTTCTATACAATTGAATGAATTCCTTTTCTTAAGTAATTCACTGAATTCGTTCAACTGAATGCGTTCATCAAACAACAAATTCAAAGAATTAATTCAATTGCAATAGTTCTTTTTATTAAATCAAATGAATTAATTCACCGGTGAACGCGTTCAATTTTATAAATCGAACGGAAAAAAAGTGAATTAATTCCTTACTGAATTAATTCACTACTGAATTCGTTCAATTTCATTTTCGTTCAGTGAATTAAAAAAAATAAAATTACGTTCAGTGAATTAAAAAAAAAATAATAAGTTCACTGAATTGAAAAAAAATAAAATAAGTTCACTGAATTGAAAAAAAATAAAATAAGTTCACTGAATTCAAAGCCTGTTTTCTGCCGTTCAGTAGAAGAAAACAATAATGTACAAATAAAATTTTTAAATAAGCAATTTTACAGCGTGTGCTAGTAAAAGTTAACAAATTAGAAACCGGATGCTGTTTACCAACCTACATGATTCAAAAATAAAGCCTTTTACTATTAAAAATAAAAACTTTACAGATATAGATAAATTTGGAAAAAAATATAACTATATAACTAGTTTGAAAAATTAATAGTTATATTTTTTTCCAAATTTATCTATATCTGTAAAGTTTTTATTTTTAATAGTAAAAGGATTTATTTTTGAATCATGTAGGTTGATAAACAGCATCCGGTTTCTATTTTGTTTATTTTTACTAGCACACGCTGTAAAATTGCTTATTTAAAAAATTTATTTGTAGATTATTGTTTTCTTCTACTGAACGGCAGAAAACAGGCTTTGAATTCAGTGAACTTATTTTATTTTTTTTCAATTCAGTGAACTTATTTTATTTTTTTTTCAATTCAGTGAACTTATTATTTTTTTTTAATTCACTGAACGTAATTTTATTTTTTTTTAATTCACTGAACGTAATTTTATTTTTTTTAATTCACTGAACGAAAATGAAATTGAACGAATTCAGTAGTGAATTAATTCAATAAGGAATTAATTCACCAGTGAATTAATTCATTTGATTTAATAAAAAGAACTATTGCAATTGAATTAATTCGTAAAAAAATAAATCAAACGAAAGCAAATATGAATTAATTCCATTCAATATATATTGCTTAGTGAATTAATTCATCGAATTTTTAATTCAGAATTGAAAAATTGAATTAAGGAATTATTTCTTCAAAGCTCTGATTGTATTTATGCAACGGTATTCTTTATGTGCAACTACACTAACACCATTTCAGTTTGTGCTTTTGTGTGTGTACGATTATCATAACCGCTATAATAACAAATATGAATGCATGTGACATGCACTTATGTCACGCAGCTATTTTAATTGGCGACATTTCATTTTATGTCCTTAAATTGTAGAGTCCGGCCAATTTTCCTTTAAAAGTAGAAAGTTGTTTGTACTTTTAATATGTAATATAAAGGAAAAGCTTTTTTTTTTTTTAAATGAGATAATGCAAAACTTGTGTTGTACTTAAGAATAATAAAAACAATTTTTCTAAATTCACCAGTTTACTGCGATTTTGCAAACTAAATCCAGAATCAGCAAACATAAAAATCGTGGAAACAAAGTAGTCAAATTTTTTTTTTTTTTCTTACAAAGAAGTTATCCGATTTTGACGAAATTTGAATACTTGATAGAGTAAAAAAAATCTGAAATACATACACATCAGGTTCTCAATATAAGCTGTTTAGCTAGAAAACAAAAAGTATTTCGTATCAATACTAAAATTTACAGTATTTATTGCCCATTGTCATACGAATACAAATTTAAACAAATTTTTCCAAAAAGTGGGCAAAGTAGCCATGGTTAAATATTGACCAATTTTTATTATATTTAGTACTTAAATCAACTTAATGGAATTTTATAACATCGACTCAGAAGTAGCATATCCCAATAAGTTTTCTTCAATTTTAGTGAAATTCAGATATATAATAGAGGAGAAAAACGGCTATAAATACCGTATTTTTTTAGCAGCACAATCTCACGTAAAACTAACACATTCTTCTCTGAAGGGATGTCTGAAATTTCCGAAATCTAGATTTATTTGTACACTGTGTTAAAATAGTTGATAAAATAAAAACTTTTATACCCATATTGCTCGTGTTGTACACCCGGGGTTTGCCACTTATGTGAATTATTTAAAATATAAGCGCTACGGGAAAAGACGTCCTAAAACCGAAGGAAAACGAATATCGAAAAAGCCCCGTCGATTAAATTAAATAGGCATGATTTTATGTAATTTGACGAAAATTATAATTGAATAACAAAAAAGTTAGACATGTTCAAACATATTTTGTATACCCGTAGATGTGCCTCTAATCATTTGATGATACCCAATTTGTCTATTTTTCTCTGTAACTATAAGAAATAAATTAAAAAAACGAAAACTCTGGTCATTTTTTATCCCAATTTTTAATCCCTTAACATAAGATTGGGCCGCTATAAAAAAAATACGTGCGCATTATTTTTTTTTCTCCATCAAATATCCGAATCTCATTAAGATCCAAGAGAATCCATTGGGATACCTTCCTTGTCAAAAATACTCACCGTGGTACTCGGCTTTGTTTTGGAGAAAGCATTCGTTTAATATTAGAGATCACAAAATTTAAAAAAAAAATTAAAATGCAAAAGATCGAACAACACTTTTTATTTTATTATATAGAATTAAAGATATTTTAGATATAAAAGACATATTTTTTTCTCTTGCTTAATACATAACTATAGACTTATTTCCTTATACATACCCGGTGAAAAATGCTCATATACGCTCAAACATGTTCATATATGGTTTATGTATAGACACATATGAACAAATATGGATTTTTTATGAACATATATGGATTTTATATGAACATATATGGAAGTATATGTGATTCCATATATGTAAAAAATTTCATATACAGACATATATGGAAGCATCTGTTATTTCATATATGGAAATGGCACTCATATATGGACAAATATGAAAGTATATGTCATTCAATTTATGCAAAAGGGACTTGTATATGAACATATTTCGAAGAATACATTTTTCCATATATGTAAAAGGAACTCATATTTGGATAAATATGGAATTATATTTAATGCAATGAATAAAAAAAGGAACATATGTAGCGCCTAATTTGAATGTCATACATAAATTTATATCTATCGTACAACCTTATAATAAAGGACAGCAACGTTCGCATGTATTCGCATATATTTAATAAATGTATATGTTCATATATTTCCATATATGAACATATACTTAGGTGTTACCTTATTTTTCGGATCCATACATATATGGTTGAACCATAAATGTTCATATATGGACATTTTTCACCGGGTATTTAAAATTTTGTAGGGACATGTAATTTAGTCTAATGCATTATTACACTAATTCAGTTCAGTATTGATCGTCGTTCAAACAAGTTAAATTTTCTAATGCAGGCGGCTAATACATTTTGTGCTAGTTGCTACAGTAAAAGTGGTAGCGTTTCTATTAAATGTTCAATTTTTAGTGCATATTTTCATCAAAAATGCTCTGGTGTTAATAATGGTTGTGACCTGAATCTTTTAATAACTTCTAAAAATATTGTGTATAAATGCAATACATGTGTTGAAACATCTAATGATATATTTGTTATAGTGTCAACCTTATCAAATGATTTAAAGGAATTAAAAACCCAATTCCATGCATATATTAACAAGAACAATAAATTGAGAGTGTTTCTTTTGTAAAGAGAAAAACTCATGTCGAAACAGGTTTACCTTCAAAAAGTAGTAAACAAAAAGGAGGTCATTCAACTTTGCGTAATTCTTTATCAAGTTCTGCAAACTGTAATGTTTTTAATTCGTCTAATTGTCATCGTATTGATGATGATGCTATAGTTGTAACTACTGAACCAATTGATCATGCTGTAAATGATAATAAAGTGAGAATACGAAGAACAAGCCTATGTTTTTCTGACAGTGCTGTTAATTATGCTGCTGCTGCTAAATGTAATACTCATCTGTCTAAGGGTAATCGTGCTGATGCTAAGCCTGTTGTTGTTGCTGCTGTAAGTGCTGATGCTGTTTTTGTTACTTCTGAAGTAATTGGTCATACTTTAAATGGTAACAAATCTCAAATATCTGACAATTCTGTTAGTTATGCTAATATTGCTAATGAGAAAATTTATGATAATGCTAATATTAACTCTCAAGCAGAAAAAAGTATCCCAGCAAGCAATTCTAGTTGGATTACTTCAAAATCTAATGGGAAGTGTAAACGTTTTGTTATCGGAGACAATTGTAGCAGTGATTTAGACGTTATTGCAAATCAAAAGTGGGCTCATGTATCCTCGTTTAAGCCTACAGTAACAGCTGAACAAGTTTTGGAATATATTGGAAAAAATGCCAACATTGAAAAAAATAATCTGAAATGTTTTAAATTAGTTAAAAAGTATACTAATTTAAATACTTTAAGCAAAATTTCGTTTAAAATTGGAGTCTCTGCTGAATCATATCAGAAGCAATTTGATCCCTCTTTATGGCCGACTGGTGTAAGAGTGCGGCCATTCCAATTCTTTGCTAAAACTATGTCTTCTTAAAATTATTGTAATATGAATACTTTTTTTATATTTAAATCATAGTCTGTAAGGAAATTTTTGTTCCATAGACTGAATTATAATAATAAATAATAGAAAAAAGTCCGTAAAAAATTTAGTTAAAACTGCTAAAAGTTGGTTAAAAATGATGCTGCAGAAAAATACTGCTAAATTAGCACATTATTTTTGCTATATATTAGTAATATAGGAACAGCAAAAATAAAACCGTTAAATATACAGACTTTTAGTTATATTTGAGCTAAATTTTTGTAAATGGAGAATAGCAAATTAACCTGCTAAAATCAGCAAAAAATTTTGCTTAATAATTAGTAGCCTAAAAAATCACCAAAAAATTTAAAATTTTCGTAGTTTTTTTCGATTTTTTTTTTTTAATACAAATAAAAGTCGAGCCTTTTCAAAAAAGCACTTTAGAATTTTTTAACAAATATGTCTGCTGATTTTAGCAGAATAGACTGCTATTTGCATTCAACTAAATTTAGCTTTAAAAAAGCAAAAATTTTGTAGATATAACAGTTTATATTTGCTATTTTTAGTCTACAAATATTTAGCAAAAATTTCTGCAGATTTTGCAGTACAATTTGCTATTTTGAATTAACTAAAAGTTAGCCTAATTATAACTAAAATTCTGTTTTTGCTTTTTTCTCCTATATTTGCTTCTTTTTGTTTGTTTTCTTGGATTGTTTGTTTTTGCTCACAAAAGAAATTTTTTTTTTCAAAAAAGCTGTTGTTTTTCCAAGTTTTTTACTTTTGCTTTTTCTTGGTTTTTACAAAATTTTTTTTTGCTTTCAACACATTGGATTTTACTTTTTTCTGTCTTCTCTGATCATTATCAATCAAAACCACGATTTTGAATTTTGTTTGTCAGTTAGGTCATCGGTACGTATAATCAATATCGTATTTATCACATTAATTATACGTACTGATGTCCCAACTAGACAGACGACTTTTTATTTGAATCGATTTATCGTGCAAATAATTATTAATAATATTAAGTATTATTGTAGTTTCAATAATTTCATTTAAGAAGGGAACATAAATAATGAACTCTGTAAAAATTCATACGTATGAAAAATATTTCCCTGAAGATCGTATTTTCATACACAGAAAAAACAGTAGGCAACAACAATGGGAATTTGTAGAAGTAATCACATTTTCTTTTAAATTGAAAATTTATTTCCAACAATTTTTTTGTTTGATATATTTGTAACTCGTTTGTAAATCGTTATCTTTCATATACAAATTGTTTAAAAATACAAATTCAAAGTTACAAAAAAAAATTTTTTTTTTTGGATTTATAAATGTTGGTGCCTTTTTAAAAAGTTTTTGTTTTTACAAATTTGGTATGAGAAAGGTGTTTAAAAATTTAATTAAAATTTTTTAAATTCTTTCTGTATACATTCTTATTTTTTCTGTCCCATCTGTCATGTAAAATTTTATACAACTCGGTGTGAACTACTAGGTAGTTTTATATTTTTTAAATTTCAGCCTGGATTAGTCAGACTTAAAAGCAGACAAGGAAAAATTCTGAATTTTATTTAAAAATCCATAAATATTTGAAATTTTATTTTTGTTTAAAATAAAATTCCCAAAAATGTAAGAATTTTAAATTTGGAAAATAAAAATCTCAAAATTTAGAGAATTTTATTTTTAACAAATGTTTGAATAATTCTTTGAATAGTTATTTGAAAAATTCAAAATGAAAAAATAAAAACCCAAACGCTTACAATAAAAAATATTAAATACACAAAACTTGAAATCAAACCAGCAATTTGGCATTTTTTTTTTTAATTTTTTCGGGGTTTGCTAATTTTATTAGCAAATTAATATTTTTATATGGTGTCTTATATGCAAATTTCGCAAAATATCTCTTTGAATAATCGTTTGGTGGGTAAACTCAATTCGAAATAAAGTACAATAGAAAACTAAATATACAAACTATATAACTAAATCCGCTATTTCGAGTTCTTTAGTTTTTATGGTGTTCGCAGATTTGATCGATAAATTAATACCTTATATTCAAAAAGAGCAATTGTGGAAATTTGTATATGTTACAAAAAATTAATTAAAAAACTTAATCAACGATTTGTTTCCGCTAACGAATATATTGATGCAAAAATTTTCCTTTTTGCAAAATATTTTTTTTTCGAATTATTTTTGCAAACTAACCACTAAACTTTTTTATAAAAAATGGGTATTATTATTCCGAGATTATATATATATTCCTCTAACTCCCACTGGAGCATAGAGCGCCTAGATTATGAATTTAAAATAACCGCACTTAAAAAATTGCAAAATAATAGCGAAACGCGAAAAAAGTCTTTATGGTACAAAATATTTGATAAAAGACATATTCAGCGCTTTACATTCTGCAAACGAATATATTTATACAAACATTTTCCTTTTTACAAAATTTTTTTGCGAATTTTTTTGCAAACTAATCACCAAACTTTTTTATAAGAAAGGGTTATTATAGTTCCTAAAATATGAATTTAAAAAAAGCGCACTTAAGAAATTGCAAAGTAATGGCGGAACGCGAAAATAGTCTTTATGGTGCAAAATATTTATTAAAATATTATTATTATAGTTCCTATATTATGAATTTAAAATAACCGCACTTAAAAAATTCAAAAATAATAGCGGAACGCGAAAAAAGTCTTTATGGTACAAAATATTTGCTAAAAGGCCTATTCAGTGATTTACATTCTGCAAGCGAATATATTGATACAAAACATTTTCCTTTTTGCAAAAATTTGTTTGCGAATTTTTTTTTGCAAACTAACCACCAAGATTTTTGTTAAGAAATGAGTATTAAAGTTAATAGATTATGAATTAAAAAACCGCACTTAAAAAATTTCAAAATAATGGCGTAACGCGAAGAAAGCCTTTATGGTACAAAATATTCATTAACAATCTTAGTCAGCTTACATTCTGCAAACGAATATATTAATGCAAACATTTTCCTTTTTGCGAAAATTTTTTTCGCGAATTTTTTATTGAAAACGAACTTCCAAACTTTGGTATAAGAAATTAGTATTTTAGTACCTAGATTATAAATTTAAAAAAACCGCACTAAAAAATTGAAAAATTATAGCGGAACGCGAAAAAAGACTTTATGGTACAAGAGATTAATTTGAAAACTTAATCAGCGATTTATATTCTGCAAACGAATGTATTGATGCAAACATTTTTCTTTTTCCAAGATTTTTTTTCGCGAATTTTTTGCAAACTAATTACCAAACTTTGGTATAAGGTATTATGGTCTCTTGAATATAAATTTTAAATAACCTCACTTATAAAATTCCAAAATAATGGCTAAATGCGAAAAAGCATGTCGTGATATTATTGTATGAAGGGAACAAAATGTTCAGAAATACTCTTAATATAAAATTTTGTTAACTACATGCTTATCTTTATCACAAATTAAAATTTTTACCAATTTCAAATACATTTATGTATATTTTTTTATAGGAAAATAAAACTCCATAAAATTCAAAATACTATTCAATAGAGAATTTTTCCTTTAAAACTCTTTACTGAATTTAAAAAGATATCATAAAGAATTTTATTTAAAAGTTATGAAGTATTTTTTTCTAAAAAATACTTGAAGAATTTTATCACTAACGAATTTAAAATTTTAAGCTTTTCTGTTGTCTGCTTAAAAGTAGCAAGAACCGTAACTGTTATGACTTTTATCCACGGTTGGTTACCGTTATCGTTATAATACCGTTATCGATAAAATACCGTTTCAAATTGAATACCGTTACCGTTACCAATACCTCTAAAAAATTTTACAATTACCGTTATCGTTACCGATACCGTTATTTTTATGGGTAGTTACCGGTATTTTACCGGTATTTATTAATTTATATATAAATGCAAATTTTTTAACTTTTTTGTAATAATCTTCAGTCTTTTTTTCTACAAAAAAATTTATGGATAATAGACCGACTCACGAAAAAAAGTAAAAAAAGTGCCCCCTTCAAAATAAACCTTGGTTTGTTTTATGATGATTCCCAAAATATTTCGGGTCTAGCAACGAGATCTCACGAGCTGGTATTTTTTTTAGTTTTTGTAATAAATTTGCATTTTAGCTGTAGAGAACATACTCAATATGCGTATCATATGAAAGGCACGTACATCGGTATATATAACAAATTCAAGCGTATCCAGACATGTCCTATTTTCAAGGATATTCTATAAAAAAACAAATTTTTGACTCTTTTGTACGGAGATGTTTGTTATTGAAATTGCAAACTTACACCCATAGAAATAAATCTGTAAAAATAGCAGAAAAAGTTACTAAAAATTAGTCAAAAATGATGCTGCAGAAAAAACTGCTAAAATTAGCAGATTTTTTCACTAAATACTAGTAAAATGAGAACAGCAAAATTAAAACTGTTAAATTTACAGAATTTTAGTTATATTTAGGCTAACTTTTAGTTAATTGAAAATAGTAAATTGTACTGTAAAATCTGCATAAAATTTTGTTAAATATACAAAATTTTTGCTATTTTTATGCTAAATTTGGTTGAATGCAAATAGCAGTCTATTCTGCTAAAATCAGCAGAAATATTTGCAAAAAAATTGTAAACTGCTGTTTTCAAAAGGCTCTATTGCATTAAAACTTCGAAAATTTAAAATTTTTTAGTGATTTTTTAGGCTACTAATTATTTTTGCTGATTTTAGCAGGTTAATTTGCTATTCTCCATTTACAAAAATTTAGCTCAAATATAACTAAAATATAACTAAAATTTTTGTATAATATCCTTGCAAACCGGACATTTCTAGGAATGATTGAACATGTTATATATGCCGCTGGACGCGCCTCAAAAAACCCTTTCATGTGATACCAATATTGTGTATATTGTCTTTAGCTAAATACCAAAATTCTGCAAAAAAACTAAAAAAAAGACCTTTTTTAAAAACGGTCCAGCTCGTGAGGTCTTATTCCTAGACCCCAAATATTTTGGGAATCATCATAAAACAAACCATGGTTTATTTTGAGGGGGGCACTTTTTTTGCTTTTTTTCTGTCCATAATGGATAACAATTTTAGTTATAAAAACTCCAAGCATTGAATTTAAAGCTTATAATCTGCATTTTTAACACTCAAAATTGAATATATGTTAAGTTTTTACTTGTTTTTATATGTTTTTAACATAATTTATAATACCGGTACATACCGGTATTGCTGTTTCGATAACGGTATACCGTTACCGAAACAGTCTTAAATACCGTTACCTTTACCGTTACCGAAACAAATTAAATTCGATACCGTTACCGTTACCCTTACCGTTATTCGTTTCGGTAACCAACCTTGCTTTTATCATTAAAGTCAGATGAAAAATTATTTTTAAGTGAATTTATTTTAAATTTAAAAAGATTTGGTTTTAGACCGAAAATAAGAAGAATTTTCGATTAACTGATTTGCATATTATTTTAAATTAAAGTTGATCAAGTTGGGCCTGTGAAAGTATTTCAAAATTTCTCCCAAATATTTGAATTATTTAAGAAATATTGGTGCCTCTTCCTACGAAAAATCTGTGGCTCTTAGTTGTGACTGTATTCCCCATGTATTTATTTGTTGTCGCAAAGTCATAATAAATTATTCTACTCTAGTAGAGCAAACATTTCGTCCGTTTTGCTCTATCTCGAGATATGGGCCATTTTATGAAGTGTAAATTTTACTTTTGGATAGAGATACCCCCAAACACGGTTAGAGGTAGTCGAAATTTTCATCAATTTTGCACTATATATCTTAGTTTTCGAGATATGGGCCATTTTAAAAAATCGGGAAGGAACGAAATAGCGCCATCTTTAAAACTTCGATACATTGGCGTTCAAAGAAATGTTAAAATTGAGAGAAAAAATTACAAAAAAATATGCAAATATGGAAAATAAAAATATAAACAGAAATTAGCGATCAATTTTCATTCTCAAAAATTTTTATTTTCAGATATTTCATAAATTATTGCACTTTTTTAATTTCTGAATATCATGTACCAATATTTTTCTTATTATTTTCTCATAATTTGGAGGTTTTTTCTGCCTCTTTATTCACATTTTGAATTTTTTTTCTGCGGAAATTCCCGTATATTCGTGCACCCAGAAAACAGATTCGGTGCCGACAACCCCATTTGTTGCCAATCGAATGGTTCAGTTTCAGCAAATGAATTTTTCGGTTGCGGATACCGAATTATTCTTGGTACAACTGAAATTCCGTTGCATCAGTCAAATTAATGCTGTCTCAATTGGTTTTCTGTTACCAGATCTGGAAAATTCGGCTACCACAACCGAACCATGCGATTGGCTACAAATGCGGTTATCAGAACTGAATCTGTCTTCTGGGTGTGTATGCTACCATGGCATCATAGCGTAATTGACTCCATTGTTTTGTACGATGTTCGGTCCGATGTGCGATCCGATAGCGATTGGGACCCTAGTCATCCCATCATTGGTAAATATTACACTGAAAATATTATTACAGTAACTGACTGTAGTTTATTTAAAAAGTTACGTACATTTATTTTTAAATTATTATTCAGTTAAAATACAAAGAAATATATTTTTTAACTGTTTTTGTCGTTTACTTAAAAAATAAATTACATATAAATACGGATTTTCTGTTACAGTTAATATTTTCATTTAAAATGTTTTGTTAAAAAAAGAATTCCTTTTCGATTTCTAGGTCAGTAAAAAAAATTAAATAAACTAAATATCATTTATTCTTACGGATTTTGTAGTTAATTTTTTGAAATTTAAAAAAAACGAAATAAATGAAAAATCATTAGTTTATAAGGATTTTGTAGTTTATTTATTAACATTTAAAAATAAATGAAAAGTTCTTTTGATTTAAATGAAAAGTCAGTAGACCGGTTTTCAAGTGATTTTTCATTTATTTTAAATTACATTTTCAGTTAATTTAAACTACAAACTATTTTGAGTGTACCTATGAATCGTTAATTATATCTTTCTTGGACAAACTTATCATCTAAATGATATCGTTAAATTAGGTGAATAAAATACAAAGTAAATAATTTTGTTAATTTAAAAAATATAAAACAAAAACTTAAATGGTTTTAAATATGTGCATTTTCACACACATAGTTTTAAATAAACCTACGAAATTATATTTAACATAATTGTTATTTTTCTGGAGGAGTTTTTATCGGTTCATTCATATAAAAATCACTCAACCTAAACTGTGAATCTACCTATTTTATGTAAAATAGAACAACTTTTAATTTCTTAATGAATCCACCAACTCAACCTTACCAGCGGAAAGGTAAAATTTAGAAAAAACAAAACTAACCAAAATGTTAATTTATGTGTTAGTGGTCATGTAACTTAAGTATCTTTAATTAATGATTTGTATTTACATTAGCATTAATTTTTTCATTGCTTTGTATAACTTCCTCATCTTCGTCTTTGGCTACTTCCCAAGATCAACCCACGATTAACATTTAAATGTGGCATGTTTTATGAATATTTAATATAAGGGTGGCTTTTACGCAAAAATATAATATTTTCGTAAACTCAAGAAAGAATTATACAAAATTGTAAAAGATTTTAATCTTTTATCGAAGATTTTAAAATAATTTGATATTCAAATTTATTCTGGGTAAAAACGCAAAAAATCTAATTTCTGAACTCATAAAAAAAATATTTTTTAAAATCTTTGCTGTTTTAAGTAAAAATTAGTTAAAAGTGGTGCTGCAGAAGTAATTGCTGAAATCGTTGGAATCTGTTTGCTAAATATTAGTGATATAAACCAGCAAGAAAAATCCTGTTAAATGTTCCAATGTTACTTTCATTTGAGTAATATTTTAGTTAATTGAAAATTATAATTTACTTTCATGAAATTATCCATCAAATTAGAAAATATATTTGCTGATTTTGCAAGCATTTTTGCATTCAACTACAATTTATTTAAATATAACTATAATCGTATGCATATAAGACTTTTTGTTGTTTTGGCTTTACTAATGTTCAGCAACATTTTTATACCCTACACCACTATGTGGTCAGGGTATTATAAGTTTGTGCTGATGTTTGTAACCCCAAAAAATATTGGTCCTAGACCCACCTTATAGTATACCGATCGGCTCAGAATTTTTTTTTATTTCGATTTAACGATGTCCGTCTCTCCGTCCGTCCGTCCGTCCGTCTCTCTGTCTGTCCATGCATTCTTGTACGCACTCTACAGGTCGCAAATATTAAGATATTTTGATGAAACTTGGTACACCGACTTATATCAGCCCAAGGACGACGCCTATTAATTTTGGTTAAAATCGGTCCATCTTTAGACCTAGTGCCCATATAAGGCTCTTACCAAAATTATATTGTTTATACGCTGCAGGTCGCAAATATTAAGATATTTTGATGAAATTTGGTACACCGACCTATGTCAGCCCAAGGATGAAGCCTATTGATTTTGGTTAACACCGGTCCATGTTTAGACCTAGTGCCCATATAAGGGTCCTACCAAAATTATACTGTTTATACGCTGCAGGTCGCAAATATTAAGATATTTTGATGAAATTGGGTACACAGACCTATGTTGGCCCAAGGACGAAGCCTATTAATTTTGGTAAACATCGGTCCATGTTTAGACCTAGTGCCATATAAGGGTCCCCCCAAAATTGGCTTGGTTACAGACTGCAGGTCGCAAATATTAAGATATTTTAATGAAATTTGGTGCGCTGACTCACATTATAGAAAATTTTGACACAAGCCCCATTTTAACCCATTCGAATTTCGGATCCAAACATTAGTTGGCTTTTACCCAGACTGGTGTAGGGTATTGTATAGTCGGCATGCCCGACTTTAACCTTTTTACTCGTTTTTGTTAATTTTGGTAAAGCAAATTGCGTTGGGCAATTTATTTAAATTTAACTGAAATGTAAATAAAATTTTGTTGATTCTTTTTCAGCAGATTTTCTGATATTCGTTAGAATCTACTGAAAATGACAGTTAAAACAACTGTATATGTAGTTAAAAAAGCAAAAATGACTAACTAAAATAACAAAAAATTCTGTCGTTTCTTTCTGTTGGAAAACAATGCTGTAAAAATAAATGCAATAATTGTTTTTGATAATTTTTTATTTTTTTCAATATTTTTTAATAAAAAAATATAAAAAACCATTTTTTCTTTTCCATTACAGAAAAATATGTGATTACTTAATTTTTTTTTTTTTAATTTTAAATCCAAAATTACAAAATAACATTTCTGTGCATTGAGGAATGAATAAAATTTTCTAATTGTGAATTGCAAACCAAAGGGATACATAACTGTAGAAATTGTCTGAGTGCATGAGTATATTTAACAACTTTTTTACTTTTTTTTATCTACTAAATAAATGTTATCTTAATAAGTTTGAATTTATAATTAGTTAAAAATTTATATTAAAAAATTATATAATTTGTTTGGTACTTAATTATTTATTTATATGTATATATATATTTTTTTTTATATCTACTATGATTTTTTTTTTTTTTTAAATTTACATAATTTAAATAATGAAGTATTAATTGCTAAGCTAAGTAATGATAATTATAACTTAAGTTGAAATATTATATTGTATATTTTGGCTTATCATCGTATCAAATTTAAACACATTATTTATATTTTCCCATTTTTTTTTTGGGGTATTTAAAAAATTAGTATGTTTAACTATGGTGGCGTATATAATAAATTAGAAGTTTTATCATCAAATTCAGATAATGAAACACAGGTGTTGGCTTAAAGTTGTTGTTCTAATTTTGACGTACACTTTAATATACAGTGCGTTATACTTTCAAGTGTAATAAAAGTAATAATCATATGCTTCGGTGATTTTTTTTCATAAGAGAATTATTTTTTAACAAATGCTTTCATTGCTATTTTTTATAACTTTCGGAAAATAAATATTAGTAAATGATAACAAAACTGGCAGAGGCCTAACAGAAAAAATAAGGTTTTCTATAAATTTAATGCAACGACAGATTTTTTTTAAATTCGTAAAAAAAACAATATTTCCGACACAGGAGTAGACGTTACCTTGTTGCGCTATAGAGTCCCTCTAAACATTGCCATACATAAAGTAAATCAGTTTTGAGCTCCTTAAACTTAGCTACTTAAACAAGTAACACTCGTTGAGTTGGTTCATTGGGCTCGGACGATAAATTCTTCATTGTAACATTCCCAAAAAAAAAAAAAAAAAAAAGAATAAAACATTTCATACAAATACGAATTTGTATGAAAAATTTTTCATACAAATTCGTGTATTCCGAAATATGGTTTCCGAAATATGACGTCACGAATATTTTAAAAAACGCAAAATTTGACTAAAGTATGATTACAAAATCAACAATAACTTAAAAACTATTCAAGGTATAAAATTTGTTTTGGTATTATTTATTAGGTAAGAGATGGTTTAAAATGGTACGCATATCGATTTTTTTCATGGAAGGGTCAAAGGTCATTTCTTGGAGTCTTTAGTTCAAATTCCCATTGCTCAAAATGCGCATTTTTTAAAATTCTTAAAAATATATGTGGGTGATATCAAAAAATGTGATAAAAACCGTGTAACCACCGAATTTCTAATGCATGGATTACATTTGAGTTACATATTTCGATATACATCAGCGCATTGTCACCTGTTTTACAAAATTTATAACAATCTGACCAATTTTTGGTTAATACATAAAATTTGTGACCAATTTTATAGGCCAAATGTAAACTCCGTAACAAGTAACTCATAAGGTTTTTTAACTTTAATAACTTATATTTTAATAACCAATAAAGCTAAACACTAACTGTAAGAATTTTTATGAAGAGGAAAAGTGCCGTTTTTAATAAAAATTAATACATTTTACAAACTTTTTCGTATATCTTAGATATCACGACTTCAACTCTGTAACGATTTTTCGTCATAATTTTTGATAAAAATGCATATACCAGAATTTTGGAGTTATCTATTATTTATATTGCAAAAAGTATAATGTTATTTATACTCAAATGATCGTTGGACTGAAAGTAATCATCCAGTATAATAGACTTGAAGCTTTTCTGCAGCATGTAACATTCTCGAGATAAAAAAGGATGTCTTTAATAAGATTTGAAAAAATGTTGTAAACTCCGTTCCTAATTTTTACACCAAACTATTTAACGAGTAGGAAAAACAATGTCATATTTGGATTCACCTTGTAAGCATCATGCGATTTTGTTTCGGAAAAAAATTCTGACAAAGCGTTTCTGAAAGAAAACGAAAAAAGTAACCCAATGTAAACTCCGTAACTGTAAACTCCGTAACCACAATTGTTTGCATCAGGTTTCATTCAAATAAACCATAAACAGAGGTGATTCAACTAATATTTATGCGTCAAAAGACGATTCAACTAATAATTTTGCGTCAAATCAAAAAAAATGAACAGTTTTTTACCCTAAGCTGCTGGAGCGAAAAACGATTGATTTTGCATTTCATTGGTTTTGAATCGATATTTCGAGTCATTACTGACATTGGTTTGACAAATTAAATTTGTTTCACACAATTTAGGAATTTTTTGATCGCGAAATGTTATGTTTTTATTATATTATTTTGTAACTGCGCAACCGCTGTTTGGATTTTAAAAAATTTTATATTTTTAAAAATCATTTAAAAGGACCAAAAATACAAAATTAAGAAAAAAATAAAAAAATTTTTTAGCGGAATGAATTGTTTTTTTATTCACGAAACCGCCAATTTGATAAACACAAATTATATATCATTGGAAAGCAAGTTGAAAACCCAAATACGAAAAACTAATAAATTGAAGAAAATTCGTACGCAATTTTTTTTTTTATTATATCTTTTGCTTGCAGAAATGTAAACTCCGTTACAACAAAAAAAAATTAAAATTGTGCAAGAAAATTTATTGCGACAACTTGTAGAAGAGATTTTTTGCAATTAGGTTTATAATGACTAAACTTGCTGATTCCATTAAGAAAAAACCGAAATATTAACACTTTTTGCTTCTCACAAATTTGGCCCAAAAATTTATCAAATTTTTTGATTTCACCCATGTACATGATTATTGTTAAACTCTCTTATACATTTGTGTAAGAAATTTAAGGTGATATCTCAATTCGTGTCTGAGTTATAGCTAAAATCGTGTCCATAAGTATCATTTGTTGCCCTAGTGTAGGGTAGAGGGGGGATCCTTCGCCACTTTTTTTTCAAAGCACTGTCATTTCTTAACCCCTAATTATTTTTCAAAAATTACTTTCAAATTGAAGACCTACATATCTTGGCTTTAATTTCTATGATTTTTATTCTAATTATTTGCATATTTTCTATTACTTTTTTAATGATTTCCAAAGTAACCCAAATCGGCGTAACTGCCCCAAACCTGGGGGATATTCGCCAAAAGAGCTAGATACAATTTCAACAAAAAATATTGTTAATACGGCAAAGTCAATGTTTTAATGACTGAAATAAATAATTTAGAATAAGTTCTTTAAGATATATGATTCTTTTTAATCAATAAATCTCCATTACATTAAAAAAAATAATTTAAAACTATAATATAATGATTGTTCAAAATTACAAAAAACTGAATAATTAATATAAATTTAAGAATGAACACTATTGTACTAATTTACTACTAAACATATTTTAAACATATAGCAAAGTCTTATAGAGCATTTTAGGCAGAGATGCACCAACTCTTCGTAGCTCCAGGGGCCATCTGGTGATTGTGCCCCAGAGACAGGCACTAACATAAAATTAATATTTTTTCACACTTTTTAAGCATTTACTAAAATCAAATTATTATTTTCTGAAAGCTTTGGATCATAGGTCTAACATAATGAAAAATTATTATTTTATCACACGATTTGAGGAAGTTTATTGCAAAATGTAGTTGCTTTCAATTATTTTTTTGGCACCCCAAAAAACACAAAAACACGTCTGTCTGCGACCGCATGTGATATAAATTCGTCAAAGTGGATGTCAAGGAAAGGTAATTGAAAAATGCACAAAATATATTTTTTCCAATTTTTTATCTCCCTTAACATCGGAGAAAAATGGGATTAGTGTATGTGCCCCACTGGCGAAGGATCCCCCCTCTACCCTATGTATATTAGTGTGGACCTTATTTGTCAACCTGCGATTTGAGGCCGTCTCCCCACCTAGAAATGTGCCTTTGGGTATAGAAATACAGCATGCAAAAACCTAAGGTGATCGTATAATGGAAACACGTGCACCATCGGCCCTGAAGTTTGAAATACGATTTACAAGGCGAAAAAATCACTTTTTGAAAATACTGGCTCTTAAATAACTGTACTTGTGGAAAATGTAAATAGAATCCTAATCTAGACTGAATTATCTTTCCGGTAATGTATAAAAATCCAAAATCGGTTGGAAAATATTTAAATAATTGCAATTTCCTCAGACCATTGTAGGGTTAAAATGAGATAAAATATGAAAATCGTAAAAAATAAAATATTTTTTCAAAAACTTACAATGTTATGTTCTAGTTTCATTTCTAAAATCAACAAATATTCCGATATGAATTTGTGTCCCCTTGGGTTATGATAACCTAGTCCCAGGTATGGCCAAAGATGGGAATTTTTTTTATAAATTTTCAAAATCCTCTCTCTTGGGTTATGATAACCTAGTCCCAGGTATGACCAAAAATGTAATTTTTTTTTATAAATCAAAAAAAGACATGAACTAAAATTTAGTAAAAAATTAACTTTAAACTAGTTCAAAAATTTTCCTCTATTTAAGGAAAATTTTATTAAAATTTAGGAAAATTTTCTTAAAGCAAATAAAAATTTATAAATATAAATAAAAACGAAATAGTTTAAATACTCAAAAATAGTTTATCATTTTCCTAAATTATATTTCTAGATTTCGGGAAAAAAAATTTCAATTCAAATATTTCAATGAAATTTGGTTCGCTTACTCACATGGTCTCAAGGACAAAGACTATTGATTCTAAATTGGATCGGTCCATATTTCTCTTCTTTTATCATTTTATATAAATATTTGACACAAGTCCCATTTTAACCCATTCGAATTTCGGATCCAAACATTAGTTGGCTTTTAACCAGACTGGTGTAGGGTATTATATAGTCGGCATGCCCGATTTTAAATTTTTTACTCGTTTTTTAATTAATTTATAATAATACCAAAAATTTTGATACATGCTATTGTGGTATATACAAGTATTATTTCAGAAAAATCCATCCATAGAGAGTTTAAAAATAATTATATATTTTTTTAAGAATTTAAAAAAAAATACGCATTTCGAGCATTGGGCATTTGAACTCAAGAAATCGGAGATGGTAGATCCGAAAATGCCACTTTTTTGTGTTGAGTTGACATGTTTTCACCCTATAGTATTTTCTTATTTATTTTTATTTATATATTTTTATAACTAAGACTTTGTGGATGGTATAAAAATAAATTGGTAAAACCGAATTTAATGCTCTTACTGGTTTAAATAATACATGAAAGGTTGTGTTACTTATGTTGCATATGACATTGTATAAAAGTCATTAATGATAACAAATAATTACACTTTATAACAAAATGTAATTTTTTTCAACATATCAAGGTTCTTATAACTGATCTTGGTAGAATCAGAATATAATATAGGAGTATCAGCATGTTAAAAGTTTACGTCTGGCCCTATATTTTTGGGGGAATAAAATTGCATCCCCCTTGTAAATGTTTACTGTGAATCAGCATAGAAAACCATGTGAACCTTCAATTCCAGATATAGGATGTGTTCAGGAAACTTCTGTAAAACACTACGAAGGACATTTTTATGGAACATTTTAACCCTCTAACTCTTCAATTAAATGGACTTTTTTGCAGAGTTTGGGGGTTAAAATGTTCCACCAAAATTGTCTTCATAGTGTTTTACATAATTTCACTGAATGCATCATATACCTAAAATGAAAGGTTAATATGGTTTCCTCTTAAAATCCATGTTTGAGCTCCAAATCTGAATGAGTACAAAATTAACCTCAAACACGTTTTAAGTTTTGACGTATTTCTGGCATTGAAGGTAAATTTTCAACTTTGATGTCTTCAGACACTTATAGTAATTCTACTACTTTCTACTACTAATATGACAAATATTTTTGTGGGACATTTTAATCCTCTAACTCTTCAACTTACAGGTCCTTTTTGTCCTTTTTAAAAGGGACCAAAAAGTTCCTTTAATTGGGGAGCTAAAGGGTTGAAACACTCTACACATTTGTTCGCCGTAGTGTTTTACATATGTTCGCTAAACATATTCAATACTTAAAATGGAGGAATTACATAGTTTCCTATGCCGATTCACAATAAACATTTGCAAAAAGGGGGAAACTTTAGCCCCCAAAAACATAAACACAAAATGTTAACTTTTATTTTTGTCCCCTCTACCAGAATGAGTTTTCAAAATTTTGTTTTTTTTTTGTGTTGTTTAGTGTTATAATAAAATCTAAGTAAATAATTTCAACATACATATCAATAGTTTTTAACAATAGTTTTATTTAGAGTTTGCTAAAAACCGAAAAATTTGGAAACCGCGGTTTCGGGTTTTCAAAATTATAAAAACCGCGGTTTCGGTTATTTTTCGGTTTTCTTGTGATATTAATAGAACTGTTTTAGAATAATTAAATAAGTATAAAAGTTGAATAATTTAACACGAGCAATATATTCATTAAAATTCAATTGAATTTCTCACTCGAATAAATTTTTTTTATTCTTTTGTCGGCAACTAAAGCTGTATTTTCAAGAGTTTAAATTTTAGCAATTTTTTTAAAACAATAGGAAGTTAAAATTTTATAAATTTCGCGGACTGAAATATGACTGAAAAACATGCGGAGAAAGTCTGAACAAAAACAAACAGTTCTTTAATTAATGTAATAATTCTTGGAAAAAATGTTCATTACAATTAAATACAAAATTTTGTAAAATATGAACTGAGCCCTTTTTAAAATTCAAGATTCAATAATATCCCAGCCAACATTTTTCTGAGCTCTCAGAAATTATGACTCGCAAAAAACTCTAAAATATGATAATTAACTCTAAGATTTGAGTGTATTAAATTTTTTTTTAATTTTATCATTGCACATAAATGACTAGAAAATTAATTTTCTAATAATGCACATAATTTGGAGTCTTTTATGTGTCACAAAAGTGAGCTCAGAAAGAGGCTTCATCGGTGAGGCACTAATATACCTATGATTTCATCAGGTTTTAGGGTTCTTTTATGAGTCTTCGGATTCTAGTTGTACACTGGGGTGCAATTTTATTAATTATTTCAATTGGCATAAAGTATTTATTAAAAACCGACTTATTTTTGTCGGTTTTCGGTTTCGGTTTTGAGGCTTGAAAAACCGCGGTTTCGGTTTCGATTAAAACCGAACAGCAAACTCTAGTTTTATTTCACTTCCAATTCAAATATTATAGGACACGTGTTAAAAATGCATATGTTGTGAAATGTTTTTGCTTTAATTAAACTAAAATGATCAATGAGTGAAATATAGTGCAGAAAAACAGTAGGAATCCTTAAATTTTTCGAACCAAAAAATTATTTCAAGTGTAAAATCTATATGACGCTTGTGGCTATAAAATTAAATAAAACCCTCAAATATCGTTAATATTTTACATAAATAATGAAATATTCTATTATTTGGTAACATGCTGGGACTTGACTATTGTTTATCAAAATAACAAAATTTGTTAACAAATTTTGAAATGGAATTCAATGAATACAATTTGTAGGAACTTTGAGTTGGGACGAAATTTTTTTTATTAAAGTGCGTATTTTGAATAAAAGATATTCTTAACTTTTCAAATTATCACAGCTGACAATGAGCTGCTGTAATGTTATAAATATTAAAGAGAGTTGTATTTGTAAGAAGTGTTTTCTTCAAAATTTTTGGAGAAAATTTAAATCAACCAAGTTGTTGATATAATTGGTAGATTAATTTGTCTTTATTGAGATTCGCAGTGACAACCCAATTTGTTGCCAATTGAATGGTTCGGTTGCAGCAACCGAATTTTTAGTTGTGACTTACTAACTTTCAGTTTAGAGAACCAAAATTACGTTATCACACCGAATTGTTGTTGGCTTAAAAACATTTCGGTTAACGCATCTAAAGAATTCGGTTACCCCAATCGAACCTTTCGATTGCCATCAAATTCGGTTGCAAGCACTAATCTCTATTGTTTGTATATCCTATAAATTTATTGTCGCCTGTCGTATTAATTGTGACCCACTACTTGTTGCTAATTTCAATTTTAACATAAATGACTCATAGTTGCATGATGTTAGCGATTAATTTGTTGAAATTCATATTACATTATGAGCTTCATTCGTTCATATTTTTGATAAAATGAAAACAATAAAAACTGTTTCAATTACACAAAAGAACTAAAAAATTTTATGGTCATTTAATTTTTCGTTAAAAAGAGGTTCATTTAAGTTCCTGTTTGAGTTTCGTTAACTTTTTTTTAGCCAATTCTACTTAAGACTAATTAAAACACAAGCGTGTTATTACTAAAGTCTTACAATGTTGTAGTTTAGAATGAATAAATTTCAGCTGTTTGCTTTTACGGAATGTTGCTGTGTTAAATGCGATTAATTGCAAAATTATATTGTAAGAGTACTCGTGGAAAAAAACATACAAAGTTTTTTCTTGTTCTTTACAAAAAAAAATATTAATAATCACATGTATACTCATCAGGGCAGTTACTTTCATGCAAATGCGTATTTGTAGTATGGTGGAATTACTGAGGGGTGATACTCGCAAACTATTTTGTCGCCATTACTGCTTTTTGACAAATATCAGAACAATAATATTTATTAATTTTTAAATGAAAATGAGAAAATTTTTCGGCATTTAAATCTTGAATTCACACTATAATATTTTGTTTTGAAACAACATCGGAATAGCTCTAAAATTTCTTTACAAATTGATTTAATTGAATGTTCTTTTTATTTTAGTAGGTTTGGTGTTAAGAAGAAGAATAAACCTTTTTCTCTAAAAATTATAAGGTAACGGTATTTTAGATAATATTAGTGACGGTATTTTAAGGGTAACGCTGTTTTATTTATTTCGGTATCGGGTTTCTAATTATAACGGTATATCAGTTATTTCAGTAACAGTTTTTTTCAATTCGGGACGGCATTTTAAAGTTAACAGTAATTCAATTATTTCGGTGACAGTATTTTAATTGTACCTTTAGTCAGTTATTTCGGTGCATACCGCATTTTTTTTTTTTTTGCAAAAAAAAACTAACACAAAATAAGACAAATTAATCAACTTAATTTATATATGTAAACTACTCAATAACCAAGTGAAGTTACCAACAGAATTCAAAATAATAATTCAAAATAACATTTTACCGGTATTACCTGTCAAGCCTGTTAATAATTCACCAACTAAAAAAAAAATACTTACAAAAAGATATGGAGAAATGGAGAAAATCGTTGAAATCATGGGCCCTTACTATAAAAGAGTATTTTAAATTTAAAGTCGACTTTATTTTTAATCATACGGTTTTGTTCATTTTGTGTATGAAAACCCTACAAAAATATTTGTATTTTCAAACATTTTGATTGGTTGAAAATAAATTAACCAATCAGAATGCTCCAAAAATAAACCAAGTCAAGGCATACTTCTACCCATTATTTTAACTAAAGTCGACTTTAACTAAAAAGTACATTTGAAAAATTTAGATAGTAAGGGTGATGGCATGCGCGGCCCCAGAAATCGAAAAAGAAAAAAAAAGGAAAAAAAAGGAAAAAGAGGGAAAAAGGAGAGAAAAAGAAGAGAAAATAGGAAAAAGAGGGAAAAAGGATAGAAAAAAGTGGAGAAAAAAGGATAAAGTGAAAGAAATACCAATTTGTTATGAATAATAATATGAAATATAAAATTTGTCCCTTATTTTCATTTAACCAGTCGTCATTTAAAAAATCTCAATAGATATTTTAACAAATTCATTAAAAAACTGATAATTTTGATTATAAAAAAATTAAATTTTGTGGAAAAATGTAGTTAAAAGATTTAAATTTCAAATTAGATTTTCAAAATTGTATGTAGATCAATTTCGTTAGAAGTTTTTCTAATTTCAAATGACAAAAAGAAATTTAATTTTAAAATTTCTCATTTTTTAATACAAAATTCCAATTTTAATTGAAAATTTTTTAAATAAAAATAAACGCCCTTACTATTTAAATTTTCCAAATGTATATTTTTGTTGACTTTAGTTAAAATTTTGGGTGGCATCATGCTTTGACCTAGTTTATTTTTGAAGCATTCTGATTGGTTAATTTATTTTCAACCAATTAAAATATTTGAAAATGTAAATATTTCTTCAGGATTTTCATACACAAAATAAACAAAGCCGCTTAAATATAAAGTCGACTTTAAAAGTAAAATACTGTTTGATAGTAAAGCACCGTAAGTTGTTCGGATTTTACGTGAAAAAATTGTTATACTCCTCTATATAAAAAAAATGATAATTTTCCACGACAATGAATTTCACGTGAAAACTGAGTAGAGATTGTTTTCACGCAAATTTAATGTACAAAAGTATTATTTTTCTTGAGGAAAAATCACAGTTTTTGTATATTCTGAGTAAAATTAAAATTCGAGTAAAGTTTTTCCACGTGAAAAACCACTTACGGTGCTTTTGGGAAAAAGACTAAATTTTATTTTGAATTTTTTCACTAAAATTGCAGAACTGAAACTTCTAATGGAATTTTCTAAATTTGAAGTGGAATTTTCTCATTTCGAAATAAAAAATCGAAATTTCTCTTAAAATTTTCTCAATATTGTAAGAAAACAATTAATTACAGTTATTTTTGTTCAGATTTAAGATCAAATTTGACAAATTCCAAATAGAATTCGCAATTAATTTCACTTGAAATTCTCGAAATTTCATTCGGAAAGATATGGTGGAGTTCTTTTTTAGGTCTTTCCAAAGGATCGTATTGAACTTATTCCAGTCTGTCTTTCGGAAATCCTGAGTAAACATGTTGATATGGTAGAGTATATAGTTATGTTCCTGAAATAATTTCTTTTGAAATGCTCAATTTTTGATTGCCTGCGAGTAATTGACTAGCGTTAGATCCTGCACTTTCTCCCAACCTGCAAAGTGTTTTAACTTTAAAATACGGAATGCTGGTGTAGCGTCCAATCAAAATTGGCCAGTAATTCTTTTTGTTAATAACGACATCTGACTCCCACAGCTATACCAAAACCGATATGAAAATTTAATTATACAAAGTTTTCCAAATGTTGATCACGAACTCCTGAGCGTCCCTAATCGCATCCTAGGAGGTCTGCGAAACATTCCGAAAAAATAACTAAAAAACAAGAATTTTTTAAATATTAGAATTTTTATTTAAAATTTATAACTGAAGTATAAAAAATCAGCTTCTAATAAACAAAGTGAATATAAAAATAATGAAAATAATTTCAAAACTTGTCAGGAAATATTAACTTTTTGTATTGTTGTTAAAAAGTAATCTCTGAATGAAATCCTTGTAATCATCTCAATCAAATTTTGAGGACTATTCAGACTCCGGCGACGTTTTTCGTAAAATTTTCAAAGTTTAATTCAATGAAATCCCGCGATTTAAATATTCATATGTATATCGAAAAATGGATTCTTTAAAATTTCTGAAAAAATATATGCGGTGTGTTCGATTAGTCGAAATTCTTACTACTTTTATTACAATTGGAAAGTTTTGTTTACTTTTTATATTGAAATTTTGCAGCTGTAGTAAAAGTAGTAACTTGTAGTAAGTAAACGAACACGTTTATGTTGTTCCTCATTACTTTATTTTTGCCTTTACGAAATCTTACACTGGCACTCTTATTGGGTCTTATTTCATACAAATGCTGAAAAATCGAACTGTTTTTTTATTATTTAATACTATACTATAACTCAGGAACCAAAGGAAGTACCAAACTGATATTTGACAGTGTCATTGATAAAAAACTAAGAACTAATACAAAAATAATACAAGGCTACGATAAAGTATCCCGAACCGCTTTAGACCTTTGATAACGATAAATGGTTAAAGTTCATTTCAAAATAGTAACTATTCACGTGGCTCAATCATGGCTTCAATTATAAAAGGATAGAAACAATTAATTAATTGTAGAAAAATTCTCAAAAATTTCAATTTTTTTTAATAAATCAGAAATTATCAAATTAAAGAATGAGTTGCAGACCAACTTCAGGCACGCTTTCAGAAGCTTTAAAGTGATATATCAACCAGTCACATAGCTAAAATAATACAAAAGGTAGACCCAAATATGTACGGAAAGTCTATAGCAAATTTGATCATTTTCCCCAAATTGAACACCAACTTTAGCTATACAAAGTATTCCAAGTTATAGCAAGTTTCATACAATTCAAATAGAGTGCGGAAATTTCAATTGTTGATTTTATATGTTATTTAATATAAACTTTTTTAGGCATTACTAAGCCATCCTTGTTGGATGTCAAATACGTATCAAATATTAAAGTTTTTGATGAAAAATATAACTTAGAATTTTCCGTTGGACTTTATATTGTCTTTTATACCTAAAGCGTCGCTCATAAAATCGTTAACCTTGCGCTGCGGAGTCCAAAAATTAATTTTTTTTTCCAAAATTGGGCTAGAGCCCAATGATGGTGTTTAGATATGAATTCATATGTCTTTTGGTTTGTATTTAGGTAAAGTAGAATAAAATGGAATGGAAAGTGGAATGACTAAAATTGGAAAACTAAGCCCATGGAGCGAAATGAAAAAGTTTTTAAATTTGTATTACCGGAATGTGTTAATTTTTGTTATCACCTTTTTGTATATTTACCTTTCAGGTCATCAAAGTGACCTTTAAAGTAATAACTTGTATCATGAATATTTTTTTTTTTTTTTGTAGTGTCAAATCCTTGAGTATTGATTTATCCGCTTGAAAAATGTTTAGTTTCACAACCTCACTTTTTGAATAAAATCTATTCTTATCTCATATCTTTGGATTTGTTGTGCACACTTTTTTAGTTTTTAGAACATTTTTCGTATAAAGTACATAATTTAGATTATATTTTCCATTTTTTAGTGTATGAAAGTCGCTGCCCTGGTAATCATAATCGTAAAAACGTTTTTTATCGTTTAAAACCATTTTCATTTGATTTTTTTCTTTTCTGTTTTTGCGCCATATTTTAAAAGAGAAATTTTTTAAAAATATAACAAAGTTTTTATTTCATAATTCCATGATGCATGAGGTCGAATTGTAAGGATTTATGACTCGTGACAACATGCAACGATATTGTAATAAATTCTTGAATGCAAAGCCAACAAAACAACATTTTTGAAAGAGCATTTATGTATTTTGTTTTTTAACTACAGCTATTTAATCAACAAAATAGGTGGCTTTCCAAAAAAAAAAAAAACAAGGGAATGTAATTAGTTTACGTATTTTAGTTTGTTGTTTTCTCAGGTCTATTAGTCTTAGCAAACATGAGTTTTCTTATTTCAATATTCCTACTGATTCCGAATTAATCGAAGCTTCGCAGTTACAGCGTAAAAACAATAATGCGGTATCACTATTTGTACTTTTTTAATGAAAAAATATTAAAATATGGTTTAATCGACTTGCTTAGTGTTTAATTAAGCAGTTCATCCGACTTTTACGAGATTAAATTTTCTGTGTAAGCGGAGTATAAAGCCCAAATTACTTGAACGTAAATGTAAAGTGACGAATCAGCTGATTCAACCTGCTTAATGAGAAACACATAGTGCTGAGTACTAGACGTAAACGAGTCGTAACGTGCCGTTCATTTCTGTTGAAAACAGAATTTTTTCTCCGTTTTTACGTGAGAGAGCAAAACAGCTGTTTTTAGTTGTATATCAGTGATGAGATTTGTGGCACAACTGTACAATGTTTGGCACAACTGGTACACTGGCACATTTTTGTTATTTCCAAATATTCTATAGAAATCCAGTTTATTTAAAAAAGAAATTAATTGGCAAAAACAATAAATTTTTTTTTTTATTTTCATACAAAACCTTTTGTTTAAAACAAACACATATAATATTATATTTGAAAAGTAAACAAGTTAAGTAAATAAAAAACAAAAACTAATTTAATGATTGAATGAATCAAATGAGCTAAATCGACTACAAATTATTTTCGATTTAAAATGAAATTGAATCCGATTTTCAGGGATAAAATACAATCCACAATGAATTTTTATGAAAGTTCTTGCTTGTTATTTTATAAAAAAGTGCAAGTTTTGGTACTATAGGGGTCGAAAATGTACGATTTTTAAACTGGTTGGTACTATTCTGAAAATCAAATTTATCAATCCTTAATAGCACGTTACATATTTTGAGTAACTTAGCAAAAATAAAATACCACGTTACGACTCGTTCTCGTTACATTTACGATCTAATAACGAGACCTTAAGTATAGGTTTAAGGTTAAGAAGAAGAAGAAACATCTTTTCAAACTTATAAACCAGTGGTCGGCACCCATAGCCACCAGTGGCCGATCATAATAGGCTTTTCGCACGTACACAACACGAATGACAACAAAACTCTCAACTAAGAGCATAACAAATAAAAATATTCCATCCAGTAGCATGATAGCTTTCAACAAAGCAGGTTGTTGTCGCTTTGTTTAAGGAATTTTATAAAAATTTTATACTCTTAAAATTTTACAAGAACAGGAAATTTAATATGAATTATTTTTATTTCTTTAATTCATAAAATTTACAAACTAATGGAATTTTTTTTTAAGAAGAAATAATTTATATACAATAAAATAAATATTTTTAATTAAATTAATTAATTTTTAAATACTAAAATATATAAAAAAAATTTATTATGAATTATTTAAAAAATTAAATTAGTATGAATTATTTTTTTATTTCTTTAATTCATACATGCATTTATAATTTCATTTCTTTATTAATTCATGTTCTTAATATACAAAAATAAATTTAAAAATGATATACTAATTTCTCACAGTGTAAAACACCAATACATTCACATTCTCTCTTTCTGCCGACCACTGTTATAAACACATTATTAATTTCCAAATCAGACTAGATCTAGTTTCTGCCTTTTTTATGGACAGGCTTCATCAGTGATCTTCCATTAAATTATATTATTGTTTATATTTTATTGTCAGATTGTCTCTGTATGATAATTTTTTCAACAACCTGTCGGCTGTGGGTATAAGTGTGTTGGGTGATTGTCATAGTACGACCATCTTTTATTTAAAAAAATTTTAATTTACATTTTTTTTCTGAATAAAATTTTATTTCTCAAAAAAAATTTTTTTTTAAGTGCCAAATTTTTTTTTAAGTTGTTTAGACTATCAATTTTTTGGTTTTTCCAACGTCTTGCCAATGTTGGCCACTTAGTGTCAACCAACATTTTGCAGACGCTTGTAAGTTAGCTACAACTGCTCTATCATTGATTTAAATTTTATCATTCAGCTGTAGACCACCAATTTTTTAATTTTGATAGCGTTGTGAAAGCGTTGGAAAGTTAGAGCCAACCAACAGTTGGCCGCTGTTATCAATCTTTTAACAGGGCAATATTGTCAGGATTGTTAATCCCACGTTCTGTCAACGCACACCCAACCGTCGCCAACTGTTTGCCATCATTTTTCCGATTGTAATTCTCTGCCTGGTGGATCTGCGACTGTCACCTTAGTACCAGTTTTTCTCAATATTTTGCGTCCTTGAAATGTAGTTTTCAAGCTACTTCTACAAGCTAGTTCCAAAGTGCAAGTTCAGGGACAATTGCCCCCATCACTATGTCATCTCCATGTTAAATTCTACTACAGTTATTTGTATGGAGAGACGGTAGAACTCGTACTAGTTTTCTGGTTCAAATAAATAGATTCTAAACTAGTATTTTTTGCTACCGGAAAAGACATATCATACGCTAAAGGTAAATTATAACAAATTTTGAGAATTTTCAAATATCCAAAACAATAAATTGTATTGTGTGTGGTTAAAATAATCTGATTTAAGAAATTTGTATTCTACACAAATTATTTTGAGCATGCTTAACTTTTCAACACAACGTGATGCCAAGATTTGATTTTATTAAATTTTCGGCCCACTCTAATATAAATAAAAAAGATTTATAGTCATTTTTAGACCATTTAGATAAAAAATGCATTAAATATTTATAAAGCCATTAAAACGTAAGTAGTACACAGCAATTCTTAATAAAAAAAAATAAAAAAGCACTAGTAGATGAAGCCAATCTACATATGAAAATATATGAAGTTGTCAAGAAGATTTCGTTATCATAAAACCATTTCCTTTTTTCCGCATAAAAAGTGAGATAATGCGAAAACTGCAGTAAACAATTCAAAATATAGGAGAAAAAAAATGTGTAAAATTCAAAGTTTCTAATTAAAAATCTTAAAGAAATGCATTCAATATAAGAGAAAATGAAATTAGAATGGAAATAAAAGAGAAACTTTTTAAAAGTTTAATGTATTTTAAGTGTTAAAATAAAATTGAATAAAATTTGAAAATGGATTTTCAATCAATTGAATAATGATGATAATGTAATTTTAAATTACACAACTGTTGTTTTTTTTATTGTGTCAATTGATTCCTAAAATTCTTGAACACAAACTACAGCGCCATATGCTGTTGAAAAATAGCGACAAAAGGAAAAAAACCATCATGTAATTGTTTTACAATTAATCATTTTGTTCAAGCTTCTTAAAATTGTTTGTCTATTTATTGCTTTAATAGTTTCAAAATATTTTAAAAGATAATATAATTATTGAAAAATCATTAACAAATGGTCTAAAAAAGTTACCAAAATTTTGCCAAGTCATTATGTACCTTACCTTTACCTTTTTGAAGGATATGATCCTTCAGTATTTTTTTTTTATCCAACTGTCATTTGAAAACCTATTAAATTTTCGCACCTAATTGTTTTTCTTTCTAGAGATCCTGTTCACTCCTTTTTTGATATTTTTAGAAGACACTGTTGCAATGGTTGCTATATATTGCATAGAAAGGCTGATCCTGCTGTTGTTTTCATTTAACAGTTTTTGGTTTGCTGTTCTTTTTTTGTTTAAGACTCAAAATAATTAGTTTTGGGCGTATAATCTTGTTAGCTTGTATTAAGTATTTTTACAAGTGCCAGTATGAAAATTTACTACCTGTAGAGTTTATGTCTATGTGGGGAATGAACAAAGTGTAACAGAGTTTTTGTTGAAAATAAATGGTTGCAAATTTTTCCAAAACCAAGATTTAAGATTAACTGCAGTTTAAGTCTGGCGCCATCATTATTATAAAATCGTTTATAAAACAAAAGAAAAGATTATATTTTTGTAAACTTTGAGATGATATAAAATTCTTTAGAAGTATAACTACATTATACATAAATAAATGGAATATAATTTTCATATTCGGTAGATACTATGTAGTCCAGCATAGGACAAAATATTAAATTTTCTTACTAAATATACACAGAAAAAACCAAAAGCGAGTTTTGATTACTAAATTGATTATAAATGATACTATTAATACTAAAAATTGTGTACGAAACAAAATTCGATTAATATCAATAATATCAATTAAAACATTAATTAAAAATTAAAAAAATATGACATTGAAAAAAGCGTGTGTAAGTCACGTTTATATATTTGAAGTACTGCATACATAAAGGGTGGTCCAACCATAATGCACGATATTAATTGTGAGTCACACCTTAACGTCAAGTTTTGTGCCCAACTTAATTTGACATTTCTTTGTTTTAGTGTTTGACAAATTCAACCCTGGAAAGGTACACAATTGAGCAGCGCGTTAAGATTGTTGAAGCCTTTTACAAAAATGGGCGTTCAAATCAAAATGCATTTCGTGCACTTCTTTGGTCAGCATAATCGACCAAATGTGTCCACAATCGGGAGAATTGTGTGCAAAATTTCAGCAAATCGGGTCTGCAGGAAAAGTGAAACATCTCTGCATGCTCGCCCAGTCCGTTCTGCGGAAAACATTGCTGTTGTTCGCGATAGTGTGGCAGAAGAGCCATCAACCTCGACTCGTCATCGGTGTTCGCTATCGCGAGATGATAACGGACTTCTAGTGGCCAGAAATTGAGGATATGGACCTGGACGATATGTGCTTCCAACAGGATGGTGCTACTTGCCACACAGCCTACGAAAAAATGGCTCTTTTGCGCGAGAAATTCAATGGCAGTGTTATCTCACCTCGTGGCGATGTTTATTGGCCGCCACGATCATATGATTTGACACCGTTGGACTTCTTTCTTTGGGAATATTTAAAAGAAAAAGTGTACGTAAATAAACCAAAAACAATTCAAGAGCTAAAGGATGAGATAATTCGGCGCATTAACGACATTGAACCTCAATTATGTCTCAGAGTCATTGAAAATATGGACCATCGGATAGAGGTATGCCACCGAAGCCGTGGCGAGCATTTGGCTGATATTTTATTTCACACATAATTGTCATAGATCCTTCTATCATAAGAAAAAATATTGAGATAATTCTCTAAAAACTATTTGTTTTATTTAGAATTAACTTCGTGCGTTTTGGTTGGACCACCCTTTATTAACTTCTTATCACTCACGAAAAAGAAACCCTAACTAGCATATATTTATTGAAGCTTTGGAATTCGTTAAAAAGCGTTTCTAAAGAAGAACTTCTGTTGATGTTTTGAAAGAAGTGATTCATTTATAAGTTGTTTCATTTATTTTTGCTGGGTTGTAAAAAGTACACAAATATTTGAAGAGATAATTATTCTCGAATAAAAGCTTGTTCTGTTGTAGAGTTTGCTGTTCGGTTTTAACCGAAACCGCGGTTTTTCAAGCCTCAAAGCCGAATCCGAAAACCGACAAAAATGAATCGGTTTTTCTTAAATACTTTAACAAATTACAATAATTTAATAAATTGTATCGGAGTGTACAATTAAAACCAGAAAAGATTCATAGAAGAGTCCTAACACCTTCTGATGCAGCTTCCGAATAATGAGAATTATTGGAAAATTTATAATTTTCTGAGCCATTATGAGTCATTTATTATTAATTTTTCAATAATGAAAAAATTTTTAATGCACTCATAAATACAAGTCTAATAGGTTGCATTTATAAATCAAAAATTTGAGCAATCTGAAAAAAATTTTAATGAACTCATACATACGAGTCTAATATGCTTCATTTATAACTCCAAAATTTGAGTCTTATCCGAGTCAAAATTTCTGAGGGCTCAGAAAAATGCGGCTGGGATTTTATTGAATCTTGGATTTCAAAAATAAAAAATATTAAGATAATTCTTAGAAAGCTTTTTGTTTTATTTACAATTAACATCGTGCTTTTTGGTTGGACCACCCTTTACAATAACTTAAATTATTATTAAATTATTAAAAAATTATTATACCCTACACCACTATGTGGTCAGGGTATTATAAGTTTGTGCTGATGTTTGTAACACCAAAAAATATTGGTCGTAGACCCACCTTATAGTATACCGATCGGTTCAGAATTTTTTTTTATTTCGATTTAACGATGTCCGTCTGTCCGTCCGTCCGTCCGTCCGTCTGTCTGTCTGTCTGTCTGTCTGTCCATGCAATCTTGTGCGCACTCTACAGGTCGCAACTATTAAGATATTTTGATGAAATTTGGTTCGCAGACCTATGTTGGCCCAAGGACGAACAAGTTTGAATTTTTTGAACATCGGTCCATGTTTAGACCTAGTGCCCATATAAGGGTCCTACCAAAATTATACTGTTTATATGCTGCAGGTCGTAAATATTAAGATATTTTCATGAAATTTGGTACACAGACCTATATTGGTCCAATAATGCAGCCTATTGATTTTGGTGAATATCGGTCCATGTTTAGACCTAGTGCCCATATAAGGGTCCTACCAAAATTATACTGTTTATACACTGCAGGTCGTAAATATTAAGATATTTTGACGAAATTTGGTACACAGACCTATATTGCCCCAATAACACAGCCTATTGATTTTGGTGAACATCGGTTAATGTTTAGACCTAGTGCCCATATAAGGGTCCTACCAAAATTATACTGTTTATATGCTGCAGGTCGTAAATATTAAGATATTTTGATGAAATTTGGTACACAGACCTACATTGGGCCAATAACGCAGCCTATTGATTTTGGTGAACATCGGTCCATGTTTAGACCTAGTGCCCATATAAGGGTCCTACCAAAATTATAATGTTTATACGCTGCAGGTCGCAAATATTAAGATATTTTGATGAAATTTGATACACAGACCTATATTGGCCCAATAACGCAGCCTATTGATTTTAGTGAACATCGGTCTATGTTTAGACCTAGTGCCCATATAAGGGTCCTACCAAAATTATACTGTTTATACGCTGCAGGTCGCAAATATTAAGCTATTTTGATGAAATTTGGTACATAGACCTATGTTGGCCCAAGGACGAAGCCTATTGATTTTGGTGAACATGTTTAGAACTAGTGCCCATATAAGGGTCCCCCCAAAATTGGCTTGGTTACAAACTGCAGGTCGCAAATATTAAGATATTTTAATGAAATTTGGTGCGCTGACTCACATTATAGAAAATTTTGACATAATCCCCATTTTAACCCATTCGAATTTCGGATCCAAACAATACACCAGACTGGTGTAGGGTATTGTATAGTCGGCATGCCCGACTTTAACCTTTTTACTCGTTTTTCATTATATTAGACCTTTGAGCCTAAGCTTTCGAATAATAATAATTTGATTTTAATAAATGCTTAAAAAGTGTGAAAAAATATTAATTTTATGTTAGTCGTTTTCGCTGGGGCACAATCGCCAGATGGCCCCTGGAGCTGCAAGGAGTTGGTGCATCCCTACCTAAAATGCTCTATAAGATTTTTCTATATAGATAAAATATGTTTAACAGTAAATAAGAAAAATCGTATTCATTCTTAAATTTATATTAATATTTCAGATTTTTTAATTTTGAAGAGTCATATAGTATAGTTTTAAATTATTTTCTTTTTAATATAGTGGAGATTTATTTATTAAAAAGAATGACAAATCTTAAAAACTTTTTCTAAATTATTTATTACAGTCACTAAAAGAATGACCATGCTGTATTGGCAAATTTTTTTTGTTGAAATTGTATTTAGCTCTTTTGGCGAATATCCCCCAAGTTTGGGGCAGTTACGCCGATTTGACTTAATTTGAAAATCATATAAAAAAAGTAACAGATGATATGCAAATAATTAGAATAAAAATCATAAAAATTTAAGCCAAGATTTGTATGTAATTGTTTCCTTTTTGACGTAATTGTTGCTTTCAAAAGGAGTTGATTTATGGCTGGTTTTACCAAATCAGACAGTTCATTTACAAAAGTATATTATATATTTTTCTTATTTTTGTTAATCAGAAATGAAAGAAATGAAGATAACAACAATTTACTGAACAAGACTGCTAAACGTCAGATATTATGAATAGCAAGCGATAGCACAGGGGGTAGAGTGTCTGCTTGAAATGACAACAAGTCTAAGTTCAAACCCCACACGCGGCATTATGATTTTTTAAATAAAAATAGAAGAAGTGAAAAAGAACTTCCTTATCATTGGTACAAATACACATCATTTGTTTTTAAAAACAACAACTTCCTTCCTATGACAAGCCAATATTAAATTCAACGTTGAAAAACCCGCAAAAGAACAACTTCCTATTGAACAGTTGCAGTGCTTTAACTACTTATTTTTCTTTACTTTTTTGCTGGGATTATAAGTCTGAATGAAAACTATTATCTTATAATAGTTTTTTTTTTAAATCATCTTCCAAAACTCTACAAAAATGACACGTACAAATATTAAATTATACTTGATTACTTTAAAAATAAAATTGTTAAAAGACAAAAAAAAATTATATAAAGGAAAATAAAATAAAATACAAATTGGCAACATTTAATTTTCAAATATTCATGGCACAACATACAATCAGTAATTTACGATTTATCAATGGTTTCAAATAAATACAAAAAAAAAAAATTATATAAAAATTTCAACCAATAAACAACAAGTTTTATAAATAAATGATCTTCAGTGATCTTTCAAATTGTGGGGTTTTTCGTCGATGATTGGTAAAACGTGATGATGAAAATCTTCAAAATCTCTGCCTCTTTTCTCATATTTTTATTTTTTTAACGTTTATTGTAAAATACAGTTTGTCGAATGTATTTATTAGTTAGATTTGTTATTTCCTTATAAACAAAAAAATTATAGGTTTAAATGAAATGCATTTTATTTAGTAGACAATCAATTTTATTTTCAAATGAAATATAACTGAGAAAGAAGTCACCGTTAATATAAAATTGAACGGTTTTTTTTGCATTTTCGTTTTAAGTAGATCAGGCTTTCTGTAGATCTGAAAATTGTTCCCCAGAAATGTGTAGCAGCATTCCATTTGGTATAAAAAAATAAATAAAAAAATAAAATTTGGATACATATTTATAGGCACGTATAAAGTTTATAAAATACAAACATTTCAATCACTAACAAGGAAATACTCTCAACGCCGACAGGCAGATCTTAATTAGTTTCGGATTTGTCATAGACGAGAAAAATTTAAAGAACACGAATTTATTTTAGATGCCCAATATCATATTTTAGGGTTAAAAAGTTAAGTAAATATTGCCCGATTTTTCGTTTTTTCAGTTTATATCATATTTGTTCCAAAGTAACTATAAGAATATTTGATATCAAGGGAAAGGTATTTGAGATGCCTGTTTATCGGTGTATAAAACGTGCTTACTCTCAAAAGTAAAAAGATTGATACTCATATTGCCTATGTTAAGCAGTCAGAGGTTCCCAACTCTTTAAATATATAGATCTTTCGGAAAATTCCGGAAGTAGGCCGAATATCGGAAAAAGCCGAAATACCCCCGCACTTAAATATTATAAGAATTAATATATACGAATTTGACCCTTAACCCTGCATACATCCCCATATTTTGTGTTATGCCATAAACAAGTAAACATACACCTGTAAATAGGCCTCTCACATATCTTTCGTTTGACATCAAATTTCGCCCTTAAATATGAGATTGGGCAGCTAAAAAAATATATGTCCTTTAGATTGTCCTCCTCTACAACATATCCGAAAATCTGCCAGTCGGCGTTGGGAGTCGTTTCTTGTAAGACAATTATAATCAGGGTTACAATTTTTTTAAATTTTATTGTTGGTATATGAATTTTAAAAATTTTTAATAGTGGCTATCGGGAAGTTTTTATTTTCAACACAGAAAGTTAGAAAGTTTTTTATATCCAAAAATGGACCTTGAGGGACCCGGAATAAATTTTCCATTTCATAAAATGGACCAAATTTTGAAAACTAAGCGCGAGTAAAACGGACAAAACTAAGTGCAGGTAACATGCATAAGTTGTATCGTAATACCCACATATTACCAAGGTTTTGCTGGGTAATTAGAGTGTTTCTTGCTTTTAGAATGGGATAGTGAAGAGATGAAAGGTGGTGAAAGATGAACGGCTTTAAATACAGCAACACTGTAATTTCGCGAGGTGATGAGTTTCAGCAATGTTTGTTGTGCGACATCTGATGGAGAGTTGGCAAACTTTGTTGAAACGTTTTAGTTGATACACTCAAAGGAAATCAGTAAAGCCATCAAAAAGCTCAGCAAATTTATAGTTCGCAGGGTGCTGGCTGATAAATTGCAAGCTCATTTTTATTAAAGAAATAGTAAATTCAGCAAAAAGTGCGAACACTTAGTCCACTACAAATGGAATCCCTGCTAAAATCAATAAAATGTTTTCCTGAATATTAGTAAACTAAAAACACTTAAAAAATGTATAGAAAATTTAAATTTTAGTTAGTTAATTCCCTTGAAATTGAAATTTAGAATTATATTTATTGGTTATACATAAATAGATGTCACTACATTGCTAGATGTGTCAAAACAACAGAGTATTATTTTGAAAGATGACAAAGCAAATTGTGGTAAAATTTTGTTTTTGTTATTTTTATTTTTTCTTTGATATTTTAAATGTTTAATGACGCTCCTAGACGAGCACTAGAAATTCTCATTGAGTTTGTGATTTAACCTAATAAATGTTTCTAGAAATTCTAAAACGCCGTCCCCTGACGAGTTTCTTCTGCAAGAATGAAATCCGGATAGAGACATGCCTACAACAGATTATTTTTGCCAAATTGCCCAATAAGTTTTTGGGATTTTAGCACATTTAACTCATTTAATGTAATTATTGTTTATCCCGATAAAAATAAATTTGAAAAAAAAACAAAAAAAAATATTTTGTAGGTTTGAGGTTAAGAAGAAGAATAAAAAAAAGTTATAAACACATTAATGTACAAATCAGATCAAATCTAGTTTCTGCCTTTTCTATGGACAGGCTTCATCAGTGATTTTCCATTTCATTAATAACCCCGCAAAAAAAATTGGAAGTAATGCTTTTCAAGCTACTCCTTTCACTGCTTCACAAGTACACTCAAAAAAATAAGTTAGTAGAAAAATTAGTAAAACGTCTTGTATATCAAGTGTACTAGTTTCCAGTAATTTTTTGCTGAAATTCCGTTTTCAGCAAAAATTTTAGTTATATTTTTTTAGCACTAAACTAATTTTGAACTAATGTTTTACTAATTTATTTTGCTACAAAAATTGTGCTGATAACCGCATTCATAGCGTGGACGACAACCAGATAGACAAGATGTAGATGTCGCTGCTAGTCTGGAAACGGAAATGACAAAAAAAGAAAAACAACTCTACACTCAAAAAAAAAAGTCAGTAAAGTCAGCAAAAAATGTTGCTGTGTCAGCAAATTTTTAGTCAGGAGCGTGCTTTCAAAAAAGTTGGTAATTCCAGCAAAAAGGTTTTCTGAAAATCAGCGAGCTGATTTTTACCAAAAAATAGTAATTTTTAGCAAAAGTTTTGCTAACAGTTAGTCGATAGCAAATGAAAAAAATCCTTGCTAAAATCACTAAACTTTTTGTAAATATTAGTAGACTGAAAAAAAATTCAAAAAACTTGTAGCGAAATTTTACTTTAGTTATTTTATTTGCTGAAAACTGAATAAAAATTTGCTGACACAGCAACATTTTTTGATGACTTTACTGACTTTTTTTTTTAGTGTATCCGTTAGTGTAATTTACTGCTTTTTTATAAGTTATTCTGAACAACTTCAAAAAATCACTTATTTCATTGCTTCAAAAGTATCCATTAGTATATTTTTACAGCTTATTTGGAATGACTTCTGAACAGAATTTCCAAACAGAGGGTCGCGAGTTCACTTCCCGGCGGGACATTATATTTTATTTTTTATTTTTAATTTTTTTTTATTCTATTTATTTTTTTTTTTTTTATATTTATAATTAATTTGTTTAAATTCGATATCTTTTTAATTTTAAAATTTTTAAAAATATGTGTACATAAAAAAAATGTGGAGAAATTGCTTTTTATCCACCTGCAAAAATAGTACTGAAAACAATATTGAATTGGAGTGCACCTTTTGCACTGGTTTAATAAGTACTTTTATTGAAGAGAATAAGGAAGAATATCTCGTAGTAACAAAGTGGTGTTTTTATGTCAGTCAACTTATGAAATCAAAAAAGCCGTAAGTTACAAAAAATTCAAAATCGACTTTGTGATCGACTATGATGCACATTATCAAAATACATATTCCTGGAAAATTTTACAATCCTACGACTAAACACCAGGATTTTATTAACAAAATTCTAAACAGACCCAAATGTAAGCGCAATCAATTTTAGAAAGTTTTTTTCTTCTCCTGTAAAATTTTTCAAATGTAACTTACGGCTTTTTTAATTTCATATGACGATATGAAAGAATAGCTCAGCGCTAGACTAGCAATCGTGAGGGCGCCAGTTCGAAACCTGGTGGTGTCAATAAAAAAACTTTTGTAAAATAAAAAAAATATAATTTTTTTTTGTGAAGATTTTTATTTTTAACTTTTAATTGGTGAAAAAAGCTTCCTTTGCACTCGTTTAAAAAGTACTGAAAAAATGTTGAAGTGGGAGTACTCCTCTCCTATGAGAACTCAATGTTTAAATCATTAGTGTTTATGTTAAAAAAGAAGTACATCTAGATTATCAATTGTAGTGCTTTTTCTACTACTTCGGCATCTCTTTTTTTGCTGGGAAGTTATGAATACTAAAAGTGCTCTTGGTTATAATAACCCGTCGGCAAAAAATGGGTTAAGACATGTTAAAATGATACGGTTGCTTAACAGACAATTTCAAATGCAAATTATGGATTTTCTTAAGATTTTTTCACAAATTTTAAATAATCAAAAACGAACACACATGGCAATCCTATGACAAAATAAAACCCAGCACCATTCATCGATTGTAATTGACTACAAAATGTTGCCTTTGGCTCTGGTCTCCATTCAATCTCGCATACACAGAGTGAAGTGGTTGTTGGTACGACAACTGCTATGGCTCAAGACATTAATATATAAACATGTATTTTCAACATTTTCCCGACTCCACCCCGCCTTTTATGCATTGGCGAATTTAATTGTTTCTTATTGTAGACTCCACAATTGTCGATGAATTGATAGTTTAGTATGTCTCATTGTCGTCTTTTGTCTTTATTCCCCCTTCCGACCAACCGTTGCCCCAAGGGTTGATGAAGCATTACATTTGCCTCATTTTTATTGGTTGCATTTAATATTGTATTGATTTCTTGTGTATATAACTACAACATAAAGTGTTCGTTAGTTTGATTGCAAATTGCTGCAAAGTTTTATTTCTGTTCAAACGAAAAAAAAAGTTAAAACAGACCAATAATTCAAGACAAATGGCCAAAATGCTTTATGTGGTTATATACACTCGGTATTTGTATTTATTACTACATTTGAGTCTTTGGAGTCTCTTCCACTGCTGTATGTATTTAGTATGTCCATATTTTTGTATTTTTTGTTTTTTTTTTTTAGTTATGGCGTTTATGCTGTTTATGTCCATTATGGCTGCCTTGGAGTTATATTTTTGCTGCAATTTTTATTTTAATATTTCTGGCCTATAAAGAGTGGGTATTAAAACGCGTTCATAGTCTCGTTTGTTGTAAATAACAGCGGTCAGGCATATTTCTGTCATTCATATCGGTTGCAATTTATCTGTTGTTACTGCTGCTGCTGCTGCCTTTAACTATAGAATACCAATATTTTTCATTATTTTCAATTGCATTGAACTGTTCAATTTGTTTGAAAAAATAAAGAAAAAACTAAAATTAAGAATAATTGTTGCAATTAAGTTTTGCCTTAAAGTGCACTCTTTATAATGAAGGATTACTTTTATAACTTTTAAACTACCCAGTGAAGAAAATCATTACCAGATACGTGGTTATGTAACTACATACTTGGTAATGGTAACTAGTTACTTTTGTTATTACATTTCTTATTACCTTTATATGGCGATGTCGCGAAAAATAATGAGTTATGGGTACACACCAGCATACGAAAAATCAAAAAATATATCGTTACATATGTGCTTACCAGTACTGACAAAAATAATGAGTCTAAAAATAGATTTTCAAAAAAATAAATTATATAAAAAAAAATATATTTTATTCTGTTGCGGGATTCGAACCTGGGTCTACAGATTGCCAGTCATCATCTACCATCTGAGGTATATCGACATGTAATATTTAATAGATAAAAACATAATTGACCTGCTGCACACAAGTAAGCTTACTCTCCAACATACAAAAAATCAAAAAATATGTGGTTACATATATCCTTACCAGTGTTTAAAAAATATTGAGTCTAAAAATAGATTTCAAAAAATTTTCAAAAAAATCTAGAAAATTATTTTCTATTTGAAATAATGATAAAAGTAAGTCATTATCAGTAATTCATTATTATATGTTTTAAAATAATGTGTAAGGTAAGTGGGTGTCATTACTGGTAGTCCAAAAAATAATGATATGTCATTACCGTTTCTACACTGGGTATAATTGATTTAAATATTTAATAAGTTAAAGTTATAAGTTTTATCAAATTAAAAACCCGATTTTGCTATGGCAGAAGATATTTTAAGACTAAACTATCCTCGAAATTACTAATTATTGATTTTTAAAATTAATACCCACCAATACTGTTCCATTTGATCTCAAGTGTACAAATTACGAAACATATTTCGCACACAAAGTTCCCGATTTTATGCAACATTTCCAAATATTATAATTTCTGATATCAGTCGATAGGTTTTCGTTTTTTCTGGCAACATACACAAACACATATACAAAATAAACAAAATAATAATATAATTATGAGACAGATATAACTCTGTATATTATTTATCACATTATTTCCCGGCAAAAATAATTAGAAGTAATGCTTTACAAACTACTTCCTTAACTGCTTCAAAAGTATCCATTAGTGTATTTTTACTGCTTTTTTAGAAGTAATTCTGAACAACTTTAAAAAATCACTTCTTGCATTGCTTCCAAAGTATCTTTTACAATTAGTATATTTTTACAGCTTTTTAGAATTACTTCTATACAACATGCAAAAAATCAATTAATTATTGCTTCTAAAGCATAATTGTTCTAAAAGTGATCCTAAAAGGTGATTTTGGTATCATTTGGTACATCTAAACACATGATCGCGGGTTTCATTCCTGGATGGACCAATATATTTTTAATTTTTTATTTTATTTTTTGTCTAACTTACATGCCGCTATACTTGTGCGTACTTATGTCCCATAGATATATTATTATTATTATTATGGACATATATATGTGGAAATATATATGTCCATTAGAGCGTACCACCTTACAGGCAAAAAATAAAAAAAGTGCGCCGTACACCCTCCAATATGAAGTATTTTTGCAAGGAGGTTTCAAAAAAATTTTTTTTTATTTTTTCTTGCCGAACGTAGGGGTCGCCATTTTACATTTTTCGTTATATCTTTGGCGGATCTTAAAGTATGATATATCGATGTTTTTCTCTCGAGGAGACCAGTGTTTTGCTCTAGAGGCATTTCGAGCTCAAGTATCCCGTTCTAGTAGTTACCCACCAGATCTTAGTTGCTACCACCCTAATATCAGAAAATTAAAGCTCGCAAAAAATCATTATACTTTTGCTAAGGAAGTTTTTCGCTAAACCCAGTAGAATTTTTTTTCATATATTGGTTGCCGAACGTAGGGGTCGCCTTTTTAAATTTTTTTTAATTGGATTTTTACTATATAGCAAAACACTGGTCTCCTCGAGGCAAAAAAACTTTAAAATCCGATTTTAAATGCCAAAGCTATAACAAAAAATTAAAAAAGGCGACCCCTACGTTCGGCAAAAAAAAATTTTTTTTTTTTGAAATCGCCTTTCAAAAATACTTCATTTTAGAGGGTGTACGGCGATCTTTTTTTTTTAAGGTACGGTCTAATGTCCATTAGACCACCCAAATTTGCAAAAGTATTTTTTGTTCGCTCCACCGGCAGTTTCCGATAGATTGGGCATAAAAAATAAAATGGATTTCATAAAAAAAATTATAAAAAAATAAAATATTTGTATAGGACCGCCTTAAGGGTTGAAGATAGAGGGTAGATATGTTCCGAGAAAATGTTGGGCTTAAAAAAATATTGGGGGTCAGTCATATATTTGACTTCTCTAGGGGTACCCTTAGGCCAGTTAAAGCGGTGAGAGTAAATTTTATAAAAATGTCATTTGTATGGGAGAACTCTTACGGAGCAGAGATAGGGTATAGGTATGTTCCGAAAAAATGCTGAAGAGGACAAACCAATGGGGGTCGGTCTTATATTTTACCGCTCTAGGGGCGACTCCCGGGAAGTTGTGGGGCTTTTTTTGGATTTTTAACCCTTCATCACCACCCCGACGAGTAGCCATTTGTCCCCACCCCACCTCCCACATTTTTTTCTTATGCATTTTTTTCAAACCTCACAAAATTAGGGGTTCTAACGTATCCACATCTTGTTACTAAGGATTTCCATACAACATATACAGTGGTGGCTAATTTAATAGGAACGATCCAATTTTTTTTAATTTTTTTCTCGTTGCTTTTATTTTTAAAGATCAAAATAGTGCCTAAATTTACCACGAAAGGCGAATATATAGTCTAGAATATTGTGCAGAATTTTAATGTGATGTCTATTTTTGTATTTTGTCACTTGTTTTAAGTGGGCGTGGCTTGCATTATTCTTATCTAGAAATATTCGCCAGACTTAAAATGACAGTGCCTTAAACATGAAAAAAATTATCTTTGTTTTTAGCGATTTTAAAATAAAGTGAACAACACTAAAATTTCAAAGTGAACAGTTTTATGCTATACTTACCACGATATAACAAATAAGTCAAGTTTTTTCTACATTAAGTATAAAGCATTTCGTATAAAAATTTCAGTGTTGTTAACTTTATTTTAAAATCGCTAAAAACAAATAAAATTTTTTTTATGTTTAAGGCACTGTTATTTCAAGTTTGGCGACCATTTGTATAAAAAAATAATGCAACACTTAAGGAAATATTGTAGGATTTCCAAAAATATACAGTTTGTATAGATCCGATCAGTATTCGCTAAAGTTTACTATGTAATTTTATAAAAGGTCGATATCGCTAATTTTTCATTGATAGCCACGCCCACTTAAAATAAGTGACAAAATACAAAAATAGACATTACATTAAAATTCTGCACAATATTCTAGACTACATATTCGCCCTTCGTGGCGAATTTAGCCACTATTTTGATCTTTAAAAATAAAGGCAACGAGAAAAAAATTTAAAAAAAACTTGGATCGTTCCTATTAAATTTGCCATTAGGGTCCAAACTGACTGGCCTGTATGCGCCCGAGAGATCTAATTTTTGTACACATATTATTTTTTATGCCCAATTTATCGGAAACTGCCGGTGGAGCGAACAAAAAAAGCACTTTTGAAAATCTCATACATTTCATGGATGGTCTAATGTCCATGGATACTCGTAAATTCCGAAATTATGGCCAATTAAGTGAAACAAATGCGTATGAGTGTTGCCTATTAGCAATAATTTGCAATACTCATACGCCTAGTTGTGAAAAATGCATGGAAGGTTTCTTAAACTCTCGTACTTATTCTATTCTTGGCATACGGGAATAGAAATCGTCCATTCCCGGGAATTGTATATAAAAAATATTTGTCAATTTTTTATATATCTTATTGGGATAGAGCATACTTTTCTGTATACGATCTGAAGAACTATTCTATGCATTTAAATGTGTGTGTAAATTTTTTTGTTTGCATTTTATTTACCTGTTTTTATTAGACATCACAGTGTGATATGAAATAAGCCTGATTCACTAGTGATTACGTAGGAATGTGAACGTGATGAGTTGAAGTACAATATTATGCATGAGTGTATTTTATTAAAAAAAATTTTTTTTTTTTTTGGAAAATTTTAGTGATTTACGTAAATGTCAGTGAGAATGAAGGACAAGATAATATGTTACTCGTAGTGTTTATTTCTTTTCTATCGCAAGTTTAACTCAAAATTAACTCATTTGAAAGAATTGCACGCCTCGCTGGACATTATCCCATAGACAAAAATCAAAATAAAATATTTGTTTTAAATTATATAATTTTGGAAATATTATATAGCAGCTAATATAATTATGAAAAATAATTTTTTATTTGACTGTTTTTGGCGCCATGAGAGGGCGCTAAACTCAGAGAATTTTAGGCAATTTTTTTTGTAAAAATCGCGCGAATTTCTAAAAAAAAAATTTTATTTTTTTTGTAATATTATACAGAAAAAACAGATTCGTGCTTTGTTGCCAATCGAATGGTTCGGTTGTGGTAACCGAATTTATTTGCAAACTAGGAAAAACAACTGTTTACTGTATAATTACTGTTATGTTAGTTGTTTATTATGATATTATGATATTAAAAATAACTGATTTAAGCAACTGTTAGCAAACTATAGTACTTTTCGTTAGTTTTTGTCTTAAATAGCCATCATAACAGTTGTTTTGCATTTTTCTATAGAAAAACAACTGTAATTACTGTTAAAAACAACAACTACTAATTATTACACAAACAACTGTCAAACTCCTTTGAGTGTAAGTTTTTTAATCTCAAGTATTTTATGTTCTACTATATAAATAAAACCTAAACTACTATATTTAAAAAAAAAACCTGTTTTTCCTCATCCATATACAAAAATCCCCAGTATGCGCCGAAGGGAAAAATGTTTTAAATGTCTAAATTTTTAATGCGTTTAGAGATTATTGAAAAAAAAATTTTGAAGTCGTGGGATCATTTTTTATCATTTGAGTACCATATTAGAAAATTTCATCATTTTCAGTGCCCCTCTTAAGGGACTAAAATGGCTCTAGTTAGGGCTAGGTTTTAGAGATAAAGAAAATAATAACATTTTTGGAATTGTGAGACAATTTCCTTTAATTTGAGTATCCACACTTATATGTTACTATGTTCCCCGTTTTTTGCCCACCACGGGCCTCCCGGTTTTTTTTCCTTTTTAATTCTATAAGAGACCATTATTTTTATTTATTTTTTTGACGAAACCCCATAAACTGCAGTTTAGCCTTTAAATATAAATTGTAGAAAACTTAACAAAAATCTAGTAGGGTTAATTCTTAAAAATTAGTTATAAATAATTTTGAAAATTTCCACTCAAAATTAATTAAGATACTGGGGACTTTTATTATTGTTTTAAACGAAGATAACTGAAATATGTGCTTAAATTAGTGCTTCAACCAAAAATTTATTAACTAATCAAATCGATTTGAAACTCTTTTGACAGAATTTTTTGCTGGCGAATTATTTTAAGTGAATAAACTTTTTTATGTGAGTAAAAGAAAAAAATTGTTTCAAACACGCCACATTAATGCTATAAATATTAAGCGTACACTAATAAAAAAGTCTGCGATAACTTTAGTTAAAACTACTGAAAATTAATTGAAAACCTTGAAAAATCTGCTAAAATTAGAAAATTATTCTCCCAAAATATTTCAAAAATATTAGTTAATTGAAAATAATAAGTTTACCTGCTAAAATCAGCAAACAAATTTGCTAAAAAACCACAAAAAACTTGGAATTTTCATCATTTTGTCTGCGATCTCTTTTTAACGCAAATATAAATCAAGTTTTCTGAAATCTGAAGTTTACCATTTTTAGCGAAAATTTATGTTGATTTTAGCAGGATTATCCGCTATTTGCATTCAACTAAATTTACCTTAAAAAAAACTACAATTTTGTAAATATAACAGTTGGTGTTTTTTTTAGTCTACTAATATTTGGCAAAATAGTCTGTACATTTACAGAATATTTTTTTATTTTCAATTAACTAAAAATTAACTCAAATATAACTAAAACTCGGTAAATTTAAAAGTTTAATTTTTTTTGTTCTTATTTTATTAGTATTTAACAAAAAGCTATTATCTGCTATTTTTACAGGTTTATTTCTATGAGTATGCGTACTTATATCCATTGTACCAATAACGACATATTTACATAGAGATTTCTTAGATATTTTCCTTAAATTTAAGTATACTTTTGGATTTATTGAGATGTTGTAGATATCACCAATAAAACTAACCATGCTAACTGGCATAATATCATATGACTAAATTGCTTGTGGATCAATGATAGCTTATTCCACAAAAATTCCTTTCTAAATACCAACTGAAACATTGTTTGCGAGTAAATACAGTGAAACCGCAATGGAAGTAGCAACAATAACTGAAAATAACAATAAAGCAAGTGTCAGTAGCCACAAAACAATCAGCAACTTAATGCCTTTACAAAGTTTATCTCTGTAAATTGTGTAAAAAAAATGATAAATGAAGGCAGAAATTCAACTGAAAAGAACTTTGAAGAATTTTTTGGTTTAAGCGGTATAATATGCAACAATCGAACAGAACAACACCGTCGCATATCATACACACTTTTTTAAACAAACGAACATAACGTAACAAAATTATACTAAAATACCGTATTTAGATTGCCTTAAAGCATGTTAATAATAATGTTTACTTATCGGAATTTTAATGAAGTTTAAAAATGTTGATCGAATTTTAAAAAATAAAGTTTTAACTCTTATAGAACTAATTATACTTCAGACTAAAAAGACCCTTTCGAACATTCAGAGAAAACCAAATTTGTTGCCAACCAAATATCGTTCATTTGATGTAACTGAAAATTCCATTCTCACAATCCAAATTCGGTTATTTGATAACTATGTCAAGCTCTACTTCAGTAAGGACAGCAGAAACAGGGTTGTAACAACCGAATTTTCATTAACAGCAATCGAGCGATTCGGTTGGTGCCAAATGCGGTTGGAGAATGACAATGAAAATCATCAACAATAAGACATAAAGTAAAAATCCCTCAAAGCCCAACTTTCAATTTAAAAAAAATCGGTTATAATGACTTCAACATTTGTTTGCCTCAGAACATCTTCACTTTCTGTTATATCACCGATGACTTTTGTTTAAAATAGTTTTTCTAGATTTATAGTTTAACTCTAGTTTAAATAAAATTTTAGGTTTCCCATAAACATGGTATACAACAACTAACTACAAGTACGTTCTGATGATCATGATCAACTCATATGAAATACTATGTATTCGAAAAAAAAAAAATAATATAAATGATAGTATTACATTATAATGCAAAAATAACTAAATAAAAGGAGAGACTTTAGCAGTAGCTTATGTTGAAAATCTGTTTGAACAAACCGCTTTGTATACAAAACAACTAAAGAACAGCAATCTGATTACTCCGGTTGAATGTAGCTAATGTTCGATGATCTCTGGCATAAGCCAAGCTGTCTGTCATAAATACATTGGGTGCGACATCTTTCATAGGCTCATCAGTGGTACATAGTACTCGTTTGCAGTGTTGCCAGACTCTTTTGCTCAAAAATCGCCAAAAATGCTAAAATAAAATGTCATATTAGAATTTGGAGTTGAGGTAGAACAATATTCTAACTAAATATATGAAAATATAGAAAATCGGAAAAAAACAATTTTTGTATTTTTTAATAACATCATAAAAACACAAATCCATCAGAAATTGTTAGTGGTGCAAAAATGGACCGTTTGTGAGAAATCGCTGTTTTCAAATTTGCATATTCAATTTTCCAATTTTGACCATAAAATTATATTGTATATTTAAAAATTTATAATCAACATAAATTTACCATTTACTTGAGTGTAATCATGACGGTAATTGCTCAAGCATTTTTGACTGACATAGCAAGAATGTTAAAAAATTCTTTTTCCTAACTTTTTTTTAAGAAATGTAATAGTTGAAAATCACTTTAGTCACTCTATAAATGTGCATTAACTACACTCACAATATATTTTCCATAACCGATTGAGGTTTATTTGAAAAGTAATAGGTAAAGTTTGTTTTCAATTGAAGAATCAATTAAAATACATTGAAACACATTGTTTAACTTTTTTATCAATCAATAAAAAACAAACCATAAAAAATATGTATTGTCTGTAGGAGTTGATATTTTCAGTCAAATATTCTATTTTTAGATTTTTTATTTTTAGAAAAAATAATTTAAATAATTTCGTTGTTTTCTGTTTTAAAACAAAGAATTGAAATATTTTCGGTTTTCTTTTTTGTTAAAATAGTTTGTTTATATACAAAATTTCAAATTACAAGAAATTCTTTACTCATACACACAAACATGGCCAACAAAAATATGAATGTGTATGTTTTGAAATTTCAAACAAAAAAAAACTTTGAAATATGAAAAACCAAACCACGTTTTGTCAATTAAAAATTGATGATTGTTTTAACTAGAGTTTGCTAAAAACCGAAAAATTTGGAAACCGCGGTTTCGGTTTTTCAAAATTATAAAAACCGCGGTTTCGGTTATTTTTGGGTTTTCTTGTAATAGTAATATAATTCTTTTAAAATAATTAAATATATCAATATCCTAAAAAATTAATAATTTAATACGTCCAAGATATCTTTTAAAATTCGATTGAATTTCTCACTCAAATATTTAAAGGCAATAACGCTATTTCGAAACCTTTTTAGGAGAAGAAATAAATGCGGCAACTAAAGCTGTATTTTAAAGAGTTTAAATTTAAATTTTAGCAATTTCTTTAAAACAATATAAAGTTAAAATTTTATAAATTTTGCGGAATACGAAATAAGGCTTTTTGAAAAATACGCGGTGAAAATCGTAACTGAATATGTGAAACTCAATATCTCTTAAACCACTTGACTTTTTGGTGCAATTTTTTTTTTTTTTTCTAAAATTATAAGCCTCAGTATATGTTATCCGTAATAACAAAAACAAAAAATTCTTTAAAGCAATTTATAATGGAAAAAATGTGCATTACAATTAAATACAAAATTTTGTGAAATTGGAGCTGAAATTTGAATTTCAAGATTCAATAATATGCAATTTAATTAATTATTTTTATTGGTTAAAGTATTTGTTAAAAACCAACTTATTTTTGTCGGTTTTCGGTTTCGGTTTTGAGGTTTGGAAAACCGCGGTTTCGGTTTCGATTAAAACCGAACAGCAAACTCTAGTTTTAACAGACTCTGCAATTATTTTTTTTTTTTATGGATTGTTTAAACAATGTTTGAAAATAACTAGCAAAATAGTTTGAATATAATGAAAAATCAGTAGTCCTTTTTTAATTGTGTTTTCAATTAATTTAATATGTATTTTCGGTTGTTTTTAACGATAAAATATTGTGAGTGTAGACAATAGAACGTACCATCTTACAGGCAAAAAAAAAAAAAGTGCGCCGTACACCCTCCAACATGAAATATTTTTGCAAGGAGGTTTCAAAAAAAAATTTTTTTTTGCCGAACGTAGGGGTCGCCATTTTATATTTTTCGTTATATCTTTGGCATTTACAGTCGGATCTTAAAGTATGATACATCGATGTTTTTCTCTCGTGGAAACCAGTGTTTGGCTCTAAGGGCCATTGACCTCAATTATCCTGTTCTAGTAGTTACCCACCAGATCTCAGTAGCTACCACCCTCTTGTACGACCCTAATGTCAGAAAATTAAAGCTCGCAAAAAATTATTAAACTTTTGCTAAGGAAGTTTTTCGACAAACCCAGTAGAATTTTTTTTTATGTATTGGTTGCCGAACGTAGGAGTCGCCTTTAAAAATTGCAAAAAAATCGATATATTACACTTTAAAATCCGATTTTAAATGCCGAAGCTATAACGAAAAATTGAAAAAGGCGACCCCTACGTTCGGCCAAAAAAAAAATATTTTTTTGAAATTGCCTTGCAAAAATACTTCATATTGGAGGGTATACGGCGAAATTTTTTTTTGAGGTACGGTCTAGTAGACACCCTAGTGAATAGAAATTGGCTTTAAACTTTTCATTTCGCGGAGTAGATTCGAAATATTTGAAAAATATATCAAAATTTAGAACTACAACCATAAAACTGAACCTGTAAAAATAGTAGAAAAGGTTACTAAAAGTTAGCTAAAAACTACCTTGCAGAAAATGCTGCTCTAATTACAAATTTTTTGCTAAATACTGGTAAATAAGAACAGAAAAAATAAAACTGTTAAATTTACAAGATTTTGGATTTTGGATATGACAAGTTATACTATAAAATCTGCAGAAAAATTTGCTAAATATTAGTAGACAAAGAAATATAAAAATGTTTTTTATGTTTAAGGTAAATTTAGTTGGTTTCAAGGCAAGATTTTCAAGTTGAAGGCAAGATTTTTATTCGCATTAAAAAAAACCAAAAAAGCCAATTTTGGGGAGACCTTTATATAAACACTAGGTCTAAACATAATATATTTACCTACAAATAGCGAGTCAATCGTTCACTAAATTCATGTATCACTAACAATAAAGAGAAAGAATATACAAAGTGTTGCCAGAATTAAGAACAAAATGAATAAAATTTTATTGTATGTTTTTGAATACAATTTTATACAATAAAGGTTTAATAGAGATAATGAATGCTTTAACAAATTCATATTTTAAAGCTAAATTAAAAAGTTTTTTTTTTTTAATAACAGCGTTAAACTTTATTAGAAGACCAGCAAAAAATTCTGTTAATTGTTAAATTTCGCTACAAAAATGTTTGCTTTAACTCCATAATGGTGGAATTTTTCATGGAGATTGTAAATCATCTTTTAAAATGATTTAAACTCTGTATTGAAACAATTTTTGTTTACAAAAAAATGGTTAACACAGAACTCGCAAATTCGATCATGAGAAAATTCTGGGAAAATTTCTCAAATTATAGATTGAAAGAAGTTTAAATGTTTCGATGAGAAATTGCCTCATAATCTAAGAAATAAAAAGTACCATAAAATTGCACAAAAATGCTAAATAACTTGTAATAAAATTTTCAGCGGGAAAATAGGTGCTGCGAAATAACTCTCAATGAAATAAAGGCTGAAAATAAGTTTCATTATAAAATAACCCCCAAAGGAAAAAAAATTAAATAAAAAATTAATAATTTATTTAAAGGTAATCCCCTTTGTTGGAATTAGAAATTGGGTTTTAATCGCGTTTCGCAGAGCCATTTCATCATTTAAATTTCTCTGTTCAAATCCATAATTTTCCCTTTTATTCATATTAATATGAAAATAAAAATCGCGCGATTTATTCTAATCAAATAAAATTTTAGCCAGCGGCACATTTTACAACTGGTTTCTTACGTACCTAAATAATTGAAGGCGCCAAAAAATTTAAATTTTAACAAAATGAAATAACCACCTAAAAATGGAATAACCCCCCAAAAAAATTGAAAAGGCAATAATGTCCGAAGTATTTTCATTTCATTGCGGATTTTTTCACAATGAAATAATTTCAATATTTAAAAATTAAATTAACCCCCAAAAATAAAATAACCCTCAAACATTGTTAGGTCATTGCTTGGATGTTATTTAATTTTTCCCTTTGAGAGTTATTACATGGGGTTATCCGTAGCGCTGATAAATATGTACATCTGTGATGACATTTTTAAAAGAAATTTTCCAAATTTTAAACATTTTCAAATAAAGATTTTTAATAGACAACTAAAATTAAGGTGGCACGCGAGAAACTTTTACATAAAAAATTGTCCGCTTCTGGCACGCAGCGAAGAAAGTCTTACCACCCCTGCTCTAGGTCGTCCACTAATCACTACCGTTTTCAGTTTCTTAAAACTGTTCTAACTCGTATGTTTATTCCCGTTTTTCATTTTTTTTTAATAAAAAAAATGCTAAAAGCATTGAATGTTGAAGCGTAATATCTGCTGAAGTAGAATAAGTATTTCAAAAAATTAAAAATCATTCTGAAGCTGCAATTATCTATTTTACGATTTTCCATTTAAAAATCATATTTTCCCCCTTACGATTTTTAAAAAGTTGCCATTTTTAAAAAAATTATAATTTTCTCAATAAGAAATAACTTCAAATTTTTAGAAACCAAGGCGCTTAATATTTTTAACGATTTAAAAAAAAAAATAGCTTATTATTGCTATGTGGCAACCCTATTTGTTATAGTATAATGTCGGATCTTAAGAATTTACTTTGCAATCATTCATTTAAGAAAACAAAAATAAAGAAACTCCACCAACAATAAAAGATTAACATTCTTAAAAAAGATTAGAAAGAGGATATTTTCAAAATTACAAAAGCATAACTGAGTTTTATTTTCGAAATGTGTTAATATTAATCACAAAATGATTGATTAGATACAGGATACCTGAGGCGATCATAAATGAAGATCTATATAAAATGGTAATTTTCATGCACTGAAATATCGAAATTTCACTATAAAAATATACAAAATATAAGCTAAAATTAACCACCTGGAAATTAAACCTGCATATATTATTGCATTTAAAATTAAATAATATATGCAATTTTAATTCAAATATTTAAAAATATGCAGCAAAAACTCGCTGTAACTTTTTTCTAATTTTTTCATTTAAATATACATTTATTTGCATGTTAACAATTTTTAAACAATATTTTTAATTTTTATTCGTGTTTTGTTTAAACAATAAATAAAATTTTTAAAATTGCATATTATCCAATAATTTCAAAAATTGTTTATGGTCATCCATTACCAGCATCTCTTTGCTGTTTTTTTTTTTTTTTTTTTTTTTAAATTAGTTTGTTTTATTTAAAGATCCATTAATAATTTTCACAGTAAACATTAATTTTTCATTACGATAACATTTTGTGGCTGCTGTTGCAGTTTCTGCTGCTGCAGTTGTTCCGAAGATATTCCAAAACGAGTATCATCTGTGGATTCCTTGAACAGCGGTGTGCCAGAGTTTGTAAAAAAAAAGAATTAATGATGAATATATTACAACAGATTGTCATTCTCCTGGTTGGAGATAACGCTATGAATGTTTTTTGTTTGTTTCAGACTTCTGCAGAAGAAAACAAAAGCCAGTAGCAATTGATGTTCATGTATCGAACATGAAGTGTGCGGTCTGTTTATCGATAGTTTACCGTGAAAAATCGTTTTAGCATTACAAAATGAAATTGTAATTTTAAAAGTAAATGTTTAATATGAAAATGATATTAAGAATAGAGCTAATTGAACAATATTTGTTCAAGGTTTTATAATGGGAAGATATTTATGATTTCAAAGAAGTATGGACTTAAAAAAAATTAAAAAATCCTTTAAATTAGAGTTGCTAAATGTCGATACTTTTGAATACTCGATATTAGCTCTAAACTTTTCAGGTATTGACTCGATTCAATACTTTTTATATTCATACAAAAACAGGGTTGTATTTTTAAGACCAAAAAACAGAGTTGCATTTTCATAGCTTTTTATGGGAAAATTACGAATATTTAGAGAAAATTACAACTCTGAAAGTATTTAGTAGAACTTTTAAGTAACGAGTACTGGAAAAAACGTTTTTATTGAGTACTCAATACCCAAATACTCAATACTTTTACAACTCTACTTCTAAACCTGAATGTTGGTACAATTATACCTGAGTTCTTAACAAAACTTTGACCTTTATTGTTATTTTTTTATCTTTTTTTTTCATTCGTTGGTTTTTTCATGCTATTACGCTCAAAAAATTCTGTTGTGGCAACCGAAATATGTCTAGATTACGCAGAAAAAAATTGCTAGAAATAGCTAAAAAGGGAAAATAATGCCTAAATGCAATAATTTTAAAGTAAATCAGTGACAATAAAGAGTTTTAACACGAATTTCATAAAAGTGGACTTTAAATATTAATGTTTTCCGAATATCTAAAACATTTTCATTCAGATTTTATAAAAAAAAAAAAACATGATTCTAAATCGAATGCAAAAATTCATACAAGTATGTCTGGAAGCCTAAATAAAATGGTCAAAAATGAAAATTGTTTTACCAAAATTTCCAAAACTACAAAACTTTAAGCAATTTTGTATAAAATTAATTGCAAAACATTAAAAGAAAAATGGGAAATATTTTCAACAATAATAATGCAAATTCTGACAAAAAGGACAAAGAAAATTTTTTTTTTAATTTTCTATAACCTTGAATTGGTAAAATTGTTTTACAAAATATACACATTCAATAGTAACATAATTTTATCTTTGTGGAAAAATTAAATTTAGAGATTCTCCTCTGTGATATCCATATTAGCATTATAGAAAAAATTACTAAAAAAAAAAGATTGCCAAGAGATTCTGGATTTTTTTGAAAATTTTTTGACGTCTATTTTTAGACTCAATATTTTTTAAATACTGGTAAGGATATATGTAACCACATATTTATTGATTTTTTGTATGTTGGCGAGTAAGCTTACTTGTGTGCAGCAGGTCAATTATGATTTTATCTATTCAATATTACATGTCGATATAGCTCAGATGGTAGAGCTATTGACTGGCAATCTGTAGACCCAGGTTCGATTCCCGCACCAGCAAATTTTATTTAAAAAAAAATACAATAAAAAATATTTTTTTTATATAATTTTTTTTTTGAAAATCTTATTTTAGACTCATTATTTTTGTGAGTACTGGTAAGCACATAGGTAACGATATATTTTTTGATTTTTCGTATGCTGGTGTGTAACCATAACTCATTATTTTTCGCGACATCGCCATATAAAGGTAATAAGAAATGTAATAACAAAAGTAACTAGTTACCATTACCAGGTATGTAGTTACATAACCACATATCTGGTAATGATTTTCTACACTGGGATGATATCTCTTTCCACGTATATATCGACTTTGCCATGGATAAAAATAACCGTTGCGCGGTGTTATCACCTTAAATCATAGCATTGCTTTAACTTACATTATATTGCTCAGTGTATTTAACCGAATTGATATTTTACTTTAGTAAAACATTTCTTATTCATGTAATCATTAATAGAATCATATATTATAATTTTCTTTAAACTATAATGCATTTTGCTAGTTTTTGCTAATAAAACTCACTCACGCATAAAGTTTTTAAAGGCCCAGTTTATTATGCTCTTAATGCATACAATTTGTTTCAAAATGCGTACTTTTAGAAAAATGAGGGAAAATTACATTATTATGGAAATTTTTAAACTCAAAAGAGGCACTTAACTTGATAAACTATATAAAAATAACAAACGAATATAGAATGTCTCTACACTCATAGAAACAAAGCTGTAAAATGGCAGAAAAACTACTAAAAAATAGTTAAAAATTAACTTACAGAAAAAATTGCAGATTTTTTTCTAAATTCTAGTAAAATAAGGACAGCAAAAAACTGATAGATTTACAAAGTTTTAATTACATTGTTGTTTAAATTTAGTTAATAGAAAATAACAAAATTACTCTGTTAAAATCAGCTAAAGAACTTGCTGAATATTGATAGACAAAAAAATAATAAAATCAACAGAAATATTTGCTAATAAATAGTAGACTGCTGATTTCAGGAGCCTAACTTTTTATTCGCATTAAAAAAACTTTTAAAATTTTGTTGTGATTTTTTGGTCTACTAATTTGAGCAGGATAATTTTTTATTTTTGATTAACTAAAGTTTAGTTTATTATTTATTCAAAAATAACCACAAAAATTTCATAATTATACTTATGAAGAATAGACGCGAATAAGGATATATAAATTCTGCGAAAAATGGTATAAAAAAAATCGATATTTTCAAAAAACCGGTTGAAACCTAATATGAAGATTATCCCATAATTTTTTTTTTTACAGACATTTTGCGAATACTACTAGGTAACGAATAATTGGTTACTCACAATAGTGGAACACACAGAGAAAAAATATGCCATTTTCCAACTGAAATTAGGTTACGTCTACTAAAATAGGTTGGTGCAACTGAATAATGGTTATCACAACAAAATTCGGTTTATACAACTGAATTTTAGTTGCAATACTCAAAATATTTGGGCATCACATTCCAATATGGTTTCACCAACCGAATTTATTGATTGGTTATAGCAACCAAAATAGGCTTAGCAATTCGGTTGGCAACTTTTTTCCTGTGTGAATATATAGTTACTTTATCCCCATTATCACAATGACTTATTAGCTGCTAACTGGAACTTTAACTGACGCATTGGTTGTAGTTTCCCATATAAATTTTGAGTTTCACTATGGGTTACGTTTTAAAAGGAAAATATGTATGTTGTCGGGGCGTAGTAAAACATATATTATGTTTTTGCTGAAAATGTGTTAATTTTTTTACCGAATTACTTTAAGGTCAATTAAAATATGAATTTATTTAATTTAATTAAATATTTGTTTCAAAACTAATTTTATATTAAACAAATTTTTAATTGCATATTTGAGGTTTATTTTTTTTTTTTTTTTTTAACCATACCATTTTTGAGCGTACCTTACTGAATTATTCAGCTTAAAAGTATTACAATTCAAAACCTCTTGGTTAATGGACCAAATGCTATGCACCACGATAAATATTTCAGTTCCTCCTTCGAAAAGTTGTAGGTATATAAAAGCTTTTAAAAAAATAATCGCAGCGGGGTATTATAACTTAAGTGTATTTTTTTTTTTTTTTTTTTTTCATTTATTTATTTATTATTTATTATTTATTCAGTTTCATATAATTTCATACAATTTCAATTTCATACAATTTCAATTTCATACAATTTTAATTTCATACAATTCATGTGAATTCAGAACCTTACAAAGCCATGGTGGCTTGTCCGCAGGTTATAAAATCCTATAAATTGGTATCTTATTGGTTATACGCTTTCATTACGAGCTTATAAAAAATTCTTTAATTAGTTTTTTTCTCTTGTGGTAATTAGTAGTGTTGATAATAGTACGTGGCAGCATATTAAATATTGTTGGTAACATTACAGGTAAAGTACTCTTTCCGTAGTGGTTTCTATATTTTTGAACTTTAAATTTTCCCTCATCTTTCCATCTGGTGTTATGGTTATGATCTATTTCCTGTAGATACCTAGAATCTTTGAAGTATTCGATGACCAATGTAGTGTAATATATTCCTTGTACATTTAGTATTTTCTGTTGTTTCGCTATTTTGTTGATGGTTGGTGTAATATCGTTTGAATTGTTACTGGTGATGTTGTTTGTCATTATATTGATATTATTATGTGTGTTACTGTTGATTGTATTTAAGTTGTTTGCAGTATCGTTGCTAGTGTGATTTTCGTTTATATTGTATATGTTGTTATCAGCATTTAATGTTGATTCTGTGATTGTTGTATATTGATCAGTAGAGCTTATTATGTTGGTGGTTGTTGTTATTTGGTTATTTGTGTTAATTTCGGTTGCATTGTTGATTATATCATTATTGATCGTGTTGCTACTGCTTCTAATGTTCTCGTTTATCCCTTGGTTGTTGGTGGTACTAGTTAGGTTTGTGTTGCGTGTGTTGTTTCTTGTTATATTTTCATTTGTTAAACTAATGTTGGTGATATCGTTGTTGTAGCTTATTGTAGTGTTGTATGATGTTTGTTGTTGTTTTCTTAATATTTTAAGGATTCTATTTTGAGTTTCTTGGAGTAGTCGACAATGTGTAGAGTTTCCCCAGGCAGTGATACCATGTCTTATGTGAGACTCCACTAACGAAAAATATGCTTGTCTTAGTACAGTATTATTTGAGCAATACTTAAGTTGAAAAAGCATATATGCAGCTTTTCGAAGCTTTTTTCTGACTTCATCTATATGTATATTCCACTTGAAGTTGTGATCCAAATGAACTCCCAAGTACTTATATCTATTTACAACTTCGATTGTAGTGGAACAGTTGTCGTTTTCTGTTTCGTTGATCTCGTTTTCATGTAGACAATCCGTTTCATGGAAAACAATCTGTATTTCTGTGTATCAGCAATGAGGTGGCTTTATATGCATAAGTTTGGTCTTGGTTGCGTTTATCATCAGTCCGTGGTCGTGACACCATCTAGTGGCTATATTAAATTGATTCTGCATTATTTTTACTGCAGTGTCTATATTTTTATGTGTTACAACTATAGCCGTATCATCGGCGTATGCATAGGTTTGACTGTTTTTTAATGCATTCATAAGCTCATTAGAGTATATTATGTATAGTATCGGTCCTAGTTTTGAACCTTGCGGTACCCCGCAGGTATTGTCCGTTTTAGTGCTGAGATTGTGTAATATTTTAACATAAGATGAGCGCAATGTCAGATAGCTTTTGAACCATTCAAGAGACTTTCCTCGTATACCATAATTCTCCAGAGTCTGTATTAATTTAGCATGTGAAAGAGTATCAAATGCTTTACTAAAATCTATAAAAAGTGTTAAGCAATGATGTTTTCTACTAAGTTGTTCATTGACATGGTTAGCAAAATTACCAAGTAATTTATTGATGTTTTTCCCTTTTTGAAAACCGTACTGTCTGGAATTTATTATGTTGTATTTGTCCAAAAATTCTGTGATGTAGGGAGCATAAATTAACTCTTCCATATTAACTTTAGTTATCATAACCACACTTAAAAAAAAAGGAAACAACTTACAACCAATATAAAACACACACACTAATAGAAAAAGCTGTAAAAAAATTAGTTAAAACTACAAAAAATAAGTTAAAAATAACCTTCCACAATAAGCTCCTGAAATTAGCAGATTATTTTTGCTATATATTAGAAATATAGGAAAGCAAAAACAAAACTGTTAAATCAACAGAATTTTAGTTATATTTGAGTTACAATAATAACTTAACCTGTTGAAATGAGCAAAAAATTTTGATAAATAATTAGTTGGCTAAAAAAAAAAATTAGTTAAAAAATTTAAAAATTGGCTTTTATTTATAATTTCTACATTCTGATTCACAAAATATTATTTTTTTTGAAAATTTAATATTCTTAGAAATCCTATTGACCAACTGAAAACCTTAGAACTCTGTGTACACTGTGTATATTTGCAAAATAGCTAAATTACATATTTCTTTATTTTTTAAAGTGCCTTACTTTGCAGAAAAACGTTGTTTAAGTGCATATTTTTTATGTTTTTAAGGCATATTTGTCTTTCTTAGCTGCACTTTATAGGCACATATTTTCCATTTTTAAGTGCATGAAATTCCTTGCCCTAGTGTTAACATATCAACATAACATATCATATTAAAATATCAACAAAAACTTTCAAAATATTTCTATTATTGGTTATGCTTGCAAAAACTTCGAAAACATATTTTTTAAATATTTTTTGTTGATCTCATCTAGTTGATTAGCAAATTATATTTTAATATGAAATTTTATGTTTTATAAATGCAGTAATGCCACCACTTTCTAAAGACAACTGATCATGAGAAACTGGAAAATCACCAAAACGATCTTCTTTTCATTCCTGAAGGCGTAGAATATTTTAAAAGCACGAACTTTTAAAAACAAAAATTAAATAAATACACATATCTATTCACAAAAAAAATTAAAATTTTTAAAGCTTTTTAACGATGTTTTTTAGTGCAAATAAAACTCAAGCCTTCTGAAATCTGTAGTTTACTATTTTTTTTTTCGCAAATATTTCTTCTGATTTTAGCAGGATAGACAAATGGTAGTCTATGGCATTCTACTAGGGTATTCCATTAATCGAATTTTTTTTTTTTTTTTTTCAAATCAAAGAAAGATGATACAATTTTTGCAAGTAAATTACAAAGAATAAAAATTATTGAAAAAATTCGATAAGACCAGCAAGGCAGAATGTGCATTTTCGGCCTTCGCCACAAAGCCGAAAATACGCATTCAAACTAAAAATAACATTCATTTACTTAAAAATAACAGATCAACTAAAAACAATTCCCCCACTCGAAATTTTAATTTAATCAATTAATCGTTCAAATAATTATTCGGGTTTTTTTCTTAACCGATTAATCAAATAAAATTTTTGAATTAATCGATTAATCGAAAAAGTATTATTTGTTTATTTATTTGATTTTCTATGCTTATTATTTATGTAAAACAATATGCATACATTTGTTGTATTTTTAATAATGTTATTAAATTATTTGTTAAATGAATGTTTTTTTTTAGTTTGACTATAGATCATAAATTAATATCACTTTCTGTTTAAATTATTTTCAAATTAAAGAAAGATGATACAATTTTCACAAGTAAATTACAAAGAATAAAAAATTTTGAAAGAATTCGATAAGGCCAGCAAGACAGAATACGTATTTTCCGCTTTCGCTACAAAGGCATTATCAATGTCTTTCGCCTTGAATGGGTTAATAATTGATAATTGTCTACTTATGTTACAGTTGAAAGCAAATCGAATATGTTAACAACTCAACTTAGACTAATATCAACGAAATCTAACAATGCTATTTTTATCAATTATTTTAATTTTTGCATTAAAAAATACAAAAATTGTTTTTTCGGACTTTCTATATTTTCATATATTTAGTTAGAATATTCTTCTACCTCAAGTCCAAATTCTAATATGATATTGTCATATTAGATTTTTATTTGTTGTTTCAAAAAGGGTTGATCATTTTCATGATAGACAATACAATTGTTTCGTAGACATCACTCTACTCTTCAGTTGTCCGCTAAGAAAATGATAACTTTCCTACTCAAAACGAGACATTACATAAGGTACAAAAAACCAACGGGATGAGAATTTTGTACTTTCGTATATGAACTGTCTGATTTGGTAAAACCAGTTATAAATCAACTCCTTTTTGAAAGCAACAATTGCTTTGCAATGCTATTTTTATCCTTTGTTATTATTACTCTTTTTTGCTCAGCTGATTCTATTCAACTCTATGTTTGATAATTATTATTATTTAAAAAAACAAAAATAATTGCAGAAACTCTTCTAAATTTCATAAAAATAAAAAATGTTATAACTGAGATCATATTTTATCAAAATTTGGATTTTTTCCGTCCTCTCTGTAATGTATTCCAATTTTATTCAAATCGGAGAGAACCACACCGCAGACCTTTCTTTAAATTTAGCAGAAGAAGAATAGAACAACTCGTAGATTAATTTGTATCTATTTCGTATGCATTCGACTCATAAAACACATAAATGTAGAGATACATTCTGTTGATAATTGATTTTCCCTCCACATTTACGTCCATCCAACCCTTTATTTGATTTAGCAACTATTTCGCAGGGAATTTAAAAAAACCTTGTGATTAATTTTGTCGAAATTGATTCTAACACAGTTAGCCGAATTGGGTTCTGAAAAGCTCACATGTATGAAATGTTATTTAGTTCTCATTAAACATTATTTAGAACTCATAGATATTAATTCTGACTATAATCTTATTAACAACTTATTTGTAAATTTCTTTCTTTGACGATTTTGACAGAAAAGAGTGAAGCTACTATATTATACTATGGCTGATAGTCACAGAGCATTAAAAGGTCAGTTCGAAATCAAAAATCAAAATTTTTGTTTTTTAGGATTATTTTTTAGTTTTTTGATTTTAGTTTTTTTAATTTTAAAAATTTATTTTGAAATACCCACAGAATAATTTATTATTTTTGGATTGGACTTGGATTACAAAAAAACAGAAAATAAAAATGTTGACTCATTCAGGAGCGATAGTCCATTAACGCTATGCGCGGCTCCAGCAATTAATATAAGGGGAAAAATCATACGCCACAGTGCCCAGCTCAATGTGTTTGTCTTATATTAATTGCTGGAGCTGCACATGATTAACGCTATGGCTTTAGTTCCATATTTCTCCGACACAATAGTTCTCAGCCATAAGTCCATGTTTTCAAAAAGTTTCGTTAGAAAATCTTTAGCGGTATAATAACTATTAATGCTTTCGCTTAATATCAACATTTAAGAAATAATTCAAAATTGGCTACATGTAAACATATAACACTACAGTGGTAGATCTATCAAAACATCAAAGTAGTATTTTGGGAGATGACAAAGCAAACTGTTATTGTTTTGGTTTTTTCTTTAATATTTAAGATGTTTTTTACAATTTGTTAAATAAGTTCAATTAAAATCCCAGATTTACTTTAATAAAAAATATATATTTTTGAAACATTTTTTTAATTTTTTTTTACCAATTTCGATTAATCGATTAATCGTATTAAATTGTTCGAATTATTCGTTATTCGTAACCCATAGTGAAAATAAATTATTCGAACAATTTTGGAGCAAAATTGTTCGATTAATCGAATAACGATTAATTGATTGAATACCGTACATTCTACTAAATTTAACTTAAAAATAACAAAACTTTTATTTTTGCTATTTTTAATCTACCAATATTTAGCAAAATTTTCTGCAGATTTTACAGTAAAATTTATCATTATCTATTAACTAAAAGTTAACTTATATGTAACCTAAATTCCGTTAATTTCGAATTTTTACTTTTGATGTTTTTATTTTACTACACTCAGGTAAAAAAGTTAGTAAACAGTTTCCAATCGCACTTTACTATTTTTATATTGATTTTTAGTACAATTCTTTTTTTTTTTAATCATTTTTGCTATTCTCTTATTACAAACTACGGATTTTTTTACTACTAAATATACTTATTTAAAAAAAAATTTTGATATTTTACAATTCTTGTTTAGTTTATATTTGTAACTATTGATATATTCTTAGTTTAGAAATAACACTCAGAAAATTTTATTGTATGTCCAATTCATAAAAAGGTAATGACTGGAGAACCGTTTACAATTTTGACTCCAAATTTCAAGTACAATCGAAAGAAACAAAGTTTTTTTTTATAAATTTTTTTTTTATATTTTTCAGTTTTTTTTATTTTTTGTACACTTTTTTTCTAATTTCAGCAGATTGATTTTAAATTACAGTTTACAACAATTTAATGAAATTTAGTAGCTGTAACTAATTATTTATACTAATTTCATTGTACTAAAATTATTGATATTTAGTAAGTTTTTTAACTGATTTTAGCAAATCGATTTTGAATTGCAGTTTACAACAGTTTTGCTAAAATTTAGTAGGGGCTACTAATTTTTTCTACTAATTTTGTTGTACTACAGATCAGCAGACATGTGTTGCTAAAATTAGCAAAAAATACCGCTGGGCTCAAAACAATTAAATTTCCCGTAATAACAGCAAAATTTTCAGTAGCCATTACAGACTTTTTTGGTTGAGTGTAGTAGTAATTACCAAACAAATATGATAATTTCAGCAGTTTTATCCTACTTTTCAGCAGCTTTTTCTGCAATTTTTATTTCTATGAGTGTATTCATGACATGAACTTAAATATTAAAAGCCAACTAAAGAAATGTTGCGTGTTTAAAATGATATTAAAATAAAAAAAAATTATGCGTAAATGCGTAGTACATATTGTATTTGTCGACTTTAAATAAATTTTAATAGTAATAACATAAAAAACTTTGTGTGCAAAAGGTCACAGAAAAATTTGCTACAGGGTGAGTAAAAAGTTATCATTGGATCAGTCTTAACCTACGGAGAATTTATTCGAAATGATATCATTTTTATATGGCATTGTCACAGGAGGGAAAATTTAACTATAAAATTCTTGTCGGTCATTTCACTGAGCAAGTAATTCAAAACGACCCCGAATAGTGATGCAAAACGACCCCGACTAACAGAAAATAATTTCGGCGGTGGCATCTGAGAGGCTACTAACCGGCAGCTTGTTCGGTTCGGTGAGTTCGGTTCCACGTCTCCGGTTGGTTCTGATATATAACATCAAGGAGCAGTTTATGCTTCTATGAAAATGATATGTAAAAGTAATAGGCAGTGTTGCCAACTCTTGAAGGCAGGAAAGCACCGTGAGCATTTTGAAAACGGGTAAAAAGGGTAAAAATTTACCAAAAATGGGGTTAAAAAAACACGATAATAATTTTTTGAAAACTTTAAGTCAAGATTTTAAAAACACATTTTAGCTTTGTAAAATCGTGTAAAAAAGGTTCAAAAAATTACCAAAAAAGGGGTAAAAAGCACCAAACTAATATTTCAAAATTTTAAAGTTTAAATATAACGAAGTTGTTATTTAAAATTGTACTACAAACATTGTGCAAAAATGTATTTTTTGTATATTTCGTATTATTTTTTCAATTTTGACAAAAAATTCAAGAAAAATTTAAAAAAGGAGAACAAATACCAAAAATATAAACTCTACAAAAAGCACTAAAAGCACTGCCAGAAATCTGAAAAAGCACTGCAAATACCCGCTTTTTATAAACGGATATTTGTAAAAACTCACCGGGTACGGGAAGGTAAAAAGCACTAAAAAATACCCGAATAATAGGTCCTCTAATGAGTGTTATTTTTGTTCGGTTAAAGATCAAATATTCCAAATTCCAAATAGAATTTACAATTTATTTTACAACAAATAGAGAAAAAAAAACGTATGAAAAAAACTTTCCTCTTTAATGTACATAATTATTTTTTTTTTTCTAACTTAGAAAACAACTGCCTTCATTAATCGAGTGATTACTTTTAAGCCACCCTGTGCTTATGATTGTATTATGTGGATCGTTATTTGGTTGGGTAAACTAACAAACTAAATATTGAGCTTAACTATTAAGGTAGGGAATAGTAATTTTTATATGACATGTCATAATGCATATTTTGATTGTTATATATTATAACAAATTACCAGCTTCCGTTTTAAAATAAAAAAAAATATGTATATGACAGTAAACGTTTTATAATTTTAACGTTTGTTAAAACATTTCATAGATACGAGTATTTAGAGTGCCAGACAGGCATAAAGCAAAACTTATAATTTCTTTAAACATTCAACCATTAAATTGCTAAGGATGGACTATGAGAATGCAAGAAGAAGACAAAACGGAGATTAGTTTTTAAATCTTGTTTCTTTACTAATCTTTCACTTTTACGCCCTAAATATTTGGTTTAATTTTTTACACCCAAATATAAATATTTTCTACTCTATTTTTTATTTTTCTTTACTCATTATGGCGCCATGCTGATTTATATTTCAAAACCACCGGAAATCTTTGTATGTCTTACACATTCCGTTTTCGGCTTTTAAGATCTTTTTAAGATTTTATAAACGTTGTTATATTTCTCCACATTTCTCTACGAAATCAATATTTAAAACATATTATTAACATTGTTTTTAAATAATTGCTGGTCATTTATTTAATCTTAACTTTTTTGGTTGTAAGTGTTTTAATAATCCACCAATTATTTCTGTATTTGTTAGATCAAATTATTATTTTAATTGGGTCATTTGTTATACTTTTTCCATTCTATTTTTTTTTATCTTATAAGTCTTCTAGCACTTCATTAAAATATTTTTCAAATTTTAGTTTATTGTTATTTCTCTTTTTTTTTTTGTTTTTTCTTTAAATCAGGCTCCATTTCGTTTCTAAAGGCGTGAGTAGTATGTACATCATTATAACCAGAAAAAATTGCCGTAAATAGCTTGAAAACGTTTTCGTTTATGTTGGGAGTTATTTTCTTAACCAATAACAGTAGCTCCTTTACTTTGTTTTAAGAACACAATACAAATTTTGTTCAAAATGTATGCAAAATTTTAAATGAGTGGGGTGACCATATGAGTTTTTAACACAAATTTTTAATAAAAGAAACTAAGTTATAACCAGAGCTTCGAAAAACTTAATTCAATTTAAGCTTAATTCACTAAAAATTAAATTCAGATTTTAAAAAGATTCATGTACCATTCCCCTTAACCATTCGTAAAGAATTCATTCATAAGCTTCATTCCCAAAGCTTTAATATGAATTGAATGAATTCCTAACTTGAATCATGCAAATCGCATGTTCATTCACCATTTTACTAATTGAATGAAGAAATTTTATTACCATTCACTTAGTGCAGTGTAGTTTGAAACTAACATATAATCAAAACCAAAGCATACAAGCTGTAACAAAGCATACGATACTATTTATTTCTGTTAGATGAATTTTAAACGTTTTTCATTGTATTATGCTAATATTTCAGCAATTACATACAAATTAAAATTTTTCATTTGATTAAGTGAATGAAAACAAATAATTTTTCATTCACTTTTTTATTAAATGAATTCAGGTAAATTGGGTTTCATTCAGTTAGAATTCAATCAAAATAGAATGAATTCATATAATTTTAAGCTATAGGGAATTAAGCTATCGAATTAATTCCATAAGAATGCTATTAGGGAATGAAATTTAACCCAAATTTCATTAATTTTTAAAAAGTGAATGAAAGAATTAAGCCTTTTAAACCTTTGGTTATAACGCTGAATCCACTCTGCAGATTGCAGTACTCTAGTTTTGTGTGTAGGTTTGCCATTTGGTCTGGAATGTCCTTGATTGTCAAGTCATTTTAGCTCTTGTCAAGTTTTAGGATTAAATATAATTTGTCTAGTTAAAATTAATTTAAGCAGTGTTTTTAATTTAGCTATATCCGTTAACTGATGAAAAAAACTCAAACTGCATTAAAACGCGTTTAAGACGAAAAATAGCACATTACTTTTCGCATGCACGTTAACTTTCAACGTGGATAATTACACTGTGCACTAGAGTGCTCCAAGCTTGTATGGAGGAAAATAAATTTTGAGTTTTTGACCGGGCTACACCCTGGAAATATTTATTTGGGTGTAAAACTATGTACGGCAAAAAATTAGGATAATCGGACATCGGGAAGGCGTGCCGCATCGGCCCTGAAGTTTGGAATACGGATTACAAAGGGAAAATATGACTTTTTGTGCATTTTCTCGAAAACATTGATATTTTAACACTAATTCGAATTAAAAACACTAAAGAATCGTGATTAATTTAGAATTGGCCTCGCACTAAAGAATCGTGATTAATTTAAGCCCAAATTACTTGAACGTAAATGTAACGTGACGAATCAGATGATTCAACCTGCTTAATGAGAAACACATAGTGCTGAGTACTAGACGTAAACGAGTCATAACGTGCCGTTCATTTCTGTTGAAAACAGAATGTTTTCTCCGTTTTTACGTGAGAGAGCAAAACAGCTGTTTTTAGTTGCATATCAGTGATGGAATTTGTGGCACAATTGTACAATGTTTGGCACAATCAAAGTTTGATTGGTACACTGGCACATTTTTGTTATTTCCAAATATTCTATAGAAATCCAGTTTATTTAAAAGAGAAATTAATTGGCAAAAACAATAAATTTTTCATTTTAATTTTCATACAAAAATTTTTGTTTAAAACGAACACATAAAATATTATATTTGATAAGTAAACAAATTAAGTAAATAAAAACTAATTTAATGATTGAATAAATCAAATGAGCTAAATCGACTACAAATTATTTTCGATTTAAAATGAAATTGAATCCGATTTTCAGGGATAAAATATAATCCACAATGTATTTTTATGAAAGTTCTTGCATGTTATTTTATAAAAAAGTGCAAGTTTTGGTACTATTTTTAAACTGGTTGGTACTATTCTGAAAGTCAAATTTATCAATCCTTAATAGCACGTTACATATTTTGAGTAACTTAGCAAAAATAAAATACCACGTTACGACTCGTTCTCGTTACATTTACGATCTAGTAACGAGACTTTTAGTTCGAGGCCAATTTCCTTATTATGAATTAACATAATAAGTACTTTTTTCAAAAACTGCTATTTTTCTTCATCAGGATACTCTCCTGACAAATACTTCACAGAGTTTTGCTTTCAAAAACCTCTACACTTTCAGTAATGAAAAAACGATCGCTTCGGGGATTTTCCAGGTCCCCTTCATCAGTTTTCTTTAGAAAGTGGTGGCAGTAGTGCAATGCAATTTGAAGCATCAAAATCTCATATTAAATGTAGTCTGCAACATCAACAAAATGGGAATGGAGCAAACAATAAAATATGTTTTCGAAGTCTTCTGCAAAGCATAGCCAACAATAGAAATATGAAAGTTTTTTGTTTTTGTATTTCATACCATCGGTATAAATAAATGCAAATTTTATTTTTACCCTTCTTCTTTGTTAATACAAGAAGAGGCAAAAACATTTTTTCTCCGTACTATGAGTATTGTCAAAATGTTGGTTTTTAATTTTTATTTAAAAAATAAAAATAGTTTTCTTCGACCTTTTTAATTGATTAATTATAAATTTATTTATTTAGTTCGAGGAAAATTTCCTTATTATGAATTAACATAATAAGTACTTTTTTCAAATAGCAGTGCGGTACCCCTGGGGTATTGTGTTAAAAATAACCAAAATCGGTCTTGCTGTTCAAAAGTTGTGATTAAAAATGTGAGGACACCATAAAAACCTTTATGTAAATTTTTCACTTCTATACAAATTTCAGTACATTTAACGAAGCAATAAAATGTACAATTCTGTATGGAAAATTTCGAAGTGTCCTCACATTTTCACTCAGAGCTTTTGAACCGCTGCACCGATTTTGATCATTTTTAACCCAAAGCTGACTGAGGAAATAACTAACAACCTGGGTACAAAAATGGTCGAACAGTAAGATAAATCGTTTTTTGGGGTCCTTGGATCCAGAATTTTCAAACACAAATATCTTTTTTTCGAGAGCTAATCCAGAAAAATGGCTAGCATCACTGGATTCAGCGTACTCAAATTAGGTTTACCCACCGGGTCCCCCGCTTGTTGGATTTTTCAACTAACACAGTGTTATTAATGCCTTCGAATAGTGGAGCATTTTCAAAAAGAAGTGGGAAAAATATAGAACTTCTAAACTACTCATCCGATCAGTATGAAACAAACTGAAAATTGTAAAGGAGGTGTTAAGCTTTCTAAATGTTTTTTTTTTATTTGATCATTTTAAATTAATCGAATAATTTTTGAACATAATTGTTCGATTAATCCAATAACGATTAATCGATTTAATACACGATTAAAAATGCATGAGTGTGTCGGACCAACATCTAATAGTGAGGAAAAGTTGCTATTCGTTAATACAACCTTGAAATTTTTATATCTGTCTAGATCTTTTCTTCCCGGATCGCGTATTACATCTTTTCTTATAAACTATTTATATTCCGCTGTCAACAAATATGATAAAAAATTTTATAAAGGAATTCGAATCCTCTTAAAAATTTTTATATTAAAATTTGCAATCGCCTACACAATTGAAGTCGTTCAGCAAATATTTGTGTACCCGACAAGTAATGTATTGTATCTACCATTTTTCTCACAATGGGCCACCCTAAATCTCCTTTAACGATAATTTGCCAATTAGTAGAAAAACAGAACAGTAACAGCCTTAAGTTTATATCGTGATTGGATTAAAAGATGCCGTTTTAAAATTAAACAGTAGCAATTTTATATTGGATTTCAACAAACTCAACAATCTTTACCAACTATGGAATATAAAAAAAGCAGCAACATGCAAATTGACTAAAATACGCTAATTTTTGCCGTTTATCTCATTATACATCGAAAGTATTGCTAAATTTTGGTTAGATCCAAATAACAACAACAACGACAACAAAAAGAGAACAGAAATTTCAGAAATGGGGGCTGAACTTGAAATTGTATTGTTACATGATGATTGTTTATGAAGGAATCGTGCTAAACATCATTAAAACTCGACTTATCTTGCAGTTGCTTTTCTCTCATTTTGTTAGCAAATATTTAAATAAAGGTATCAAGCGATAAAAGATTGGATAAAATATGATTATAGGTAGGTTTTATTTTTGAAATATTCTTCGCAATTACCATTAAAAACGCCCTAAAATATAAGTTATATAAGTTTTGTTTAATATAGGGGGTTTCTTTAGAGAGAAAGACAACTTTTCACCCACATTCAGTTCAAAGACTTTTCATAACATTCATTGCAAGATTTAGATGAATGAAAATATGAACTTAAATTTTGATGTTCTTTATATTAAAGTATAAATATTTTACATCGTTCATATATTCATTATAAACATTATGCTGTGTAATCATAGTTAAGTGTTTTTGTGACTCCTACTGCTTCTGTTGGTAAGTATGAGCAAAATAACGCATAGATTTTAGTCGATTTAGCTGCTTTTTAATGATTATTTTTTTCTTCTCTTTTTTTCCTTTAAAAGATCGTTTTATGTAACTAATATTGAAAATCATTAGGGCGTCGGTTCAACAGCTTTTTTTTCTTCATCATCCAAATCTCTTTATCTGTTATTGTATGGCCATCCAAACTAACTTACAGAATAAGAGTAGCTTTACTTTGATCCATACCGTCCGAGGGAGTTAGCGTTAAATAATCTTTTAGAGCTACTGCTTAAATAGCAGTCAGTCATTCATCCAATCCTTTTTACAGTTGCCTAAGCCAGTTGCTACAAAAGCCGGCAGCATCATCATCATCATATGGTCAATGATTTAGTTAGTTATTCTTTCAATATTCGACAGCCGCACTTGATGATGAATGAACATTTTGCTCGTCTACAACAATGAAAATAAAGCAAAAGAATACTGAATATTATTGCAAAAATTGAGAAGAAACTGAAGTCATAGATCGTTTATGAAATATTAATATTTGATGAATGTTAAATTATCTTAAGAGGAAGATGCTATAGAATGTTTAAATGACTTGCAATTATTTGTAAAAAAAATTAAAGTTGAAAGGAAATAAACAGTTATTTGTGTGAATTTTTGGGGTTTGGTTATAAAAACTGATCGTCCGCTTAGCAAAACCAAGAAGAATTATCGTATCGTTTGTGTGGAGACTAGTGTTTCCAAACCGGTTAACCGGTGAACCGAAAAATCGGGTTTTTGTTCATATTTCGGTTTTTTTGCAAACCGGTTAACCGAAAATCGTAAATCTCGGTTAACCGAAAACAGGTTTATTTTCAACGGTTAACCGGTTTTTTATTTTGTTATTTTTAGCTTAAACGCCTCTCAAAAATTAAGAAAGACAAGTGGCGAATTGCTAAAAAATTTTGGTTCATACAAATATTCCAACCCAAAATCTTGCGAATGTTAAAAATTAATTTTATTAATTAATGAAATTTTGATATGAAAATAAGAATACTTATCATTCACAATTTATTTTTAACAATTTGTTAAATACGTTTGGGATTTTACCACATTTAATTCCTTTAATGCAATTAATGTATATCCCGATAAATATAAATTTATAAAAACTAATATGCAAGTGCTTGTGCAAATTTAAATGTTACTGACACTTCCGAAAACATTGTTTTCTATTGTTGTTCAACAGGGACGCTACAAAAGTAGAAAGACAGGGACAGCAAACAACGCCATATTTCTTGCCGCTCTTTTGACATTTCTCTTCAATAAGGTTTTCCATTTCATGATGGAAAGATATACGAGCCAACAACGAGTCGAAATTATTAAAATTTACTACCGAAATTTGGAGTCAGTGGCTTCAACGTTAAGAGCGCTACGTCCAATTTATGGTCGTCATAATCGTCCTAGCAGATTAACACTTGAGCGTGGGGCTACGTCAAATCTATGGTCTATGCCAAGAAGCCAGCGACGATTGATGAACTTCGTACGAATATCGAACGTGAAATTGCAGCAGTATCGGCCGATTTATGCTTGAAAACCGTCGAAAATTGGGTTCAGCGTCTGGACTTCTGCAAGCGTGCCAGTGGTGGCCATGCAAAAGAGATCGATTTCCATACATAATGGCATCGAACGTACTTTCACAGGAATAAAGAATTTCATTGATATCCAAAACCGTTTTTGTTTTATTTAAACTTTTTTACTTTTGTAGCGCTCTTATTGAAAAACCCTATACATGAACCCCACACTACATTGCTAGATCTGTCAAAACAACAGAGTAGTATATTGGAAGATTACAAAGCAAATTGTGTTAAATTTTTTGTTGTTGTTTTTGTTTTTTCTTAGATATTTTAAATGTTTAATAACGCTCCTAGACGAGAACAAGAAATTCTCATTGAGTTTGTAATTTAACTTAACAAATATTTGCAGAAATTCTAAAAACGTTGATTTCCTTAGGCAAGAATGAAATACGGATAGGGACATGCCTACAACGGATTATTTTTCACAATTTGTTAAATACGTTTGGGATTTTAGCACATTCTCACGTTAAATGGTTAAAAAGAGTGCTAAAATTTACACCTTTTTTCGTTTTTTGGATTTTTTCATGTTTCTTCAAAAGAAATATTGTCTATTAAATGTAAGGTAGAGTGAAGTACTTCAAATATAATAAAACAGCATTCAAACTTATTTTTACTTCTGAAAATATTTATTCCTCTAGCCGTTGGAAACGGTAATGACATATCATTATTTTTTGGACTACCAGTAATGACACCCACTTACCTTCTGCGTTATTTTAAAACATGTAATAATGAGTTACTGGTAATGGCTGATTTTTATCATTATTTCAAATAGAAAATAATTTTCTAGTTTTTTTTTTTAATTTTTTTAAATCTATTTTTAGACTCAATATTTTTTAAGCACTGGTAAGGATATATGTAACCACATATTTTTTTTTATAAAATTTATTTTTTTCGAAATCTATTTTTAGACTCATTATTTTTGTCAGTACTGGTAAGCACATATGTAACGATATATTTTTTTGATTTTTCGTATGCTGGTGTGTAACCATAACTCATTATTTTTCGCGACATCGCCATATAAATGTAATAAGAAATGTAATAACTAGTTACCATTACCAAGTATGTAGTTACATAACCACATATCTGGTAATGATTTTCTACACCGGGTATTTTTCACTTTTTTTTAATTTAATTTTTGGTGGTTTCGGTTAACCGTTTTTTCACAAACGGTTAACCGAAACCCGGTTTTTCAAAATAGTCCATTTTCGGTTAACCGACAAACCGGTTTTTAAAAAGTCGGTTTTTTGGAATCACTAGTGGAGACGCAAGACTGTCCATAAAGATGCTAAAAGATGATGGGCGCTAGATCCAAATATTGACCGATTCTATCTAAAATCAACAGGATCTACCACTGGGTGAATGTGAGTCAACGTACCACCCATAGCTATATATCGGTACTAGGTCCAAACATGGACCGATTCTAACGAAACTCTTTGGGCTTTTTTGCGACCATGTGAATCAGTGTAACAAAACTCATTAAAATATCTTTATATTTGCGACCTGTATTATAATTAGCATAAAAGACAATTTTTGGGGGTTTATATGGGCGCTGGGTCTAAGCATGGGTCTTAATTAGAGATGAGCGATATTTTCATACCGGTGATTTAATCACAGTTATTGATAAGTCACTGGTAACGGCAGTGATCAAATATTTCAAGTCGCAGTTACTCGGAATGTCGTTCTTTTAATATTTGTGTACTATTCTTTCTTGCAAAATTCATTGTGCACAGTAATACATGTTTTTTTTTTCAATAACACCCAGCAAAAAACGTGGAAGTGATCTTAAGGAATCAATTTTTCATTGATTCCAAAGTATCATTAAGTTCTGATTTTCCGCTTCTAAAGCAGTTCTTTTTCACAACTTCCGAAAATGTGATTTTGAAGGAAATTAAGTCTTTCCAAATCTACCTAACTACAGATATTTCCATATAAATTTAACATTTATAACTGTGGTTAAGCACTTAAATTTAACTATTTTGAGACAAGTTGTCAGGTCCAAGTGATTTGCTTAAATTTTTTACGAACAAAAATTAATTCCTTTTCACAAATCAAAAGGATCATAAAAGAAAACTTCCACCCTATGACAACCCTATGTAAAATTCATTGGTTCCGATCCAAATTTTCACATTATCAAATCCAAATCACTGCTTCTTTTTCTCTTCTTTTGACGATTTTTTTTTGCTGGGCAGTGACTTGCTTTCACACTCTTCTGAATAAAATGTCTCCTTCTATCATGTCTTTGTTACCGGTCGCAACTATTGTTCTTTTAAGGCCCAGTTTTTAGGAAGTGGATTATCTTTAAACTTAGTTTAACGCAGGTTGTAACTGGAATACTGCTTTTAAAATATGGTTCATTTTGTTTTATTTCAATAAAGAAATAAATTATACTCGAGAAAAAGTTTTTCCGGCAAATTTTTGTTAATAAACTTTGAAATGGCTGACAAAATTCGTTTTCGGTTTAACTAAACCAAGTTTAACTGACATCTTAAAAACTCGCCATAAATATTATTTCGTTTATTTGTCAGAAAATCACAGTCTTTTTCATAGAAAAACGGTTATCACGATCACAGTTTAACAGAACAACGATTTGCAAATCACATTCACTGAGAACAATGTTACTGAAAACCCGTGATCACGGTCACTGTTTAAAAGAACGGTGATTTGAAAATCACGATCACTGGTAGCAGCGTTATTAAAAAATCACCGGATCGCTCATCTCTAGTCTTAATATTTGCGACTTGTAGCGTGATTATACCCGTACTGGCGCAGGGTATAATCATCAGTGATAGAACTGCACTTAAAAAGTTTGACAGTTACTAAATGACAGTTGTTTGTGTGATAATCAGTAGCTGTTATTTTTAACTGTAGTTATATGTATAAAAATAACTAATACGACAGTTATTTAAGAAAACAACTACCGAAAAGTACTGCTGTTTCGTAGCAGTTGTGTAAAGCACTTATTATTTAATATCTTTATAAAAGAACTACAAAAAATTATTTTTATAGTAAACAGTTATTTTTATAAGTAATTTAAAAAATTCAATTTTTTCAAATTCTTGTTTACTATCGATATATTCTTAATTTGCAAATAAAAATCAGATAATTGTATTGCATCTTCAATGCGTAAAATGGTCCCCTAATAGAAAAACTCTATAAAAATTTTAGTCAAATCTACCAAGAATTTGTAAAAATTGCCTTGCAGAAAAAACTGATGAAACTAGCAGGTTATTTTTGCTATATACTCATATTAGTAAGATAGGAACAGCAAAAATAAGACTGTTAAATATACAGAATTTTAGTTATACTTGTTTATTTTATTCTGCTTAATTTAGCTTACAAAATTTTTTGAGTTATTAGCAGACTAAAAACAAATTTTATATTTTCAAAGTCTTTCCCGAATTTTTTTTAATGCATATAAAAATTGAGCATTCTGAAACCAGCAGTTTACAATTTATTTTAGCAAATATTTCTGTTGACTTTTAGCAAGATAGACTGATATTTGCACTCAACTAAATAACAAAAATTTTGTAGATTAACAATCAACAATTTGTTTTTGGTATTTTTAGTCCACTAATATTAAGCAAAATTTTCGGCAGGATTTTAAAGTATAATTCGCCATTTTCGATCAACTAAAAGTTATTTTTTTTGTTTTTTTAAGAGAAGCAACACTCCGGAAATTCTTCCTATTAATCAACGTTTTGCTTCCTTTGGAAAGGGGATAGAAGATGTGAAAGGTGGTGAAAGATGAAGGGCTTCAAATATGGCAACACTGTAATTGCGCGAGATGTTGAATTTTAGAACAGTTTTTGCGCGCCATCTGATGGTGAGCTGGCGAACTTTGTTGAAGCTTGTAATTCATAGCCGTGTTATATTATTTTACTTCGGTGGGGTTAAGTGCTATGGGAACACCGAAGGTGGACGCTGCGATATGTATTAGGGATAGAAAAATCTCGCACATATTATTATTTTTCATTGCCTTGGTTGGGGCTCGAACCCGCAACCTCACGTGTAACAGTCCAACGCGCTAACCATTACACCACAGCGCCCTCGCCTATTTTAGTCAACTTCTGTGAACTAAATTTTGTAAATTTAATAGTTTTTTATCTTTGCTCTTCTTATTTTACTAGTAATCAGCAAAAAATTTGCTAATTTCAGCAATTTTTTCTGTAATGTCATTTTTGCCAAATTTTTAGCAGCTTTTTCCGCTATTTTTAAATTTCTATAAGTGTAGTAACTGCAGAACCGTTTGAACTTTTATTTAAAATTTCAAATACTATAAAGTAATTACGCATTTTTTTATAATTGAAAGAATAAATGTTTTATGTATTAAAATATATTTTTTCAATATCAAAAAATTAATTTAAAAATAATAATTTTTACCTATTTTTAAAATTTTTGTAGGAAAAAATTATCAGCTAATTTTAGGAAATTGTTAGTTATTTGTAATGCATTTGTTAGTTATTTTTCAACAGTTAAAAATAGAACATACCTAGTTATTTTAAAGGTTTTTACTTTTGTCGCGTTTCTAACTGTATATGCCCTTGTTTTAACTGCCATTTTCAGTACGTTCTACCGAAAAACTTTTGTCAGTGTGACAGTAGAAGGGATTACAAAACAAAAAAGGTTCTTTGGAACTGGAAAATTTCATTGGAAGCTTATACAGAAGCATCTGTTATTTCATATATGGAAATGGCACTCATATATGGACAAATATGAAAGTATATGTTATTCAATTTATGCAAAAGGGACTTCTATATGAACAATATTTCTATTCATTGAACATATTTCGAAGAATACATTTTACCATTTTTCGGATCCATACATATATGGTTGAACCATAAAAGTTCATATATGGACATTTTTCACCAGGTACTTATAAAAAACCGGCCTACCAAGTGAACTTTTGTTAGTAACCTCTTTTAAAATTTTGTTCGGTCGAATTTATGTAGGAATGATAGAGAACGGAGGGATTAAGGTACTCACTGTATCGCTAAAGAAATACGAGACCCTTGAGTGCTTCCATAGAAACTTCATAAATACCCAGTGTAGAAAATCATTACCAGATATGTGGTTATGTAACTACATACTTGGTAATGGTAACTAGTTACTTTTGTTATTACATTTCTTATTACCTTTATATGGCGATGTCGCGAAAAATAATGAGTTGTCGTTACACACCAGCATACGAAAAATCAAAAAATATATCGTTACCTATGTGCTTACCAGTACTGACAAAAATAATGAGTCTAAAAATAGATTTTCAAAAAAATTAATTATATAAAAAAAAATATTTTTTATTGTATTTTTTTTTTAAATAAAATTTGCTGGTGCGGGAATCGAACCTAGGTCTACAGATTGCCAGTCAACAGCTCTACCATCTGAGCTATATCGACATGTAATATTTAATAGATAAAAACATAATTGACCTGCTGCACACAAGTAAGCTTACTCGCCAACATACAAAAAATCAAAAAATATGTGGTTACATATATCCTTACCAGTGTTTAAAAATATGGAGTTTGAAAATAGATTTCAAAAAATTTTCAAAAAAATCTATAAAATTATTTTCTATTTGAAATAATGACAAAAATAAGTCATTATCAGTAACTCATTATTATATGTTTTAAAATAATGAAGAAGGTAAGTGGGTGTCATTACTGGTAGTCCAAAAAATAATGATATGTCATTACCGTTTCTACACTTGGTATAATTATCAACAAGAAACAGATTCGTTCTGACAATCTAGTTCATTGCCAATTGAATGGTTCGGTTCTGGTAACCAGGGTTTTCAAAACTTTGTTAAAAAATAAATATTTTTTTTTAGTATTTCTAGTAAATAGCCTAAAGAAAAGACTTTTAGTATTCTCGAACATGCACCCTACGTCCACTCAAAAGAATAATTTAGTTAAAAATCACTAAAACTGATGTTTACACAATTTAACAGATTTTTCAACTCATTTCATATTTATTAAAAATAAAATAAATGCTTTTCAAATTTGTATTTCGTCCCCAAATGTTTAACAAATATTTACTTTAATAATCTGAGGAGATTAGATATATATTTCAACATAATTTAATGGTCAATCGTCAAAACTTTAATAAAATCTATGATTTTGGATCTTTTCCATGCTTATAAATAAAACAACTTTGTTCAACAATAACATGTATAGTACACTGAGAGAATTATCTGCATGATATTAATGAATTTTTGCATAAAAATAACGAAGTTTCACTGGAACTCGTCCATTGAAACTTTTCATTGAATCAATGGAATTTTTCATAAAATGTTGTAAAAAATTTCATTTCATTTATCAAATCTTTCATACACTCAATGAGAAAGTTTCATTAAAACTAAATTCATTAAATATATGAAGCTTTTTCATCATATTTGTGAAATTTTTCATTTACTTTGTGAAGAAAAATTCATTAGTTTACTGAAAAATTTCATTAAAACTCGTCCAGCAAAATTCTCTCTGTGTATTAATTAACATAATCAGTGCAGAATTCATTAAATACTTGTCACTCTTTTCATGCTTCTTACAATTTAACAAAGAAGATCACCAGACTTGATCATACAATACTAAAATTTAAATAATTCCTACATCTATTTAAAACGGAACTCATAATAAATGTTGTTTAAAAGTCTACTAACTGCAAGCACTTCCTCGTATAAATTTATTGAAAACTTTCAGTTGAACTCTTCATGTTTTTACACCTGCAGTTAAAATTACAAGACCAAAAACACTAGTTCGTTTTTTCCAAAGGAACAAACAATTATAAAAGATCTCAAGCGTGACAACGTTTTTAAGTAGATTTTTTTTGTGTAAACCATTTCGTTGGTTCAAAAACTTAATTATTATTAAAATATTTTTGGTTTGACCACTTTTTAGTCGGTTGGAAAAAGCCAGCTTATAACCCTGCAGGGACAGTTCAAAAGATAAAAAAGTAGTTTATATGTAAATTTTGTTTATAAATTTGTATTAAACAAAGAACGAAAAATGTAATTGTCATTCATCAACTGTGCAAACGTTGTGACGTATTGTTGTGGAAAATGTTTAAAAAAAATTCGTTAATTTTCTTTAAATAACTAAAATGTGATAGATAAACTAAACTATTAACCATTAGTGGTGGGTTATATTTTAGTGTGAACTAAATGAAATTTTACGATCAAATGTTGTTATTGTGTATTTAGTATGTTGTTGATATTAATCGTATGTTAAATTTCAAAGATTCGTGGTAAATGTTTTAATAACTGTTTGTCCGCTGTTTGGTAATTTAAATATTCAGAAAATTAGGAATTAAAGATTTTTTTCTAATTATGGCGCTTAAGGTTCTAATTAGCCCGTTTATACTGAAATTAATTCTGATGGGGGGAATTCAATAAAAATATATTTAACGAGTAAAAAAGTTAAAAGTCGGACATGCCTACTATACTATATGGTTAAAAGCCAACTAATGTTTTGATCCGAAATTCGAATGGGTTAAATAAGAGTTGTGTCAAAATTTTATATAAAATGATAAAATAAGAGAAAATTGTAAATATAGCCCATATGGGCGATAGGTCCAAATATGAACCGATACTATATAGAATCTATAGGCTTTGTTCTTGGGACCATGTCAGTCAGCGAATAAAATTTCATTGAAATATCTTCGTATTTTCAACCTGCAGCGTGTAAAAAAGACAATTTTGCGGGGGACTCTTATATGGGCACTATAGGTCTAACCATGGACCGATTTCAACCAAAATCAATAGGCTTTGTCCTTCTACGGACATAGGTCGGTGTACCAAATTTCATCAAAATATATTACTGTTTGCGACCTGCAGCGTGCAAGAAAGCCAATTTTGGGGGGACCCTAGCACTAGGTCTAAACATGGACCGCTTTTAACCAAAATCAATAGGCTTCGTCCCTGGGCCGACATAGGTCGGTTTACCAAATTTCATCAAAATATCTTAATATTGGCGACCTGTAGAGTGCGCATAAGAATGCATGGACAGACAGACAGACAGACAGACGGACGGACAGACGGACATAGTTAAATCGAAATAAAACCTGATTCTGGGTCGATTGGTATACTATAAGGTGGGTCTAGGTTCAATATTGTTTTTTGTTACAAACATCAGCACAAACTTATTATATCCTGAGCACGTTGTGGTGTAGGGTATAAAAATAAATGAGTTAATGATGTTCAACAGTGCAAAAAACCGTTTGATTACACTATGCGACAGTCAAAATCGGGATGGGATGAACCAACGGGAAATGTTATATCGGTCAAAAACAAGTTATACATGTCCCGGCGTTTCGCTGGGTCAACTCTAGGAATCGAGATATATCTTTTTTTTTGACATAACTCGAGAACCACTAGTCCGATTTTGCTCAAACAATTTTAAAAAAATTAAAAATTACAATTCCTTCAATCTGTTCATATTACGTTTTTCTATATACTCAACAGTTTTGCCGGTAAAAAAGACCACCAAAGGTAAAATCGATATATCTCGATTCCTAGGGCTGACCCAGCGAAACGCCGGGACACGTATAACTTCTTTTTTACCGATATAACTTTCCCCGGTAGTTTGAACCCTTCCCGATCACTGACCCCTACCATTTGTCTCACAGTGTTATTGAAAGACTACTCTCTGTGTATATAAACTACTCATGTGTACAAAAAAAAATCTTAAAAAATTTACGGTAAAACTAAAAAATTGAGTACCCGAGTAAAAAGTTTATATATCTTATATATAAGAATATAAAATAATCATATAAGTGTTTATATAATCTGATCCGCAAAATGGGTCTATAAAATTATATCAGATTGTATTATTTTAGATACAATTCAATCTAATATTATACAATTGCATATACTCTGATGCAATTGCATCCCAAAATTGGGCACATCTAATTGAATCGTATTATATCGAATCTGATATAGTTATATACTATTTAATACAATTGGATTTCAAGATTCATACCCAAAATATGTTGGGTTTTGAAATATGTTTGAATTGTAAAACTGACATAAAAAATATTTTCCTTTCGAAATTTTTTCTGATTTTAAATAATATAAATTTTTATCAAAAATTGACTCAGAAAATATTTTAAATTATTTAAGATTTATCTAAATTTATATTTAAAATGACTTAGAAAATGTTTTGGAATCTAGATTATATAAAGTTTTATCTAAAATGACTTAGAAAATATTTTTGATAATTTATCATATAAAGTTATATGTAAAACAACTTAGAAATTTTTTTGATAAAGGTTTATATTAAATTATATCTAAAATGACTTAGAAAATTTCTTCGATTTGGGTTTATATGTGATTATGTATTGGATTATATATTATTGTATATTAAACCTTAATTTATGGGATCAACCATATCTGATTATATACACATAGTTATGTGTATCATTAACATTAACACATTTTTTGGTATATGATTTTATATGCCCTACTAAAAAAAATTAAATGACTTTTGATATTACATATAATTATATCCGAAAAATGAGAACATCTAGTTGTATCAAATTAGATCGTACTATGATCATATTAGATCTAATTTCATACAATTAGATCTAATTTGATGGAACAAGATATGGTTTGATACAATTTTATCCGGATTTTGTCCTCATCCAAATGTATAGATATAATGGTATATACTTTGATACAATTATACATAATTATATGACGCATATGTAACTATATCTAGGTCTATATATAATTGGATATTGCAATGTGTTTCACCATATATTGTGCTATATAAAACAAGATATAGTTATATATTAGGATATAATTTCGTAAAATTTTATATAATTATATCTTGGCATATATGTACATATGTTCCAATATATAATAATACAAAATTTTATATGATAATATATGACTATATCAAAACTCTTTTACTTGGGTGGTTATATATAAGAAAATTTCGGGAAATATTTGAAAGTTATTATATATATATATAAGATATATGAATACATATGGATGCAAAGCCTTTTATATTACTATATGTTAATGTGTATTTTTGTATTAAAAAATATATTGCTATACATGAACTTTTTTACTCGGTACAACATTTTTTGAAAAGTTATTATTTTGAAAGTAGTATTAGTCCCTTCAGTACTGAAAAAACATTTTTCTAGTTTTTGCTGATGTTTGTGACACAAAAAAATATTGGAGCTAGTCCCACCTTTTAGTGTACCATCCACTCATAATCTCTTTTTGTTTAGATTTAACGATGTTCGTCTGTCCGTCCCTCCGTCTGTATGTCTGCATGCACGCTACAGATGGCAAATATCAATATATTTTGATAAAATTTGGTACACTATTTGCTTTTGGTTCAAGACGATCAATGTTTAGACCTAGTGCTCATATAAAGTTCCCCCAAAATTCGCTTGTTCGAACGCATGCCAGTCACAAATACGAAGATATTTCAATGAAATTTGGTGCACTGATTTACATGGGATTACGGCTCAACAGAAAAAATTGTTACTTTAATAAAATTTATTGCTATTTTTTGGCTTAATATCAAATTGTTTACTTTAACACATTTGTTTTGTTAAATTTAACAAATCTAAATTTACATAAAATATTAGCAAAATTACAGTTTTATTTGTCATTATACTGAGCGTAAAATTTGTTCAAATTTTAGTCCCCGACCTTGTCCATATCATCTAAGGCTGTGTAAGGGCACAAAAAAGAAGCAAATGCTTTGTTCGTTTTGCTCTATCTCTCTTAGTTTTGGAAATTTCAACTATTTTAAAAAAACGACAGGAAAATAAATAACGCCATTTTTAAACTTCGGCTACACTGGTGGCGCCATCTGCCGGGCAATAGCAGAAACATGTAAATGTTCTATTTTAACAAATAGTTGCTTAGAATTCAACTAATGAGTTCTAGAAAATTAGTTATAAATAATATTGATTGAATTAGCACTCAAAAATTAGTCAAAGTACTGAGGATTTTTAGTATTACGTTAAATGAAGATAACTGAAATCTGTCTGTGTTTAAATCATAAATATATGTCATAGATTGAATTATTAAAAGCACACTTTTTAATTCAATTTCAAAAATTATATGTTTTTTGTTTTCCTTTTGGAGTTTTTGTAAATTTTTCAAGGTAAGCCAAGAATTTAATTGGTTTGCCCCAACGTGCATAATCCAGTAGATTGCGTTTATTAAATATTGTCCACAATGAAATTAAAAAATTTCTATCAGGTGTTGTTAAAATAATATTTTTCAAAACTGATTCAAATTATATACACTTTATCAAATTATGCATTTCCTGTTGATGATTTTACAGCACATGAAAAAATTTAAATCAGATACGAGATACAAGTTTAAAATAGTTTACGACAACAATCAAAATACATATTTGATAATACCGGGAGACAACGAACATTTAACTATCATTATTGTGTCAGGTAATAGTTGGAAATTGTTGAAAGTTAAATATTTAACTGAATAAACCAAGTGTTAAAATACAAACTAAAATGCATTTAACTTTTTAGAAAATTATTGTTGAAATTGTAATGAAATGAAATGAATTCAAGTGAAGTAAAATTACTAACAACAAAAAAATATATATAAACTGTCAACACTTTTCACGCAACACATCACCATCAAACAGACACTACAGCAAAAAATAAACACAAAATAAACGTCAACGTAATTGTTGCTCGTTGTCGTAATGATGTTACACAAAAATATAAAAATTAATGAGAAGTTTTTGTAGTTAACTCATTTTTTTTAAGAACAAACGATTAAAACAGATAATTTTGTTAAAAAAAATATAAAACAAAATTATTAAATGTTTATTCTGCTTCAAAAAATCTTTTCGAATAGTTCTTCTATACACTCAAAATAGTTAGTGGTTTAAATTAACTGAAAATGTAATTTAAAATAGATGAAAAATCTCTTAAAAACCGGTCTACTAACTTTTCATTTATATCAAAAGAACTTTTTATTTATTTTTAAATGTTAATAAATTAACTACAAAATCACCAAAAAAATTATGACTTTTCTTTTATTTAATTTTTTTAACTATCAAAGAATTAATTACAAAATCCGTAAGAATAAATTATATTTAGTTTATTTTATTTTTTTACTGACCTAGAAATTAGCTACGAATCTAACTAAAAGCGTTTCTTTTTTTAGCATGACAATTTTAAATGAAAATATTAACTGTACCCGAAAATTCGAATTTATATGTAATTTATTATACCCTACACCACTATGTGGTCAGGGTATTATAAGTTTGTGCTGATGTTTGTAATTATTCGACATTTTTGGAAAATCGGTTTCTACCCAGGTAGAAAAATACAAACGGCACAATGTTGGCCCGGTATTGGTGGCGGTAGTACATGTGCTGGCAATGCGTCGGATTTTTAACGTTCACTGTACTGGCATGTTGTCGAAATGATAACACCAATAAACGCTTGGCCGTAGTTATTTCCCAATGTTGGCGCAGCCTTGGGATTTTATTTTTTTGGTATTATCCCAGTACATTTAATAACAAATTTAGTAGTTTGCTAGAACTTTACTGTCCTCTTAGTGTACATCACAGATTTTTAATGTATTCTTTCGAAACTTCACAAGAAAAGAATGGCGATGTCTCTCTTACATAAATAATTGTGTAATAGATGTAAAAATACGTAAGATTTATAAAATTGTTAATTTTAATAAATTAAAAAAAGCTCGTTAATTTTCAGAAAACAGTAGTGGCCAAGCACGTTTTAAGTAGTACCGGCATTTCGTAAAAAACAGTGCTCTCCCAGTACAACTTTTTTTGTAACGTCGGCAATTTCTACCTGGGTAATTTTTTCAAATAGTTAAGATAAAGAAAACACCGTTTTCGGTTTTCAAAATTTAAAAATAAATCCGTTAACCGGTTGTAAAATTTAAAATAATATTTGAACCTTAAATAAAAATGACCCAGCAAGCAAAGATGATATTTTTCGCTTAGAAAAAGAACCCAAAAACATAAAATTTAGAATAGATTTGAGACAAAAATTGATCTTCGCTTTTTTTTATAGTGGTTTATTCAGAAATGAAAAAAACATATACAATCAAGTTAGTTTCCTCATTAATTTAAATTATGAGTTTGAATTGCTGAGATAAGTTTTTGGGTAGTTTTAATAAATAATAACCCAGCCAGCAATTCCGGAGCGCTCATAAATAAGATTTTTAAATGGCTCATAGAAATGATTATTGTTTTTTTGAAAACACTCTTTTTTTGGTAGAAAATATGAACCCTCAGAAAACAATCCAAAAAGTTGTCTCTACAATCTAAAAAGCTGTCTCAAAACGAGGGTTAATTTTTCGGACTCAAAGAAGATTCCAAAATTATTTAAATTTATGAAGAAAATTTCAATTTTATACGTTCTTTTTTCGGAGTCATTTCTGAGTACACAGGGGGCTCTTTTGGCCGGACCACTTTCATAGGAAAAAGTAGACAAATGTGAAAGTGGTACGTCCAAAAGAGCCCCCTGTGTAATCAGAAATGACTCAGAAAAAGAACGTATAAAATCGAAATTTTCCTCATAAATTTAAATAATTTTGGAATCTTCTTTGAGTCCGAAAAATGAACCCTCATTTTGAGACAGCTTTTTAGATTGTAGAGACAACTTTTTGGATTGTTTTTTGAGGGTTCATATATTCTTACAAAAAAAGAGTGTTTTCAAAAAAAACAATAATCATTTCTACGAGCCATTTAAGAATCTTATTTATGAGCGCTCCGAACTTGCTGGCTGGGAATGATTTTTTTTTTGTGTTAAAAAACATATTTTTAGATTATTCATTTATTTTAGCATTCATAATTTTTTGTTTGTATTTCTGAAAATATTAAAATCCAAACTCTTGAAAGAAGACAAAATCATGACACCGGAACAATTAAAAAAAGACTCCAAAAACACATATATTTTTAAGCCAATAAAAAAGTATTTTTCTGGATTAATTTTTCGTCAAAAAGGACAGCTCATTAAAAAATTTAGTTTTTATGAAAATTTTTGAGCACTTTTAAACACACAATTTCTTACACACTTGTAAACTTACAATTTCTAATAAATTGAAGTTGAGAAATGAAAGTTTAAAAAACCGGATATTCGATAACAAACAACCGGGTTATTCGATATTCAAAAAAATAAACACTTTAAGAGAACCGAAACCGACAAAGCACAAAACCGGGCTCAATCGCCCTAGTATTAAAAAATTTTAAATTTTTGACGCGATCTTTCATTAAGATCCACAATTTTTGTTGCTACCAGAACCGATTTTCAAAATATGCATGTTATCATAACGATTTTTTATTAATGGTTATTTACATACTCTGTCTCTCTCTCTCCCCAGCGCACTATATGATCCCAAATACGATATATCAATGAGAATTTTGTTTTCTTATACTTCACTTATTCAAAATATTAATTTTGTAATCTCACTGCCCCCCTAATGTAAATAGACTCATTGCAAAATGTCTGCGACGCATTTAATTTGTTTTATACGAATCAGCGCACATTGGATGTTAGTCATGTAAATAAGTTCCCAAAAGAGGTGCTAGTGACCCTTTTGGATACACCTGACTTATCGCAGTTATTCATCATCATTAACGCATTTAACTTAACACAAATTCTGTATAATGTGATCGTTATTTAACATATGAATAAACCACAGTAGTTTAAGTGGTTTTTCTGCGAACCGGAAGTGAGGCTTATCTGAAATTTAAATAAATGGAATGAAAATTTCTTACTGGCTTTATATACGAGTACATATGTGTATATATGATTTTAGTGTACCAACTTTTAGAAAATATTACATATTTATATTTGGTATGTCTATTTATAAATATCCTCCATTATAGAGATATTCAAATAATAATAAGTAAACCTACGAACTATATTTAAGAATATGTACACTAGAGCGCCTAAGTGCGCCGTACACCCTCCAATATGAAGTATTTTTGCAAGGAGGTTTCAAAAAAATATTTTTTTTTTGCCGAACGTAGGGGTCGCCATTTTACATTTTTTGTTATATCTTTGGCATTTACAGTCGGATCTTAAAGTGTGGTAGATCGATGTTTTTCTCTCGAGGAGACCAGTATTTTGCTCTAAGGGCCACTAACCTCAAGTACCCCGTTCTAGTAGTTACCTACCAGATCTCAGTTGCTACAACCCTAATGTACCACCCTAATGTTAGAAAATTAAAGATCGCAAAAAAGCATTAAACTTTTGCTAAGGAAGTTTTTCGATAAATTAGATTAGATAAATATTTTTTTTGGGTTGCCGAACGTAGGGCTCGCCTTTTTATTTTTTTTTCATTGGATTTTACCTTTACAACAAAACACTGGCCTCTTCGAGGCAAAAATATTGATATATCACACAAAATCTGACTTTAAATGTCGGAGCTACAGCGAAAAATTAAAAAAGTCGATCCCTACGTTCGGCAAAATAATTTTTTTTTTTCAAATTGCCTTGCAAAAATACTTCATATTGGAGGGTGTATGGCGAACTTTTTTTGCGGTACGGTCTAATGAACATGCTTTGTCCTTGGACGGATAAAATGATTATGAGTCAATCGGTATACAAAAAAGTGGGTCTAGTTCAAATATTTTTTGGTGTTACAAACATCAGCACAAACTTATTAGTAGTGGTGTAGGGTAACTTGGAGATTTTCTTAACAAAATTTTGAAGATACACAGAAAAAACAATAGGCACCAACAATGGGAATTTGTAAAAGCAATCATATTTTCTTTTAAATTGAAATTTTATTCCCAACAATTTTTTTTGTTTAAAATATTTGTAACTGGTTTGTAAATTGTTATCTTTCATATAAAAATTGTTTAAAAATAAAAATTCAAAGTTAACAAAAAAAAAAGAACATTTTTTTTGGATTTACAAATTTCTTTGTTGGTGCCTTTTTAAAAAGTTTTTTTTTTGTATTTACAAATTTGGTATGAGAAAGGTGTTTAAAAATTTAATTAGAATTTTGTAAATTCTTTCTGTGTATATAGAAAAATGCTTTTGTGTTTCTGCACCTGAAAATTCTTAAGCAAATTTTTATTTAAAAATATAAGACATTTTTAATTTTTTTTTTTTTTTTGGGATACCCGAGTTTTAAACTTTATTGCAATAATATCTTAAAAATGTCACATGGCACCAGTGTTGCCAATTTGTCCATTTTATGGCTAGATTTAGCCCATTTTGAACACATTTAGCCAGAATAAATTGTATTTAGTAATTAGCAATTATTTTAGCTATTTTTCGTTTTTGTACAAAATATAATTTTTGAGAGTGAATTTATAGCTGAATTAAGGAATTTTGCCCAATCTGCCAAATTAATGGCATTAAATATGCTAAAATTCAAAATCTTATTTAACAAATTGTGCAAAATAACCTGTTGAAGGCATGTCGATATCCGGATTTATTTCATTCAAATAAAATTGAACATATAATAATAAGTATTGATACAAATTTCAAACACCTACTAAAAGTTCGTTTGAAGAAAAACTGTTTTTTTTAAATAAAAAAATCCAAAATTTGTATTTAGTTGCATTAAAAATAACAGAATTTTATTATAAAACATACTTAAAATCAACTGAATACATTTAAAATAATACATCAGTAAAAAAATCTGCAAACGGGTTTCAAATTGATTTGACTAATTTTCAGTACCTACTTTAACTTATTTTGAGTGTTAATTTACCAAATGTTTTATAACTAATTTTTAAAAACCCATTCGTTAAATTTTACACAATTTATTGTTAAAATATAATATTTTCATGTTTCTCTTATTACCCGGTAGATGGTGCAACCAATGTATCCGAAGTTTTAAGCCCAAATTAGTTTGGAAGTATCGTAAAAAAAGTAACGTATCATTCACATAATGAATAAAAAGAGTATAAAAAATAAAAATATTGTATTTTTTATCTTTTTCTTGTGCATAGAATTAAATGTCAAGTAATAAAATAGAAAATTTCTATTTTCAACAGAACTGTTTTACGATTTTACTTGACAATAGTTTCAATGCATAGAAAAAAGATAAAAATATATTTCTATATTATTTTAACACATTGAATTGATTACAGATACGTTTTTTTACTTTACGATTAGACTAATGAAGCCTTTAAAGATGGCGATATTTCTTTCCCAAAATTGCAAAATTGACGAAAATTTCGACTACTCCTTTTCCATAAAAAATGTTATCTCTATCCAAAACTGGTCCTTGGTGGGGCCATGGAAGTTTTTAATAAAAATATTTCATTTAATAAAATGGCCCATATCTCAAAAACTAAGCGAGATAGAGCAAAACGGCCAAAATGAAAATATAATATTCGGTGGCAGAAATCATAAAAATTATTCGTTATTCCTAAAAAGTGCGTTTTTAAGTGCCCGCATTTGACTAAGAGATGGTTCCCTACTTTTAGGTAATTTTTAACTCCATTAAGGTATAATTAGTTTGTACGTAATGTGCCGTGACGAATCAGCTGATTTGTTTTTGTTCTATAAAAAAGCATTTGAGTTTGTCTGTAACGTAACGTTCAGTGCCGGATGAACCTGTTGAAAACAGAATTTTTGTTCTCCGTTAAGTGACAGCGAGTTGACAGCTGAAATTTTGAGATCTGTGACGAATGGCTTAAACCGGCTAAGCGAGCTAAGTCACCGCCGCCGTCGAAAATTTTTTTCTCACGATAACAATCTAAAAATAATAATTTTTTTTTTAATTTTCTTTTTTACCGTTAAGCCGATGTTTTGTATGTGTCAACCTAAAGTTGGCTAGCCGATCAGCTTTTTTCTCACAGCCAGCTTTAAGCCGCCGCTGCAATTTTTTTATTTAGCCACCTCAGACGATATATCTGGTCGGCGCAGATCTCTGCTAAGAAACACAACATTAAACAGCTGATACGTTGTTACGGAAAAGACTAACTACACAAAAGAGCCAGCCGGCACATTACAGAAACGTCACGGAACACAAAGACTAATGGAGCCTTTATTTTCACATAAAGAGCAGCTGTTCAATAGGAATCAATCAATTTGAATGTTGTTGGTAGGTTTCACTGCGTTTAATAAATTTTTTAAAAAAATGGGGAGATTCATCTTAAAAATTGTTCAGCCATTTTTTAGCTTTATTTTAGCCAGAAATTTAGCCATTTTTGGTAACCAAGTTCTGGCAACACTGCATGGCACCGTCACATTATATTTTTATGAGTCTAGCCTTATTTTATATTTAAAATCAAACTGAATAAATTTAAGCATAAAATAACTTTAATTTGGAATGTCACATACTACTGTTTTGGTGTAAGAAAGCCATCTGTAAAAAATGTTAAAAATAGCTTAAGTAAAACTTTATTTTTAGCGATTTTTTAATCTAGCGGCTTTTAGATCAAACTGATTTCTTCACATTCGGCGATTTTTTCGAATTAAAGCGACTTTTTAAATTCGGAAATTTTTCTTTGAAGTTAAATTTTTTTTTTAAATTTGACGATTTTTAAAATTTTAGCGATTTTTTTAATTTCATTGATGTTGATTTGATCAAAACATATTCGTCATTCGAATACTTTGAGCATTCGTAGTATGAAACTGTCTTTAAAATATTATTTTATACAATTAGATAACTAAGATCTGTATACAAATTGGTTTTATCATGTTTTGATTTATTATAAATTATTTTTATAGATAAAATTTTCAAAACAACATTATGATAACTAGTCAATCGTTTACAAAGTTTATAAATCAGTAAAAATTTATTTGAAAGTGGAGAGAAATTAAATACGGGTGGTGCCAAAAATAAAACGAGAAATTAACAAACTGTAATTTAACGATTACCTAAGTATGTAATTTTTTAAATAAAATAAAGAAAATTAATGCCTTAGCGATTCTATGCCTTAACGCAAAATTAAGAAAAGTTTATGCATTGGAGCCACGGTTTATCTACGCGTATCAAAAAAACAGTCTATACTCGTAACATGGCGAAGCAAAATGTGTTTTCAAAATTTATAAACGATTACTATTTCTCACATTTTTGCATTATCATCTTTAAATGCGGAACTAAATCTTAAAAAAAAAATATATTATAAATTTTGAATAATAATCAATTGTCATGCATTGAAGTGAACATTTATGAGCCGCATATAAAAAACATTTTTTGAAACACTACAATAAAAAATGGACCATATTTTGTATGTCATACTTCACGCCACAAAACATTAAAAAAGCGACAGGCAACTACGTTTTTTATTTAATAAAATAAAAAAAGGAAATGAGGGGGAAATAGTGCAAAATCATGCAGTAGCAAAATAATTAAAAAACTAAATATTTAAATTATTCATATTAATGATTTTTCAATATATACGTACAATACATACAATACAATACCATGAATTAAATTTTATTTCTTTTTTTGCATCTAATATTTCCGTTAGGGTAATATTGAAGAATTATGAATTATTTATTTTTATATATACCATACCACTTTTGTGAGTTTTAAAATAGCAAATTTGCAAGTTTTTACAATATATTCAGTTTTTATTTTGTATGCTCGAATACATTAACTTATAAATTAATATTGTTTTCTTCCGTATCTCCATCAGCTGAGCTTTCAATTCACATTTTGAAGTTGTTTCTGGATTAGTTCTTTGCAATTTTAGTGATTTTCCTCAAAAAATGTGTCTAAATTTGGTAAAAGTGAAATTTCTTTAATTCTGAAAAATTCGTAAATTATGGAAATCGTACAAAAAATAATGTACTAAAAAGTGATATTCTGAAAATCCGTGGATAAATTCCAATGTTAAAATAAAATAAACCGAATTTTTGCCTGATTTTTATCGTACCTTGTGTGTTTGGAAAATCTATTAGATCTATATATTATATTACTTGGATAAAAACAACCAATTTACCCATCAAAAGGTTTAACTTATTTAAAAAATTTCCTTCTGTATACATAATAACGCCAAAATTCAAGATTAATCTCATTAGCTTATTATTGGTTTGATCCATATGCCAAAAATCATTATCGAGAATAATAGTAAAGAAGTTTTATATCAACTTTTCTTAAAATCTACACGACAAATATATATTTTTTTCATTTTTACCCTTAATTGCGGCATTAACTCGTATTTTGAACAAAAATATAAATTTTAATAAATTAATACACAATTATTCTAATTTATTAAGTTTTTGCTGCATATCAATTTTTCTTTATCGAATTTGACTATCTCTGCTACATATGCATACTAGCTGTGTTTGTGCGGCAAGCTATCAACGTTGGCTTATGTCATTCCCATACAAATTTGACGTTAGACAACGTTTAGTAGTAACTCCTAATGTTACTAATGTCAAATTTGTATGGGAATGACATAAGCCAACGTTGATAGCTTGCCGCACAAACACAGCTACTGTTATGAGTAACTGACAATTAGCAGTTCTATTTTTATTTTCATATACATTCGTTGTTATTGTAATTCATAAAAACAATAATAAAGTATATAATGCATAAGCATATGTCAAATGCAGCAAAACAATATTGAAGTATTTTTTTTTTATTTTTTTGCATGCAAAACTTGCTGTATATACCAAATTGTTGCATTTAATGGATATTAAATATTAGAATTGTGCATATGGAGTAAAGTCGATACTGGATATCTCAGACATGAATCCAGTATCTATTTGAACACAGATCACCATTTTAAATAAAAAAAGTTTTCCGAGGAATTTTTATTGGTAAACTTGGTAATGGCTAATAAAATTTGTTTTCGGTTTAACTAAACTAAGTTCAACATCCAAAAAGCTTGGCCTGAATAATATTTTTTGTAACTAATTCAGTTTATTAAATTTTTTAATATTAAATATTTTTTGTGTAAATTAATTTTAAAAAACTCAATGTTTTAAATTTAAATAAAGCTTCGTTATATACAGCTTAAAATTCTATGAAAGAATAAAAAAATCCTTGGAAATCCCGCGCTTGCGGGATTGCGGGATTAAAAATAAGCGAGGGATCCCGGTAATTCCCAGGATGGGAGATAAACCCTAATGTCCTAAGAAAAAAAAACATATTATTTTATGGTTTTTTGTAACTTAGAGGTAAGCGTAACATGTAAGTTCAGAATAACGTATTACTAGGCAGAGCTTTAAACGAATCATTAATTTTTGAATTAATTCGCGAATCATTCATGCATTGAATTAGCAAAATTTTGAATTAAATCACGAGTTGAATGAAATTTGAATCAATTCACATGAATTTGGCAAAAATGGATTGTAATTCATTTCCAATTCAAATGAATTGGCAAAATGAATTGTAATTCATTTCGAATTCAAATGAATTGGCAATATGAAGTGCAATTCATTTTCAATTCAAACGAGTTGGGCAAATTGAATTACAATTCATTTCCAACTCAATTGAATTGAATTGATTTTGAATTAATTCAAATTCATTAGAAAAATGAAAAATGAATTGCAATGAAATTATTAATTGCTTCTTAAATATTAAATGTGTTTTTATCGTTCAGCATATGTCAAAACCAAAATAAATAATATTTGAAGAAATAAATTCCAAACACCATGTTAACTTTGATTGATTGCAATTTTTAATTCATTTGAATTAATTCAAAATCAATTCAATTCATTTGAGTGGGAAATAAATTGCAATTCATTTTCGCCAAATTCATTTGAACTGATTCAAATTTCATTAAATTTTTTTCTTGGTGAAAATAATTAATTATAAGTTTAGCTAATTCGTAATGAATTGAAATCAAAAAGAATGAGTAATTTACAGCTCTATTACTACCCAGCAAAAAAAAATTGCAAGTAGTGCTTTACAAACTACTTCTTTCAATGCTTCACAAGTATCAGCTTTTATAGAATTACTTCTGAACATCTTAAAAAAATCACTTCTTTCATTGCTTCCCAAGTATCCGTAATTACATTTTTACAGCTTTTTTAGAATTACTTCTGAACCACATCCAAAAAATCACTTAAGTATTGCTTCTAAAGAGTAATTGCTCTAAAAGTGATCGTAAAAAGTGATTTTGGTATCATTTGGCATTTCCAAACAGAGGATCCCGGGTTCGATTCCCGGCGGCACCAATATTTTAATTTTTTTTTTTTAATTATTTTATTTTATTAATATTATTTTGATATTTATAATTAATTTGTTTAAATACATAAATACAATATTTTTTTAATTTTAAAATTTTTAAAAATATGTATATATAAAAAAATGGTGAGAAATTTATATTTATGTACCTGTAAAATAGTACTGAAAACAATATTGAATTGGAGTGCACCTTTTACACTTGTTTAATAAGTACTTTTATTGAAGAGAATAAGGAACAATATCTCGCATTAACAAAGTGATGTTTTTATGCCAGTGAACTTTCATATCAGAGAATAGCTCAGTGGTAGAGCACTAGACTAGCAATCGTGAGGTCGCAAGTTCGATCCCCGGTGGCGGCAATAAAAAACTTTTGTAAAATAAAAAAATATAATTTTTTTTTGTAAAGAATTTTTTTTTAACTTTTAATTGGTGAAAAAGAGCTTCCTTTGCACTCGTTCAAAAAGTACTGAAAAAATGTTGAAGTAGGAGTACTCCTCTCCTATGACAACTCAATGTTAAAATCATTAGTGTTTATGTTAAAAAAGAAGTAGATCTATCGGCATCTCTCTTTTTGCTGGGTAGGTAAGCAGTTACCTCGATGGGCATGCCCTTGTTTAAATAATAGGTTTTGTAATAGATTTATTTCTTCTTCCCAAAGTCTTTACCGGGTAATAGAATTATTTCTGGGTATGTATAGATATAAATTTATAGTCGTGTTTTCAGCAACAAAAGAAAATATGTCTTTTGAATCTAAAATATCTTTAATTTTATAACGTTTTTTATTTCTCATGTAAAAAAATAAAAAGTGTTTAATGCCCTTTTGCATTTTAGGTGACGATGTGAAAGTTAGTACAAATTTTTTTCAAATATTATCAAAGCGCTTTTTCCGTTAAATTGATATCAGCTCAATTTAAACATTTAGGTTTAACAGGATTTTCTAAAGAAAATCCATTTATTTGTTCACGTGTAGCTTATTCAGACCAATCAAATAATATATATTGCCTATTTAAAATGTCAATACGCGGACATATGTAGTTATTTGACTTTGTTGTATATTGGTTTTTTTTTATTCAAGATGATTGAAGAAAAGAGCAAAAAATTAAAATCATATTTTAATCCTCTTAAGGGATTAATCATTTTAAAGATATTTGACACCTCAGTTCAATTAAACACACGAGTTTAACAAAAAATTATACATTCATTGAAGGAAAGAAAATAATTTTAGGAAAAATTATTTCTTAATACTTAAAACATATCCGGTTTTTTTTTATTTTTTGGCAAAACATAACAAATTTTTAATTGCTTCGTTTAAATGTGAGAACTCTTACTTTTTAAGACGGATGTTTATTTTTTCTTAACATTTTGGAAATCAATTAGAGTTGCTAAAACAGACGGTTTTCAACTCTCTCTTTCTAAGATTGACATTTTGTATCTAAGAATGTTAGCCTTTGCAGACATGTGTAATTCATATGGTAGCATTTTTCGCCACAAATTAAGAACAGAGTGTGTTAACAGAGATTTAGAGAGTTGGCACCTCTTTTAATTTTATGCTCCTTGGCTAAACAGTTTAAAAATATCACTTGGTATATTTTAGATTAGATCAGAATGCACAGTGCACCGCGACCAATATAGGTATTTTGGGCTGATCACTTGGTATATACTTTTTATGTATTTCTACACACTTAAGTAAATACATATTTTTCGGGCAGTATAAATAATAATGTTGTTACAAATTAGTAATCTTGTAAAGCTCGATAGCTTAAAGTTTTGCAGAATATTAGTAAAACGAAATTACAAATCAAACTCGAAGATCTTCAAAATTACAATAATTCATCTAAGAGCAACTATTAATATTAATAGGGAGAATCATGTTTTTTTTTTGGAGTTTGCAAATAGCAAATTCCAAGTGAGAAGTTTTGTCTTTACAACAACTATAATTCATTTCCAGAATGTCACAGCAAAAACATGGCAATGACAGGTCATTACTGTACAGATTACCAAGTAATGATAGATCGTTACCCTTTGCATTACACTAAAACACAAAATAATGACTTACTTAAAAACAGTTATAGAAGTACTTATATATTCTATTAAAATATTGATTAAATAACTACCGATTTAATATTTTTCTCTATTTTTATACATTTATTAATTGGTTTTAAAAAAATTTACAGCTAAATTGAAAAGTTTTACAACTAAATAGAAAATTTTCACAGAAAAAAATTATTCTGCAAAAATCTAAAGATTTTGAAGGGTTCCTAAAAAACCTAAAGTTTTTTGGGCGTTCTTATTTATTTTACCTTAAATTTTTAGTTGATCTGAAGATTGTTACAATGAGTGTTACACTGATAGAATTTTGTGCATAGTATTAATGAATTTGTTCATTAATCCAATGATTTTTTTCATTGAAAAGTCCCCAAAGAACACGTTCATTAAATCAATGAAACGTATTCATTAAATGAAAACTAATTGAAAAAAATATATTTTTTTGCGTTACTTTTTATACCCTACACCACTATGTGGTCAGGGTATTATAAGTTTGTGCTGATGTTTGTAACACCAAAAAATATTGGTCGTAGACCCACCTTATAGTATACCGATCGGTTCAGAATTTTTTTTTATTTCGATTTAACGATGTCCGTCTATCCGTCCGTCCGTCCGTCTGTCTGTCTGTCCATGCAATCTTGTGCGCACTCTACAGGTCGCAACTATTAAGATATTTTGATGAAATTTGGTATGCGGAGCTACGTTGGCCCAAGGACGAAGCCTATTGATTTTGGTGAACATCGGTCCATGTTTAGACCTAGTGCCCATATAAGGGTCCTACCAAAATTATATTGTTTATACGCTGCAGGTCGTAAATAATAAGATATTTTGACGAAATTTGGTACACACACCTATGTTAGCCCAATAACGCAGCCTATTGATTTTGGTGAACATCGGTCCATGTTTAGACATAGTGCCCATATAAGGGTCCTACCAAAATTATACTGTTTATACGCTGCAGGTCGTAAATATTAAGATATTTTGATGAAATTTGGTACACAGACCTATATTGGCCCAATAACGCAGCGTATTGATTTTGGTGAACATCGGTCCATGTTTAGACCTAGTGCCCATATAAGGGTCCTACCAAAATTATAATGTTTATACGCTGCAGGTCGCAAATATTAAGATATTTTGATGAAATTTTGTACACAGACCTATATTGGCCCAATAACGCAGCCTATTGATTTTGGTGAACATCGGTCTATGTTTAGACCTAGTGCCCATATAAGGGTCCCCCCAAAATTATATTGTTTATACGCTGCAGGTCGCAAATATTAAGATATTTTGATGAAATTTGGTACACAGACCTATGTTGGCCCAAGGACGAAGCCTATTGATTTTGGTGAACATCAGTCCATGTTTAGAACTAGTGCCCATATAAGGGTCCCCCCAAAATTGGCTTGGTTACAAACTGCAGGTCGCAAATATTAAGATATTTTAATGAAATTTGGTGCGCTGACTCACATTATAGAAAATTTTGACATAAGCCCCATTTTAACCCATTCGAATTTCGGATCCAAACAATACACCAGACTGGTGTAGGGTATTGTATAGTCGGCATGCCCGACTTTAACCTTTTTACTTTTTTATTTATTATTTATTTTTATTTTATTAATTTTTATTTGTACATAAATTTCTTTTTCGTTTTTATTACGTTTTTGACATCTCCCTGAAGTCGACTCGAACCCGCAATCACCAGAATGTAAACATTATCGCGTTACCGATTGATCTAAATAGTCAAAACAAAATGATGTCATTATTTGGACTTTTATATTTAAATAATTTCAGTTTGCAACCCTAGCGTTCATTACTGGAACATATATCTATTTTAGTAATTAGCAAATTCAAAACCCTTATAAAAATTATAGCATATCTTACGGGTTCGTTGAAAATATATAATGAAAAAATTCATTAAATTAATGAATTTTTCATTAACTCTATGAAATTTTTTCATTAAATCAGTGAATTCAGATTAATGAAATCGATTCATTAATAATATGAACGAAAATTCTATCAGTGTATCGTTATCGATTTTAAGATCAAATATGACATATTCCAAATAGAATTCACAATTTATTTTACAACAAATAGAGAAAAAACAACTTGTGAGAAAACTTTCCTAAAACCAATGGTTGACAATTAATACATTTTCAAGTGCTACCAAGCACTCTCATCAGATTGTCTTTATGGGGTTCTCTCTAGGTTATAATGTAGATTTAGGTTTTTGTAGTTATGTAAACTTGCAAGTACATTATGAATTGAGAATTAAATTCAAAAAATTTTACTTGTTATTTGTGTATTACAACGAAAATCATAGGTTTATTTTTTTTACAAAACTATGTTTTTTTTTTTTGTTATAGTTTTTGCTTTAACCAAAGTTCCTTTGGTAGTAAAGCAAATGTTTGCATGTTGTACTTAACATTCAGGCTTTTAATTCTATTTATAGTAATTAGAATGAAAGCAAAAAAAACTATCATAACGATTACTTGTTATTTTTATATTGCAACCTAACCCAGCATGCCATATAGTATTTTACCATATATTTTTAAACTTTGAAAATCGCAATAGTTTCGCAAAAAAAATCAATAGTGAATGAATTCTGATATTTTTATAAAAAAAAGAATTAAGTAATAGTACATTAGATTTTGGGTACAGTAAAATATATATATATTAGGGTGTCCCTTAAAAATAGATTTGTCGTTACACCCACCAGTTGTATTGGAAATGGTCCAAAATGGAAGAAATCAATTTTTTTTTGGAAAACGTTAACCCATGCCGAAAATTATGAGACGTGTTATTCTGTAAATTTCCTAGTAGGTCGTTTTTGGCCAAAAGTAAAAAAATTAACCCCATATGCATCATGTTACATAAAATAATTATTTTTATCCAGTTGAGATTTTTTTATTTATCAATTTGATGGCTTTACAATCTCGTAGTCATAATTAATATTAAGTTCCATTTCACTAAGGGTTAAAGATTTTTTAAACAGATATAAAGATAATTATAGTCTAACTATATTTAAGTGATATTTTTCTGAAAACTATGTAAAATTTGTTGAAAACATTAAAATTTTGTTAAATTTTTGACAAAATAAGCAATTTTGGTAAAATATCCTGGAAAGCAGGCGCTCCAAACACAAACTCGAATTATCATTTTTCCAATTTATTTTTTTTTTTCTTTGATATCAACTATTATATGGTACAAATAGCAATCAATATCTCCAAATTGGGCATTTTAAAAAATCTTTAAAATTAATTTTATAAAAACACGTTTTTGCATTTTTATCAAATTTGTGAGTCATTTTGGATTCCAGGCTAAAGTGGGTTAATGATATACGATGAAGTCAAAATTCCATATCTGAATCTTTTTGGCTATATTAAATGAATAAATGAAATAAAAAATATATTTTTTTTCGAAATTTTGAATTTTGGGAATTTGTAATACATAGTAATAAAAATTTTTTACAAAATGGGCCATTTTCGTCCAAATTTCGGCACGGGTTAACGTTTTGCAAAAAAAAAATCGATTTCTTCCATTTGGGACTATTTCCAATAAAACTAGGGGATGTAATGAACGAAAATCGACAAATCGTTATTTTAAGGGACATCCTAATATATATATTTTTTTAAGTCTAAATTTAATTATAAAAAGCTTTAAAAGTGCATATAATTTGTTTATGCAATATAAGATATATAGAAATTTTTGCCTTTTTTCTTTCCAAAATAGCTTTGATATATATTTAAAATCGGACTTCATCTTATATTTAAATTTTTTTAAATAAAAAAACTTTAAAAGATTTTTAATTTTTTAATTTGAGCGACTATATTTACAAAAGTTATTGAGTTATTGATACACACTTAAGTTTGAAAAATGGGGCATGGAATTAAGCTTAGACTTTGTAAAGGATTTTCTTTTTGGAGCTATAATTACTAAATTAAAAATTTTTTATTGAAATAATCAGTTGAAAAATGCAAAAAAGGAAAATCGCGAATTATGCCAATTATGTTCGTACAAACTAGTCGACTTAAATGGCAAATAAGTTTCGAAGTAACTCTACTCTGCATACTGAATATTTGAACATTTTAATCCGCGCTCTACACTGATAGAATTTTCGTTCATACTATTAATGAATCGATTTCATTAATCTGAATTCACTGATTTAATGAAAAAATTTCATTGAGTTAATGAAAAATTCATTATTTTAATGAATTTTTTCATTATATATTTTCAACTAACCCGTAAGATATGCTATAATTTTTATAAGGGTTTTGAATTTGCTAATTACTAAAATAGATATATGTTTCAGTAATGAACGCTAGGGTTGCAAACTGAAATTATTTAAATATAAAAGTCCAAATAATGACATCATTTTGTTTTGGCTATTTAGATCAATCGGTAACGCGATAATGTTTACATTCTGGTGATTGCGGGTTCAAGTCGACTTCAGGGAGATGTCAAAAACGTTATAAAAACGAAATAGAAATATATGTACAAATAAAAATTAATAAAATAAAAATAAATAAAAAAAGTAACGCAAAAAAAATATATTTTTTTCAATTAGTTTTTATTTAATGAATACGTTTCATTGATCTAATGAACGCGTTCTTTGGGGACTTTTCAATGAAAAAAATTATTGGATTAATGAACATATTCATTAATACTATGCACAAAATTCTATCAGTGTAGCATAGAGTCACTCCACAATTGTAAATTCAGCCCAGGAAATTTCTTTACAATTCTGCAGCTGGTTCCACTGCAACCGATTTCTTGGAATTGGTTCCGGAAGGTATGACAGATGGAGAATCAGTTCTAGAACTAATTTCAGAACTGATTCTAGGGCAACCGGTTCCACTTTGGAGCTATAGTAGCGATTGATTTTAGGACAATTTTAAACAAAAATCATCGCTGTTAGAATTGACAGTAGAAGAGGTTGTAAAGGAAAAGTATCTATTCTACAGCAAATTCCTTGGAACAGAAAATTTTCCTGGGAGGTTTATGAACGATATCTTAAATCAAAGGTTAAATGTCTTATCTATTCATTTCAGCAAAAAAAAAAAAACACACTGAAATATGACAGCTCCTTCAAAAGTTATTCTCTGAAATTGTGCCAATGTGCGTCACCAACTTGTTTCATTTTTTATTTCTTCCTTATAATGTCAAATTAAACGCCATGACAAAATACGATTTATACTTAAATTTAATTTTGATTGTTATTAATTTTTTTAACGTTTGTAATTCATTTCTTTATATCTTTGTTAAATTGAATTGTTCAATTACTATTTGTTAGAGAAAAAAGTGCGTTAAACTACCTATTCAATTAAAAGACCATTTATAGTGGCATTATGATATTTTTAATTTTTGGAGCATAACCAATTTTTGTTTTGTGCGTTAACTTAGGTAATTATATAAGTATATTGAACAAAAATATTGTCCAAGTTTATAAATGTTGTATATATATATATTTTTTTATTGTATTAACATTTTCTATCAAATTACTTTAATTATTGCAATTAGTTTGGATTATATGTGGGGCATTTCATGCAAAATCACTGAGTTTCTGGCCCGACCCTCTTCGATTTCACTTCTTTTTCGATATGTTTACATATTTAAAGTAAACTGCACACCAATTTTCAACCTTTAATTCCAAAATGGTTATGAGTAATATATATTTTAAATTTTTTGGTAAAAAATTTTCAATAAATATCGATATCTTAAAAAAGTAGGGTATAATTTTTTCGTGTTTAAATGTAGTTAAATTTAAATGTAGTTAAAATTAAAAAAAAAAATTTCAAGTAATTCTCACTTAGGTAATAACGTTCACTAATTAAAAACGACTTTTTCAAAAAGTCCGACCACTTTGATTTTTTGAAAAAAAATTTTTAATTCTACTTTATATTACTCACCTTTCAAGCCAATTTCAATTTCAATTTTATTTTTAATATTGAAATTTTTTTTATGGCACTATGTATTAAAGCGCCCCTTCATTGTATGGGCGATTTTAAAATCCTCTGGCACTTATTTTATGAAGTTACTGGAAAAACTAATCCATAAAAAATTACAGCTCACTCGAGGAGTCCTTCAAAGTTTTGAAATACGATTTCAAAAATGTATTACTCAAAACCAGTTCGGAATAAAAGGTTGAAAATTGGTGTGCGAGTTGTTTTGAATACGTACAAAAACATATGAAAAACTAAGTGATTTGGCATGGAATGCCCCATGTACTTGGTTACGAAAATTAAATGAGTTGTTATTATAAATACTTTATGAAAAAAAAAATATATGTATTCACACAGAAAACAGATGCGTAGTTGCAACCGAATTTTTCGCCAATCGAATTTTTGTAGTTCCATGTACAATCACTTTTGTTAATTTTTAATATTATTGTAATTACCGAAATTTATTTACAAGTTTTGAATTTTTTGTAATAACTGATTGATTTAATGTTTTTAGATTTTAATGTCCATAAATATAATTCTATAGAATTTTAAATTATAAAATATACGTTCCTTAAAATGAAAATAAAAATTAAAAAATTTTATGCCGCGAACTGGGATAGAATCAGCGACCTTCCGTTTGCCTGCCCATTGCTTTTCTTTAGGATAACTCAACCGATATATAATAATTTTTTTATAAATCAAATTGTATCTACAGCAGAAAATCAACTGGGCTTTTTAGTTTAAGGCACTAAAAAGTTACAATATTAAAAAAATGTACATCCTAATTTTTGCATTAAAAATACAAAAATTGTTTTTTTGGACTTTCTATATTTTCATATATTTAGTTAGAATATTCTTCTACCTTAAGTCCAAATTCTAATATGATATTGTCATATTAGATTTTATTTGTTGTTTCAAAAAGGGGGTTGATCATTTTCATGATAGACAACACAATTGTTTCATAGGCATCACCCTACTCTTCAGTTGTCCGCAATAAGAAAATGATAACTTTCTTACTCAAACCAAGACATTACATAAGGTACAAAAAATCAACGTGACGAGAATTTTATACTTTCGTATATGAACTGTCTGATTTGGTAAAAATTTACATTTATTTCCTCAAAATTACCCTAAAAAAGGTTCATGGATTCATCAATCCATCAGAAGCTTCTGATGATTAAATTACATAGATGTTGTTTACTCCATGAAAAGGCAAATATTTTCTTTATACAAACTTTTAACCCTCTCATGACCGTTAGTGGTGTTTTAAGCGGTAAACTTCAAAATGTATGTCAAAACTAAACTTTGAATGTCTCTCATTTAATTTTGGAGATCTCAAAATACGTATACTCTTTATCATATAATAGGAAATTTAGCGTAGATTAAAAGCGAAATAAGTTTTTTTTAATATTTCGTCCATTCCATGATAGAAAGCCCAAAAACTGACTCCGAGTTAAAGATTTATTACATATTTTCACTAGGAAACCATGTGAATCTTCCATTTTGGGTATAGGATGTGTTCAGCGAACTTATGTTAAACACTACGAGGTACAGTTTTGTGGAACTATTTAACCCTCTAACTCTTCAATTAAATCGACTTTTTTGGCCCAGTTTTTAAAAGGAACAAAAAGACCCGTAAGCTGAAGAGTTAGAGGGTTAAAATGTTCAACATAGTGTTTTACATGAAATAGAAGATTCACATGGTTTCCTCCTAAAATCCAGGTTTGTGGGCATTTGAACCCCAATTCTGTATAAGTATGACATTAGCCCTTAAACAGATTTTCAGTTTTGACTTATATCTGGCATCAAACTTAAATATTTTTGGGGAACATTTTAACCCTCTAACTCCTCAATTAAAAGGACTTTTAGCCCCTTTTCAAAAAGGGTCGCAAACGACCCGTAAGTTGAAGAGTTAGAGGGTTAAAATGTTCCGCAAAAATATTTGTCATGAAATTCTACTATAAGGCTCTGAAGACATCGAAGTTTAAAATTTAGGTTCAATGCGAGAAATAAGTCAGAACTTAAAATATGTTTAAGAGTTAATTTCGTGCTTATACAGACTGGCGCTCAATAGAGTACCCATATGGGCAAAAGTGATATTTTTTCACCTCCCCACGTACTTTCTGGTATATTGGGCATAAAAATAATATCCCCGCGAAAATTGATCCCTCCCGGATTAAAACAGCCCTAAAAATTAACTAAAATTAATTCTAAAAACGGATTAAAACAGCCCTAAAAATTAACTAAAATTAATTCTAAATTTATTTGCGCATAACTCTTAAAGTAAAGGTTTTACAGAAGAAGGCAATAATATGGCTAGTATTTTTGTCATTCACATTTTTGACGTATCGATCACGCGTCATGGAGATTTATGTGGTTAAAATCAAAGTGATTTTTATGGTTAAACACAAATTTTGACTTCAATTACTTAAATCACCATGAGGCGTCATCGATATGTCAAAAATTTGTATGAGAAAAATGCTAGCCATACTATTGTCTGTAGATATGCTTATATAGTATTGTTCTGTAAAACCTTTACTTTAAGAGTTATAGCGCAAAGAAGCTTTGAATTAATTTTAGTCCATTTTTAGGGCTAAAAGCCGCGGGATATTATTTTTTACGCCCAATCTTCAGGAAAATGCGTCGGGAGGTGGAAAAAATAACACTTTTGCAAATTCCATATACTTCATGGCTGCTCTAGTATACAAGTAAATTATGAAGAAAAAAATATTTTTTTTTTAGATTTACACTCAGCTTGCTAAGACTATCAGGCCTATCTCTATACCCCCTGCACCACAGATACCTTAATTGAGTTATGCTCTACCTTTGGATTTAAATATGAATATGTATGAAACTCAAAACTATAAAAAAAAAACAATTATCTTAATTTTTGCATTAAAAATACAAAAATTAAGATAATCGGACTTTCTCTATTTTCATATATGTCTTTAGTTAGAATATTGTTCTACCTCAGGTCCAATTTCTAATATGATATTAGATTTTATTTGTTGTTTCAAAAAATATATAATAAATACGTTTCAAAATTTTGTGATAGTAACTAAAATTTTTGCTATTAATCTCAATATGTTATTATAATTACCTAAATATTGAAAATTATTGGCTTATTGCAATGAAGTTGAAAAAAAAAAATTCAATTACCTATAAAAATTTATACCTTGGACAGAGTCAGAGATAGATTTAATCGAAATAGAACTGATATTATATTTTTGCTGCCGATATTTTATTCAAATGACTAAATCTTCTATAGTATTGATATTGACGTTAATGTCGAAATTAAAATAGTATTTTTTCCATATTAATTAGAAAAGCCAATGTTTTACATAATTTACACTCAGGGAATTATGTAGGTAAAATCATCTGCAAATGACAGTTAAAATAACTGCATTTGCACTTAAAAAGGTGTAGACTACATTTGCAGTTAAATTAACTGCAATATGAAGTTATTTTTAACTGTTAAAAATCAACTGACAAATGTAGTAAAAACAACTACAAATGCAATTGAAACAACATACATGCAAATTATTGTTAAACTGTACAAACAACTGCAAATGTAGTTAAAAAACATAAATAAAAATTATTTTAAAAATTATTAATTTGATAAAAAACAAATTTATGTAAACACTCCTAACTAAATTTTATTCTATTTAAAATTGAGAAATCAAAATTTACACTAATGTCACTTTTATTTTTCACTAGTAAGATATTGTTGTACATGTCCGTCTGTGAGGGATGAAATATGGCGTTGTTTGGCTTCCTTTTTTTCTCCAGGTAGAAAGAGATGAGAATATAAAAGAACTGAAAGAAAATAAATACAATAATTTTTAATAATCCCGTAAATAAATTTATATTATAAAACTTACCTTATTATTTTAATAACTTAATAAAAACAATTTTTATTTTTTTGAATAAAAAAAATTAAAACCCAAAATTAATAAAAAATATATAAACTTTTCCGTATTACGCGTCCTCACTCTTTCCCAGCAAAATCTTTCATTACCAAATAAGTAGTTATATAATAGAAATTCATAGCTCCGCACAACTTATTTTTTGGCGTCTAAGCTCATTATTTTTGTTTGGCGTGGTCGTTTTTATAAGTAGTCACGCTTACCCGCTCGCTTACGAAAAAATGAGAAATAAGTAGTTATTAGATTTTGAATAATAAGTGGTTACACACATGCTTACAAAAAGTTGAATTATAAGTGGTTATCCGATTGCTTACTTGATTCTTAAAATTAAGGAGTTAAGCAAATACTATTAGCTTAAGAAAATACATTCAGAAAAATTTAAGTTTTTTCTATGTGTAATTTTAGGACTCATCATAAAAATTTAAACATAAAACATATTTACATATAATAAATAAAAATTTATAAAATTTAACTGTGTAAAAAGTATTTATTTAAAATATTACGAGAAGTCATTATTTTATATTTAGAAACAATGAATACAATAGGCCGTTATTAGGAAGTCATTATTTTATATTATAAAATAATGCAGAAGGTAATGATATATCATTTTTGGTAATGCAGATAGTAATGAGGTGTCATTACCAATATTTTGCTGGGTTGGCGTTGTTTTATGACTAAGACAAGAGAAAACATGTTCTACTAATATTCTTTCACTATAAATTTCTAAATAAGCGCGTCATACACATGCTCCTGATTGCTTCGTGTGTGTGCACACACACTTGAAAATATAAGTATTTGTAAAAAAATTCAAAATAACTGCATAAAATGAATGTTACTACAATGTAGTGGTTTTTGTAGTTAGTTTGAAAAAATAACTGTCAAAAACATTGAAATATTTTGCTCTAAGTAAATTAACTACAATTGTAGTTAAAATAACTACAACCGCATTACTACACAAATAACTGTCATGTAGTAACTGCAGAACTTTTCTGAGTGTAACAGTGTTTCGGTTAATGTTATATATTTTCTCTTCATGATTAAATTTAACATTTCTGATGATGAATTTTATGTAATTGCAATTAAAACTATTTCGTTATTTCCGATATAATTCCAACCAATTTATTTTCTGTGTTTATATAGTAAGTTGGTCAAGTTTAAAATATCATTTAAAAACAAATTCTCCATACCACTTAAAATTACAGGAATATAATTCTAATATGTATCTTAAATTTTAACATGACATAGTAGTACAAAAACACTTGAATGATAATTCTTATCAAGTCAAAACAAATTTGCTTCGCTATGAGGATTTTTCTTTCAAATTACTTTTTCTTCTCTTACAAAAGTCACACATTTTGTTAAAGATCGTCTTTTAAATGAACTGCAGGTGCTGCTGCAAATATTTTTAATAAAAGTTACTAAATGACTTTTGTTGTCGGCGATTTTTAATCATGACATAAAAAAGCGCAACAAAATTCACTTTTTCTTATAAGTTTTATAAAATTACTTTTAAATGCAGATTTGCGTACATGCAAATCTGTTGCAGTGATTAAGAAATTATATAATTATTTTATATCTTTTTTATTTATCAAATTATTAATTTCAATTAAGCAAATGTCGTTTATACGTTAAATTAACAATTTTGTTAATCCGCAATGAAAAACAAAAAATATTGTTTAAATACAAAATGTGCATTAATGCCATATTGAATTCATATCTACCCGTATATAAAGTACAATCAAGTTTTAATAACCGCAATTATATGTGATAATTTATAAAAACTTATCATTACGTTGGTAACATGAAGAAACAAGCATTCAAGACCCCATATAATTAGTATATATTGTATATTATAGCTTCTCATTTTATCTGAGCCGATCTATAAATTTCCGTTGTCTATTGAAATCACGATTGCGCATATACTCATGAACGCGTTTTTAGAGCTTGCATTGTGTTTGTTTTAATCATCGGAAAATTAGTATTGAAAATGAACACAATTAGTTGACAAATCCAGAAGTTATTAAATATAAAAAAAAAGTAAAGTAGCAATAACACTGTGCAACACTATTGTTGGGTACCCATGAACCCTAGGCCAAATGAATATATTATTTAGCTTAGTGTTGCAAAACTCCCAAAGGCTTTAACGCTATGTGGATAGATTCTAAAAAAATGTTTTTAAGTTTATTACTATAAAATGGGTAAATTTTTGTTTAATTTTACGATAGTTTAGTACATATAAACAAAAAAATGCGTAAAATTTTGTGTACATTCTTCCATACACAATGATACATAAACTACTTTTAGACATTATGTGTTTACAAATAAAATAGATTTTGACTAAAGTTGGTATTCTTTTCGTAAATAAATACGTATTCTATCCTGCTGGCCTTATCGAATTTTTTAAATTTTTTCTTCTCTGTAGTTTACAAGTATGATCTTAAATCAAACAAAGAACTTTCATTTACCAATTAAAACATCAAACTATACATACCTTCATACATCTCAACACACTAGATACGGTGAAAATATAATTTAAAATGCCTAATTGTTTACTATCAACATGAATTTATGTTGTAGGTTAAAAATAATTAGAATATGCATTTAAAATTTAAAATTAACGGTTCGTTGTCGTTCAATAAATCTGTGATTTAGAGTTGAATAGAACCAGCTGCGATACTTTAAGAATTAAAGTTCAAAGCAAAAATAGTAATAACGGAGGATAAAAATAGCAGTGCTAATGTTAGTCTAATTGAATTGTAAACATGTGTTTATTTGCTTAAATTCAATATAAATAGATCATCATAAAATATTAACCCATAAAGACATAGGATACTGAAGATGGGTGTGTATCGGGACCCGAAAATACGTATTCTATCCTGCTTGCCCTATCGATTTTTTTTCAATTTTTTCTTCTCTGTAGTTTACTAGTATGATCTCAAATCAAACAAAAAACATTCATGTAAAATTTTTCCCAAAAAGTTGGTAAAAAATACTCTAACATTTTTAAATAGAAAATAAATTAAAAATTAACCACAAACTAAGGCAATTTTGTTCGGTTTTAAGATCAAATATGACAAATTCCAAATAGAATTCACAATTTATTTAACAACAAATAGAGAAAAAACTTCGCTAGACACAATGGTTGAAAATTAATGCATTCTCAAGTGCTACTATGCACTATTATATTAACTCCAAAGTGAAAAACATTTAGAGAAGTAAACTCAAACATTTTTACTTATTTATTTCATATTACAACGAAAATTACATGTTTTTAACAAAGCTATTATTTTTCTCTACGTTATAGTTGTTGCTATTACTAAAGCTCCTTTAGTAGTAAAGCAAACGTTTGTATGTTGTGTTTTAACATTCTAGCTTTTAATTTTATTTATATTGATTAGAACGAAAGCAAAGAACTTTACAACGATTATTTGTTTTCTGTATTACACCCTAACCCATCATGCTGTATAAATTTGGACTGTACTTTGTCTGTGAGTAGCCCGGTACACTCGCGGAACATTTTAACCCTTAAAAAGTCCGTTTTAGGAGACGTTTTTGTTACCTTCTTAAAAAAAGGACTAAACTGACCGATAAATAGAGAGATATATGGTTAATATGTTCTACAAAAAATCTTCATAAAATTTTATTGTGAACATTAGAAGAACTTTAAACCGCAACCTCGTAATTCGATTGCTCCAACCGAATTTAGTTGTGGCAACCGAATTTTATTTCAGTCAGTTATGGCAACCACAACTGAATCCGGTTGGAAAAAAATTCGGTTGCCACACTCGAAATTGTTTTAAGAGTGTTGTGTGTTTCGAAATTGGTAGGTTCCACTTGAAGCTATAGAAGCGGTTGCTTTTGGAACAATTTTAAACAACAATCATCGGTTTTAGAATTGACAGTAGAAGGTTTGCAAAGGAAAAGTAGCTGTTCTACAACCGATTCCTTGGAACATAAAATTTTCCTGGGTAGTCGCACTTGATGTGTTGACAAATTTAATTATGTATTTTTTAAATTATTGCAGTATATAGTGTATAAAAAATTCGACAGTACCAAATGTAACGCTGTTATTGTTAGTTGTTTAGTAACTACTTAATTGAATAAAATTATTATAAAATAATCAAATTGGATGCTCTTATTAAAACGTTGTCTAATCGGCTTAATTATTTTTAAGCTTCACTGACTAACTGGGTGGATTAGATGGCATCAGTTTTAATTTAGCATAAATGGTATTAACTTTTAAATAATTTTATTAGTAGTACACTAATAGAAAAAAATCTGGAAAATTTTTAGTTAGAAAACCGCTGAAATTGGGACGTTTTTTGGCTAAATATTAGTAAAATAGAAACAGCAAAGAAAACTGCTAAATATACAGAATTTAAGTTATATTTGAAATAAGTTGTATTTAATAGAAAAGAACAATTTAAGCTGCTATAATCAGCAAACAATTTTGCTAAGTAATTAGTGGGATTAAAAATCACAAAACAAATTTTAATTTGCAAAGCCTTCTGAAATTAGCAGTTTACTATTTTTTAGCAAATATTTCTGTTGATTTTAGCAGGCTAGACTATGCTATTTGAATTCAATTAAATTTAATTTAAAAATTACAAAGATATAACAGTTTGTTTTTGCCATTTTTATTCCTTTGGTGTTCCCATAGCACTTAACCCCACCAAAGTAAAATAACATAACAGGACTATGAACTAAAAATCTTAAACAAAGTTCGCCAACTTTTCATAAAATGGCGCTAAACAACTGTTCTAAGATTTATCGTCTCGCACAATTACAGTGTTGCGATATTTGAAGCCCTTCATCTTTCACCACATTTCATTTCTTCGCTATTCCTTTTTAAAACAAAGCCACACATTAATTAATAAGAAGAATTTCCTGAGTGTTGCTTTTTTTTATAAAAAAAAAACTATTATGAAAATTTTCTGCAGATTTTACAGTAACAACATATTAGTTTTCAATAAGCTAAAAGTTAAGTCAATTATGAGTAAAATTCTATGGGTCATATGCAAATTAACTTTGAAAATTTATAAGTGACTTATAAAACAAATTTTTCATACAAAATTCATTTTATAAACATGTTATAAGGTTTTCAAATTATTATGCATAAGCACTTATAAATTTAACAATTTTATTTTTTCTGTTCTTATTTAGCATAAAATCAGCAAATTTCAGCAGTTTTTTCTACAAGGTCATTTTTAAATTTTTAAAGGTTTATTTCTATGAGTGTAACTTAACAGGTTTAAGAATAATAAAATAACAAGCAAAATGGATTTTCCCAATAGATTTCCATTTTGTTAATGTCATAACTGATTTTAACATCCTTAATTGATATTGGCTCATATGAATAAAAAATAGATATTACTAATAGGGGGAAATACAGGGTTTTTTAAGCAATTACTTCACAAATCTAGTCTGCTTGGGAGTAGACTAGAAAATTAATTTTTTAATTTTCGTTTACATTTCATGCTATTCTACCAGCCAATTTGTAAATTTGGAGTTAAAAGCCATTCCTAAGCCCAAAGTAATTACTTCGAAGTAATTGCTAAGTTTTATTCATATGACCCATTGAAAATGCAGTAGTTTTAACATTAAGTAGTATTCACAATAAGTAGTTTATCAATTACCCAGCAAAATTTTTATGAACTGGTTGCCTTTGAATCTGTTCTAGAATAGGTGTTTTTACCACCGGTTCCGTGGAACAGGTTCTAGAACTGATTCCTGGAAGTCAAAATGGAAGGCCTCACTGTCGCAGAACCGGTTCTATAACTGGTTCTAGAACCGGTTCCAAAGCAACCTGTTCTAGTTTGGAGGAACATAACCTGTTGCTTTTGGGACAAACTCAAACAAAAATCACCGATGATTAAACATAAATTAGAAAAGGTTGCATGCAAGAACAAGTTGTTCTACAACCGGTTCTTTGCATCCGACAAGTTTGCTGGGTATTTACTTATTTTTTTAATATCTTTGTCTATAACGTTTAATTATTTTTATAAATCTCTGTTATTCATTTAAAAGTGTTAAGTTTCTTTAAATTATTTCTTCATATTTCTTTTGCTAACAATGATGTCATCTTATCGTTACTCACATAAAATGAAAGTAGTAATTGTAATCTCTAATCCCAGATGAATTTGAACAATAAAAGAGAATGAAAAAAATCCCACGATTCTCTTTTAAAACAGTAGTTAAAATCCATAGAAAAAGTTATAGAAAATCATGTTAAATGCCCTAAAGAGATGATTTGAAATTAACAATTGTAACAATTTTTAAAGAATAATATTTTTCTTATTCTCTTATTCATCAAAATCTACTGACAACAACGACATTGATACTCATTCGATTGATACAAATTTTAACATATACAAACTTGAAGTATTGAAAATTATAAAGTCATAGAATAAACATTTGACCCGCAAAAGAATACACTGTAGTCAGAAAGTAATTTAAAGAAAAGGCTTTAAAACTCCATTAAGAAAAGCTTTAATATATTCGCCTTAGGCTCCATGAAATATGAGTATGTCCCAAATGCAAAAAGTCCCAGTGCAAACAAATTAAAAAAAAAATAAGTCCATGTACTCTGCCTGCCATCACATCTGTTGACATTATGTGGAGGTTATCGTTTCTCATCTGTCAATCCTAGGGGCCCAATGGTCTTTACGGCCAGTTCAACCATACGAAATGCAAAAAAAGTTATTATGCATAATGTATATGGGTGAAATCAAAAAATGTGATCAATTTTTGGGCCAAATTTGTGAGAAGCAAAAAGTTTTAATATTTCGGTTTTTTCTTAATGGAATCAGTAAGTTTAGTCATTATAAACCTAATTGCAAAAAATCTCTTCTACAAGTTGGCGCAATATCTTTTTTTTGCACAATTTTAATTTTTTTTGTGGTAACGGAGTTTACATTTCTGCAAGCAAAAGATATAACAAAAAAAAATGCGTACAAATTTTCTTCAATTTATTAGTTTTTCGTATTTGGGTTTTCAACTTGCTTTCCAATGACATATAATTTGTGTTTATCAAATTGGCGGTTTCGCGAATAAAAATACAATTCATTCCGCGAAAAAAATTTTTTTTTTTTTTTTTTAATTTTGAATTTTTGGTACTTTTAAATGCTTTTCAAAAATATAAAATTTTTTAAAATCCAAACAGCGGTTGCGCAGTTACAAAATAATATATTAAGAACATAACATTTCGCGATCAAAAAATTCTTAAATTGTGTGAAACAAATTTAATTTGTCAAACTAATGTCAGTAATGACTCGAAATATCGATTCAAAACCAATGAAATGAAAAATCAATCGTTTTTCGCTCCAGCTGCTTAGGCTAAAAAACTGATAAATTTTTTTGATTTGACGCAAAATTATTAGTTGAATCGTCTTTTGACGCATAAATATTAGTTGAATCACCTCTGTTTATGGTTATTTTCAAATATTTTAAACATTTATCTACATTTATTTGAATGAAATCTGATGCAAACAATTGTGGTTACGGAGTTTACAGTTACGGAGTTTACATTTGGTTACTTTTTTCGTTTTCTTTCAGAAACGCTTTGTCAGAATTTTTCCGAAACAAAATCGCATGATGCCTACAAGGTGAATCCAAATATGACATTGTTTTTCTTACTCGTTAAATAGTTTGGTGTAAAAATTAGGAACGGAGTTTACAACATTTTTTCAGATCTTATTAAAGACATCCTTTTTCATCTCGATAATGTTTCATGCTGCAGAAAAGCTTCAAGTCTGTTATACTGGATGATTACTTACAGTCCAACGATCATTTGAGTATAAATAACATTATACTTTTCTGAATATAAATAATAGATAACTCCAAAATTCTGGTAACTATATGAATTTTTATCAAAAATTATGACGAAAAATCGTTACAGAGATGAAGTCGTGATAGCTAAGATATATGAAAAAGATTGTAAAATGTATTAATTTTTATTAAAAACGGCACTTTTCCTCTTCATAAAAGTTCTTACAGTTAGCGTTTAGCTTTATTGGTTTTTAAAAATATACTATTAAAGTTAAAAAACCTTATGAGTTACTTGTTACGGAGTTTACATTTGGCCTATAAAATTGGTCACAAATTTTATGTATTAACCAAAAATTGGTCACGTTATTATAAATTTTGTAAAACAGGTGACAATGCGTTGATATATATCGAAATATGTAACTCAAATGTAATCCATGCATTAGAAATTATGTGGTTACACGGTTTTTATCACATTTTTTCATATCACCCATATATTTTTAAAAGGGATTACCAAGATATGTCGAAAAAAATTTCGAAAATGTTTCGGTAAAATTTTGACTTTTTTCTATAACATATCCAAATTTTGTTGAAATAACTCAATACAAACGGCACTCACTTTGTTTGTTTTAAAAATTTCTTATACTTTATAATCATATTGTATATGCATTGAAATCCATCAATATAATTTTTTGGTCATTTGTAAATTGATACTATTCATGTATAAGAACTTTGTAGTGTGCGGATTAGGGTAGCAATGGAAATTCACCTTTGGATTTTCGACAATATCTGGTCGAAATATTGACCACATGGTCTAAAACTATTAAATACGCTGAAAATTCCAAGCAAATCCAATAAACCAAATACGCTAATAAAAGAAATATATATTTTAATTAAGTATATCTTGCGATATACCTCTTCTTAAAATTTAGTATGCTGAACACGAATATGAAATCATTTTAAAAATTGCTCTGAGGGTTTTTCATTTATCGTGATTTTTTGTTAAATTTTTATGAATTTAAAAAAATACGAATATCGATTTTCAGTAAAATGTTCAAAATATTTCGAAAATTGTTTCAGCGATTTCAAAAATGTTTTTATATTCGTGTTCAGAATACTTGCTGACGCTTATTATAAAATATATGGTGCAGGACCTAATTCATGTATATTCTTTGGATTCGCTTAAATTTCCGAAAGGTGCAGAATTATATGATGTTGATCAAGTTTTCATCATATAAGTTGTGGATGGTGGGGTCTCCTCCGATTTGGAGAAAATTTGCATAGTTGTAGCGGAGACAAAATTAATGAACACAAGTATTTGAATTTTACATTACATCATTAATTGCAGAACTTTTTCTACTCCGATTTTATCTCTTTTTTTGCTGTTTATTAATTTTGTCTCCTCCATAATACGAGTATATCAAAATTTCATGAAAATCGAAGTGAAGCACTCTGCAGACCTTCCTTGTAAATGGTTAAATAATCCGATAGGGGTTCGTTAAAATTCAACATATTATTTATTCATATATGCATTTGATTGCCACCCTATTGGGGATACTTATAAGTATGGCTGGATGGATAAATGTTGGTATCAGAGGTAGACAAACTGACGATGGTAAGCCATAGCAGCAGTGTTAGTGTTCCAAACATATGACATCAATGTTGTTGTTATTTATTGTGTTCTGTTGATATGTCAATGACTTTGTTTAATTGTCATTTTTGTTAAATTAATATGAAAAACCTCCTAGACTTCTTTTCATCTAATGTTGTACTCGTAGTTATTTCAATTGGAAAATATTTATAATTTACCTGCAAGGAGTGTAGTTGTTCATATGAACACAACAAACATACGAGGTTTCGTATTGTTTTGGTTTCCATCATTTGTTTATGTGGTTTATTATCAGTTTTTAACTAATTTGAAATGACATTGACATGTTAATGTTGCATTTGTAGTTAGAGTTGTTGTTATTCTTGGGCTTTTATTATGATCTTATATGTCGTCTATACTCGGATTTATACCATGTTGTTGAGATATGTCATTAATTAGCGCTGGTTTATTCGAAGAATTTTACTTCTATGTCACTACGAATTTCAATAAATGTATGTTAGACCGTACCTCAAAAAAAAGGTCACCGTACACCCTCCAATATGAAGTATTTTTGCAAGGCGATTTAAAAAAAAAAAAACTTTTTAATTTTTTTTGCCAAATTTTTTTTGCCACATTTTTTTTTTTTTTTTTGTTTACAGGGGAAACTTATAAAACTATGTACACAGGAAACAGTTTACAACCGTTAAAAAACCCGTTATTTTAAGTTCAGTGTACTCCATTACTTTTTGTGTAAATTTCAGTAAAATGAGAGTAATAACAAAATTGCTCAAAAGTACGGGAACGCACAAAATCACTTTTCTAACCCAAAACTTTATTTAAAAGAAAAAAAATTAAAATGCGTATAGTTTTAGTCTGAAAAATCGCAAAGATACACATATTTTTTCCATAATTAAAATTTAAAATTTTTTTTCACAATTGTGTAATTTGTTTGACAAATAAGCTATATTTGTTAGAGCTTTTTTTTTGCTTATTTTATCTGATTGGCTTATTTTTGCTATTTTCTTTAAAAATTGAGCTTATTTTAGCTTTTTTCTGCGAAAATAGAGCATATTTTAGCTTTTTTTCATAAAATCCGTAATTTTAAACATTATGTTACCCCCCGTTTCCACATGCAAGTGCAAGTTCGAAAAATTCAATACACTCACACCTTTTCACTAACAGAATCACACTTATGCGACTTGCGGCTCAAGTTGCAAGTAAATTTTGAAGACAGTGAATTTTTGACACTTGTTGCAAGTGATATGACAGAATAAAGAAAACAGTGTTGCCTAGTCATGTTTTCTATTAATTTACTAGTATTTGGTAAAGTAATAGTTGTAATGCCACTGATTTTATATGTATTTGTAAAAAAGAACACAACGACATATCTTAATGGTAATTTAAAATATCAATTTTATAAGTTTTTGAAAAAAAAAAATTGTTAAGAACAAATTTTTCCCAGCTTTGTTAGAATATTGAATACTTGGCAATACTAGAGTCCTATTTAGTGAAAACCTATGCCTTCGACGACATTTTAAAAATGAACTTGCAGCAAGTAGTGTGGACACATGTAAAATTTTCATGTTTTTTCGGTAATTTTCGAAATTTTCGCTGATAATATGTATTCTCAACTTGCAACCATTTACTTGCATGTGGACACGGAGGGTTAAGTCGACATAAATTTTTTTATATAAAATTTGTTTTTTTAATTTTTATTTTAAATTAAAAAATCTCTTTTGTTAAAAAAAAGTTTTATATTTTTCTTTTTTATTCTTATATTTTTAAGAGCACAACTTGTATCTAATATAAATTGTTCTATCTTTTCAAATAAAAAATATGCTCTGGCTTCTTTTTGGTTGGGCTACTAATAACTAATATTTTGTTTTCTAGGTGATTTAAATTTTCAAAAATTTTAAGTTTTTGTCGATATTTAAAATTTTCTGCAATCCGTTTGTGATATGGAGTATATTGTTTTACCCATTTTCTGCAAAGCATGGATTCCGTGCGAATCTTCTGACAATACTTGGTAGAAGGATAGGTAGACATCTTTAAATATATGTTGGTAAAAAATGGGTTAAACAATTTAAATATTGTGTCCCAAAATTTTGTTACTTGATTTTAATAGTGAAATTACATTCAAACACTTTTTGGACAAATTTTTAATTTATTTGCCTGGTTTTCTTGTTCGTTATTAATTTTAAAAGGTTTTATTACAATTTTATAGATTATCGGAAAGCTTAAATATTAAAACTGAATTACATCATTATTATTTTGATTTCCAATGGAGTGCGCCATTCCAAAATTTCAATAATTTCAAGCCCGATGCTTCCCACGCGAAATGAAAGTAAAATTCCAAAGGATTTTGCAAAGTTAGATCGGTTTTTTATTTTAATGCCTCTTGAAATATCTGTGTGGCGCGAAAGTCCAAAAATGTGGCACATTTTTAGAGTTAGGAGCTCTCTCGCGTTCACGAATAAGTTAAATTTCAACTGTTCCTTTCGGTTCTGTTATTTTGTTCGGAATTATCAAAACCATTGACATAATCAGTGCGTTCGTTAACTCGAATTTCTTACTACTTTTACTATAATTGGAAAGTTTTGTTTACTTTTTGTATTGAAATTTTCCAGCTGTAGTAAATGTAGTAACTTGTAATAAGTAAACGAACAAGTTAATTATAATCTCATACTGATAGAAAAAATGCAGAAAAAATAGCAAACAAAAAACGGTGGTCGAAATTAGTTAAAAGGGGCCCTTCACAGAAAGCCTTTGGAATTAGTAAATCCTTTTTGCTAAATATTAGTAAGATAAGTACAGCAAAAATGCAACTGTTAAATATACGAAATTAGTAATACTTGAGCTAAATTTCGTTTAATTGAATTGCAAATTTATATTTAAAGAAATTGTTATATATCTAAAACTTAATTTATCTTTAAATTTAATTGAGTTGAATACAAATAACGGTCTCTCCTGCTACAATAAACAGAAATATTTGCTAGAAATTAGTAGACTGCTTTCTGCAGTGTACATATCAATCAAAAAAGAAAAATTTTAAATTGTTTGTGATGGTTTAATCGACTAATATCCAGGAAATTTTGTAAATTTAAGAGATTTTTTCTTGCTGTTTTTATATTTCTAATGTTTCGCAAACAGATTCTGCTGGATTCAGCTGTTTTTTTATGGAAAATTTTTTTTTTCAGTTTTCTATTTGAAGCCACCTTTTATACATTTTTTCTCAGTAAATGCATAAATAGCTTAAAATTTTTTTTAGAAAACAGTTTGCGCAATTGGATTTCGGGTCTATTTTATTTATGAAAACTTAAGAAACTTGGCCATATCCATAAAAAAAAATATTTTTATTACATTTTTTTTTAATTTTTGTTGCTTTTGATGTATTTGTTACGTCTCAAAATTTGTCAAATCATTTCGGGGGGCTCGAGCCCCCAAGCCCCCCCCTAGCTACGTGCCTGACTCAGGGGATACGCTACACATAAAAAAGTTGTCACCAACAATGGAATTTTTAAAAGCAAACATATTTTTTTTAATTTAAATTTTATATCAACCATTTTTTTTTTTGTTTGAAATGTTTGTAAATTGATATTTTTCATATAAAAATTGTATAAAACTAAAAATTCAAAGTTACAAAAAAATAACAACATTTTTTTTTTTTTGATTTACAAATTCCATTGATGGTGTCTTTTTAAAACTTTTTTTTGTATTTACAAAAAACGGTATGAAAAAGATGTTTAATAATTTAATTAGAATTTTGTAAATTATTTATGGTACTAATGCATTGCAATAAAATTGGTAAAATAGTTTATTGGAAGTAAGAAAGGGAAGGGTGGTTGTCTTTTACTTGAAGTTATCTACATACTTACCAGGAAAAAAAGAGAGACGAAAGCAGTAGAAAAAGCACTACAATTACTGATCTAGATGTACTTCCTTTTTAACAGAACAGATTATAATATTGTGTTTTCTTTGGAGGGGAGTATTCACACTTCAATAATTTTTCAGTTCTTTTTGAACTAGCGAAAAGGAAACCCTGTTTCTTCAATAGAAAGTAAAAACAAAATAGCAAAAAAATTATATTCCTTATTTTTTAAACTTTTTATTGCCGTCATCGGGTTTCGAACTTGTGACCTCAAAGAATAGCTCAGCGGTATCCCTCTATGAATGTTGACTGGCATTGCTAGATATTGTGTCTAATTCTCTTCAATAAAAATGTTTATTAAAGAAGTGCAAAAGGTGCACTCGGATTCAATATATTTTTCAATACTTTTTCACAAGTGTAAAAAAGGAATTTTTCATCAATTTTACTTTATTTTATTTATTTTACAAAGTTGAAAAATTAAAAAAGTATTGAATTTAAACAACTAAATTGTAAATATTAAAAAAAAATAAAAAATACTGGCCTCTATCATCTGTTTGCAAACAAAATGAATTCAAATCAGTTCTTAGGATTACTTTAGAGGCAATAATTAATTGGGATGTTGTCAGAATTACATCTAAAAAAGCTCTAAAAACATTCTAACGGATACTTTGGAAGCAATGAAATAAGTGGTTTGTAAAGCATTGCCTCCAATTTATTTTATTGGTATTGTAAATTGTCCCACTAGGGGAGAAATTCCATTCTGGGACACAAAAATTAATTATGTCTAAAATAATGGTGATGGTCCTATCTAAATTAATTTATAGGAGTATACTCAGAAAGTGGATAAACACAGGATGGACTACAGGGTACCAAATAAGCTCTTTTTTGAAAAAAAAAAAAAAAACATTTGAAGACGCGTCAGTGTTTTTTTTTTAATGGACTTAAATTTTTGTTTATAAGATAAAGGAGTAACACATGCTTATGGGTCTATATCGTCGCAGTTTTAAACTTATTGAACCACAAAGACAATCGGTATTAGACAAGTGTATTATTTAATTTTTACAGAAAATGTTGAATATATAATCACACCAAACAGTTTAGAAAATAAAGAGGATTCAATCCTCTCAGTTAGTGAGAGATTTTGATTCTCGGAAATGACTCAGATTCAGCGAAATTTTTGCCATATGAAAGCATTTGGATATTTCATAGAGAAAAGAAATCTAAAATCAACCTGTCTCATTTGGTCGTCTACCTCGGACGAACCCATTTTAACCACTTAAATAATCGAGGTGGTCAAAACCCGTGAGCTGTTCATCTTTGAATTTTTGTTTTTACAACATATTGAAATTTTATCAAAATAGTTTAGTTTGAAGTAACTTCCATATTAGATAATATCTAATTATTCCTTTAAAAAACTCTTAAATCTAAGATATTTATCTCTCCAAAAAAGATTCTGATTATATTTTCCTATTAAAAATTCTTTTTTATTTTAGTATCAAATGCCCTCAGATTCTTATTGAATAAATCTGTGATTCTAATAATTTTTCTTAAAGAAAAGCACTTAGGGCCAGTTTTATAATCAGAACTAAGATCGATTTGGTTCTTAAATATTTCTTAAGTAAGAATTTTTCAAACAACAGCCGTGTTTTCGACTTAACTATATCCGTTAACTCATAAAAAAACTCAAAGTGCATAGAAAAGTGTTTAAGACGAAAACTAACACATTACATTTCGTATGCACGTTAACTTGCAATACGGATAATTATCAACGCTGAAAACTCAACGTTTATATATATTCACATCTAGTGTAACGTACTTAGCTCCAAACCTTGTCAAAGACAGCCCAAAATTACTATATTAAAAAATAATAAATACAAATAAAAATTGTTTACATTCTGTACACATATTCCCCTAGCGTCGTCATATGACGACACCCAAATTCATTAAATTATAACATTTTTCCAAATTGCGATGAGGTCACTGTAGTTTTACCAATTCATATGGAGTAAATTTAATTGGTTTTTAGAGAAACCAAACAAGAAAAATATATTGATGTAATAAATTCCGATTTTTTTCTTCTTTATTGAAAGAAATCATAATTTTTCTAGTTTTGGAATTTTCATGATTTTCGTCTATTCACTGTGTCCAGAAACAATAACCAAGTGGATAAAATAAACACAGAATGAATATTTAACAATTTTTGTTTACAAAACTCTTAACAGATCTCCTTCCATGTTATAAGTAACAGTATTATCCACATTTAAAAAGAGGTTAAGGTAGTCATATTAGGATCTGAAAGTTTTTAGTAGGAAAACTAACACAGATGCTGGTAATTATTTTTATTTTTTAATATAACGTGTTTCACAAAAGGATGTATATCTCATATCGGACTCTTTTTTTCATGTAAATTCTTTAGTAGGTACCTGTGAAATATCTCTATACTAAGTACTTTAAAATCTAAAATTTTTTCGATACGAAAAATTTTTTTAAAAGTGAACTTTTTATTTCGAACAATTAATTTCAGTATACGGAAATTTTCAATACATACATAAAATTGTTTCAAATTTGGAGATACGATTATTAGAGGTACATTTTCTAAAACACTTCTGTGAAGTTTAGCGTTATTTCTATAGAAATTGTTTTTGTTAAAAAATCAATTTATATTGAAAGTTTCCTTCACTTCACTTCAACCAATCAAATAAAAAATTATAGTTCTAAAATTACAGCTGACACACTGAGAGAATTATCATCACTTTAGTAATGAATTTCTTCATAATTTCAATGAAAATTGTCACTGGAGCTAGTCCATTGAAACTTTTCATAGAATCTATGAAACAGGCTTCATTAAAGTCAATGTTTATGAAAAGTTCATAAAATTATTGAAACTCTTCATAAAATGAATAGCCCACTCCTCCAATGAATAAATCATTCAGCCAATCAAGAGCTTCATAAAATTTATGAAGCAATTTCATTTGTTATTATTTATTATAGTTGTTGCTAAGCTGGAGTGCATAAATAAAAAGTATTTAGCAAATGCAAAAAGCGTAGTAAATTGTGTCATATTTTATGGATGTACAAAATATATCTAACGAAATAATTCATAAAATTAAAAAGTTTCATAGAATTTTCATAGCTTAATTCAATTAATGAAATTCCTTATCAAAATTAATAAATAAAAATTATAAGATAATTCTCTCAGTATGAAAATTAATGCACATCACTAAAAAACCATAATACCAAGGGTTATATAAAACTATTTAAGAATTTAAGAATTAAATGATTAATATAAAATTCTAATTGTATGAATTAATTAAAAATTAATGGAATGACGATATTTTATAAAATAATTTAAAAAAATTAAATACTATTTAACAATTTCATATACATACACTCCAATAAATTTTTATTTAAATTTACACTATTTATAGTAGGTAACTTTTTACCTAATATAATATCTGTTAAATTACTCTATGTGCGTAAATGAAAAATCATACACACATTGTATGTAATATTCATGCACACAAAGTGTGTAAATTAGACTTTAATTATGGGTATAAAAACATATTTAACGAGTAAATTTAGGTGTATCAATAGTAAAAAGTGGCCACTTAAATGCATGAAATCATAATGAAAATGCGTCTGTTTAAATCCTAGTTTTTTATTACTAAAGTGACGTACAGTATGTGAAATTCAAATATAAAGAAATTTTTTAATTAAAACTACACTGATAGAATTTTGTACATAGCATTAATGAATTTGTTCATTAATGCAATGAATTTTCTCATTAGAAAGTCCTCAAAGAACGGTTTCATTGGATTAATGAAGCATGTTTCATTAAATCAATTTTATTGAATGGATTCATTGATCTAATGAAAGTATCATAGAATATATGAATTTTTTTCATTACTTCTAAGATAAACATTATGAAAGTTTCATGTGTTTAATGAATTAAATTCATTACTTTTGTGAAATAATTTCATTAATATTTTTCATTTTAGCATAGACTTAGGCCCGATTACTGAATGTCCAGTTACAATTTAGCAGGCAGTTAAATTTAAATTTTATATGGGAGACAACAACAAATTTTTCAGCTAAAGTCCCAGTTATTAGCTAACTCGACATTCAGTAATCGGACCTTAATGAAATTATTTCAATAAAACATGAAGTTATTATTAGTATAATGATTTGTTCATATTTTTAATGAAGCGTTTTATAGATATTCTAAGAATAATTCATTAAAATAATGAAACTTTGTAAAATACATTACAACGTTTTTGAAAATTTGCATTTGTTTTTAATTATTGCAATGTGTAACACCAATTCTCATTAATATTATGAATTTTAGGCATAGAAATTTATTAAAATTTGCACCTTCAATGAAATATTGTTGAAAAATTAAATACTTATCCAAACTATGTAGTGTTGGCAGGCAATACCGCTAAAATACCGTTATCGATTCAAAACCCTTTCAACTGACTACCGTTACCCCTAAAATACCGCTACCGAAATACCCGGAATACCGTTATCCTTAAAATAGCGTTACCGAAATAACTGAAATACCGTTATCCTTAAAATACCGATAGCGAAATAAATGAAATATCGATAGCCTTAAAATACCGTTACCGAAATAAATGAAATAGCATTATCCCTAAAATACCGTTACCGTTATTTTTAATTTTCTGCTTTTGGTAATTTCAAGTGGTTATTGAGTATTTTTTGTACATTAAGTTAATAAATTGGTTATGTTTTTAATCTCGTTTGTTTTTTGTAAAAAGAAATTGCGGGATGCATCGAAATAACTGACTACCGTTACCCTTAAAATACCGTTACCGATATAAGTGAAATACCGTTAACCTTAAAATACCGTTACCGAAATAACCCAAATATCGTTATCTTTAAAATACCGTTACCGAAATAACTCAAATACCGTTATCCTTAAAATACCGATACCGAAATAAATGAAATAGCGTTACCCTTAAAATACCGTTACCGAAATAACATAAAATATCGTTACCCTAAGGATAACCGCATTCGTTTCGGTTACCATCCACAGCTTTGAAGAATTAATTCCTTTTTGAATGAATTCACTACCAATCGAATTCAATTTTCTCTAGAATTGAATGAATTCCTTTTCTTAAATAATTCACTGAATTCATTCAACTGAATGCATTCATCAAACAAAAAATTCAAAGAATTAATTCAATTGCAATAGTTCTTTTTATTAAATCAAATGAATTAATTCACCGGTGAACGCGTTCAATTTTATAAATCGGACGGGAAAAAAAATGAATTAATTCCTTACTGAATTAATTCACCACTGAATTCATTCAATTTCATTTTCATTCAGTGAATTAAAAAAAATAAAATTACATTCAGTGAATTAAAAAAAAATAATAAGTTCACTGAATTGAAAAAAAATAAAATAAGTTCACTGAATTAAAAAAAAATAAAATAATTTCACTGAATTCAAAGCCTCTTTTCTGCCGTTCAGTAGAAGAAAACAATAATGTACAAATAAAAGTTTTAAATAAGCAATTTTAAAGCGTGTGCTAGTAACAAATTAAAAACCGGATGCTGTTCATCAACCTACATGATTCAAAAAATAATGCCTTTTACTATTAAAAATAAAAACTTTACAGATATAGATAAATTTGGAAAAAAAAATATAACTATATACCTAGTTTGAAAAATTAATAGATAAATTTTTTTTTCAAATTTATCTATATCTGTAAAGTTTTTATTTTTAATAGTAGAAGGCTTTATTTTTGAATCATGTAGGTTAATAAACAGTATCCGGTTTCTAATTTGTTCATTTTTACTAGCACACGCTGTAAAATTGCTTATTTAAAAATTTTATTTGTAAATTATTGTTATCTTCTACTGAACGGCAAAAAACAGGCTTTGAATTCAGTGAACTTATTTTTTTTCAATTCAGTGAACTTATTTTATTTTTTTTTTCAATTCAGTGAACTTATTATTTTTTTTTAATTCACTGAATGTAATTTTATTTTTTTTAATTCACTGAATGAAAATGAAATTGAATGAATTCAGTGGTGAATTAATTCAGTAAGAATTCAGTAAGGAATTAATTCACTTTTTTTCCTTTCGATTTATAAAACTGAACGCGTTCACCGGGGAATGAATTCATTTGATTTAATAAAGAGAACTATTGCAATTGAATTAATTCGTAACAAAATAAATCGAACGAAAGCAAATATGAATTAATTCCATTCAATATATGGTGCTTAGTGAATTAATTCATCGAATTTTTAATTCAGAATTGAAAAATTGAATTAAGGAATTAATTCTTCAAAGCTCTGTTACCATCCATAAAATAAGGAGTGATACATAATATACATAATGGGAAAACTAAATCCATTAACTATAATTGAACTTTCTGAAAGAGCCAGTGAGAGAGAGCGTAACAGTAGGTGAGCAACTTGCGTAGAGCCTGATCTAAATAAATAATTGTTTTGCTTTCTCTAATGCTTTTGCACCTCTTTTTTTGCTGGGTTTAAACCAACTTAGTTCGAAATTATTTTGTATTTCAAAGATATCGTAAAAAATATATGAAACCCACCCAATTCACCTCATCAATACAACATTTCACGCTCATATTTATATATGTGTGCGTATGCTCTCTTTACTCAATATTCCAAACAAAAAAAATTATATTCACCACTTGGCGTCAAGAAAAAAGAAAACAAAACTCCTCCTCTTTAATTTAACCATAGATTTAGTGTTAAATTTCCGCTTTTTTCTTTGTTGATGAAATGTTAACTTTTGGTCCAGCTGCTGCATTGTTGTTACAAACGATTTGAAATATCTTTGTCTTTCTTTCACACAACAACTACAAACATCTTGCTCTGTTATATCGTTATTTTTATGGATGTGAATAAAACTCCCTTCTTTTTATTTTGATTTGTCATAAAGTGTTGCTTCCATTCTTATGTTTGTGATAAATTCCTAATTATTAATTAAATGCTTTTTACTTGGCTTTTTGCAGAATATAATTGTCCTTACTTATACATACAGTGGTGGTCAAAATATTTGCAACTGAAATCACATTTTAACTAATAATAAGTTTTTATCAAAAGACTCCCAGCATGTTTTTTATTTTGTTTTTCTAAATTCACTTATTACATATTATCTCACTAAAACGAAAAAAAATATTGCTTAACATGCAACGATAAAAAAATAACTTTTAACAAAATTTCTCGAAATTCTAGTTTTCAAAACATTTGCAATTCTTAACGGGATTAAAAAACAAACACAAAAAGGATTTAAATATCAATATTTTGTTGCATATCCATGATTTTTTATTACTTCAGAACATCTCTTGGGCATTGAGGATATGAGCTTATCAATATAATGGTTGGAAATAGCATTACACTGCTTTTCCAATTCGATGTAATGTTTATCACCGTTTCGGAATACTTTATTGCATCTTGCAATCATCCACATGTTCTCAATCGAGTTGAGATAGAGCGATTAAGGCGGCCACTTCATGATATTAATTTGATTTTCCTCTAATCAAGCTTTTACACTCAACCAAAAATGGCTACTGAAAATTTTGATGTTATTACGGGAAATTTAACTGTTTTGAGCCTTGTTGTACGAGGGCAGTTCGAAATGTTCTTAGCCTAACAATGAAAAACAAGAGCTAGATTTTTAAAATTATTTTATTTTTCAATATAATCACCTGCAACTTCAATATACTTAGTCCAACGTTTTTCTAGAAATTCTATCCCTTGGTTAAAATAATTTTCCTGAAGCTCCTCAAAATAATCGTTTACAGCTGCTATTGCATCTTCATTCGAGGTAAAACGTTTGCCAGCAAGGATTTTTTTTAGATTTAGGAACAGGTAGTAGTCAGAGGGAGCTAAATTAGGTGGGTGGTCAAGCAATTCGTACTTCAATTCGTTGAATTTTGCCATTGTTAAGACACTCTTGTGGGATGGTGCGTTGTCTTGATGAAAAAATTATTTTTTTGTGTTCTAAACCAGGGGTCGAATTACGGCATCCGTAATCGAAATTTTTCGTTCGAAATTAATTTTTTATTTCGAAAAATTTAGATGAAGTTTTTTGAGCCAGGGATTCTACAATTCGTCCCTAGATTGGATTTAAAATTAAAATATGCTGTTATCATTGTTAGTTTTTACATATTTATACATTGAAAAAACGAATTTCGAACAATTTCGCTCGTTCACGAATGCCGTAATTCGGCTCCAGTTCGTTTTTTCGAATTTTTAACTTCAATTGATCCAAAAAGTAACAATAATATTCCGAATTTATTGTTTTACCTTTTTGAAGATAGTCGATCAATAAAATACCTTTGAAATCCCAGAAAACCGTTGCCATGACTTTACCAGCCCATTGAACTGTTTTTGCCTTCTTTGGTGCACTTCCACCAGCTTCAGTCCATTGTTTGGATTATTCATTTGTCTCTGGTGTATAGTGATGAATCCATGTTTCATCAGCAGTTATAAAACGATGCTTAAAATCCATTTTATTTCGATTAAATCGATTGCAACAAGCTTGAGAAATTTTCATTTGAATGCATTTTTGGTCAAATGCGGCACCCAGATTGCAGCAAGCTTTTTCATCTGTAATTCTTGATGCAAAACCTTTCTTATGTAAATATTTAATAACACCACGAATTTCTAATTTTTCCATTATAAAAAAATCACTGAAGCGCCTTTTTTGAACACCTGTAACTATACGAATGAATTAACAGATCGAAATGAAATTTAACATTTCATATTACGGATGGAAGTTTCCATTATACAAAGCTTTTTGCTATTTATACCGCCATCTCTGTCAGGCTAAGAACATTTCATACTGCCCTCGTATCTTTTTGCTAATTTTAGCAACACATGGCTACTAATCTGTAGTATAATTAAACTAGTAGAAAAAATTAGTAGCCGCTACTAAATTTTAGCAAAACTGTAATGAACCCAAATTCAAAATTGATTTGCTAAAATTAGTTACAAAATTTACTAAATATAAATAATTAGTAGACGCTACTAAAGTTCAGTGAATTGTTGTAAACTGCAACTTCAAATCAAACTGCTGAAATTAGGATCAACGTGTACTAAAAAAATAAACAAATTTTAAAATCTAAAAAAACATTTCTTTTTTCTTCTTTCGATTGCAAAAAATGTATTATTAATACATCGTACTTGAAATTTGCAAACGGTTCTCCAGTTATTACCTTTTTATGCATTAGAGGTACAATAAAATTTTCTAAGTTTTATTTCCCAACTAAGAACATATGGGCAAATCTACTGAACTGTACGATTCCATGTAACTTAGGATTTAAACCATTTTAAGAACAATATATAATATTCTTGATGGTGTTAGCATTTTCGAGGCGAACAGCTTAAATTTTAATATTTATACTGTTAATGTGCTCTACTCAATTAAAAACTACCCTAATTTACCCTAATTTTGATTCAAAAGTTTTTTTCAACTCTTTTGGGTATAACCTTTGCAGCATAATAGGAAATCGCCTAAAACCTTTGGTTGATAATAATTTTGATGTTAATAAACTCAAACTTGTTGAAAAAATAGGTGCCCTCCTGTTTTTTTCAATAAAGAGTAATTTCAGAAATCCTGAATTTTTTCGCTTTCAGTCTCAATGTAATTGAAAATTTTTTGATACTGGCATATAACTGACAAATAAGCAGAAAAATGAGGTAAAGTTGATTGTGTGCCTTCAGGAATAAAGAAGATATGACAATAATAATCTCTTCATGTCTATGTGTGAAGAATTTAAAATTTCATATTTTTTGAAGGGCACATCCGCAGTTTGAGAAATAATTAGTTGCAGTCCTGCGAGATCGGTATTTATCAGTAATAATATTATTGTGTGTAAGTACTAAATGGATCGTGCTATTATTTTGGTATCCAGAGTAAAATGGATTAAATTTTGTAGCTTTTCACAGATTTTTGGAGCTAAAAGTGATGTAGAAACGAAACGGATAATCCAATCAATTTAGCACTTACACATAACAATATCAATGGCGATATATATTATATAAGCCAGATTTTAACCATTAATTCTTTTATCTGTGGATGTGCCAGTCAATTAAATGTTGAAAGTGTAGCGAAAAGTGATGTAAAGCATAAAAAAACCCCATCTGTTTACAATCAGAAAAGTTCTGCAGTTACTACATGACAGTTATTTGTGTAGTAATGCGGTTGTAGTTATTTTAACTACAATTGCAGTAATTTACTTAGAGCAAAATTTTTTAATGCTTTTGACAGTTATTTTTTTAAACAAACTTACATTGTAGTAACATTTATTTTATGCAGTTATTTTGAATTTTGTTACAAATACTTCAATTTTCTAGTGTGTATGATTACGAAGTAAAGAATTTGTGTACGAAGCATTTGTTTAGAAATTAGAATATGAGAAGAACATGTTTTCTCTTGTCTTAATCATAAAACAATGCTAAAGAGTGAAGACGCCTAATACGGAAAAGGTTACATATTTTATTGAATTATTAGAATAATAAGATTAGTTTTATTTATAATATAAAATATAAATTTATTTACTGGAATATTTTATATTTTCATCCCTTTCTACCTCTAAAGAAAAAGGAAGCCAAACAATATTTCATTTCTCACAGACGGACATTTAGAACAATATAGTGAACAATAAAAGTGATATTAAGTGTAAATTTTAAATTCTCAATATTAAATTTATTATGGAATAAAATTAAGTTAATAGTATTTACATAAATTTTGGTCCTAGACCCACCTACCGATCGGCTCAGAATTTATTTTATTTCGATTTAACGATGTCCGTCCTAGACTGTATTTTGCCCACCCCAGAATTTAAAAAAATCTGTCTATAATTCTTTTCTATGATTATTTTTTTTTTAATATCAGTTAATCCTGTGTTTTTGATTGGGAATATGTCTACTAGTTTTCTAGGAGGATAATTTGTTGGAATCTGAGGGTCAGTTTTACAGCCAGAACTAATATCGATTGTCTTAAATATTTCTTAAATAAGAAATGTTATTTAAAAATTCTTACTTAAGAAATATTTAAGAAAAAAATCCATCTAAGTTCTGGCTATAAGAGAAAAATTTATTGGATTTAATAGTTTTTAAAGGAATAATTAGCTAATATTACACTCATTGAAATTAATATGTAAAAATAGCACAAAATGCAACTAAAAGTTAGTTAAAAATTATGCTCCAGAAAAAACGTTTTTTTTTTTGCTAAATACTTGTAAAATAAGAACAGCAAAAATAAAGCTGTTAAATTTGCAGTATTTTAGTTATATTTAAGTTAACTTTTAGTTAATTAAAAATGAAAAATTATACTGCAAATCTGCAGAAATTTTTGCTAAATATTACACAGCAGAAACAAACTGTAATATCTATATTTTTTTTGTTATTTTTAAGCTCAATTTAGTTGAATGCAAATAGCAGTATATAATATTAAATTAGCAGAAATATTTAATAAAAAAATTGTTAAACTGTAAATTCAGCAAGTTTATTTTTGCTGTTGTTATTTTATTTGTATTTAGTAAAAAAAAATCTGCTAATTTAACAGTTTCTTCTGCAACATCATTTTTAAATAATTTCTAGTTACTTTTTCTGCTATTTTTACAGATTTATTTCTATGAGTGTACTATTTTGAGGAAACTTCAACATGTTGTAGAAGCAAAAATTCTACGATGAAAACATCAGTTTTTTTATCACCTCGGTAATTTAAGTGGTCAAAATATGGGGTAAGAATGAGTTCGTCAGAGGTGGAAGAAAATATGAGACAGGTTGATCTTAGATTTCTTTTTTCTATCAAATATCAAAATTTTATACTATTCTGAGCATATAGCATTCCCTGCACGAGGTTTTCTTCAGAAGAAAGGATGAATTTTTCAGAGTTTTCTATAAAAAATATTTGAAAATTTTATCAAAAGGCTATGAGTTATTTTTAAAAGTATTTTTGTATGAAAAAATTGTAAGCATAATGTCGAAAGGGTTTCTTAATATTAAGAGTCTCAGAATGGGCAAATAAACAGCCCACCCCAGAAAAATGCTCTAGGTACGCCTATGGTGCCATTCAATTTTGTGCTGCAATTTTGGGGCGAACTCTATGTGGGTACTAGGTCCAAACATAGACCTATATAAACCAAAATCAATAGGCTTCGTCTTTGGGTTGATTTAAGTCGGTTTATCAAAGTTAATCACAATATCTTAATATTTGAGACCTGTAGCATGCGCACGAGAATACATGGAGAGACAGACAGACGGACGAAAAAATTAAAAAAACAACATCACTTAAAATCAGTAATGGAAATATATAGCACGACAATGCGTTTTCGAATAAACTTGTCGTGATGATTGCAAAACCTGTGTTATCTTCTTTCATTAACTGGAGGTAAAAGTGTGTACAAACAACTCAAAAATAGCCAAAAAAAAAAAAGGTTTTTGTTAACTTTGACGTCAATTTGCTCAAAAGCCAGATGTGTTGGAAAAATTTGGAAACCAAATTCGGTCTCAGCACGGAAAGGTTACTTAAATAATGTGTGGTTACTTGCTCGATTTTTTTTCAACCTGTTTCGTAGATTTTCCAATATTTGAGAAAAAAGACAATTTTTTGCATAAAATTCAGTTTTTAATTAAAAGATATAAGGTTGTCCCGTACAAAAGGCAAAAAAATGAACGATTGAACTAAAATAGCGATTAGGAATGAACTAGATCTTTCGGTCAATTGAGGGATTAGTTCAATTGAACTACTTCGTTCATAAACGACACAAGTCTAATAAGGTGTAAATTTTTAAACAATCCTTGATACATTTTAAAACTAAAAAAACAAAAACCTTCAACTATATTGTAACATTAAGAAAACATTTAAGACAAATTAATGCCGAGTATTTCAAAACAAAAATGTTATCAATCATTAAACGTATAATTTCGATGAATTACATTAAAAATTTTTTTACTAACGACTTGTTGACAGCTGGTAGTAAAAACTCCTTTTTTAACAACCACAAAATTACTATAGACGGATGAAGGATATTTATATACTACGTACATATATAAATGTATAGCTGGTAAATAACATTTGTTGAAACTCTTAATGATATTTTTCATTTCGTTTTTGCAAAATGTTGAATAAGTATTTTGAAATTGAAATTACACAGTTACACATTATAAACCAAAAATTGTTATGTGTAAGTTTTTTCTTTTGGACCAGTTCTATTTAGGCATGTTTTTCCATATTACAGGTTTTTTGTAAACTACACTTGACAGTCGATGTACGAATTTAAAAGATACAGAAAGAAACTTGATTGCAAAGGCGAGATTTCTATTCTATTAAGATATTATTATTTTATAAAAAAGAAATAGGAAAGTTTTTAATCAGAACTAAGCACAAGTTGCTTCTAAAATATTTCTTAAGTAAAAAAAAAAGAAGAAATATTTAAGAAACTCCCGATCTTAGTTTTGACTATAAAATGGGCCCTTAAACATAAACTCTAGAAAATCTCATAGAATATTAAAATTGTATTTAAAAAAATTTATTTCTTTTTAACTTAAAAAAATTTCAATTGAATTAGGAAAAATTCAGTGAAATAATTTTTTGAGAGTGAAAATTTTATTTGGAACTTAAATTTAAAAAGCAGAATTGTACTTTATTGGATACGGAAAAAAACTTGATTGCAAATTCGTTATTTCTATTCTATTAAGATATTTTATTAAAAAAAATTATGGCAAGTCTTATAATCAGAACAAAGCACAATTTGTTTCTAAAATATTTCTTAAGTAAGAAATTTCATTTGAAAAAAAGGAATATTTAAGAACTCCCGATCTTAGTTTTGACTATAAAATGTGCTCTTAGACTTAAAGTCTGAAAAATCTCAAAGAATATTAAAATTTTATTTTAAAAAATTTATTTCTTTTTAACTTAAGAAAATTTCAATTGAATTAGGAAAAATTCAGTGAAATAATTTTTTGAGAGTGAACGTTTTATTGTACTTTATTGGATTTTTCCAAAGAATTTTAAGAATTTCTTAGTTTCTTTTTTTTATACAGCGAGGATTAGGTGTATTTGTAAATACCACACTGTTTTAAAAACGCGTACTTATAGCCATGAGTACTAAGTATTATATTAACAGCTGTTTTTTCATTCTCTGTATCTCTATAGTACATGGACAAATGCAAACGATCATTTTCCTTACTGTAGGTGTGAAGAATTCTTATGTCTTGCTGGTCTTATCTAAATGGTTTTTTGAGTATCAATATTTTTACTTAAGTGTAATTTACGACTATATCTCTGTAGGTTGTCCGTCTGTCTTTCTGTTTGTCTTACCATGTCTATCTTCATATGGAATTTGGTTTGTTTTTTTTCTGTTCGTATTGAGAGCAGTTTGTGGTGACTTTGGTAGCTTAGGTGTGCGTGTGTCTTTCGCTCTGCCACTTTTTGGGGGGATAATTTAGTAGACCTCTCAGTTATTTACATGACTACATGTGTAAAAAGTAACACTCACATTATTCAATACTACAGCAATTTACAAAAACCGAGTCATAATTTATAACAAAAAAATTGTTTATTGCAGTGACTTTGGAATTTGTTCAGATACTTTAAATTTGTTAAGTTAATAAATAACGAACACATTCTTTCAAAGAACTATTCATTTAAAGGACTATTATTAGGGTACCGAGCACTAAATGCAAATGTTTTATAATAATTTTTAGGGCATAAAAACTCTGTGTGATATCCTTTGGAATAAGAACATTTCTGGAAGCTCCAAAGAAGTATTAAATTGTTCAGGTTTTGCGAAAAGGCCTAAGAGATAATAACCTGATCAAAAAACATTATATATTGCATATGTAGTCATATCTCATTTGATATAGATTTACATTTAATCTTATCCAAGTTCATCTCAAAATTGATCCCCAAAATATATTACAGGATTAAATTAGGTCCAAATATATCTCAAAATTGGGATATCCAATAATATCCAATAATATCAAATTGAGATGCTAATAGATCGTAAAATATCCCATGCAATTAATTTAGATCCAATTAGATACAAATGAATTAGCTAATTTTAGCAGATCGAATTGGATAATTTGAGTTAAAAATTTATCTTATAATATATTTTGAATTATTTAAATTTTAATAAAATTTAAAAAATAACACAAAAAGTAGAAAAAAAATAATTTATTATTAAAAAATATTTATTCCATACAAAAAAAAAAAAGAACGTCGGTAGGATTCGAACCCAGATTACTGGAGATGTAGTCGGTCGCTTAACTTACTCATCTACACACTGCTATACCAAGTGACTAACTATGTATATGAGACATCACTGTTCGTGTTATTGCGTTATATATAATTATATAAATTTATATATATGAGGTCCTGGTTCCTCTGGTGGAGCTATTCGGTGTGATAGGGGATATATCGGATAGGGAGACGAGGGCAAGGTGGACAACCTTGACCAATTGTAGGATATCTCGGACCCTATGGCCACTGCCTGATCCGGGGAGGACAAAGATTCTTCTTGGTTTTGGCAAGCGGACGATCGGAATGCTGGTAGGAGTCCTAACGGGACACTGCGCGATTGGCCAAATGGCTGTGCGTTGGGGTTACACCCAGGCGGACTACTGCAGGGGCTGTGGGGACGAGGAGGAGGAGGAGACAGTGCATCATCTGTCCGGGACTGAAGGAGAGGCGACTCAGGTTCTTCGACGACCTGGACAGTCTACGCGATGTTTCCCTGTCTGGTCTTTCGAATTTTTTGAGGGGATCGGGATGGTTTCAGATTTCTTCGGGTCGTGGTATTTCTCTCCATGTGGATGAGGGGGAGTTTAAGGGAATCGCAATGGGCCTTATGGCCTCCGAGTGAACACGCCGTTCTGGCGGGCTCCCATTCAACCTAACCTAACCTAACCTATATATATGTATATAAGAGCGACTCACCTTATATGGACAGAAAAAAAGTAAAAAAAAGTGCCCCCCACAAAACAAATCTTGGTTGTTTATTTTATGATGATCCCCAAAATATTTCGGGTCTAGCAATGAGATCTCACGAGCTGGACCGTTTTTAAAAAAGGTCTTTTTTTTAGTTTTTGTAAGAAATTTTCATCTTAACTGAAGACAACATACTCAATATGGGGATCATATGAAAGGTTTTTTAGAAACTCGTCCAGCTGTATATATAACATGTTCAAGCATATCCTGACATGTCCTAATTTCAAGGATATTCTATAAAATAAAACAAATTTTTGACTCTTTTGTACGGAGATATTGGAGATTGAAAAGTCATACTTTCATATCATAATATACACTGATAATAATTCATGCATAAAATTACAAAGAAATGTAAAAATAACAAACAATTTCGTAAAATATACGAAAAATGGTTTATTTTATGAAAGTTTTTGTTGTTTTGAGATTAATTTCGTATTTTTATGTATGGATTATTATGTGTGTATAGATGATTTAACTGAACACGTGTTTCAGATTTTTTTTGAAGAAATTCAATGTGGTGAAAACAATATGTTCTAAAACTTTGCTTCTGAAAAGCAAATCATCGCTGAGTGTATGTAGCTTAGAATTTTGCAAATTTAATACATTTTTCACGGTGCTCTGGACCAAATTTTGATAAAAATTTTTGAGCCACCCCAATTCAATAAAAACAAGCGGGCTAAAGCCCGCTCGATGGTTTGTATAAGTCCCCAGGTGACTGGGAACTTATACAAACCAAAGATTAAATTCGAGTCTTTAGATACCCTCCATCCTGGTGTTTTTATTCGGGAATTCTACTAAGTACAAACAAGTATGAATTATTACCCATTTTGTATTCGGTCAATCCACTGTGCAACAAATGTGTATGATTTTTTCCACCACTACAAGTAAATATTTCAGTTTAATCTTGTTTAATTTCAGTGCTGCCACAAGCAAGATTCAAAATTCCCAAAAGTGTAGACAAAATTACCCAAAAAATATGAAATTATAAATGACTTCAATTAACATATTATTACAATTTGAACTCCGAAAAAAGGTAATAACCTCATCAGTAAACTTAAAAAAAAAGTGATTTGGCCATTTCAATTGTCCCATCGTTCTGGGCGTTATATTATTACAAAGAAAAGTTCCTTAAATATGCAGCATTTATGATGAACTTTTGAGTCTTATATAAATCTTCATAAAATTTAGAGAAAAAATTAACTTTAGAACAAAACACTTAAAAAGCTTGTAAATAAGAGTCAGTTATGATCACATGTGAACGATTTAAAAATAATCTTATTTTAGAGTCTTTCAAAAATCAAGTTTTTTTTTGCGTTTTTAAATACACACAAAAAAATCTTTGGCAAGCAATTGGGAGCACTTCAACTAAAATAATGTTTTTGTGGCACATACAATATAATAAATTATTCGATAAAACTTTATTAGTTGAAATTTGCTTAATTACTTGGTAACGATTTTTTTGTGTACGTTAATAGCTTATTTGTATAACGAAAGAATCTCAAAGCATGTATAGATTAATACACTTTCCTGATATATGGGTTTAATTCGTGGATGATCAGTCGCTGTGTATCAATTCATTAACTCGTATGAATAAAAAATAGATATTGGAATTTTTATGCAAACTTCAGAATTAGATGTTAAGTCATTCATAAGCCAAAAGTAATTACATACATTGAGGCAGGGTTGGTAGGCTCTATCGCTAAAATACTGTTATAAATTCAAATATCGATACATTTAAATTACCAGTACCGAAATTATTCAAATACCATTATCCCATTATCCTTACAACACCATTATTTTTTAGTTTAAAATTTTTGTAATTCCACGTCGTAATTGTGAATTTTACATACACTTAGTTAATAAATTTATTTTACTTTACTTTGTTTTTTCATAAAAAAAAATTTTCGGAATGCACTGAAATACCGTTTATCTTAAAATACCATTATCGAAATAATTGCAATACAGTTAACCTTAAAATACCGTTATCGAAATACAATTATCCTTAAAATACTGTAACCGAAATAATCTATGATAGCGTTACTTACCCTCACCGATAATCGCACCGTTTCTGCTACCAACAATGCTTTGAAGTAATTGCTAAGTTGTATTCATAGACCCACTATCTATTGGCTAGTTTATGATTTAAATTCTTTTTTTATGTATAATATATTTTTTTATTTACAAATTTGATAACTTTCTCAATTCATTGATTTGAATTGAAATTTAAGTGAAAAACTAAACAATTTAATAATTGCTGTCATCCGTGCCCTACACATAAAGTGGCAACACTTCTTATGTTATTCATATAGATGTGTGCAGACCTTTAAAAATATAATTCCTTAATTCGTATTTTAAATCTCAATTTTGCAATAAGTTGATCTCAGTGAATTTTTTTTTACCCCGATGTAGTACTTTTCAAGCTGTTAAAAAAAAAAAATCCGCGGAAAGAGTTTATTTCTGTGAAAAGTTTGGAAATGGACTTAGCTACATATATCTAAGTCATTTATAGTCAGATTGGAACAATATATATATATCATTGAAAGATAGTAAAAATATCTTATGCACGACATTTTTTTTTTTTTTTGTTTGTTTACCCATTACCGGCGAATGAGATTTATTTTTAAGATTTTTTAAAATAAACCGTTTTTATAAAAACCACCGTATACTACCACATAATTTTTTACTTATTTATATATTCTCAAGATTAAAAACTTTTAAGATGTAGTTCAAATTTTATCACTTCAAACACCGAAGATATTAGAAGTCAAGCCTATCTATATATCAAATAAAAGCTTTTCGTCTTGATAACATTCTAATAAACACAAGTTTTATTTTATATAGGATTTTTATGGAAAAAAAACATTAAAAAAACAAAAAAATTAAAATTCCTACGCCGAATCATAATGGGTCAACAAAAAAATGCTATCCTAAAGATATTTTTATTACCTTTCCAATGGTGTACATATTGTTCCAACCCTATCATAAATGAAGAAAATATAGTTAAGTTCATTTTTAAACTTTAAACCGAAGTAACTCCCCATACAGGCTTTTCGGTGAAAAAAAATTTCTTCGGGCCCCCAAAAGAGAGTTATATCAGTAGTAAAAATTTAGAATCAATCGGTGAGGTGCCTCTAAAGCCAACATACGTCCAAATTATTCAATAGAATCGAAATTGAATCAACACAAATAGGAACAAATCTTATCTCACTTTATTCAATGTCCAATCATTGATTTAAAGGCATTATGAATTCTTCAGTAATTTATAAAATGAATCCAATTTTGTGCATATAAATTCAAAAAAAGAAATAACTCTTTCAATGTCTGGGTGTGTATGTTTGTATTTTTTTCTTATTCAGTAACAACAACTACACACAGTTAATATATTTTTCATCTTAATATGGAAAATTCTAGAGGTGCTTCTACATTTTCTTTCATAACTTTTAAACGTCTGGACCAAATATGCCCATTTCCAATAGCAAACTGCTTAAGAAATTGGAACAAAATTTTGACTAAAAATTTACATCCTAGCACAACTATTTTGAGCGTGATCGTGATTTCAACAGACAGACAGACAGACGGACACGGCTATATCGGTTTCGCTATTTATAACGATCAGGAATATATATTTTTTTTAAGTCCCAGATTTTTTTTCGATAAGTTACAAACGGAATGACAAAATGATATATACCCTCCTGCACAGTGGGATGAAGGGTATAAAAAATGTATGAAATTTTTTATAGAATTATTATTAAATAAAATATTTTATCGAAATACGCGTGTCTGTAGTGTACCATATGTGGTTGATATCTAATTTTATAAAAGACATATAATTATATATGGCTATTCATGACAACATATATACTCACATGATATAAGATAAACAAGATATTATCGGGTATAATACCTTTTATATCAGTAAGACAAAAATAACAATCAGATGAGTGGTTCGTTTGTTCCGTCAAAATCATTGGAATTTCAAAAGGCTTAGATCAACTAAGAAGACATGTAACAAAACATATGTTACATGTCATGTAACAAAACATATATTTATGTGGAACCCACATTTTGTCTTCTTAGCCGCTGACAAATCCAAAATACCGTTCAAATGGCGTCAAAATTCTTCGCTGCATTTAATAAGTAATGTCGCCACAAATATAATAAAACTTGTGAGGATAATTTTTACACTTTTTTTGACATTATTTAACAATCACTTAACTCGGAAAACAGAAAAGATAAATACGCCCTTTAAATAATAAATACTCTGAATGTGAAAATTAAACTTAAAAACGGTTATTCTTCAAGACTGATCAAATAAAAATAAATATGGTGTTAGAATGAGGGTAGATAGGTAACTCAAAATTAATGAGTATCTTCCTTGTTACAAAACTTTGTTGATCAGTGTTAGCTATTGACATTTCCAAACTGAGCATTTAAAAAAAAATTTAAAATAATTAAAAAAAAAGTTTTTGCATTTCTATTAAATTTATGGGCCTTTTACGGTTCCAGTTTAAAATGCGTTAATGTTATTCAACGAAACTAAAATTTAGTGCCTGAATAAATAAGCACATTTTATGTAAAGGCCATTTTATTTAAATTTCGAATATTGTAAATTTTTAATATAAATGTTCTTTTCCAAAAATGGGCCAATTTCGGCCGCGATTCGGCACGGATTAAAGTTTTCCAAAAAAAAAAAAAAAATAACTGGGGGTGTAATGAATGTAAATCAACAATTCGTAATTTAAGGGACATCCTAATATATATTTGTATTTTTCATAGGAATTTTTTCATTTCTCTTTATGGCTTTTAAAACATTTAACATATTTTTTTCAAAGAAATTAGTAAAAAGAGAATACATTTACCAAAAAAAAAACTTTGACTAAAAAAATTTTCAAAATAAGAGAATAAACAAAAATAAACAGTATAAATTTGCTAAAGTGCTCGTGTATTCGCTATTTAAATATGCAAAAAGATACCAATTTACATAAATTTCTGCCAAATTTAGAGCAATTTTAGCTCATCACAAAACCTCCCTCTATCACAAATGTGAAAACAAAAAAAAGAAGCCCCTTACGCCTGATCCAAAACAGCTAAAAAAGCAACAACCCCAAACACACACACACACACACATACATTAATGAACAAGGTTGTGAATGTTTTTTTTTTTTGTACAACAAACTTTTAAAATGGTTTGTACCTACTTTTTTTTACAAATATGTATAAAACAGAAAAGTACTTGTTTAATGTTGGTGGTGTTTCTTTTTCTGTTGTTGTTGGAATCCTTGTTTGCTTGTCATCAAGTAAATTAACAAATTTACACCAAAAAATTTTACATTTTCAACATAAATAAACTGACTGACTGACTTTCGCGTATTTATTTTAATGGCTGTTTTATCGTGGGGAGGTCTTGGTTTGTAATGGGTGGTTGTGGTGAGGGGGCCGTGTATTTGGTATATAACGAACCAAATAACCACCCTTTGGTAAGGTAAGTTGTTTTTAATGGTTTTTGTCAAAGCTTAAAATTGTTCATGTTTATTTTGGTATATTCTGTTTTATTCCCCCAGCTTTTCAGAGATACAAATGGGGATGGAGCTACCGATAAGTATTCAACAGAAGTTTGTTGTACTTGTTACAATTATGTTGGTTTTATTTTTGGTAGGCACGGGGACTGAAACAAATTAAGGTGTCGTATTTTGTGTGTGTTTTTAGCTTTTTTTTTTGTAACACATTAAATATTCTGACACCATTAGTGTTAAAAATGTTCACTTTTGAAAACAATTTTGTACAACTTTTATTTCTCATTTTTTTGTATTATATTTTAATAAGTAAAATACACTTAGCAAAATTACCGGTAAATTTTTTGAATTTAACAAATATTAAATTAAATACATATTCTAATATATTATGAAATATTCAAAAATATTGTCTGCTGTAGTTAAATACACTCTTGGCTAAAAGGATTATGTAAAAACATCGTGAGAATTAATAGTTTTTTTTATAAATACATATTCAAAGAAGAATTCGAAATAAAAACCTCAAAACCTTTTAAACAATTGATATCCAAGCATGAAAAAAGTGATATTTCCAAATGAATAACTTTCAAAAATGCAAGAAACCAAAGAAATAAAAACACACAAGAAATGTTTAGAGTAGATGAAAAAAATAAATAAATTTATGAAAGAAAAAGTATCAATTAACCACAAATGTAATCGATACTGAAGTCAGAGAAACATCAAATACTTAGTTAGCAACAAAGATAACCAAAACCATGGCACTTGCATTAATTATTCCAAGATACAGCACATTATCGTTTGTTCGCTGCATGAATGGTACCTACGAGTACAATCGATCATCATTATTATGTAGTAGAACAAAAAACCTTTCATGAAATGCAAGTATTTTGACCAAGTTAAGCGTTTATTAATGCGTAACGCGGTGATTGTCTTTGTAAAAAGTTCCATTTACATACAACAACTACAACAACAACAAAAAGACAACAACAAAAAGACAACAACTTTAAAAATGTACTCCACTTCACACATATCCATTTTAAAGGTGGTATTTATATATGGAAGCAGGATTTAAAGGAGTTAATTCTATACAAAAAGAATTTTATTGGACAAGTGTTAATGAAATTTTTCAGTTAACTAATGAAGCTTTCTTTACTGAGTGAGTGAAAGAATCGTTAAATTTAAGTATAAAATAAGTGCGGGTTTAAAGCCGACATGCTTCTCCGGAATCCCCAGGTGAATGGGCACTTCTACAAACAAAATATTAAATTCCCCTGTGCTGAATCTTTAGATCTTTATTCCTGTGTTTTTATTAATAACCCAGGAAAATTTTCTGTTTCAACGAATTGGTTGTTGAAGAGCTACTTTTCCTTTAAAACCCTTCTACTGTCAATTGTAACACCGTTGATTTTTGTTTGAAATTGTTCCAAAAGCAACCACTTCTATAGCTCCAAAGTGGAACCGGGTGCCCTAAAATCAGTTCTGGAACTAGTTCTAGAACTGATTCTACGTCAATCTCACCTTCCATATAGGATCCCAGGAACTGGTTCCGGAACCAGATTCATGGAGTCGGTTGCAGTGGAACCAGTTGCAGAATTGGTGTACCGATTGGCTACCGATTCACTGTGGGCCAGGATTACCGTTTCTTGGCCAAAAGCACGATTCAGGTAAACGGAAAATAAGTTTATATATTCAAAATCTAGGATTGTTGAATATGTTGTGAGTGAAATATTGTATCATTGCAGTTACTCGTTGTTAATTGGCGAGAGTTCAAAGTCAAAGTTTTTCCGTTTTGTGACATTTTTTATTTTATAATGATACAATAAAAAAGTTATAAATAAACAATAATTTGTTCCAAAAACAATCTCAAATTATAAAACTGAAACTAGTTATCAAAAAAAAATAGCAACCTGTTAAGTATTTACGAAAAAAGTAACAAAATTTTACCTGAAAAATATGGGTTTTTTTGAACATTTTAAATTTTCAAAAAAAAGCTCCAAAATGTTCCAAGAGATATTTGAAATACTTGAATGCCAATGTGTTCCCTAAGATGTCTTCTACCTACACTCATAAAAAAAAGTTAGTACAAAAGTCTGTTAAACGCGTTTTGATGAAGTTGAACTAATTTTTCTGTTATTTTCACTAAAAAAGCCCGTACAAATAGGTAAAAATTCTGCTAAAATAACAGGAAATAGTACATGTATTTGCGCCAGCTCAATTTTGACCTATTTGTACGGGATTTTTTTTATTAGTGTAGATTTTTGCAACCGTTCATAAAGTTTCGAGATTTTGCCCTTTAACTGAAAAAGTACCTTTAGATCTCGTCGATTTCCAGCATTCCAGACTTTTAGTAAAAACTAAAAAAATTGCACTTAAAATTACCTTAAATGTAGGTTCTGGTTTTCTGATACAGGCTAACTCCCTAAAGTCCAAGTTTGTGGGTCATTTGAATGCCAATTCTGAATAAGTACGAAATTAACCCTTAAACATAATTTAAGTTTTGACTTATTTCTGGCATTGAAGTTAAATTTTCAACATTGATGTCTTCAGAGACTTATAGTAGAATTTCATGACAAATATTTTTGCTGAACATTTTAATCCCCTAACTCTTCAACTTATGGGTCTTTTTTGACACTATTAAAAATATGGCCAAAAAAGACCCTTTAATTGCAGAGTTAGAGGTTTAAAATGTTTCACAAAACTGTCCCTCGTAGTGTTCTACATAAGTTCCCTGAACATATCCTATACCTAAAATGGAAGATTCACATGGTTTTCTATGCCGATTCACAATAAACATTTTCAAAAGAGGGGAAATTTTAACCCCCAAAAACATAGGGCCAGACGAAAACTTTTAAAATGCCGATACACTTATATTTTTCTTTGGTCCCTCTGCGTGAACCTTTAGAACCTTTTTTTTTGTACAGTGTAATTTATTTTCCTACACATAACAATTTTAATTGTATGGCCGCCATATTGGATCCGCCATGTTGAATTTTTTAAATTTGATTTCAGATTTGTAATCTGCTACCCAAAAACTTCCCCTGGTGGAAATTTGAAGTAAATCAAACGACATAAGAAATTTAATGAAAAATTTGTTTGCCGCCATATTGGATCCGCCATTTTGAATTTGAAAATTTTATTTAATTTAAATAAAATTAGTGAAAAAGAGGGCAAAGCAAGACATGGGACTGCTTTGGTCGAAATTTTTTTAATATATATTAATCGGCAGCGCTCTACCGCTGAGCTAATCTTTGATGTGAAAGTTGACTGGCATAAAAACACCACTTTGTTAATGCGAGATATTGTTCCTTATTCTCTTCAATAAAAGTACTTATTAAACAAGTGTAAAAGGTGCACCCCAATTCAATATTGGTTCCAGTACTATTTTTACAGGTACATAAAAATCAATTTCTCACAATTTTTTTTATAAATATATACATATTTTAAAAAATTTTAAAATTAAGAAAATATTGAATTTAAACAAATTAATTATAAATATTAAAAAAAAAATTAATAGAATAAAAAAAAATTAAAAAAATTTTGTCCCGCCGGGAATCGAAACCGGGACCCTCTGTTTGGAAATGCCAAATGATACCAAAATCACTTTTTACGATCACTTTTAGAGCAATTACTCTTTAGAAGCAATACCTAAGTAATTTTTTGGACGTGGTTCAGAAGAAATTCTAAAAAAGCTGTAAAAATGTAATAAGCAGTGAAAGAAGTGATTTTTTGAAGTTGTTCAGAAATAATTCTAAAAAAGCTGTAAAAATGTAATAACGGATACTTGGGAAGCAATGAAAGAAGTGATTTTTTTAAGTTTTTCAGAATAAGTTCTAAAAAAGCAGTAAAAGTACACTAAGGGATACTTGTGAAGCATTAAAAGAAATAGTTTGTAAAGCACTACTTGCAATTTTTTGTTTTGCTGGGTATCTATTGTACAATCTTCATTATCTGTTTTATTGGTTTGGGCGTATCATAGCAAAACAAATATATTACGCTCATTCTCTCTTTATTCAGTTACACACTAACTACTAGAAAGAATAACAATACCAACTTATACCAAAAACACTAAACTACTTATCAATACGCATTCACATCAGTAGACACACAGAAACCTGTTCCAATTGATATAACTGTGCACGCCTTTGGTTTGTAACCAGAAGAGCCAGAATTAACTAAAATATGAGCAATTTATTTTTCAATTTGCTCAATTTTTTTCTGAAGCTCATTTACAGGAAGAAGAAGAAACGATTTTTATTGAAAAACTCAATAAACACAGGGGAATCAGCAGACGAAACTGTGGCTGCCTAGTAATTCCTTTTTTTAAGTCCTTTATGTAGATGGACAAGGCGCTGAAACAGATAGATGTAGGATTTTTTTTCTGACTTACATCCAAATTTGTTTTGAAAATTATTTTAATAAGATACCCAGGTAGAAATTATGTGTGCTAACAAAAAAGAAGCACTGGCAAAGCACAAGTAGATCGCGGTCTTACAAAAAGAAGTACTGGCAAACCACTAAATTTGGACGCTTTATCACCGCTTGAAATTGTGACTTTCCAGCGCTTGTTTTCCTAAAACATTTTATTTTTGAAAAAGAAGCTCCAAAATAGAGTGAATATTTAAATAATTTTTGACTCCACAATACAATAAATCTAAGGGCCATTAACAATAAACAAATTAATCTAAAGTTTGAGCTAACTTAGAGTTACAGATGTCAAATTCCATACAAATTTGAATTTTTTTAACTTTCAGTTTGTGTTAACTTTAGGTTATTTTTTTATTGTTAATGGGGGTAAAAATCATCTATTTTTAGAGTAATTAAAATTCTTCAGTGATGAGGGCTCTCAATACTTTTCAAAGTATTAAATAGAACAGTGTTATCATTTGGGTGTCAGAAAAGCACTTTAATTTGTTTGTTTGGGCGTTGGCAAAGCATTTGATTTTTATGTTTCTGGGGGCTTTCCCTAGGCTTTGTAAAGAATTGGCACCACCATGGAACGCTGTTATCATTTGGGCGTTGGGAAAGCACTGTTAGCAAGCACTCATACCACCCATTTTGGTGAATTGCCAGTGCTGGCCCCTTTGTAATTTTCTACCTGGGTATTTCTATAATTTATAAAAAATTTTATATCAAAAAATCTTTCTCTAAAATGTTTCAATATATTAATATCCCTATAAACAATTTCACTGGAATTCAAGTTGAAAACAAGTTCAATCCCAGCCCTGTTTTCCAGTTTCAAGGCTTGAATACAACTTTAATTACATTTTATTTCAATAGCATACTCCAGCAAAAGGGAAACAAAAATTAAAGTTTCAAATATTTTTGTTAAATATACAAATGCTAGAATTTGAAATGTACTTTACTTTAAGCAAAATTTAAAGCACTTGAATTTTTAAAACCTATGTGCCTATTGGTTATGTTAGGACTTAAGAGTCTTTCATGAAGCAGTAATTTTTAATTTGAATCAAAATTCTTCTTTTACATTTGTATAAATATGTAAAGGAATTTTGGAATTTATTTGACCGGGTCTGTTCTTCAAGCAAAAATATCAGATTTCAGTTAAACAGATTGAGTTCGAGATCACTATTTAACAAATTTTATTCGTTTATTTTGAATTTTAACGCTCAAAATATTTTGCATGTAAAGACTGCTGCAAATGTATATAAAAAATTAATAAAATTTCCCTTGAAAACACGACCACTAACATTTCATTAAATTAAACTTACATTTATTATTGTTTCGACTGTTAATAAAATGAACCACAAATTCGTCAAAACAACTAACAAAAATTAATTAACATACATACGATACATTTTTTTGGTTTTAACCTAAATGACTGAATAAAATGATTGTTATGAATTCTCAGAATTTAATTACGAATGTAGTTAAATTTACACTTCTTCTACAAATGAATGCTATTTTCACTTAAAACAACAAAACTGAAATACTATTTAAACAACTGAAAAATTCTGACTGAATTTTTCTTCATTTATTGGATGACATCTTCAGAAAAAATCAAAACGATTAATGATATTTTTTTTTTAAGAGAAGAAACACTTAGGAAATTCTTCCTATTAATTAACATGTTGCGTCCTTTCGAAAGGGGATAGAGAAGAAGTGAAAAGTGGTGAAAGATGAAGGGCTTCAAATATGGCAACACTGTAATTGCGCGAGATGTTGAATTTAAGAACAGTTGTTGCGCGCCATCTGATGGTGAGTTGGCGAACTTTGCTGAAGCATTTTAGTTCATAGCCCTGTTATACTATTTTCTTCGGTGGGGTTAAGTGCTATGGGAACACCGAAGGAGGACGCTCCGATTTGTATGAGGGATAGAAAAAACTCATACATATTACTATTTTTCATAAATTTATGTTGCCTTGATTGGGGTTCGAACCCGCAATCTCATGTGTAACAATACAACGCGCTAACCATTACACCACAGCGCCCAGTAATATGAAGATTTAACGTTTTGACGAATTATGTAGTGTTGTGTTGAGTACAATAGGAATTCTCAATGCGATAAGTCGCCATATTGCTGCTTTTAATATTGTGAATCGTTTTGCTTTTTTACTGAAGATATCATCCAATGGATAAAGAAATATTGGAAATTGAATTAAATAAATAAATTCTGTTAAAAAATAGTAAACTCGAGCTCAACAATTTATTTAATTAAATTTTTAATAAAAAGTCCAAAAAAACGTATAATTAAATATCAGATTTTGATAAAATTTGAATGTGTTACAAAGAAAATGCAATGATATCTAATAATCGAATAAAAGAAAATTAATTCTTTTAAAGGTCTGATTAAAAATAATATAATCCACTGAGAAGAAAAAAATGTAAGATATTATTGTTGCTCTACTCGTATTATGGCTGAGAAGAAAATTAATCAAATTGAAGTTTTTAATTGTAATATAATTACAAATATTAATAATCAAGAAACGACATACTCATACACTTACTCACTCATTCATTCATCCAATACAGTTTGTAGCGTTTCGTATTCATTCATTTATAACAAAAGATCCCATTGTAAAAAGGGGTACATTTATGATATGAAGAATGAATGTATGTATGTATGTATGTTCATATACTCGATGGTACAATAACTAAATAAAATGTTGATAAATGAGAGCATGTGAACAGTAGTAAAAAATTCACATGATGTTAATGAAGAACTATAAAAACAATAATAATCGTGCTACATTCATACACATATAATAATTTAAATTTCGTGATTTTGCATAAACTTTTATTAATAATATGTATTCAAACAATAGTACATAAATATTAAGAAATGATTCATTGAAATGTTCCGACATCGAATATTGAAATATTCTTTACGAGTATAAAGAGACACAAGTACTAGCGCTATGTTTGCCTGTATCGAATTTTTAATACCCTCCACCAGTAAATTTCAAATGAATATTCGGGGAAGTTTTTTCTTATCCACAAAAATACAGTAAATGTATCAAAAAAAAACCCCATTCAATAGGAATTCAAGGCTTTTTATACCATACACCACTAAGTGGAGGGCTCCTGCTTGATGTTTGTACCGATCGACTTAGATTAACAATTTTTTCATATAAACATGGTAATCCAAATACAGCATTGCAAAAATAATGATATTTTTGGGTTGTAAATGTTATGTATAACCATAAATTATGCCTCCAAATTTAAAGAATATCGGACCACATTTGGACTTGGTCCCCACATAAACTCACTTCCCTGTATTTGTTTAAACATAGACCCAGTTCCCGGTATTTTCTTAATAGAATTTAATTCAGATTCTTTTCAAGTATATTTATTGCACCATTAATTTTTCAACATATAAAATTAGCATTAGTTCCCTTCCCGGAATTTGATCCGCTTCCAGAAGTATGACTCAAGTTATACTTTGGTGTACTAAACATTCAAGTTTTGTAATAACTTGCAAGGTCTGAGTACCGGAAATTATATAAGAGTAATATGAAACTGCTTTAACAACTTATTGTAGGACAATTGTCAGTTATTGGCAGTTTATGTCGTGAATTTTTCTCCAGTTTACTCTCAGAATTGATATAACTATTTGTTGTTAAACCAAAACCATCTGCCCTAATATAATTGAAATTCCAAAGCCTCTTCGGTTATAAAGCATCAATCTTTATGTTAAAAATTGATGCCACATCTTCTGCCTGAAACCCTCTTCTCCAAATTTTTCTGTGGACATCATTTGGGTGGTTTATACATAGCATACAGTACTAATAATCTATACTCAGTAGAACACTCTCCAATCAAATATCACGCTGTGGCCGGAGTTGTTGGCATTACATCATATATCCGATGGTATATTACGGAGCGTATTGTAGAAATCTGTGGTATATTGTCCTTTATAATGCAGACCACATAATAAAGACTCTTTCCAAAAGCTTTTTACCTCGACAGACCTAACGAACAACTTAAGAATCCGTGCCCACTCTTTTTCCAACAAAATTTCTGCAGGAATCCACAGCAATCAATGCCCGGCATAAATTATCCTCATTACCAGCACAAATCCATGATTCTTCGATGAAGAGTTAGCGTCATATGCATAACAACCTTTTAAATTTATAAATGAAAACAATTTTTCATACAAAATTCATTTTATAAACTGGGTATAAAGTTTTAAAATTATTATGCAAAAGCACTTTAGTATTTAGACGTAGCATAAATACAGCACAGGATAATTTAAAATGGGGACAATTTATTTTTAGGAGCTGCATTACTTATAACATCCTTGACCCCGCAACAGTATTTATTTTCGGATTTAGCCTTTAGGAAATCGGGGAGGTTTTTCTTGTTTTCAAGTTCGAAAACGGATATATATAGACCCAACGAACAACTTAAGAATCTATATCCCATCTTTTTCCAATAAACTTCCTCCATGAATACATAGCAATCAATGTCCATCAGAAAATGGTTCTCCTTACAACTATGAATGTTTTCAACTTTTTACTAGTCTTCTATAAATATGATGAAGAGGAAGTGCCCAATATATCAAACACACTATTTGTCGCTACAGCATCTTAAGTTACGATTTATGTGATTAGAAAATTAGATTTTCTCCACATTGCTTAGTGTCTCGATCATTCTGAATGTTTTAACTACCCTACGGGGAAAGAGGAGAAAGAGAAGGACCTATCCCGTGACCGGTCAACCGAAGGCATATTACTAAATTAGTACAAATATTAACCAAAGAGAATGAATTAATTTCCTAAGTATTTTCTGATTCGTTACTTTCACTGTTGCTTTTAAAAAACTTGACCGATACCGAAATAAAAAATAAAATTCGCGCCATATTTTTTAAAATATTTTTTTATTTATTTTACTCTTTTATTTATTTTGAACTTTATTTTTTTACGATTTGCTTATTTTAGCTCTTATATTAAATTTTTATAATTTTTTGCTAAAAAATTTTAAGTTTTGTATTTTCAACGTTTTTTAATGTTAAAGCTATTTTAGTTTTAACAGTAGATATTTCATTTAATTTTCTTTTTAACTTAAAGGCAATTTTTTAAATTTTTATTTATATTCTCAGAGTTTTTGAGGTAATTTTCTAATTATTAATTGATTTTTTAATTTAATTATGGCCAACGCAAAAAACGAGTCAACTGCCATTAAAGGACCTATCCTGTCACTGGTCAATCGGGGGCATACTGAAGGCACTTCCACTATATTTGTGTGTGTGTTAGTATTGTTTTCTTTTCTATTTTTTTTATTTGCTTGTAGTGTTTGTTTTTTCTTTTTCTTTTTTATTTGAACAGAAACGAAAAATATATAACTTTACCATCAGCCAGACATCACGCATAAGCAACATTAGCTCAGACGGTAGAGCGTTTGCCTTACAAGCAGGGGGTTGTGTTATCGAGCCCTACTTCGACGCCAAGTAGATTATTTTTAATTCTTAATTTTTTATTAGTTTATTTGAAAAGCTATTTTTAGACACACCACCTTACTGTCACAAGGTGTCTAAAATGTGGCAATTGGTCATTTCCAATGACAACACCATATTAAAGTGATATGTCTCTTTCAAACAAAAAGACCGATCAACGACCGGTCTCCGCCCCCTTGGGACCTATCCTGCGTGTCATCTGGGACCGGTCCCATTCCCCGTAGGGTAGTGACGCTGTATCCAAACGCCTTTTAGTATCCTCCCATCCAAGGTTTATTGTTTTTGATTGCTAATTATTCCGAGTCAGGCCAGTCTCACTGCCCGAGATTTAAGCGGAATAATTTTTCCAACTTGTGTAATTTCGTTGTTCATAGTTACATGCGAAATGGACCCGTCATTGGAAAGGGTATTATCTGACGACAGAAATGCTGCATATCAGCTCAACAACCAATCGCTCAGTTATAATCAAAAATATCAGGACTAAACACACTCTAGGATAATTTATCCAAATTTAAGATACCAGCGTCACACCAGTCTAACTTTCCTGGACTAAGCCTGAAGTAAGTTTACAGAAGTATACGTTTGCAATTATGTTGTGTATCAGTGGTATCTACAATTGAACACGTGTATTATCAAATTTAACTGTCTTCGGCTTTAATTCAAGCTCAGGACACATATCTCGCTTTGCGGGTTTCTTTATAGAAGAAAATATATGAAAGCCCACAAGATATTTAATTGCTTTGATTCTCTTTCCGCCTCTATTACGGGATTCTTGTAGAGTTGTAAGAACAGTTACGTCGTGCTTGCTGGTGATTTCAATATTCACAACTCTTCACAGCTCCGCCATTTGAGCGGGATGACTTCCGTTGCCACTTACGTCGAACTAAATATTCACCGTGCACAATCACCTGACGCAGTTGGTGAATGAGCGCACACTTATTCGATGTATTGAATGGCAGTTTCATAATACTCTCGAACTTTTTCTAACTTCGTAAACAGAGACGTAAAAATTGAAGTCGTTTACACCTCTAGATAACTCGAACCACTGTACCATTTCAACATCCTCTTTCTTGATATTCACAATTTATCAATGTTTTTCTTGATATTTACAATTTAGAGAATTTCAAGTCAAACATTCACAAACACTACTCCCTATTTGTTTTTTCTTATAAGCTATTTTCCTGATAGCAACACAATACATTGCATTAGTAGGGTGTATCTTCTGACTGTTGGTCTATAGAAAAAAAAAGAACATCATTCACCAGAACTACATACGACTTAAGACTGTTTAAGCGGTCCCAATTTCTGGATCGCAGCTTTCGAACAGATTATTCAATGGTTGTCAAACATGTATGAGAGTGTGGAATAAGTTTTGTATTCATTTCGTTTTTAGTATTTACAATTTGATTCACGAGAATAGGAGAAAAATCCACTACGTCGCCAACTATGCTAACGCAGCCTTTTCAGCTAAACTACCCTGACTGCAAACGGACTGACAGTTAATGTAAGATTTCAAATTAGAGATGGCTAAGCTTTCGTCATGTACCTCCAACTTCCGATGCAGTAGTCTACCCAAGAATTTTCTTTAAGGTGCAGAACCTTAGTGAATTTATGTTGCTACGTTATCACTCTTTGAATGTATAAAAAGTTAACTCAAACCATGTAGAGTAAATGAGTGTAGGGTATATTAATAAAACAAATTTATTAACAGAAATAATGTAAAAAAGGTTCATTCAACCAAATATCTAGGAATGCTATAAGTTTTTCAAACTTCGTTGGTGGTTTCTTTGCACATTTTTGTTTCTTTCAAAAACGCCTACAGTCTTAAAAGCAAATAATTTATAACCATCTATACATAACTAATAGTCAGCCATTCAATATAAAACGTACACTTTTTGGCTTTAACCTTTTTGTACTATTCCTTTACTCGTTTGGCAGCAGCAGCAGCAATAGCGATTGAATGAAAAAGGTATCAAACAGTAGCACTAAATTATTAGGTTCCAAAAATAAAAGTAACACTTTAATTATTTTAACTCTTGAAAACTCTTTCGTTCCAAATACTCCAACAGACGTACCACACTACCATAATCGAGCATAAGTGAGTGGTTGATTATATTTTCCCCCTTCTTTCGAGGGTTTTTTTTATTTTGTTTGGTTTAGATTGTATTCAAAATCGTAGTCACCGAAGAGTTAAAGAAGTAGTCATCATCATCATCAGCAACACCACCGTCATTCATTAATGAAACTTAATCGATTTCATTCATTAATCATTGACGCCATATTAAAACGTAATTATGTGTCGGTTCAACTTCCGTTTAACTCTTTGGTGCTCGCTACTCTTCTCTATATGGCGATTCGTATCGAAAGGAGTTACAACGACAATTTTGGTGTTAAACAACTTTTTCAATTAAATAATATTGTGTGAATTTTTCTTTACGCTTGATGTATTTAGTTTTGGAGTGCTTTTATTTCATTACGAATACTTAACAAATTTTGAAATGGTCTATTACCTATAATCGATTATGTTTTTGGTTTTGGTGTGCGAACTCATACTAACCCATTTTTATTTAATATGGTTAATCAATTTAGAGCATGGTTTTAGGAGGGGATATCAAGAATTTAATTGTTTTTCTTTATTTTGGTTAAAAGCATGATTACAATTTACGCAAGACTTTTTAAGTATTATGATGGGAAAATTTTAAAAATTAGTTAAAGTTTATTATTTTCCTTTTCGTCGTGTGGACGAAGATGTCATGCTGTGAGTTATCGATATACCAACTATTACACTGTGCAGCATTGGATAATTCCAATGCCAGATGAATGATGGTTTGACCAACGGGTTTGAATGTTTAAAATTTTATTTTTTAGGCAATACTGTATGAAATATTATTGAAAAATCAGTGTGAAAGTTTACCTGAGCCAAATTCAGTTTTCAGATGTGGGCGCTGTAGTGTAATGGTTAGCGCGTTAGACTGTTACGTATGAGGTTGCAGGTTGGATCCCCAGCGACCGCAAAATCAATTTAGAAAAAATAATATGTATGATTTTTCTATCCCTCATACATATCGCAGAGTCCATCTTCGGTTTTCCCATAGCACTTAATCTCATCGAACTAAACAATTTCAACAAAATTCGCCACCTCAGCATCAGATGGCGCGCAACAAGTGTTCTAAAATTCAACATCTCGCGCAATTACAATGTTGCCATATTTGAAGCCCTTAGGGTTGAAATGTTCCTCGTAGTATTTTACATATGTTCGCTGAACAAATCCTACACGTAAAATGGAAGATTCATATGGTTTCCACTTAAAATCCAGGTTTGTTGGACATTTGAGCGCCAATTCTGAATAAGTTCGAGATTAACCCTTAACATTTTAAGTTTTGACTTATTTCTGGCATTTAAGTTAAATTTTAAACTTTGATGTCTTCAGAGACTTATAGTAGAATTTCATGACAATTATTTTTGGGGAACATTTTAACCCTCTAGCTCTAAACTAGATACTAACTTCGCTTAAGGCAAACCAATTTATTTAATGCACTGACTTCGTCTTAAACGAGTTTTACTGTTGAGAAAAATTTGTTTAATGGGTTTGTTTTAACTTCTAAAGGTATCATTCCATATAAAATGGATACAAAAATGGAAAATTTTGGACATGACCCCTTTCGATTTTTACAAAACTCGGTACATACATTCAGCTAAGTGTCACGATATTAAACGTAAATTTTTTGTTCCAAATTCATTTTGGTACGCGTTCTATCGCTGTTTTTAGTTGATTTTTTTCAGCAAATTTTTGAAAAATACATGATGTTCAAATGATTACAACTTATAAACGCGTTATCCGATTGTTATAAAATTTTTACCTAGTAATGCTTATATAATCTACTTTCAAAATAAATTGGTACTTTTTTGTAAGAGAGCATAACTTGAATGCCATTATTCCCTTATTTTGTTTAACGACGGTTAAATATACATATATATCATGTTATATATCACTGTAAAGCATATAAAAAATACATTGTCTGATGTGGAAATAAGTATAACATTTTATATATAAAAGACGGAGTATGTAAGAAACGCATTTTTTTAAACTTTTTGTATGGGAGCACATTTCAAATTTATGAAATTAAAAAAGAGTATATCACAGGAATAAAAGCTGTGTTTGTGCGGCATTCCTATCAATGATATCTCGAACAATTTTGACAGTAGAAAGTCGGAATACGTTGAAAAACTGTCAAAATCGTTCTTGATAACACTGATAGGGAGTCACACAAATACAACTAATATATCCATCAAAATATGAAGTTTGATGTACATATTTCCTATGTTTAGCACAGAAAGCGGCCTAAATTCTTTAAAAATGTACCAAAATAGGTGTTTCGTGAAAAATGTTGCCAAACCTTATGTAGTGCGAATATCGAAAAACGCAAAAACACGTGTCCGCTTAAATTTAATAAGGAATAATATATATGAATTAAGCAGCCATAGCAATATACTTTTCCATTAAAAGTACCAAAAATTTTGGAAAATTTTAAAACAGCAAATTCGAAAGAGCAAAAAGGTACCAAAAAAAGGTATCATTTCCAACAATACCACACTTGCACGTGGTTCCTTTGGTTGAAAAAAACCTAAAAGGACCCATTTTTGAACCCCTTTTTGGACCCTTAAAATTCATAGGTGGCCGATAAGCTGAGACAGGCCGATCTTAGATTTTTTTTTCTCTATCACATATCCAAATTTCATCAAAATCGGAGTGTTTAGGCTGAAGTACTTCCCTTGTTAGTCGATTGCAAATGAAAAAAATCATTGCTAAAATCACTAAACTTTTTGCTGAATATTAGTAGACTGAAAAAAACTCAAAAAACCTGGTAGCAAAATTTTACTTTAGTTAATATATTTGCTGAAATTTTAAATATAGAAATGGTGTAGAGCTGTTTTTATTTTTATCATTTCCGTTGTCTGTACTACATCCAGACAAGCTGCGACATCTACATTTGTCTATCTGGTTGTCGTCCACGCTATATATGTGGTTATCAGCACAATTTTTGTAGCAAAATAAATTAGTAAAACATTAGTTCAAAATTAGTTTAGTGCTAAAAAAATATAACTAAAACTTTTGCTGAAAACGGAATTTCATAAAAAAAATTTCTGAAAACTAGTACACTTGATATACAAGACGCTTTACTAATTTTTCTACTAACTTATTTTTTGAGTGTACCAAACTTCGCGTAAATGTAGATCTATGCGAAAGAAATACTTTTTATTACTTTTATGGCTTTGCAGCACCCCATAGCGGAGATATATGGAATTAAAATTCAAATCTTAATATGCCGCCGGTCCCGAAAGGGTTAAGATTTTTTTTAGTTTTAATTTTATATTTTTTTTACTACAAAAATCATCATAAAAATTTTTAATTTTTCGAATTTTATTCATCGCACAAGTTTTGAGACTAATTTAAACAAAAATTTAATTTTTTCTTAAACTTTGCTACGAAAAAAATGTGTGTGAACACTATGAAAAACAGTTCGCCTGTCTAGAGACAGGTCCAGAATAAAACCGAAAGATGTGCTCTTCCGCTATCACCATTTCGGATTTAACCACACACAGAGAAAAAATATGCCATTTTCCAACTGAAATTCGGTTACATCTACTAAAATGGGTTGGTGCAACTGATTGTTGGTTCTCACAACAAAATTCGGTTTATACAACTGAATTTTAGTTGTAATACCCAAAATATTTAAGAATCACATTCCAATATCGTTTCACCGACCGAATTTATTGGTTGTAGCAACCAAAATAGGCTTAGCAATTCGGTTGGCAATATTTTTTCTTTTGTGCAGTCATGCCCGAAGCTATTGTATTTTGAAAATTCCCTAAGTTTGTTATAAAAATTAGCTTTTTTCCCCACATTTAAAAATTTGTTCGCCACATTTTTCTATATGCCATAAATGTACTGAATTTAATAAAAATTTTCATGTCAGTAAATATAAAATTTTATGTACATGACATATATCTGATTTACAGTTAATTCCAGGCTTAACTCCCAATTTTGTAATTCATTTATAATAAATGCATACGAAATATTTAATAAAGCTTCAATCAAACATAATTTGTTTATTTTAGTCTTCATATCTAGTCAACGATTTAAAGAAATTCAACTCTATTTTATTTTATAGACTTTCTCAAGGAGTTGCTTTAAAAAGTTTAAATAGAAAATCGACTTACAATTAGAGACCCAAAATAACTGTTATATTTATTAAAAAGTCACAACCCAAATTTGTTTAATTATAATAGCTGTGTTTTCGACTTGCCCCATATCCGTTAAGGCAGAAAAAACTCAAAGTACACGAAAACGTGTTTAAGACGAAAACTAACATATTACTTTTCGTATGCACGTTAACTTGCAGCGTGGATAATTATTAACGTTGAAAACTCAGCGTTTATAGATTTTCGAATACAACGTAACTTTTTCGCGTTACTTCCTAAAAAGTTTTGGTGGCATACGTGCTATTATACTGCAACTATTATACACATAAGCTGTTTATAATTTTTTTATACTTCAAGCGGTTAAACGTATATTGCTTTAAATACTTAACGTTGATAGGTATGATCGAAAATACAGCTAATATTTCAATAATGCACTACATTTGATAAATAATATTGCACAAAAATATCAAAAAGTTTGGCAATATTCTAATTTTTCAATTTTTATATTTTACTCTATAAATTTATGTTGTTTTTTGATTTTTATTTTAAAACGTTTTACAAAAGTTACAGAATGATTTTTTTGAAAAAATTAAGCACTAACTTTTTTATTTGATAATAAAATAAAAATTAAAAATTTACCTAAATTGAATGCCGGAAGTTGCTGGAATATACATATTTACGCACTTCAAATCACTTTTCAATATTTTATTAACACTAGTTGACATCATCAGGATAAGTATTGTAATTGTTGAAGTCATTGGTTGTATGGCTTTTGATTTATATTCTTAATTGTTAATTTTTGATAAAGAAAAAAATCACAAAATAACTTTTATTATAAAATAAAAATCAAACAGAGCAAATAAACAGAAAATTAAAAATATTCAAACAAGAAATAATTTTAAAACAATCAGTTTTTTGAATAAAAGTTATAACTGCTACGTCCCTGCTTACAATCCTTAATATGCTTGTACAAATTAAAAATCATTCTGCCTTAAATAATTAAGAACAAACTACGCAAGCGAGATCAATTTTTTCGTTACGGATGTCTCACTAGAACTGACTAAAACACTAGACAATTATACAAAAAGTACAAAAATTTGCTATACAAATTGCGATTCACTTATAGTTGTTTTTGTTTTGGAAAGCCTACTAAATAATGTAAATAAAAACCAAAAACAAAAATTCTTGTTTTGGTATTTTCTTTGTGTGTGCAAACGAAAGTCTCGGACTGTATCCTTATCATTCAATTGATTTAGTAAACTAAGTATGTGAAGATGTCGTCACCCTGCGGGGAAAGGGACTGGCCCAAAGTGACACGCAGGATAGGTCCCAAGGGGGCAGGGACCGGTCGTTGATCGGCCTTTTTGTTTGAAAGAGACACGTCACTTTAACATGGCGTTATCATTGGAAATGACCAATTGCCACAGTTTGGACACCTTGTGACAGTAAGGTGTGTCTAAAAATAGCTTTTCAAATAAACTAATAAAAAATTAAGAATTAAAAATAATCTACTTGGCATCGAAGTAGGGCTCGATAAAACAACCTTCTTCTTGTAAGGCAAACGCTCTACCGTCTGAGCCAATGCTGCTTATGCCTGATGGCTGGCTGACGGTAAAGTTATATATTTTTCGTTTCTGTTCAAATAAAAAAGAAAAAGAAAAAACAAACACTACAAGCAAATAAAAAAATGGAAAAAAAAATTAGAAAAGAAAACAACACTAACACACACACAAATATAGTGGAAGTGCCTTGAATATGCCCCCGATTGATCGGTCATGGGATAGGTCCTTTAATGGCAGTTGACTCGTTTTTTTGCGTTGACCATAATTAAATTAAAAAAATCAATTAAAAATTAGAAAATTACCTTAAAAACTCTGATAATATAAATAAAAATTAAAAAAAATTGCCCCTAAGTTAAAAAGAAAATTATATGAAATACCAATTGTTAAAACTAAAACAGCTTTAACATTAAAAAATGTTGAAAATACAAAACTTAAAATTTCTTAGCAAAAAATTATACAAAATTAAAATAAGAGCTACAATAAGCAAATCGTAAAAAAATAAAGTTAAAAATAAATAAAAAAAGTAAAATAAATAAAAAAAATATTCTTAAAAATTTAGTTTTTTATTTCGGTATTGGTCAAGTTTTTTAAAAGCAACAGTGAAAGTAACGGATCAGAAAATATTTAGAAAATTAATTCATTCTCTTTTGTTCATATTTGTACTAATTAAGTAATATGCCTTCGGTTGACGGGTCACGGGATAGGCCCCTGGAGGGCAATTGACCCCTCATTCCCCGTAGGGCATGTTGAGATTGACTTTAATCGGCGCGAATTGTTTCTTTTATATGCTTTTGGACCTGTGAAGATCTGGCCCCTAGATTCTCTTAATGCTTTTATGCCAGGGACCGTAACGGTTATGACTTTTATTATAAAATTCAGAATAAAAAAGTTATTTTTTGACTTTTATTTTTTCGAGCAGAAATAAAAGTTATTTTTTGAGAAAAAATAAAAGTTATTTTTTGACTTTTATTTTTTCGACCAAAAAATAACAGTTATTTTTTGACTTATTTTTTTGAGCAAAAAATAAAGTATTAAAATCTTGACAAATTCATATCAAACACATAAAAATATGAGAAATCCCTATAAAAGCGAGCTCAATAAGAATTTTCAGTTGTCATTGATTAAAAAAAAAAATGTTTACTCTTGCTCGAAAAAAAAGTCAAAAAATAACTTTTTTTTGCTCAAAAAAATGAAAGTCAAAAATTTAAAAAGCAATGCTTTTTTGGAAGACTAGGCGCCAAGGATCATTGTGATGTACTTACATCAGTTCTGCGATATTTGTTTTTTTTGTTTAAAAATTCAAAAATAACTGTTACTTTCGGTCCCTGATTTATGCACATTGACTAACACGTACGAGAGTTCAATTAAAAAAAAAAAAAGAAAATTATGTTAAACTGTTTTAACTGTTTTTCGCGTGCAGATTTAAGCGCTTACGCAACCCTTTACTAAGAGAGTTAGGATAGAATGGTTATAAAAGGATTTTGGTTCTCACACAGAAGTGTAAAATAAGTATTTTTATTTTTTACATATTTTTTGGTTACCTTGTAAGAAAATGTTAGTTTTTTTAAAAGTTCCCTATATTTCCCCCCAAAATAAATAATCTGTTCTTTTCCCATACACGCGAAATTTTAGATAAAAATTCCTACATAAAGTGAATTTTCCTTAAAAATGGCATTGCTGGATTTATTTCGCAAACTATGGTACCAATTTGGAAACTAGAAGATCTGACCTAATAGACGTCAAACATCCAAGAACAACAATCTGAAATCTAAATTTGAACTTTTTGAGGGCGTTTTTAAAGAAGTATACTATACACACTATATGGAATATTTTTCTGATGATTGTTAGTACAAAAAGTACGCTACCGTTACGTACTTTTTATTACACCTACTTAAAAAGTTACAAAACTCTCCGTGTCTTTTTAATTAACTTAACCAACTAAATAACATTAAAGCTTTATTAAGTTTTTTATATAAACTTTTTTAAATTCCATTTTAATTTTAAAATATTTTATATGCTACATCAAAAACATATGAATACTATCTATAACAAACCCCCTCCTAAATACGTTATAATTTTTATTATCTTTGACAGTTATCTAAAATACAATATAAAAAAAACATTTAAAATTTGTTTTTCAAGTATTTTTACAGCAATTTATAAACGAAAATATTTTTTGAGTTTAGTACAATGTTACAGACAATATTTCCCTAAAAATAAACAAAATTAAGAGGGCCAGTTTCACCAAACGGGAATACAATTATTGTTATACAAATACTAAAAACATTTTACAAATTATTTCAAATTATTTCAAGTTATCCGGGTAACAATAAAGATTGAAACTAAGCCCTTAAACCAACTTATATAATAAACACTAAAATTTTAACGCATTTGTTGTTTTGTTCACATTACTTTTGACCATAAGAGCAGGTGTAATTTAATTATCCTTATTCATACGTGTTTTACGTATTAAATCAGCCCCTAAAAATCATAGTGCAGCTCACACACACACACTAACATTATGAACTGTTTTGTTTTTCGACCTTTTAGTTGAACGTTTTCCAATTTGTTTTGTCGTTTTCTTATGCGCGCGCATTTGGGGTCCTCTTAACTTTTAAATATCCTGTTTTTATGTGTAGTCAGTCATCGTAAACAATTTAAATGACACATAAAATTACAACAACGAACCGTAATATTTAGTATCCATTCCTTACCATTCCAACTAAAGAATAAAATTTCCTACTTTTTCAATTTATGGTTTAACTTGTTTATGTTATTTTTATTTTCATTATTGTTGTTATTATTATGATTATTATATTATTTTTAGTATTATTAACACACACACTCTCGTGTTAAGGATTTTTTTTGTGGTTGGTATAGGGTATTCAGTCGATTAATCGTTATTCGATTAATTAAACAATTTTGCTCAAAAACTGTTCGAATAATTTAAAATGGCCATATTTCGAATAACGAATAATTCGAATAATTTAATACGATTAATCAATTAATCGAAATTGGTAAAAAATTAATAAAATGTTTCAAAAATATATATTTTTATTAAAGTAAATATGAGATTTTATTAAAACTTATTTAACAAATGGTAAAAAAACATCTTAAATATCAAAGAATTAACAAAATCATCAACAGATTGCTTTATCATCTTCCAAAGTAGTGAGTACTCTGCAATCATAATATCCTTTAGCAAAGGATATTATCCTAAGCCATAAGATTCGAATTAATAAATGGCAAATTAAAAGACAAATAAACATATCCAGAGGGGCAATTCTGCAACTTTTTCAAAATTAATCACAAGATTTTTTTAAATTCCCTGCGAAATAATTGCTAAAATCAAATAAAGTGATGGAGGGACGTAAACGTGGAGGGAAAATCAATTCTCAACAGAATGCCTCTCTACATTTATGTGTTTTATGAGTTGAATGCATACGAAATAGATACAAATTAATCTATGAATTGTTCTAATCTTCTTCTCATTGAAGATATTTTAGAGCGCTATGTACAATATATGATTTAATGAAAGGTCTGCGGTGTGTAATAAAAATTTTGATAAAATATGATCCCCTATAAACACTGTATTTCACTGGAATTTAAGTTGAAATAAAGTTCAATTCCAGCCCTGTTTTCCAGTTTCAAGGTTTGAATACAACTTTCATTATATTTTAATTCAATAGCATACTCCAGCAAAAGGGAAACAAAAATTCAAGTTTGAAATATTTTTGTCAAATAAACAAGTGCTAGAATTTAAAATATACTTTACTTCAAGCTAAATTTAAAGTACTTGAATTTTTAAAACCTATGTGCTTATTGGGATCTTAATTATAGCATTTTTTATTTTTATGAATTTTAGAAAAGTTTCCGAAATTCTTTTTGTTCTTTTTTTCTTTTAAATAGAATTATTAAAAATACAAAAAATTTATGTATATTATTTTACATAACATTTTTTCGATTAATCGATTAATTTGAAAATTTTATTCGATTAATCGGTTAAGAAAAAAAACCCGAATAATTATTTGAACGATTAATCGATTAAATTAAAATTGTCGATTAATTGAATACCCTAGGTTGGTACAAGTGTGTGTAAATTTTATTATATTATTTTTTTAGTTTGTTGTCTTTGCTGTCACTTTGTTAAGTCATGTTTGTACACTTGACCTTATTATGTTGTTTAAAGGTTGTTTTATAAAGGTTTATAATTCACACATACAGACACATGTTTTATATTTCTGTAGATTTCCTTTTTTCTCTGGCCCTTAAAAAGCGGTTAATGCTCGTATGTCTTTGAATAACTACTAAGGCGTTAAAATTCACAAATTTGTATTTTTTCTTCTAATTATGTACGCACTTTAAAAAAAGACATTTGGTCAAGAAATACATTGTTATTTTTATGGAAAAATTCTCCTGATTATTTAGATAATAATTATATAAACATTCTTGTTGAGGAAATGTTTAATTAACATGCCAAATTGATTAAAAACTTCACTCGAAATAAAACGTCAGTAGAAATAAATGAAAATCACAAAATTTAAATAAACAGCTAAGGAATTACCCAGGAAAATTTTTTACAATCGGTAGCCAACCACACCCATTCTACAACTGGTTCCACTGCAACCGATTCCATGGAACTGGTTCCGGAACCAGTTCCTGGGATCCTATATGGAAGGTGTGGGTGACGTAGAATCAGTTCCAGAACTAGTTCCAGAACCGATTCTAGAGCAACCGGTTCCACTTTGGAGCCATAGAAGGGGTTGCTTTTGGGACAATTTCAAACAAAAAGAATCGGTGTTAGAATCGACAGTAGAAGGGGTTGTAAATGAAAAGTAGCTATTGCACAACCGATTCTTTGGAACAGAAAATGTTCCTGGGTAGTTAAACCAAGGAGACTATATATAAGGGATTCCAATATGTAGTCTTCTTCAGTCGAATTTGTAGTGAGTAATTACTTGTGACAATCAAATCAAAAATTAAAGACTCGGAATCTAAACCTGATCATTCCCAGGAAAATTTTTTACAATCGGTAGCCAACCACACCCATTCTACAACTGGTTCCACTGCAACCGATTCCATGGAACTGGTTCCGGAACCAGTTCCTGGGATCCTATATAGAAGGTGTGGGTGACGTAGAACCAGTTCCAGAACTAGTTCCAGAACTGATTCCAGAGCAACCGGTTCCACTTTGGAGCTATAGAAGGGGTTGCTTCTGGGACAATTTCAAACAAAAAGAATCGGTGTTAGAATCGACAGTAGAAGGGGTTGTGAATGAAAAGTACCCAGGAAAATTTTTTACAATCGGTAGCCAACCACACCCATTCTACAACTGGTTCCACTGCAACCGATTCCATGGAACTGGTTCCGGAACCAGTTCCTGGGATCCTATATGGAAGGTGTGGGTGACGTAGAATCAGTTCCAGAACTAGTTCCAGAACTGATTCTAGAGCAACCGGTTCCACTTTGGAGCCATAGAAGGGGTTGCTTTTGGGACAATTTCAAACAAAAAGAATCGGTGTTAGAATCGACAGTAGAAGGGGTTGTGAATGAAAAGTAGCTATTGTACAACCGATTCTTTGGAACAGAAAATTTTCCTGGGTAGCTATTGTACAACCGATTCTTTGGAACAGAAAATTTTCCTGGGTTGCTAATACCCAGGAAAATTTTTAACAATCGGTAGCCAACCACACCCATTCTACAACTGGTTCCACTGCAACCGATTCCAGGGAACTGGTTCCGGAAGCAGTTCCTAGGATCCTATATGGAAGGTGTGGGTGACGTAGAATCAGTTCCAGAACTAGTTCCAGAACTGATTCTAGAGCAACCGGTTCCACTTTGGAGCTATAGAAGGGGTTGCTTTTGGGACAATTTCAAACAAAAAGAATCGGTGTTAGAATCGACAGTAGAAGGGGTTGTGAATGAAAAGTAGCTATTGTACAACCGATTCTTTGGAACAGAAAATTTTCCTGGGTAAGGTTGGTTAATTACTAAAAAGCAGGAAATTTCAAGACAAACATTCAGATTTTCGGGAAACTTGGATTTGTTGTAGAAGAAAATCTAAAGAAATTTGAAAAATTGGCCCATTTGGAATTTAATTGGTACTCGTAATTCACCCTTTGTGCAACTTTGTTTTGGCTGTGTAAAAAACATACAATGTTGTTGTTACACTCATAGAAATAAACCTGTAAAAATAGCTAATAGAGGTTTGTTAAAATCGACTTTGCAGAAAAAATTGCTGAAATTAGAAAAAAACATTTTTTTGCCTATTCCTACAAAAAGTCTGTGACTCTTAGTTGTGACTGTATTCCCCATGTATTAGTTGCTGCAAAGTCTCAATAAATTATATTTATTCGAATTTTTGTTTGAAAACTTTAAAAAAATTAATACCTGGTATCAACGCAATCATAACACTGACAAATAAAATCGAATTTTTTGAATTTTATTGTTGGTTTTTATTTGAAAAGTTATGACTCTCAGTCTTAAAAATAGTTTTAAGACGGTCACAATGAGTTACAAGTAGGAATAGGCACCACTATTAATATACATAAGAACAAGAAAAATAAAAATGTTAAATTTACAGAATTTTAGTTATATTTCAGTTTAGATTTTAGTTATTTGAATATAACAAATTTTACTGTAAAATCTGCAGAAAATTCTGCTAAATATTAGTAGTCCAAAAATAGCAAAACAAACTGTTATATTTACAAAATTTTTCTTATTTGAATGCAAATAGCAGCCTATCGTGCTGAAATCAAACAAAAATTTTGGCCAAAAAATTATTATATCGCTGATTTTAGAAGGCTAGTTTTGCATTTAAAAAGAAAGAAAGCAAAAAATCTTTGAAAATTTCAAAATTTTTTATAATTTTATCAGGTTAATTTGATATTTTCTTTTAACATAAATTCAACTAACTCAAATATAACTAAAACTCCGTATATTTTACAGTTTTATTTCTGTTATTCTTTTTAGGCCATTTTTAACTAATGTTTAGTAGTTTTAACAAAAAATTTTCTATTAGTGTACTTTATTTGAAAATTTGTATTGTTAAACCCTCAAACGATTTCAACTTCAAGGACTTTATTTTTTGTCCGCTATAAAACAGCAAAGACAGATTGAAAATCGGTCGCCCCGTTTAAGCTTCACAGTGTCACCCGATTTTCAATAAGTTGTTTCGAGCAAAAGGTCACTTAAAGTTTAAAATAAAGATTACTATTAAAAGACGAAGACAAAATTTTAAACATTTTTATTCACTGACTATTCCTGAGGAATCGATTTAGTAGTTTTGGGGATATTATTATTACTACACCCAAAAAAATAAGTTAGTAGAAAAATTAGTAAAACGTCTTGTATATCAAGTGTACTAGTTTTCAGCAATTTTTTTGCTGAAATTCCGTTTTCAGCAAAAGCTTAGTTATATGTTTTAGCACAAAACTAATTTTAAACTCATTTTTACAAATTTATTTTGCTACAAAAATTTTGCTGATAACCGTATTTATAGCGTGGATGATAACCAGATAGACTACAGGTAGATGTGGCAGCTTTCGTGAAAGTGTTACAGACAACGGAAATGATAATTAAAAAAAACAACAACTACACAATTTCTATATTTAAATTTTCAGCAAATAAATTAACTAAAGTAACTTTTCTCTACAAATGTTTTTAATTTTTTGCAGTCTATAATATTCAGAAAAATGTTCAGTGATTTTAGCAAGGATTTTTTTCATTTGTAATCGACTAAGTGTTAGCAAAACCTTTGCTGAGATTACTATTTTTTTGGCAAAAAAAAAATTGTAAAAAAAATTTTGTTAGCAAATTTTTTCTGAGTGTGTAAAAAAGTTTTGATTAATGGCATTAATATTATCAACTAAGTGAATATTAGTAACTAAGTGAACCATGCCCCGTCCTATTACCATTTGTTTCGAACGATGCAGAACGCTCTCACTGCAATACGCTTCACTTCAATTCAGAGTATCCGAAATTGGCTTGATTTGTTCTTGGCCTCAAAAAATGAGCAGTGGCGCGGAATATATATGTTGCCAGAAAGATAGGAAAAAGTCATAGCTAGTGATGGCCAATACTTTGAATAAATAAATATTGTACCAATGTTTCACAATAAACGCAAAAAATTTGCCAAAAATCGCGCATTTTCAAGTTATACACCAAAACAGTAATAATTTGATTGCAACAACCATCTACGGCAGTAGGGAACATAGTTTTGTGGCCGTGGTCATATTGTAACCATATATTTTCTCTGCGTATAAGCAGAACAATAATATGTTTCAAATTGTTTAATTTGCAAAAATCTACTTAACAAAAATTTGTATTGTAACATATTTTGTTATTGAAAGAAATTCAAAATATGTACTTTTATCATTTTTCTGTAATCAAATCTGAAATAAAACGTTAACAATAAAATCACACCAGGGAATTAATGGAAAAATGTGTTCTTCTATTAAACATGGGTGGTAGAGTACGGGTACAATGAGCACTCTTACATTTGAATATTCACTCATACTTATTATCAAATTTCCACTTGGTTTACCACTACAGTAACACCCAATGCTAATTGTTAGTAAATTAACGTATTACCATCATCATCATCATCAAGTAGCACCCTACCCATCCCATCCCATTCCATACCTACCGAATTATATTCAAATGCATAGAAAGAATAGATCTCTTAACAACTGACAGATTCCAAATGTCAAAAAAATTGACAAATTGACAAAAATTACAATTGTATGTACTACATTCATTAATTCAAATCATATTCAAATAATTCAACCCCCACCGTGCATATTGTGGGACAAGAAGACGAAATAGTAGTAATTCCAGTTTTGTATGACTGCATAATAGGAATTTTGAAAAAAAGGACACTACTTATGGTTTTCTTTTCAACAATTGTTATTATTATTGTTATACTATTAAGGTTTTAAAACCGACTCAATGTTAAACAGGATTATATTGGTAATTGGATATGGCAACTGTTTTCTTTTTTTTTGTCATTCCCCCTGAATTCCATCATAACTTCTATTGAATGAAAACATTTGTATGAACAGAAAACATAAACAGCATGATACTTTTCATTGAATTGACTGCAAAGTATGAGTAAAGTAAAGAATTGTGGAGGGAGGGGGTATTTTTTAATTCAAATATTAATGTATTTTTGTTTGATTATATTTCAACTTCAACGCCTTCATTCTAATTTCGATTATTGCCTGGTATTAGCGAGTCCTTTAATTATTTGTCTACTCCAACATCGAAATGCTCAAATGGAAATGATTAAAGAAGCCTCAAGCCATATGAACAAAATTTTGTTACACTTGAACTAATCGCTTTGTGTTTTTAGATTATTTTTGTTGTGTTAACTATTGTGGCCTAAGGCTAAAACTGCTTTTGATTTAGTCAATACTAACTGCAATTTGTTTTCATTGTTCGCTCGACACAGTGTGTTGCAAGTTTAGCACGTGACTGTATCACTGGGTCTGTGTATTCATAGTCAAAACAAAAGTTACACATTTGTCAACATTTGCTTACAATATTTGCACTCTGTTGGTTCATAATGTGTGTGTGTATATTTTTTTGTTTTTCTGTATGTAAAGGACATTTTATAGGGAAATCGTGTACTCTCGTCTTACCCAACACTGTTGCGCTTGTCATGTAAGACAGACACGTGACTTGAAGTGTGTTCATTTTATGATTCTCTCAAGTATTTGTTTGCATTTACAATTTGTTTTGGTAAAGTAAACACTTAATCTTGGAACATGTTGTCAAAGTCAAGTTGTTTATTGTGGGAAAGTTTACTTTTTTGAGGAGTTGGGTACCATTTAGTTAATGAACTTTACAAATATTCAACGGCCCATAATTAGGAACGTTAAAAGGTTAGGTAATTTAATATAAAAGAAACCTTCGTTAAATGAAATATTTCGTTATGTTGCACCAAAGACATCTTTAGTAAAATATTTTTATTATGCCCGAGTAAAAAGTTTGTATAAGTTAAAAGCAATGACATGTAGAGATTACTACTAATATTTTTATGTAATTATTGGATTCCCTAATCATTCTTAAGTTTATTTTCATCACCTGCAATTGGCTAATTACTAACAAATTTTGCACATTGCAATTATAAATATCATATTACAATTTTTAGAGTCGTATTGCAAACTGATGCAATATGCTGATTGGCGAATTCATCGTAAATTTTTATTTAACTAACAAGTGAAATTTCAAGCACTTTTTACTCTCGAGTAAAAACGTTTATATATAATAATGTATAATTGGTTTTGTACACCAGTGTATATAACCGGACATAATTATATGTATCCATCCATATATAATGTTTTCATTCTCAAAAAATTGTAATATGATGTCATATTTAGCTGCATCTTATTACATATTGATCAGTATATAATTGTATATTGCATTTACAATTAGATACTGGTAATCCATTTTTATATGACGTTATGTATACCTATTTAGTACATAATCCAAAATAATATATGTTTTTATATGATATAATTTTTCAAAAAAAACACAATTTCGTTTTGTATAAAATTATATGTACCCCATTCAGAGTCACACTATAAAATTTGTCAGTCGCCTTTTGGATATAATTTTATATTACAATACAACAAACACTAGACAAATTTTCTGTCTCATTTTGTATGTAATCATATCTAAGGACTTTTGGCAAAACAATTTAAATCGACTTAAGAACATTTTCCAAGATTTTTGTCGACAATATAACTTTTGAATTCTCATATTTCTGTGAGTTCCTGATATTTTCTACATCTTATACACTAAAATAAGTAAAACCTCTAAAATCAACGTTTTTTTTCGAAATTTTATTAATTTTTGTTTGACAAAAGAATTTATTTCTTTTGCAGCATTAGGAATTTTCATTATAGTGTGTTTTTCGTGCACATTTTTTAAAAAAAGAAAGTAATAAATAAATGAATGTTTTTTTAGTTTGATTATTGATCATAAATTAATATCTCTTTCTGTTTAAATTATATGTGACATGTCACAAGGCATCAATTTTCCCCTCCAATGACAACGCCATGTAAAAGTGACCAGTCTATTTCATATAAAGGGGCTAGTTCGGTGACAGTTTGTTAAAATTTCCCGTAGGGTACTTTCACAATGATGGAGTACTCTACAGAGTGGATTTTGTTCCTTTCTTTTTCGCACTTACATATTTTTTGTATCATGCCATCTCTATTTTAGTACACTCCACTCTGCAGAGTGGTGTACTCCATCACTGTGAAGGTAGCTTAAAGGTGTTTGTACTTTCCTGTAAAATGTGCTTTTGTCAAAATCCAAAAAAGATTAATAGCTTTCATGAAGTTTTAGATCTGAAAAACTCTCAGGTAATTATTTCTGTAAACATTTAGGATTTCAGTGAAATTTATAGTGCATAAAATCGGATACAATAATATTTGATTTTCTATATGTTTCTACAAGTTCAGCTATAATTTTATACCACTATATAAAGTCTGACCAACTTATATCGCGCCATTATTCGGATACATTTATTTCTGGTATTATCAAATTATAGCTGAATTGATGCAAACTTATGAAATTATATGGTCCCATTTCTCGGATAAAATTGTATAAAGACTTATGTTATATATTAGTGTATAAAGCCCCATATCAATTTTTTTAATCGGGCTTTTAAAATTTTAAGTTACATTAAGAAAATATTTGAATATAAAAGCATTCCTTATCGAATCTTAAACTAAACAAGGTATTTTTCTAAGCTAAAAAAAGTACATAGTACTTAAAATTTAGAAAACATTTATTAAAAACTAACTTACATAACATGTGGAGTCATCTAATAACATATTATTGTATATAATTATATGTGGCGTTGTGAATTACCATATATAATCATATACTACATAATTTTTCTTAAAATGATCTTATATAATGCCATATATAACAACATCTAGTTATATATTGATTTTGAAAAAATTAGATATACCTTATATGATAAGATGTGGTATATATTATATCATATAAAATTATATCTAACAGTATATATAATTATGTATGTCTGAACCATACATCCCGAGTAAAAAAGAGTATATATAACATATATTTTTTAATATTAAAATATATGATAATATAAAATATTGTATGCGACTTTATATGTTATTATATGATGATATATTAGAAAAATGTTTAAAAATTTTCTAATATGTAAGCATATTGAATCATATATCAGTATTTGCGTTATTGCAAATTATTTATAAAGGAATATATAATTGATAAAACCGTTAAAAATTTTATATATAAATACATACGAAGAATATTTTTGATTGTATTTTATATATTAAAATAAATTAGTTAATCTCAGACACAAGTTCGAAACTCACTGCATGAAAAAAAATTTTTATATATTTTATTAAATTTTTTCATTAAATTAATATTTTCTGAGCTTTCTTTATTTTTAAGTTTTTTTTTTTAATTTAAAAAATCCAATTTAATAAAATTAACATTTAAAATCATGACCCGGCTCGTAATGGGTTAATAAGTTTAGGCATGTTGCATACCATTGGTAAGGTATTTCAAGTACCTTTCCAACGCCATATATATTTTGTTCTGGTCCGATAAGTTTTGAGTGGAGAAATAAGCCATTGAATATTGTTATAGATCATTTTCAGCTCCATAAATCGGGAATTAGGAGCCTCCAACAAAAAAGAAATGCATTGCCGGGCTAATCATTAAAATGTTATTTAAAATAAAAAAAAAAACAATATATGTATTTAAAAAATTTTCTTAAGTCCAAAGAAAATTCCCATATTTGAGAAAAAATGATCTGCACCCGTATTAAAAATGACAAAGTGTATGCTAACTAACTTGCTGCTAACTTTTTTGCACACATATTCCCATAAGGGAAAGCTGGCAGCTAGTTAGTTAGCATATGCTTTTTCATTTTGAATACGGGGGCTAATCTTTAACCCTAGAAATGCACGGTTGATGTTAGTCGAATCGACTAACATTGGACTTCTAGGGTTAAAGAATTCAACAATAACGGATTTATACAATAACGTCTTTAATAGTTACTTATTATCAGGGCAGCGACTTTCATGCACTTAAAAATTGAAAATATACGCTTAAAATATGCAGCAAAAATGCAAAATATGCACTTAAATGGAAATATGCAATAAAAACCAAAAAATATGCACTAAAGATCCAAAAATAAATGCTTAAAATCAAAAAATGCACTTTACATTTATCGATTTATAAAAATCATATTTATTACTCGAGAGTGTTTAGTTAAAAATTAAATCCAATATAAATGGTATTCGGTCAAAATCATTTTTGAATTAATGACTACAAACATGCATTTGAATGAAAGTCGCAAATTATCGACAGTAGCCTGCGGCTGCTAGTGTGCAGAACGTGAAATCTTGCTGACCTCCAATACAAATTTTTTTATCATTTAAATTTAATCATATCGTATTGTATTAACTTATATCCAATTTGATCGGGACAAAACTCGGATATAAGTTGATAATTTGATATAACTTTGTATCCTTGTAAATATAATTATATCCGATTTGATACAATTTAATATAACCATTTTTCGGATGAAATTATATCCAGTTACAGATTCCAAATATATCCATTCATATATAATTTTATATAAACTTTTTTACTCGGGATATTTATAATCTGTTCATATCTAGTTTGATCAGAATACTGGAATATATAATTATATAAAGCGAGATAATAATATAGAATCTGAACTGATACAATTTAATCCGAAAAATGATTCTATCTAACTGCATAGAATTATATAAAAATACATATTGTTTGATGAAAGTTTTAAATAAAATTTAAGTAAATATTGTTGAGATGAGTTATTTTTATTTAAATTAAGCTTAATTAAGCTACAAGTTACTATTTTTATCACAGCTGGAAAAATTTAATACAAAAAGTAACAAAACTTTCCAATTGTAGTAAAAGTAGTAAGAAATTCGAGTAACTGAACATACTGAATAAATACTAATGCCTGAGAGAACAGTTTGGCTAAAAAAGCGGGAATTGGTCGATCTTTGGATTTTGATACAATAGAGAAAATTTTTATTGCTGGAAAAATGGTTGAAATGAGAATTGAATGCGATTTAGGCTGTTTTTTGAATGCAGATTATCATTAACTTCATCTTTTGCAATATGGTTTATTTTGTTTTATTTCAATAAAGACCAAAATTCAAAACTAGAAAAAGTTGTTTTGAAAAATTGTTGTTAATAAACTTAAAAATAGCTGACAAAATAAATTTTCAGTTTATCTCAACATCACAAAAATTTGTCGGAACAGCTTTTTCTAGTTAAGAGTTTTGGTCTTTCTTATAAAATGTATGTGTCTTTCCTATAAAATAAAAAATTAACTTTTACAATTAATTTTTTTCACGGTACAAACAACTGGACTTAAACCTAATTTATTTCAACATATGTTTGTCAACTTTTAATTTTAATTTAAAAATAAAAATAGTTTTTTCGATATATAATTCCACAATGAAAAACAAAATTTTTTTTTTCCTTGTTTATTTCTTTATTTACTGCCTGTTTTTATAAAAAGAATCAGACGAATTCGTTAAAACATTTGTGTGAAAACACAAACTTAAAAAGATTTATCTTTAAATTATTTAGCCGCATTTATTCTACATAGAAGTCCTAACAAATTTGTTTTTAAATCAGTGTTTTCACACAAATTTTTTAACGAAAATTAAAAATAATTAAATTAATTTAATTATTTTTATTTTAATAAATTTATAATTAAGTATTTTAAGCAAAATTCAAAACCAGATCCAGAGTTTCTAATTTTTTTTTTATTTTAATATTGCCATTACACTTTATAAAATTTTGTACAATTAGATATAAGCTGTGTTTTTGACTTAAATATATCTGTTAACTAATAAAAAAACTCAAAGTGTACAAAAACTCGTTTAAGACGAAAACTAACACATTACATTTTGTATGCACGTTGACTTTCAACACGGATAATTATCAACGTTTATACATTTTCACATCTATCGTAACTTATTTGCGTTCCTAAAAACTTTTGCTGACGTACGTATAACGGAATAATTATAAACATAACCTGTTTAAAAAATTTTTAAACTACAATCGATTTAACGCATAGGCATGAGACAAAATATTTCTGGGATAAGGAGAATCCAACTCAAATGCGCGAAGAGCCATCAAAATAATTGTTTCGTGCGAAATTTGCCGTGAAAAAATAATAGTAGAATAGTATTCTTATTCTTATTTCCTGTAGGATACTATCTTAAACAATTTTTTTCCGCAAGCTGCTAAATTGGCTTTCGAGCTCTTTTGGTTTCAGCAGGACGAAGCAACTTTATACACAGCTCGGGCTACCATGTACGATGTCAGACTTCTTCGTTTGGGGCTTTTTTTTTTTAATTTTGTCTTGAAAAACCGCATTGAAGAAGAAATCACTAATTTGAAATCATATGTTTTGCGATCAACAATTCATAAACTTTCGAAGTCTTCTGCAAAGCATAGCCAACAATAGAAATATGAAAGTTTTTTGTTTTTGTATTTCATACCATCGGTATAAATAAATGCAAATTTTATTTTTACCCTTCTTCTTTGTTAATACAAGAAGAGGCAAAAACATTTTTTCTCCCTACTATGAGTGTTGTCAAAATGTTGGTTTTTAATTTTTATTTAAAAAAAAGTTTTTATTAAAATAGTTACAATGTATCGACAGAAAACATAATTAACTCATCTTTTTGCCTTTGAACTTTTTTTCGGATAAAGAAAGACTTTCAAGCGAGAAGGTTCTAAAGTTAAGATTTCGTAAATTTGGAAAATAACTTTTTAACAAAAAAAAATAAAAAAATTATTTGAAAATATGTCAAAAATTCATTTATGATCTGGCATACTATATTATCGATAATAACAAATTTAGTTTATAATTTTTACTTCTAAAATGAGTTACAATTTTTGCTCCAGTGCTCACAGGATAACGTCAGGATGGGTATTACAAATATCTCTTTAACTCAGAAACTAGCTCATAGATTGCTATGAAATTAAGCAGAGATTATATGTTCAGAGTTAGTAGTGAGTAAAACTAATTTCGTCAAATTTTTCTAATTTTCAAGCTAAAAAAGCTAAAATCGCCATAACTTCTGAAATGACAACACTAGATCAACATTTTTCGATATCTAATTTTATTTTACTGGCGGTGTTATTTATAGCAAAAACCGACTATTGGATTTCTTGATTCTATCGGATTTCTTGATTCTATTGAATTTCTTGATTCGTCTTTAACATTTATTGTGCTATATCGCTTAAATAAAGCGATAAATTAAAATTTTAATATTTGTTCCATGGTAAGTTTTCAATGCCAAATATATAGTTAAAACTTTATCGAAATCAGATGAAAGAGCATTAGAGGGTTAATATCATCAATTTAGTACCTCGAAAACAGTTAAGTAGTTACCCTTCTCGGTCAAATTAATGGTACAATTAGTTCATCAGTAAAATAAATTATATAACCCTGACTACATCAAGTAATGATCATCTTCCCAGCAAAAAAAGAGATGCCGAAGAAGTAGAAAAAGCACTACAATTGATGCTCTAGATGTACTTCTTTTTTAACATAAACACTAATTATTTTAACATTGAGTTGTCATAGGAGAGGATAACTCCCAATTTAACATTTTTTCAGTACTTTTTGGACGAGTGCAAAGGAAGCTCTTTTTCACCAATTAAAAGTTAAAAAAATTCTTTACAAAAACAAATTATATTTTTTTTATTTTACAAAAGTTTTTTTATTGCCGCCACCGGGTATCGACCTTGCGACCTCACGATTGCTAGTCTAGCGCTCTACCGCTGAGCTATTCTTTGATATGAAAGTTGACTGGCCTAAAAACACCACTTTGTTACTGCGAGATATTGTTCCTTATTCTCTTCAATAAAAGTACTTATTAAACAAGTGTAAAAGGTGCACTCCAATTCAATATTGTTTTCAGTACTATTTTTACAGGTGCATAAAAAGCAATTTTTAAAAATTAAAAAAATATTGAATTTAAACAAATTAATTAAAAATATTTAAAAAAAATTAATAAAATTAAAAAAAGAAATTAAAAAAAAATAAAAAAATATTGGTCCCGCCGGGAATCGAAACCGGGACCCTCTGTTTGGAAATGCCAAGTGATACCAAAATCACTTTTTACGATCACTTTTAGAGCAATTACTCTTTAGAAGCAATACTTAAGTGATTTTTTGGATGTGGTTCAGAAGTAATTCTAAAAAAGCTGTAAAAATGTAATGACTGATACTTGGGAAGCAATGAAAGAAGTGATGTTTTGAAGTTGTCCAGAATAACTTCTAAAAAAGCAGTAAAAATACACTAACGGATACTTGTGAAGCATTGAAAGAAGTAGTTTGTAAAGCATTACTTGCAATTTTTTTTGCTGGGTTAATATATACTTAAAAAATTTCAATTAATATAATTTCATTGATTTTTGAATTTTATGACATTTTGTTTTGGTTTGAGTCATTTTAATAAAATTAATTTTAATGTTATTTTTACACTTTTTAATGTTTGATCTTGACAAAGTTTTCCCATTTAACTGCCATCAAAAATGCTCTTATTATCGGTTGTTGTTAGTTTTGTGAATTTTTAAGGTTTTCTGTATTTCGAACAACTTTATAAAACCATACAACACAATATCGTTTGTTGTTGTAATAATAAAAACCTTTTTATCCGAATGTTTTTAAACTAAAAACCGATAACAAAACATCTAAAACAAAAAAGAAAAAAAACAATGAATATGCATACTCGTACTGGTATCTGGGCAATTTAAACATCAACACCTTCAAAATACTTTAATGGCATAATGGAGAAATGAACCATTTTTCTAAAGGTCGCTATGGGATGTGAACCCAAAAATGATGAATTAAAGAAGACCGATTTCTTTTATCGCAAACTTTTAAATGCATAATTCTATGATGATTTCCATTACAGTATCAAATTTTTCCATCCACACGAGATTTTGTACAAATCACTAATGGAAATATTCATATTTGGAATCAACAGTTGTTAATCGATAATAAATCTCAGCTTAAAATATTTCTTTGTAAACAAAAACTGATTTCTGTCCCATAGTAGATTGTTTTTTAATTTTTTATACCATACCGTAGGTAACGTTAATCGGCACAAAACTCTTTTGTAATGTGATCCTCTTTCATTCAAACCTTGTAAGTAGTGGTAGTAGTACAGAATATGATGGTGTAGGACTCATTTGGTGAGACTTTAGTTGATCTTTTTTAACTTGATCGGTTTCTTTTTGCTTTAGTTTTAGTTTATAGCCTTACATTTTGAAGTAGATAACTTTTTTTCTTTTTGGTTACATGAAAATTAAAAGGTTTTTTGTTTTATTTTCAGTGATGATCTTTCGCCTTGTTTTGTTGTTGTTTTGTATCTTTTGTCTTTATTTAAGTTTTTTTTTTATTTTACAGTCGTTTAATGTAATGGCTTTTAAATTTATTTTGATTTAATCTCTGCTTTTCTTTGTATTCTTGTGACCGTTATTAAAAACAAGTATATTGTCGAACGATCATCATAAAAATCTTGTTAGTATTATTGAATTTTAGCTATAGCCAAATATCGACCTGGATATCAGGCTGTCTGTTTTTTGTCATTGGATTTAGTTTTTTCTTTTTTTTTTTTTTTTTTTTGATGGCATTGTAAGAGTTAATTAAGGAATTTTGTTGGCTTTATTTCGAGTGTTTTGTTTTTGTTACCGCTTATTTTTTAATTTGTTCCAGTTTGTTGATAATTTGTATATAAAATTAAATAAAATATAATTTCAAATAACAATATAATATTTTTATCACCTTTAAATATTTTACTGAGCTTTTAGGGAAATACAACCTGTACTTGAAAAACCCATATGATTTTTTGGAACTACCAACCTTCAGATGATACCTGTCAAAATTTAATGACAATTCGTTCATTAGTAAACAAGTTACAGCTGTTTTAGTGAAACAATAGAAACAATGGATTCAAAACAATTTCGTGTGTTGATTAATCCTTGCTTTTTAATGGGAAAAAACACAGTTCAAGCCTTGGCTTGTTAAGTGTTATTCGGACTCCCCTGGTTGCCCAAAAGAGGTGGTGAATATCAAAAAGTTCACAAAATCGTTTTGGCAGACCGTAAAGTGAAGTTTAGGAGATAGCTGATACCTTAAAGATATCGAGGGAACGTGTTGGCTGTATTTTGCATGAACATTTGTCCATGAGAAATCTGTTTTCAAAACGGGTGCCACGTTTGCTCATAGTGCACCAAAAACAACAACGTGTCGATGATTCTGAGAGCTGTTTGAAGCTGTTTCAGCAAGATTAAAAGGAGTTCTTGCACCTATATGTAACAATGAATGAAACTTGGATCTGCCACTTCACCTCAGAGTCGAATCGGCAATCAACTGAGTGGACAGCAACTGGCGAACCTCGCCCGAAGAAACCAAAGACGCAACAGTCAGCTTATAAAGTTATGGCATCAGTATTTTGGGATGCGGTAGAAAATTCTACTACATTGTTTACCTTGGAAAAGGCCAAATTATTAATAGCGATCGCTACATGGCCCAACTAGTGCGTTTGGAGGAGGAAAACGATATGAAGAAGAAAATAGTGCTCTTTTACCAAGACAATGCGCCGTGTCACAAGTCGTTGGCTACCATGGCCAAATTGCACGAATTGCACTTTCAATTGCTTCCACACCGATCGTATTCGCCAGATTTGGCTCCCAGCGATTTTTACCTGTTTTCAGACTTCAAAAAATGCTCGCTGGGAAGAGATTTGGTTCGTATGAGTAGGTGATTGCCAAAACAGAGGCCTATTTTAAGGCCAAAAATAAATCATTCTATAAAGGTATCGAAATGTTAGAAACGCGTTGAAGTGATAGTATCTCTGTTGAAAGAGACTATGTGGATGAATCAAGTCGAATTTTTCCAAAAATTGTTGTTTATCCTACGGACTTTTCAGACGTTGAGTTAATAAATAAAAAGTAAAACAGTAACAAAAACGAAAAAAATTTTTTTTCCAATTATTTTTATTTAATAACGAGTAAAAAGGTTAAAGTCGGGCATGCCGACTATACAATACCCTACACCAGTCTGGTGTATTGTTTGGATCCGAAATTCGAATGGGTTAAAATGGGGCTTATGTCAAAATTTCCTATAATGTGAGTCAGCGCACCAAATTTCATTAAAATATCTTAATATTTGCGACCTGCAGTTTGTAACCAAGCCAATTTTGGGGGGACCCTTATATGGGCACTAGTTCTAAACATGGACCGATGTTCACCAAAATCAATAGGCTTCGTCTTTGGGCCAACATAGGTCTATGTACCAAATTTCATCAAAATATCATAATATTTGCGACCTGCAGCGTATAAACAGTATAATTTTGCTAGGACCCTTATATGGGCACTAGGTCTAAACATAGACCGATGTTCACCAAAATCAATAGGCTGCGTTATTGGGCCAATATAGGTCTGTGTATCAAATTTCATCAAAATATCTTAATATTTGCGACCTGCAGCGTATAAACATTATAATTTTGGTAGGACCCTTATATGGGCACTAGGTCTAAACATGGACCGATGTTCACCAAAATCAATAGGCTGCGTTATTGGCCCAATGTAGGTCTGTGTACCAAATTTCATCAAAATATCTTAATATTTACGACCTGCAGCGTATAAACAGTATAATTTTGATAGGACCCTTATATGGGCACTAGGTCTAAACATGGACCGATGGTCACCGAAATCAATAGGCTGCATTATTGGGCCAATATAGGTTTGTGTATCAAATTTCATCAAAATATCTTAATATTTGCGACCTGCAGCGTATAAACATTATAATTTTGGTAGGACCCTTATATGGGCACTAGGTCTAAACATGGACCGATGGTCACCGAAATCAATAGACTGCATTATTGGGCCAATATAGGTTTGTGTACCAAATTTTATCAAAATATCTTAATATTTACAACCTGCAGCATATAAACAGTATAATTTTGGTAGGACCCTTATATGGGCACTAGGTCTAAACATGGACCGATGGTCACCAAAATCAATAGGCTGCATTATTGGGCCAATATAGGTCTGTGTACCAAATTTCGTCAAAATATCTTAATATTTACGACCTGCAGCATATAAACAGTATAATTTTGGTAGGACCCTTATATGGGCACTAGGTCTAAACATGGACCGATGTTCACCAAAATCAATAGGCTGCATTATTGGGCCAATATAGGTCTGTGTACCAAATTTCATCGAAATATCTTAATATTTACGACCTGCAGCATATAAACAGTATAATTTTGGTAGGACCCTTATATGGCCACTAGGTCTAAACATGCACCGATGTTCAAAAAAATCAAACTTGTTCGTCCTTGGGCCAACATAGGTCTGCGTACCAAATTTCATCAAAATATCTTAATAGTTGCGACCTGTAGAGTGCGCACAAGATTGCATGGACAGACAGACAGACGGACGGACGGACGGACATCGTTAAATCGAAATAAAAAAAAATTCTGAACCGATCCGTATACTATAAGTTGGGTCTACGACCAATATTTTTTGGTGTTACAAACATCAGCACAAACTTATAATACCCTGACCACATAGTGGTGTAGGGTATAAAAATGTTTCATTGATTCAACGAACTCTTTCTTTTGGGACTTTCCAATAAAAAAAATCATTGTATAAATAACCCGGTGAAAAATGTTCATATACGCTCAAACATGTTCATATATGGTTTATGTATGGACACATATGAACAAATATGGATTTTTTATGAACATATATGGATTTTATATGAACATATATGGAAGTATATGTGATTCCATATATGGAAAAAATTTTATATACAGACATATATGGAAGCATCTGTTATTTCATATATGGAAATGGCACTCATATATGGACAAATATGAAAGTATATGTTATTTAATTTATGCAAAAGGGACTTGTATATGAACATATTTCGAAGAATACATTTTTCCATATATGTAAAAGGAACTCATATTTGGATAAATATGGAATTATATTTAATGCCATGAATAAAAAAAGGAACATATGTAGCGCCTAATTTGATAGATACATAAATTTATATCTATCGTACAACCTTATAATAAAGGTCAGCAACGTTCGCATGTATTCGCATATATTTAATAAATGTATATGTTCATATATGTCCATATATGAACATATACTTAGGTGTTAGCTCATTTTTCGGATCCATACATATATGGTTGAACCATAAATGTTCATATATGGACATTTTTCACCGGGAAACAAATTCATTAATACTATGCACAAAATTCTACCAGTGTGCAGCAAAATGATTGAAGGAACATATGTGTAGCGCCACAGCAACAAGCTAATATTTCAAGAGAACATTAAAAAAAATTCGAGCTGGCTTTACACACCTTTGGGAAGATTTGTTTTTGTGATAGTTTACTTTCTTTTGTGATCAATTTCTACACAAGATATTTAACAAAAAATTGTGATTACTAATTTCTCATATTTCCCATATTGCCCAAATAGTTTCCCCTATCGAATAAATATAAAGACATATAAATATAGTTTTTTTTACCATAATTAAGCAACTAAATAAATATTTACGATATTTTTTCTTTTCATATTTATGTAGTTCAACTTTTTTATGCTACACAAACAATTTGTCACAGGATATTAAAGACACGCGTTTGCATAAACAATTGTAAAGGATGAAATAAATGTATTTGTATTATCTACTAGGGATGCCAATCGGGATTGATATTTGAAAATCCCGGGATTCGGGATTTTGTATGAAATCCCGGGATCCCGAGATCGGGATCCCGGGATTTTCGGGACTACGGGATCCCGGGATTTAAATTTTCCATTATTTGTAAAAATTTTTATGTTATGTAACTAATTTTTTTATAGAATAAAGCGTTTTATAATTATTTAATAGTTGTTAATTAATAATGTGGTACATTTTATGAATATTGAAACATCTCAGTCAGAAATTGACAGTGGTACAAAAAATCAAGTACTTGCATACCACTGGGTAACCGCGATGTTAAAAATAAATAACTGGCAGAACACTCATTTGGGACGCTTTGCCAGCGTTTGCAAAAATCGTTTTGCCAGTATTTGTTTTACAAAACATCACGGCAGGGCAAAAAAAAGATACATATAAACTTTTTTTAAATTTTATTTTGGAAAATATAATTCCAAACCACCTATTTATTGGTTTTGGCAGAGTTTTGCCAAAGTTAAAAATTTTGTTTCTCCAGTACTTTTCCGGTGCTTTTTGAACTGCCGGTCCTTTTGTCTATTATATATTTGTTCCTTTTACTCCTGCAAGGAGCATAGGGCCGCCCTTTTGTCTATTGGCGTTATTTATTACTTACGCCCAGTATTTTGTAAGCAGATTTTAAAACAGATTCGTTGCGATAACCTTGCCCACTAAATCGTGTAATTACAGCAACAAAGTTATTTGGTTATCGTTATCAAATGTTTTCATGGAAGAATTCAAACTTACAGTCCCAGCCAAAACTTACAGTCCCAGTTTCAGAAATCGAATTTCGCTTGGAAGAATAAATCGGTAAAATAACAAACAAACTTGATTTTTCGCATGTATTACTCAAAAACTTAATATTGTTTACCAAAATTTCAAATTTTTCTGCAAAGTCTTTGCATAGTTTACTCGAATAATCTACTTAATTTATAATTTTACCAATGCCTTGGAATCAATTTCTTGTCAATATGAGAAAATTCAAGAAAAAACGTAGGTAATCTAAAATTGCTCACTTTGTTTATTTGCGTTTATATTAATATTAAAAAATAACAAAATCCCGGGATTTTTGAGAAATAATCCCGGGATTCGGGATTTTGCCAATCCCGAAAATCCCGGGATTTCGGGATTCGGGATTTCCCGTTTGGCATCCCTATTATCTACATACATTTTTTAGCAAACAAATTAACGCACAAACGATTTATTTGGTACAATAGAATATTAAAAAAAAAATATTCAGTCCAAAAAAAAAAAACAAAAAAAAAAAAAAAGGAATCGTTCAGCTAACTTAAAATGTCTTTATTATATTTCCGTTAACCATAAATATTGTATAAATACAACTTTTAGTAACGCATGTTGATACATTGTGTATTGTCAAATCATGGATAATTTTTTTTAATGGTTTTTTTATTCGGATCTCTTTATAAATTGACAAAAAATGTTTTATTTCTATTATGCTTATACTCCCACAAACACACATACATACATGTTTTATTGTGTCATTTGATCCTTTTTGTGTATTACAAACATGTTTATTTTTTTATTATTATCCCTAATAAAAACAAAAAAAATTGCAAAAGTCTTATTTTATTACCAAAGTAGCCTTTTTAAAAAGATTTTGGGGGTTAAAGGAAAAGAATTGAAATCATTTCATATTAATACTTTGATTTTTTTTATGGTATTTGTAATTTTCTTATGTGTGTGGACTTAGATAAGTTGGGTCATGTCTGTCAACATGTGTGAGTATGTGTGTTTTTGTTGTGATATATTATGCTGTTACATGTTTTAGCCATTTTTCTTCTCATTTATATGTGTGTCATTGATCCTTTTATATATAAAAGTTTAAGGTTAAATAAATACTAACGAATGGGCTCATTTAACAAAAGCTTAGTTTTGCATTATAAGATTACGGGAGAGATTTTAGAAAAAGGTTTTAAATAACCATAATGTGGGGATAATAGGCTTATGTAGAATTTTATTGGGGTTAGTGGGATTCATTTCAATCGCGGAACGTGCAAGGAAAATTAACTGAAACCTTCTTTAGATTTTTATAAAATTTATTGGCGACGTACCTTTTCTGTTTATATTTCAAAATTATAACACTGTGAGACAAATGATAGGGGTCGGAAAGGGTTCAAACTACCGGGGAAAGTTATATCGGTAAAAAAGAAGTTATACGTGTCCCGGCGTTTCGCTGGGTCACGTCTAGGAATCGAGATATATCGATTTGAAGTAAGTAACTATCATATAGGGGAAATTGTCACCTTTGGTGGTCTTTTTTTTGACATAACTCGAGAACCGCTAGTCCGATTTTGCTCAAACAATTTTAAAAAAATTAAAAATTACAATTCCTTTAATCTGTTCATATAACGTTTTTCTATATACTCAACAGTTTTGCCGGTAAAAATAAATGTATGAAGAAAAAAATATTTTTTGCCTAAAATAGAAAAAAAAAGTAATAAACAAAAGGTTATTTGATTTTTATGGTAGCGGTAACAAACTAAAAAACGGTAATATATGTGCGTGGACAATTAAAAGGAAAAAAGGAAAATGCACTTTTTTAATTATTTGGGTTTTTTCCGTTGGCTACCTGCATGATTTTGTTACACAAATTGCACCCACATTTATGAGTGGTCATGTTTTAGAACGTTTCGAAAAATTTAAAACGCACACAAATCAGGTATATAGCCACCCTTAAAAGATGCGCCAATTCATAAGTACCTCTCAGTAAAATATTGAAACTCACGTAGGTTTTATAGGTGTTCATTGATCGATTTTTGCCATTCAACAAGTGTCTCCGAATGCGTAAAGTACGATTTTTTTAAAGTGACGAAAAAGTAATAAAAGTATAAAACCGAAATGAGTGCAAATTGTACAGAAAATATCAATTTATTTTGTTACGTTACAAATACTGCATTACTCACTGAGCAAGTGGAGCGTGCTTTTAAACTTTATTTTGATTCCGAAATAATTCGCGGCGTTTCGTGGGCCCCAGACGAAATTTGTAAAACGTGCTACAATGCTCTTAACATGTGGATCCAAGGGAAACGCAGTTCAATTTCTTTTGGTGTACCAATGATTTAGACTGATCCACGAGAGCACAATTCCGATAACTGTTGCGCTTGCGCAAACAAAATATGTGGAGTAAATCGTAAAGGCCTTAAACGAAGAGTTTACATATCTGTTAGAAGTGCACAAATACCTCTACCGCATTCGGATGAAATACCAATTCCACCGCTTCCAAGTCCTGACAGAGAAACTTCTTTTTCTTTTGAAACAATGGATCAATAGGATTTCACCTATAAACCAACACCAGAAGCCGGCCCATCGAACAACATAATTCCAATATCACAAGCAAGAATGGACAAGATTGTTGCAGAATTAAACCTTTCTCAACGTGAAACAGAAAAACTTGCCCAGCTTTTGAAAGAAGGCAACAATTTGGAGCCTAATGTCAAAGTCACCGGATATCGAAGACGACATGATGAAGAAGAAGAATATACAATGGAAGTTTCCTCCGAGGGTAAGTCACAAAAATGAAGTTAACTGACTGATTAAAAACAATTGATTTTTTCCAGATGAAGACAGATCCTCATCCGATACAGACTCTGAACAAGTGGGCGAACCACCACGCAAGAAAGTAAAGGGCGCAAACAAACGAAAATAAGTTTTGCGTTCATCGATTTTTATAACCTATGTATTTATGTAATTACCTAATAATTACCTGTAAAAATTTTTAATTTTACGTGTTAATAATAAATAATATATAATAAATATTATCCAAACTCATTGAAACATAAAATCAATATTCTTATCAAAATGAGATACCTTCACTTAATTGTGAATAAAAGCGAAACGCGTCCATCGATTTTCATGATCTATGTCTCATTTTGTTTAAAGGTTATGTGACTTTGCGTGAAAGTAATACGACTTGCCTTTTTTCCGTTTTGGATTTTTTATGAATTTAAAAAATAAAAAATTTAATATTTTAGGCAAAAAATATTTTTTTTCTTCATACATTTATTTTTACCGGCAAAACTGTTGAGTATATAGAAAAACGTTATATGAACTGATTAAAGGAATTGTAATTTTTAATTTTTTTAAAATTGTTTGAGCAAAATCGGACTAGTGGTTCTCGAGTTATGTCAAAAAAAGACCACCAAAGGTGACAATTTCCCCTATATGATAGTTACTAACTTCAAATCGATATATCTCGATTCATAGATGTGACCCAGCCAAACGCCGGGACACGTATAACTTGTTTTTGACCGATATAACATTTCCCGTTGGTTTCATCCCATCCCGATTTTGACTGTCGCATAGTGTTATTAATAATAACACTGTGCAACAATATGAAAGTAAGACCATGACTTTCGGTCGTAGACGATTCTTGCACTAGACGAATGTTTAATGTTAGTATAGCTAAAACCGTTAAGATTTTCGCGCTATAAAATTTTAGCCTGAGGTTCACGAATTTTCCTATACAATAGTCCGGAAACTCTAAGGAAAGCAACATGGAAAGATTATGGCAATGGTACACTCTAATTATTTTGTGTTTAAATTTACCGAACTTATAGTAGGAAACTGTACTCCTACTATAAATATGATAAATTTACTCCCACTGCGGGAAAAAAATAATTACACACAAAATACATAAATTTGCATTGAGAGAGCGTAAAATAATTTCAAATTTTATAATTTTTGTGCGTAAATTTACCAAAAAAAAAAATACGTAATATCAAGAATAAAAGAATAAAGTTATTTTTAATATATTATATCAACAATAAATGTTATAGCAATATTTAAACATAATACGATAGTCATATTCTGTGGAGATTTTTCTCCCGAAACACATTAGATTCTGATTAATTTTTCTAAATGAAAAAGCCTCAAATTCTGAGTACTTTTGCATATAGGAAAGCCTTAGATTCTGAGCACTTTTTCGTAAAAAACATCATATAATGAAAATTTTGTCCTACAAAAAAACTATTTCCTTGTGAAAGGAACTACATTATATATAATTTTTTTTCTACAGAAAAACATCAGATTCACACGATTTTTTCTATAAAAAAAACTTCAGATTTTGAGGACTTTCTCTATGGAATGTCTCAAATTTAGCTAACTTTTTTTCCATAGGAAATAAAGTGAGTGATATTGTGTTAAAAAAAAGTAATCACAATTCGGTGGTTTTCTTAAAGAAAAAGTTCTGAAAATCCTCAATAAAACTGCTCAGAATTGAAGCGTTTTTCTTTAGGAAAAAGTATGTGTTCATGAAAGTTTTTGTCAAAAGTGTTTTTTAACAAAAAGTAGTTTCTTCTGTTAAAATCTGAGTAAAAATTACTTCAATATTCACGGTAAATACCATGAATGTTGAAAAGAATTCCCGATTCCCGGGAGTTAAAAAATGTCGGAAATTTGAAAACTCTAAATTTGGCTTAATTAATTGTCAAATTTCCATATAAAAAAAAAACGAAACCGCACGGTTGTATCTCAACTCTTAAATGTAAAATCTACTTATACAAAAAGAATCGCAACCGTAATGGAAACAAAATTTTGTTCGTTTTTTAAAATTGTCATTTTACAACATAGACTGTATCTCGAAAACTGAGCGTGAGAGCGCAAAACGGGCAACATTTTTACAATCTCGGCAAAGATGCAAAAATCATTTTTATGAATCAGCCACAAAGTGTATTAAATATTCATTTTGAATTTAGTGGTTTTTTAAAAACTGCATAAATTTGAAATTCGAAAAATCGCTTTCTTATAAATCAAAATGCTTCTCGGCGGGAGCTAGGTTTTCATTTTAGACCCATAGTTTCTTCGGGTAGTTTTCTTAGAATTTAGTGTAGATCATGTTTCTGCTATACGTTTCATTTTTTTCGGACCCATACAAATTGACCCACCCTAATGAATAAATTAACTAACTCTGACCATAAAAATTTTGTTTCATCGTTCCACTCCCTACTGTTTCCTGTAGTGGTTACGAATCAGGATACAATAAAATTCAATATCTATATTTTTTAATGTTTTTAACAAGCCTGCTAAATTGTTGCTCAAATATGGTAACTGTCATTTACGACTCCTGCTTAATTTAAAATAAATTCAATTAAAAAGTCTATTAGTAAGTCCATTCGCTCATTTACTTTTAATGAGGCAAATTTTAAGGCTCTCTGATATTGTTTTAAACAGAAAGAGCCGGAGCTAGCGAACTGATACCATCCCTGCATTTTATATTAAAAGATTTATGCCCAGCATCATTGATTGAAACTTTTGTACTCATACATATATAAAAATTATTTCTTATGAAATAATCTCTGTAATATTCAAAACCCTCCTAAAATATTATTGCTTTGTACAATTAACATTTGAAAACAATGTATTGAAAGGGTGTGTGTGAAGCATGAGAAATAGACATTTAACCTAAAATCCTTGCAAAAAAGGATATCCTCTTGTCATGTTGTATAATATGGATACATAAAAAATTGAAACAAATAAAAAATCACAAAGTTAAAGTACTTAAAAGAAAAAGTTCCCTGCTAAAGATGCAAAAAAAATCACACATTTTTATAGGGTTGATATTAAGCACTTCGATAGAAAGGGTCTCGATAATCATACAAAAAACAAACCTATCCAAAAAGGGTGGTTATGAAACTTATGTGTGAAGAAAGGATTTTTTACATATATTACAGCTGAAGCGGATAGTGATACGATGTTGATGATGTTGTTGATTTGATGGCCACTTAAAAGTGTATTAAGCGAAAATTATGGGTTACGCTTCGTATGGAAATTATTTTTTGTTTGTTTAAATATTGATTTATGGTTATTTACAAACATTTATGGTTTTAAATTATATTAACCAAAAAAGTATTTTAGAAATTCTAAAAAATTGTCCTAATGTAAAGCACAAACTTTAAAATTTGAAAAACAATCTTAAAAATTAAAAAATTTGTGAGATTAGAATTGATTTGTACACTAATAGAAGAAAGACTGTTAAAATTTTTAGTAAAAACTAATAAAATTTTGTTAAAAATTACTTTGCAAGAAAAACTGCTGAAATAAGCACAACATTTTAATTAAATTTTAGTAAGATGGGAACAGCAAAAATAAAAATTTGACAACTTTTTTTGTAATTTTTTTGATTTATTTGTTATTTTTTATTAACTAAAATTAAACTCAAATATAACTAAAATTCTGTTTATTCAAAAGTTTCATTTTTGCTGTTCTTATCTTATTAAAATTTTGCAAAAATAATCTGCTAATTTCAGCAGTTTTCTTATGGTACACTAATAGGAAAAGTCCATAAAAAATTATATAAAATTACTAAAAATTACTAGATTATATTTGCTATATATTAGTAATATAGTACCAGCAAAAATAAATCTGTTAAATGTACAGAATTTTAGTTATATTTGAGTTAAATTTTTGTAAATGGCAAATAGCAAATTAACCTGCTAACTGCAGGAAAAAATTTTGATAAATAATTAGTAGCTTAAAAAATAAAAAAAAAATTTAATTTTCGAAGTTTTTTTCGATTTTTTTTTAAATGCAAATAAAAATCGAGCCTTTTGAAAACAGCAGTTTACAATTTTTTTAGCAAATATTTCTGCTGATTTTAGCAATATAGACTGCTATTTGCATTCAACTTAATTTAGCATAAAAATATAAAATTTTTTGTAGATATAACAGTTTATTTTTGCTATCTTTAGTCTACTAGTATTTAGCAAAATTTTCTGCAGATTTTACAGTACAATTTGTTATTTGCAAAGTTAGCTTAAATATAAATAAGGTTAGCTTAAATATAACTAAAATTCTGTAAATTTAACAGTTTTAATTTTTCTGTTCTTACTTTACTAGTATTTAGCAAGAAAAAATTTGCTAATTTTAGCCGTTTTCGTTTTTTTCATTTTTAACTATTTTTAGTAACTTTTTCTGCTATTTTTACAAATTTATTTCTATGAATGTAGTTTTTAGTAGCTTAAACTAAAAATTTTACAGCCTTTCTTCTATTAGTGTACCACTCTCGTTTTCTTATTGCAAAACCTATTATTCGTTAATATCAATGTGTTATAACATCTATAAATTAACTTATACCCTAAATCATTTATGTCAACCTGTCTTTTTAGATGTTAAAAGCATTTCAATAAAATTTACATTTTTAAATTTATTTAATTTATATTTTTTTTGAAAATATATATGTACATAATAATCATTAATTAATTTTAACTCTTAAATTTTTTTAATTTTATAAAAAATAGACCTTTTAACAACCAAAAAAAAAAAGCCAAAATTTAAATAAAGCCATTAACAAAACATCAAAATACAAAATAAACACAATACAAAAGAGGACAAAAAGACTGACAAAAGGTAATAATAAATGTTTTCACGCTTTAAATGTGTTAAGAATAGCATTTAAACATGTTATCTTCTTCTTTTCGTTCGATACTTAATAAAATATTTATTTATTTTTATTTTTTTTATTTCGAAATATTATAAGATCATTTTGCCAAACAGTCTTTTGTTGCGAGAAACTATCGAAACTAAAAAAAAACACATAAAATACGTGATTTCACTTAAGATTTGAGTGTAAAAAAAAAGCTAAAAGTTGTATATTTTTAGTAACTAAAGATGAACCATTTTAAAATATTCAATGTTTCCATTCAACAATCAAATGGTTGAACGATAAGCAGAGAACGTTTAAAAACAATTTTAAAGTCATTTATAAAATTAAGAAAATTCAATACAACAACAACAACAACAACAACAACAAAAAGCTACATATAATAAAAATTCCAAAAATGATCTTTACGATTAGGAGAACAAATTAAAGCCAACACCATGTAGACTTTAGATGTGTGTAGACACGTGTCTTAAAAGGGTCCCCCAAAAAAGCATATATCCAAATTAGAGTGACACTTATATTTTAACTAAAGTAAGTAGAGAGTCAAGTAAAATAGCTGGTACATACCCAGTAAGAAATCGCCAGTGGTACAAAATATCAAGCACTGGCATACCACTGGGTAACCACGGTATTAAAATTAAATGACTGGCAGAACACTCATTTGGGACGCTTTGCCAGCGTTTGCGAAAAGCGTTTTACCAGTATTTGTTTTACAAAAATTTCGGTGGTTTATAAAAAAAACCACTGGCAAAGAATTGGCTTAGAGTGATATGCCAAGGTTTGCAACCAGTGGTTTTCCAGTGCTACCTAGCCTAGCCAGGCGTACAAAAATCAATTCACCAATGAAACCAATGATTTTATAAAAATGCTGACGCTTCGTTAAAAAATGTTTGTTTCCGGGTTCAAATCCGGTTGCAAGGAAAAAAATTTTTTTTTTTTGATTTTTTTTAATTTAAAATTTTTTTTGTTTTATAAAATCAATTTTTTTGTTTGTGGGAAAGCTCCTTCAAGACCAACTTTTTTTTGCCCTCCCAACACTGGCATACTAGTTACAAAAAATTGTTTGCCAGTACTAGCATTTTGGCACAGCCAGTAGTTGTCCAGCTATTATCACTCATTTATGTGTTTAGCCATTAAATATTATATGTCTCGTTAGCTCAGTGGGTAGAGCAATCGTCTGCCAATCTGACGGCCTGGGTTCAAATCACGGCAGGACCAAAAAAAATACATATGAACTTTTTTTTAATTTTATTTTGGATAATATATTTCCAGACCACCTATTTATTGGTTTTGCCAGCGTTTTGCCAACGTTTAAAAATTTTGTTCCTCCAGTGCTTTTCCGGCACTTTTTGAACAGCCGGTCCTTTTGTCTAATGATGTTATCATTTTGGGAATGGGAAAGCACTTTTTGCCAGTACTTGTACCACCTGTTAAAGTGCTTTGCAACCGCTTTCCCGTTTGTATTTTTCTGACTGGGTATTTATAAAGTCAAATAGTTTGGTAAACTATGTAGGTGATCCAAATTTGCATTCGTTTAATATTCGGTTTTTAACAAACCCATTGAGAACCCAATTTGTTTTTATTTATGTTTTAAAAAGTTATTGGTTTCCTTCTAGCACCCGAGTTCGAAGGAATTACTTGGATAGCCACCTGAATATCCATAAAGATCGTCGTATTTCCAGTAATTCCTTCAATTTTTATAAACTAAATGCATTCCGTAATTGTGCTGATATCCGCCTACACCCAAAGAAAAATAATCTTTGGGATGACCATATTCAAAGAGCATCATATATTTTTGGGTTTATGATTGCGACCAATCACATTATGAAAAAGTTGTGACAATCATACTCTTTGAAAATCACAATAATTTCGTAACAATATCAATAGTGAATGAAATCTGATGTTTTTAGAGAAAAAAATTCTGTAATAGTATAGTAGATTTTTAGTAACCATGTGGAAATCGAAATATACATATTTGAACACACATGATCATACATTGACTTGTATATGACCATACATGGGCATACATACGACCATGTCTAGTTCGATGTGTGACCATACATGATCTCATATATTTCCGTATATCTTTGAATTCGGTATATGACCGTACATAACCATATATACTCATACATTATTCACATATGCTCATATATGACCATATATGGGCATATAGCTCCATATACCCTCAAATTTCGGATCCAAAGGTATATGGAATTATATGAGATCATGTATGATCATACATTGAACTATGCATGGATCTATATGGCTATTTATACACTTGCATGATCACATACGGGCCAATTTATGATCATGTATGTTCATATATATTTCGATTTTACCGGCAAAACTGTTGAGTATATAGAAAAACGTTATATGAACAGATTAAAGGAATTGTAATTTTTAATTTTTTTAAAATTGTTTGAGCAAAATCGGACTAGTGGTTTTCGAGTTATGTCAAAAAAAAAAGACCACCAAAGGTCAAATCGATATATCTCGATTCCTAGGGGTGACCCAGCGAAACGCCGGGACACGTATAACTTCTTTTTTACCGATATAACTTTCCCCGGTAGTTTGAACCCTTCCCGATCACTGACCCCTACCATTTGTCTCACAGTGTAGTTGGCGAAACTATGCCAATGATTGTGGACATGATCTCTCTAAATTCAGATAGTAAAATGATTGTAATCAGAAGACAGGACATGGTTATCCAGATAATATATGATTGTAGATGAAAGAATAACATGATAACAGAAAAAAGTGAGATTTTAACTAAACAAATGATTATGGCTGACCATATTATGGGTATGGTATGATTCACTGGGCCCTATGTTCCACTGGGAATTAAAGGATTAAATATATATATGATTCATACATCAATAATTTGATTTCAACAACCAACAATGCTAGAAGAGAAAATAGTTTTGTAGCCGTGATCATATTGCAAAGAAATATTTTCTCTGTGTGTGAAACACGGTATTATAATTCGGGAGGGAAAGCATTTTCCAGCAGAAAAGTCACAGCTATAATTCTGTACTGTTCTTCGAATCATTTGTATAGAAGTGAATGCCTGGATTGTACCTCAAAAAGGCACGTTTTTGAACATTGCAATTTTTCAGCTCGAAAAGATTCCATCACAATTTAATTCTGCGATATTTTATACCGTTAACTCGTCTAAGAACTTCCGGTAGTTAATTTTACTATTGCCACAAATCCAGCCGGCAATTTCAATTAATTAATTGGTTCTATTTTTTTTAAATTTTCGACACTCAAAAAAATAAGTTACCCATGTGAAAATCGAAATATATATGAACATACATTATCATACATTGACTAGTATATGATCATGCATAGGCATACATGATCATATACGTCAATGCATAGTTCAATGTATGACCATACATTATCTCATATATTTCCATATATCTTCGGATCCGAAATTTGAGGGTATATGGCCATATATGATCATATATGAGCATACATGAATCATATGTGAGCATATATGGTCATATATGAACATGTACGGTCATATACCCTCAAATTTCGGATCCGAAGATATATGGAAATATATGAGATAATATATGGTCATACATTGAACTATGCAATGACGTATATGATCATGAATGCCTCTGCATGATCATATACTAGTCAATGTATGATCATGTGCGTTCATATATATTTCGATTTTCACATGGGTAGTAGAAAAATTTGTAAAAAGTCTTGTATGTATATAGTATACTAGTTTTCAGAAACTTTTTTGCTGAAATTGTATTTTCAGTAAAAGTTTTAGTTAAATTTGTTTAGCACTAAACTAATTTTCAACTAATGTTTCAATAATTTCTTTTGCTACCAAAATTGTGCTCATCAACAATCTAATAAATACAGCCGTGAAAGATTTTTGTATCTAAGTTAAAAATAATGGTCTGCTAAATTTAGGTAAGCTAAATTTTACATTCTGCTAAATATACGTACAATTGTAGTTAAATTAGCTAGGAAATTTGAGCTGAATTCAGCAGAAATTTTACCTTATTTAACTACAAATTTCTGTTAAAATTTCGACTTCCGGGATCTGACCGTAGACGGGCCCATATTTATTATTGGGAGTATATGTGTCTGATAAGGGTTACTTTATAGGTACAGAGTGACAAATTTTTGTCCATTTTGCTCTATCTCGCTTAATTTCCGAGATACAAACTATTTTACGATCTTATAATAAAAAAAAATAAAATATAGCGTCATCACTATATGATATTGATAGCAGAGGCACAAAACTATAACAATTAGAAAATAATCGTGGTTTAAATTAGCTGAAAAATTTGTAAAGTTAAGAAACACAAATTACTAAAAATTAGCATGCAAAGTTAGTTCAAATACGGCTCAAAGTAGTTTAGCATTACAACTAGATTTACAAAAAATATTAGTTCAATCCTAAATTTGAAGACAAAAAAACAGGAAAATTAGTTCAATAGAATCAGAACGCGTTTAACAGACTTTTGTACTAAAATTTTTTATGAGTGTAGGAAACGGAACTCATCATATTCGTTTTCCGAGTTCGGATTTACGTAATGTCTCCATGGCGTAGCCCAGCTGTATGACAGTTCGAGTGCTTCTGAAGCCCCCCTACTCAGACGTTTAGGTTTTTTTCCCCTAAAGAGTATCGCCAGATCGTCTGCATAGCAGACAGATTGTTAACTTACACTAATTATTGTGGTCACCCATAGGAGTGGTGAAACAATGCAAACCTATGGAGTCCCCCGGCAGACCCTGTCTCAATTACAGACGCCGTTGACCTGTAAGTTCAACGTTAACCGTTGACCATCTGTTCTCTAGAATTTGACCGCTCCGGTCTATAAGAGTCCGGTCAATCTCAAACTGGTCTAGGGACCGGATACCCATTTGGGTCGAGGCATTATTAAATGCTCCCTCTATATTAATAAATATACCCAGAGTGCACAGAAAAAATTAAAAAAGATTTTCAATTACGAAATTGATAATATCAATTATATTTTTTAATTTTGCAGCTAACACGCAAATGATACTATCAATTACTAAAGTTGTGTGCGAACAATTAACCAATTAAAATATTTAATTGATTCATTTAAATATTTATTTAAAAAAAAATATTTGAAACAAATCTTTCATTAGATGATTTAAGCTAATTATTTTTTGTGTGTATAAACATGTCTAAATAACGTGGTAAATCCCCTCATGAAAGGCAGTTTAAATTCGCGTGTTCCTTGACTCTAAGCAACTCGCTAGGAATTTGAACATTAACCAAGTCATCCAAGATTCGGTTCATGGCTTTCAGCAATACTGATGTCAGGATTATCGTTTGGTAAGCTATTGGGTTTGCATGGCTATCTGTTCTGGCTTTGGTATGAAGTCAACTTTCGCCTCCTACACTCATAGAAATAAATCTGTAAAAATAGCAGAAAAAGTTACTAAAAATTAGTTAAAAATGATGCTGCAGAAAAAACTGCTAAAATTAGCAGATTTTTTCACTAAATACTAGTAAAATGAGAACAGCAAAATTAAAACTGTTAAATTTACAGAATTTTAGTTATATTTAAGCTAAATTTTAGTTAATTGAAAATAGCAAATTGTACTGTAAAATCTGCAGAAAATTTTACTAAATATTTGTAGACTAAAACGAGTAAAAAGGTTAAAGTCGGGCATGCCGACTATACAATACCCTACACCAGTCTGGTTAAAAGCCAACTAATGTTTGGATCCGAAATTCGAATGGGTTAAAATGGGACTTGTGTCAAGATGTTCTATAATGTGAGTCAGCGAACCAAATTTCATTAAAATATCTTAATATTTGCGACCTGCAGTTTGTAACCAAGCCAATTTTGGGGGGACCTTATATGGGTACTAGGTCTAAACATGGACCGATGTGCACCAAAATCAATAGGCTTCGTCCTTGGGCCAACATAGGTCTGTGTACCAAATTTCATCAAAATATCTTAATATTTGCGACCTGCTGCGTATAAACAATATAATTTTGGGAGGACCATTATATGGGCACTAGGTCTAAACATGGACCCGTGTTAACCAAAATCAATAGGTTTCTTCCTTGGGCTGACATAGGTCGGTGTACCAAATTTCATCATAATATCTTAATATTTGCGACCTGCAGCGTATAAACAGTATAATTTTGGTAGGACCCTTATATGGGCACTAGCTCTAAACATGGACCGATGTTCACCAAAATCAAATGGCTTCGTCCTAGTGCCCATATAAGGGTCCTCACAAAATTATATTGTTTATACGGTGCAGGTCGCAAATATTAATATATTTTGATGAAATTTGGTACACAGACCTATGCTGGCGCAAGGACGAAGCCTATTGATTTTGGTGAACATCGGTCCATGTTTAGACCTAGTGCCCATATAAGGGTCCCCCCAAAATTGGCTTGGTTACAAGCTGCAGGTCGCAAATATTAAGATATTTTAATGAAATTTGGTGCGCTGACTCACATTATAGAAAATTTTGACAAGCCCCATTTTAACCCATTCGAATTTCGAATCCAATCATTAGTTGGCTTTTAACCAGACTGGTGTAGGGTATTGTATAGTCGGCATGCCCGACTTTAACCTTTTTACTCGTTTTAAGCTAAATTTAGTCGAATGCAAATAGCAGTTTATTGTGCTAAAATCAGCAGAAATATTTGCTAAAAAATTGTAAACTGCTGTTTTCAAAAGGCTCGATTTTCATTTTCATTTAAAAAAAAACAAAAACAAAACTTCGAAAATTTTAAATTTTTTGATGATTTTTTAGGCTACTAATTATTTAGCAAAATTTTTTGCTGATTTTAGCAGGTTAATTTGCTATTCTCCATTTACAAAAATTTAGCTCTGTCTATTTAACAGTTATTTTTTTGCTGATCCTATATTACTAGCAGTTTTTTTCTGCAGCATCATTTTTAATTCATTTTTAGTAGTTTTAACTAATTTTTTTACGGACTTTTTTCTATTAGTGTACTATAACCATAATATATGCTAAATTTAGACATGCAGAGAAAATATTCGGCAGATGTATATCAATCAGCTTAAGGGTCTGGTGCAATAGAGCAGGAAATTTCGGTAACGGTATTTGAAGGTGAACGGTATTTTGATTATTTCGGTAATGGTAATTAACAAGAGCAGAGAATTAAAAATAACAGTATTTTAAGGATAACGGTATTTCATATATTTCAGTAAAGATATTTTAAGGGTATCGATATTTCATTTCATCGCTATCGGTATTTTAAGGATAACGGTATTTGGGTTTCTTCGGTAAAGGTAATTTAAGGGTAACGGTAGTCAGTTTAAAGAGTTTTCCTCCTATAGCCATATTTAAGCGGTATTGCCTGCCATCCCTTTAAAAAGTTCATGAGATTTACATTGAGAAAATTATGCCCTAAAATTTTTCCAATTTGTAGGAACATAACTGTTTTAATTTCGATCCTACCAAGATTAGTATGAGCTGTTTTTATTTCAAATTTCCACATAAATGTCACCCTACTTCACCAAATGAATATGATTACATTAACATTGATTCGTTCAACATAACTGATTGTAAATTAAGAAAGCAGTTTAATATTTACCATGAAAAAAAAACGTTTAAAGATGCTTAAGTGGTTTTAACACTTTACACTTAATTTTTGTATTAATGGCGTTAAAACAATTTAAAAGGTTTAACTTTTGTTGTTAATATATAATTTTTTGTTTTTTTTTTATATAAAAAAACTGTGATTTGTTTTCTTAATTAAATTGATTCTTGTACCCTACACCAGGGTTAAGGGTAGTTATAATCAATTTGCTAAGGCTGACATGACACTTTTTAGACAATTTTCAACACAAAAACCGTTACAGACTTTCAAAAGAAAATAAAATAATTTAGATTAATATTTATGACTTAGGTTTACTCTACACTACTTTTGTTTGCACAAAGTTGCTATTTCTTAAATATTTTCTGGTAATATGGCAAAAAATTTAAAGTAATTTTAATATTGAAACCAAATTCTTATTGTAAATAGTAATCTTAAAGCCTTTAGGGTATGTCGATACCGCACTTGATCAACAAGAGGGTATTAACTCAAAATTTTTAAATTTTCAAGAGAATTTGAAAATTCGAATACATCATAGTAATCAAATTCCATTTGACAATATATTTACATTGTTTTTCTTTTAAATTTTTCCAATTATTGAAAACAATCTATTTTTTGAGTTAATACCATTTTTCTGATACTTTTTGTTGATATAAAGGTAGTCACTACACTATCACGAAAATGGTCTCAAATGTGGTTTTCGAGGATGAAAGAGTAATAAGGAATACGTTGAAATTTTTACAGTAGATAGATATTCGAGCAATTCCATATGAAAGCGATCACCTTTTGGACGACCCCTCTCCGATTCTAAAATAAATAGTCTCAATCGATTGCCCAGCAAAAAATAATGTACCTACATATTTTTTTTTTTTTTATAGTGACTGGTTTAGTGGTGGTGTACACCACTGTCATGTGACAAAATTGAAGAATTCTTCATAAGGGACCTCATTGAAAGTTGTTTTAAAAAAAAAAACTACTAAAGCGATCGCAACGAGTGATAGCTCGTTGGAAAGGTATTGAATCAGGCTTTAATTGAAAAATAAAATTTTCCTAATTTTTATCAGAAATTTACCTTTTTTCCCATGAAAATTAAATTTTCCGATTTTCCACAGAAGCTCCTAAATTTTCCGGCTAATTTTTTTTTTTTGGATTCCTCATAAGTTTTGCTTTAAGAATCAGCAATAAAAAAATGGGCCCCGACTCCTTGTTTGGACAGGAGAGGAGCATTTAAGAGACCACCTTGTTCTCATTGTTTTTATATTTTTTATAATTGAATTATTTGTAATTATTTAACATTATTTTATTTTATTATTAACAATACATTTTAAAAATTATTTTACAGTTAAAAATACATTTATGAAGAAAAAATCTTTCTTATTTTGCTGCTTATACTTAATTACAATATTTATTAAAAATTTCAATTGTCTTGGCATCATTATAAAATTAAAGTAACTTTAAATTTAGCACGTCGGCAGACGAAGAGTACCGCTTTACATTAATTGACATATCAGAAATATTTGGTATGAAGCAATGAAACTTTTGCGTTCCAGTTATAGTTTTGACATTATTATATCTGTTTTGAATTCTTCGCTCCATGGCATCGTGTTCTTTTTGAGTGCATAAAACTGTGTTAATGGCAATTTCCTTGCTTTGAATCCACGAAAACAAATGTTGTACATTTAAGATCTGGTCAGTATATGGCCTTTGCAAACTTGCCTTAGTCGCCATGCGTTTTAGGGTTCCCCCTAACGCATCGCATGGGCCCTTACCGTGGGACGTCGCAAAAAAGTGCCACTCGACCTTGCAGTTTTGTTCTTCTTCAATTATGCAAAGATTGTAAAAATTTTTTTTATTCTTGTACTGAGAAGCCGCGCCGTCTGAGAAAAACGTTACTTTGTCGATTGCATCGAATTTTGATCTTAAGAATTCAAACAGTTTCATTTGAAATAAATAAACGGACACATAATTATGAGCTAAACTCTCCGCGACAACAACAAGGCTTACGGTCTGTAGTTCGTTATCTTCGTTTTTGAAATAAATGCAAAAAGGATGCACCGTGCACTGGTCGTTTGCCCAGTGATAAGCCTGAATTTCATCCTGAATGAGAAAAGTGTAATTCTCGGCAAAGTCGCTTATCACAATGAATTCATTTTGGGCTAATTTCTCCTTACTTTCCTTTAGAAATTTGGATTGCATCTCGGATATGAAATGGTGCGCCTTCAGTTCATTCAACTTGAATCCGAATTCCTCGATGAATTCCGGAATCTGCTTTACCACGGTCTCAAGGGAACATCTGCCGCTGCTAATTATCCACTGTTTGAAATGCACCTCCTGATTTAACAGCTGTTCAAACTTTTCCGCCAAATATTGCTCTAGCTCGTCAATCTTCGGACAATTGTCGCATTTGGACAGATGACAATTTTCCGTGGGGTATGCGCACAACGACTTCGACAGAAGGTCCCTATATGTTTCAATTTCACCGTGAAATACTTTCAATTTCTTGCATGGAAAGAACATTAATTTGATGTTTTGATGAAACATGCAAACGCAGAATGAATGCGTTCCGTGCCTGTCTAATGCCAGCACGCATTCTTTTGGTCGTAGGATGGCAAACTTAGAAAATCCCACTTTTTCTGCTGGGTATTTCTCTTTGAACTGATGGTATGCTTCAGATAGATTACATAATAATAATCTGCGCTGCTTGTGTACTTTTTCTCCATCTTCACGTGTGATAACATAGTCACGTGTACCTGGGCAGGCGCGGCTGTTGTCATCATTGCAGTAAAAATCTTGAATCAATTTCACCGTTGCTTCGCTGAGGGTCCTTGAGCCAAATTTCTTGGTGGGAGTCGCCAATATGCCCTTCTGTCGAAATAATTCTTTGCTTCTTCTCGCGAGGTAAAAAGATGTTTGAAACTGTTCAGAAATCTTGCGTATAGACCATGATTGAGGCAGCACAGATAAAATGAGATATTTCTCCGGAAAAGTGGTCGCTAAATTCAATTTTCTTTTCAACTGCTCAATCATTTGTTTGCCGTCATCTGCTTGACTGCATTCGTTATCAGAGCCTTCATCAAATATTGTCGCGATTGCACTCATAACCTTGCCTTTTTTTTCTTTCCTGTATTTTTCACTTCGCAACTTTCTTTTTGTAATAGGCGATTCACCTAAAGTGGTAATAGCCTCATTCAAAGGACTCAAAGACATATTGACCATCGGAATGTCTGCCTCACTATCAGATGAAACATTTTGTTCAATTGTCATTTCACTCTCGGATTGTGGTTGCATTTGTTTCAATGCATTTGCTTGTTGAGACAAATCGATTTTACACTTGGGGCAAATGAATTCTGCTTCTTCACCGTATTGTATATTTAATTAATTCATGTATCGCTTCGAAACACAAGTTAATTTTAATACTTTTATTTTTTTCGAACGATGTCCACTCTTGTTAAACGGATTGCAGCAAAATTTATTCATTTTACTTTAAATTGTCTTTACAGCTTCACTCTTTACTTTACAAAAAAAACACTTTAACACTTTCACGTTTAGTATTCAACTAAAATTTGACTCAGAGTGTGTGAAGTATTTATATTTATTTTTTGGTAAAAAATAGGTAAAAAAAAAATAAGCGATATTTGCTTTTCTTTAATAGGAAAATTTGCGTGAACTACTGGTCATAAAATGTTTTTTAAAGAGGGACTTAATTGGTTACTGCCAATAAGCCGACCACAGTTCATAAAATGTTTTGTAAATTTTTTAAATTACCAGGTAATAAATATTTCGCCATATTTATGGAAAATCCGTGTTTTATGACTTGTTTCTGCACGTGTCCTTTTAGGCGAAATATTTATTACCTGTTAATTTAAAAAATTTACAAAACATTTTATGACCTGTAGCCTCAGTCGGGTTTGGTGTGCCATTACATGCCACTGCTGCTATTATCCATGGATTTATGGCCGATCTTGTGAAGGCAGGCAGACCATATTCACTACACACTCAACTTGGGGCTCTTAAAAAAAATTGATTTTTTCTTCATAAATGTAATTTTAACTGTAAAATAATTTTTAAAATGTATTTTTAATAATAAAATAAAATAATGTTAAATAATTACAAATAATTCAATTATAAAAAATATAAAAACAATGAGAACAAGGTGGTCTCTTAAATGCTCCTCTCCTGTCCAAACAAGGAGTCGGGGCCCATTTTTTTATTGCTGATTCTTAAAGCAAAAATTATGAGGAATCCAAAAAAAAAAAATTAGCCGGAAAATTTAGGAGCTTCTGTGGAAAATCGGAAAATTTAATTTTCAATGGAAAATTTAATTTTCATGGAAAAAAAGGTAAATTTCTGAGAAAAATTAGGAAAATTTTATTTTTCAATTAAAGCCTGATTCAATACCTTTCCAACGAGCTATCACTCGTTGCGATCGCTTTTAAACAACTTTCAATGAGGTCCCTTATGAAGAATTCTTCAATTTTGTCACATGACAGTGGTGTACACCACCACTAAACCAGTCACTATAAAAAAAAAAAAATATGTAGGTACATTATTTTTTGCTGGGCAATCGATTGAGACTATTTATTTTAAAATCGGAGAGGGGTCGTCCAAAAATTTGCCAATTTTGATCGTTTTCATATGGAATTGCTCATTCATGTTGTAGTTGATTTCTTGCCAAAAGTGAAATTCTAAAAATGTTGAGTTAATACCCTCTTGTTGATCCAGTGCGATATGTGCAATGAAAATTTTACTCATATGCCTACCTTATTGCCACCAAATGTCAATTTGATTGTTTATGTGCATACACTCACAATATATTTTCCATAACCGATTGAGGTTTATTTAAAAAGTAATAGGTAAAGTTTATTTTCAATTGAAGAATCAATTAAAATACATTGAAACATATTGTTTAACTTCTTTTGTCTATCAATAAAAAACAAACTACTAAAAAATATGTATCATCTGTAGGAGTTGTTATTTTCAGTGAAATATTCTATTTTTAGATTTCTATTTTTAGAAAAAATAATTTAAATAATTTAAAACAAAAAATTCAAATATTTTCGGTTTCCTTTTTTGTTAAAATAGTTTGTTTATATACAAAATTATTTCAATTCAAATTACAAGAAATTCTTTACTCATACACACAAACATAGCCAATAAAAATATGAACGTATGTGTTGTGTATGGTGTAGTGTTTTGAAAATTAAGCAAAAAAAAAACTTTCAAATATGAAAAACAAACCTCAAAATCGTTTTTTACGTTTTGTCAGTTAAAAATTGGTGATTGTTTTAATAGACTTTTCAATTATTTTTATTTCTTTTATGGATTGTTTAAACAATGCTTGAAAATAAATAACAAAATGGTTTGCATATAATGAACAATCAGTAGTCCTTTTTTTAATTGTGTTTTCAATTAATTTAATATGTATTTTAGGTTGTTTTTAATGATAAAATATTGTGAGTGTATATATGTACATTAGACCGTACCTCAAAAAAAAGTTCGACGTACACCCTCCAATAGAAAGTATTTTTGGATATTTCAAAAAAAAATTTTTTTGCCGAACGTAGGGGTCGCCTTTTTCAATTTTTTGTTAAAGCTTCGGCATTTAAAGTCGGATTTTAAAGTGTGATATATCGATTTTTTTGCCTCGGGGGTGCCAATATTTTGCTATAAGGGAAAAATCCAATGAAAAAAAATTTAAAAAGGTTGCCCCTACGTCGGCAACCAATATATAAAAAAAATGTCTACTGGTTTTATCGAAAAACTTCCTAAGCAAAAGTTTAATGATTTTTTGCGAGCTTTAATTTTGTGACATTAGGGTTGTACATTAGGGTTGTAGCAACTGAGATCTGGTGGGTAACTACTAGAAGGGGATACTTGAGGTCAATGTACCTTAGAGCAACACGCTGATCTCCTCGAGAGAAAAACATCGATGTATCATACTTTAAGATCCGACTGTAAATGCAAAAGATATAAGGAAAAATGTAAAATGGCAACCCCTACGTTCGGCAAAAAAAAATAAAAAAAATTGTTTAAACCTGCTTGCAAAAATACTTTATATTGGAGGGAGTACGGCGCACTTTTCTTTCTTGCCGGTAAGGCGGTACGCTCTATACAACCCTAGAAACTCTGCCATACACTACCTATACTTAATCTTAACATTGTTTAATGACCAAACTTAACATACTTATGCCGACAAAATTACAAAAAAAGTAAAATTCGGGTCAAGAATTCTTCCATATATGAAAAAAAAAATTACATGAAATCATATATTTTCTGTCCCATCTGAAGGAATTAAAAAAAATATTTTCTTAATATTCTTTAGTTTATCTTTTGTAAATACTGACACTGATTTTAACTACACTTCGAAAATGACGTCGCTAAAATTAACTGTAATTGCAGTCAAAAAAGGGTACTCTACAATAGCAGTTGAATCAACTACAATTGTAGTTGTTTTAACCACAATTGTAGATAAAATAATTGCAATATTAGTTAGTTTTAAACGCAATTGCAGTGTACACTTTTTTAAATGCAATTAAAGTTAATTTTATCGATATACAAAATTATCTTAGTGTAATTCTTAATACAGGTTTCTTCCTTGATTTTTTTTTCCTTAATCAATCTTATAAAATACAAGTTGTCAATTTTAGTAAATGAAACGTTTTTAAAAATGTTATTTAAATTAATTAACTAATTAAAATGAATGTATGATTTTTATTTAAGGGATAACACCTATGTAAAAATTGGAGAAAAAAAGAAATATGATTTTCGTTATTATTTTTTTTTTGTTAATCGAATTTTGTGTACAAAAAATTATTTAAATATCAGCCCAGTGTAGAAACGACAATGACATATCATTATTTGTTGGACCTCCAGTAATCCAGTAATGACAATGACTTACTTTTGTCATTATTTTAAAACATATAATAATGAGTTACTTATAACTATATAATAATAACTTATTTCTGTCATTATTTGAAATATAAAGTAATGTTCTCGATGCTTTTTTAAATTTTTTAAAATCTATTTTTGGACTCTATAGGTATGTTTATGAGTTTAATGTCAAACTCCATACATAAAAAATATGGTTTATATTTATACAAGGTTTACAAGGCATCTACGAGTTTATATGAAAACCCCTAATATTTTTTAACACTGACAAGGTTATATGTAATCACTAGGGCAAGGAATTCCATGCAAATGCATGTTTTTTCTCGATAGTACAAAACTAAATATTTATCCGAATCATCAAATTTAGAACAAAATTGCATCGATTTGTAGTTGCATATTTTTGCATATTTTATCAAAAATATATTTCGACTTTAAATGCATATTTGGTGCCTTTTTAATGCATCTTTTGTACTTTTTAATGCATATTTGTGCATATTTTTCATTTTTAGGAGCATTTTTTATTTTGTAAAAAAATATAAAAAATTTAAATTTTCATATTTTGATTCAATCAAAATAAACATTCTTAAAAACCTTATTGACCTATGGGAAATCTTCGAGTTCTGGGTCTGTTTGCAAAATCCCTAACTTAAATATATTTTTAAGTTTTAAAGTGAATTATTTTTGCAAAAATAATAGTTTTTAGTGCATATTTCTTATATTTTTAATGCATATTTTTCTTTTTTAGCCGCATATTTTAGGCGCATATTTTCGATTTTTAAGTGCAGGTAATTCTTTGCCCTAGTAATCACATATTTTTTATTTTTTGTGTGTTGTTACGCAAGCATACTTGTGTGCAACCAGTCACATATGTTTTTGTCTATCAAATACAGTGTTGGCAACAAATTTTCAAAATAAATGGCTAGATCAGACCCAAAAATCACCAGATTTATAAACAGTCAAAAATTTAGCGGTTTTATCGCTAGATTTTTGATAAATGGTACTTAAAGGAGTGTTTTACTCAAAAATTTCTTTAATATGTTCATAAAAACTCTTAAATAATGAAAAATTTTACGATTAAGCTTCAAATAATGAATTCCGATTTTCATTGAATTAATAATAGTATTGAAAATACTCAATAGAGGGCGGTCTACGGTGAAAAACTGCCATATTAAAATATGGAAAATGTGTATTTTTAGAAAGTTTTTTTTACTAAAATCGTTTAAGTAATTGTGTTTTATAATAAAGGAATATCAACATGCGAATTTTGTAATATTTTTGAACATAAACCCGAGTTCTAAGAATTATATTACGACTTGTAAAAATTCGCTAGATTTTTGGCTAATAGCTACAAGACAATTTTTCCCGCTAAAGGCGAAATAAAATCGCTAGATCTGACGAGAAAATCGCGATTATGGCGACACTGATCAAATATAACATGTCGCAATAGCTCAGATTATAGAACTATAGACCGGCAATCTGGAATCCAGGGTTCGATTACCAATTACCGGCACGAGCACATTTTATTAAAAAAATTTATTTTTTTTATTTTTTCATATGCTTATATGTAAGCAAAACGAGTTACCTTTTTCAGATATTACATAGGTGTAACCCCTTCAATGATGTCTAAATTGATTTAAATCAAGGTAGGCAACTGAAACGAATAAGGGTATTGATATAACAATTGGTATTGATTTTTTTGTTTGTTTCGATGTTGACAATTGTAATCGTATTTCATTCGTATATGTATCGGACATTACCGGTAACGAAACAACAATACCGGTATTTTCAAAATAATTATGTGTTGTTGCCAAAAAACACAATTAAAAGTTAATAACCATACATGAAGCAACACGATTTTTAATAACAAAAAAAACGATAAAGTTAAATTTACAATTTTGGATATTTTTCAATAAAAAATTTTCCGAGTAATTTTTAGGGTCATATGCATAATCACTTTTAAAATTTATAAGTGACTTATAAAACAAATTTTTCATACAAAATTCATTTTCCAAATGTGTTATAATGTATAAGCAATTTAGTCTTTAATAAAAATATTTCCTTCTTCTTCTTCCTGTAAATGAATTTTAAAACTCTATTCAGGGTCGGTTCAATACCGGTATTAAGGTAGAAGATTTTGCAGTTAAGTTATTTTAAGCTTCGCACTCCTAAAGCTTTTTACTTACGTAGTATACTGAAACCCACCCGGGTGGGTTCTTCATATTTTACACACATTTTAAATAAAAAAATGCATTTACTCCAACATATAATGGGTTAGATAATGAGTTAATAAAGAAGAGATGAAAAATAGAATAATAACAAAAAACTATTGAAAGTATGGCTAACAATACATACCGTGAAGCATAAGCATAAATATGCATAATTTCTTGTTCAAACTTCTTGTAATTTTTATCAACAAAGTATTTAAAAAAATGACTAACAATGAGTAATAAATTTTAGATAAATTTGTCAAAATATCATTGTATTTTGAATAATAAATGAATAAAAACAATATTTTTAAAAAGTAATTATGCTTTCTGTACTATTTTTATACTAAATAGTGATAAAAAACCCAATATTGTTTTGACCAAAAATCGTAAAGTTATCGATTGTTGAAAATCTAAAAAACCCACCCGGGTGGGTTTCAGGAGTGCGAAGGTTAAAAGTCAAGAGTTTCGCTATTGGTACCAGTAACGGTTATCAATTCTGGAAGTGGTTTAATTTCAAATAAAATATTTAATAATTTAATTTCAAATTTAATATTCCAAAGGTATTTAATTAACAAAATTATGCGTTGTTATTAAAGGTTAAAATCGTGTGCAACATAAATTGTCACTGCGTCAGCGAGACCAGTCATATGTTTTTATACAATTTTAAAAAACATCATTATTCTGACGATGTTTTCTTAAAGTTACTTTTTAAAATTATAATATTTTAATGCTGCTCCAGCCAAATATTTTAACAAAATATGAAATTTTTTAAAATAAAAAACAAATTTATATAACAACCACAATGAAAGTGTTTTAATAAATTGCTAAAATAGCTAAAAATTAGTTATATTTAAACAAAAATTGGAAAAAATCGCCAAAATTTAAATAAAAAAATTGCTAAAATTAAAAAAAAATTTCAAAATTAAAAAAAATTTCAAAATTAAAAAAAAATTTTAAAATTAAAAAAAAATTTCAAAATTAAAAAAAAATCCACAGAAAAAGCTAAAATTATGAAAAAACTCGAAATTAAAAAGATCAAGAAATTAAAAATGTTAGAATTAAGAAACATTACCAAAATTAAAAAAAAAGACAAAAAATTCGCTGAAATTAAAAAAAAAAATCGACAAGATCGTTAAACTAAAAAAATTATAAAATTAAAAAAAGCACCAAAATTAAAAAAAAAATCCCCAAAATTTAAAAAATGGCTAGAGTGGTGAAAACTGGTCAACATTGAAAAATATCACCAAAATAAAAATAATAGTAAAACTAAAAATCTCCCAAAATTTTAAAATTGAAAAAATTCAGTTAAAAAGACCTCAATACTCTAAAAATCAACGAAGATGTAAAATATCGGCAAAATTTAAAAAATCGGCAATTTATAAAAAACGGAAATTTGAATAATTTAAAAAAAAAACGCAAAAACAAAAAAATCGTTTCAAATTTAAATCGAAAAAAACTCGCTAAACTTGTGAAAAATTGCCCCAGTTTCAAAACAATTGCCAAAATTTCAAAAATCGCTAAAACTCGGGTGCAAATAGTGTTGAAAACTAGATAAAAACGGGCAACGGCCTAATGAGTCACATATGAAAAAATAAATAGATGAAAAATTTCGACTATATGGCTAGATTTTAAGGTCGCTTTTTTCACGAAAACAAAGCATCGCAGTGGGAAAAGGGCTTTAATTTGGGATAGTTCTCGAAAATTGAAAGAGACAAGGGAAAACGGTCAAAGATTTTGGCCCAAAGAAGTCCTAATGAGCCATATGTGAAAAAATAAATACAACAAAAAAAAATTTTTTGTAGGTTTAAAGTTTAGAAGAAGAATAAACCTTTTTCTCTAAAAATTATAAACACATTAATTTGCTAATCAGACTAGATCTAGTTGCTCCCTTTTTTCTATGGACAGTTGACCGTACACTCTAAAAAATGTTTGGAAATTCACTACTATAAAATGGGTAAAATTTTGTTTGATTTTACGAAAATTCGGTAAATATAAACAAAAAAATGCGTAATTTTTTTTGTACACACTTCCATACACAATAATACACACACAAAGTATTTTTAGACATTATGTGTTTACAAATAAACACATTGTGCCTAAAATTACTATTATTTTGTTAAATAAAATTTTTACGCAAAAAGTTGGTAAATACACTAACTTATAGTAGTAATAAATAGTCTAGCATTTTAAATTGGAGAAAATTTTTAAATATAAAAAAAAACTTTAACTGATTATTTTTTGCGAATTCCTACTACATTTCTATAAACACATTTTTTCTGGAAAAAGCAATATAAGAATGAAATTGGTTATGGTTTGCAAGAAGCAGGATTTATCCAAAAGCAAGTAAATTGGGTACCACACGAGTTGAAGCTGAGAGACGTTGAAAGACAATTTTGCATGTCGAAAATGATGTAGGAAAGCCGTAAAAAGAAGTAATTTTTGAATCGAATCATTACTGACGATGAAAAATGGATCCATTACGAAAACTCGAAGTGGAAGAAATCGTATTTGAAGCCCGCCAACCAGCCAAATTCTGCCCCAAGGTAATGCTCTGTATTTGGTGGGACCAGAAGGGTCCCATCTATTATGAGCTGCTGAAATCGGCCAAGACGATCACGGACCTGTACCGAACACATTTGATTCGTGTTAAGCGAGTATTGGCCAAAAACGGCAGGAATATGTGACCAGATATGAAACCATAATATTCCATCATAACAACGGCCACATGTTGCAAGGACTAAAAACTATTTAGCAAATAGTGATTGAGAAGTTTTACCTCACCCGGCTTCTGGTTTAGACCTTGCCCCGTCCGACTACCATTTGTGTCGATCGATACAGGATGCGCGCACTGGAATACGCTTCACTTCATAACAGGGTATCCGTAGGGTATCAGTACTTCTTTTGGCGCGGAATCCATATGTTGCCAGCAAGATGGGAAAAGGTCATAGCTAATGATGGCCAATGCTTTCAAGAAATTTATATCGTACCAATGTTTCACAAGATTATTAATAATATACGTACATAAAATTAATTTGTTTTTTTATTTAAAAAAAAAATTTTTTGGTGGTTTAACTTAAAGCACAGCTGTGGTAAATATACGCAATTTTGGGGTATTTTTACGCACTTTTTGTGGATTTTTGCGCATTTTTCGTGAATCTTTACGCATTTTATGCGTACATTTACATGTAAAATATGCTTTTTTACACACAAGTTTAGTAAATTAACACACTAATTTTAAAATTTCATTTAACTTTTACGCACTTTCAATGTAAAATTACAAATTATTTGTGCATCAACTTAAACATAATGTGCGTATTTTTTTTCAATTACACACATAGAGTAAATTTACCCAATTTATAGTAGGAGTACAGTTTCCTATTATAAGTTTGGTAAATTTCAACAGAATTTAATTAGAGTGTACCTAAAAAAAAAGTTCGCCGTACACCCTCCAATATACATTATTTTTGCAAGGAGGTTTCAAAAAATTTTTTTATTTTTTTGCCGAACGTAGGGGTCGCCATTTTACATTTTTCGTTATATCTTTGGCATTTACAGTCGGATCTTAAAGTATGATACATTGATGTTTTTCTCTCAAGGGGACCAATGTTTTGCTCCAAGGACCGTTGACCTCAAGTATCCCGTTCTAGTAGTTATCCACCAGATCTCAGTTGATACCACCCTAATGTTATACTCTAATGTCAGAAAATTAAAGCTCGCAAAAAATCATTAAACTTTTGCTAAGGAAGTTTTTCGATAAACCCAGCGGAAATTTTTTTTTTTTTTTTTTTGTTGCCGAACGTAGTTTAATTTTTTTTTCCATTGGATTTTTCCTTTATAGCAAAACATTGGTATCCTCGAGGTAAAAAAATCGATATATCACACTTTAAATGCCGAAACTAAAGCGAAAAATTAAAAAAGGCGACCCGTACGTTCGGCAAAAATTGGAAATTTGGAATTGTCTTGCAAAAATATTTTATATTTGAAGGTGTACCGCGCACTTTTTTTTTGCCTGTAAGGTGGTACGGTCTAATGGACAGGCTTCATCAGTGATTTTCCATTGAATTGTATTATGTATTGTTTATATTTTTATTGTCAGATTGTCTCTATATGATTTTTTCCAACAACCCGTCGGCTGTAGAAATCGAACCTGTGTTGATATTCCTACATTACAAACATAGCTATACTAAGGTGCGACATCTTAGCCATCTCACCCACGCAAGGCCTTGAATGCAATGTAGCTAATTCATAGTTTTTTTTTCCTATTCAGCTTTCTGTTATTGTTTTTAGCTCAGCAGTGATCAAACACCAACACATACAAACATTCTACTTTTACATTTTTTGTTTATTTTCCAATCTTCACCGTGTCTCCTTTTTCGCAAGTGTTGCCATACGGCAGTTTGGGTTTTACGTTCAAGAGCAGTTAGTTTGTGTATATTGGAGACGGACTGCCACGGGCCATTTTTATTATGTATTTTAGTACAGTGTTGTTTTAACGTCATGTTTAGCGATTTTTTCATATTGGCGAATTAACATTTGTTTTTAGCTTTTACACTTGGCGCTTCACGAGGAACCTACATTTATACCAAATTTCAAGTTCATTTATCTAGCATTTTTAATCATTTATATACATAGAAAAAGAAGACGTTTGTATATTTTGTAAAAAAAATTCTTAGTTTAATAAAAAAATTCCTTAACCCACTGAAAATAATATTTGTTGGCTAACAAGGAAGGCCTGTGATTTGGATTTGGATGAAATTTTTACGGGTTATAGAAAAAACAGAAAAAATAATTATGAGTACCTTTTTAGCGGCCCAATCTACGTTCAGCGGTTAAAAATATGAGGTTGAAATAGGCTTTTTTGTTGTTATTTTTTTTTTTTTTTTTGCTATTGCAAATAAATAGTATATACAAATTGATTATCAGGTGGAAGGTATTTTAATAAAGTACTAAAAATATAAAAAAGTCTTCAAACAAAATAGTTTTTAACCATTTTTAAATAAATTTTTACCCCCAAAATATCAACCGGGGCCAATATATTTACCACTGAAAGTTTTTTTAATTTTGAATTTAAAAACTTCATACGTAATTAGTTTAATTTGTTTTAAATAATCAAATTTATTATAAAACGTAATAGCCAAGTTTCATATTTTAAATATAATTTAATCGTCAATCCATTGTTTGCAAAATATTTTCAAATTACTAAATCAAATAAAATCAGTTTATAATTTCTTTTGTATTGTTTATTAAAAATTAACATTGAATTATATATTTACAAGATTATCTTATTAAATAAAAAAAAAACAATTGTGAGATCCATAGCCACTGGAATTTTACCAAAATCTAAAATTAAAATGTAAAAAAAAACAGAAATTAATCAATGTAAAATTTGATTTAGTGCAATTAATAAAAATTACCTTATATAATTTTGGAGTCTTTGGTATTTAAATAATTTACACAAACACACACAAAAACTCTGCCAAATAGAAAATTTATTCAAGGCACTGAGAGCAATCAATATCAGCTGAAAAGTTGATAATTCTAAAAAGAAAAGAAAAAATTTTAAATAATTTAGTAAAGTGATAATTTTTTTATAATAAAATATTTTAATAAATAGTATTATAAAACAAATTCCTATAATATGATCAAATTACGACAACTGCGGTTTAAGAAAATAAAATTTTCTTAAGTAAATAGGTTAAGAGGAGAAGCAAAGAGGGAGTAGTGTTTGTGGATATTGGACTTGAACTTATTAACATTGTAATTCTCATCATCCACTTACAGCAAGTTCGATTGATAAACTAATTTTTCCTGTAATGTGCTTTACAATCCACAACGGATGTGATCTACTAGATAAGCGCGGAGATCAGATGGGATGAAGTAGTTCCAATTTAAGAAACCAAGACGCTTGAATTTTTCTTTTGGCAGTTGTAAAACCTGCTTGTTCCAATGTACATCGTACTGGATTTCCATGCCCAGAACTTCAATATTACTTGATTATTCAATATCAATACCACCCATATACACAGATGACAATGTTGGCCCCACAGCCTTATGGGACAATGTACAACATTGGGTTTTGCGAGAATTAAAATCGACCCTATTCATCCGAGTATCAAAGGCCATGACTGACTGTGTTCTTTATAATCGGCCTTTATGACAAATGTTGCTGTCATTTTCAAAGAAGTAGACAGGGTTGAAAGTTTAGAAAGATTAGGAATTAGGATTAGGCACCCCTGAACTTAGCTGGAACTCGTTTGATGAGCTCCCATCTGTAACAACACGTATAGTGCGATCTCTGAGTTCCGAAAAGAATGCTAACAGGTCTCCTGTAGAACGATGTCAGCGAAAGCCATACCGCCGACCATCAAGAAGTGAACTGGACTCTTGATAACTAACTCCTCCATCATTTCCAAGAACGCAAAAAATAATGCAATTGGGCGGTAATTTTCAGGGTTATGGGCGCACTCTTTTTAGGGATTGGCCAAATACTGGCTGGCTACCTTCCAGCACGAGCGGAAGACTCCCAAACTGCACGACAAGCTAGACAGGTTAGCGAATGGACGAGCAAGCACCGAAGAGCACTGTTTCAGCACCAGTGCTGGTATACCATATCTATATATCAAACGATTTCCTGCAAATTTTAAACATTTCAATGAAACTACCTCCAAACACTATCTGCCGAGTTTCAATCAAATCGATTCAACTTTCGGATATTCGAAAAAACCATTTTTGGTCACTTTTTGTGAATATGTTAATCTTTTATTTTGCAATCGAAGATTTGTTTATGATCATAATGTAATGAAAATTTAGACTAAGCTGAGCCTTATTATTTTTTGTAATAAAATAAAAAAAGAAATGTTTGCGATAAGATGAAACAAATCCCATAAAATGGGATTTCTTACTGTTCTTGCTGTATTGTGCACGCTTAAAGTGAGATGTTAAAAATTGACAAATACAGCCATATTGAGTATATTTGCCCTCATTTAGTTTTTAAATTCGGGTGGTGTACTCAAAGAAAAAAGTGTTAAAGTTGAAAATTGAATAAAAAAAATACTCGAATTCATAATGGTCTGGGGGAAGAAAAATTGACAAGTGGAAAATATTTTTTCCATTAGAAAAATTTAAAATAAAAATGTGCTTTCAGAAAAATATAAATAAACCTTTAATCTGGAGGCAAATGAATCTTGGTACTTTTTTGACAAAAAAAAATTATATAATTTAATTTTTTTTAATTTTCAAGTTTTAAGCATTAAAAATCGATAATATGGGTGAAATCAAAAAACGTGATCAATTTTTGGGCCAAATTTGTGAGAAGCAAAAATTGTTAATATTTCGGTTTTTTCTTAATGGAATCAGTAAGTTTATTCATTATAAACCTAATTGCAAAAAATCTCTTCTACAAGTTGGCGCAATAACTTTTTTTGCACAATTTTATTTTTTTTTTGTTGTAACGGAGTTTACATTTCTGTAAGCAAAAGATATAACAAAAAAAATTGCGTACGAATTTTCTTCAATTTTTTAGTTTTTCTTATTTGGGTTTTCAACTTGCTTTCCAATGATATATAATTTGTGTTTATCAAATTAGCGGTTTCGCGAAAAAAGATACAATTCATTCAGCGAAAAAAATTTTTATTTTTTTTTAATTTTGTATTTTTGCTCCTTTTAAATGCTTTTCAAAAATATAAAATTTTTTAAAATCCAAACATCGGTTGCGCAGTTACAAAATAATATATTAAAAACATAACATTTCACGATCAAAAAATTCTTAAATTGTGTGAAACAAATTTAATTTGTCAAACTAATGTCAGTAATCACTCGAAATATCGATTCAAAACCAATGAAATGCCAAATCAATGGTTTTTCGCTCCAGCAGCTTAGGTTAAAAAACTGATACATTTTTTTGATTTGACGCAAAATTATTAGTTGAATTGTCTTTTGACGCATAAATATTAGTTGAATCACCTCTGTTTATGGTTATTTTAAAATATTTTATACATTTATCTACATTTATTTGAATGAAACCTGATGCGGAGTTACGGAGTTTATATTTGGTTACTTTTTTCGTTTTCTTTCATAAACGCTTTGTCAGAATTTTTTTTCCGAAACAAAATCGCAAGTTGCCTACAAGGTGAATCCAAATATGGCATTGTTTTTCTTACTCGTTAAATAGTTTGGTGTAAAAATTAGGAACGGAGTTTACAACATTTTTTCAAATCTTATTAAAGACATCCATTTTCATCTCGAGAATGTTACATGCTGCAAAAAAGCTTCAAGTCTGTTATACTGGATGATTACTTACAGTCCAACGATCATTTGAATATAAATAACATTATACTTTTCGCAATATAAATAATAGATAACTCCAAAATTCTGGTATATGCATTTTTATCAAAAATTATGACGAAAAATCGTTACAGAGTTAAAGTCGTGATAGCTAAGATATACGAAAAAGTTTGTAAAATGTATTGATTTTTATTAAAAACGGCACTTTTCCTCTTCATAAAAATTCTTACCGTTAGTGTTTAGCTTTATTGGTTATTAAAATATAAGCTATTAAAGTTAAAAAACCTTATGAGTTACTTGTTACGGAGTTTACATTTGGCCTATAAAATTGGTCACAAATTTTATGTATTAACCAAAAATTGGTCAGATTGTTATAAATTTTGTAAAACAGGTGACAATGCGCTGATATATATCGAAATATGTAACTCAAATGTAATCCATGCATTAGAAATTCGGTGGTTACACGGTTTTTATCACATTTTTTGATATCACCCATATTGCATTGAAATATTTTTTGGGAAATAAAATATTTAGTTGCAAATATAACTGCAATCTTTAAAGATTATCGGACTTGATTTGGCTTTGCCATTGACAAAAAACCGGACTATGTTATTGCAAAAATGCAAAATTTCAATTTTCAAATGCGAAAAACTTTTATATTTTAAGGGATATACCACATGTGTAAGTATGCTAATTGTAGAGCTTCACTAGCCGGATTATACTTTTAGAGGTGCCCTACTTTAGAGTCCAGTAGCGCAGCTCCCGGTGGCCGTCAAAAGTTTAGCTCCAAATAACGTTTGCTTTATGCATGTGAAGTTTAATCGGAACCCGCCAAGCCGATAAGAAATGCTTGAGTTGTTTCCAAAATATTTTTAAAACAACCCACTGTGCCATATAAAACGTACCAATGGGTACTTTTTTGACTTAAACATGTTTGTAATGTTATGACCAGGGCAAGTTTAAAAGGCACAAAAATTTAATGAAATTGACACGGAAAATGGCTGGAAAAAGCAGTAAAATTTGTAAAAAAAAAAAAAAGCAAAAATGTCACATTATTACAAAATTTTTGAAGTAGAATAGTTGATTTAAAGTTTTTTTTTTAATATTTTTACAAAAATACAATAATGTAGAAATTTACAGTTGAACTGCTAAAGTGCAATCGGCATAAATTAGAATGATTTTTAAAGATTGAAACTTTCGTTGCTGTGAAAAAAATACGGGATTTAATTTTTGCCAACATTAAAAAAAAAATATTTTCCAAAAATTATCTACAAAGGTTGGATATTTACTGCATTTTAAAGCATTTTTTTTTTTTTTGTTAATTAAAAGTCTAAAAAAATAGACTAAACGGCTTTTTGGCAAGGATTTGTAAGAATGGCATTTTTAAACGAATAAAAAAGTTAAAGTCGGGCATGCCGACTATATAATACCCTACACTAGTCTGGTTAAAATCCTACTAATGCTTGAATCTGAAATTCGATGGGTTAAAATGGGACTTGTGTCAAAATTTTATATAAAATGATAAAAGAAAAGAAAATCGGAAATTTAGCCCATATGGCGATAGGTCCGAATATGGACCGATCCTATCTAGAATCAATAGGTTTTGTCCTTGGGATCATGTGAGTCAGCAAACCAAATTTCATTGAAATATCTTCGTATTTGCGACTTGCAGAGTGTAACCAAGCCAATTTTGGGGGACCCTTATATGGGCACTAGGTTTAAACATGGACCGATTTTAACCAAAATCAATAGGCTTCGTCCTTGTGCCGACATAAGTCGGTGTACTAAATTTGATCAAAATATCTTAATATTTGCGACCTGTAGAATGCGCATTAGAATGCATGGATCGTTAAATCGAAATAAAAAGTGATCCTAGGTCTAATATTTTTGGTGTTACAAACATCAGCACAAACTTATTATACCCTCTCCACGTAGTGGTGTAGGGTATGGCATTTGCCAAAAATACCATTTAATGGCAAATGCCAAAAAAACTTGCCCTGTTGATGATCATTTGCTCTACAGAGAATAGACAGTAAGCATATCAAAAATTTGCTTTTGAGTAGTTTTTCTTAAATTCGCCCGAAATTCTTTAAAAAAAGTAACAAAAAAGGTGTTCCGGGAAAAATCTTGCTAAACCCGAAATAACAGAAATATTAAAAAACGCAAAATACATGTTCGTTTTAATTTAATAGGGAATAAAATATGTGAATTTGGAAGCCATAAAAGTGTACATCCCTATGACAGAAAAAAAAAACAAGAATGTACCAAAAACAAAGTGCCAACAAGAAGCTCCAAAACCCGTTTCCAACGATTTGTTCCTTTGGTTGAAATTCCTTAAAAAGCAAAAAACAAACAAAAATACCATTTTGAACCCCCTTTTGATTCCTTAAAATTCCGAGGAGACCCAAAAGCCGAGACAGGTCAATCTTAAATTTGTTCCTCTATCAAATAATAAAATTTTATCGTAATCGGAGTGTTTAATATGGAGCACTTTGCTTGTTAGTTCCTTTTAACACTCAGCTCTCACCTATTTGAGTAGCATATCAGAATTAGCATTTTTGTTATTACACCAATTTCTGAATGCTTCATCTCTGGATTTAACAGCATTTTTGGAAGTCTGGTTAAACCAACATTTATCTTTTGGTTAAGCTGAAATGTATTTTGTTGGAATGATCAATTTCATTCATCTATGAAACTAAAGTACTGAATTTTGGTCACGTGTACTGATTTGTACTGATTTTTAAAAATTTTTACTGATTGTACTGATTTTTCGCATTTAAGAAATATTAAATTTTTTTAGTAAAAAAAACCAAAATGCAGGATAAATTTTTGAGACTGTGAGAGGTTTTCTCTACCAGAAAGCATTCAAAATGATTTTTCTACATGTAAATTTCTTAATCTAATATGTAGTTTCATACACATAGAAGATTCGTGGTGACAATCGAATTTATCAAATGGTTCCATTGCGATAATAGAACATCAGTTGATACAACAGTTATTTGACTGTGATAAAAATATTTTAATTATCCGGTTGTCAGAGCGGTTGTCAGAATGATTCTGCTTTCTGAGTATAGGAAACGACATCAAAAGCTGAAGATATTTCCGTACAAAAATTCTTAAAATCTGAAGAAATATATAGTGAAGAAATTTCTATGGGAACATTTTCCAATCTTTGGAAAATTCAATAGGAAAAAGTACACAAAACCTTAAAATTTTCATTTTTAAAAACGTTACGTATTTTTGTAGAAAAACGTAGCCAAATAAAGTTTTTATTTCAGAAATCATGCAGAAATTATCAAACAGAAAAAAGATTTGTTCTGACAGCTAAATTTGTAGCCAATCGATTGGTTAGTTTGTAACTACAGCAAATTATTTTAGACAATGCAATTTGCTCGTGACTACAGAAATTCGTTGGCCTGAATAAAAATACGGAGGACCCATATAAAAAAGTTTAGATCTGATCAGATCTTTTTGGATATAAATAGATATGATTGAATCTAATTAGATCCTGTACCAGATCTCATCAAATATGATCAGATATGGCATATGTGATAATACCTTATGGCAAGATCTGATCAGATCTAGTGCCAAATAGGTTCAAACCCAGGAAAATTTTTTACAATCGGTAGCCAACCACACCCATTCTACAACTGGTTCCACTGCAACCGATTCCATGAAACTGGTTCCGGAACCAGTTCCTGGGATCCTATATGGAAGGTGTGGGTGACGTAGAATCAGTTCCAGAACTGATTCTAGAGCAACCGGTTCCACTTTGGAGCTATAGAAGGAGTTGCTTTTGGGACAATTTCAAACAAAAAGAATCGGTGTTAGAATCGACCGTAGAAGGGATTGTGAGTGAAAAGTAGCTATTCTACAACCGATTCTTTGGAACAGAAAATTGTCCTGGGAAATTTCGACAGATATGCCTAGATCTGATAAGATCTAATTAGATTTCAAATTTGTCCCCAATTTTGAGATCTAATAAGATCTGGTAAGATCTACTACGATCTGGCCAGATATGCCTAGATCTGATCAAATCTAATTAGATGTCAAATTTGTCCCTAATTTTGAGTTCTAATTAGATCTGATAAGATCTACTGAGATGTGGCCAGATCTGATCTTTTTTAAACGGGGAATTAACTGTCCTGGTAGCATGGCTAACAGATCATTGAAATTCTAAATAATGGGTCCGTTTCCTGAACTTAAAAAACTGGAGTTTTTTCATGCGAAAAAAATATTTTTGTCTTGGGGTCTCTATAGAGAGAAATGTGTCAGATTTTTTTAGGATGTTTAACCGAAAAATTTTGTTGCCTCAACCAAACCATTCGGTTAACAACAAATTAGGTTGGCTGCATAATCATTTTTTTTTTTTTGTTGATAATATTTTTTAAAATTTGTACTGATTTAAAGTCAGAAAAAAATGGTCACCCTAAACTAAACCCCAATTTGGTTTGGAAGTATCGTAAAAAAAAGTAACGTAGCATTTTTATAATGAATAAAAAGTGTATAAAAAATAAAAATATTGGCCCTTACTATAAAAGAGGATTTTAAATTTATAGTCGACTTTATTTTTAATCATACGGTTTTGTTCATGTTGTGTATGAAAACCTTACAAAAATATTTATATTTTGAAACACTTAATTGGTTGAAAATAAATTAACCACTCAGAATGCTCCAAAAATAGACTAGGTTACAGCATACTACCACCCAATATTTTAACTAAAGTCGACTTTAACTAAAATATACATTTAAAAAATTTAGATAGTAAGGGCGTTTGATTTTAGAACTTCCATTATTGTTATCTGCTTTTTTCTGTGTAGTATTAAAGTTATAACCGATTTTGTAAGGACACTTTAAAAAAATATAATAAGGGTTTTCACAAGGGGTGTACTATTTGTTGTATCGTTGTATCGTCCTAACAAAAAATAGAGTTGTTAAAAATTAAATTGAAAAAATACAACATTTGAGAATAGCACGATACAACATTTTTAGGTATGTTTAGTGTCCTATGTTTGAGTGTGCTAACAGACAGAAAACTGAATAGAAAATCGTTGTTAAACACAAATAAAAATTTTAACAACTCTGTTTTTTGTTAGGACGATACAACGATACAACAGATAGCACACCCCTTATGAACAACCTAATTGTTTTCGTTTCAGTATTTATGACGTGATAACTTCGAAAACGAAAGGGAATGGGGTCCGAATACGTATGCATTTTTATATAGTATTGAATTTCATTAAAATCGAATAGAGGACAGCCGATTGGCGGAATAGTTTGACATAAATTCTCCCAAAAATTAAAAGATTAGTTCTGAAAGGATTCGTGTTAAATTTTTATTATATATTTTACCTTTTCTTTGGCAGTTGCCTGATTTCCTATATCATTTCCAACATTATATTGTATGGCACTTTGCATTATATATAATTTTTGTTTCTTAAATGCATCTACATCATCCTCAACATCATCTTCTCAAACTTCTATAGCATCGTCTTCATCATCAGCTTCATTATCACTGGTGGCACCTGCTCTTCCTTCTCCACCACCTACACTGGCTGTCGTTTTACTTTCTAAACGTTCTGGAGGACTACCCGGATTCAGTTGAGGACTAGAGGAACGATCTATTATTTCCACACTTTTACGATGTTCTTCGACATCATTATCCTCACTTCGGGAGGGACTTTTGTTATGTAGACTAGAGTTGGTGGAGGGAGAATTGGTGGAACCAAATGACTGAGTAGCCGTTTGATAGTAATTACTTAGTGACGACAAAGAATTGGAAGCACTAAGATGTGACATGGGTGTGGGAGTTACTGTCATACCAGATAAACCCGACCCTGGCATAGGTGGTATAGAGGGATACATGCGATAGGAGAGAGGCTTTTGTAAAACAGCAGCTGCGGCAGCTTGACGATAGTACAGATCAATAGGTGAACTTGGCGATATGTGTGGTGTAGCCTGGGGATGGCCATAAGGCCATGAGGTAAGATAGGGAGAACCACCACCATATAAACGTTGAAAGGCAGCATAATTTCCAGCTTCAGCTAAAAGTTCTAAACCAACAGCAGTTTGACGTTTCCATTTTGTTCTGGAATTGAAAAAAAAAAAAACAAATAAATATACATACTAATAAAAATGTATCGTAAATTACACAGTACAACACATGACCTTAGGACTCAATTCTGAGAATTGGACGTGAAAGTAGCCCCAAAAATAAGAACTTCTGTATCATTCGTTTTGTCAAGTTGGCTGCAGTAAAAATTTAATGCCATACGATTAATGCAGCCAACTTGACAAAACGAATGATGCAGAAGTTCTTATTTTTGGGGCTACTGTCACGTGCAATTCTCAAAATTGAGTCCCATATCAATGAGCTGAAAAATGTTGTACTGTGTTATAGATTGCTAAAAAATTGAGTTTGTTTCTTAAGTCTTTCTTTATTATCTCCGTTGTCAAAACTTAACAAGTTTGTTTGTTAAGTCTTTCGATCTAAAACCATTAAATAACAATTTAAATAAATTAACACTTTATATTTAGTTTAAAAAATCCATAAAATTTTCAAATAACACATAAAAATTTTAATTAAAAAAACAGGTTCCTTTCTTCAGTCTTTTGTTTAGAGTAATTATAAACAAAAACTGCCATACAGGCGCCTAGTTAATTAAATCTAGGCGTCTTCAAATTTTTCGAAAAATTGACAAAAAATCAGCAAGAGTTTCTTAACATTTACATGACTGTTGGCCAATTTAAGGATTTTTGTTAACCCTCTAAGTTATTTGGTTTTGCTAGAGTGTTGCTGTTTAACAAACTACTTTTAATAGGATTATATTGACTTGCAAATTGGATTAAAATTTCCTCAAAACCAATTATGTTGTAAAATGTAAAGAAAACAACAAGAAACTCTTACTACAAAACAAGGCCTCCACATAAAGTAGCAGCAGGATATTTGTTGAACACGCTAAACAACAATATCCACACAGAAAAAAAAACGAACAATGCAACAGCATTTAGAGACAATAAAATGCCAGTAGGCGTTTAACAAAACAATTAAGTGAGAAATACAAACAGCATCTTCTTTTTTTCCATATTTCCTTAATATAATTTTGAATGAATGACTTTACATGTTTTTTTTCAGTTTACCTGGACAGTAGTCTAGTTGTTTTTTGTTTATTATTTTATGCTCATTTTGGGTTTCTCTTTTTAATGATTAATGATTAAAGTATTACATTGACATGTGCATTAGTGGTAGCATTGCTGCATCAGCTAAAATTTTGTTTATATGCCAGTGGCTGAAACAGCTTAGGCTGCCTGTCACTTTTTTATATTTAATGATGTAAATTATATTGTTTTTTAGAGAGGTTTTTGTATGAAATGTGTAATTTCTCCAGTTTATGCATATTGTTCTCTTTGTTTTTTATTATTCAAAATTCCATAACGAATTTTACTGTTTTTGAGAAAGAACCGTTTTTAAAGCCATAACAAATTTTAAAGTGTGTGTGAGTTTTTTTGTGTGCGCATTTATTAGCAGACTATTAAAAAATATTTAAAGTACGTTGTCTATTTTAATTGTCAATTTTGGTGGTTGTTTTGAATGACTAAGCATTACTAAACATTTAATTTGCGTTGTATACTTATAGTCAATTGAGATACTTTTCTTAATACCCATTTACATTAGCAGGAAATTTCAAGTACAAAACGATGAGCATTTTTCTAAAAGGCAGTTACCATATTCTTCGACATTGGGTCATATGAATAAAACTTAGCAATTACTTCAAAGTAATTACTTTGGACTTAGGAATGACTTTTAATACCAAACTTATCCATAGACTTGTAGAATTAAATATAAATGAAAATCAAAAAAATAAATTTTTAGTCTGCTCGCAAGAATTGGGAAGTAATTGCTTAAAAACTACTGTTTCCAATTATTCGACATAGGCGGTTAACCGGTTATTGCATTATTCGAAAAATCACTAAAACTGATTAACCGGTTATTCGGGTCGGTTATTCGAGAAAATCGGCGATTAATCGATTAATCGTTTAAAATAAAATTAATGTATTTCCTTAACTTTTTACCAACAAAAACACTAACAGCTTCCTGTTTTTGTTAAATATCAACATGACACATGAACAAGATGTATTTAAAAAAAAAATCAAATTAAAAAAGCACATCTACACTAGAGAGAAAATGCTAGAGATAAAACAAAATCACCTCTAATTAGCTCTATTTTGAATGAGTTTAGCTATTTTGGAGTGTTTTTGCTCCATCTCTAGCAGTTTTCTCTCGCGTGTAAACGTACCTTAAGGTTGAAAAGTTTCGGAATCTGAGATTATCTAAATTGAAACATTTCTTATACTAATATAGGGTGTTTTTTTAAGCCCGATAGAACTTGAAATTGTAAAAAATAACACAAAAAATTAAATTGTAATCAAAATTTTTTTTTTATTGGAAAGATCAATACGTGACATTAACATTTGAAAATGATTTCGGGCATATGGGCACCGCGGCTGTTCTTGACGAAGCGCATTCTGGACGTCCAATTTTGGGCCACTTTTTCGAGCACTGCTGGCCGTATGTCACGAATAACACGAACAATGCTGTCCTCCAAGGCATCAATTGTTGCTGGTTTATCAGCATAAACCAGTGACTTCACGTAGCCCCACAGGAAATAATCGAGAGGTGTCAAATCGCACGACCTTGGAGGCCAATTGACAGGTCCATTTCTCGAAATCAACTTATCGCCAAATTTTGATTTCAATAAGTCGATGGTTGCGTTCGCCGTATGGCACGTAGCACCATCCTGTTGAAACCACATCTCCTCCGGATCAATGTCATCCATATTTTCAAACAAAAAATCATTGATCATGGTGCGGTAACGATCTCCATTGACCGTAACGCGAGCTCCGGCCTCATTTTTGAAGAAATAAGGTCCGATGATGCCACCAGCGTGAAAACCGCACCAAACGGTGCATTTTTCTGGATGTAATGGAGTCTGTAGGGTCTCTTGTGGATTGGTCTCACTCCATATGCGGCAATTTTGCTTATTAACAAACCCGTTAAGCCAAAAATGCGCCTCATCGCTGAACACAATTTTGCGTCTATAAGTTGCGCGAATCGACGACTGATTTTCAAAGTAAATTTGGATAATTTCGTAGCGTTCTTCAAGCGTGAGTCTATTCATGATGATTTGTCAGAGTATACTGAAACAAATAAAAAAAAATGTTTCATCAAAATTTAATTTTTTGTGTTACTTTTTACAATTTAAAGTTCTATCTAGCTTAAAAAAACACCCTTACTACAATAAATATAATATTGCATTTAAAAAAATTATTATCCAAAGTTCTTCCTCCTCCCCTGAAGAAATAAAAAAAATTAGTTACATTTGAGTAAAATATTAGTTACATGAAAATACCAATTTACTGTAGAAAAATTTGTGAAAAAATTTTCTGAATAGCAGAGTTAGTAGACTAAAGAATATCATAAACAATTGTTAAATTTCTCAGTCTTTTTCCCGTTTTTAAGGGCCATTGACAATAAACAAAATTATCCAAAGTTTGAGCTAACATTCCCTTCTGTATTTATGTATTTAATAAAATTTTAAATTTTTCCAAATGTATTTGAGAAATTTCTATTTTTATTTTAAAAGCATTTTTTCAAACATACATGCTTTCTCTTTCTCTTAAGTCTCATAATTCCTATAAAGTTTTCATTATGAAAGAGAAAACATGTATGTTTGTAAAAATGCTTTAAAAAAAAAGTAGAAATTTCTGAAATACATTTGGAAAATTTTGGAATACAAATAGAGTATTTTTAAATACATTTGGAAATTTCTGAAATACATTTGGAGAATTTTGAAATACAAATGGAATTATTTTGAATGCAATTTTACAATTCTGAAATACATATTTAAAATTTTTAAATGCAAGTGAATAATTTTGAAGTGTATTTGAACAATTTTAAAATACAAATATAATTTTCTTTAATACAAATAAAATATATTTGTAATTTTGAAATACATTTTGAAAATTTTAAAATACATTTTGGACAATTTTGAAATGCAATTGGACAAATATCAAAGTTTTTTAGACAATTTTAATTTTTTCGACAGATTTTTGGATAATTCTAAAACATTTTTCAACAATTTTGAGTGATTTTTTAACAATTTTAAAACATTTTTGGAAGAATTTAAAACATTTTTGGATAATTTTGAAACATTTAAGACAATTTTGAAACCTTTTTAGACAATTTTAAAATATATTTGGATAATTTTAAAACATTTTTAAACAATTTTGAAATAAAACTGAAAATGGTGTAGTTTGACATGTTGTAGAATTGAAGTGGTTTTGAATCGATTATACTTTCTTTGGAGATGTGAGAAAAGGTAGAGTTTCTACAGAATTAAGATGTCAGTTAACAGTTGTGGGACACATATTTGAAAAAATGCAACCTTGCCTTGAAGGACATGGAAAGAGAATTTACATTAGCTTTAATTTTTAAAAGAACAGAATCAAAAATCGCCTACTGTATTGATTAAAGCCTATAGAGCACTTTGACGCTGATCCAGCCAGACACTTCGTGTATTTTGGGTAGTTTTAGAAACACCTTTATTTTGCTTTAAAAAGGTATCTAAAGGCTTAACGACCTCTTTCACTCAATTTTAAAAGAATTTGATGGTATTTTAGTAATTTTATGTTTATTCTAAGCTTTTCTTGTAATTTTTAGCCAAAGTTAAGAAAATTATGAAGTTTTGGGAAAAAAATAAGGGAAAAATTCCATATTAAAATTGGAACCGGTTAATCGACCTGTTTTAACCGATTATTCGGATCGAATAATTATTTGAGTTTTAAATTATTTGTTTCGACATTAACCGAAATAGATGCGATTAATCGAGGAATCGGTTAATCGATTAACCGAATTGGAAACACTATTAAAAACCCAATATTTCTCCCTATCTCTTTTTTCATTCATACTAGCCATTGTTCACTATTATAATATTTTCTAACATATTAATTTTAGTTCATAAAGTCAGGATTATCAATAACATCTTAATAAAAAGTAAAATTTTTCATATAAAAAATTTCTGAGATTTGGTAATTGGCCTTAACAAAATTTTGTTATAAAGTAAAAGTATTTTTTTATACATTTACTATATTAAAAAGTGTGTTCTACTATATTAAGTTTGCAAAAATATTTGTAGAAAAATATCGCTGTTTAGCCCAATCTAAATATGCTTTAATACTAAACCCAGAAAAAAAACATCATTTATTATCTATTAAAAAATAACAAAACATAAAATGTATTTATAATCAAAACGGGATGTATGTGTCTTATCGCTAATGATTAAACAATTAAACTATAGTGTTTTTTAACGATTATGCAGCTTACGTTTGGCATATAATATAGTAAAAGTTGCATATATGTAGATGCAAATGCAACGAAATCGTATGCCATTTAGTGAGCCAACATACATGTATTCAAATGCCATATAGTCACATCATAAAATAAAATATGATACCTCAAGAGTGGTAAAATAAATCACTATAAGTCAGTCTTTCAAGTCTTTCAAGCAGATTATTTTAAATATTAGAGGAAAATATGTAAACATGTGGTGATGATTTTTATTAGCAAAGGAATTCGAGGTTTAACCTTCTAATGTCCAAGACCGGCAAATGCGGTCTTCGGATCTTAAATAGTTTTTAGCTTAATATCAACTTTTATATAAGCAACTGTATTACATCGATAGCAAACATAATTTACTAATTTTCTTACCTTCAAACTTTTGTTGTATAATAAACGATTTTCAAGCGAGGAGGATGCAAAATCAAATTTTCTTAAATTTGAAAAAATTAACATTTTAAAACAGAAACAAATATTTAAAAAATCATCAAAAATATATCTACGTCCTGAATAATAAAATAACTACTTATAAAATTAGTTATTTTTATATAACTCCAAAACTAGCTGGCAGAGTTTTTCGAAATTAAGGCATAAAAAATAATGTGTATGCAAAACTTGGATCACTCGGGGGTACACAGGCCAGTTTGAACTTTAGACCCTAAAAACACTTCAAAACTTTATTGCACCATAACTCCTAAATTTGATGTTTTTCGACAATATGCTATATTAGCGTTTTCGGGCAGAATAAGAGGTGTAACACTTCTTTCATACTATGCTTCTACCTAAGTACGATCTATAGTGAAGTTTTAAATGGACAAATTCAAAATTTGTGTTAAGACTTCATTTTAAATGACTCTCATTAAAATTTCGACAGGGACAATTAGGATTGGTTTTCATTATTTTGTATAGTAACCCAGTAAAAAAAAATTGGAAGTAATGCTTTACAAACTACTTCTTTCGCTGCTTCACCAGTATCCGTTAGCGTATTTTTACTGCTTTTTTAGAAGTTATTCTGAATAACTTCAAAAAATCACTTCTTTCATTGCTTCCAAAGTATCCGTTAGTATATTTTTACAGCTTTTTTAGAATTACTTCTGAACAACATCCAAAAAATCACTTAAGTATTGCTTCTAAACAGTAATTGCTCTAAAAGTGATCCTAAAAAGTGATTTTGGTATCATTTGGCATTTCCAAACAGAGGATCGCAGGTTCAATTCCCGGTGGAACCAATATATTTATTTTTTTTTAATTTTTTTTTTTTATTTTATTAATTTTTATTTTTAATATTTATAATTAATTTGTTTAAATTCAAAAAAAAAAAAAATTCTGAAGTGGAAGTACTCCTCTCCTATGACAAGTCAATGTTAAAATCATTAGTGTTTATGCTTTTTCTATTGCTTTGGCATCTCTTTTTTTTTCCTAGGAATATATGTATGCAGTTTTCATAAAGTAATTGGATTTAGAACATATATCGGTTATTCCATGACAAATTGGCCAAAAATTTGACTTTGAAGTATCGGTTTATTGTATGTTGCATACACAAAAGTGTTGTATGGAAATCCTTTGTAACAAGATTTGGATACGCTAGAACCCCTAATTTTGTGAGATTCGAAAAAAGTGCATGAACCAAAAAATGGGGGAAGTGAGGAGGGGGCAAATGGTTCCTAATCGGGGCCAAAGTTGGTGGTGAATGGTAAAAATCCACAAAAGCCCCACTACTGCCCCGGAGTCACCCCCAGAGCGGTGAAATGTAAGACCGACCTCCATTAATTTTTCCCCTTCAGCATTTTTCTCGAACATACCTACCTCCTATCTTCACTCTGTAAGAGGGCTCCCATACAAATATGACATTTTTATAAAATTTGCTCCCACCGCTCCAACTATCCTCAGGGTGCCCCTAGAGGATTCAAATGTATAACTGACCCCCAATATGTTTTTATCCCTAACACTTTATCGGAACATATCAACCCCCTATCTTCAACCCTTAAGGCGGTCCCCATACAAATTTTTATTTTTTACAATTTTGTTTTTTTATGAGATGAGCTCCTACCGCTCCCATATTGCCTCCTAGAGGGGTGGAATGTAAGACCAACCACCATTAATTTTCCCCATCCAACATTTTTTCCGAACATACCTACTAGGGATGCCAAACGGGAAATCCCGAATCCCGAAATCCCGGGATTTTCGGGATTGGCAAAATCCCGAATCCCGGGATTATTTCTCAAAAATCCCAGGATTTTCTTATTTTTTTAATATTAAAATAAACGCAAATAAACAAAGTAAGCAATTTTAGATTACCTACGTTTTTTCTTGAATTTTCTCATATTGACAAGAAATTGATGCCAAGATATTGGTAAAATTATAAATTAAGTAGATTATTCGAGTAAACTATGCAAAGACTTTGCAGAAAAATTTGAAATTTTGGTAAACATTATTAAGTTTTTGAGGAATACATGCGAAAAATCAAGTTTGTTATTTTACCGATTTATTCTTCCAAGGGAAATTCGATTTCTGAAACCTAATTTTGGCTGGGACTGTAAGTTTGAATTCTTCCATGAAAACATTTGATAACGATAACCAAATAACTTTGTTGCTGTAATTACACGATTGAGTGGGCAAGGTTATCGCAACGAATTTGTTTTAAAATCTGCTTAAAAAATACTGGGCGTAAATGTACTTAATGACAGGCCTTCATATATTATCCCAGCCAGAAAAATACAAACGGAAAACGATGGCAAGGTATTTTAACAGGTGGAACAAGTACTGACAAAAATTGCTTTCCCATTTCCAATATGATAACGTCAATAGACAATAGGACCGGCAGTTCAAAAAGCGCCGGAAAAGTACTGGAGAAACAAAATTTATAACTTTGGCAAAACGCTGCCGAAACCAATAAATAGGTTGTTTGGAATTATATTTTCCAAAATAAAATTTAAAAAAAGTTCATATGTATCTTTTTTTTGCCTTGCCGTGATGTTTTGTAAAACAAATACTGGCAAAATGATTTTTGCAAACGCTGGCAAAGCGTCCCAAATGAGTCTTCTGCCAGTCATTTATTTTTAACGTCGCGGTTACCAAGTGGTATGCAGGTACTTGATTTTTTGTACCACTGTCAATTTCTGATGTTTCAATATTCATAAAATGTACCACATTATTAATTAACAACTATTAAATAATTATAAAACGCTTTATTCTATAAAAAAATTAGTTACATAACATAAAAATTTTTACAAATAAAGGAAAATTTAAATCCCAAATCCCGTAAAATCCCGGGATCCCGAAAAATCCCGTAGTCCCGAAAATCCCGGAATCCCGAAATCGGGATCCCGGGATTTCATACAAAATCCCGAATCCCGGGATTTTCAAATATCAATCCCGATTGGCATCCCTAATACCTACCCTCTATCTCTACTTCCTAAGGGGGCTCCCATACAAGAATGACATTTTTATAAAATTTGTTTCTACCGCTCTAACTGCCCCAAAGGTGCCCCTAGAGCAAAATTTTTTCAACCCTAACTTTTTGTCGGACAATAGGTATCAATACTCTATCTTCAACCCTTAAGGCGGTCCCCATACAATTATTTTATTTTTTTTTTATAATTTTGTTTTATGAAATCAGCTCCTACCGCTCCCATGGTGCCTCCTAGAGGGGTTAAATATAAGACCGAGCCCAATTAGTTTTTCTCATCCAACATTTTTTCCGAACATACCTATTCTCTATCTGTACTCCCTAAGGGGGTTCCCATACCAAAATAACATTTTTTTAAATTTGCTCCTACCGCTCTAAATGTCCCAAGGATGCTCCTAGAGGATTCAAATGTATGACCGACCCCCTATATTTTTTCGACCCCATAATTTTTTCGGAACATACCAAGCCTCTATCTTCAACTCTTAAGGTTGTCCCCATACAAATTTTTTATAATTTTTTTTATAAAATTGAGAAGCGATTGGGAAACCACTTTATGCCAGTACTTGTACCACCTATTAAAGTGCCTTGCTAGCGCTTTCCCGTTTGTATTTTACTCTATTGATAAACCACATTTTTATGTGCATAACGTATACGAAATAATAATGGAATAACAGATCTATATTCTAAATGTAATTGGTGTATAAAAACAACATATCTTATTCTACAAAAAAATAAAAACCCATCCTAATTATCTCCGTCCAAAATTTAACGAGGGCCGTTTAAAATGAAATCTTAACACAAATTTGAATTTTATCCGCTTACAACGCCACGATAAGTAACACTGAGGCCAAAAATTAGTATGAAGAGTTTGTTCTTTTATTCTGCATAAAAATACACTCAAAAAAAAGTCAGTAAAGTCAGCAAAAAATGTTGCTGTGTCAACAAATTTTTAGTCAGGAGCGTGCTTGTAAAAAAGTTGGTAATTTCAGCAAAAAGTTTGCTGAAAATCAGCGCTCTGATTTTTACCAAAAAAATAGTAATCTTCAGCAAAAGTTTTGCTAACACTTAGTCGACTGCAAATGAAAAAAATCCTTGCTAAAATTAATAAACTTTTTGCTGAATATTATTAGACTGAAAAAAAAACTCAAAAAACTTGTACCGAAATTTTACTTTAGTTAATTTATTTGCTGAAAATTTAAATATAGAATATGTGTAGAGTTGTTTTTGTTTTTTTTTGTCATTTCCGTTTCCAGACAAGCTGCGACATCTACATCTTGTCTATCTGGTTGTCGTCCACGCTTTGAATGCGGTTATCAGCACAACGGTTTTAGCAAAATAAATTAGTAAAACATTAGTTCAAAATTAGTTTAGTGCTAAAAAAATATAACTAAAATTTTTGCTGAAAACGGAATTTCAGCAAAAGAATTGCTGAAAACTAGTACACTTGATATACAAGACGTTTTACTAATTTTTCTACTAACTTATTTTTTTGAGTGTACTTATAAAGTATTTTTTCGGAAACCCTCAAATTTAGGAGTTATTAAGTAATTTTTAGGGTCAAAAGCCCAAACCGACTGGCCTATATGCGCCCGAGAAATCAAATTTTTGTGCACATATTATTTTTAATGCCCAATCTATCGGAGACTGCCGATGGGAGCATGTTAATTTATTTTATTAAACTCTAATAAAATTCAAAACATTTTTGTGAATACAAGCCTTACCCCTCAATTCCTAAACGCTTTGTGAAGTTATAGGAGATTTACAAAATGAAATTTTCATACAAAATTTGTTCAATAAACATCCTATAGTTTTACAAAGCGTTTATGAATTAAAGGGTTAATATATAAGAATTTAATAAAAATCAAGGTGTGTCAGTAAAATACTCTCTTTGCATACAGAAAAAAATAATTTGTGTTGTTGGCTCATTATTTTCAATTAAATTTCCCTCATATTAGCAAACAAATTATTTGTATTTACAAATTGAGAATTCAAAAAACAAAAGTTTGTAAATACAATTAATATGTAATTTTAAATAAAAGAAAGTTGAAGAAAAAAGTTATTTCAAATCAAATGATTTTGAGATTTTGTTATCATAACTGAACATCTTAATTCTTAACCAAATATTCAAAATCCAAGTGTTATTTACACACACACAAAATATGCATCTTCATAAAACGTACCTTCGGTTCTGATACCAAGTTTTGACTTGACAATCACTCAATTCCAGTTTGTTGGCCAATTCCATGCGATCCTGTACACTCAAATATTTTTGACGTTCAAATGATTTTTCCAATGTTTGTAATTGATGATCGGTAAATGCGGTACGAGCCTTACGTTGTTTCTTCGATAAACCCATTAGATTGTCACTACTTTTAATGCTGTTGCCATCATCATCTTTGGCACCTGCAAGAAATAAACACAAGAAGACGAGAAAAATTTAATAATTTTTCATACATGCAAATATATTTGAGTTTTTAAGCGGATATTTTGTTTATTAAAAAAAGTCGCAATTTTTTCAGATTTCTGTGGAGATTTCTGTCATGATCATTTATGGTTTGTTGTGGTTTTGCTTTACTCTTGGTATTATTATTATTATTTTAATTTGCTGCATTTTTTGCAATTTTTTTTTAAATTTTTTTTTTTCAATTTAAATCTGTAAATTGTTCATGGACTTGTTTAAAGTCTATCTCAACACAATTCACAGCAAAATAACAACTGGCTTGGCTACATTTTCTTTCAGTTAGTTTAAGTTGTTTTAATATTTAGATTTTTTTTGCTTAAAATGAAATGATGCGTAAATTTTTGTGTCATATTTATGTGCAATTAATTAAAATTATTGCATGCATATTTTATAATACTCTTATATGAATGAGAAATAAAAAGAGGATTGAGTTGTTGTTTATGCTGAGCTTTTTGTTTTGTATTTTTACGTAATTATTGTTTAATTTAACATAATCATTTTTAAACTGTAGTAATCACTAAAGTTTTTATTACACAAAAAACTGGAATTTAAATTTTACTACTGATTTTATATGACACAAATCTCTAATTCTCATAGAATGTGAATAATTAATGAGACTATAAGATGCTAAGCTAGTATTAAAATAATTTTCAAAGAAATTTCTAAATATCAAGCAGTTTTACACATACTCGTAGCAACATAGTAACAGATTATATAAATTAAAGAGTTTACAAAAAATATTGTGTCATTAAAGAAGATTTGTAAATGTTGTTAAAAAAAGCTAAAAATTTTCAACCAAGTTTTTCTAAAAAAAAAATTGAAATTTGTATATTCAGCACTACATATTTATTTTTTAGCAAAATTTATATGTTGTATAGGCCTAAAAATATTGAATATTTGTAAAATAAATGAAAGGTATGTATGTATAGTTGATCTTTTATTTGGTAAATGAATATTTTTCGCTCGATTTTAGATCATATATATTAATATCTCTTTCGGTTTTAAATTATTTTTAAAATTAAAGAAAGATGATACAATTATTTTACAAGTAAATTACAAAGAATAAAAATTAAAACAACCCAGTGTAGAAAATCATTACCAGATATGTGGTTATGTAACTACTACTTACTTTTGTTATTACATTTTTTATTACCTTTATATGGGCATGTCGCGAAAAATGATGAGTTGTCGTTACACACCAGCATACGAAAAATCAAAAAATATATCGTTACCTATGTGCTTACCAGTACTGACAAAAATAATGAGTCTAAAAATAGATTTTCAAAAAAATAAATTATATAAAAAAAAATATTTTTTATTTATTTTTTTTTTTAAATAAAATTTGCCGGTACGGGAATCGAACCTGGGTCTACAGATTGCCAGTCATAAGCTCTACCATCTGAGCTATATCGACATGTAATATTTAATAGATAAAAATATAATTGACCTGCTGCACACAAGTAAGCTTACTCGCCAACATACAAAAAATCAAAAAATATGTGGTTACATATATCCTTACCAATGTTTAAAAAATATTGAGTCTAAAAATAGATTTCAAAAAATTTTAAAAAAAATCTAAAAAATTATTTTGTATTTGAAAAAATGATAAAAATAAGTCATTATCCGTAACTCATTATTATATGTTTTAAAATAATGCAGAAGGTAAGTGGGTGTCATTACTGGTACTCCAAAAAATAATGATATGTCATTACCGTTTCTACACTGGGAATATTCTAAGTATATGAGAATGAAAAATTTTAAAGAACTCGATAAGGCCAGCAGGACAAAATACGTATTTTCGGATTTCGCTACAAAGGCATCGTCAGTGTCGTTTGCCTCAATATTATATTATAAAAGTCGGGTATGCCGACTATATGAAACCCTAAACTACAGAACGATTTAAGTCATTTCCGGTGCGAAAGTATAGTGAAATCACCTACGCAAGTGAATAGCAAGTATACTAGTTTTCAGTATTTTTTATTTTTTTTTATTGTATTTTCAGCAAAAGTTTTTGTTATAATTTTTAGTACTAACCTAATTTTGAACTAATGTTTTAGTTTACTCTGTTACCAAAATTGTGCTGATAAACACGTTTATAGCGTGGACAACAGACAGATAGACAATTTTATTTATATATTGTTAAAACTATTGTAATTATATATATTTTTAAATTTCTAATTAAATACTGCACACAAAAGAAAAGTCAGTAAAGTCAGAAAAAATGTTGCTGTGTCAGCAAATTTTTAGTCAGGAGCGTACTTACAAAAAATTTTGTAATTTCAGCAAAAAAATAGTAATCTCAGTAAAATTTTTGCTAACACTTAGTCGATTAGCAAAATCTTTGCTAAAATCAACTCAAAATTTTTTAGAGAAATTGTATTTTAGTTAATTTATTTGCTGAAAATTCAAGTCTAAATCAGTGATCGGCACCCATAGCCACCAGTGGGCGATCATAATCGGCTTTTCACACGTACACAACACGAATGACAACAAAACTCTCATAGCAAATAAAAATATTCCATTCAGTAGCATGATAGATTTCAAGAAAGCAGGTTGATGTCGCTTTGTTTAAGAAATTTTAGAAAAATTTTACACTCTTAAAATTTTAATGGGCTAATTCATAAACTTTTACAACAGTCTTATTACAGGATTTTAAGCTTATTTGTGAAAAACAGTATTCATATTTGCTTAATAATGAAGAAAATAATAAAGGTTTATAGTTGGTACTCACTAACTTTAAACTTTTTATAAAGTTTGGAGTGAGGAAGCCGCCCTTTATTTGTTAATTATTTAATTTTCAGGCATGAAATGATTTATTAAAGCCATCCCATCCCTAGAATGTGTGGCTTCCAACAACTTGCATCCATCAAACTGAAAAAAACTACAACAATTGCGTAGCCAATGACCATTTTCGAAAAAATTTCAAAAAATTAAATTAAAAAGAAAAACAAAACAATAGTGATGTACAGACTGTCAAAACATTATTCGAAATTCGATTACTTTTGTATGCTTTGAATAATATGTTTTAAAAAATTACTTTTTTACACAGATTTCCATTGATTTGCTTTATAAATAAAAAAAATATTTTGAATGGCTTTTAAATTTATCTTAGCACATCATTAGTTCTCTAATTTAAGGAAATACATTTTCACTTCCGATTACCGAGTCAATCGTTTACTAAATTTGTAAATAACTTACGACTTATTTGGGAGAAGAGAGAAAATAAACAATAGTGTTGCCAGTATCAAATCGAAAAATTAATTTATATTTAAAATACGATTATGAATCAAGATTTCTAATAACTCTTTATTAAGCGAAATATCTACTTTAACTATAGCAAGCTTCAAATACCAAATAAATTTTTTTTATGAATTAGCACATAAATTTATTATGAATTATTTTTCTTTCTTTAATTCATAAAATTTACTAACTAATGGAATACTTTTTTAAGAATATATATATATATATACAAAAAAATAAATTTTTTTAATTAAATTAATTAATTTTAATTAAATTAATTAATACTTTAGTAATAATAAAATTTATTATGAATTATTTAAAAAAATTAAATTAGTATGAATTATTTTTTTTATTTCTTTAATTCATTCATACATTTATTATTTCATTTCTTCACTAATTCATGTTCTTAATATACAAAAATAAATTTAAAAATGATAAAGTAATTTCTCACAGTATAAAACACCAATAAATTCACATTCTCTCTTTCTGCCGACCACTGGTCTAATTATTGTGTTTCTGTTATTCTTTCAAACATTATTTAGGAAACTTCGTAAAATATAAAAATGTCCAAACTTCCACATTAGTAGACAATTCTAAATAACAAAAAAGGAAATAAACTCTGGCTTTTATATTATAAAAACCTTTTTTTGAAACAAGCGAAAGGGAACCCAAACTACTGAAAACGAGTAAAAAGGTTAAAGTCGGGCATGCCGACTATAGAATACCCTACACCAGTCTGGGTAAAAGCCAACTAATGTCACCAAAATCAATAGGCTGCGTTATTGGGCCAATATAGGTCTGTGTACCAAATTTCATCAAAACATCTTAATATTTGCGACCTGCAGCGTATAAACAGTATAATTTTGGTAGGACCCTTATATGGGCACTAGGTCTAAACATGGACCGATGTTCATCAAATTCAATAGGCTTCGTCCGTGGGCCAAAATAGGTCTGTGTACCAAATTTCGTCAAAATATCTTAATATTTACGACGTGCATCGTATAAACAATATAATTTTGGGGGGACCCTTATATGGGCACTAGGTCTAAACATAGACCGATGTTCACCAAAATCAATAGGCTTCGTCCTTCGGCTGCCATAAGTCGGTGTACCAAATTTCATCAAAATATCTTAATATTTGCGACCTGCAGCGTATAAACAATATAATTTTGGTAGGACCCTTATATGGGCACTAGGTCTAAACATGGACCGATGTTCACCAAAATCAATAGGCTTTGTCCTTGGGCCAACGTAGGTCTGTGTACCAAATTTTATCAAAATATCTTAATATTTGCGACCTGCAGCGTATAAACCATATAATTTTAGTAGGACCCTTATATGGGCACTAGGTCTAAACATGGACCGATGTTCACCAAAATCAATAGGCTGCGTTACTGGGCCAATGTAGGTCTGTATACCAAATTTTATCAAAATATCTTAATATTTACGACCTGCAGCGTATAAACAGTATAATTTTGGTAGGACCCTTATATGGGCACTAGGTCTAAACATGGACCGATGTTCACCAAAATCAATAGGCTGCGTTATTGGGCCAATATAGGTCTGTGTACCAAATTTCATCAAAATATCTTAATATTTACGACCTGCAGCGTATAAACAGTATAATTTTGGTAGGACCCTTATATGGGCACTAGGTCTAAACATGGACCGATGTTCACCAAAATCAATAGGCTGCGTTATTGGGCCAATATAGGTCTGTGTACCAAATTTCATCAAAATATCTTAATATTTACGACCTGCAGCGTATAAACAATATAATTTTGGTAGGACCCTTATATGGGCACTAGGTCTAAACATGGACCGATGTTCAAAAAAATCAAACTTGTTCGTCCATGGGCCAACATAGGTCTATGTACCAAATTTCATCGAAATATCTTAATAGGTGCGACCTGTAGAGTGCGTACAAGATTGCATGGACAGACAGACAGACAGACAGACGGACGGACGGACGGACGGACGGACAGACGGACATCGTTAAATCGAAATAAAAAAAAATTCTGAACCGATCGGTATACTATAAGGTGGGTCTACGACCAATATTTTTTGGTGTTACAAACATCAGCACAAACTTATAATACCCTGACCACATAGTGGTGTAGGGTATAATGACCACATAGTGGTGTAGGGTATAAAAATGTCTGTCCTTGTATTTTACATAATCAATACTATTAAACATTTTGTTTATATATTCACTTTTTATCTTTATCTCCACTAAATTTAAATATTTTATTTTGTCTGTTATTTAAATCATATTTTATCTTATTGTGTTATATTTTGATGTATATGCAATCTTCTGTCGTCTTTTTACGTATGAAACAAAGATACAAAAATCTTTCAGGGTTGTATTTATTATATGTCTTAGAAGAGTTGTGTTTAAATATTATTATCTTTGGCCGCACTACATCCAATGTCTAATATGCGACATCTACAGTTTGTCTGTTTGGTTTTTGTCCACACTATAAATGTCTTTATGAGCACTATTTTGGTAGAAAAATAAATTAGTAAAACATTAGTTGCGACTTAGTTTAGTGCTAAAAAAAATATATAGCCGAAACTTTTGCTGAAAATACAATTCCAGCAAAAAAGTTGCTGAAAACAAGTATACTTGATATAAAAGATGTTTTACTAATTTTTCTACTAACTTTTTTTTGGGTGCCGACAATAAGTCTGGACAATTTTAATTTAACAATCTTTTTCACAAATATCACAAAAAAACTAATGTGCTAATTCATAAACAAAATTTATTTGGTATTTGAAGCTTGCTATAGTTAAAGTACATATTTCGCTTAATAAGGAGTTATTAGAAATCTTGATTCATAATCGTATTTTAACTATAAATTAATTTTTCGATTAGATACTGGCAACACTATTGTTCATTTTCTCTCTTCTCCCAAATAAGTCGTAAGTGATTTACAAATTTAGTAAACGATTGACTCGGTAATCGGAATTGAAAACTTTATTTCCTTAAATTAGAGAACTAATGATGTGCTAAGATAAATTTAAAAGCCATTAAAAATATTTTTTTTTATTTATAAAGCAAATCAATGGAAATGTGTGTAAAAAAGTAATTTTTTAGAACATATTATTCAAAGCATACAAAAGTAATCGAATTTCGAATAATGTTTTGACACTCTACACATCACTATTGTTTTGTTTTTCTTTTTAATTTTATTTTTACATTTTTTTGGAAATTTTTTCGAAAAAGGTCATTGGCTACGCAATTGTTGTAGTTTTTTTCAGTTTGATGGATGCAAGTTGTTGGAAGCCACACATTCTAGGGATGGGATGGCTTTAATAAATCATTTCATGCCTGAAAATGAAATAATTAGCAATTAAATGGTGGCTTCCTCACTCCAAACTTTATAAAAGGTTTAAAGTTAGTGAGTACCAACTATAAAGCTTTATTATTTTCTTCATTATTAAGTAAATATGAATACTGTTTTTCACAAATTAGCTTAAAATCCTGCAATAAGACTGTTGTAAAAGTTTATGAATTAGACCATAAATTTCTAGATTTAAATTTTCTGTAAATAAATTAACTGAAGAATAATTTTTGTAAAAAATTTTTTAGTTTTTCTTCAATCTACAAATTGTTAGAAAAACTTTACTAAATTTACTAATTTTTTTTGCCAAAAATCAGCTCGCTGATTTGCAGCAAAACTATTTTGTAGACATTTTCAATATTTCTGCTAGCACCTTACTGATTAATAATTTGCTGAGTCAGCTAACTTTTTTCCGACTTTTGTGACTTTTTCTGTGAGTGTAATATAGAGTATCTATGTAACATTCAGTGATTTGTGATTTGCTTCAATTTTTTACAAATAAAAATTAATTCCTTTTCACCAATTAAAAAGAACTTCAAAAGGATCATAAAAGAAAACTTCCACTCTATGACAAGCCTATGTAAAATTTATTGGTTCCGATGCAAATTTTCACGATATCGAAATCCAAATCACTGCTTCTTTTTCTCATCTTTTAATGATTTGTTTTTTGCTGGGTATGTAATAAAACCCTTTGTAATACAATTCCTTTAAAAATATTCTAATAAATAATTATAAATTCCATTGAACAATTAGTAATAACAAATTACATATTAGAAAATAAAATACTATATTAATTCATATTTTTCAAACTGTAATTTATAGTTTAGTTAAGTTTAATGTGTACAACACTTAATAAGGAAACCAAAGATGTTTCCGCAAAACAACAAGCTACGAAAATAACCCAGAGAGTTAGAAATGTTAAATGAAAACTAAAACAGTATTTAAAAATAAACTGTAAAACATTTCCGCAAAATGTGGTTAAATGTTTCTTTTTTTTAACATTAAATATGTAGACACGCTAAACTGTAAGAAAGTTGCAAGAAAAAAAATAAATTAATATGTGAATGAATCAACAACGAATTAATGAATGAATAGCTAAGGATGTTTGTTTGGACTTAAACAAACATGGGACTAACGAATTGAGTGGACTAATTAATTGACGATGTCAGTGTTAATGCAATCATTATTATTGATATCAATAAGGGTATGGCATCGCCAAAAAAAATCTAAGTAAACTGACAATTTATTTTTTTATTTAAATTTCAAATATAACAAACAAATTGCCAAAAAAAAAAGCTTGCTTCAAATATTGGGTCATATGAATAAAACTTAGCAATTACTTCGAAGTAATTACTTTGGGCTTTTAACTGCAAATTTACCAATTGGCTGGTAGAATAACATGAAATGTAAACGAAAATTAAAAAATTAAATTTCTAGACTAGATTTGTGAAGTAATTGCTTAAAAAACCCTGTATTTCCCCCTATTCGTAATATCAATTTTTTATTCGTACGAGCTATTGTTATTCGAACCTATTTCAAAAAAATTTTCAGTTTCCGAATATATACTGATACAAAATAGTTGTTTAGATAATATTTAATACTTTTAGCGCCCACTACCGGGGCCGTTTTTCATTTTAACTTTTCAGAATTTTTTGTAAACAAATGCTTTTTTACCTTAGTGTGATTTCGTTAACATTAGTAATGTTTTTTTCCAACGCATGTAGTATCAACTAATGGTATTGAAATATCATTGCTTATGAAAAGTTCCCAAGTATGGGCTTAAATACAAACACTTTAATTATAAACAAAGATTCCATAGCTGGTAAAGTTTAGAATAAATTTAAAGTGTAAATGATTTAGTTCATATTAAACGCTGTGGTAATCATGAAGTATGCCAATTCTTTTAGGGAGAAAATTATGAAGACAGTGGGTGAATATGAATCGAATATGGGCCATTTTTATTGAACATAGTTTTTCAGAATAATATTACAATACACAAAATATATTAAGTTTTGTTAAAATTTTGAAATAAAAATTTTTAATCATTTCAATTTCGAAATTATTTAGTCAGCATGGGTGTTTTTCATCATTTCGAGTATTTGAAATAACTCGAATTACACAGTACAACAGCCAATCTGGGGGGTGAGAAATTCCAAGTCAGAGTGATGGTACTAGGTCAGTATAGTAAAACCCTCAAAGGGTTTTTTTATGACCTTTTAAATTTTTTCCTTATCTTGATGTTTTTTCGCTTAGTTGTAACATTTTGGCAAAAACGTAGTTTAACATAACTCGAGAACCACTTGTCCGATTTTGATGAAACAAATTTAGAAAAATTTAGAATTACAGAATTGCCTAAAAATTAAAAATTTTTTTTTTTTAATTCATAAAAAATCCAAAACGGAAAAAAGGATGAAGTGTTATTAATTTCATGTAAAGTCACATAACCTATAAACAAAATTTAACGCGTTCTGCTTTTATTTACAATTAAGTGAAGGTATCCCATTTTGACAAGAATATTGATATTCGTTTTTATTCAAAAAAGTGTCATTTATCGCCTTTTTCATAAATTTTCCCCAATAACTCCAGACTTCTGGCCATAAACTACTAAAAAAATTAAGTAAACATTTTTATAATTTTTTATTTTTATTTTATTTATTTATTTTTATTTATTTTAATAAATATTGCCTAGACTTTTTCGATGGTGGTTGTTCGGAACTAGTGGCATCGCATTCATCGCTATCATCAGTTTCTGAACCACACATAATGTCAATGTGTGACTCCACTGTTGGCCCTTCTGCATCTCCTGAAAAAATTCTTTATCATCAAGATCATCCTTGTCTTGCCACACTAACTTACTCCACCAGTAAATTTCCGCAATTATTGCACTCGGCGACTTTTTGCCTCTATATCTGTAAGTTTTTGTTTTATTAAAATGAGTCTGAAAAAATAAAAAATCAGTATTACCTCATTTCAAATGGCATAGCAACTTGATGATAGCGTTCACCTTGTTCATCAGATTCGGTAGCCAATTGTTTGCTGAAGTAGTCCAGATGATGATGTAAATAATGGATTTTCAAGGACATGTGGACACCAATTTCCGAGAATGCTCTTAACATCCTTGCGACAGAAACATCGTAGTTGTTAGAACGATGCTTTCCCAACAAGCCTTCTATTACTTCTTTGATTGCCTGCCATGCATTCAATTCAGCGTCAATCAAAATATTGTTGAATGCGTCACTTTTAATCAGCTTTCGTATATCTGGACCATTTAGTACGCCTGATTGGAAAAAATTAATTTTTTAAGATGGAAAATCATGGGAAATGAATGTGATATTATAACTTACCTTCTTTAATTTTACTTTCGCTGAGTCTCGGGTAAATTAGTTTCAAACACAAGAAAACTTCTCTTTTGGCGACAGTTTTGATAAAATTCTTAACAATTTCAAGTTTAATATGCAGTGGAGGCAGCAATATCTTCTCCTTCGGCACTAGAGGCTCACGAATAATATTGGCCGTTTGTAACCTGCTGTGCTCTCTGAGTTTCCATCCGTGGCATGCATATTGGTCACCGGAAAATCGTGTGTCCCAATCGCACAAAAAGCACATATATTTTATATAGCCGCTTTGAAGACCGCAAAGCATTGCTACAACTTTTAAATCGCAGCATATGCGCCACATATGTTTGGCGTAGTTAACCATTTTTAAAATATTTTCCAGTGCATCATATGTTTCTTTCGTTTCTATACTGTAGGCGATTGGAACTGAAGGTTTTTTATTGGTCTTATGCAGTAAAACCGCATAAATAAGTGAATAAATGAGAAACGCGTGCATCGATTTTCATGATCTATGCCTTTTTTTGCTCATGAGTTATGTGACTTTACGCGAAAGTAATTAGTTTTGGCACTTTTTTCCATTTTGGATTTTTTATGAATTTTTAAAAAAAAATATTTAAATTTTTAGGCAAAAAATACTTTTTTCCCTTCATACATTCATTTTTAACTTCGAAAGTGTTGCACATATAGGAAAACGGTATAGAAACAGATTAGAGAAATTGTAATTCTAAATTTTTCTAAATTTGTTTCATCAAAATCGGACAAGTGGTTCTCGAGTTATGTTAAACTACGTTTTTGCCAAAATGTTACAACTAAGCGAAAAAACATCAAGATAAGGAAAAAATTTAAAAGGTCATAAAAAAAATGACACATACGAACGCCAAACCCTTTGAGGGTTTTACTATACTGACCTAGTACCATCACCCTGACTTGGAATTTCTCACCCCCCAGACAATAATCCCAAAAATGTTCCATAGTGTAATCAGTCTAAAATATACCTATAACGCTTCAAAGTTATACAAATTATATAGAATTTTTAAAAGTATTTAAGCATTTTGTTTTGAAAAATAAGGCAACTGTTTTTAAAAAAAAATAAATAAAAATATTGTAAAGGCGGGTTCCCTAAAAGCTATAAATTTAGATTGTAGCAAAAATGTTAACATTTTCAAATACAATAAATTAAAACGAGTAAAAAAGTTGAAGTCGGGCATGCCGACTATATAATACCCTACAACAGTCTGGTTTAAAGCCAATTAATGTTTGGATCCGAAATTCGAATGGGTTAAAATGGAACTTGTGTCAAAATCATCTATAAAATGATAAAAAGAATAGAAAATCGTAAATATAGCCTATATGGGCGATAGGTCCAAATATGGACCGATCCTATCTAGAATCTATAGGCTTTGTCCTTGGGACCATGTGAGTCAGCGAACCAAATTTCATTCACGTATCTTCGTATTTGCGACCTTCAGCGTGTAACCAAGCCAATTTTGTGGGAGACCCTTATATGGGCACTAGGTCTAAACATGGACCGATTTTAACCAAAATATAGGCTTCGTCCTTGGGCTGACGTAAGTAGGTGTACCAAACTTCATCAAAATATCTTAATATTTTCGACCTGTAGAGTACGCACAAGAAAGCGTGGACAGACGGACGGACGGACATTGTTAATTCGAAATAAAAAGTGATTCTGAGTCGATCGGTGTAAAAATTGTGAAGGTGTAAAAATTGTGAAAAAAAAATTCTCAAATTTTTGGAATTACGGGAAACAACAATGGATTTGGCTTAATGGTTCAATTAAGCCATGCGCTAAATTTGGTGAAATTCAGAAAACATGAGGCTAAAATTTTTTTTTGTCTTCGGTACCTATAGAGGATTAAAATGCTTTTAATTTAAGGTAAATGTAATTTAAATCCCCTAATTTTGATTAGTTTTCCTATTAAAAAATTTAAAAATGAGTTTGTTTTTTGTCTTTCATACAAAAAATAAAAATGTTTAGAAAATGAATTTCAAAAGTCACCCACGAGGAATTAGTGTGGAATTTTATAAACTAAAATACAGAAAAGGAATTTTCAAAATCGGTTAAGAATTGTGGCCTGAAATGTTATTTGTTGAAAAAAATGCTTTTGAAAACACTGTGCGCTGTAGCTAAGAAGTTGAAATTTGGTAAGAAGGTTCCTCCTCTATCGTAGACATCCGCTAGGACGGGAAGAAATCTGAACGAAATGGTTATGAAATGGCATGGAATAGGGAACGAGTGGAATTAAAATACTATAGCTGGAAAATGGAATTGAACGGTGCGAGGGGAAAGAAATTGAATGGGAACAATGGGAAGGAAATTCACTGAATCGAGGAACGAGTGAGTGAATTGGAACACTAAAATTGTAAAACTAAATGCAACGGGGAACGAGTGGAATTCGAACGATAGACAAGTGTAACGAAATTGAATAGAATGGGGAACGAGTGGCATTGAAGCATTAAACAATGGGAACGGAATGCAATGCAACGGCAAAACAAAATGAAATTGAATGCGGAACGAGTCGCTGGAGTTTTGTACTTGAAATTTTGTATGTGACTCTACCCTTAACATAGACAATCACTAATTCAGGGTTATATGTTTTGAATATTTGGAAATTTTTACGGGGAGGAGCCAAAAGGGTACAAGAACTCCCTTTAAATACCTGTGCAAACTCTTTACGCTAGAATTCCGAGACTTGGCGTTGAAACTTAGTCAACAAAAAGGTTAAACAGATTTAGCAAATGAGAAAAGCCTTAGAAATATAATGCAATTTTCTTCTTTTCTTCCTTCTTTTCCGATATATATAAATACCGGTAAAGAAGTATCGGGATTTTAAGCTATATATTGCTGATATGGTGAAAGAAACCGATGCAGTTAACTTTCTACAAGAATTTTTGAACTCACTTGAATTCCCAGATCTACTTCCACATAAACTGGAATTAAATGAGTTTTAAGGCACGCTTATAATATATCGGGCTTTTCTCACTACACGCGGAGAAAAAATATGGCATTTTCCAACTGAAATTCGGTTACATCTACTAAAATACTTAGGCTGGTGCAACTGAATATTGGTTATCACAACAAAATTCGGTTTGTACAACTGAATTTTAGTTGCAATACCCAAAATATTTAGGAGTCACATTCGAATATGGTTTCACCAACCCAATTTATTGGTTGTAGCAACCAAAATAGGTTTAGCAATTCGGTTGGCAATTTTTTTTCTATGTGTAGTTATTATTATACCCTACACCACTACGTGGTCAGGGTATTATAAGTTTGTGTTGATGTTTGTAAAACCAACAAATATTGGTCCTAGACCCACCTTATAGTATACCGATCGGCTCAGAATTTTTTATTATTTCGATTTATCGATGTCCGTCCGTCCGTCTCGCTGTCTGTCTGTCTGTCTGTCCATGCATTCTTGTGCGCACTCTACAGGTCGCAAATATCAAGATATTTTGATAAAACTTGGTACACCGACTTATGTGGGCCCAAGGACGAAGCCTATTGATTTTGGTTAAAAGTTACGATAACACCTAATAAAATCATAATATGAATTCTATATTATAATATAATATATATTCCATATATATAATTTTATACATTTTACTTTTATTTATTGTTATTTCGCAATACATTTTATTCTGACATAGTTAAATTTCCCAATAATTAGTGATTGCACTTTTCAATGATTTTTTAACGTATTGATTGTCATATTTAAATACTTATTTTATTTAACATTATTATTTCACAATACATTTTATTTTGACATAGTTAAATTTCCCAATAATTAGTGATTGCACTTTTTAATGATTTTTATTTAATTTATTGATTGACATATTTAATACATTTTGTTTTAACTTGTTAAATTTCCCAATAATTAATAATTGCACTTTTTAATTTAAATTCATTTTATTGATTGCGAAATAGCAACGTTCAATATTTTTGTTTATTTTACCTTTACCATAAAAATACTATAAATATAAGTGAATTGTAATATTTTAAGTTAGTCTAAATTTTGATTCAATAAAAAGTAATAAAAAAAAACTGACACTAGTTTTTTTTTTAAGGTATTATTACCAAGAAACTTAACTGTTAAAATCGGTCCTTGTTTAGACCTAGTGCCCATATAAGGGTCCCCCCAAAATTATATTGTTTATACGCTGCAGGTCGCAAATATTAAGATATTTTGATGAAATTTGGTACACCGACTTATATCAGCCCAAGGACGAAGCCTATTGATTTTGGTTAACACCGGTCCATGTTTAGAGCTAGTGCCCATATAAGGGTCCCCTCAAATTTATATTTTTTATACGCTGCAGGTCGCAAATATCAAGATATTTTGATGAAATTTGGTACACAGACCTATGTTGGCCCAAGAACGAATCCTATTGACTTTGGTGAACATCGGTCCATGTTTAGACCTAGTGCCCATATAAGGGTCCCCTCAAATTTATATTTTTTATACGCTGCAGGTCGCAAATATCAAGATATTTTGATGAAATTTGGTACACAGACCTATGTTGGCCCAAGAACGAATCCTATTGACTTTGGTGAACATCGGTATATGTTTAGACCTAGTGCCCATATAAGCGTCCCCCCAAAATTATATTGTTTATACGCTGCAGGTCGCAAATATTAAGATATTTTGATGAAATTTGGTTCACAGACCTATGTTGGCCCAAGGACGAAGCCTATTGATTTTAGTGAACATCGGTCCATGTTTAGACCTAGTGCCCATATAAGGGTCCCCTCAAAATTATATTGTTTTTACGCTGCAGGTCGAAAATATTAAGATATTTTAATGAAATTTGGTACACCGACCTATAACAGCCTAAAGACGAAGCCTATTGATTTTGGTTAACACCGGTCCATGTTTAGAGCTAGTGCCCATATAAGGGTCCCCCCAAAACAAAACTGCAGGTCGCAAATATTAAGATATTTTAATTAAATTTGGTTCGCTGACTCACATTATAGAAAATTTTGACACAAGTCCCATTTTAACCCATTCGAATTTCGGATACAAACATTAGTTGGCTTTTAACCAGACTGGTGTAGGGTATTGTATAGTCGGCATGCCCGACTTTAACCTTTTTACTCGTATTTTTAACTAAATTTATTATACCGTTAATTTAAGTTCCTTTCCGTTCCACCCGTAGACTCCACCTCATCATTGTTAGCAAAACTTTTACCACCTAGCCATTTCTTGAAGTTTGGAAATAGAAAATGATTCGGGGGATCTAAATCTGGCGAATAAGTTGCGAAATGAAGTAGTGCATTGTCTAGATGAAACAATACTTTCTTTTTCACCCAAATGCGTCCCTTTTTTCTTAATTGCATCACTTAAACGATGCAATAAGTTCACGTAATACTCGCCGTTAATTGTTTTTCCTTTTTTGAAGATAATCAATAAAAATGATCCCACGCGCATCCCAAAAAAACATGCCTACAGATGAAACTGTCTTCACCTTCTTTGGACAGGAATCTCCTTCCTTTGTCTCAATCGTTTACTGTTGATGTGGCTCCAAAAATATACTGAACAACGTCGCGCCTTCAAGCTTAAAAAATATGTTTTAAAAGATTTCCACTTTTTATCAGAGTAACTTTTTTCAACCTACTGCCGCCATCCTTAAGTCAGGTCGGGTAATTCTGAGACTTATAAGAGGAAAAATATTGATTCCCACATTGCCTTTCTTTTGGATTTATGCTAGTAATTACAAACTATAAACACTTATCCCTGCTTAGATACCTATCAAGTGGACGAACAAAAACCGGTAGGTATGTAGTGGGATATTCAATTAATCGACTTTTTATTTTAATCGATTAATCGTGAAAATAGTTATTAAAGTTTTTTTAATCAAATGAAATTTTAAAATTAATCGGTTGTTCGAAAAAAATGTATGTAAAATAATATACAAATGTATTTGAATATTATTTTAATAAATTTATTTAAAAAAGGAATAAAAATAACTTCAATAACTCTTCATAAGATTCATAAAAATAAAAAAATATATTAATTGAGTTCATACTCGTATTTTGTCAAAATTTGTGTCAAAAAAGAAGCTTTATAACACTAAGCAGTATTTATTAATGCTTTCGTTTAATATCATCATTTAAAAAATCTTAAAAAAAAAATAATTTAAAAATATGGTTATGCTAGATCTGTCCAAGACGAATATCTTGGAAACTGACAAAGCAAATTATGACAGTGTTTTGTTGTTTTGTTTTCTCTTTGTTTTTTAAGACATTTAATAATGCTCCTAGGCCCAACAAATATTTCTGGAAATTCTAAAACAAAAATTAGATATTTTTCACAATTCTTTTAACATTGTAAGTTTTGGGATTTTACTACATTAAAAATGTCCAAATTTCGAATAAAGAAGAATTCGAATAAAAAAAAATTATTTTTTTTTTTAATTTTTTTAACAATTTTGATTAATCAATTAATCACATTAAAGTATACGAATTATTCGTTATTCGAAATTTGGAAATTTTAAATTATTCGAACTACTTTTGAGCAAATTTGTTCGATTAATCAAACAACGATTAATCGATTGAACACCCTAGGCACTGATAAGTATCTAGTGTTTGAAATTACGAGCATTAGATTTGCTGCCTTTGTTAAATTTTTGAAATTAAAGCACCGTAAGTTGTTTCGATTTCGCGTGAAAAAAAACTGTTATACTCCATATAAAAAAAAAATTATTTTTCGCGATAATGAGTTTCACGTGAAAATTGTGTAGACTTTGTTAACACGCAAATTTAATATATAAAACTATTATTTTTCTTGTGAAAAAGTGACATTTTCTGTTTATTGTGAATGTGGCTTTCTAATTACAGAAAAAAATTTCATTTCCAGAATTTAAATTACTAGTTAAGGTCTTTAAAGTTTAAGTGAAATTTTTTCACGTAAAAAACAACTTACGGTGCTTAAGGTAAAAAAGTGCTTCGGAAAAAGTTTTCTTATAACCGAATGTTTTGTACACACAGAGATTGACCCAGCTGGAAATATCATAGAGGTGTTTTCATGACGGCTCAGCGACATGTTATTGTCATTGCTGACTATGTGTACACTTATAAAATAAAGTTAGTACAAAAGTCTGTTAAACGCGTTCTGATTAAATTGAACTAATTTTTCTGTTATTATCTCTGAAAAAGTCCGTACAAATAGGTCAAAATTCTGATAAAATAACAGGAAATAGTACATGTATTTGCGCCAGCACAATTTTGATCTTTTTGTACGGACTTTTTTTATGAGTGTAGATATTTTTATAAGACCGCTCTATTTTTGGATATTTCTTTACCCAAACGATGGAAATTATATTCTTTTCCAAACAATCGGTTGTAAAATAATTTATCTTCCTTTGAAAACCCCTTGTAGTCCCGATTCTAATACCGATATATTTAAGTTTAAATTGTTCCAAAAGCAACCGCTTCTAGGGCTTAAAAGTATAGCCGTATAAGGTTATTTGAAAAATTCGTACTTTCAAATTTTATTCCAATTTAATTTTATGACCCATTCACTTGTTTTCAAAACTCAAAAACCACCGCATACCACTGTTTTATAGACTTTTGTAAAACAAACTTGAGTTTTCCTTTAAACTTTTGCACTATTTACTATAAGATTGCCATAATAAATTATGTAAATCATATTGTAAAATAAAGGAAAAAAATCGTAAAGATAAGATAAACTGAATTTAAGACACTACTTTATAAAGAAGTCTTAAACAGAAATGTGTTATAAACCATATTTTTCTTCTAATGGGAAAAATGTTGTTAATCTACAAAGTTTTCTTTTGTTTTTAAATAACAGACAGGCCTGCAGACTGACAAACATTTAGACAAATAGTCAGTTGCAAAAAAAAATAAAAATTAAATGTATGGTTAAAATGCAACATCCTCTAGTTCTTTATGAATGTGTTATTTTTTTCCATTATGCATTAATGTATAATTAAGTGTTTTGTGGCTAAATTGCATTAAACATGGTTAAATGCGCAACTGTAAATTGTTGTTATTGCTGAAGCTTCTTTGTTTTTTGTTTTAGTTTTATTCTTCATTTGATGGTTTGTTGTAAAGTAAATTTACTGCTCTACTACACTTTTTCTTGTACAAAACAAAAAACAACTAAACTTAAGTTTTATAAAGGTTTTTTATTACATAAATGTGGTTTTTATGCAGTTTTTTTTATCTGTTTGCATTTCAATTAAGCAGCTTTATATTAAAAAACAAAAAACTTTTATTTTACACTGCCAACGAAAAGTATCAAAAATGTTACCTGTAATTAAATCAACTTAAAGTATTAGATTTCATTTATTTTGCCTTTACTTTAATGTTCAAAATTTTTGTTCATTTCAAAATTTCCTTCTACTTTGTTTTCTTAGTGTTAATAGGAATTTTCCTTATTTACGCTTTAAACTTAAACAATTTCCTATCTTTGTGTTTTTGCTTTATAACTAACTTCACAAACATTTTGTGGTTTTGGAAAATGTATTCATGTATGTTGTTAAACGATTATCGTTATTTAATCTAAAACTTTTAAAAATGTAGCTATTTTTGTATTTATTAACTGTAGCAGTAGCAAGTAGAAATTAACACAAAGGGTTAATATAACAGTAAATTCTATTTGCTTTAATATATATATTTTTTTTCAAAAAATTATCATAAGTTTGCGTGCTTTTGGTCATAAATGTGCAGGAGGAACAACCGGTATGAACAACGAAAGACTTGAGCAACAAACTTTATTGCATAAATTTGTAAGAATATTATTATGAGCATTTTTAAAATCTTCCATAACTTTAATAACCTCATGGAACCATTTAATTGTTATAATTAAATGTGTTAATCATGAAATATAATTAATTTTTAAATAATAAAAATTACTTTTGAAATTAATATTAAATTTATTTTGTGTAAATATTTTAGATATTAAAAAATTCCATAATTTTTTCATAACTCGTGTCATTTGAGACGCGTGCGATTATCATGTGATTATTTTAAAGTTTTCGAATAAAATTAAAAAAAATGGTTTTAAAATCATCCCTCAGGCAGAATTGAATATTATTTACTTTAGCACATAAGAAAATATTTTTGAAATTACTTAAAAAACAGGGTTTATATAACCACACACTCTCATAGCTACACATATGAATATTATAACAAAATCTACTAAATATATCAAACAAGTGATTGATATTTTGAAGTCGGTCAAAATATTTGAAATTGATATTAACAGCATACACACATAAAAAGGAAGAAATAAATATACCCAGAAAATAAGAAATCTCTAAAAAAAAAATTAATACACTGAAAAAAACAATAGGTTGCCTATTAAGATTTGTTATCAACAGAGAAGACAAAATTGCTGTTTTTGCTTTTTTGGATTTTCCGTTTTTAGCTTTAAAATTGCTGTTTCTTAATTTTTTCAGCTTAAATTGCTTTTTTTAATACTTTTTGCTCAAAAATGCGTTTTTTCTTCATAAAAAAATATTTTTCTCTTTACTTTAAACTTTAAAAAAAAACTCTTGTTTTTCCATGTTTTTTTACTTTTGCTTCTTTTTACAATATTTGTGTTTTGCTTTAAATATATCCAATTTTTTTTTCTTTTTTGTAGTTTTGTCTAATTAAAACTTTGGAGAAAAAATTCAAACGGCATATGCCGAATTCAATAAAGTTAAGATCAGAGGTCGAATTACGGCATTTGTGAACTAGTAAAATCGTTCTAAGTCTATTTTTTTGATATGTAACTACAAAAGCTCTAATATTCAAAACATAAAGCTTTACTTACGAACCACAACTTCTCTGATCGATAAAATTTCGTTTAAATGTTTCATTTTCAGAAATAAAAAACTAATTTTGATCGAAAAATAAAGATCACGAATGCCGTAAGTAATTCGACCCCAGAGTTAGCAGAACTATAGCAAGTATCACAGTAGTGGGTTTTGTTAACCCTTTAATGTCTATTTATTGGTTTTCAATAAAAAATCATGTACTTGCACACACAGAACAGATTCGATGTGACAATCGAATTTGTTGCCAACCGTATTTTGGTAGTCCCAAATACTATGACATTTTTCTATTTTAGATAACGAAGTTTACTGTTATACCTAATATACTACTCGTAGTATAATGCAGAAAAGTTGGTTTAATCGAATCAATTGTGCACTCCAATCGAACTTAACATTAAGTAGAAGCGACCGAATTCTTTTACTATTGAATTAAATAAAAGACTGTTTGCAATATTTCTAAAAAAAAATTATAAGTAAATTGGAAGTATAAAAATTAATAAAAATACTGCAACAAAGTGATTTTTTTCAAAATTGTAGTACCTTCATGAATTATTAGACCTCAGAATCTGAGATAAAGTCCTCATAACCTGAAGGTTTTTCTATAGGAAAAAGTCCTCGGAATCTGAGGGATTTTCTATAGAAAAAAGTCTTCAGAATGTGATGGTTTTCTATTGGCGGAAATCTTCAGAATATGAGTGTTTTTCTATAAGAAAAATTCCCCAGGATCTGAGGGGTTTTCTATAGGAAAAAGTTCTCAGAATCTTAATAATTTTTATATAAGAAAAAGGTCTTAAGAATCTGAGGGTTTTTCTAAAGAAAAAAGCCTCAGAATATAAGGAGTTTTCTATACGAAAATGCCTCTGAAAATGAAGGGTTTTTTTACAGGAAAAAGCCTCAGAATATAAGGGTTTTTATAGTAAATGGTTCTCAGAATTAGGGAGGTTTTCTATTGAAAAAAGTCCTGAGATTCCGAGAGTTTTTCTGTAGGGAAAATTCTTCAGAATCCGAAGGTTTTGCTAAAGGAAAAAGTACACAAATATGAAGGTTTTTTGCAGGAGAAAGTCCTCAGAATATGTGGGTTCTTCTATAGGACAAAGTCATCAAAATCTGAAGGTTTTTCTTTAGGAAATATTCCGATTAAGTCCTTATTTGAAATCAATTTTATTATTTTTTACCGATTTTTCTTTAGTTCGGTTTGAGTTACCATCATTTGGTAGAAAATATTAAGTGTGACATTAATATTGAATAATTATTAAAACTCGATTGTTAGAATTGTCCCGTGTTTGGTATTGCTAATTCAAATTTTTGCTAATTTTTTCTTTATAAAATATTGTCACCATCGACGTGGGTAAATAAATAAAATTATTTTTGTCAAAATTGGTTGCGAAAACCGAATTTAGTGGAAAAAACATATTGTTACGAAATTGAATTAATCTAATATAGAAAATTCTGGGATTTTAAAACAAAAATGTATAATGTTAAGTGGTTTGAGTACCACTGGAATTTTCCAGTATGTTCTAAACCCACTGCCATTACACTTTATAAGGCTGCCGTATGACATTTAGTTTGATTATTAGCGATTGTGTGCATTAACATTTGGGGAGTGAAGTTGACCTTAAACATGTGTTCTTCTAATTTACATTAAAACTGTGTGTACTTAGTGGCGTATTAGACTTTGTATAGTTAAAAGGGCACTAGTAAATCGTGGTATTGTTGTATTTAAAGTAATAAAGTATTAAATAAATAAGTGTATAAGCACATTATCAAACTAAAGAGTGTGTGTTGTTTTAATTGCAAAGAGCACCAACCCGGTTTATCTTAAGGAAATAAACCAATGTTTTAAAAGATAAAACATAACAATATTAACTTAGTTACAATTTCAATTTTTCATTCATTAACGGTAACAATTAACTGATATAATTGATATTGTATAATTTTCATTTATATTATTATTCACTGTCCATAACATCGTCCTATACTCACCAATAAATAAAGTGTCAACCGAACTTAAAAGAATATTTTGGTTCATATTTAAAATTTATTTCTATATATTTTGTGTGTTTGAGATATTAACAGAATTTTGTTGTGAAAAGCAATATTCAAATTTAACACAATAACTGGTCACAATAACTAATTCCAGAACTGAAAACATTTTTCTCTTTATTTATCCAAAAATTGGAGTTCTAGTATTGTCACTTTACGATTTTCGCTTTTCAAAACCTGAGAAGTTTGATCAAACTATACCTTAAATTCAATATTTTTTGTTAAATTTTGCTATTTAAATAATCCAACAACATTTTTTAAATCCGGTTACCTTACTCTATATAATTTTTTAAAATATTTGTTGTACAATGTACTCAGTACTTCGAACGTTTCAGCCATATTTTGGCCAAAAATTTAAGAAAATGTTTTGAAACCACTACGAAGGTCAAATTAAAAGTACCCTCGAAAAAAAGATCTTTTATTATTTTTCCGTAATCATCACATTAAACGCATTATTTGAAAGATATTACGTAAGATTTTCCAAATTCGGTACACCCTATTGTATATGGATAAACGGACGGACGGACGGACAAACATCGTTAAATCGTCGATCGGTATACTATAAGGTGCGGTCAACGCCCATTATTTTTGATGGCTACAAACATCAGCATAAACTCAATGTACTCTTTAGCATAAAGTGATGTAGGGTATAAAAATATGATTTATTTCATAATTTGTATCCTATGTTTCGTTGGTATTTTCCAACTTCTTCAGGTATTGATATTTTTATGAAATTCAGTGTTAAACGCTTATTTAATTTATTTTCTTGTTTATATAATGTTGTGTTTAATGTCGTATTGTTAATGTGTGGTAAACTCTAAATGGTATGTAATGTTTAATGTTCTTTATTTATCTACTAAACATTAAAATATCTGAAAAAATTTAAAATGGCCACAAACTATAGAATGAAAATTATGAAATAATTATTTTATTTGTATACCTAAGGCAAATTTTACAGTCAGAAATAAGTACGGTTTTTGTCCCAAATACATATTACTGAAAATTTTTTACTTAAGTAAAACTCAAAAAGTCTTACTTAACATAATTGTGACTATAAAACCGTCCCTTAATGTTAACCTGTTAAATGAATTTTTAAGAGTTTTGAAAACATCTTTGTATAGTTGAGTTTCTTAAATTTTTTTCAGTGCATTTTCCTTTTAAGATTTCTAGAGTTTCTAAATTGCGAAGAATGTTTTTTTTTAATTGACTGTTTTTTGTATGTCATACATTTTCACTTTATAAAGCAACATAAATAACATAAAAGTGTGTGTTTATTTTTTGTATATTCAACCAAACAAGTGATGAAGTGAAGTGTAAAGTGATCAAATTATATGATCAAACTTGACGTACGATCACACTCTAGTTTCAGCTTGATTAAACATTTAGCAAAAAAAAACACATAATCTGGAGTTCAAATTAAGTGAAAATGATCTTGGTTTTTAGAGAATTTCAAGTATTTTTTTATTAATCAGGAATTTTAAAGGCTTCTCTGACCAAAGACTTTCATTGATAGAAATTTTATTAAAATGACATCATCATCATAAGAAATATTATCTAAACAAATAAAATTATTTTTTTTCTTGTGTGAGATGTTTGAATTTAATGATGATTAGCTATATTTATAAAAAAAATATGGGAAATCATTAAAAAAATTAAATTAAACATTATTAACATTTGAAAATAACATTTCATTTAGCTAAAGAGAAAACATTAATATTGACCGCCAAATTTGGTTTTAAACATTTATTTAATTTTTTCTTTACATAATAACAAAATGCTGTTCTTTTTTGATTTTTAACATTAGTTTTTATTTAAACATATTTATTTGTTTTTTTCTCCTCTTTGTTTTATAAAAAATTTGGTATTTTTCATTATTAACGTGTCTTTATTGGAATTTTTTCTGAGTAGGAGTTTTTTATTTGTTAACAGCGTTTTTGAACTCATTTTGTTTTAAAATTTGTTTTTTTTTTTCATTAAATCTTTATTAATTGTATTCAGATATAGTAGATAGTATCGACCAGATACGAACTCTCACATAAGCATATTACTACACTCATAAAAAAAGATAGTACAAACAACTGAAAAATCTTGACGGTTTCCTGATAAAAATATTTTCAATGAATTTGAGAATGGCATTCTGCTAAATGCATCAACAGAATTTTTATCAAAATTTAAAACATATTTTTCGTTATGTAACTAACACTTGTGCTAAAATTTCGCATAATATATGTAGTTTTGTACTCTCCGGATCTGAACCGGACCTATAGTTCAGAGTAACAAATGTTTGTCAATTTTTCTCTATCTTGATTAGTTTCAAAAATAAGAAGGTATAAGCGCCATCTATATGTAATTACTAGAGCGCAGATATAAAAATATAATCATTTGAATACAGATGCCCAATTTAATTGTACTAATACGAAAAAAACTAATGGTTATGAAAAATTGAGATTTCAAAGACAAAAAAACATCAAAATTTATTCAATTAAATTAGAATTAGAACATGTTTAACAGACTTTTGTACTAACTTTTTTTATGAGTATACCAAAAAAAAAAAAACAAGTTTGTCTATATTTTTATTCAATTTATTTTTGTTTTAAAAAAACATTTAGCAAATTAATACTAACAATCAAATCAATTTGTTTTAATATGTCTTTTGTTCATAGAGCAAAACAAGATTTATGATGATTTTGATAATGACGATTGAATAGTCAAATAAATTAAAAAATCATGGTTTTTATAATTTTAAAGTATTTTTGGCAATTTTTTTCAATAATTATGATAAACATCTTTTGATTGACTTAAAATATGGAAACCAAACAAATTTACCACATATAAAGCCAGTGCGAACTGGCTAAATAAAATAAAATCTAAACTAAATTCAGCTTTTCAAGTTTCTAAGAAATTTAAAAAATTTTGAACCAATGTTCGAAGAAATTTTATACCCTTTTGTCAATTTGTATTTAGTTTAGAATTTATTTAGCCACCTCACACAGTGCCTATGTATTTTTAAATGGCCTATCAGATACTATATCTTTTTCTTTGATTAAATATAGGGTTCTTCAACAATAACGCTACAAAAGTAGAAAGACAGGGACAGCAAACGACGCCAAATTTCTTGCCGCTCTTTTGACATTTCTCTTCAGTAAGGTTTGCCATTTCATGATGGAAAGATATACGAGCCAACAACGAGTCGAAATTATTAAAATTTACTACCGACATTCGGAGTCAGTGGCCTCAACGTTAAGAGCGCTACGTCCAATTTATGGTCGTCATAATGAATGGCTTCGTCAATAAACAAAATATGCGTTATTGGTCAGACAGGAATCCACACGTACTCCATGAGTCATCATTGCATCCCTAAAAAATTACGGTTTGGTGCGGTTTATGGGCCGGCGGCGCCATTGGGCCGTACTTCTTCCGTGATGATCAAGACCGGCACGTTACTGTGAATGGGAATCGCTACCGTTCAATGATAACCGAATATTTTTGGCCCCAATTGGATGATATGGACTTGGAGGACATGTGGTTCCAACAGGACGGCGCCACAAGCCACACAGCGAATGTCACAATCAATTTATTGCAAACCAAGTTTGGAGAACGTGTTATCTCACGAAATGGTCCAGTCGATTGGCCGCCTCGGTCGTGCGATTTGACGATTGATGAACTTCGTACGAATATCGAACGTGAAATTGCAGCAGTATCGGCCGATTTATGCTCGAAAACCGTCGAAAATTGGGTTCAGCGTCTGGACTTCTGCAAGCGTGCCCGTGGTGGCCATGCACAAGAGATAGATTTCCATACATAATGGCATCGAACGTACTTTCACAGGAATAAAGAATTTCATTGTCCAAAACCGTTTTTGTTTTATTTAAAAAAAACTTTTGTAGCGCTCTTATTGAAGAACACTTTATATAGCCTTAGAGTGGCAGCTATTTAACGTAATGTCCAATTTCAAAATATGCACTCATTTTTTAAAATTTGCTGGTGAAAAATATGGTGAAAATTTTAGTTAAATTTGACCAAATTTGATTTTGCGAATAAATAAATAAAAAAGATTTTTGAATTTTATGTTATGACCAGATAAGACAAAAAAGTAAAATCCGATGTATTTAAAGCAAAAAAAATACTAAAAAACCAAAAGTAATACACTTTTTATAAAAAATTTCAAAGTTAGGAGAAAAAATATTTTTTATGAGCAACAAAGTGGTTGGGCAAAAGTCTTTTAAAAAAAACAATTCAAAGCTCAAAAATCATAAGAAAAATCTATTTTAAAGCTAAAAACGGAAAATCCAATACAGCAAAAAAATATGAGTAAAAAAGGCAGAAAATAGCAACAAAAAAAAAGCCAATTTGTCTTGTACGGTTATGATCCATAATTTTTAAATAATTTCAGCGTGCTTACGACGAAAGTTTTTTTTGAATCGCACGAGTGATTTTCAAGATAACTCGGAAAAATTGGCGAAATTGCAGGTAAGTAAAATCGAGCTGAAGACAACCTTTTATTAACAATTATTTTAATTAGTTAATTAGTTGTTTTTACAAAATGTATTGACAACAGACATACATATAAATAGTACCCAAAAGGAGTTGATTTATAGCTGGTTTTACCAAATCAGACAGTTCATATACGAAAGTACAAAATTCTCGTCCCGTTGATTTTTTATACCTTATGTAATGTCTCGGTTTGAGTAAGAAAGTTATCATTTTCTTATTGCGGACAACTGAAGAGTAGAGTGATGTCTACGAAACAATTGTATTGTCTATCATGAAAATGATCAACCCCTTTTTGAAACAACAAATAAAAATCTAATATGACAATATCATATTAGAATTTGGACTTGAGGTGGAACAATATTCTAACTAAATATATGACAACCTTTTATGTTATTTAAAAAATAAAATAAATATAGTGTATGTCAGTTGATTCGAATCGTTTTTGTGCCATGTCCCACTTTAAGGTTTCAAAACTTCTATGTGCACCTCTCATGAATTGGGGTTGAGTTGGGGCTGGATAAGCACAAAGGCAATCCCATGGCACTGAAAAGATTTTACAGTGTAACATGACAAGTAATATGTCTGATGAGATCCTTGAGCTTACAGCGAAAGTATTCCCAGTTAAAATCTCAGATTTGTAGAACTCGTAAATTTGAATATGTGATAAATGAAAATATATGAATTTGCATGGTGTAGCCATTTGGCAACATAGTGTACATAGTGTTCCTATAGTTTAGCGCAGAATTTCGGAACAGTTAGAGTAAAAATCTTTGTTTTGCTCTGTATATTTGTGAAAAATCTAAAACATGGGTTTTTTTACAAAAAGTGTAATATTCAAAAATATTTGTTTAAATATTTAAAGTGGTATTCTTGCAATAAAATTCATTTTGGCGACAATAAATGTATAAATTATAGTTTATAGATTTTTTTTCATACACGCTAAAATAATCACAATTTAGCTATTTGGCAAAAAACCATATTTTTCAATAAAAATCTCCTTTTTTAGTATTTTTTTTTTTTAAATGTACATGCCTTTAGAAATCATATATAAAGAAATGTCAAAATCGAAGAGATCATGCATTTAAGGGTTAATAAAGAAACAAAAAAAAAACCCTAAATGGCCTGTCAACATTCCTTTCCAAAGATTCCACATTTGCATATGACTTCTATGTATAAAATATATCTATTCGATGTCGTTACCGTGGGTACCCGCGGGAACCCAGTTTATCCGAAACAACAACAATTTACATAACATTTTAACAAAAGAAATGCTTTTTGATAAAATTGGATACTCAAAAAAAGCTATCAAAGAAATGGAAAGAATAAAGATAGATATTTTTGGTATCAGCGAAACATGGTTACTACTCCGGCAATGAAATAACGCTACATAGGAAAGCAGTAGGTGTAATACTTGGCAAGACCAGTAAGAATAGCATTACTGATTTTATACTAATATCCGACAGGGTTATGATGATTAAACTCGATGCAAAATCTCTAAAATTAAATATTTTTCAAGTTTGTGCTCCCACCGCAGACAGCGCAAAGAATGAAATAGAATTATTTTATGATGAGATGACAGAAGTCCTGAAATTGAAAAATCCTCATGAAATTAATACAGTCATGATTGATTTTAACGCCAAAGTCGGTAATGTAAAAAACTTTGAATATTACAGGCGATTTTGGACTAGGAGATCGAAATAAAAGAAAGACCGTTATGCAATTCTGTCAAGATTAAAAATTAATTCATCGGATTAAAAATTGATCAATATTGTGTAACTTCTAAATAAGACTCTAATCAGCTGAATAAAGTGGTAGTTGCCATACCAACTGTAACAAAAAAAAAATATATTTCTTTATTTTTAGCTTAACTTACATTAAAATAAAACCTGCATGCAATTTTCATTCAGTTGATATGTTGTTGTAAGAGGGAATTACCTGTTCAAATACTATCTACGGAATATGAAACTTATGTAGCATTGAAACATACTCTCGAAAAAGTTAAACAAATTTTCTAAAAGAGAAAAAACCTTAGAAAAGGAATGGAACTTATATATTCCGATATTTAAACTTCATGTAACGAAGCACCAGTGGAAGAAACCGACGCAGTAAATTTTCCAACTGAATTTGTGAATTTACTTGAATTGCCAGGTCTACCTTTACATAAACTGGAATTAAAAAAAAAAACTTTAAGGCACGGTAACAACCCTGCTTTACGTTATTTATTTTCATTCAAAACACAAATGAACAAAACTACTTACGGGTCTATCTACCTAAGTTCGCACTTTACCAAATTATCTTAACATACACACGTATATTGCAATTTATTATGGATTCATTACTAACAATCCACTTTCATGAGAAAAAGTGATCAAATATTTATTTATTTATTTTAAACCCATTGTTGTGCAGAATTATTTATTTGTGGTGACTGGGTGAAGGCTTTTACTATATAAAAACTGTACTTTAAATAAAAAGCGAATTTAAAAAAAATTGTCGAGGGGGGGGGGGGTGGGCGCAGCGGGCCTAAACTTCAAGGCCCGCTAGTGTTTTATAATAAAGGAATATTTAGATTTAATATGGCAAAATTAAAATATTTAACTAAATAAAATAAAAAAAAGAGTAATAATAACAAAGTATAAAAATAGCATTGTTAGATTTCGTTGATATTAGCCCAGTGTAGAAAATCATTACCAGATATGTGGTTATGTAACTACATACCTGGTAATGGTAACTAGTTACTTTTGTTATTACATTTCTTATTACCTTTATATGGCGATGTCGCGAAAAATAATGAGTTATGATTACACACCAGCATACGAAAAATCAAAAAATATATCGTTACCTATGTGCTTACCAGTACTCACAAAAATAATGAGTCTAAAATAAGACTTTCAAAAAAAAAAAAAAATATATAAAAAAAAATATTTTTTATTGTATTTTTTTTTTAAATAAAATTTGCTGGTGCGGGAATCGAACCTGGGTCTACAGATTGCAAGTCAATAGCTCTACCATCTGAGCTATAGCGACATGTAATATTTAATAGATAAAAACATAATTGACCTGCTGCACACAAGTAAGCTCACTCGCCAACATACAAAAAATCAATTAATATGTGGTTACATATATCCTTACCAGTATTTAAAAAATATTGAGTCTAAAAATAGATTTCAAAAAATTTTCAAAAAAATCCATAAAATTATTTTCTATTTGAAATAATGATAAAAATAAGTGATTATCAGTAACTTATTATTATATGTTTTCAAATAATGCAGAAGGTAAGTGGGTGTCATTACTGGTAGTCCAAAAAATAATGATATGTCATTACCGATTCTACACTGGGAGTCTAAGTTCAGTTGTTGATAACAAATTCGATTTACTTTCAACTGTCACATAAGTAGACAATTATTTATTATTAACCCATTCAAGGCGAAAGGCACTGATGATGGCTTTGTAGCAAAAGCCGAAAATACGTATTCTCCCAAGAAACATTTTTGCGGACACTCCGGCACGTACGGAATCATGAATCCGGCTTTTACGGAACATTAACGGTCCGTAATACACGTATCCGTCAAAGCCTGTACGTATACGGAACATTAACGGACCGTGTAATCGGATTTTCGAACATAATACGTTTTAACTCCGTTTCCGTACCGTAAAATACGGACTTAATTGACTTTAATTTGTATTCAAAATAAAAATAATTAAATTCTTTTAAAAACTTTTTTGTGGCGAGAAATTGGTGGCGGTAGCTAGAATATGTCCAACACAACACAATCAACATATCATTAAATCGCATACATATATTAGTTGGCACTGTTGCCAATTTAGCTATTTTCTCGTCAAATCTAGCGATATTTCAACTCGTTTAGCGGGATAAAATATGAATTAGCTATTAGCGGGAAAACTAGCGTTTTTTTTTAAAGACAGTCTTGGTGTTTTCTTAGCTTTTTTTACAATTCATTTCCTTGGCAGTATTTTTGAATCATTATTATTTAGCGATTTATCGCTAAATTTTTATGGAATACTTAAAAGTTGGAAAAATTTAGCGATGTATCGAGAATTATTTAAGAAAGTTTTAAAAAGTTCGAAAAATATAGCTATTTTTGGGAAATTTTTCAACAGAACTCGAAAAGTTCGTGAAATTTGAGATTTATCGCTAAATTTTTTTAAGTTTTTTATAATTTAGCTATTTTCTAGTGATTTTTTAGTTTGATTTAGCGATATTTTTAGGAAAAAAGTTGGCAACAGTGTTGGTAAGATTAATAAAGTTTAGTGCGTGTTTTACAATGGTTTGTGGTTTATGTAAGATCGTTTGTTTTCATAACAAAAGCTCTGTTCCACGTACGTTAACGCGGCTACCCAATTTTTCCAAAATTGTGTGTAAATTGTTGTTGTTTCGAGTAAAACACCATCGTAAATACAATCAATTAAACCATAACTAATTTATTTTTTCTTTTGCATGTAGATGATCGATTCTATTATGGGTGACTATCGTGAATTGATGCGCTAGATAAAGAGGTAAACTCAAAGGTAAACTGGGGTACTAAATATAGTGTAAATGTAAATAATATCGTTATTAACAAATCTATTAAAAATCAAAAAAAAATTTAATCAAAATTAGTCAATTTAGATATACAAGTCCGTTTTTGTCCCGGAGTCACACCGGTTACACACGACATAATGGTCCGTAAATGGTCCGTCATTGACGGACTTTCAACGGATTCGAATCAGTTTTGATGTTCCTTAAAATCCGTTTTCTGGTCCGTATACGGATCCGAAAAATGGTACGTAAACGGAGTTGGATGGCGGACCGAAAACGATACGTAAACGGAACGATTTGTTTGTTGGGCTGTCTTGCTGGTCTTATCGAATTTTTTAAAAAAATTTTATTCTTTGTAATTTACTTGTAAAAATTTTATCATCTTTCTTTAATTTGAAAATAATTTAAACAGAAAGTGATATTAATTTATGATCTAAAGTAAAACTAAAGAACATTAATTTACTAAAATAATAAAATTAGCGAGAATTTATACAATTTTGTTAAAAAATAATTTAAAATATCAGTTATGTGTATTACACAAACATTTATGAAAACAACTATATAAATAAAACAACAATATGCCGATGTTTTCCTCTTGTTTTATGAAATACTTTTGAGCGATGGAATAAAAAAATGTTAAAAATTTGCAGTTTTGAGCAATTATTTAATATATTGGATTAATTTTTAATTGACACCTTTTGAAATAATTTAACAAATCGTTTTAATTGAAAAAAATAAACAATATTCTTTATGTGTAAAGAAATCAATTGTATTAATTCACTATACTGAAGGCATTTCCATCGACAGAGATTAGATTAGATAGAGTCTTTATTTATTTTTTCTTTTAATTTTGTTACATAAATATTTTCTTATTTAAATATCTTATTCAAATACAATAAAGAATATACAGCATGGTTTTAAACCGTCCGCTGGATAATTGGTTTTTATTATTTTATTTATTCATTTATATATTACTATTATTTCCTGCATTACTTATTTAAAAATTAGGAATTAAATTCAGATATCAACATGTTTCTATTTCGACAGAGGCGTACGTCAAGGATGCATCCTATCTCCAATGCTTTTTAATATATATTCAGAATGTATATTTCCAGAAGCCATAAATAATATAAATATTGGAATTAAAGTCAATGCCCAATATATAAAAAATAAACACTACTCAGACGATACAACACCATTAGCCGATAATTTAAATCATTTACAAACGCCGTAAATAACGAAAATGATAATTTTGGTCTAAGCATAAACATAAAAAACACAAAATATATGATAATAAGCCAAAATAAATATGTACCAACAAATTTGATTTGCAGAATTACTTGGTAAGAAATTCAAATTATAGGTGCAAGTTCATTAATTTTAATTAAAAGCCAAAATCATGTTGGATTTCATTATACTCGTATATGCTGAGCCAGGTCTGCCTATATCTTATCGGTTCTACTATATCTCAAATTTGATCTGGTACAATCAGATCTACTGAGATCTGGACAGATCAGAGTTTTATTACACGGGCATCATTATATATGTATTTAACTTTCCGTAATATGACCCAAATTGTAGTATAACGTTTCATGTTTACACTTTTATTTAACATAATATTTAGATTTCAATAAATTAATATAGAAAAAATCATTACAGGAAATAATTTTTCATAACACATTTAAAAATGAAATAAAACTAAATTTATTGGTAAGTAATAATTAAGAATTCCATAAAATACTTCATGTATTAAATTATGCATTAACCACCTCATATTTGTTACATTAACACACACTTATGCACACGCATACAAATGCATTATTATGATCAGCATACACACACGCATACACACACATATTAACTCAAAATCAACACGCATTAAACACTATTTCAAAAATAAATTTCAAACAACATTAACCCGATAATGCACAAAGTTTTATTTGTAATTAATTTCAAACCGTATATTTGGCACGAAAACCAATAACAGTTGTTTTTAAAATTTCTTTTTATCGTTAGGTTTAACAAAACTTTAAATTTTAACACATATTGTTATGGCAAATTCCCCTTCTCAAAACTTGCGAAATTTTACAAAAATGTTTACTGCAACATATTTTGTATCAATTTCTACATTTTGATTTACGTATTAAAGGCCTGTATGAATGCATTTAAAACAGGCTGTGAAATATACACTACACTTTTTGCAATTCAGAAATCATCAATGGAAATTCAGAAAATATCAATTAAAATTCAGAAAACATAATATCTACATATCTTAATTCATGATTTCTATACTTCAATTGATATTCTCCGAATTTCAATTAAAGATTTCTAAATTGCAAAAAGTGTAGTGAATGTTTCACAGCCTGTTTTAAATGCATTCATTATATATAAAGTATGAATATCCATTCCACTAAATTTTATTTCAATCCATTCCCGACATCCGGTGAGCTATTGAGCCAATATTATATTTTATTTTCAAAGTAGAGGCTAAAGTCAAAATTTGTTTTTATTACCAACCCTTTCAGTAAGGCTTAATACGAGTATGTAGAGTTTGCTGTTCGGTTTTAATCGAAACCAAAACCGCGGTTTTCCAAGCCTCAAAACCGAAACCGAAAACCGACAAAAATAAGTCGGTTTTTAACAAATACTTTAACCAATTAAAATTATTATTTAAATTGCATATTATTGAAAACTGGATAACATAAACTGAGGCTTATAATTTTAATTTTTAATTATTGCACCAAAAAGTCAAGTGGTTTAAGAGATATTGAGTTTCACATATTCAGTTAAGGTTTTCACCGCATATTTTTCAAAAACCGTTATTTCGTATTCCGCAAAATTTTTAAAATTTTAACTTTATATTGTTTTAAACAAATTGCTAAAATTTAAGTTTAAACTCTTTAAAATACAGCTTTATTTGCCGAAAAAAGAAAAAAAAATAATTTATAACGGGTTTCCGCTTTTATTTCTTATCCCGGAAAAGTTTCGAAATTGCGTTATTGCCTTTAAATATTCGAGTGAGAAATTCAATCGCATTTTAAAAGATATCTTGGACGTATTGAACTATTTAATTTTTATGCATATTTAATTATTATATATTTAGTTAGAATATTGTTATATTTAATTATTTTAAAACAATTCTATTAACATCACAAGAAAACCGAAAAATAACCGAAACCGCGGTTTTTATAATTTTGAAAAACCGAAACCGCGGTTTACAAATTTTTCGGTTTTTAGCAAACTCTACCAGTATGTATATTTACACACAGAAAAAACAGATTCGTGCTTACAACCGAATTTGTTGCCAATCGAATGGTTCGGTTGCCGTAACCTAATTTTTCAGTTGAGACAACTGAATATCAATGAAGTGAATAGTCATTTGATAATGGCAACAGAATTTCTATTGCCTGAACAATAATTCGGTAGTCACAACTGAAGAATTATGTTACCACAGAAGCATTCGATTGGCAATAAATTCGGTTGTAAGCACGAATCTGTTTTCTGGGTGCAGACTTTTTGAAATAAGTAAAATTTGTTAATTAAAAATGTTAAGTATTTAAAATACAGGCTAAAAGATTAACTTAGGCGCTTTTAATTTTGTAGCCAGTATTTTCAATATATAAAAAAATAAATTAACTTATTTTACTTATTTCAATAGAAACCACAACCATATATTGGACGTACTGTTTAGAAGATAATAAGTGGCAGCCTTGTTCATTAGAGGGTTAACAAAACTAACAACTGAGTGAGTGAATGAATGTGGTTTTGAATTTTAAGGAACAAGTAATAAAAACAACAAATGTTGTAGTATTTTTTTTTTTCTTTTCAACGAATATTTGTGTTAGCAAGTCAATTATACAAGTATGTAAGTAAAATATCAACAACAAAAATAAATAACAACAACATTATAACGAAATAAAACCACAAATTTTTCGTGTACCCAGCAAAATAAAATTGGAAGTGATGCTTTACAAAACACTTCTTTCATTGCTTTAAAAGTATATGTTAGTGTATTTTTACTACTTTTTCAAAGTAATTCTGAATAACTTTAAAAAATCACTTCTTTCATTGCTTCCAAAGTATACATTAGTATATTTTTACAAGTAATTCTGAAAACATTAAAAAAAAATCATTAAGATATTACTTCTGAAGCATTACAGTGTGAGACAAATGTTAGGTGTCAGTGATCGGGAAGGGTTCAAACTACCGGGGAAAGTTATATCGGTAAAAAAGAAGTTATACGTGTCCCGGCGTTTCGCTGGGTCAACCGTAGGAATCGAGATATATCGATTTGACCTTTGGTGGTCTTTTTTTTTGACATAACTCGAGAACCACTAGTACGATTTTGCTCAAACAATTTAAAAAAAATTAAAAATTACAATTCCTTTAATCTGTTCATATAACGTTTTTCTATATACTCAACAGTTTTGCCGGTAAAAATAAATGTATGAAGAAAAAAATATTGTTTGCCTAAAATATAAAAAAAAAAATATACAAAAGGTTATTGATTTTTATGGTAGCGGTAACAAACATTTATTTTTACCGGCAAAACTGTTGAGTATATAGAAAAACGTTATATGAACAGATTAAAGGAATTGTAATTTTTAATTTTTTTAAAATTGTTTGAACAAAATCGGACTAGTGGTTCTCGAGTTATGTCAAAAAAAAATATATCTCGATTCCTAGGGGTGACCCAGCGAAACGCCGGGACACGTATAACTTGTTTTTGCCCGATATAACATTTCCCGTTGGTTTCATCCCATCCCGATTTTGACTGTCGCATAGTGTTATTGCTCTAAAAGTGATTTTGATACCGTTTATTTCCAAACAGATGATCGAGGGATCGATTCCTGGTGGGACCAATATTTTTAAAAGTTTTTTTTTATTTTTTTTTTTTTAATATATATAACTAATTTCATTAAGTTCAATATTTTTTGAATTTTTAAATATTTTAAAACATAAAATTATGAAAAATGTCTTTTTATGCACTTATGAAAATAGTACTAAAAAAAATTATTGAGCTGCTGTCCACCTTTTGCACTTGTTTTATAAGTACTTTTATTAAGGAGGCTATACTCTAATTAATTTTTTTTTTAATTTACTCAACTTACAGTTGGAAACTTGACTCCTACTATAAATATGGTAAATTACTTCCAGAGCGTAAATTAAAAAAAATTACCCACATAATGTATAAGTTAATTACACACAAAATTTGTAAATTTACATTGAAAATGTGTAAAAAAAGATTTTGAAAAACTATGTGTAATTTTAACATTTTTGTGTGTAAATTTGCAAAATAAAATACGTAGTGCCACCGGAAAATAAAAGAATTAAATTATTTTTCAAAAAATTTATTAACAATATATGTTTTAATAATATTTAAGAATAATACTATGCGCGAATTTTAAAGGGATCTCCATCCTTAGATTCTGAGCTCTTTTTCCGAAAGGACATCATGTAATAAGAACTTTTTCATACACTTATAAAAAAACAAAATAAACGTCCAGTTAAATCAGGTAAAGTTTTTGTTGAATTTAGCTCAAATTTCTTTGCTAAGTCTGCGTATTTAGCAGTGTGTAAAATTTAGCTTACCTAAATTTAGCAGACAATAATTCTTAACTTCATTGAAAATTCTGCAGTTATTTTAGCAGAATTTTGAACCATTTGAACTTATGAGTGTATAGAAATAACCAATTCCTTAGGAAAGGTCTTAGATTCTGTGTTTTTTTCCTATAGAAAAACATCAAATACATAAATTTTTCCAAATAGAAAAAACCTCAGATTTTGACGACTTTCTTCTGTGGAAATGTCTCAGATTAAGAGAACATTTTGCCATAGCAAATAAATCTTAGCAAATTAAGTATATTATGTGGAAAGAAATCAGCAACATTCAAGGGTTTTTCTGGAACAAAAATTACGCGAAATCTGAAGTTTTTTATCTAAGGCTTTGTCTTTAGAAAAAGTTGTCAAAATCTCTGACGACTTCTCCTATTGAAAAAGTCTCATATTTTGAGATTTTGAAGATTCTGAAGACTATTATAATGAGTGTTATTTTTGTTCGGTTTTAAGATCAAATATGACAAATTCCAAATAGAATTCACAATTCATTTTACAACAAATAGAGAAAAAACTTATGAAAAAAACTTTCCTAGAACCAATGGTTGACAATTAATGCATTTTCAAGTGCTACCAAGCACTATCATCAGACTGTCTTTATAGGGTTCTCTCTAGGTTACTACTTCTTTCGCATTTCTTGTTTTGCTGGGTATTCGTATGCAATGGTAACGATCAACAACTAAATAGCAATAATTTATGAAAAATCGTTAATAATAATAATGATGATAATAATGAAAAAACAAAATGTAACAACAACAAGAACCCCATTCAGTTTTCAAAACGGTAACTGTAAATTATTTAAACAATCAAAAAATTAATAGATCACAACAATAGCAATAAATAATAACAGCAACAACAATTATATAAAATTAACTTGATAAAAAAAATTTAAGTAATCAATGAAAACAACAAAAATAAATCTGAAAAATCATGTGTTTTATTTCAAAATATTCTTTTAGGACATAATATTTTGCACACAAGAATTAAAATAATGTAATATAAGTTTTATTATAAAATAGAAAACGAGTCGCATTCAAAGAAAATCTATGGATAAACACCGAAGTAATGACCAACTTAATGGAAAAAAATCTCTAAATATGAAGTGAGAAACCTGAGGCATAATTGGGGAAAAATATTTGTTTTCTTCATATAAATAAATGCTAATTTCAAAGCATTGCCATTTATATGAAAAAAGTACTACCTGAAGTATTTAATCCCAAGTATGCCAAAGTCAAAGTTATAATCTTTTAACAGAATAATATACTACAGGCTCACAAAATTAAACAAAAATCCAAACCCTGCGACCAGAGTATGCCTTCCTAATTTAGCCTACTGAATCCGAAAACAATTTCAGAGATCTCAATTAGTAATCTTCGAACTTTTTATTGTGACTATAATGACAATCCCAGCAAAAAAAAATTGCAAGTAATGCTTTACAAACTACTTCTTTCAATACTTCACAAGTATCCGTTACTGTATTTTTACTGCTTTTTTAGAAGTTATTCTGAACAACTTCAAAACATCACTTCCTTCATTGCTTCCAAAGTATCCGTTAAGTATATTTTTACAGCTTTTTTAGAATTACTTCTGAACAACTTCCAAAAAAGTATTGCTTCTAAAAAGTAATTGCTCTAAAAGTGATCGTAAAAAGTGATATTGGTATCATTTGGCATTTCCAAACAGAGGGTCCCGGGTTCGATTCCCGGCGGGACCAATATTATTTTATTTTTTTTTTATTTTTTTTTTTATTCTATTAATTTTTTTTTAATATTTTTAATTAATTTGTTTAAATTCAATATATTTTTAATTTTTAAAAATATGTATATATAAAAAAATGGTGAGAAATTCCTTTTTATGCACCTGTAAAAATAGTACTGAAAACAATATTTAATTGGAGTGCACCTTTTACACTTGTTTAATAAGTACTTTTATTGAAGAGAATAAGGAACAATATCTCGCAGTAACAAAGTGGTGTTTTTATGCCAGTCAACTTTCATATCAAAGAATAGCTCAGCGGTAGAGCGCTAGACTAGCAATCGTGAGGTCGCAAGTTCGATACCCGCTCGCGGCAATAAAAAAACATTTTTAAATTAAAAAAAATATAATTTTTTTTTGTGAAGAATTTTTTTTTTAACTTTTAATTGGTGAAAATTATCTTCTTTTGCACTCGTTCAAAAAGTACTGAAAAAATATTAAAGTGGGAGTACTCCTCTCCTATGACAACTCAATGTTAAAATCATTAGTGTTTATGTTAAAAAAGAAGTACATCTAGATCATCAATTGTAGTGCTTTTTATACTGATTTGGCATCTCTTTTTTTGCTGGGATTCCATTACAGTCACAGGGAATAGATATGTGGCAGAGGCAAAAAGCTAAGATGCACGAGTTTTGCCGGTGCGCAATCCAACATTTCAGGATTAAAACACTTACCCAGTTTTTATATAACAATAAGTCGACTCAAAAAAATTACCGTTACTTTTTGATATTTTTTTGTATAAGTAGTTGTTACTTTTAACTGTAATTACAATTCTTTCTCAATGGAAAATTGAAAAACTATTATGACTGTTATTTAAAACAACAATTGAAAAAAGTACTATATTTCGTAACCGTTATTTAAAATAGTTATTTGAAATAATATAGAAAACAACTACCAAAACGGCGTCCTTAATCTAGTTATTTTTGGTAGTTATTTAAAAATGAAAAAATTCGTCGAGTTTTTGAAAATTATTGTTTAGTTTATATGTGTTATTATTGATATATTCTTTGGATCATATTCATACTCAATTTTAATATTTATAAGTAAATTGAAAAACAAGATTTCGAAATGAAATTCATCTTATAAACTTCTTTTAGAATTATCCTTAAATATATAAAAATGACAAGCCTCAAAAGATTTTTGTTCCACCCTGTAGTTCACTCTGTATTACAACAGGGTGACTATAAAATAAGAATTCTGAAAGCTATACACTTCCTCTATTGTTATTGGCTTGCTGTGTTGAAATCCGTTCAGTATTTTATAGATATATTTATATCCATTTTTTTTTTTGGTTTCCAAATACAAAAATATTAAGAAATAATCGTGATCTCTGTTCCTTGTAGATCCTTTGCGATTTATAGGCCAATGAATCATTTACAAAATCTTGCAATTTTTCGTGCTTTATAGCTCCTCTAGTGGAAGTATTGGCAACCAAGGTTGAAATTTTGATAACATATTGATCCTAGACATTTAAAAATATGTTAAAAATTTTAATTTTTATGGAAAAATGTTTATTTACAAGTATAAGATTTTTTTTGAGTTAACCGAATTTCAATTTTTTCTGCAAAATATGATGGTTTTTGACATTGACGGACAGTTTGTACTGTATTAAGTATTAAACTAGCGTTTGTCGTAAATTTGACAATTTTGTATGCCCGGGTAAAAATCTTAATATGGTGTCATATATAATTATATCTTATTTGATGAGTCCCCATATACAACGACATACAACTTGATCCGAAAAATGGGTCATCTACTTGTGTCTAATTATATCAAATTAGATATAATTTGATACAGTTTGATCCGAGATTTGTCCATATCGAGGACATCAAATTACATCTAATTCGATATAAAAATATCTGATTTTATATAACATTGTCTAATAGTAAGTATACTTTTTATGCATACCGGCTATTTAATTGATATTGAAATTTCTATGGCTTGAACAATTTTAAAGGCCCAAACTTTATAACATAAAATAAAAATTTTAATGCTTTTGTCTTCTAAATCGTACGCATAATTTTTTAATATAATTTTATATGCAAACAAATCACGTGAAAATTATTTAGCTGTGGAGAAATTAACTCTTAATTTATATTAATTTGTATGAGATCATATAGAAAGTTATATAAAATTACAAGAATATATACATGCAGTGTGGCGATACATGCAGTATTATATAACTTAGTATCGAACCATATAATCATATCGATCACTATATATATTTCGATTAGTTTTATATGGCTTATGTAATTATATATGGAGTCAGATGTGGGGATATGTAATAACATCAAGTACCGTACAAAAAATTCATTAAAAAAAATAATATCAGATGTAGATGTATATAATGATATGTGTCTTAATGTGACTCCATTCAACGTCAGATATAACCCAATCATATTATATATAACAATATATAAGTATTTTTACTCGGGTGGGTTAAACTTTAAAAATCATGTCATTTTACAATGAAATCATGTTAGCACTTAAACCAGTGGTGCGCGTTTCAAAGCACAATTGTGAATTTACTACATCACACATATTCTTATGCTCTTTAATTTAGTCGCCACTGAGATAGCGACGTGTGCACATGCTTAGCGGGTGTTTTGATATCTTTTTCAAGTGCACTAGAAACAATTATTTATGATATTCAGGAAATATATGATGAAAAATGTTTTTGATATCATGCAATGCCTTTTACATTATAAAACATTTAAAGAATCTAGGGAATATGTTATTAAAATATATTATGATTATTTTCATAGTAATATCTTTCATAGTAGATTTTTAATAGAAATAAAAAAAAAACAAAATATAAACAAATTGCCATAAAAGTATTAATATAGAAGATTTTGTTTAAAATCTATAAAAATATGTTGCAGAAAATTTCATTAAGATTGTACAAAAATATGGAGATTGATAAATATGTAAAAAGACATATTTTTTAATTCGTCCAATTTTTTCCCAGTGCAGTTCTCTCTCTTGCTCACTAATACAATTGCAAATCAATTTTGTGCATCACTGACTTAAACTGTGGATACCCTCATAATAATTTTTATAAATGTATAGGGTTCTTCAACAGGGACGCTACAAAAGTAGAAAGACAGGGACAGCAAACGACGTCATATTTCTTGCCGCTCTTTTGACATTTCTCTTCAGTAAGGTTTGCCATTTCATGATGGAAAGATATACGAGCCAACAACGAGTCGATATTATTAAAATTTACTACCGACATTCGGAGTCAGTGGCCTCAACGTTAAGAGCGCTACGTCCAATTTATGGACGTCATAATGAATGGCTTCGTCAATAAACAAAATATGCGTTATTGGTCAGACAGCAATCCACACGTACTCCATGAGTCATCATTGCATCCCGAAAAAATTACGGTTTGGTGCGGTTTATGGGCCGGCGGCGTCATTGGGCCGTACTTCTTCCGTGATGATCAAGACCGGCACGTTACTGTGAATGGGAATCGCTACCGTTCAATGATAACCGAATATTTTTGGCCCCAATTGGATGATATGGACTTGGAGGACATGTGGTTCCAACAGGACGGCGCCACAAGTCACACAGCGAATGTCACAATCAATTTATTGTAAACCAATTTTGGAGAACGTATTATCTCACAAAATGGTCCAGTCGATTGGCCGCCTCGGTCGTGCGATTTGACGCCGTTGGACTATTTCCTGTGGGGCTACGTCAAATCTATGGTCTATGCCAACAAGCCAGCGACGATTGATGAACTTCGTACGAATATCGGCCGATTTATGCTTGAAAACCGTCGAAAATTGGGTTCAGCGTCTGGACTTCTGCAAGCGTGCCCGTGGTGGCCATGCAAAAGAGATCGATTTCCATACATAATGGCATCGAACGTACTTTCACAGGAATAAAGAATATCATTGATATCCAAAACCGTTTTTGTTTTATTTAAAAAAAAACTTTTGTAGCGCTCTTATTGAAGAACCCTTTAGTAGTATTTTAAATAAAACTACCCGAGTAAAAAAAAATACATATAACACATATTTTTTAATAAAAAAATATATGATAATATAAAATAATTTTTGCGCCCTTATATATTTTTATATTAGAAAAATGTTAAGAAATTTTCTCATATGTAATCATATTAAATCATATATCGATATTTTCTTTATCGTAAATTGTTTATATAGGAATATATAATTTATAAAATAGTTAAAAAATTTGTGTATAAAGAGATAAGGTAAATATTTTCGATTTGATTTTATATATTACAATATATTAGTTAATCTCGGACGTAACTCAGCTTATCCGATTAAGACAAAATTTTTTCTTTTATATGTTTTACCCAATTTTTTTATTAAATTAATATTTTATGAATTTTAGAATATACTCACAATATATTTTCCATAACCGATTGAGGTTTATTTAAAAAGTAACAGGTAAAGTTTGTTTTCAATTGAAGAATCAATAAAAATACATTGAAACATATTGTTTAACTTTTTTTTATCAATCAATAAAAAACAAACTAGAAAAAAATATGTATCGTCTGTTGGAGTTATTATTTTCAGTCAAATATTCTATTTTTAGATTTTTATTTTTAGAAAAATAATTTAAATAATTTCGTTGTTTTCTATTTTAAAACGAAAAATTCAAATATTTTCGGTTTTCTTTTTTGTTAAAATAGTTTGTTTGTATACAAAATTATTTCAATTCAAATTACAAGAAATTCTTTACTCATATACACAAACATAGCCAATCAATATATGAAGGTGTGTGTTGTGTATGGTGTAGTGTTTTGAAAAATCAAGCAAAAAAAAAACTTTCAAATATGAAAAAACAAACCACAAAATCGTTGTTTTTTACGTTTTGTCAGTTAAAAATTGATGATTGTTTTAATAGACTTTTCAATTATTTTATTTCTTTTATGAATTGTTTAAACAATATTTGAAAATAAATAGCAAAATGGTTTGAATATAATGAAAAATCAGCAGTCCTTTTTTTAATTGTGTTTTCAATTAATTTAATATGCGTTTTAGGTTGTTTTTAAGGATAAAATATTGTGAGGGTACACTTGATTTCGTATATTTGGAAAATTCTTGTTCCGATCGGTCAGATTTTCAAAACTGACAAATAAATTTTTAGCACAGAACTAAAGTTTCGTTTTTGCTCATCAACGCATCAATCAAAGATGTGAAAAAATAGTCTTTTTTTATATTTTTGAAAAATTTGTTTAACTTTTTTTTTTTATAAATATTTGGCAACTCTGTATATAATTTTTCTGCCAATTTTTACTAACAATTGCAGTCACAATATCAACCTAGTTTAGGGGTTTTAAAACTTTATCCAGTAAAAAATATAGCCGCTTAAAAGTACTGGGTTGAAAACGGAACAGAGTATGCAAAATTAGTTAAATTTCAGCGAAAATGCTTATTTACCCGAATTTTGTCCCAGCCCCTTTTTCAAATTATCGAAGAGTATGGCAGCTCTATACAAAAATATAGACATTATGCATATAGGATTTTCAGTTTTGAATATACTTACCAATAGCCAACAAAAAAAGAGATACCGAAGCAATAGAAAAAGCACTACAATTGATGATCTAGATGTACTTCTTTTTTAACATAAACACTAATGATTTTAATATTGAGTTGTCATAGGAGAGTAGTACTCCCACTTCAACACTTTTTGACCGAGTGCAAAGGAAGTCATTTTTCACCAATTAAAATTTAAAAAAAATTCTTCGCAAAAAAAAATTATATTTTTTTATTTTACAATAGTTTTTTTATTGCCCCAACCGGGTATCGAACTTGCGACCTCATGACTGCTAGTCTAGCTCTCTACTGCTAAGCTATTTTTTGATATGGAAGTTGACTGACGTAAAAACACCACTTTGTCATTGCGAGATATTGTGCTTTATTCTCTTCAATAAAAGTACTTTATGAAGAAATTGCAAAAGGTGCACTGCAATTGGTTTTAGTACTATTTTTAAAAGCTCATATAATTCAAATCTTGCATTATTTTTATTTTAAATATTTTTAAAAATTTTTAAATTAAAATAAAAAGAATTTAAACAAATGAATTATAATAATAAATATAAAAAAAATAAAAAATATTGGTCCCTTCAGGAATTGAACCCGCGATCATCTGTTTAGAAATACCAAATGATAACAAAATCACTTTTTTGGATCACTTTTAGAGCAATTATACTTTAGAAGCACTTCGTAAGTGATTTTTTGGATGTTGTTCAGAATTACTTCTAAAAACCAGTGAAGCAGTGAAAAAAGTAGTTTGTAAAGCATTACTTCCAATTTTTTATTTTTTTTTTGTTGGGTAGTAATATACAAAAATAAAAACTGTTAAATTTACAGAATTTTAATTATATTTGAGTTTACTTTTAGTTAACTGAAAATGAGAAATTATACTGTAAATCTGCAAAATATTCCGCTGAATATAGGTAGACTAAAAATAGCAAAAAAAAATGTTATATCTAAAAAAAGTTGAATGCAAGAAATATTTGCTAAAAAGGAATAGTAAACTGAAGATTTTAGAAGGCTAGATTTTTACTTGCATTAAAAAAATGTGAAAAAGCTATGAAAATTTTATAATTTTTTTGCTAATTTTAGCAAGTTAACTCAAATATAACAAAAATTTTGTATATTTAACAGTTTTATTTGCCCTAACCGAAACAATACCCCCTTCCTTTAAATAGATTTTAAAATGGTCCAGAATCATCGAACAGATTTTCGAAAAGTACCGCTTTTAAACGTCCAATATCCCGAAAACGTCCAAAATCCGTGAAAATATTTGTAGAACTACCTTTTTTATTCAGAATCTATTTCAATTTTTGGCCGAAATTACCCCAAAGCAACAAGTACTACTCCAAACTAAAATTGGTTCTTCTAGAACAAGTTCTGTGACTAGTTTTCGTTAAGTTAATGTAAAGCTAATTTTTTTGGTTTTGAATTATACCTCGCAGTTGAGTGTTTAAAGAACTTTATATAAATATTTTTGTTTAAACGTTATGCGTATTTAACAAATGATTTAAACAAAAAATGGCAAAGAAAACTAGAAAATTATAGAAATGAAATGTTCAGTAAAGCGCAAAATAACAAAATAAAACTGCAACAAATATTTAACTAATATTAGATTGCAGTTGTTTTGTAAAATATATATTTTTTTTTTATTTCTGTTTATTGTTACTGGCATTTGTAATGGTCATTAGAGAGCAGAACGATTTTTGTTAGATTTGTAACAATTTAATAATAATAAAAACTATATATTAAATGTATTTTAACGTGTTATTAAGAGTTTAATCGAAACGTTTTTTTTTTTGTTGTATTATTATTAATAACGTTTTTTAGTATTTAGTTAGTTGTTTATTTTTTCATATTTGTTGTTATTTTTGTTGTTGATTGTGTTGCTGTTGTTATTGTAATTTTAAGCTTAAATGCACAATATGAATTCTAGTTTGTAATTGTCTGTTTATAATTTTTTAAACTAACATTTTAAATTTTACGAGACTATTTAAGTGCATTCAATTGTACATACATATGTCAGATTATAAGGCTTTTAATATTATTTTTTCTATAATATTTATTTCAATATTTGTATAGCATTTACTAGTTTAGATTTTATTTTTTTGCATTTTATTCGAAAACTAGTTAAATGAAAACAAATATGAATGTATATGGTAATTTGTCGTTATTTTTTTATGACATGCACAATTTCAAGTTTTAATTTGATCTTTTTAAACTCTTTTTTTAATTTTTTTTTTTTTTATTCAATAAATAGTTAGTTTAATAACGTTTATAAACAATTTCCTGGCTATTTCAATAGATTATGAATATAGATTTGTTTTAAACAATTGATTTTTTTTATTATTGTTATAATGTGCGTGGGACCATTGTGGCTTAGCGAATGTTTTAAATGAACTAGAATATGGAGAGTAGAAGTCGGGAATCCAGGAAAATATTTTGGGGAGGGAAGTTAGAGCAATTAAAGTGTTTTATACCAAAGATTCTATTATATTTTAAATTTTTGAGAGATGAATTTCCCTTCCCCTAGATCCACGTCAGGAGAGTAGAGTGGGCCAAACTTGAAAAAGTTCTATTTTGAAGTGGTACCACTGCGAAAGAGTTGTGGAAAAATATTTTGAATCGCAGAAAAATCAAATTTTGAAAATCGTTTAATGTCTTCTGTTTTAGAGTTTAAAAAAAATGCCTAAATTTTCAACAATTAATTTAAATGTTAAGAAAATCTTTATTACATAGTTCTGGTAGGCTGACAAGTTAGTTGAAAATTTTTCAAAATAGAGCAAATGTGTTTTTGATCAAAATCAGATTCGCTCTATTTTAAAAAATTTAATTCCTGAAATTCCAACTCGCAATGTATCCTAATATATAGATTATTGAATCCGACAAATATACACTCATAGATATTAATCAATAAAAAGAGCAGAAAATCAACAAAAAATTTATTAAAAATGCAAATTCTTTGATGCGGAAAAATATTCGGACAAAACTGGTTTTGGGCTACTGACTACAAACATGCATTTGCATAAAAGTCTCTGCCCTGGTAATGAAGATAAAACTTTCATTACCATTAATATAATGGTAATGATTTTCACCCATCTCTGGTGAAAATTAATTAAGCGAAATTTCATTTGTTTTTAAAATAAATTTGACACAAGTCTATTTCAACATTCGGATCCAAAAAAGTTTACTTTCAATTATAGTGATTTAGGGTATTATTAAATCCACATGCCCGACTTTAACTTTTTTATTCGTTTTAGTTTATTTTATTCAGATTGGTTGAGTTCACCAGAAAACCCTGCTCTACAACAGTTGAATTATAGCGTGTACATTAGACTGGTCCTTAATTTCTGAAATCAAAATTTTTAAAGCAGGAACCAAAAAATTTTAAATCGATATTTTAATTTTAACACGTGCCGCATCGAGATTAAACTTTATATAAGTGAAATGTACAGTGGAAAAATTATTTTTTTGGCTTTTTTTGAAAATACTGGCTTTTAAATAACCGTATTTCTGGAAAATGTCAATAAAATTGTCTTTATAAAAATGCATAAAAATTCAAAATCGGTTGGAAACTATTTACGCAAATTCCCCAGACAATTGCAGTGGGCCACCATCATAGAATTTTGGCCAAAACCAGCATATTGAGTATATGAGACTAAAGAATATCACAAAGGGGGGTTTGGTTGTTGCTGATCACGAATCTGAAATAAAAAATATAAAATTCAAAATGGCGGATCCAAGATGGCAGCCATTAATTTTTAGTTTTTATTATATTGGACTTAAAATAATCAATTATATAGGTCTAGGATCCGCTGCAGAGAAACAAGCCAGCCGCCGTGAGCCGTTTAAGCCGCCGCCGCCGGTCATTTTTGCTTCAGCCGCCGATTGTTTTCGGCTCATTTCGGCTGGAAGTATCAATTTTCAAATATAAAAAATTTAAAAATAAATATATTTTTTAAAAAGAATTTACTAATTCATTAAACTTGAACAACCAGAGCTAAAAACAATTTTTTTATATGAAAAGAAAAAAGTTAAAATCTTTTAAATATTAAATTTTTATAAATATAACTTTTTTAAGCTATAAAAGCTTAAGTAAATTTATACTGTGGAAAAAATTAAAAAAAAAAAGTTCTTAATGGGTTAATATAATACTTCAGAATGCAACTCTTTGCAGATGTGTAAAAAATCAATTAATAAAAAAACATAGCTGCTTAACTTTGCATTTAAAACTCAATATATGTATTTGGTGTATGCATTTTTATCAAAAATTATGACGAAAAATCGTTACAGAGTTGAAGTCGTGTTAGCATAGATATACGAAAAAGTTTGTAAAATGTATTAATTTTGTTAAAAGCGTTACTTCTCCTCTTCATATAAATTCTTACAGTTAGTGTTTAGCTTCATTGGTTATTAAAATATAAGCTATTAAAGTTAAAAAACCTTATGAGTTACTGGTTACGGAGTTTACATTTGGCCTATAAAATTGGTTACAAATTTTATGTATTAACCAAAAATTGGTCAGATTGTTATAAATTTTGTAAAACAGGTGACAATGCGCTGATATATATCGAAATATATAACTCAAATGTAATCCATGCATTTGAAATTAGCTGGTTACATGGTTTTATCACATTTTTTGATATCACCCATATATATTTTTTCAATTCTAAAATTCATTTTTAAAAATGGTCCAGTTGAATATTTTGGATAAATTAAACATTTTATAACAAATAAATGAAAAAGTAAAGATAAGAGATATTGTAAAATTCTATAATATTTAGAAAAGGACACTTTTACGGATAAAATGCTCAAACCAATCTTCGAATTGATCACATAATTTCATCATTTAAGGACATTATTGATTGGGCATCTAATTCAAATGGGTCCCTACAAGATATGTGCATCCTGCCCAAACTTTCTAACAAAGCCTCCATTCAAAAGTCTTCAAACAAGTTTAATTTCTTTAATCAATCGATATGTATTTTTTCTATGGTCTTTATTTATTCCTTAATTTGTTAAAATTAAAAAGAATAAATAAAAAAATGATTCCCAGTATGCTTTAATTGTCTGAAAATTCTGTAAGAGGCAAAAATTGTTTTGAGTTCCAAGGGGTTACATTTTCCCAATGTTGGGATTACTTTGGAGCCCTTTACATTGGCAAAAAAATGTACTGGCAAAATTAATATTTTGCAAGTTATATTTCAACGAAAAGGATTTGCTACTAAAAGGGTATGTTTATAATTTATTAAATAAAACTTGTATGTTATAAGAAATAATTAGGACCATTTGTTAGATATAGTCTTGACTAGCCATGGATCTGTGCGAACATGAAACAAATCACACGTGAACCAACAACAAATCTTATATAAATTGATTTTATATATATTTTTTTTGCGAGTGATTTTCTGACCGTGATAAAGTGCAGACATTAATTGTGATCTCTTTTCTATAATTCTATTTAAAATTAAAAGCAATAACATTTGTTATTGTTTTAAGAAAAAACTTTTTTTTAATACATTGTATCTGTGTTGCCATAACGGCGATTTTCTCGTCAGATCTAGCGATTTTATTTCGCCCCTAGCGGGAAAAATTGTCCTGTAGCTATTAGCCAAAAATCTAGCGATTTTTTTTATCAGCCGTAATATAATTTTTAAAACTCGGTTTTATGTTGAAAAATATTATAAAACTCGCACATTGATATTCCTTTATTATAAAACACAACATCTTAAACGATTTTAGTAAAAAAACTCTAAAAATACACATTTCGATAAAATATGGGTATGCACTTTTTCATCGTACAACGCCCTCTATTGTGTATTCTTAATACTAAGATTAATTCAATGAAAATCAGGACTCATTATTTGAAGCTTAATCGTAAAATTTTTCATTATTTAAAAGTTTATAACACTTCTTATTAACATATTAAAGAAATTTTTGAGTAAAAACTATTTTTCAACAATCTAGCGATTTTTGGGTCTGATCTAGCCATTTATTTTGAAAATTTGTTGGCAACACTGCATTGTATATTGAAATCAACAACAAATTATTACTTATTATTAAGTAGTAAACAAAGGGATTAATATTCTGCTATACTAATCCTCTGCTGTTACAGCAGAATGGATAGTAGCAGCGAGTCTACTGAAGAAAGCGATATTGTCTGACGACAAAATCGATCACCAGAATTAGTTAGCATGCAATCAAAATAACAAAAACTACCAACAATGATGATTAGGGCAAGGAATTCCATGCAAATGCATGTTATTTCTCGATAGTCCAAAACTAATATGGACTAAACATTTATCCGACTCATCAAATTTAGAACAAACTGGCATCGATTTGTAGTTGCATATTTTGACATAAATGCATGTTTTTGCATATTTCGACTTTAAATGCATATTTGGTGGCTTTTTAATGCATATTTTGTGTTTTTTAATGCATATTTGTGCATATTTTTCATTTTTAGTAGCATTTTTTATTTTGTAAAAAAATATAAAAAATTTATACGTTTTCATATTTTGATTCAATCAAAATAAAGATTTTTAAAACTTTATTGACCTATGGAAAATCTTCGAGTTCTGTGTCTGTTTGCAAAATAACTAACTTAAATATATTTTTAAATTGTAAAGTGCATTATTTTTGCAAAAATTATAGTTTTTAGTGCATATTTCTTATATTGTTAGTGCATATTTTTCTTTTTTAACCGCATATTTTAGGCGCATATTTTTTATTTTTAAGTGCATGCAATTCCTTGCCCTAATGATGATATACCAAGTACCTACTAGCAACAACATGTTTGCTGCACTTGATGTAGACAATAATGATGATGATAATTATATTAACGATAATGCTAACAAAGAGCTTTCTGAAGAAAAACCGCCTCCAATAATTATTCCAAATGTTTCAGATATAAGAGCGATGATGAATAACTTTTCAAAAATAGTAAACCTTGAAGATTATTCGTACAAATCTTTGAGAGATGGTCAGGTAAGAGTAATGGCAAAAAACGTAAAGGCATATAGAGTGATAGTAAAATATCTATCTTTCGTAAAAAAACTTAAACGTTTTCAAATCACATTACAAAATGTTGTTTTCAGCCGATCATGCCGCCGCCGCCGCCGATTATTTGGTTGCGCCGCCGCCGCCGATTTTTTGCTTGCGCCGCCGCCGCCGATTATTTTGGTCGGCTTGTTTCTCTGATCCGCTGATTAAAAATCTGAAATTAAAATTTTGAAATTCAAAATGGCGAGAAATTGGCGACAAACAATTTTTTCCTTGAATTTCTTATGTCGCCTGATTTACTTCAAATTTCCAACAGGGGAAGTTTTTGGGTAGCAGATTACGAATCTGAAATCAAATTTTAAAAATTCAACATGGCGGATCCAATATGGCGGCCATAAATTTAAAATAGTTATGTGTTGGAAAATAAATTACCCTGCACAAATACAAAAAAAAAGGGTTCTGATGACAACTAATTCTGGCAGAGGGACCAAAGAAAAATATAAGTGTATCGGCGTTTTAAAAGTTTTCGTCTAGCCCTATGTTTTTGGGGGGTTAAAATTTCCCCTCTTTTGAAAATGTTTATTGTGTATCGGCATAGGAAATGTGAATCTTTCATTTAAGGTATAGGATATGTTCAGCGAACTTATGTAAAAAACTACGGGGGACATTTTTGTGGAACATTTTAACCCTCTAACTCTGCAATTAAAGGGTCTCTTTTGGCCTTTTTTAAATAGTGTCAAAAAATACCCATAAGTTGAATAGTTTGAGGGTTAAAATGTTCCGCAAAAATATTTGTCATGAAATTCTACTATAAGTCTCTGAAGACATCAAAGTTGAAAATTTAACTTCAATGCCAGAAATAAGTCAAAACTTAAAATGTGTTTAAGGGTTAATTTCGTACTTATTCAGAATTGGCACTCAAATGTCCCACAAACCTGGAGTTTAGGCGGCTAGCTAGTCTGTGTAAGAAAACCAGAACCTTCACTTAAGGAAATTTTTAGTGCTATTTTTGAGTTTTTACTAAAACTCTGGAATGCTGGAAATCAGCGAGATCTAAAGATACTTTTTCAGTTAAAGGGCAAAATCTCGAAAGTTTATGAACGGTCGCAAACGGTCGCAAAAACCTAGGTAGAAGACATTTTAGGGAACACATTGGCATTCAAGTTTTTCAAATATCTCTTGGAACATTTTGTAGCTTTTTTTTTGAAAATTTAGGATTTTCAAAAAACCCACACTTTTAAGGTAAAATTGATCATTTTGTTACTTTTTTCGTAAATACCTAACAGGTTTCTATTTTTTTTTTTTTTTTTTTTTTGAGAACTAGTTTCAGTTTTATAATTTGAGGTTGTTTTTGGAACAAGTTATTGTTTATTCATGATTTTTTTATTGTATCATTATAAAATAAAAAATGTCACAAAATTAAAAAACTTTGACTTTGAACTCTCGCCAAATAACAACGAGTAACCACAATGATACAATATTTCACTCACAAAATATTCAATAATACTAGATTTTAAATATATAAACATATTTTCCCTTTACCTGAATTGTACTTTTAGCCAAAAAATGGCGATCCTGGCCCACAGTGCATTGTAGGGTTAAAATGAGAGAAATTATGAAAATCGTAAAAAATTAAATATCCTTTTAAAAACTTACAATATTATACTCTAGTTTCATTTCCAAGATCCACAAATATTCAGTTATAAATTTTTGTCTCACTCGGATTATGATAACCTAGTGCCTGGTATGGCCAAATATGGCATTTTTTTTTATAAATTTGCAAAACTCTAGTTTTGAGTTTTTAAAAATTTTGTTCAACAAAATATAAAAAAAAGTTGTCAACTCATAGACCTTTATTAAGTACACCTTAGAGAATAATTTTACTGAAAATTACACATATCCCTCTTTTAACTTAGCAGTGAGGGCGTTTTAAATTCGAAAATTTTAGAGAAAAGTGTGATTTTGGCCAATAAGTTAGACCTTTACCAAGGTCAAAGGTGAAATTTTTGAAAATTTGTGGAAATTGTGTTATAATTTTAAAGAAAGTACAAAAAATTTTTTTGAAATTATTTCGGTTTTTAATTTGTGCCTTTTAAATTTGTCATAAAATTTATTTTTAAAACACAAAATATATCACCGTCTGTTGAAGTGTATTACGAGTATAAAAACAATTTACGATGCTAAAATACTCAACATGTTGCTGAGCGCTCAGTCATTAAGTCATTCTCCAGATAGTTGTACAACTGTTATGGAACTCATTTATTTAAATTTATATCTGCGGGACGCACACGTTGGTAGCACTTAGCAGGAAATCCAGAAACTGATACCGGTGTCTTGGAGCACTTTGTGATTGATAACTCTACTGAACGACGTTTTTTTTTTGTTTTATTTAAAAAAGTCTGCAATTCTTTTTTTGCTGTGATATCTTTTGTTTTAGTAGGTTTGAGTTTTGATAAAAAGTAGTAAACATACATTTTTTACGCTAAGAAAATATACCTGTGCAGATAGCTGTGAAACTGTTGTGTTGGAAGATGACAAAGCAAATTGTGTTAAGTTTTACTGCTGGTTTTGTTTTTTCTTTGATATTTGTAGTGATGAATAAAGTTTCCAGGCGAGAACAAAAAATTCTCATTGAGTTTGTCATTTAAACTAACAAATATTTCTTACACTAGAATGAATTCCGTATACTCTCCGAACAATTCCGTTGTGGCAACGGAATTTTTTGCCACCCGAATTCAGTTGTGGCAACCGAATTCGATTTCAATTCGAATTACGAGGTTGCAGCAACCGAGCCAATTCGGTTGGAAAAAATTTGGTTGTCACAACGGAATTGTTCTGAGACTGTATAGTAGAGCGTACCACCTTACAGGCAAAAAAAAAGTGCGCCGTACACCCCCCAATATGAAGTATTTTTGCAAGAAGGTTTCAAAAAATTTTTTTTTATTTTTTTTGCCGAACGTAGGGGTCGCCATTTTACATTTTTCGTTATATCTTTGGTATTTACCGTCGGATCTTAAAGTATGATACATCGATGTTTTTCTCTCGGGGAGACCAGTGTTTTGCTCTAAGGATTGATCTCAAGTATCCCGTTCTAGTAGTTACCCAACAGATCTCAGTTGCTACCACCCAAATGTACAACCCCAATATCAGAAAATTAAAGCTCGCAAAAAATCATTAAAATTTTGCTAAGGAAGTTTTTCGCTAAACCCAGTAGAAATTTTTTTTATATATTGGTTGCCGAACGTTTGCCTTTTTAAATTTTTTTTAATTGGATTTTTCCTTTATAGCAAAACACTGGTCTCCTCTTGGCAAAAAAATCGATATATCACACTTTAAAATCCGATTTTAAATGCCGAAGCTATAACGAAAAATTTAAAAAGGCGACCCCTATGGTCGGGAAAAAAAAAATTTTTTTTGAAATCGCCTTCCAAAAATACATGATATTGGAGGGTGTATGGCGAACTTTTTTTTTGAGGTACGGTCTAGTGTATAGGGACCAGCCTACAACAACTTATTTTTCACAATTTGTTAAATAAGTTTAGGGATTTTAGCACAACTGTTGACTATCAAACTGCATCTGTTGACTGCAACCATTGTTTGTTACCATCCTCAGCAGTCTTGTGAATATCACTATCAAACATTTTAAAACCCATATTTCCTACTAATTTTAACAAAACCAAATTGACTTGTAACTGATATTTTTGTTAAAATTATTTTTTTTTTTTTTCAAATAATACAAAATTACCGATTACTACATTTGACGTAGAAAATGTGACAGACATACAGAAGAAGAAAACGAACAAAAAAAACAGTGAAAAATTAAATTCAATTAAAAGTAAACAATCTTTAACAAGGTAATGTCGATATTGTACTATTGCTGTTGCTTAAGCTGTTACATGTTTGTTATGGTCTTTTTGATAGACATTTGTGACATTTTCTTAGAGCAGTTTCTTTTACGTTTGTTACCGGTGTTGTTGTTGTTACTTTAATCATTTAAGCGGCTTAAAGAAACCGAAAAAAAACTCAACAAAAACATCAAGTCAACTTCATTCAAGAATGAAACCCCAAAACTACACACTACACTCTAAACAAAATCAACATCAACAAACTGTTTTGAAAATGAAACTAAATGAACATTTTCAAAAGTAGAATTAAAAATTTCAAACAGCACAAGTAATTATACAATAAAAATGCGTAAAAACGGTATGAAAAGTATATTAACAGACAGGTTTTTCAGTTGTAACAAATGCTTACTGAAAAAAAATTACACACATACTTACACTAACACTAGCACACATTACACCTTCGAATAAAAAAAACAATGACTTCGTTAGAAATCTCATCAATGAAAGGTATCAATGAACTTGAAGTTTTTTTATTGTTATTCAGGGTTTTTATTTCCAATATTTTTTTTAATTATAAAATTTGTTTCCACTTCTTGAGAATATAAAAAGATCAATTTTAAATTTTGAATAACAAAATATTGAAAGTATTTTTTTGTTTTGTTACATTTATAACGTATTTGTAACAGTTTAACTACAGTTTGACTACTGGTTTCCATTTAATAACCAAAAATTGTAATACTTAATTTTGAAAGTAAATTTTGTACATATAGGTTTTGTAACGGTCATGTTAAAATGTTATCGTCTATTTGGTTGGTTGTTTGGTTGGTTATACATATTTCCATTAAGATGACAGGTGAAGTGTGTTCAATATATTACCCCCCTCTTGAGTTTGTAATGCATTAGTTAAAAAAAAAAAAAAATTTCATAAAATTATTTAACGGAAATTGGATTTTGTCTTCTTAGTTTTATATAAGATTAGAAAATGAGAGTCTTTTATTTTTAACATATTCATAATCGACATTTTTAATTAAGAAACTGTTTAATACTTAGCTCTTTAATTTGTTTATGTTTATCTTAATCCTTTTAGTTATAGTTGTTTGAGCAGAAATATTAAATAAGCTGAAATTGAATATTTAAATTATTTAAAATTAAAAAGATGTTGATGTAAACATGTCAATGTATGTATATGATATAATTGCTGGTATCATAAATATCTTCTGGTGGCAGATATTGAAATGTATGTACATTTTTACGTATGAGTAATATGTAAAAAATATTACTCATACGTACCTAGATACTTAACTTATAGAAAAAGCTTTGTCATAAGTTTAGGAAAGATTTTTCAATTTTTGCCCAACAACTTTCATTTTCGTGGTACAACTCAAAAATAGCAAAAACGGCGAATATTGCACTAAATATCTAAATAACTAACATTTCAGCCTCAGGGATTTAAGAGATAGAATAGGGGAAGAAAATTGGCCTTTTTGTACTTTTCTTCGGAATCATGTCAAAATAAAAACTACAAAATTACCTTCCAGAAAAAAACTGCTAAAATTATCAGATTTTTTTTTGCTAAATACTAGTAAAATAAGAAAAGCAAAAATAAAACTATTAAATTTACAAAATTTTAGATATAAAGGGTTCTTCAATAAGAGCGCTACAAAAGTTTTCTTAAATAAAACAAAAACGGTTTTGGATATCAATGAAATTCTTTATTCCTGTGACAGTACGTTCGATGCCATTATGTATGGAAATCGATCTCTTTTGCATAGCCACCACGGGCACGCTTGCAGAAGTCCAGACGCTGAACCCAATTTTCGATGGTTTTCAAGCATAAATCGGCCGATATTCGTACGAAGTTCATCAATCGTCTCTGGCTTGTTGGCATAGACCATAGATTTGACGTAGCCCCACAGGAAATAGTCCAACGGCGTCAAATCGCACGACCGAGGCGGCCAATCGACTGGACCATTTCGTGAGATAACACGTTCTGCAAACTTGGTTTGCAATAAATTGATTGTGACATTCGCTGTGTGGCTTGTGGCGCCGTCCTGTTGGAACCACATGTCCTCCAAGTCCATATCATCCAATTGGGGCCAAAAATATTCGGTTATCATTGAACGGTAGCGATTCCCATTCACAGTAACGTGCCGGTCTTGATCATCACGGAAGAAGTACGGCCCAATGACGCTGCCGGCCCATAAACCGCACCAAATCGTAATTTTTCGGGATGCAATGATGACTCATGGAGTACGTGTAGATTGCTGTCTGAACAATAACGCATATTTTGTTTATTGACGAAGCCATTCATTATGACGACCATAAATTGGACGTAGCGCTCTTAACGTTGAGGCCACTGACTCCGAATGTCGGTAGTAAATTTTAATAATTTCGACTCGTTGTTGGCTCGCATATCTTTCCATCATGAAATGAAACCTTTTTGAAGAGAAATGTCAAAAGAGCGGCAAGAAATATGGCGTCGTTTGCTGTCCCTGTCTTTCTACTTTTGTAGCGTCCCTGTTGAAGAACCCTTTATTATTTAAGTTTTAGTTAACTGAAAATGGCAAATTATACTGTAAATTCTGCAGAAAATTTTGCTAAATATTAGTGGACTAAAATAGCAAAAACAAACTGTGATATTTACAAAATTTTTGTTACTTTCAAGTTAAATTTAGTTGAATGCAAATAGCAGTCTATCATGCTAAAATCAACAGAAATATTAGCTGAAAAAAATAGTAAAGTGCGAATTTCAGAAAGCTAGATTTGTATTTGCATATAAAAAAACGAAAAAAGCTTGAAAATTTTAAATTTTTTGTTTTTTAGTGTACTAATTATTAAGGAACATTTTCAGCTGATTTTAGCGGGTTAATTTGTTATTTTCTATTAACTCTTTAACTACTCTTGAACACTGCAGTGTAGAGTAGACCGTACCACCCTACAGGCAGAAAAAAAGTGCGCGGTACACCTTCGAATTAAAGTATTTTGGCAAGTCAATTTCGAAAAGTTTCTATTTTCCGAACATAGGGGTCGCCTTTTTTAATTGTTCGTTATATCTTCGGCATTTACAATTGGATTTGAAAGTGTGATATATCGATATTTTTGCCTCGAGGAGACCAATGTTTTACTACAATATAAAGGAAAAATCCAATGAAAAAAATTTAAAAAGGTGACCCCTACATTCGGCAACAAAAAAATTAAAACAATTTCTGCTGGAGTTATCGAAAAAGTTCCTTAGCGAAATTTTTATGCTGTTTTGCGAGCGTAAATTTTGTGACATTAGGCCGTACCTCCTTACAGGCAAAAAAAAAGTGCGCCGTATACCCTCGAATATGAAGTATTTTTGCAAGGCAATTTAAATTTTTTTTTTTTTTGCCTAACGTAGGGGTCGCCATATTACATTGTTCGTTATATCTTTGGCATTTACAGTCGGATCTTAAAATATGATACATCGATAGTTTTCTCTCGAGCAGACCATGTTTTGCTCTAAGGGCCATTGACCTCAAGTATCCCGTTCTAGTAGTTACCCAACAGATCTCAGTTGCTACCACCCTAATGTACAACGCTAATGTCAGAAAATTAAAGCTCGCAAAAAATCATTAAACTTTTGCTAAGGAAGTTTTTCGATAAATAAACATAAATATATTAGACGGTAAGATTTATGAAATTCAACACGTGATATCAAGATGGTTTACTGGCACCTTTACTTGCTTGGGAACAAAAGGTCATTTAGACGTCGTTACCGCTGGTCGCCGCGGGAACCCAATTTACCCGAGGCATTAAAAATTTACATACAATTTTAACAATAAAAACGCATTTTGGTAGAATTTGATTCCCTCGACAACGTACGGCGAATAGAGCTGAAGTGTGCGAATTTGCAACATGTGCAAAACTCCATCGTGAATAAACCTTAACTAATTTATTGTTTCTTTTGCATGAAAATATTGGATTTTATTATGGGCCACTGTTGTGAATTGGTAAGCTGGATTAGGCGTAAACTGCACTGGATATAAATCTAGTGCAAATTGAAATAATTAAAATTATTATTAATAAATCAATAAGAAAACATGAAACGGCATTCTGAAAACGGATTCAATCTCGATTTTACACGACATAACGGTCCGTCATTGACGGCTTTTGGACGGATTCAGTTTCGGTGTTCCATAAGTTAATCCGTGTACGGACCAGAAAATGGTACATTAAAGGGGTTTGATTTCATTTATGATGGACCGAAAACGGTACGTAAATGGAACGAATTGTTTGTCGGTGGGATTTATTTAAGAGCGGAACATTTATATTATGAAAGATACAATGTAGCACTTGCTAAGAAACGTGTTTTAGTACAAGCATGATTAGTTGAAAGCGATTAGTCAGTGGTCTTGCCGGCGCCATCCAATGATTTTTTCGTAGTGTTTCTTCGTCAGATACAAAAAAATAGCAGTTTTCAGCTTTTTATATTTCTTTCAATTGAAAATAAAAGACTTTATTATGACATAAACAGCTGCTAAGTGTTGCCACTTTTTCTGCAGACTTCCCTACTTTTCTGCAAATATGGGAGAAAATTAGATTTCAATTTGGACTTCGATGAGATTTCGCTGAAATCCAAATTAACTTGGAATTTCATTTCGTATGGGTCATCTGTTTGAAATACCAAATTTTTATTGGATTTCCGTCGAAATCTACTTTTAGCTCGATTTCGATCACAGTGTAAATTCGCCATATAAAGTGTATTCCTGCCTTAAAATTCATTTTTCTTTACTATTGTTAAGATGTTAAGTAATTCAAAGGTTATTAAACCACTGAATTATCCATTCAAAAAATACAGCCATTTAAAAGTAATGGGTTAAAAACAGAGCAGTGGATCCAATATGGGTTAATATTCTATATAGCGTATTGGAGTTACTTTCATAAATTCTTACAAAACCAAATTTTGATTTACTTACCACAATCACTATCACTATCCTCTATGGTGCTGGCTTGATCTCCACTTATACTGCTACCGCCACCACCGACGGTATTATTGTTTTGTAACGCTTGACCATTTAGATCACGAGAATCACGCGGGAACATGGCAGGCGGTGAACGAGAACGATCATCATGTTCTAGATCTTGAGAAGATTGATTCCGATACGAATTGTGATGATGAAGATGATTATCGAAATCTCGTAAACGTTCGCGTTCATCACGTTGTTGAAGAGCGGCATAATGGGCAGCGGCGGCTGCATTAAAACCATTATGAGCGGAAGGAAATGACATTAAAGCCGAAGGTGGTAAATGGGCCAAGGGATGATGATGCGGAGGCAGATGCGGAGGCGGTCCAGCAGGATGTGAAGAACCCGCTGATGAAGGTGGAGGCGGTAAATGTTGTTGCTGCTGTTGATGTTGCGTTTGGGGTGGAGAGGATGGTGGTGATGCAGATGCTGAGGAAGCTGCCGCTGCAGCTATATGTTGTTGATGTCGTTGTTGTAGCAAATGTTGTTGTTGTGCTATGTAATGCTGTAAAGCGGCATGTTGTTGTTGTTGCTGGGGATTAAGAGGCGTTTGAGGTTGATTCGAGTGATTCGATTGATGTGCCGCTAAAATATCCGTTATCATAAATCGTGAACGCGACACTTGTAAAGCTGTTAATGATTCGCTAGACACCCGAGAAGCTGGTAAAGAAGCTACTGATGGATTTGTAGCTGTAGTTGACATTTCTGGAGGCATAGTTGTCATTTGGTTCAAGGGATTAAATTTTTTGTTTTGTGTTTGCACTCGTTTTTGTTTTATAATTTGTAATAAAATCTTTAAGATTTATTTTAGATTTTGACACTAATTTTTGTTATAAGGTTTTTAAAATAACCAAACACTTGGCACTTGTTATTTTTAGTTTTAATGAGTTTGAACTCGTTTATACCGTCGCAATAATAATATACGTAATTTTTGTTTTTTTTATCACTGTTTATTTGATTACGGGTTTTTATTTTTCCTTCATCTCTTTATAACATAAACAAATTCACGTCTTAGCTTAAATGCTGTTCGAACGATACTGAAAACCAGGTGCTTTTTCTATATTAGTCAAACAATCCAATTGCCCCTGGTTGGAATGGACAAAAAAAAACACAGTAAAAACCAGTAATTTGAGGCGCCAGTTACTTTTATAATTATCACCCATTAAACTATCGCCATCTCTCTTGCACTTCCATTAAAACCATTTAGAAAAACTCCCCGGTTCCTGGCCAAGTGTGTGCGTGTGCCAAAGTAGTCACTCTCTTCTTGTTTTAATAAATTTGTATCTTTTACTGTCATTCATACTCAAACAAGTGGTATAAAAATGTATCTATGAGTATATTAAATTGTATCTGTGTTTATTACTCTCTACTTAGCTGTGTGTAGCTGTGTGTAATACTACTTCACACACATGTATCTTCTCTTTGTGCAATAGTTTCGTTTGATTGCTTTGTGTAAGCATTTATTGGTTGTAATTGTTTTCAATTGACATTCATTAGTCTTCAATAAAAATATCATACAAACACTCACTACCCACTCACTCTCTTTATAATTGTTACCAAAATAAAATTTTACAATGGCTGTTACTTTTATTACAGTATTTCTTTAGTATTTAATTCACTTTTTCTATTCAATACTAAGGAGAAATTTTTTTTTCGGCTTATTCCGTGGTGAATTTGTATAAAAAACTAACAAAATAGTTTTTATTTTCCAATTGTATTTAATTTACATAATTTCAATTTAATATTATTTATAATAATAAAATGAAGAATAAAATGTTCACGAAATGTAATAACAACTTTGTGGAAATTAATATTATTGAGACTTTCAAAAATTATCTTTATTTAGTTGATGAGCTTGGCTGCTTCAATCTTGAGATCATCGGGTAAAGTCACAAATGATAATGAACCTCTTGAAAGGCATAATGTCAAGGAAAAATAAAAATGTTTGCCGTTTTTTCTCTTAATGTGTAAATCAAAGTCAAGAATATTAACATTGTGACTTAAGTCTTCCCGAATCTCCCTATCCTATTTTATTCTAAAGCAAAGTTAATTGTTTTCCCCGCAAAAAAAATTCATTCGAACTTTAAAGGATTCAAATGATAATTTAAATCGTGAAATCGTAATTTAAATTGTAAAAGTTAACATATTTTTTATGTTAAAAAACAAAATAAACACAAATGTTCCTTTTTCAATAGAAAAATAATATCTTGTGTATTAAATTTGGGTGAAAACAAATTCTAATCAATTTTCACAGCAAAGTCATCATCATGAAAAATAATTTCCCTTATATGGATTAAACAGTCTTTTCACGAGAAACCCAATGAAATTACTATCCATAACATAAAAGGGTAAAATCTGAGATATACCAATCAAAAAAGTACAAAGAAAGGATTTTGCTGGACGAGTTTTAATGAAATTTTTCAGTAAACTAATGAAGTTTTCTTCACAAAGTTAGCGAAAAATTTCTCAAAATTGATGAAAAAGCTTAATACATTTTATGAATATAGTTTTAACGAAACTTTTTTATAGAGCGTATGAAACTTTTAATAAATAGAATGAAATTTTTCACAACATTTTATGAAAAATTCCATTAATTCAATGAAAACTTTCAATGGACGAGTTCCAGTGCAACTTCACTGTTTTAATGCAAAAATTTATTAATAGCATGCAGATAATTCTCTCAGTGTAGTGATATATACAAATCAAAGAAGAAATATTTAAATATGGTTAGTTAGACCATAAGTTTTAACGTTTCATCAACCCGTGCCAGCCAGACATAATCGTATGATTTCCCAGCAATAATTTCTCTTCCGAAGAACCAGTTGTAGAACAAATTCTTTTCGAAAAGGAAGTATTCTTAAGAAATATCCCGGAATTTCTTTTTCTCCGACTTCCTCTACAAGTGCTGGAACTAATTTCCGTTCAGCTATAATTTTATTTTACCGATATGCTATGGAAAAAGTTTCGGCATCCGTTCTAGGGAATAGGATTGTTTCCTGGCTTGTAGTCATTGTTTTAAGAATTTTCGACGAGCATGCTCCAATTATCTCAATACAAATCAATATAAATATTTGCCTTGTTAATCGATCAGTTGCACATGCGTACCGAGCTTATGAGACTCCAAAATATTAAATCCATATTCAATACAGTAGACCAAATATAAAGGAGTCAAAGATTTAAAGTCGAGCATGCCGGCAATACGATACCCTACACCACAGTAAGATTTTATAGTATTGGTATAATATTTAAATTTAGCAATTTTGATTAAATTTGCATAGCATTAAGAGATTCCGAAAGAAAATTTCCGGCATAGGACCACCTTTAAAACCTTTATTTATAAAATTAGTCGATGTACTAAATTCGAAAATATTATGGGGATTATGACCCTAATTCTGGACGCGATTTAATGCTATTTTGATGCAATTTTTCGAGAAAAAGACGTAGTTGTGCAACATCTTCACTGGTCGTCCAAAATACTTCGGTAGGCCACTAAGGCCTTAAGTGTCTTTTGGTTATCGAAAATAATGCAAATATTTCCGACTGGTACTCTTTCCATAAACACGCCCGAAATGGTCTAATATGGGGTAAAACTCCATTTATACTTCCGTATTGAAAGCTCCCATTAGAAGTTTGGTCCTATAAGTCCTGCTTCCGTATCCCCTTTGATATGTCCCGAGCCAATAAGCAGTGTCCAGGTCTGTTTTATATAGTGACTTATATTTCCATTTCCTTGAGTGTCTAAAATTTGTATGTGTCCAGTTAAATCCACTTTTATGTTACTCAAAAAGTCCCAGATGAATTTATTGGTAACATTGGGTAGGTCTATTAGAGAACCAAGCTACTGATACAATTGACATTTAGCGTTTTATGATTATCTTAATCTAGTGAACGTACCGAAAGAATTATCCTTCATGATATTAATGATATAATTTCATAGAATTTTTTTCGTACAATCAATGAAGAATTTCATTATGAGTATAATATTTAATTAATATTATGAAATTTTTCATAACTTTTTCTTCATAAAATTTCATAATTTCGTTAAAAAAAATTCATCGAATTTCATATATTAGATCTTCATAAATTTAATAAAAATATGAAATTGTTCAATAGTATTTACTTTTTTCTAATTTTTTTTTAAATATCGTCAATTCATTAATTTTTAAAAATTTTCATACAATTAGAATTTTATATTAAACATTTAATTTTTAAATACAGTAGTTTTATGTAACCATAAGACCGAGTTTTAGTGATGTGCATTAATTTCCATACTGAGAGAATTATCATTTAAATTTTTTATTTTTTGAAATTAATATTTTATTATTAATTTTGGACTATGATATTTTTTTATAAATCATATTAATAAGGAATTTCATTAATTGAATTAAGCTTATTATAAATTTTTATGAAACTTTTTAATTTAATGAATTCTTTCATTGAATATATTTTGTACATCCGTAGAATATGCTACAATTTTATTATGGGTTTTGCATTTGCTAAATACCTTTTATTTATCCACTCCAGCTTAGCAACGCCAACAACCACCAATAATAAATAGTAGTAAATGAAATTGCTTCATAGATTTTATGAAGCTCTTCATTGGCTGAATGATTTATTCATTGGAGGAGTGGCCTATTAATTAAGAGTTTCATTAATTTTAGGAACTTTTCATAAACATTGACTTCAATGAAACCTGTTTCATAGATTCTATGAAAAGTTCCAATAAACGAGTTCCAGTGACAATTTTCATTGAAACTATAAAGAAATTCTCTCAGTGTATCCCGGAAACTTTTGCAAGTCAGATCAACACAGATAATATTTCTGTAGTCCATATTTTTCCATATTAGGTTCCGATTGCTTTAGATAATTTTACTAATTAGGTTAGTTTAGCTAATTTTTTAATAAACTTAACAGCTGTTTTTTCTTAATTTTTAATTATTTAATTATAAACCGTAAAACAGTATGGTTTGCTGTTAAAATATTTATGTTATTTATACCATGACATTTTATTTCAAATTATACTTTTCCATTCATGATTTAATATCAGAGGTTATGGAAAAGGTCAAATGTAAAAATAATATAAATAATTAAGTTATTTTTATCCAGCTACACAGCACAACTACAAAATTTCTAACCAATTAAATTAACACAGTCATGACAATTCTAACAAAGTGAATAAATTTGCTACTTCATTACTGACAATTATAGAATACAAACATAAATATTTAAATCACCTCAAACTACGGCCATCTTGAATAATGGTGAATTCATTTTTAGCAGTAAAGAGAAATTATAGCACCGTTAAAAATAGTCACCACGAACTTCTCCTTTTTCAAGGAATGAAACAAAAATTCCCCACTCACACACAATTGCTCTTTTTAAAGGTGAATTCAAACTCACCACCGTTAGTTGTTTGCACTCAAACTCAACACTTTTAAGAATGTATTGCATCTTTCGGTAGTTTTTTAGCTTCAATGATAATTTACAGCATCTGTGTGTTTTTGTATTGAGTATACAATTTCGAAACTCCTCCTATTTGGACACTTTAAAACATCTGGTTAAACACGTTTTTGATTTATCCGCGTAAAAAGCATCCCACTTGAGATATGTTTGTTTCATTTTCAACACACACACTTTCCAATATGATCTCTGTGAGCTCTGTTTCACTCTTTCATATCGGCTTTTTGTTTTTGTTCAATAAATAATTTTTTCATCTTTTGGTTGTAGTTTTCTCAATTTTTTATATTTTTGTCATTGTAAGGTATATTGTACATATATTTTATATTTCTTTTGTTATTTTTTCGGCTTTTAACACTTTTTTGTTTGACATTTAAACAGTAAATTGACGCCAGTTAAATAATGATGGTTTTTGTTGATGATTATGATGTTTTCTCTTGTAGTATTCTCATACTTTAATTTTTTCTTATTTCGTTTTTCTTATTTGGAACTGAATACGTTCGTATCTTTGGATTTGTTTGTATGTATAATAGTTTGCGCGAGTTTAACTACAAGATATCGATGTCATAAAAGTTTTTGTATTCTTTGAACAGTTTTTTTTTATTTAATGGGAGGGTTAATGTTGGTGTATGAGTTTATAAATACACATTTTTATTGCCATTATAAAAGTTTAACAGTGTGTAGCAGAGAAATTGCTTTTTTTTGTTTATTTTTCTGTTTTCAAAATGGCTTAATTGAAATTTGTAAATGGATTCATATGTTCTCCTTTTGGAAAATAAATGAAAATTTAAGCTACTCCTTTAAAAGATTTCTTTTTGTGTGTCTAAAATAGATGTAAAACTAGCTTTAAGTGAAAATAAGAACAATTTCTACGTTTTTACAAAATTATTTTTAATCGTTGAGGACCAGATTACTGCAAACTAAATACTAACTGGGACTTTAACTGACACATTTGTTATTTTTTCCTACATAAGATTTTAATTTAACTGTCGGCTAAATTTGAACTGGACATTCAGTAATCGGACCTAATAAATTGATCTTATGTTTTCATACATATTTAGTAGGTGTATTTTATAAGAACCTGGCATTAGTACCTAACTAAATTTTCCTTATTTGGGACATCCGGGCGTATGCTTGATATTACATATACGTTTGAGCGTGTTCAAGGTGACTATTTGTGACATTTTTATGTATTTTCATTGGAGTTTTTTCCAAAATTGCTTAAAATATAAAGAATGGTCACAATATGAAGTCTCTTAACTTACTATTTTTACAGTTTAGTCCCTGTGCAATGCCAGTGGCCTTCTATACTTGTCTTCCTCGCTCAACCTTTGTTCTATATTTTAGTTCGAGAAGTCGGGCAAAGCAAATGAAAACATTGAGTGTAAAATTATGACTCTCCTAGTTTACTTTTTTTATATTTTTAATAATAGTTCAAAACATTTTTTAAATATTCAGAATTTTAACGAACAAATAAATAAAATACAATAAAATAAAATAAAAAAAATATTAAATTTTAATAGAAAATAACACAATAAAAGCAAAATAAAAGTTCGTGTTGATGGCAACAATTTTTAGTTAAGATGTTGCAATGAAATTTTGCCTACCCAACAACAAAAAACGGTGAGGACGGTAGTCTCTCTAGTAAATAAAAACTTTTTGGCATAGGGCGTTAGAGCAAAACAATATAATGTTTGACATATATTAAGGGGACAGCCTGATTTGGAGCATTAAAGATATCAGGAAAATTTTATTTGTATAAATAACAGTACTTTCCTACAAAAATATCATACTATAATTTTATAGAGAAATTCCACATATTTAGTTCCTTTGGAAAAGTTCAAAATTCAAAATTTTTTATTGATAAAACCTACAAGAATTTGAAAAAAAAATACTTCAAAACTTTTAAATAAACTCTTTATGATTTTTTTTTCTTAAATTCAGTAAAGAGTTCTAAAGATAAAATCCTGTATTGAAAAAAAAACTACAATGAATAGTTTTTTTAATTTTATGAAGTTTTATTTTCCTACAAGAAATATAACACATCGGCTAAAAAGTCCGTAGGATAACCAATAAAATAACAAATTTTTTGGCAAAATTCGACTTTATTTATCATCATAGTCTCGTTCAAGAGCGATACAATCACTCCAACGCCTTTCTAACATTTCGATACCTTTTCTATGGAATAATTTTTCTTTGGGCTCAAAATAGGCCTCTGTTTCGGCAATCAGCTCTTCATTCGAACCAAATCTCTTTCCAGCGAGCACTTTTTGAAGTTTGAAACAGGTAAAAAGTGCTCGGAGCCAAATCTGGGTGCGGAAGCAATTTAAAGTGTAATTCATGCAATTTGGCCATGTTAGCCAATGCCTTGTTACACGGCGAATTGACTTGGTGAAAGAGTATTTTTTTCTTCTTCATAAGGGGACGTTTTTTTTGCGATTTCCTCCTTCAAATGCACGAGTTGGGTCATGTAGCGATCGCTATTGATGGTCTGACCTTTTTCTAGGTAATCAATGTACAAAATTCCAGCCGCATCCCAAAATACTGATGCCATAACTTTACCAGCTGATTGTTACGTCTTTCGCTTCTCGTTGCTGTCCACTTAGCTGACTGCCGATTCGACTGTGGACTGAAGTGGCAGATCCAAGTTTCGTCCATTGTTACATACCGATGCAAAAAGTTATTTTTATCTCGCCGAAACAGCTTCAAACAGCTCTCAGATTCATTGACACATTGTTGTTTTTGGTGCACTGTGAGCAAATGCGGCACCCATTTTGAAAATAGCTTTCTCATGGACAAATGTTCAGAAAAAATAAAGCCGACACATTCCTTCGATATCTTTAAGATATCAGTTATCTCCTGCAACTTCACTTTACGGTCTGCCAAAACGATTTTGTGAAATATTTTTATGTTTACCGGTATCACGACCTCTTTTGGGCGACCAGAGCGTTCGGCGTCATCGATGTTTGTACGACCACTTTTCTACCATTTGTCTCGATGGAGCAGAGTCCGAATAACACTTATCAAGCCAAGCTTTGGCTTGAACGGCGTTTTTTCCCCATTAAAAAGCATTGATAAATCAACACACGAAATTGCTTTGAATCCATTGTTTTCAAAATCGCAAAAGTAGTGCTCCAAAACTGCTGTAACTTGTTCACTAATGAACGAACTGTCAATTTACAGGTATCATCTGAAAGTTGATAGTTCCAAAAAATCATATAGAGTTTTCATTAGTGGCGCCACAGATCGGATTCTTCAACCGATGTAATAGAAACAAAAATTCTAAGATGAACATCTCACGGGTTTTGACCACCTCGGTAATTTAAGTGGTCAAAATATGGGGTTGGAATGGGTTCTTCCGAGGTGCACGAAAAATTGAGACAGGTTGATCTTAGATTTATTTTCTCTATCAAATATTCAAAATTCATACTTATCTCAGAGTATAGCATGGAAGACATTCCTTGTGCGAGATTTTCTTCGGAAAAATATATGCACTTTTCATAGTTTTCTATAAAAATATGGAGAATTTGATGAGGCTAAGCTAAGCCAGAATTCGTCTGATTATTTTCTGAAAAACAGACAGTAAATATCTGAGAATAGGCAAATAAACAGCCAAACATAAATGGGTTCCTCGCCCACCCCATAAAAATGGTCTAGGCAGGCCTATGGTTAAAGCTGTTATTTTTAAAGCTTTAGGGTCATATGCATAATCACTTTTTAAATTTCTTAATGTTTTATAAAAAAAATTTTTCATACAAAATTCATTTTATAAAAGTGTTATGAGATTTTCAAATTATTATGCATAAGCAGACGTTCATATTTTTATTGGCTATATTTTTGTGTGTGAGTAAAGAACTTCTTGTAATTTGAATTGAAATAATTTTGTATATAAACAGACTATTTTAACAAAAAAGAAAACCGAAAATATTTGATTTTTATGTTTTAAACCAGAAAACAACGAAATTATTTAAATAATATTTTCTAAAAATAGAAAACTAAAAATAGAACATTTGACTGAAAATATCAACTCCTACAGACGATACATATTTTTTGTAGTTTCTTTTTTATTGACTTATAAAAAAAAGTTAAACAATATGTTTCCAAACAAACTTTACCTACATAGTACTTTTCAAATAAACCTCAATCGGTTATGGAAAATATATTGTGAGTGTAGGTTTACAAATTTTTAACTCAAGATGTTGTTACTTTTAACAAATTTAAAAAATATATATATTAAATTTTATTAAATTACAGACGTATTAAATTATAAAACTTGCCTCGTCTAGTTAATATTCGTATGTAAGAGATTGCCCTCATATTGTGCTGATAATATGTGTTATATTTAAGAATATATACTTATCAATTTTTACCTTTTAAGTTTACTCTCTTATCACTCTTTAAAATTCATTCTAAATTTATTTCGCTAAGATAAATCTTTTAAAATTTTTTAAAGTGTCACATTAAAATAAGAATAGTTCCACCAGCTCTACCAACCATCTTTCCAAAATGAAAAAAAAAACTTTCAGCCTCATAAATTATACACTGAACCAATTTACACAAATTAAGAACTTCCGCTCTGACGCCTTTTTCCTCTTTTTTTTAATCTCAGTTAAAGAAATAACATGGCTAATTTACATAAACAAACATACAAAACAATACTTGAAACGATACATTAACACCCAACAATTACAAAAACAACGTTAGCAGCATCCAGGAAAAAACTGTGGTCTGAAAGTATACGAATTTTACGAAATAGGTAAATATGTATAAAAAAAATTCCCGACTGTGCGTCATTTGTAGTTGGGAATGTCGATATAAAAAAATTGTTTTAGTTCGCATTTTATCGCTATTTAAATGGCCACATATTTTGATTCAGTCGGCTGATTAAAATTTTTTAATATTGTCCCTATCCGGCAAGAATGAAATCTGGATAGAGACATGCCTTCAACTTTTCACTTTTCACAATTTGTCAAATAAGTTTCGGGATTTTAGCACATTTAATTCCTTTAATTAAAAGATTTACATTATTTATTTTTCCATTAGTTTTTGTAGACAGAAAAACCTTTTATTAAAAAATTATAAATAACCGATACTTTTTGAGCATAAGAATTCTTTACAAAAAAAAAAAAAAATCTGATATATTAAGAATCCACTTAAAGTCTAAAAGGAACAAGTTAGAAGAAGACCAAAGTTCCATTCAAAAAAACCTTATGGTGACATAAAAGTGAGTTTGTAATGAAACCTAATGTGCTTTCATCTTGTTCACAAATTAACTCTATGTATTTCCTACTTACTTACCGCCCGACAAGCAAAAAATAAATCTGCGCAATTACGACACCTTTTTTAATGCTAAAGCTTCTAAATATAAAAAACTGAATCCTTAAAAAACCAGCAAATATTCATCCCAAGGGAGGTAACACACTTGTACACTAGCACAGCAAAAAAGTACCAGGTTATTGGCTAAAAGCTTTAAGTGAGTTAAGGGGGGAGGTTTGTATCTGTCAGTAAAAGTAACTCTCACTCGTAGACGAGCAGTAGTAGTAATGTATGCCATACAGCCTTTAACAGCTTTAGTCGTTTGGCAAAATGTTAGTGGCAAAGTATTTTTGTGCATTTGTATGCACGAAGTATCATTTGTGGGCAATTAGCAAACAAGTGTGAAATTCTTCTTGGTGAATGAGGAGGAAAGCTAATACAACAACAAAAATTAAAGGATTTTCCAACATTAGTTAGGGGTTGTTGTTGTAAAGAAGAATTGGTTATAGCGAGAGGGTGGAAATGCGGATAAGAATGTTATATTTAGAATGTTATTACAAATAATTAAAAAGGTCACTTAAGGGACATACTCTATATGAAGGAACTATATTCCAAAAAATGTTTTAAATTAATTTGACAAATGTTTAATAGTTCTTTTTATATTCTAAACAAATATATTAGTTATCCTTATTTAACACTATAATATTTTCAGTCCTTTAATTTTGAGTGCTGATTTTAAAATAATTTTTAGGAACTCATTCTAAAATTATGGATTTTAATTAGGGTGTCCCGATATTTCGCAAATTTGCGAATCACGTTAGCTATTAGCACTCAAACGACGTGTAATTTATGCTGATTATGGGAAAAATAACCAAAACCGTTAGACCTCTAAAAGTGTCTGAAATTCTACATTTCGCGGGAGAAAAATTGCTTGTTTTTTTTAAATAAAGCTTAGTAAGAGAAAAAAAAACAATTTTAGTCCATAAAATTTTGTCCACAATTGCATTTTTCAAAATAAATTGGAAATTTTGTGGACAGCCACTCGCGGTTTTAAATTCGTTTTGGAAAATTTAACAATGACAATACCTAATAATGGAGTGCTGATTTGAAAATCATTGTTCACTTTTATTCATTATATTTATTAATTATAATATAATTTTAATTATTATAATTATTCATGAACTAATGCATATTTTTGTTTTTTTTTTTTTTTTATTTGTCTGTTATAAGCTTTATTTTACAAAAGGGTTGACCCCGATTTTTTAAAAAAACAAGGATCTATTTTTTCGAGAAATTTCAAACTTCTAACGCTTGTATAAGTGAGAGACTATTAATTATAGAGATAGGAAATCAAAACTTACACTACTCACCGCTAGAGGGCGCTGAAATTTAGTATTACCTGAACAACTATTTAGTATCAGCTGAGCATATATTTCAAAACTCAAAAACTGCTGAAAACTGCTCAAAATAAGGAAAAAACCAGCGCGGAATATAGTCAAATAAAAAAATTTGAGATATCCGTTTGTTTTTTGCTATATTGTTTGTTATTATTTAATTTTAAATAAAAAAAGAAAATTGTCAATTTTTTCAACAAAGTACCATCTAGGGATGACGATTTTGTTAAAACTTATTTTTTTTTGGTGATGCCATACCCCTGGTATAAGCCTATAAGTACTAGGGATTTTCTTTTCCCGGACTTTTCCATTTCCCGGGATAGCGGGATTTTTTTAGAATTTCCCGGGATTCCGGAAATTCCCGCTCGTTAGAAAATAAATAAATCCGACAAGTATTGTATTTACTTGAAAAACTCAATTTCTATTAAAACACCGTTCGACAAAGTCCATCTTTTGATTGTACCCATGAGAAAATCTACTTAATATGTATATTCTAAAAGAAGGGCTAAATATAAAATATCCATGTCTTTCACTTTATTGCAATCAATTCGTTTAATCAGATAAATCGATAAATCGAGAATTAATATTTAGGTAATGTGTTTGTATTTTCATCCCTTCTTTCAGGCAATATATTTGTATGGGAGGCCGCCTTAATTTAGAAAATCAATCTCAAATATATTAACTTAGGGGGTAATTTTCTAAAACACTTCGGTGAAGTGTTGCGTTATTTCTATAGAAATTGTTTTTGTAACAAAAACAATTTACATTGAAAGTTCCCTTCACTTCACCCAAGTGTTTTACGAAATTAGGTACTAACTATTAATTCTGTTTTCAAACGGTGAAGGAATTGATTTAGAAAGAGTGAAAGACATGGGTATTTTATTTTTATCCCTTCTTTGTGTCGGACGAAAGGGGTTATCTCTATCCAAAAATGGACCTTGGCGGGGCCTTGGATACTCGGAAATTATTATTAAAAATTTTCCACTTTATAAAATGCCCCATATCTCGAAAACTATGCGAGATAAAGCAAAAAATGATTGGACTAGGTACTGGGAGGGTCCCGAGACCCTAAATTTTAATAAATTGTACGACTCAGTATAATTACAGATAAAACTGTAGTTTTACAAATTATTTACTTAAATTTAGATTTGTTAAATAAATCAACAAATTTTATTTCCTGAAGATGCTACACAATGGAGTAGCGAAATATCGAAAAGAAAAAACTTTTTATAAATAAAAAACAAACCTTAAACTCAAGAAAATTGTAGAGTTAAAAATTGAAAAAGAATGTTAAATAAACGAAAAGAATATTATTTTAAGCCAAAAAACAGGAATAAATTTTGTTAAAGTAACATATTTTTTTGTCCAGCCAATAGACGTATTATTTTGAGTGTACCAACACTCAGGGGATGCCCCCTACTAATGCAGTGCATTGTGTTGGTATTCGGAAAATAGGTTATGGGGAGGAGGAAAGAGGGAGAAGTATTTGTGAATATTTGGTTTAAATTTCTTTAAATTGTAAGTAACAGGGAAGACTTCTGCGGGGAGTTTATTTCACATACGGCTAACCGAATTCTCCCTGCGCTGTGCGATCCACTGGATAATCGACTACAAACGGATGTGCTCTACTTGATAAGCGAGTGTTACACTCAAAATAATAAGTCTGTTGGCTGAACAGAAAAATTTGTTACTATAACAAAATCTTTTTTGGCTTAAAATAAAATTTGTTGACTTTAACAAATTCTTTTATTAAATTTAACAAATCTAAATTTAAGTAAGAAATTAGTAAAACTACAGTTTTATTTGCCATTATACTGAGTCGTAAAATTTATTCAAATTAAGGTCTCGGGACCCTCCCCGGGCCTAGTCCATAACATTTAAAGTCATGTAAGGGCACTCCAAACAGAGCTTTGAAGAATTAATTCCTTAATTCAATTTTTCAATTCTGAATTAAAAATTCGATGAATTAATTCACTAAGCACCATATATTGAATGGAATTAATTCATATTTGCTTTCGTTCGATTTATTTTGTTACGAATTAATTCCATTGCAATAGTTCTCTTTATTAAATCAAATGAATTAATTCACTGGTGAATACGTTCAATTTTATAAATCGAACGGAAAAAAGCGAAGTAATTCCTTACTGAATTAATTCACTACTGAATTCGTTCATTTTCGTTCAGTGAATTAAAAAAAATAAAATTACGTTCAGTGAATTAAAAAAAAATAATAAGTTCACTGAATTGAAAAAAATAACATAGTTCACTGAATTGAAAAAAAATAAAATAAGTTCACTGAATTTAAAGCCTGTTTTCTGCCGTTCAGTAGAAGAAAACAATAATGTACAAATAAAATTTTTAAATAAGCAATTTTACAGCGTGTGCTAATAAAAATAAACAAATTAGAAACCAGATGCTGTTTATCAATCTACATGATTCACAAATAAAGCCTTTTACTATTAAAAATAAAAACTTTACAGATATAGATAAATTTGGAAAAAAAAATATAACTATTAGTTTTTCAAATTGAAAATTGAATTCGATTGGTAGTGAATTCATTCAAAAAGGAATTAATTCTTCAAAGCTCTGACTCCAAAGGAGCAAACATTTTATACGTTTTGCTCTATCTCGCTTAGTTTTCGAGATATGGGCCATTTTATAAAGTGGAACATTTTTATTAGAAATTCCCGAGGGTCCAAGGCTCCACCATGATCCATTTTTGAACAGAGATAACCCCTTTCGCTGGGGTATTATATGGTTATGGGTATGGATTTTCGTCAGTTTTGCTCTATTTCTCTTAGTTTTCGAGATACGGGCCATTTTAAAAAATCGGGAGCGAAAGAAATAGCGGCATCTTTAAAACTTCTGATACACTGTTGGCGCCATCTACCGGATAATAACAGAAACATGAAAATATTATATTTTAATAATAAATTTTGTAAAATTTAACGAATGGGTTCTTAAAAATTAGTTATCAATAGTTTTGAAAATTAACACTCAAAACTAGTTAAAGTACTAAAGATTTTTAGTATAGTGTTACATGAAGATAACTAAAATCTTTGTTTAAATCAGTATTTCACCTAAAAATTTGTTAAAAATTAGTCAAATCGATTTGAAACTTGTTTGACAAATTTTTCTACTGACGTATTATTTTAAGTGTACGAATAAAAACTTGGGATTTGGGGCAAGTTTACTTATCTCAGCAGAGCACTTCCCATTGTAATATCAATAGAACAGAGTCATACAACCCACATTCCGATGATGCTCCAATGAGTAAATAGAGTTGGATACCCTAATGTCATTGATAAGCGCCGAGGCCCTACTTTGCACACGGTTCAGAAGCTCCAAAATATACTTCGAAGCTCCTGTCCATATATGGGAGTTGTATACCATCCTCTGTCGGATATAGGTGGTATAAATAGTGAGCAAATCTGATGGAGCGAAGTACTTCTTGCACCGACGTAGAAACCTAGACACTTTAATGCTTCTTTCGACACCTAAAAAACATGCTTATTCCAACGGATATCACACTGAATTTTAATGCCCAGAACATTAAGAGTATCCAATTCCTCAATATCAGATGGCAGTGTAGACCAGAGAAACAAGCCAGCCGCCGTAAGCCGTTTAAGCCGCCGCCGCCGGTCATTTTTGCTTCAGCCGCCGCCGCCGATTTTTTTCCGCTCATTTCGGCTGGAAGTATCAATTTTCCAAAATAAAAAAATTAAAAGCAAATGTCATTTTTAAAACAAATTTTCTACTTCATCATTTTCTGAACCATCAAGAGTATTTTTTTTTAGTTCAAAAGAAATAAAAGAACCACCCAGCCAGAAATTGATGATGGTACAAAAAACTAAGTACTCTCAAAGCATTGTTTATACCAAAAATAACACGTTTTGAGAACGTTTGGAAAATACCATATTTAAAATGCTTTGATAACGATTTTTAACAAATTTTACAACTGTTGATTAAAAGAAAGATTGTATGTGTTTTAGTACTAAAAATTATTTTTATTACTTTTGTAATATTTTGTTGCAATTATTTATGTAAAAGGGAAATAGCAATTGATTCGTTATAAAATGTTGTAAGAATGCATTTAGCTTCCATCATATGTATACCTATTTCAGTGTTGTTTTCATCTAAATTTGTTACATTATATAATCCGATCTCCTTTGATTAGATCGGGTAGTCAAAAACCTTTCTAGTTTCCTTGAAATTGTTGCCTTTCAAATGCATATCACTGTATTTGTGTTTCGTATGTTTTGTAATAAAAATTTCTTTCACAATCATAATGTTCCCATTGTGTAATAAACATACATATATTATATATTAGGATGAATAGATGTAATTCGAAATCCATAAATGTTTACGAAAGAAAAAACTCTAGATTCAGAAGTGTTTCCCCAGAGAATAGTTGCTGCTCTTATTGAAAGGATATTCTAGTGGAATTTTATTTGGGGAATTGGTATTAAAAACATGCAATTTCCTTTGTATATGGGAAATGGGATTAGTTGGCGATTTTACAATTTTTACAAAACCCAAGCTATTTTCAAAATCAAATGCTGAAAATTGTGATATAGGCGCCCCCATATTATTTACGTCATTTGAAATATGTATTATAGTGAATTTAGACTGAGCAAAAACTAATTAGTTTTTGTACAAAACTAGTTTTAACTTGTTTTTTATATATGCGTTTTGACAATTAAAAACTAACAAGGGACAAAAACAAGGTAGTTTTCCCTCAGTCTAAATGCCGTATTAGATTATAAATATTCATGGTCACTGAGCTTGAGCCATAAAAATGTGGCATAAGTTCCACAAATTTTCTTAAAATCTTAAATTAAAAAAAATTTGATTACTTAATGAAGTTTGAGACTAAAAAAAATATTTATACCTTGGCTTCCAAAACAAGTTCTTCCAGAAATTTTTTAGCCGAATGCGGTTTTGAATTTCCATAATAGAGACCAATCAAAAATGGCTTGATAATGTATGCGGTTGAAAACCCATTTCCCATTTATTTTCATTATAATAAAGATTTGAATCAAAAGTGATACAAGATTAGACTTTAATCCAAAATATTGAAAATTTCCCAAAGTATCGTCTAAACCTAGCATCACTTTAGAATCGCCGCTCAAAGTAGAAGTTCCTAATAAAGTTTTAGAACATTTCGGAAGAGATGTATGTATAACCTTCAAATCTCAGTACCATTAATATTTCGTCTATAGAGGTTTGTGATTTTCCCTACAACCCAATTTTTCAGTTTTGAACACATCTACATTTCTCTTAATATCCTATAATTTTTCAACATAGTCATTTAAAACTAATTTAAGTTCTAATAAAATATATAAAAAAATAAATGTTTTTTAAGTACTAAGAAATTACTTTATTTTTTGTATTTAGAGTACTGGAAAATTGCTCTACTTTTCGTTTTTAAAATTCTCGGAAGACACTCCACTTTTGTATTAATACACTTTAAAATCACTTTATTTTTAGTTTTTCTAATGTTTTGAAAACGTTCTATAAACAAAAATTATAACGCTTTAAAATCACTTTATTTTTTGATTTTGCAACGTTTCTAAAATACTCTAAATACAAACATGAACCGTAAATCATGGTTATCATTTTAGTGTTCTGAGAACACTATAAAACACAAAAATATGTTGCTTTGATAACGGTTCAACCACCATACAAAGTGCTTTCAGAACGCTTTTATGTTTGTCAATTTCTGGCTGGGCAGTTTTATAGTCAGAGCTAAGAAGGATTTTTGTCATAAATGTTTCTTAAGTTGGAAGTTTTGCTTGAAAACTTCTGACAGATTTCGCTGAAATTTGGATATTCAATAGAGAGAATCCAAATGAACACGTCTTTAGCACCCATAGTTTTGGATACACATTACACAGTGTTACAAAATAAAATAAAAAATATACATATATACTTTTCAAATGACCAAGTGTAGATTGTAGGCAGAGCTACGAAAGAATTAATTCAATTTTAGCTTAATTCGCACAAAACCGAATTCAGCTTTAGAAATTGAATATATATCATTCCATCAAACCATTCCTTTATAATTAATTCATAGGTTTCATCCCCAAAGTTTAATATTAAATAGAATGCATTCTTATGTTGAATACATTCCTTATAGAATTACAATCAATTTAAATAATTAATTTTTTCATTAATTCTAATCTTTTACAAAATGGCTTATTAAAATTGTCATTTTATTCAATCAGTAAAATATCTAAGGTATGAATATACTAATGATTCTGACAACACTTTAGATTATAATTACAAATTAAATAAAAATGTGGCTTATTTTAGGGATTTAATATTGATATCATATACAAAACCCATAAAAATAATTAAAAACTTAACATTTGTTTTAATCTTTTACAAACCGAATGAAACGTGAAAGATCATTATAAAAATAATGAATTCATGAAAGAATTCATTCTTTATGCATGAAAATTAAAAGAATGAAGTGAATGAATTCATAAGGAATAGTATAAACGAATGATACATTAGTAAATTTTAGTTAAAATTCCAAAAGTGAATTAAAGAATTAATTCATTCGAATTTATGGTCCTAGGTTTGTTTAAGTAGATCACATCACATTTTTAAGAAATTTCAGTACACCTGAAATTATTATCAAAAGACACATTTTTAAGACATTGCGGACGAAAAAAATGTTAAGTTACTTCTCGGTCGACTTATAAAATTGGGGAGATATTTACAATAATCGACGCTGTTCTGAGTTCCGAATCCACAAAAAAATTCCGTGATCCACGTCGGAGTTATTTTTTTCGTTTTATTTCGTGTAGAAAAAGCTTGATGATAGTGAAACGAATATATATTTTTTAACGACAATTATTATATAATAATTTATTTTAAAATTAGTCTATGAATATTAAAAATTGGTAGAAACAACAAATTTTCGAAATTTTTAATTCCATGTGATTTTACAAATCAACTCTAATTAAAAAGTTTCGGAACTAAGAACAGGGGTGATAGTGTCATTGCGGGTGAAATTCAGCAATTTTTCAACCGATTTTGAATCTTGTAACGTTTTTGGAAACACAAAAAATTTAGCTTTCCAAATATATATAGAATTATTTATTTGTAACTGAAATATGTTGACAGTTTTTTTTTTTAAATATTAAAATTAATTCTTTTTTTTAATTTGTATACTTTGACGGCTTTTTTACAGTATTAAACAATTCTTTACTATTGTAATTTATTCTGAAAGTGGGTTTAGTTCTTAGTAAAATCAGATTCTTTTGTTTGAATTAATTGAAAATAGAAAAAGTTATCGTAATTTTTCTAAACATTTAATTCCAGCTATTATAAGACAACTCGATGTTCTAGTTTGCACACTCATTAAGGCTAATATTTTAAATTTTCTTATATATACAAAGATTCCATGTTTATAAAAAAATGTATAACTTTGACAATTTTAAAGCGATTAAAGTAGAACTTCATTTTACCCTGAATTAAGAATAAATTAGATAAAAATTAGTTTTTTAAACAAAATATTGCAAATAAAATCCGTCAAAATCAAACAAAATAAGAAAAAATTAAGAAAATCAGTTTTATTTGAAAATATTTCCACACAATTTTGTTGAATATATAAACATATGTATATATTTTGAAAGCCCAACTATCTCTCCTTGTAGCTCCGTTCAAAAACTAAAAATCCTAAATTTGTAATTTTTATCGATGAATTTAACTTAAAATTATTTTTTATTTGATAATTCCAAATTTTTTGTACAAATTTCTACTGGTATATTTTGGAAAAAAAACCTTAAACATCTTTAAATTACGTGTATAATGTTCTATCAAGCCGATTAAGCCGCCGCCGCCGCCGATTATTTGGTTGCGCCGCCGCCGCCGATTTTTATCCGGCTCAACCTTAATCGCCGCCGCCGCCGCCGATTTTTTGCTTGCGCCGCCGCCGCCGATTATTTTGATCGGCTTGTTTCCCTGGTGTAGACCCCGCAGCCCTATGGGTCAATATACAACATCGGGTCTTATGTGCATTATAGTCGACCTTATGCGCACGACCCCACTTGAGATTCATTCATAATCTGCCTTTTGCCCCCAATCTCCCCAGGGCTTGGCCTACGATTGAAAGAAAATTAATGACAAATGTTGCTGTCATCTGCGAAAGAGTAGATAGAGTTGAAAGTTTGACCAAGAAGATCATTGAGAAAGATAAGAAATAGGGAAGGAGAAAGAACAGAACCCTGCGGTACCCCTGAATTCAGCTGGAACTCGTCGGATGAGACCTCATCTATAACAACACTAATAGTGCGATCTCTGAGAAAGCTCGAAATAAAACGAGCGAAGTCATTACACACACCAAAGGCAATAAGCTTTCATTCAAGTGCCCCTTGCCATACACAATCAAAGGCCTTTGAAATATCCAGAGCAACTACTTTGCTCTCACCAAAACGGTGAATGGACCGACTCCAACGCTCCTAGAGGAACGCTAACAGGTCTCCCTTAGAACGATTTCTACTGGAGATATACTGCCATACTGTCGGTCATTAAGAAGTGAGTTAGACTCTAGATAATTCACAAGATGGTAATTAACCACACTCTCGATCGCCTTTGAGAGCGGAGAGCATATTGCGATCTTACGGTAATTTTCAGGGTTATTAGCCGCACCCTTTTTAGGAATTGGCTGGACATTGGCAACCTTCCATTACCAGGGGAAAACTCCCGCATGGTAAGAAGCGCTAAAAATGTTAGCCAATGGACGAGCTAGCATCAAAGAGCACTATTTTAGCACCAGTGCAGGTTACCATCCGGCCCCGATGACTTATTTACGTTGAGATCAGCAAGAACCCTTTTAACTGATCGAGCTCCGAAGAATATCTTAGGCATAGCACTGGATACTCTTTCAAGTTTCTAGCAGTCGTTGGTCGCTTTCAGGCAGGAATGAATTACCTGCAACCAGCTCAGCTAAAAGGTTAGTTTTATCAACCGGTTCAGTAAATATTTGATCATCCTTTATAATCGTTGGGATAGCTGAACTAGCATTATCCTTTACTCTTTTAACGAACGACCAAAAGCTCTTGTTACCCCGTGGAGCAGAAAGAACTTTAGTACGAAGACGTTTTACGTTAAAAAATTACACACAAGAGCAAAAAATGTTAAAAATGTTATGTTTCATAACATCATTTTTTAAATAAAATCCACTTCCAAATGGATTTTATGTGAAAAAAGTCTCGAAAATTTTTTCCACCCTAAAACACTCAAATTTCGCTTTAAAAGTTAGGAAAATCTAAAAAAATCTTTGTGGTGTAACACACTACATGGGGAAATTCTGCTAATGTAAAATGTATGAAAAAAAAGCAAACTGAATCGTTGTATATCAAATAATTTTGTTGTCAACAATCAAAAAATTCGGCCAGTCCAACAGAACTTTTCGATTAGCAATGAATTCAATTGTCAGCACGAATCGGTATTCTGTGTGCATAAAAAAAAATTATTAAATGTTTACTTAAGCTAATCTTTTTCTTTTGAAGTTATTAATGTTAACAGATTGTCGTGTGGCGTCAGTCAGTCACTTTATACTCATAGCGATCATTTAAACGCTCCCCATTTAAACGAAATGAAACGAAAAAACCTAAATCATATTTGAACATACATCCTGCTTAGCTGTTAATAAATCCTTAAGATGTTTTTTTTTTTTTTTAATTTTTAAGACACAACCAAAAATTAAATTAGCAAAATAACTTGGCCAGGCCTGTTCTTTAAAACATAAGTAAATAAAAAATTAAAAGCTAATTGTGGCTTAACACAACATTTACCGCTTTTTTGTATTAAGCGCGTTGATGTTTTGCCGACTTTCAACAAGTTTTGACCTTAATATGCCGCGCCTACAATAAGCCCCTCGTTTATTTGATCTTTTTAAAAATTAAGAAAACATTGAATACTATTAACCCATATTTAGCGCATTGCTCCGTTTTCAACAGGGTAGTTTTAAACAGCTTTATTTTTACTGGGCAAACATAATTCAGTGATTCAGTGGATTGTACGGTAGAATTTAAGACCTAGACTATAATAGTAAATGAAAAAATTACACTCAGAAAAGTCTTCCAGTTACTGCATGACAGTTATTTGTGTAGTAATGCGGTTGTAGTTATTTAAACTGCAGTTGCAATTGTTTTACCTTAAAAAGAAAATTTCATTGTTTTTAACAGTTATTTTTTTAAACAACCCACAAAAACTACTGTATTTTCGTTACAGTTACTTATGCAGTTGTTTTGGATTTTTTAACAAACACATTTATTTTGAAGTCTGTGCGTGTTTGCCTCTCGTTCACATATTCCACACATACAAAATATGTGGCACACACATAAAAAAATATGGTGTTTAGAAACCTCTAGTGAAAGAGTGTGAGAAGAATAATTGTGTCTTTAGTCAAAAAAAAAGGACGCTGAAGAAAGCAAATTGAAATTTTCCGTGAAAGATAATCTTTTATAAGCACTCGAAAACACCAATGAATCTGTGACGTGTCCGATATGGGTTTAAACCGAATATCACTCATAAATGTATTACAGAAGTATTAAACGATTGTGAATGTATTTGTATAAATATTATTGAGAGCATTAAATGACTGCCAAAGTTCCGCTATTCTTTGGATTTTAATTTAACAATTCATCCATTGTCTGTCGTTTTATTCATTCATTAATTCATAACATGATTATAGCATTTAAAGGCGTTGCCTTAGCTTCATCATCTTTTAAAATTGAAACAAACAATTTTTGAGTTTAAAAATTTTGTTTTTATTTTCAGTACGTGATTTCATTCATAAAAATTTCTTTCATCTTCTTTCAACATCAGCTCTTGGACTAATCTAAAATTTTTTCCGTCACGTCATGTCATTTCATCAACAACAACATCATTATCATCATCAAATAATAACGAAAAGAAACAGAAACGATTCGAAAATTAATATTAAAAATAAAACTCAAAATTTTATAATAGCATTTGTTTGTTAATCACGCAATGTTGTCGCTGTCGCTTACGTTTTGTTAAACCATTCATTGTCGTTCAAAGTTGCCGATTGCCGCTTTTGACGATTTGATTGCTGTTGATTTTCGTTAAATTTTGAGAAGGGGGATTAATAGTTGTATACCTCTTCTATAACACAGATCTATCTATGTATGTTGATTAGGATGTCCCTTAAAATAACGATTTGTCGATTTTCGTTCATTACACCACCCAGTTTTATTGGAAATGGTCCCACATGGAAGAAATCGATTATTTTTTTTTTTTTTTGCAAAACGTTAACCCGTGCCGAAAGTTGGACAAAAATGGCCCATTTTGGAAAAAAAGTGTATTGCTATTAAAAATTCCCAAAATTCGAAATTTCTAAAAAATAATATTTGGAATTTTGACTTCATCGGATATCATTAACCCACTTTTGCGTGGAACCCAAAATCACCCACAAATTTGATAAAAATGCAAAAACGTGATTTTTTAAAATTAATTTTAAAGATTTTTTAAAATGCCAAATTTGGAGATGTCGATTGCCATTTGTACCATATAATAGTTGATATTAAAGAAAAAAAAATAAGTTGGAAAAATGATAATTCGAGTTTGTGTTTGGAGCGACTGCTTTCCAGGACATTTTACAAAAATTGCTTATTTTATCAAAAATTTCAAAAAGTTTGAATGGTGTCATCAAATTTTACATAGTTTTTGGAAAAATATCATTTAAATTTAGTTAGACTATAATTATTTTTACATCTGTTTAAAAAATATTTAACCCTTAGTGGTCTGGGGTCAGAAAAACCCATGAAACTTAATTTTAATTATGATTACGAGATTGTAAAGCCATCAAATTGATAAAAAAAAATCTCAACTGGATAAAAATAATTATTTTATGTAACATGATTTCATAATTTTAGAAAAAATATCAATATTCCAATAAAACTGGGGGGTGTAATGACAAATCTATTTTTAAGAGACACTCTAATGTTGATATATTACTCCTTAATCAAATGTTTATGTGTCTGCTTATTCGAATCTTTATTCTCGATTTATTCGTATGTATGTATGAGTGCGTGTTATGTGTTTTGCTATAATTGTTTTATTATAGTAGTTGTTAATGTTATTTGACCCTCATTAGAGATTTGTTCAGATCACTTTTTAAAATTTATTAATTGGTTTTTATTTAAAAAAAATATATTCGCTACATATAAAAAATATAGTTTAAATTCAAAGTACAGACAAACAAATTATAAGGCGATTATATTTAAAGGTGGGTGCTTTAATAAAATTTAAAAAAAAATCTCATATATCTATGAGCGAATTTTTCATTTGTTTTACATTTATGTTATTTTTAATAAATTTCAAATTATATTACATCTATATGTGACAGCGCACAGAGAAAGGGACCTAAGGGTAAAAAAATCATTTTTTTTTTTTTTGCCTGAGAAAGGGACCTAAGGGGACCTTAGGTCCCTTTCTATTTTGCGCGTCACATATAGTAATTATTGCATTGTAATTGTCATAGTTTTTTATTTTTCTTTTTTTATGTGTCAAGGGTCACACGGTTTTGTGATTTGCAATTAGTTGAATTTTTTATTTCTACTTTTAATTAACATATAAATTTTCTAATATAATGTGTGTGTTTATAATTAAAACAATGTGACTTTAATTATCACTCAAAATTTAGATGATCTAATTTGTGTCATCATTTAGACCGTTATGCTTCGTTGACATCGAATCATTTGCTTATGAGACCAAATCAAATTTATTAATTAGGTGTTTTGACTTTTCACTGTAAAGGTTTATTTAAGTGATGTAAAATAAAATTTTAAGACTACACTGATAGAATTTTGTGCATAGTATTAATGAATTTGTTCATTAATCCAATGATTTTTTCATTGAAAAGTCCCCAAAGAACGGGTTCATTAAATCAATCATGAAAACTAATTGAAAAAAATATATTTTTTTTGCGTTACATTTTTTATTTATTATTTACTTTTATTTTATTAATTTTTATTTGTACATACATTCTTTTTTGTTTTTATAACGTTTTTGACATCTCCCTGAACTCGACTTGAACCCGTAATCACCAGAATGTAAACATTACATTCTGATTCATCTAAATAGCCAAAACAAAATGATGTCATTATTATATTTAAATAATTTCAGTTTGCTACCCTAGCGTTCATTACTGGAACATATATCTATTTTAGTAATTACCAAATTCAAAACCCTTATAAAAATTATAGCATATCTTACGGGTTAGTTTAAAATATATAATGAAAAAATTCATTAAATTAATGAATTTTTAATTAATTCAATGAAAATTTTTCATTAAATCAATGAATTCAGATTAATGAAATCGATTCATTAATAGTATGAACGAAAATTCTATCAGTGTGTATTTGGGTGCTAAGAAAACAAAATTTTTTTACGTTTTCAAACCTTATCCATCGAATATGTTCCTTTTGGTGACAACAAATTTTGACAATTTTCTTAAATTTTTAGAGGTCGCGTTTTTGAAATTGTTATTATCGGCAATAAATGTTTTCTTCCAGGCGATATATTCGTGGAATCTTCTTCATACTGCCATGCTTGCTGGGTAGTAACAATACCCTTCTAAACAGCAAACTTCGGTAATTAAGTTGTCCGTTTACTATAAAAATTAGATTACATATATGTATGCACATTAGAGCGTACCACCCTTACAGGCGAAAAAAAAAGTTCGCCGTGCACCCTCCAATATGAAGTATTTTTGCAAGGAGCTTTCAAAAAAAAAAAATTTTTTTTTTTTGCCCAACGTAGTGGTCGCAATTTTACATTTTTCGTTATATCTTTACAGTCGGATCTTAAAGTATGATACATCGATGTTTTCCTCTCGAGGAGACCAGTGTTTTGCTCTAAGGGCCATTGACCTCAAGTATACAGTTCTAGTAGTTACCCACCAGATCTCAGTTGCTACAACCCTAATGTACCGAAAATTAAAGCTGGCAAAAAATCATTAAACTTTTGCTAAGGAAGTTTTTCGATAAACCTAGATGAATTTTTTTTTAAATATAGGTTGCCGAACATAGGGGTCGCCTTTTTAAATTTTTTTTCAATGGATTTTTCCTTTATATCAAAACACTGGTCTCCTCGAGGCAAAAAAATCGATATATCACACTTTAAAATCCAACTTTAAATGCCAGTCAATATACATTAGACCGTACCTCAAAAAAAAAGTTCGCCGTACAACCTCCAATATGAAGTATTTTTGCAAGGCAATTTCAAAAAAAAAATTTTTTTTGCCACAACGAAAATTTTTAAAGGTAGGGGATGTGCGACACACTTGATCCTTCAATAGACTTGTTCCCCCGCTATTATCTCAGAAAGTACATAACATAGAAAAAAATTTTATTATATCGATTGGTCCAAATATTGCACTCGTCATTTTAGACTGATTTTCACTTATTTTTTTTTAGTTTTCTTTAACTTCTAGTTTTCTTTAACCACCACCTGCTTTTTCTCATTTCTGTTATTTTGTGATCTTACTTAGCAAATATTTTGAAATTAACCAAAAATGTTGGTTATGTAATTTTAAACGTTATTATTTATGGTGATATTCCACGTTTTAAAAAAAATCATTATTTCATCTGGTAATTTTTTACTATGACAAAAATAGAAAAATGACATTACCTATACAATTGATACCTTTTTTTAACACACTTGATCCCAGCGATCAAATGTGTATTTGTTGGAGGAAATGCTTTTAATTAAACAAACGAACATTATTGGACAAATAAACTGTATTTGTATTAGTAGCCTGCATTGTATTTAAGCTAATTTTTCTTAACAAAATCGCTTAAAAGGAAGGTCTGTGCGTGTGTCAGACTCAAATTTGGATGCAATTTGGATATGTGGTAGAGAAGACGGAAAAATAAGCACGTGAATCATTTCATCGGTATAATCCGATATTTGAAAGTTAAAAAGTGGAGTTAAAAATTTCAATTTATTTTCAAGATCTATGAAACAGTATACTAAAACTATTAAAAAGTTTTCAAACACAAAAGATTTGAACAACTTTGAAACTCAGTTTTACCCCATAAATATCAATTTGAGCAAATATGTTTAGAACCGCAACTTATTTACCCTGTCAGAAAAATACAAACGTGACAGCGATAGCAAAGCACTTTAACAGGTGATACAAGTACTGGCAAAAAGTGCATTCCCATTCTCAAAATAATAACGTCATTAGACAAAAGGACCGGCTGTTCAAAAAGCGCCGGAAAAGCACTGGAAGAACAAATTTTTTAAACGCTGGCAAAAGTAATAAATAGGTGGTCTGGAAATATAGTTTCCAAAATAAAATTTAAAAAAGTTCATATGTATTTTTTTTATCTTGCCGTGATTTGAACCCAGGCCGTCAGATTGGCAGACAACACCTTTACCCACTGAGCTAACGAGACATATAATACTTGATGGCTTAAAACGTAAAAGAATGATAACAACTGGACAACTACTGGCTGTACTAAAATGCTACCACTGGCAAAAAGTTTTTTAGAACTAATATTTCAGAGTTGGGAAACCAAAAACCATTGTTCTACTAGTGAATCGCTTTTCGTACAGCTGCAATTTCTTACTAGGTAGCACTGGGTAATCACTGGTTGCAAACGTTGGCATAGCACTCTTAGCCAGTGTTTTTTTTTTAACTAACGAAATTTTTGAAAAACAAATACTGTCAAATCGCTTTTTGCAAACGCTGGCAAGGCGTACCAAATGAGTGTTCTGCCAGTCATTTATTTTTAACACCGCGGTTACCCAATGGTATGCCAGTACTTGATTCTTGTACCACTGACGATTTATGACTGGGTAGTTTTGTCCCCTGCACCTACAAAAAATGTTATTATCCCAACCGAATTTGATTCCAAACGAATCTTTCGGTTGCTGCAATGATAATTCGGTTGTCACAATCCTATTGCTGTTGTTCAACTAAAATAGGGCTGTGACAACCGACATGGGGTTGTGACAACCGAAATATGGTTGAAAAAACTGAATTTTCGGCTGCAGCAACCGAACGATTCGGTTGAAATCAAATTCGGTAGGAAAAACATTTTTTTTTTGTAAATTGTATCACATATTCAAAATTCATTGAAATCTAAAGGAACCCAAAAAATGCAAAAATTATGTTTTTTAATATGTAATATTTTCAGCCTTGGACCAATTTTGATTTCGAAAACATATAACCTAACAGTTCATGAATCGCAACAATATCACTACGTTTTTATGCAATTAGATTTCAAAAATAAGATACTGTCCATTAGACCGTACCACCTTACAGGCCGTACACCCTCTTTTATGAAGTATTTTTGCAAGGCAGTCTCAAAAAAAATTTTTTTCCCGATCGTAGGGGTCGCCATTTCACATTTTTCATTATAGCTTCGGCATTTAAAGTCGGATTTTAAAGTATAATATATCGATTTTTTTGCCTCGAGGAGACCAGTGTTTTGCTGTAAAAGAAAAATCCATTGAAAAAAAATTTAAAAAGGCGACCCCTACGTTCGGCAAGCAAAAAAATAAAAAAAAATTTCTGCTAGGTTTATCGAAAAACTTCCTTAGCAAAAGTTTAAACATTAGGGTGGTACATTAGGGTGTTTGTAGCAACTGAGATCTGGTGGGTAACTACTAGAACGGGATACTTGAGATTAATGGCCCTTAGAGCGAAACATTGCCCCCCCCCCGCGAGAGAAAAACATCGATGTATTATACTTTAAGATCCGACTGTAAATGCCAAAGATATAACGAAAAATGTAAAATGGCGACCCCTAAGTTCGGCAAAAAAAAGCAAAAAAAATTTTTTTGAAACCTCCTTGAAAAAATAATTTAGATTGGACGGTGTACGGCGAACTTTTTTTTTTGAGGTACGGTCTACTGTCCATAGCCAATAGAGGGTGCTAAAGGCCGCAAATATTGTAAATAAATAGAAAGTAAAAATCAGTATTTTATATTTGTTTTAGGAATAAAACGCTTTAATTGAGTTATTTAAATCTGATGTATTAATTTTGGCAAATATTATTTTCTTGTATACAAATGTCTTAGTAAACACACTTGATCCCCGGAATATGGTGTTGGCCGATCAGAGAGTGAAAGTGCGTGACATTTTTGATGTCATGCGCATTCCATATGGCACTGTGGTTTCGGTTTTAAATGATCAGTTGGGCTTCAAAAAGCTGTCACAATTGACCATAACCGTAACCGTGTGACAACTTCAAAGAAGTGTTTGGCGTGGTTCATCCGCAATTCGGGTAAGCGGATTTAGCCCTCGTATATACTGATTTATCCCCCAGTGGCTATTTTATATTTCCAAACCGAAATAAATGGCTCGATAGAAAGACATTAAGCTCCAACGATGAAATAATTGCTCACAAAAGCCTCTTTTAAGGACCTCGAGAAATCTTTTTTTTTGGAAGGAATAAAAAAATTGGACAAACGTTGGACTAAGTGTATTGAGCTAAAAGGAGACTATGTTGAAAAATAAAAACCTTTTTTTCCTAAAAAAAAAACTATGTTTTATTCAAAAAGTCACGGACTTATTAATCCACCCTCGTAGTTTAAAAACGAAAAAATACATTTAAATTGGAAATTAATTTTTTAGACATTTTTGGGTGTATTGACCTCAACTGTGGGCGCTGTGGTGTAATGGTTAGAGCATTGGACTGTTAAACATGAGGTTGCTGGGTCGATCCCCAGCGACCGCAACATCATTTTGGAAAAATGATATGTATGATTTTTCTATCCCTCATACATATCGCAGCGTCCACCTTCGGTGTTCCCAAAGCATTTATCCCATCGAAGTCAAATAATATAACAGGGCTATAAAACTAAACAGCTTGAACAAAGTTGGCCAACTAACCATCAGATGGCGCGCAACAACTGTTCTAAAATTCAACATCTCGCGCAATTACAGTGTTGCCATATTTGAAGCCCTTCATCTTTCACCACCTTTTTCATCTCTTCTCTATCCTCTCTTAATTAATAGAAAGAATTTCCTGTGTTTCTTCTCTTTAAAAAAAATGGCTGTCCAGAACGTTCAGCGTCACTAGTGCTTGTGCGACCACAACGAAACTCAGTAAACCACTTTTTAACCATTGAAGTTGATGGTGTGGAGTCCCCATAGTACTTATCAAGCTTGTCCCTTTTTTGAGTGACGGTTCTTTTGTATGCTTTGGAACATCTGTTAAAGGCAAATTTAATGACGGAACTTGCTCAAAATTTGACAGTAGTCTATTAACAAATGGTACTTGACCGTAGCAGTGTTGCATTTCATGTAACTACGAGGGAAGTTCGAAAAGTCAAGGAATTGTTGATCATCCCTCGTACTTAGTACTAATATTTCTTATAAATCAAAATCTTAACAATATATAATTTCCCTTTATCTTAAAACTTCATAATTCATAATTTCATATGAATGAATTTACATTTCTTCTTCTTTTTAAATGTCTACAAAAATCATATACATACATATGTATTAGTGATATTAACACGCAAGCCCTTAAGATAAATAAATATTAGCATTTGTTTGTGTCTTTATAAAACTTTAATGAAATTGTGTGATTTTTTGAAACCCCTATATTTTTCTTGAGATCTATGTTGTCTCTCTTCTTCTTACCTTTGTTTTTACCTAAAAAAATTAAATAATTTTTTGATTTTTAATTTTCTCTTTCCGCTCAAACTGACTGAATGATAATGTTTTAAGGGCCAATTTAATTGTAATTAAATTTTTAAAACAAAATCAAAATCTTGATATTTCAAGGGAAAATGCCGCTTAAATTTTATATTTTCAAATAAAATATTGCTACTGTTTTATATTTTACGGTAGCGTCTCTAATAATTTTCATCATAAAAAATTAAGACGCCCTGAGGCGCGGATAACGTTTCAGAAACTTTTGTTTAGTTTGTTATTTATTTTGATTACTTTTAAATAAAAGAGTTTATGGTTTATATGTATTAATGAACATTTTTAAATTAAGCTTATTTTATGAGGAAATTAACGATTTTTATCGACTTTATATTAAACAAAAATTTGTTATGGTACCTGTGATAAACTAGCTGTACGCGTGCCCAAAATTGCACTAACTGTGCATTACAATCGGTCGTACGTTTAAGATGATAACAGAAATATGTTCACACAATTATTGAGTGCTTTTTTAGATGCTTTCAAAAGAAAGTTTTAAAGTTTTCTTATAAATTAATATTGTTTTAATTACTTAACTCTACAGGTCATGACCTGAATGCAATATCATAGTTTTTATTTAAAAACAAGAGCAATTATTTATTTGAAAACCGTATTATGATTTCCATCCAAAAATCCATAAAAGCAGGTAGATTTTTTTATGTTGTTGTATTTTTATTGTAATTTATTGATTATACACTAGTAGAAAAAAGTCTGTAAAAAGTTAGAATATTCTTCCATCTCAAGTCCAAATTCTAATATGATATTGTCATATTAGATTTTTATTTGTTGTTTCAAAAAGGGGTTGATCATTTTCATGATAGACAATACAATTGTTTCGTAGACATCACTCTACTCTTCAGTTGTCCGCAATAAGAAAATGATAACTTTCTTACTCAAACCGAGACATTACATAAGGTACAAAAAATCAACGGGACGAGAATTTTGTACTTTCGTATATGAACTGTCTGATTTGGTAAAACCAGCTATAAAATCAACTCCTTTTTGAATATAGAAAGTCCGAAAAAACAATTTTTGTATTTTTTAATGCAAAAATTAAAATAATTGTCTGTAAAAAATTTAGTTAAAACTACTAAAAATTATGCTGCAGAAAAAAACTGCAAATTTAGAAGATTATTTTTGCTATACATTAATAAGATAGAAACAGCAAAAATAAAACTGTTAAATATTCAGAATTTTAGTTATATTTGAGTTAATTTTTTGTTAATAGAAAATAACAAATCAAACCACTAAAATCAGCAAAACATTTGCTAAATAATTAGCAGTCTAAAAAATCACAAAAAAATTTTAAATTTTCTAAGTTTTTTTGAGTTTTTGTTTTATGCAAATAAAAATCGAGCCTTTTGAAAATAGCAATTTACAATTTTTTTTAGCAAATATTTCTGTTAATTTAACAGGATACCCGTGTAAAAAAGTTTAGATCTGATCAGATCTTTTTGGATCTAAATAGATATGATTTAATCTAATTAGATCCTGTACCAGATCTCATCAAATATGATTAGATATGGCATATGTGATAATACCTTATGGCAAGATCTGATCAGATCTAGTGCCAAATCTGTTCAAATCTAAAGTGATCTGGACAGTTGCGCCAGATATGCCTAGATCTGGTAAGATCTAGTGATATCTGGTCAGATATGCCTAGATCTGATCAGATCTAATTAGATCTCAAATTTTTTTTTATAATTTTGAGATCTTATTAGATCTGGTAAGATCTACTGAGATCTGGCCAGATCTGATCTTTTTTACACGGGTAGACTTATATTTGCATTCAACTAAATTAAGTTTAAAAATAACAAAAATTTTGCAGATATAACAGTTTGTTTTTGCTATTTTTAATCAAATAATATTTTTGTAGGTTTCAAAGTACAATTTATCATTTTCAATTAACTTAAAGCTAGCTTAAAATTAACAGTTTTATTTTTGCTGTTTTTATTTTACTAGTATTTAACAAAAGAAATCTGCTAATTTAACAGTTTTTTCTGCAGCAACATTTTTAACTAATTTTTAGTTGCTTTTTCTGCTTCTTTTACAGATTTATTTCTATGATTGTAAGTGGGACATTGCGAACAAAAATCATGTATTATACACCATAGTACAAAAGCATACATGTGTATAAAATACACTCAGCCAAAAATATTTTAGTAAGAAAATTTTTTAACAGTTTTAAATTTTACTTTATTATTTTTAAACTAAATTTTAGTAAAAGTATATACTTTAATAAACATTTCTGCTATTCTTATTTTACAAATTACTGAATTTTTAATTCATTTTCGTTGCTGATTTAAAAAAACCTTTTGGAAGTTTTTGAAAATCGTGTTGGTAAAATTGGCAAAATATTCTGCTAATTTATAAAAGGAATATTAAAGGATTATTTTCTTTTTATGATAATTAAAACTTCTACTTGCACATTTTGCAATTAAAAAAAACTGTATCATATTTGTCAAGATTATTTTTCATTTGGGTTTTTCTTCGAGTTATACTAATAATTTATAAATTACAGTTAACAAAAATTTTACTAAAATTTAGTAGCAGTTACTAATTTCTTCTACTAATTTCATTGTACTATAAATTAGTAGACATGCGTTACATATAAAAAAATAAAATCTAATTTCAATCATGAAAACCGCTTGTTCAAAAAATTTTATCGTTGAAATTCCTCTAATCAAGAAAACAGTTCATTCAATAAAAAATGTATACAATAGCTCTTTAATTAAATAAACTTTCAATAAAATATTGATACATTTGATTATTATTTTTATTGGTGGCATATATCATTTGATTAAATTTGATTAAAAATTATTGAATTGGATTGAAAATTTAGCAATATTGTATACCTTTTAAATAAGACTCTAATTAGCTGAATAAAGTGGTAATTATCATGCCAACTATAAAAAAATATTTTTTTAATTTTAACTTAAATTTAATAATACTGAATTTCGTTAAAATAATATTTTCATGCAATTTTCGTTAAGTTGATTTTTTCTGAAGTATAAGAACTCAGTTCATTTTTTTTTTTTTTTTTTTTTTTTTACTTTAAAAAAATATAGACTTTTTTGTTGAAAACTAGTATAAATATATTTTATTTAAAATAATTTTTAATTTATTTTTTGCGATGTTTTAGCTTAAAAAGATTTTAAATTTTTTTAAACAAAATTTCAGAAATTACACTTTTATTTTATAATAATGTTCTAGAATATATGAATATTCAAATTTAATATGGTAAAATTGAAATAACTAAATAAACAAATTAATAAACTTAACGAGAATATACAAAAAAATTTTAAAATCAATTTAAAATATCAGTTACTAAAATATAAATCTTTATGAAAAAAAAAACAACTACATAAATAAAACAAACGAGAAACAGTAGCCATTACAAACTTTTTTTGTTGACTGTACCCATATTAATATAATGTATTATTACCCTGTGGGGAAATATGGGGCAGTTGTGACGCGAGGACCTGTCCTGTGACCGGTAAAAACAAGACCGGTCTGAAAGAACCTATCCTGTGACCTGTCTCATGACCGGTGAAAACAGGACCAGTCTGAAAGGAGAGGTCCCATGACTAGTGAAAACAGGAGCGGTCTGAAAGTACCTAACCTGTCCCGTAAACGGCAAAAACAGGACTGGTCTCAAAGTACCGATAAAAAGAGCACCCGTCTGAAGGTATCAGGTGGAAATGGTATTGAACCAGGAGTATTTTATTGTAGTTACCTTGATTGATACGACCTGTAAATAAATTAGTTGTTCTTGGACCGAAATATAGTCGAAATAGTCAAACTATTGTACTTCTTGAAAATATCTTAAAAATTTTTAAAATAAACTAATGTATGTATAGGAAAAATTTTTAATTCCTAATTTAACTCCAAATTTCTAATTCGATCCATGGTATTAAGCACGTTCGAAATATTCAATATAATATATGTACATATGTATATTAGACAGAATCACGAAAAAAGTAAAGAAAGTGCTCCCCTCAAAATAAACCTTGGTTTGTTTTATGATGATTCCCAAAATAAATCTCATTGCTAGACCCGAAATATTTTCATCATAAAACAAACCAAGGTTTATTTTGAGGGGGCACTTTTTTTCTGTCCATATAAGGTTAGTCGCTCTAATGTATATGTGTGAGGTCTTATAATTAATTTTTTTTAAATAACATTTCCACAACAATGAGCCATCATAACAAATTTATCAAAATTTATTAAACGTTAATAAACAATTCCTTTGTATAACATTCTTGCTAAGAAACACCATCAAAAGAATTAAACGACTTGTACATAAAAATTAACTCATGTTATTTATAGGATTTTAAATGGAACAATATGGAAATTAGTACAAGTATTCACAAAAAAAACAGAAATTTAAAACAACAAATACAAAAAACAAGTCTTATAACAAAGAAGAAGAAGCACACTTTTAAAAAGAAATTTAAATAAAATCAACATTTTTTAAACATCGACAAAAGGCTACAGCGCAGACAGAATGACGTCTTTTTATAATGTACTAAAGGAGGCATAAGTATTTTAAAGAAAAAGCGCCAATCAATTGGAAACATAATTTGATTGAGAAAAACACACAACACTGCAGCATAAGGCTTGTGCCACAAAATACAATAAATAATAAAAAAAAAAACGAAATTGTCACCTTTTTTCTGAATGTGTTAAAAAATAAAAACCGTCCGTCCGTCTATCTGCTGTCTGTCTGTCTTCATGTTATAACAGGGCTTTTATTTAATGCATTTAGACACCAACACATAACGATCATATTGAATGGTTATATTGATGATGGGCGGCTTAATATACCTAAAGATAAGATCAGATTTATAACAAACTTTATTGAGGGTATATATTGTTTTTTTTTGGTTGTCTTTTTTGTGTCTTTAGCGACGTCGAAAATGCGACATATGTGAGATTTACACTCAGAAAAACATTCAGTTATGTGATGAAATTTTTGGTATTTCTTGTCAATGATTTATAACTCAATAACATTGCACTCATAGAAATAAAACTGTGAACTCAGAAAGAAATCTTAGTAGAAAAATTTGTTTAAAATAAATTCATATTTGTTAAATTTTACTTAGGACGAACAACAGATTTTATCTAGGTAGGCTACCGTTATCGCTAAAATACCGTTTTAAACTGAATATCGTTACCGTTACCAATACCTCTAAAATTTTTTCCAAATACCGTTATCGTTACCGATACCATTATTTCTATGGGAAGTTACTGGTATTTTACCTATATTTATTAATTTATTATAAAAATTTACAATTTTTACCGTTACCGAAACTAATTTTGTCTACTAATTTCATTGTACTACAAATCAGTAAGTATTAGGGTTTATGTCCCGGGAATTCTCGGGAATACTGCTCATTTTTCTATCCCGGAAATTTTGTTCGGAATTTCCCCGGTCTTTTTTTAATTTTATTATTCTAGCTTGTATGAAAGATATGAAAGTTTTTTTTTATTTTTATCCCAAATAATATCAATTGAAAAATTTCACTTTGACAAGAGTATCGCTATTTTGGTAATGGTATTTTTACGGTTACGGTACTTCAGTTGTTTTGGTAACGGAATTTTATTATCAATGTCATTTCAGATATTTTAGTAAGGATAGTTTGATGGTAACTGGATTTAATTTTTTTTTTTTTTTTAAAGAGAAGCAACACTCAGGAAATTTTTCTTATTAATTAACGTTTTGCTTCCTTTGGAAAGGGGATAGAGAACAAGTGAAAGGTGGTGAAATAGGAAGGGCTTCCAATATGACAGCACTGTAATTGCGCGAGATATTGAATCTTCGAACAGTTGTTGAAGCTTTTTAGTTCATATCCCTGCTATATTATTTTACTTCGGTGGGGTTAAGTGGAGGAGGACGCTGCGATATGTATGAGGGATAGAAAAAACTCATACATATTAGCATTTTTCATAAATTGATGTTGCCTTGGTTGGGGATCGAACCCGCAACCTAACGTGTAACTGTCCAACGCGCTAACTATTACACCACAGCGCCCACAGTTATTTAGGCTACAATATTAACTTCCTTTTAGTTATTTCGGCAACTGTAATTTAACGACCAGTTTTTAAAGTCAGAACTAAAACCGAATTTTTTCTAAAATTTTAGCACATCGGCTGAAAAATACGTAGGATGGCACATAGGTGGCGCCACTAATGAAAAATCCATATGATTTTTTGGAACTACCAACCTTCAGATGATGCCTGTCAAAATTTAATAACAATTCGTTAATTAGTGAACAAGTTAGTTACAGCTGTTTTAGTTACGCTACTTTTGCGATTTTGAAGACAATGGATTCAAAGCAATTTCGTATGTTGATTTATCATTGCTTTTTAATGGGAAAAAGCACCGTTCAAGCCAAAGCTTGGCTTGATAAGTGTTATTCGGATTCTGCTCCATCGAGACAAATGGTACACCCAGAAACCCGATTCGGTGCTGACAACCGCATTTGTAGCCAATCGAATGGTTTGGTTATGGTAGCCGAGTTTTTCAGTTGTGGCCACAGAAAACCAATTAAGACAGAACTAATTTGACAAAGAAGTTTCAGTTGTATCAAGAATAATTCGGGAAAAATTCATTTAATGCAACTGAACCATTCGATTGGCAACAACTTAAGTTGTCAGTACCGAATCTGTTTTCTGGGTGTAGCAAAATGGTTTGCTGACTTTAAACGTGGTCGTACAAACACCAATGACGCCGAACGCTCTGGCCCTCCAAAAGAGGTGGTGATACCGGAAAACATCCAAAAAGTTCAAAAAAATGGGTGCCGCGTTTATTCTGAACAACTTCAAAAAATCACTTCTTTCATTTTAACAACTTTATTTTAATTACTTCTGAACAACATCCAAAAAATCACTTAAGTATTGCTTCTAAAGAGTAATTGCTCTAAAAGTGATCTTAAAAAGTAATTTTGGTATCAATTGGCATTTTCAAACAGAGGGTCTCGGGTTCGATTCCCGGCGGGACCAATATTTTTTTATTTTTGTTTTATTCTATTAATTTTTTTTAATATTTATAATTAATTTGTTTAAATTCAATATTTTTTTAATTTTTAAAAATATCCCAGGAAAAAAATTGGAAGTAATGCTTTACAAACTACTTCTTTCACTGCTTCACAAGTATCCGTTAGTGTACTTTTACTGCTTTTTTACAAGTTATTCTGAAGAACTTCAAAAAATCACTTCTTTCACTGCTTCCAAAGTATCCGTTAGTATATTTTTACAGCTTTTTTAGAATTACTTCTGAACAACATCCAAAAAATCACTTAACCCTCTAATGCCCAAGGCCGCCTTTTGGCGGTCTTCAGATTTTAAATAGTTTTTGGCTAAATAACAATATTTTATTAAACAAGTTATATTATATGCATAGAAAACTTAACTGTCTACTTTTCTTGCCTTCAAACCTTTTTGTATAAGGAACGGTTTTCAAGCGAGAAGCATGTAAAGTGAAAATTTAGAAAATTTGAAAAAATTAACTTTTTAAAACAGAAAAAAATATTTGAAAAATTGCCAAAAATACATTTAAGATCTGGCGTACATTACCGATAATAAGTTAGTTTAAAGTCTCTAATTTTAAAATCAGTTAAAAAATTTTCTCCAGGTATCACATTATAACGCCAGGATACGTTTTACAAATATCTCTCTAACTCAAAAACTAGCCAACAGATTTTCTTAAAATTAAACACAGATTATATACTTATAGGTAGTAGTAAACAGAACTAATTTCGTCAAAATTTATTGATGTTTGGTGCCAAATTCGCCAAATTTCGTAATTTTCCAGAAGCGAAAATCGCCATAACTTTTGAAATAGCAACAATTGATCAACAATACGATACGTCTTCAACCTTTGTTGTGCCATATCGCCTAAATAAAGCCATAAATTAAAATTTTAATATTTGTTCCATAGTAGATTTTCAAATTTTTAAATATTATTGTAATCAGAAGAAGAGGGTTAAGTATTGCTTCTAAAGAGTAGTTGCTCCAAAAGTGATCGTAAAAAGTGATTTTGGTATCATTTGGCATTTCCAAACAGAGGGTCGCGGGTTTGATTCCCGGCGGGACCAATATTTTTTTTTATTTTATTAATTTTGTTTTTAATATTTATAATTAATTTGTTGAAATTCAATATTTTTTTAATTTTTAATTTTTTAAAAATATTTATATATAAAAAAATGGTAAGAAATTGCTTTTTATGCACCTGTAAAAATAGTACTGAAAACAATATTGAATTGGAGTGCACCTTTTACACTTGTTTAATAAGTACTTTTATTGAAGAGAATAAGGAACAATATCTCGCAGTAACAAAGTGGTGTTTTTGTGCCAGTCAACTTTCATTTCAAATAATAGCTCAGCGGAAGAGCGCTAGATTAGCAATCGTGAGGTCGCAAGTTCGATACCCGGTGGCGGCAATAAAAAACTTTTATAAAATAAAAAAAATATAATTTTTTTTTGTGAAGAATTTTTTTAAACTTTTAATTAGTGAAAAAGAGCTTCCTTTGCACTCGTTCAAAAAGTACTGAAAAAATGTTGAAGTGGGAGTACTCCTCTCCTGTGACAACTCAATGTTAAAATCATTAGTATTTATGTTAAAATAGAAGTACATCTATATCATCAATTGTAGTGCTTTTTCTACTGCTTCGGCATCTCGTGTTTTGCTGGGCAGCTGAGTGCACAGCAATTGGCGAACCTCTCCCGAAGTAGAAAGACTCAACAGTCAGCTGATCAAGTTATGGCATCAGTATTTTGTGATACGGCTGGAATTTTGTCCATTGATTACCTCGAAAAAGGCCAGACCACCAATAGCGATCGCTACATGGCCGAACTGGTGCATTTGAAGGAGGAAATCGCAAAAAACGGCCTCATATGAAGAAGAAAAAAGTGCTCCTTAATAAAGACAATGCGTCGTGTTACAAGTCGTTGGCTACCATGGCCAAATTACACGAATTATACTTTCAATTTCTTCCGCACACCACCGTATTTGCCAGATTTGGCTCCTAGGTATTTTTACCTGTTTTCGGACTTCAAAAATATGCTGGCTGGAAAGTGGTTTGGTTCGAATGAAAAGGTAGATGATTGCAGAAACAGAGGTCTATTTTGGGGCCAAAAATAAATCATTCTATAAAAGAGGTATCGAAATATTAGAAAGGCGTTGGAGTGATTGTAGCGCTCTTGAAGGAGACTATGTTGATAAATATAGTCGAATTTTGACAAAAAAAAATTTCTGTATTTTGGACTATTTAGCCGATGTGTTATATCAAATGAGATATGATAACACAGAGGAAATTTTACTGGACGAGTTTTAATGAAATTTTTTAGTAAACTAATGAAGTTTCCTTCACAATATAAATGAAAAATTTCTTAAATTTGATGAAAAAGCTTCATATATTTTATGAATCCAGTTTTAATGCAATTTTTTCGTTGAATATATGAAACTTTTAGTAAATAAAATGAAATTTTTCACAAAATTTTATGAAAAATTCCATTAATTCAATGAAAAGTTTCAATGGACGAGTTCCAGTGCAACTTCATTGGTTTTATGCAAAAATTCATTAATATCATGCAGATAATTCTCTCAGTGTACATATGCTAGATATAATGTTTTTTTTATCGAGGATGTTACTTTTTTGGACTTCAAAAGGGAGTTTCCATTCCATTACATTCATAGTAAGGAAAACTTATTTTGTTGCTGTGCTGCCTATGTTTTGATGTTGATGTTTTTTCTGAGTGTATCATAATTGTTTGTGTGTGTGTATATATTTTAATTCTCTACATCTTTATGGATTTTCATATTATCTTAAGTGACAATCAACTATTTTAATGCAACATATTATGAAAATATTGTTTTATACTGCATTTAGACTGGGCAAAAATTACCTAGTTTTTGGCTCTTGCTAATTTTGACTTGTCAAACAAAAAGCGTATATAAAAAACAAACAAAAACTATTTTTGCATGAAAACTAGGTAGTTTTTGCTCAGTCTAAATTCAGTATTATAGTCATACAAAAACCAACAAATTTCCTTATTATCTGCATTCTGTTCAAAACATGAAATTGTTATGAATTTTTCTAAATATTTTCTGGCCAATAAAAAAGTTATTTAACCAAAATAAGATTTGTGTAGTATTTTTATGTATAAAACGATAATATTGTATGTTAACTGATAAGACAATACTAAGGCAGGTTCAATTATGCTACACTGCCAACATTTTCAAACACATAAGAACTATTTTAAGACCACCACCCATCTATCGAAAGGAAACATGTATGGAAACTGCCTGCTTAAACTACTTCACATAACCAAAACATTGCAACAAACATTTATCTTCATTTCCTATCTATTAGTTGTGGTATTTAAGTGCAAATGTTCGTAAATTAATTTCACAAATTGCATTTAATTCGCTACAAAATTGCATCGTAAACTCGATTTAATGTTTTGATAAGAATAAGTTTGATAGTTAAGCTTATACTTATATTACAGCAAACTTATGTATATTTATTGGGAGGAGACTTATTTTTCGATCAGGGAAATCAATGGAACAATTTTAATGTTGTGGAAAATAGTGTACGTTGTGGTGTTATAGTAAGTGTGTTGGACTGTTACACATAAGGTTGCTGGTTCAATCCCCAGCGACGCACCATCAATTTAGAAAAATAATATGTATGAATTTTCTATCCCTCATACATATCGCAGCGGCCTCCTTCGTTGTTTCCCTTAGCACTTAACTCCACCGCAGTAAAATAACATAACAGGGCTATGAACTAAGAAGCTTCAACAAAGTTCGGCAACTTTTCTTTAGATAGCGCACATTAACTGTTCTAAGATTCAGCAATTACAGTGTTGCCATATTTGAAGCCCTTCATCTTTCACCATCTATCATTTCTTTTCTATATCCAAGGATATGATTATATCAATTTAAAAAAAAAAAACATAAAAACTGGGTAACTCATACGTATAATTATTTATGATTTAAAGCACTAAAAGTACACTCATAAAAAAAGTTAGTACAAAAGTCTATTAAATGTCTGTCTTAAAATTTAGGATTGAACTAATATTTTTTTGCAAATGCATAACAATTAATTTCATCCGTGTATAAACTAACTTTACATGCTAATTTTTAGTAATTTGTGCTGTTTAAAACTAAAATAAGAGAGATAGAGCAAAATGGACAAAAATCGGTTACTCTGTATTTATTAATCTTTATAAACCCAGCAAAATCTTTCATTACCAAATAAGTGGTTATATAATAGAAATTCATAGCTCCGCACAACTTATTTTTTTGCGTCTAAACTCCTTATTTTTGTTTGGCGTGGTCGTTTTTATAAGTAGTCACGCTTACCCGCTCGCTTACGAAAAAATGAGAAATAAGTAGTTATAAGATTTTGAATAATAAGTGGTTACACACATGCTTACAAAAAGTTTAATTATAAGTGGTTATCCGATTGCTTACTTGATTCTTAAAAATAAGGAGTTAGGCAAATACTATTAGCCTAAGGAAATACATTCAGAAAAATTTAAGTTTTCTCTAGTGTGTAATTTTAGGACTCGCCATAAAAATTTAAACATAAAACATATTTACATATAATAAAAAAATTTAACTGTGTAAAAAGTACTTATTTAAACTAATACGAGTAAGTCATTATTTTATATTTAGAAACAATGAATACAATAGGCCGTTATTAGAAAGTCATTATTTTATGTTATAAAATAATGCAAAAGGTAATGATATATCATTTTTGGTAATGCAGATAGTAATGAGGTGTCATTACCAATATTTTGCTGGGAACCACCTATACTCCCAATAACAAATATAGACAGTCCAAAACTCAGATTATAAACGACATTTGGGCAGATATTTTCAGTTAAATAAGGTGAAGTTTCTGTTGAGTTTAACTTAAATTTCTTAGCTAATTTAACTAAAATTGTTTGCGGATTTAGCAATGTGCTAAATTTACACTCAGGGAATTATGTAGGTAAAATCAACTGCAAATGACAGATAAATAACTGCATTTGTAGTTAACCCTTAATGCAGATCTCTTCAATTTTAACCATTATTTTATATATGATTTCTAAAAGCGTGTACATTTCAAGAAAAATAAGGAAACAAAATTATTTAAAAAAGGTGGTTTTTATTGAAAAATATAGTTTTTTACCAAATAGCTAAATTGTGATTATTTTAATGTGTATGAAAAAAAAAATAAATAAAATATATAAACTATACATTTATTGTCGCCAAAATGAATTTTATTGCAAGAATACAATATTTAAACAAACATTTTTGAATATTACAATTTTTGTAAAAAAAAAACGCGTGTTAAGCAAAACCAACATTTTTCCTATAACTGTTGAAAAAATCTGCGACAGACTATAAGAACACTGTGTACAGAAGGGGCCCCAATGCCCCCCAAAAATGCAGTTTTGTGCATTAAGTGGTTTTTTTTTTATTAAAAAACTGGTATGTTGCCATATGGCTACACCATGCATTTAGGGGTTAAAAAGGTGTATACTACGTTTGCCTTTAAATCAATTGCAATATGAAGTTATTTTAAACTATTAAAAATTAATTGACAAATGTAGTAAAAATATCCACAAATGTAGTTAAAATAACAGTTATTGTAAAACTGCACAAACAGCTACAAATGAAGTTAAAAAACAGACAAAAAAATTATTGTAAAACTGTAAAAACTACTGTTTTTGTTAGTTAAACTTACTAACAGCAATTATTAATTTAATAAAAGCAATTTCTTGTAAATACTTTTCACTTCATTTTATTCTTAAATAAATGTTACAATTAAGAAACTAATTTTTTTAATTTTTCACTTTTAGGACATACACTAATAGAATTTTGTGCATAGTATTAATGAATTTGTTCATTAATCCAATGATTTTTTTCATTGAAATGTCCCCAAAGAACGCGTTCATTAGATCAATGAAACGTATTCATTAAATGAAAACTAATTGAAAAAAATATATTTTTTTGCGTTACTTTTTTTATTTATTTTTATTTTATTAATTTTTATTTGTACATATATTTCTTTTTCGTTTTTACAACGTTTTTGACATCTCCCTGAAGTCGACTTGAACCCGCAATCACCAGAATGTAAACATTATCGCGTTACCGATTGATCTAAATAGCCAAAACAAAATTATGTCATTATTTGGACTTTTACATTTAAATACTTTCAGTTTGCAACCCTAGCGTTCATTACTGGAACATATATCTATTTTAGTAATTAGCAAATTCAAAACCCTTATAAAAATTATAGCATATCTTACGGGTTAGTTGAAAATATATAATGAAAACATTCATTAAATTAATGAATTTTTCATTAACTCAATGAAATTTTTTCATTAAATCAGTGAATTCAGATTAGTGAAATCGATTCATTAATAGTATGAACGAAAATTCTATCAGTGTACATTGTTGGGATGTAATATTTGTTTGGCTTCCTTTTTTATGCAGGTAGAAGATAAAAATATTAAAGAAAAGAAAGAATACAATATTTTATAATGGTTACGTAAATAAATATAATTTTATATTATATAACTCAATTTATTTTCTTTTTTAAATAAAATTTCTTACTGCGCAATTTTTATTTTGTTTCTTCAGCGTCCTTTCTTTGACTTAAGACACGAGAGGTGTGTGCGCAATATATTTTCTATTTGTGGAATATTTGAACGAAAGGCAAACACACACACACTTAAAAATAAATTTTTAAAAATTTAGTTTTAAAAAATCAAAAACAACTGCATAAAGTAACTGTAACTCAAATGCAGTGATTTTTGTTTGTTGTTTAAAAAAAAAATTACTGTCAAAAACATTAAAAATTTCTTCCCCAAGTAAAATAATTGCAATTGCAGTTAAAATAACTACAACCGCATTACTACACTCAAAAAAAATTGTCAGTAAAGTCAGCAAAAAATGTTGCTGTGTCAGCAAATTTTTAGTCAGGAGCGTGCTTGCAAAAAAGTTGGTAATTTCAGCAAAAGGTTTGCTGAAAATCAGCGAGCTGATTTTTCCCAAAAAAAGTTTTGCTAACACTTAGTCGACTGCAAATGAAAAAAATCCTCGCTAAAATCAATAAACTTTTTGCTGAATATTAGTAGACTGAAAAAGACTCAAAAAACTTGTAGCGAAATTTTACTTTAGTTAATTTATTTTCTGAAAATTTAAATATAGAAATTGTGTAGAGTTGTTTTTCTTTTTTTATCATTTCCATTGTCTGTACTACATCAAAACAAGCTGCGACATCTACATTTGTCTATCTGGTTGTCGTCCACGCTATGAATGCGGTTATCAGCACAATTTTTGTAGCAAAATAAATAAGTAAAACATTAGTTCAAAATTAGTTTAGTGCTAAAAAATATAACTAAAATTTTAGCTGAAAATGGAATTTCAGCAAAAAAATTGCTGAAAACTAGTACACTTGATATACAAGACGTTTTACTAATTTTTCTACTAACTTATTTTTTTGAGTGTACACAAAAAACTGTCATGTAATAACTGCAGAACTTTTTTGAGTGCGGCTTACCTAAATTTAGCAAGACCATGATTCTCAACTTCATTGAAAATCTGCAAGCGCAACTACAGGTAATATTTATGTCCCGTTATCTTAGCAGGATTTGGAACTATTTCTATGGCTTTTTTTATGAGTGCACGAGTAATATTAGCTTTTCTATTCGTTATAATTTGGGTATTTATTTATGAATTTTCTTTAAATCCTCCTATTTTCTTTATAAAGATGTTAACTATACGAGGGGTACTATTTATATTTCGGGAACTGGCAACACTAATGTCAATAGCTAAAATCTGGCAACACCATTATAAAATTTTACATTTTTTAGCATAAACGTACTCACAAGGTTTTGATGTATAAGTGCTAAATATTTGTTTTGTTTACAGTGAGTTAAGAAAATCAATTTGCCCAAAAAATGGAAATTTCAAGGGAAGGTTTTTGTTGGATTATTTTTCACAACTTTCGACGTGGATTATCTCAACAAGAATGTGTCGAGAAACTCAGTTCTTTGTATGACGATAAAGCAGCATCGAAAACCACAGTATATCACTGGTATAGTGAAATCAATCGTGGTCGTAGTTCAGTCGCCCACGAATTCCGTGAAGGTATTCCAAAATCAGTTGTTGTGCCACAAAACATCAATGCAGTGCGTGAACTGATAATGCAAGATCGTCATGTGACATATCGTGAGATAGAGGCATCCTTGCACATTAGTGCCACTTCAATACATTCGATTTTACATGAACACCTAGTTGTAAAAAAATTTGCTCTCGTTGGGTGAATTTATCAATTGATCAAAAAAAGGCTCGCGTCGATTGGTGTAAGCGAATGATAAAAAATGGTTTGAACGAATGCAAAAGTGTATTGATCATCAAGGGGAATATTTTGAAAAACAATCAAGCCATTTTGATTTAAAAATATTTGTTATTATTTGCTATTCCGGAAATAGTACCCCTCGTATAACATATTGAAGTTTCGGTTGTCAATTTGTCTAAAAAATAATCACATTTAGGAAAATTACAAAATGAAAAAAGTGCCACCTCATTATAAATGTCTGCATTTGTTGCATTATGGACTATTGATGCAACACCCATGCTTACCCACAAACATGTATGTATGTTAGCAGAAATGTTTGTTACTCATACTCGTACGTGTATGTTGTTGCTTGCATTATTTGCTTTGTTATTGTTGTTGCCCACATTAGTTGCTCTTTTATGTTTTTGAAAATCACCAATAAATACAAATTAAATGTACTTTTGTTGTTCAATTTACTCACTCTTTTGTGAGTTTTTTTTTTTGTGATTTTTAACAAGTTTTTGTACTTTGGTTTTCAATGTTGTTGTTTATTGATGTTTGTTATTAATTTTTTTAAATATATTTGCCATATGTTGCATGTTTGTCTGGCACATTATATGATTATATGTACAAACAGTGTATTTTGCTTAAAACGACACTTGATTTAACGCTATTTATGGGGAAAGGGATATGTTGCATGCAACGATAAAAATGTTGCAATTCATATTTGTAATTTGAGTTGAACAAAAATGTTTCACTCATTAAGTTTTTCGTAATTTTAGATAATGACAATTAAAGTTATTAGTTTACAAAAGTTAGGACTTCCCAGTCAAAAACTGCTAGTGGTACAAAAAACGAGCACTGGCGTGTCACTGGGTAACCATGGAGTTAAAATAAATGACTAGCGGAACACTCATTTGGTACGCCTTGCCAACGTTTGTAAAAGTATTTTGCCAGTTCTTGTTTTACAATAATTTCAGTGGTTAATAAAAAAAAAAAAACACTGCCAAAGATTTGGCTTAGAGTACTACGCCAACATTTGCAAAAAGTGTTTGTCCAGTACTGTCAAAGGTACAAAATCAATGCACTCCGATAGTAAACATAGGTACGCGAGAGATGCCGAGGGATTCAGTTTTATTAAACAGCCGCAGGGGACTTTTATTTTTAACAATATACGTAAAATAAATATTAGCACATTCCGATAATACAAATTTCGTTCGCTGTTCCATTCCATTTCGTTCCCTTTCCATACCATATCGTTCCACGAATTGTCAAACCAGTGGCCTTTTATACTTCTCGCTCTTTGTTCTTTATTTTTGTTGGTGTAGTCTGGCAAAGCAAATGAAAATATTAATTCACTTTTTTCATATTTTTTAATAATATTTCTACAAGGTTTTTAAATATTCAATATTTTAATGTACAAATAATTAAAATAAAATAAAAAAATATTATAAAATAAAATATCCTTTCATTGCAACATGTTAGTCATTTATACGGCATGATGGGTTAGGATGTTATACACAAAACAAACAACCGTGTAAAAGTGCTTTGCTTTCGTTTCTAATTTCAATAAATAGAATTAAAAGCTTGAATGTTAAAAAGCACGAATCATTGCCTTGCCCATTGAAGGAGCTTCAATAAATAAGCAACAACTAAAACATAGAGAAAAATAAAAGCTTTGTTAAAAAACATGTGATTTTCGTTAGTTATAATAATATGAAATGGATAAGTAAAAATGTTTGAATTTACTTCTCAAATGCACAGAAAAAAGGATTGCCAATAAAATTTAAATTAAAATTTTGTTTGATTTCAAATTAATTTTCAATTAAAATTTAATCATATCAACTAAAATTTTAATTGAAAATGAGAATGGTGTGTAAAAAATTTTTAGTTTACCATAAGTACTATTAATAACACATTAAAAAAACTCTTAGGTCCGATTACTGAATGTCCAGTTAGCTAATAACTCGGACTTTAACTGACGGATAAATTGTAACTGGACATTCAGTAATCGGGCCTTAATAGGTGTTGAGTAAAATCATATTATTTTGTATTATTAATATTTTTTCTTTTATTGCAAATATAAAAATTACGAAAGTGTGTCTCAAATCAGTCAAAAACATAAGAAAATTAATAAATATTTATTAATAATATTTTTAATATCACACAATAATTGAAAATTTTGACGATTTTTGATTAAATTTTTAATTGATATGACTAAAACTTTAATTGAAAAATTTTCAATTAAAACTTTACAAAAAAATTTAATTGATATAACGATTTTCTTAATTGGTCCGAATTCAATTTAAATTGTATTTACAAATACTTTAATTGAAACTCGATTTTAGTTTTTTCTGTGTGCTTTTCTTTGAAATTGAACATATATATACAAAAAACTAAAATCTACATTATAGCCTAGAGAGAACCCCATAAAGACAATCTGATAATAGTGAATTTGGTAACACTTGAAAATGCATTAATTGTCAACCATTGGTTCTAGGAAACTTTTTTTTCATAAATTTTTTCCCTATTGGTTGTAAAATAAATTGTAAATTCTATTTGGAATTTGTAATATTTGATCTTAAACCGAACAAAAATAACACTCATTAGCCTAAACCACATAAGCGCAGTGTCGACCGCAGTGCGACATTTTGTCGATAAAGCAGTTTTTGTATTTTCTTTATTTGTCACTGCCGAGAAATTAGAAAAGTTTCTAAATAAACAAGTGCTATTTCTAAACAAAACAAAATTAGAAATTTTAAAAAATTTTGAATCGTATTCGCGAAATTCAAGAACAAAGTTTGACAGCACTGCCACTGTCCACTGGCACTTTCACGATGTGGTTTGGGCTATTGTAAAAATAGCCCAAATTATATTAAATTTTAAATTTTAATAGAGAATAACACTATAAAAGCAAAATAAAAGTTCGTGTTGATAATAACAATTTTTAGTTAACATGTTACAATGAAATTTTTTCTATATAAAAAAATGTTTTCATTTGCTTTTCCAAGTTCGCCACACAACAACAAAAAATTAAGAGAACGATAGTCTCTCTAGTAAATGAATAATTTTTGGTCAAACTCCCATAAACTAAATTTGTCCGTACATTCTGTTTCATTTCGTTCCCTGTATTAAGAGTTCCAATTCTATTATATTAATTTTCATTATTACTTAAATCAATCAATTTAATAAAACAACCCTGTGGCTGTTCTATAAAATTTTATCCCTCGGGATCACACCCGGACCTAGCCTATTTGTATTTATTCGAATTTATGCAATTTTTCCTTTCATTCATATCATACTTGGGACTAGTTAATTGAATGGACCAATTAATTGATGATTTTATTGGCATTACAATTGACCAATGCCAATGAAATTTTTCGGCATTACAATTGATGAATGAAATTTTTTTCAATTGGCATTGTTCAATGCCTAAATGCCCAATTATAATTGATGAAAGAAGCATTATTTTCATGGTTTGATAAAATTAAAAATTATGAACAAAAAATTAAAAATTCGCGTATTTCTTATCTGTTATACCCTTTTCGTCAAGTTTACATTACTAGTGGCTGATCCATCTAGACTAACCAGTGTTAAAAGAAGAGTGAACTGCGTATACTTGTTAAACTTGCTAAAATACCGAATATTTATAACGTTTCTATCTCTGAAATTTTACATTCTTGTTTTAATTTCCTTTTTTAGAAAACAATTTTTTTTTATACACCCGAGTAAAAAAGTTTTGCTATAATCATATATTATTTTATGTAATTGCATATAGTAAATTATAGTTACATATGGCCACATATGCTTTTAAATTCAAGCAGATATACTTTTATATAGTCATATATTAGATATTTTTTCCTTAAAGGTTTTAATATGGAGACATATGTGATTTTATATTATTACATATTTGCCTACATATATGTATATGTATGTGATATATATAAGTAAATAAAGTAACATATAAAAGACATAATTACATGTACGTTTATATATAATTTAGTATGACACTATACATAATAATATAAAACTATGTGGATCCAAATAAGAAATATTTTATAATTTGTGTTAGTTACACTGAAAATATTATTACAGTAACTGACTGTAGTTTATTTAAAAAATTATCCGTTCATTTATTTTTAAATGATTATTCAGTTAAAATACAAAGAAGTATATTTTTTAACTCTATTTGTCGTTTATTTAAAAAATAAATTACATATAAATACGGATTTTCTGTTACAGTTAATATTTTCATTTAAAATATTTTGTTAAAAAAAGAATTCCTTTTCGATTTCAAGGTCAGTTAAAAAAACGAAATAAACTAAATATCATTTATTCTTACGGATTTTGTAGTTAATTTTTTGAAATTTAAAAAAACGAAATAAATGAAAAATCATTATTTTTTAAGGATTTTGTAGTTTATTTATTAACATTTAAAAATAAATGAAAATTTCTTTTGATTTAAATGAAAAGTCAGTAGACCGGTTTTCAAGTGATTTTTCCTTTATTTTAAATTACATTTTCAGTTAATTTAAACTACAAACTATTTTGAGTGTATGATTACATATTGACGAATATGAACCCATATATAACTTAGACATATATCATCCCACATAGGCAATTTTTTCAAAGTGATTTTATATAAAAATATATAAGGTCCATATAAAACCGTATTGTATTATATTTGGTTCCATGTTATCAATGATTTTGAACTAGCTTTAGATTTAGTAATTACTAGGGATTGGCGCGTGACACGAAATGTTCGTGAGTCACGTTATTCACACGTGATCGTGAGTAATAATTACTATACTTAAGTGATTCGTGCGTGAGCGTGAGTAAGAATAACCCGTGCATGATTCGTGTGTGAGTTTATTTTTTTCATCAAATGTTTTTAGTAATTTTTACTGTTTTGCGTGTGAATTTTCTGATTGTAAGTTTTTAATATACTCATGTCAGCGCACAGTAAGAAACGAAATGCTCGTGCGTGAGTAATGTTTTTGTTTTTGAGCATGAGTCGAAAATGGCTTACGCACCGCACCCATAACATTAACAACACTGAAGCTTTAATACGAAATTCTCTATACTATAACGTACACTTGACTGATTTCTTATATCTTGGTTGTATATCATAATCCTATTAACTTTAAAATTTCAGTGTTGGTAACTTTATTTTAAAATTACTAAATTAAAAGTAATTTTTTTTTCATGTTTCTTGCACTGTCATGATAAATCTGGATAAAAATAATGGAAGATTTATCGAAATTATAAGATCTCCAGCAGGCCTGGGGTTAATCATTACATTTTGTAATTAATTACACATGCAATTACACAATTACATGTAATTGTAATTGAAAAAAAAAAACTCATCTATAATTACATATTATTTGTAATTGCAATTCAAAAAAGAACATTACAATTACAAGTAATTGAAAATTTTTTTTTATGTATATTGTCAGATATGGTCCTATATAATATCCCAGTGTAGAAACGGTAATGACATATCATTATTTTTTGGAGTACCAGTAATGACACCCACTTATCTTCTGCATTATTTTAAAACATATAATAATGAGTTACGGTTAATGACTTATTTTCATCATTATTTCAAATAGAAAATAATTTTTTAAATTTTTTTTTTAAATTTTTTGAAATCTATTTTTAGACTCAATATTTTTTAAACACTGGTAAGGATATATGTAACCACATATTTTTTGATTTTTTGTATGTTGGCGAGTAAGCTTACTTGTGTGCAGCAGGTCAATTATATTTTTATCTATTAAATATTACATGTCGATATAGCTCAGATGGTAGAGCTGTTGACTGGCAATCTGTAGACCCAGGTTCGATTCCCGCACCAGCAAATTTTATTTAAAAAAAAAATACAATAAAAAATATTTTTTTTTATATAATTTATTTTTTTGAAAATCTATTTTTAGACTCATTATTTTTGTCAGTACTGGTAAGCACATAGGTAACTATATATTTTTTGATTTTTCGTATGCTGGTGTGTAAAGACAACTCATTATTTTTCGCGACATCCCCATATAAAGGTAATAAGAAGTGTAATAACAAAAGTAAGTAGTTACCATTACCAAGTATGTAGTTACATAACCACATATCTGGTAATGATTTTCTACACTGGCATGATAAAAAGTATAAGGTCCCGGTGAAAAATGCTCATATACGCTCAAACATGTTCATATATGGTTTATGTATGGACACATATGAACAAATATGGATTTTTTATGAACATATATGGATTTTATATGAACATATATGGAAGTATATGTGATTCCATATAAGGAAAAAATTTCATATACAGACATATATGGAAGCATCTGTTATTTCATATATGGAAATGGCACTCATATATGGACAAATATGAAAGTATATGTTATTCAAGTTATGCAAAAGGGACTTGTATATGAACATATTTCGATGAATACATTTTTCCATATATGTAAAAGGAACTCATATTTGGATAAATATGGAATTATATTTAATGCCATGAATAAAAAAGGAACATATGTAGCGCCTAATTTGAATGTCATACATAAATTTATATCTATCGTACAACCTTATAATAAAGGACAGCAACGTTCGCATGTATTCGCATATATTTAATAAATATATATGTTCATATATGTCCATATATGAACATATACTTAGGTGTTACCTCATTTTTCGGATCCATACATATATGGTTGAACCATAAATGTTCATATATGGACATTTTTCACCGGGGTTAATATTTAGATATAATTGTATCAAACTATGTCCACTTTTATAACATTTTATATAATTTTATACAAAAAGATATAATTTGATGTAATTGGATGAGGACAAAATTCGGATACAATTGTATCGAATTACATAAAATTGTATCAAATTGCACCAAATTGTATACAATTGTATTCATATGGCTCCATATCATTTTTTTTACTTGGGCAATGCTTTTTTCTTCAATTATAATTGGTTGCTTCGAGGCATTGTTGCATATTAGGGCTATAACCAAATTTTTCGCATAGTACCATGAGGTGGGCAATATTGTATTATCAATGAAAAACATTATTTTGGGCATGGATTGTAACCGATTACGATTACCGATGGTTATCGGTAAGGGTAACGCTATTTTAGATTATTTCGGTAACGCTATTTTAAGGGTATCGTTATTTCATTTATTTCGGTATCAATATTTTAGGGGTAACGGTATTTCAAGTATTTCGGTAATTGTATTTTAAGGATAACAATATTTCGGTAACGGTATTTTAGGGATAACGGTAGTCAGTTGAAAGGGTTTTGAATCGATATCGGTATTTTAGCGGTAATTTCTGCAAACCCAAATTCATTTTCTAAATCAATACAATATTTTTTTTCTTTTTAACAAGTTATTTAATTTCTTATTATAAGGTTATATGCCGATATATTTATAACTCAAATTTATGTAGTTAAATCGGTTAGAAAAAATAAATTTCTTTTTGTTGAAATTAAAGAAAAATTTTAAAATTTTCGCGGTTGTCGGGAAACTTTCCCTCCATCCCTAATTTTTAATTACGAAAAAAAGTTCATTGGCATTGAATGGTAATGAAATTTTTTGGCATTGGATTGAGATCAAATAATGCCAATTAAATTTCAATGCCAATAAAAAATTCCTAAACGAGATCAATCAAAATTTATAACAAAACTTATTTAATTAATCTACCCTCCCATTTCGTAACGCTTGTATTTTAAAAGACGGAGTCAAAATATTTCCTCTGAGGCTAAAATGGCTGGCACTTTTTCTTTAAGCTTGACAGCTCCAATATTTTGAGCCACTCTATTGTTAAACTTTTATAGAAAATTTTGATACAAGTCTATTTCAACACATTCGAATTTCGAATCAAAACATAAGTTGGCCTTCAACCAGTTGGCTTTCAACAGTGTAGGTTATCATATACTTACAATATATTCCATAACCGATTGAGGTTTATTTAAAAAGTAATAGGTAAAGTTTGTTTTCAATTGAAGAATCAATTAAAATACATTGAAACATATTGTTTAACTTTTTTGTCAATCAATAAAAAACAAACTAGAAAAAAATATGTATCGTCTGTAGGAGTTGTTATTTTCAGTCAAATATTCTATTTTTAGATTTCTATTTTTAGAAAAAATAATTTAAATAATTTCGTTGCTTTCTGTTTTAAAACAAAAAATTAAAATATTTTCGGTTTTCTTTTTTGTTAAAATAGTTTGTTTATATACAAAATTATTTCAATTCAAATTACAAGAAATTCTTTATTCATACACAAACATAACCAATAAAAATATGAACGTGTGATGTTGTGTATGGTGTAGTGTTTTGAAAATTAAAAAAAAAAACTTTCAAAAAAAACAAACCACAAATTCGTTTTTTTTACGTTTTGTCAGTTAAAAATTGATGATTGTTTTAATAGACTTTTCAATTATTTTATTTCTTTTATGAATTGTTTAAACAATGTTTGAAAATAAATAGCAAAATGGTTTGAATATAATGAAAAATCAGTTGTCCTTTTTTAATTGTATATTCAATTAATTTAATATGTATTTTAGGTTGTTTTTAAGGATAAAATATTGTGAGTGTGTAGTCGGCTTGCCCGATTTTAACTTTTTTACTCGGTTTTGTTCTAATTTAAATATTTACATATGTAAAATTGCAAATAAATATATTTGGCAGTTTTTATTAAATTGTGGTTAAATATTCGAATATTTACTAAAAAACTACTTGTAAATAAAATGAAAATGAAATGAAATATTTCATTATTTATAATCACGTTCACACCCCTTTGTCCTTTTCTTAAAATTACAAAATGGAAAATATGTATTTTAAATTGGAAAATTTTTGTAATTTTCCCACATACATAAATTATTTACATGCTCCCTGGCCTTTTACACTTCATGTAAAATACGACAACAACAACAACAAAAAAACCAATCAAAAATTGCGTAGTGTTTTGTAAATTCCCAATCCATGAATATAAACTACTCAAACAACATATCAGGCAAACAAACTTACAGCAGCAACATAGTGTAGGACACAAAAGGAAAATATAATTTTCCAGTTATTATTACAACATGCAAAAAAGTAGAGAAATGGAGACAATCAACAGTATAACAGGGCCAATAAACAAATATTTACATTAGGCTAGCATATATTATAGGTCTTTGGAAATTCATAAAGAGGTCGAATATAATAAAAATTTAAAAATCGCAAATAGAAATTTTGATCTTGCTTAAGGTGAACTCGTATTTAAGAGAAATTCGGAAATATAGATCATATGAACGCTGGATCAAAAACTGGATCGATTTTGTCTAAAACCAATCTGGAACTAAATTTCATTAAAATGAGTTTACCCAAGAAATAAAGAGATGCAAAGCAATAACAGAAAACTAATGATTGAAACACTGAGTTGTCATAGAAGGAAAGTACTCCCACTTCAACATTTTTTCAGTACTTTTTGAATGAGTGCAAAAGAAACTCTATTTTATCAAACGAAAGTAAAAAAAAATAATAAAAAAAAACCCCACTTTGCATTTGCGAGATTTGTGTCTTATTCTAAAACAAAAATTAAAAAGATATTAGTTCCGAACTCGTGATCATCTAATTTGAAATGTACTGTATCCAAGTCACTTCTTAGGATCACTTTTAGAGCAATAATGCTTTAGAAGCAATATTAATTTTTTGGATGTTGTTCAGAATTATGTACTTTTAAAAAAGTTGTAAAAATCTAATAACGAATACTGTGGAAACAACGAAAGACGTAATTTTTTAAGTTGTTCAGAATTACTTTCTAAAAGGCAGTAAAAATAAACTATACTTTGGAAGCAATGAAAGAAGTGGTTTTTAAACCACGCATTCCAAATTATTTTTTCTTTTTGCTGGGAATATTTGAGGTCTGTAGAGTGCGAACAATCAAAAGAGCAAATATTTGGGGACTTTTGTTTGGGCGCTAAATCTAAATATGGATAGATTTTAGCCAAAATCAATAGGGTTTGTCCTTGGGACGAAAATACTTCATGAACAATTATATTCAATTATTTGTCCGAAAATGTCCAACTTGTTTTGTATGGGAAATTATTATTGTTGGTTTTAGTATTGTTGGTTTTAGTATTGTTGGCTTTAGTTTAAATTAAAATATAATGATGCCTATTTAATTTAGTCGAGGAGGGTGTCTGAGCTTTTTACGATAATCTACTTTTTCAGCCATATTTTAAATATTTTCTCGGAGTCCCTGAGTTTTTGCTATTTTTAGTCTAATATTTAGCAAAATTTTCTGAAGATTTAACAGTATAATTTGTCATTTACAATTAACTAAAAATTAACTTAAATTAAATCAAAATTTTGTACATTTAACAGTTTTATTTTTGCTGTTCTTATTTTACTATTATTTAGCAAAAAATTCTGCTAATTTCAACAGTTTTTTGTGCAAGACCATTTTAACTAATTTAGTAGCTTTTATACTATTTTTACAGGTTTATTTCTATGAGTATACATGCCGTTAGATATTATGGATCAGGTTCGTTGAGTACCCAGAGATCATATAATTTGAATAAATTTAACTATTACAAATAAAACAATAGTTTTACTAATTTTTTACTTAAATTTAAATTTGTTTAATTTAACAAAAATATCTTAAAATCAACAGATTTAATTTTAGGCCAAATACCAGGAATAAATTTTGTTAAATTGGTAAATTTTTCTATTGATCCAAAAGACATATTATTTCTAGTGTAAATTAGTTATTGAATAAATATATTTATGCGCTATTTTAAATAAAAGAAATCAGACAAAGCTTTTTAATCCAGCTTCAACAGAATGTTGAGATAGATTGTCGTAATCATAAACCCAAAAATATATGATGCACTTTCCATATGGGCAACCCAACCATATTTATTCTTTGTGTGTAAACAGCTTAAAATTACGCATCATTTTACGGACGGACAGACGGTCATCGCAAAATCTCAAAAACTGATTCTTAGTCGATTGGTATACTAATAGGTCTATCTAGGTCTAATAGTTTTTGGTGTTAAAAACATAAAGTGCGAAAAATGGTACCCTAATAAATAAGATTTCAACACACATTTACAATTTTACATTTAGGGCTCTAAAGGGAATTAAGTCAAGTTGTATACTACGCTCAAACACACACTTATGCAAATAGGGATAGTGAAAGGAGTGGTGGGGAACTTGATGGAAAGGGGAAAATGATTTGAATAACAAGATATTAAAATGAAATGAACGAAAACATTTCAACGCTTCAACACCTTCAGGATTTGTTAGTTATCAAGTGTGATGACGAGGATGATAACGATGATGACATTATTATTGCTTGAATGTTGGTACATGTTGATGACGATGATTTGATGTACACTTGAATGAATTAGAAACTCTGTTTTGTTGTAGTGTCTTCTTCGTACACTTGTTTATTGCATGGGTAATTATTGTTACATCTCCTAATTCCAGTGTAGAAACGGTAATGTCGTATGACTATTTTACTACCAGTAATGATACCAGCATACTTTCTGCATTACTTTAGAATATATAATATATAATTATGAGTTAACTATAACTACCCAGTAGGGTTTTTCAAAATCGTATGGGGAAATTAGAAGTAGTACGATTTTGGGTAGTCAAGGCCGGATCGTGGTGAATAGACTACGGGAACATCTGTACTACATTTGAGAGAAATTGGATCACGTTTAGAGATCCCTAAAAACCGCAGGTTTTTCTAACCTTTTGTATGGAGATTTACATATAAATTAAAAAAAAAAAGTTTAAAACAATTTTATTATCACTTAAAATTATGTCCATCAAGAATTATTCATACACTCACAATAGTTTTTCCTTAAAATCAACCGAATATGTACATTAAAACAATTGAAAATAAGTTAAAAAAAGGACTACCCACTTTTCGTTCAAACCAATTGTAATTTGTCGTTTATTTTAAATTGTTAATTTATTAATTTGCAAAGTCGGTAAAAATAATAGATTTATCGCTTATTTTAAAATTAATCGTATTATAACAACTGATTGTTTTTAACAGAAAATTTTGATTGCATATTTAAATTTCTACCGAAAGTCCGTATTTTGTGTATTTTGTTTTTTAAATAACTGATAGAAAAAGTTAAAAAATATATTTTTTTGCAATTTAACTGCTTATTCAATTGAAACAACTTTACTGATTTACTTTTTAAACAACTGTTGAACTTTTACGGTAAAGTTATTGTGAGTGTAAATTTTGAATCACAATTTTATATATTTTGCGAATATGAAATGAAATCTTTTAAATTGTTAACCGTTTTCGGTATATTTGCGTTTTTATGATTTCGCGAAAAACACAAAATATTAAAAAATTTTTGAGCCAGTCTGCACTATTTTAGTAATATAAATTTAATTGTCTTTCTTAAAGATTTAATTCAAAATTAATTAGAACATCATTGCAGGAAGGATAACGTTATCCTGGAAATTTTTCATAAAATATGACTTTTTTGCCTTTTGTTTAATAACTTTTAAAATAATATTAAAATTTTTTAATTCCAGATTTTATTAAAAACTACAGTTCACATAGAAAACGGTTTTGACAGAATAAAAAAAATTTTGGAAAAAAAATATTTCCACTGGAAAATATGTAATCACCGATATCGCTAAAACCGTTCTTCTATTTGAAATTTAGACTTCACACGAGGGGTACTATTTATATTTCGGGAATAGCAAATAATAACAAACATTTTCAAATAAAAATGGCTTTATTGTTTTTCAAAATATTCCCCTTGATGATCAATATACTTTTGCATTCGTTCAAACCATTTGTCATAGCAGTTTTTGCATTTCCAAAACATGGTTTTTGAACGCTTCAACTGCTTCTTCGGCGCTCGTAAATCGTCGACCACGCAGTTTACCTTTGATATTCGGGAACAAGAAGAAGTCATTGGGTGCCAAACCAGGACTGTACGGAGGATGAGTCATCAATTCGATGTTTTGACTGCTCAAAAATTCACCTGATTGACGAGATGTGAGTAAGCACGCATTGTCATGATGGAGAATCATTCGTCTTTGGGGGTTAGTTTTACGAATTTCTCTTCTTCTGGTGTACCACTCAGAATTGACCGTCCGACGTTGCTTAAGCGGAACAGTGGCCACATGACCTATTCGGCCGAAGAAACAGGCGACCATTTGCTTCGCTGTGCCTCTTCCACGAACAACTTTTGTTGGATTTCGCTCGTCTTGGAATACCCACACGGTCGATTACTCTTTTGTTTCCGGCTCATACGCACATATCCTTGATTCGTCACCTGTCACGATTTTATACACGTCTTTTAAAGCACCACGGTCGGACCTTTTAATCATTCCCTTACACCAATCGTCGCGAGCCTTTTTTCGAGCGATTGATAAATTATGGGGTATCCAACGAGAGCAAATTTTTTTTACAACTAAGTGTTCATGCAAAATCGAATATATTTAAGTGGAACTAATGTGCAAGTATGCCTCTATCTCACGATATGTCACATGACGATCTTGCATTATCAGTTCACGCGCTGCATCGAAGTTTTGTGGCACAACAACCGATTTTGGACGACCTTCACGGAATTCGTCGGCGTCCGAACTACGACCACGATTGAATTGACTATACCAGCGATATACTATCGTTTTTGATGCTGCTTTATCGCCAAGCAAAGAACTGAGTTCATCGACATATTCTTGTTGAGATAATCCACGTCGAAAGTTGTGAAAAATAATCCAACGAAAACGTTTTCTTGAAATTTCCATTTTTTGACCAAATTGAATTTTTTAACTCACTGTAAACCAACGGTTCCCAAATGGGAGTCCGCGAAGAGATCCGACAAAAAACATAAAACAAGTTATTTAAAAAAAGACAATTTTTTTTATAATTTTTAAATTATTTAACAAAATATTGATTTGAAAAATGTTTTTTCCTTATTCCTGCTTAAAATTGGCCATCATTTAAAGTAAGCAGGTGCTTTTATTAATTTTGCCCCATAATTTATAAAGTACCTCTCGCTCAACACTGGTTTGGGGGTCCGTGAGCTAGTAGAAATGTCTCAAGAGGTCCGTGAAGCAAAACTTAGTGGGAACCGCTGCTGTAAACAAAACAAATAGCACTTTTACATCAAAACATTGTGAGTACGTTTATGCTAAAAAATTTCAAATTTTATTATGGTGTTGCCAGATTTTAGCTATTGACATTAGTGTTGCCAGTTCCCGAAATATAAATAGTACCCCTCGTATCCGTAATTATCGCCAAAATATTTAATAGATTTGATGTATCGCGTTCTATGGTATTAAATTTTTTTTCATATTTTTGAAAATTTTGAACTCGTCAATTAGGGACATTAAGATGAAAACTTGTTTAACTTTTTTTTGATAGCATAATCTTCAAAAAGTTAGTCACATTGGTGGAGCGTTGAGGAGCTAGAAAATTTAAACGTTCTGCAATTTGAAGCACCGTACTACACAGTCAGAAAAATACAAACGGGAAAGCGATGGAAAGGCACTGTAACAGGTGGTGCAAGTAGTGGCAAAGGGTGTGCCCGAATCCCAAAACGATAACATCATTGGACAAAAGGACTGTCTGTTCAAAAAGCGCCGGGAAAACACCGAGGAAGCAAATTTTCAATGTTGGCAAAACGATGGCAAAACCAATAAATAAATCTTAAAGGAGCTTTTTCACAAACAAAAAGTTAATTGTAAACAACATGGTTGGCAGGCAATACCGCTAAAATACCATTATCGATTCAAAACCCTTTCAACTGACTACCGTTACCCCTAAAATTCCGTTACAGAAATAACCGGAATACCATTATTCTTAAAATACCGTTACCAAAATAACTGTAATACCGTTTTCCTTAAAATACCGATAGCGAAATAAGTGAAACACCGATACCATTAAAATACCGTTACCGAAATACATTAAATAGCGTTATCCTTAAAATACCGTTACTGTTATTTTAAATTCTCTGCTCTTAGCCATTGCGAGTGGTTATTGAGTATTTCATATAAATTAAGTCGATTAATTCGTTTTTACTTTAGTTTGGTTTTTGCAAAAAAAAATGCCGTATGCACCGAAATAACTGACTACTGTTACCCTTAAAATACCGTTAACCTTAAAATATCGTTACCGAAATAACCCAAATATCGTTATCTTTAAAACACTCCCTACGGGAAATTTTAACAAACTGTCACTGAACTGGCCCCTTTATATGAAATAGAGTGGTCACTTTTACATGACTTTGTCATAGGAGGGGGAAATTGATCCCTTGTGACATGTGGCAGGTTACTGAACTCTCATAAAAAACAAAGTTCAGGGTCCTGTCCTGGGATTTGTCTTGTGACATGTCACAAGGGGTCAATTTCCCCCTCCTATGACAACTCCATGTAAAAGTGACCACTCCTTTTTCCATTGTAAAAAAAGTATTTTATTTAAATTAGAAAAATCAAAACAAATTTCCTTACCTGCAACCGGATTTGAACTCGGAAGCTTCTGACTACAAACCTTTTATAAAAAAGTGTCATTAATTTCCGACCATATAGTACTGGATAACCACTTTTTGCAAACATTGGCATAGCACAAAATTCCAACCTTTTGCCAGTGGTTTTTTTAAAAACCACGGAAATTTTTGTAAATCAAATGCTGGCAAAATGTTTTTGCAAAAGTTGCCAGAGTCTCTCAAATAAGTTTTCTGCCAGTAATTTAATTTTAACATCAAGGTTACCCAGTGCTTTATATTTTATACCACTGGCAATTTCTGACTGGGTAATTACTTTTTCTATTATTTTCAAACAAAAAATAATTCGATGCCAATAATAACTTATATTATTTTTTTTAATCTGCTGAATATTAAAAACAATTGAAAATAAGTTAAAAAAGGACTACCCGCTTTCGAATTCGGTAAAAATAATAGATTTCGCATTTATTTTAAAATTAACTATTTTATAAAAACTGATTGTTTTTAACGGAAAATTTATCTTACTCATATGTCAAAAGTCCATATTTTGGGTATATTGTTTATTGAATGACTGATAGAAAAATTTTAAAATTATATTTTTTTGAAATTAATTAATTGAAACTATTGAAACAATTTTACTGGTTTATATTTAAAATAAATATTGAACTTTTACTGTCAAGTTATTCTGAGTGAATTCATAGGTATAATTCCATATACCTTCATATCTTATTTGATTCCAAAAATAGCATACATGGACTTATCTGATAGTTGTATTAAGAATCATAAATACCTGAGTAGAAACGTATGTATCAAACAATGCATAATTTTATATATCCATATATGTATGATTTTGTAGACCAGTGTATATAACCGGACATAATTATATATATGTATCCATATATAATTTTTTCTTTCTCAAAAAATTGTAATATGATGTAATATTTAGTTGCATCTTATTACATATCGATCAGTAAATAATTGTATATTGCATTTACAATTATATACGGATAGTCCAATTTTATATGACGTTATATAAATTTATTTAGTACATAATCCAAAAAAATATGTAAAACCTCTATTCAACTTTTTTTGAAATTTTATTTATTTTCGTTTGGCATTAGGAATTTTCACTATAATCTATTTTCCGTGCACAATTTTAAAAAGAAAGTAATAAATTGTAACATTTATTTTTTGTATTTGTGCAGTGATTGTTGTAAGGTTAAGTGAATTCTTAAATCATTTTGATGAAACTAATTATTTTTCCTTAAGCTCTTGAATTTCGTTAAATTTTAAAACTTCCTTTTCTAAAGAAAAGTCGAAATAAGTTACAAAATTTCAAACAATCGATTAATTTTTTTTTTTTTTTCAAATTTTCTTTAGATAAAAGGATTTATTCTTTTGGAGGTAATTTTATCAGAGGCTGTTAAAAATAAAATTTGCAATGGAAAGAAATTGTTAGAAAATTTATACAAACAGTTTAAGGCAACAGTAAAGGTGTTTGTGCTTTCCTGTAAAATGTCCTTTTGTCAAATTCCAAAAAAGTTTAATAGCTTTCATGAAGTTTTAGGTCTGACAAACTCTCAGGTAATTATTTCTGTAAACATTTAGAATTTCAATGAAATTTATAGTGCCTAAACCGGATACAACAATATTTGATTTTCTATATGTTTGTACCATTGCAGCTATAATTTTATACCACTATATAAAGTCTGATCAAATTATATCGCGCCATTATTCGAATATATTTATATCTGATATTATCAAATTACTTATAAAATTATATGGGCCCATTTCTCGGATATAATTGTATAAAGACTGATGTTAAATTACATATGACTGTATAAAGCCCCATATCAATTTTTTTATCGTATATGTACAAATAAAAATTACAAACTACTACTTCATTTTTTCAAATGATAGAAAAACATTAAAGCTACTATATTATACTTTATGTGCTATGGGATCTGATCTGCTATAATTTGATCCGAATAATGGATTCATCAAATTCGATCAGGTTATATATAATTCGATCAAATTTGATATAATGTGATCTATTTCCAGGAAGTAGTTTTGAGATCCGTACTAATATTTCTTTCTATAGATTGGAAAATTACACCTGATTTCCCTTTCACTAATATGTGATGCCAATTATATATAAAAGTAATAGATTTTTTTGTTTATTTCTACCATATATGTTTATTTATTATACCCTACACCACTATGTGGTCAGGGTGTTATAAGTTTGTGCTGATGTTTGTAACACAAAAAATATTGGTCGTAGACCCACCTTATAGTATACCGATCGGTTCAGAATTTTTTTTTATTTCGATTTAACGATGTCCGTCTGTCCGTCTGTCCGTCCGTCCGTCCATCTGTCTGTCCATGCAATTTTGTGCGCACTCTACAGGTGGCAAATATTAAGATATTTTGATGAAATTTGGTACACCGACCTATGTTGGCCCAAGGACGAACAAGTTTGATTTTGGTGAATATCGGTCCATGTTTAGACCTAGTGCCCATATAAGGGTCCTACCAAAATTATACTGTTTATACGCTGCAGGTCGTAAGTATTAAGATATTTTGATGAAATTTGGTACATAGACCTATGTTGGCCCAAAGCCTATTGATTTTGGTGAACATCGGTCCATGTTTAGAACTAGTGCCCATATAAGGGTCCTACCAAAATTATACTGTTTATACGCTGCAGGTCGTAAGTATTAAGATATTTTGATGAAATTTGGTACACAGACCTATATTGGCCCAATAACGCAGCCTATTGATTTTGGTGAACATCGGTCCATGTTTAGACATAGTGCCCATATAAGGGTCCTACCAAAATTATACTGTTTATACGCTGCAGGTCGCAAATATTAAGATATTTTGATGAAATTTGGTACATAGACCTATGTTGGCCCAAAGCCTATTGATTTTGGTGAACATCGGTCCATGTTTAGAACTAGTGCCCATATAAGGGTCCCCCAAAATTGGCTTGGTTACAAACTGCAGGTCGCAAATATTAAGATATTTTAATGAAATTTGGTGCGCTGACTCACATTATAGAAAATTTTGACACGCCCCATTTTAACCCATTCGAATTTCGGATCCAAACATTAGTTGGCTTTTACCCAGACTGGTGTAGGGTATTGTATAGTCGGCATGGCCGACTTTAACCTTTTTACTCGTTATATATAAAATTATTAAAATTATTTATTATACATATATAAAAGTGATACAATTTTTTGTTTAATTCTTCAATGTGTATAGTGTAAGGATCTGTTCATTTGATTTTAGTACATGTTTTGTATTTATATGGAATTATATGTGATCCCACACATAAATTACTCGTACACTCATAAAAAAAGCTGGTAGAAATAATTAAAAATTCTGCTAAATTAACAGGAAATAGTACCTGTATTTGCGCCAGCAGAATTTTCAATGAAGTTGAGAATTATCGTCTGATAAATTTAGGTAAGCTAAATTTTACACTTTGGGTCGAGACAAGCACATATTTAGGTATAGGAAGTATATGTGGCTTATAAAGATTGATAAGTTCACAGTATCGAATTTTTGTCAGGTTTTGCTCTATCTCGCTTAGTTTCTCAGATATAAGCCATTTTGTGATTTAGAATAAAAAAATTATTAAAATATAGCGCCATCAACAATTATTTTAATTTTTGCATTAAAAAATACAAAAATTGTTTTTTCGGACTTTCTATATTTTCATATATTTAGTTAGAATATTCTTCCACCTCAAGTCCAAATTCTAATATGATATTGTCATATTAGATTTTTATTTTGTTGTTTCAAAAAGGGGTTGATCATTTCTATATGATATTGATAGCAGAGACACAAAAATATAAACATTGGGAAATAATTGTGGTTTAAATTAGCTGAAAAATTCGTAAAATTAAGAAACATAAATTACTAAAAATTAGGATGCAAGTTAGTTCAAATACGGATGAAAGTAATTGTTATGCTAAATGGAATTTACAAAAATGTTAGTTAAATCCTAAATTTTAAGACAAAATAACAGAAAAATCAGTTCATTTGAGCCAGAACGCGTTTAACAGACTTTTGATGCTTTCTTTTTTTTTTTTTTTTGTTCTATTGCATCATATATATTTACATATAGTTATAAATTTAAATATATCTGATCGTATATGTAATCATACCAAATACACATGAGATAAGAAAGATTAACTAGTATATAACATATGATAAAATTTTATAAGATTATATATAGCACTACATTAGAAATTCTCATAAAAATAAATATGAGATATAAATATATATAGTTACATATAGCCAAATATATAAATATACACAATTATATCAAGCAATATATGAATATATATAAAGTTTTTCGTCGGATATTTCAAATATATATATCAAATGTATATTTTAGTTAAAGTCGACTTTAGTTAAAATATTGGGTGGCAGTATGCCTTGACTTGGTTTATTTATGGAGCATTCTGATTGGTTAATTTATTTTCAACCAATCAAAATGTTTAAAAATATAAATATTTTTATAGGGGTTTCATACACAAAATGAACAAAACCGTATGTTTAAAAATAAAGTCGACTTTAAATTTAAAATACTCTTTTATAGTAAGGGCCACATTTTTTAATTTTTAGTATCTTTGGATGTAAACATATCAAATTATTTTTCGCGACATCCCCATAAAAATCAATAAGAAATTTAATAATAAAAGTAACCAGTTACCACATATGTGGCAATTATTTTCTACACTGGGATGTTGTGTAATTTCATTTCCTCTTCCGTTTCAATGAGTTTTTGTAAACATATAAAAATCTAAGTACCCTCATGTAAATGTAAAATGTATTAAAGTCGACATATTTCAATGAAACTTTTCTTTAAATTCATGAATTCTTTCATAAAATTTCATGAAAATTTTAGTATATGACATGAGAAAGTGTAATAAAAAATAAAATTTTAATATTATTGGGAAGCTCTGTCAGCTCCCATATATTAAGGAGGGACATGACATTCGCGGCAGAGAAAACAGACCTTTTTTAAAAATTCATAATTTTTTTTGTTATTGTAGAGAATTGAAGAAATTACAAGAAAAAAAATTCAAAAAAATATAATTTTCACTCCAACGTGGTTTTATAGAGCTCCAAACTGGCGGCAGAGAAAAAAATGGGGCCTCGTGGTTGCAGCGCTAGGAGTCGCAAAAATTCTCCGATCTGGAAAAAAAATCTTAACAAAATTGGTTATTTTTAAATCTTAACAAAATTGGTTATCGTATGACACGAGCTTTTTTTTTAATTTTTTTTCAATTTTTGGTAATGTTCCAAATATGAAAGTGTGTTTTTTCGAAAAAAATATTGACTTTAAAAATTCATAAAAAATCGAAAAAAATTTAAAAAAAAGCTCGTGTCATACGATAGCGAATCGAGTTTAAAAAAATTCAAAAAAAAAATGAACCCGCTAGTGCACAACCAGTACGAAAACATAGTTTCGAGATAAACGAGTTCAAAGTTTGTGTATATACCAGCTTAAAAATGCGCTCTCACTAATCCGGCTGTAACTTTTGAACCCGTAGGAATTTTTACATGAAATTTTTTTTCTTAGAATCTTAAGAATATTTACTAAAATACAAAATTATAAAAAAAGTCGATTTCAAAAAACGGCCAATGTCATGTCCCCCCTTAAATGGGCTCTATAGATTTCATATTAAAACTATTTATACCCGAGTAAAAATACTTATATATTGTTATATATAATGTGATTGGGTTATATCTGACGTTGAATGGAGTCACATTAAGACATATATCATTATATACAACTACATTTGATATTATTTTTTTATTGAATTTTTTGTACGGTAATTGATGTTATTACATATCCATATATGACTCCATATATAACTACATAAGCCATATAAAACTAATCAAAATTTATGTAGTGACCGATATGATTATATATGGTTCGATACTAAGTTATATAACACTGTATGTATCGTCATACTAAAAATATATTCTTGTAATTTTATATAACTTTCTATATGATCTCATACAAATTAATATAAATTAAGAGTTAATTTCTCCACAGCTAAATAATTTTCACGTGATTTTTTTGCATATAAAATTATATTAAAAAATGATGCGTACGATTTAGAAGACAAAAGTATTAAAATTTTTATTTTATCAACAATTATTTTAATTTTTGCATTAAAAAATACAAAAATTGTTTTTTCGGACTTTCCATATTCTCATATATTTAGTTAGAATATTCCTCAACTTCAAGTCCAAATTCTAATATGATATTGTCATATTAGATTTTTATTTGTTGTTTTAAAAAGGGTTGATCATTTTCATGATAGACAATACAATTGTTTCGTAGACATCACTCTACTCTTCACAGTGTTGCCAACTCTTGAAGGCAGGAAAGCACCGTGAGCATTTTGAAAACGGGTAAAAAGGGTAAAAATTTATCCAAAATGGGGTAAAAAAGCACGATAATAATTTTTTTTTAAATTTAAGTCAAGATTTTAAAAACACATTTTAGCTTTGTAAAATCGTGTAAAAAGGTTCAAAAAATTACCAAAAAAGGGGTAAAAAAGCACCAAACTAATATTTCAAAATTTTGAAGTTTAAATATAACGAAGTTGTTATTTAAAATTGTACTACAAACATTGTGAAAAAATGTATTTTTTGTATATTTCGTATTATTTTTTCAATCTTGACAGAAAATTCAAGAAAAATTGAAAAAAGGAGAACAAATACCAAAAATATAAACTGTACAAAAAGCACTAAAAGCACTGCCAGAAATCTGAAAAAGCACTGTAAATACCCGCTTTTTATAAACGGGTATTTGTAAAAAATCACCGGGTACTGGAAGGAAAAAAGCACCAAAAAATACCCGAAAAGCACTGAAATGGCAACACTGACTCTTCAGTTGTCCGCTAAGAAAATGATAACTTTCATACTCAAACCGAGACATTACATAAGGTACAAAAAACCAACGGGATGAGAATTTTGTACTTTCGTATATGAACTGTCTGATTTGGTAAAACCAGTTATAAATCAACTCCTTTTTGAAAGCAACAATTACATAAAAGTACCCTTTGGGTACTATTTATATGTATGTCCGTTGTCAATACATTTTGTAAAAAACAACTAATTTTAAACTCAAAACAAAATAAATATTTGAATGAGATTTTAGCCGTGGTGTGCCTATTCCCAACAATTATTTTAATTTTTGCATTAAAAAATACAAAAATTGTTTTTTCGGACTTTCCATATTCTCATATATTTAGTTAGAATATTCCTCAACCTCAAGTCCAAATTCTAATATGATATTGTCATATTAGATTTTTATTTGTTGTTTCAAAAAGGGTTGATCATTTTCATGATAGACAATACAATTGTTTCGTAGACATCACTCTACTCTTCAGTTGTCCGCTAAGAAAATGATAACTTTCATACTCAAACCGAGACATTACATAAGGTACAAAAAACCAACGGGATGAGAATTTTGTACTTTCGTATATGAACTGTCTGATTTGGTAAAACCAGTTATAAATCAACTCCTTTTTTTGAAACAACAAATAAAAATCTAATATGACAATATCATATTAGAATTTGGACTTGAGGTTGAGGAATATTCTAACTAAATATATTTTTATTTTATGTTATAAAATTTGGGCCTTTACTTATAGTCTTGACTAGCCATGGATTTGAGCGAACATGAAACAAATCACACGTGAAACAACAACAAATTTTATTTGTTGTTTTTGTTTTGCATGTAATTCGTTTCATGTTCGCACAAATCCATGGCTAGTCAAGACTATAAGTTACAATTGTTCAAGCTATAGAAATTTCAATATCAATTTAATAGCCGGTATGCATAAAAAGTATACTTACTATTAGACAATGTTATATAAAATCAGATATTTTTATATCGAATTAGATGTAATTTGATTTCCTCGATATGGACAAATCTCGGATCAAACTGCATCAAATTATATCTAATTTGATATAATTAGACACAAGTAGATGACCCATTTTTCGGATCAAGTTGTATGTCGTTGTATATGGGGACTTATCAAATAAGATATAATTATATATGACACCATATTAAGATTTTTACCCGGGTAATGACGCTTTTATATACACACAAAAGTTATTTTGAAAAACTATATCTTCTTTTGCCTCCCAAACTCAATTATAAATATGATAATATTTGTTCTTTTTCATTTCTTTTCTACAATTTTATATCAACACATCTTTGCAATATTATTGTGCAAACGTGATCAAATTAAAATGTAAAAAAGAATTTAAATAAATATAAATCTATGTATATATTGTATTTGAGTTCAACCACGTCAATTCAACTTAAAAAATAGAGATTTTGGTTTGAACACCCTCTTTGATATTATAACTGTTTCTCATCGTTACCGTGGGCACCTCCGGTAACCAATATTTACCCGAAGCAACAATAATTTACACACAAGTGTGACAACCGAGTAAAAACATGGTAATTACAGGTCATTACCATACGGATTACCAAGTAATGATAAGTCATTGCCTTTTGCATTATTTTAAAATACCAAATAATGACAATAAGCTATAGAAGTACCTACTTATATATTCTTGCAAAGTAATCACTTACTGGTAATTTATTAAATAAGTACCGATTTTGTCTTTTTAATGTTATGATTTTATTTATTAATTTGTTTTGAACTAAACAGGAAATTTTCCGAGGTAAAAAATTATTTTGCCAATATGACCAGCTATTTCGCAATGTAGGGTAACCACTTATATCCTAACTTCTAAATAACCACTTATTCTATTTTTGTGAGTAACTACTTATTCTTTCACTAACCATGCTGGTAACTCATTATTCTCACTTTTTTTGTAAGCGCGATAGTAATGACCACCCATGAATTTTTGGACATCGCGAACAAAAGTAATGTAGTAATAGCCTGGTAACCAGTGAAACCCTTTGCGTGCTACTTGCTCGCTTAATTCCTTGGTAATGTCTGTTTTTGCTGGGAATAGAAACCTTTATAGGTAAAGTTGGGTACTTTTGGCCTTTCTAGTTCCAATTTGAATATTACTTCTCGAAAATCTAAAATTTTCAAGAAATTCTATGAAAACGACATGCAATATATGTACCACAAATTATACCAGATATGAAAAGTTCTGCAGTTACTACATGACAGTTATTTGTGTAGTAATACGATTGCAGTTATTTTAACTACAATTGCCGTTAATTTACTTAGAGAAAAATTTTTAAATGTTTTTGACAGTTATTTTTTTTTAAAAACCTCAAAAACTACTACATTGTAGTAACATTTATTTTATGCAGTTGTTTTGAATTTTGTTAGAAATACTTCAATTTTCAAGTATGTATGTGTGTACTAAGTACACAAAAATAAAATGGCGCTTGTTTAAAAATTTCTAGTAAAAGAATATGAAAAGAACATGTTTCCTCTTGTATCTTTAGTTATAAAACAACGCTAAAGAGTGAAGACGCGTAATAAGGAAAAATGTTATTTTATTAAATAATGGAAATAATAAGGTAAGTTTAATAATACAAAATTTATTTACGGGAATATTAAAATATATTGTATTTATTTTCTTTCAGCTCTTTATATATTCATCACTTTCTACCTGGAGAAAAAGGAAGCCAAACAATATTTCATCCCTCACAGACGGACATCTAGAACAATATCTTAATAGTGAACAATAAACGTAATAAGTGTAAATTTTGTTTTCTCAATTTTAAATTTATTTGAGAATAAAATTAAGTGTATTTACATAAATTTGTTTTTATTTAATCAATAAATTTTACAATAATATTTATTTATGTTATTTTAACTACATTTGCAGTTGTTTATACAGTTTTACAATATTTTGCATGTATGTTGTTTTAATTGCATTTGTAGTTGTAGTAAAACATTTGTCAGTTGATTTTTAACAGTTAAAAATAACTTCATATTGCAGTTGATTTAAATGCAAATGTAGTCTACACCTTTTTAACTTCAAATGCAATTATTTTAACTGTCATTTGAAGTTGATTTTACCTACATAATTCCCTGAGTGTAATTTGGGCAATATGGCCGTCAGAAAATGAGCAAAATAAAACGCAAAAATTTAAGAAAAACACAAAAGATAAAGCACAATAATCTAAAAAGAGACAGATATATACAAAAAATGCGCAATACAAAATGTATGGAGATTTTATATTGTTATCTCCCTCTTGACTTGACTTCCATGTAAACAAAACCATACAGTTCGAGAATACTTTTTTGACACCTGTCATTAGTTTCAGATCTGGTATTAATCTGTGTTATGTACCTTACGCTCTTGCTGACAAAAATCATAAAGAAATTTATCTGAAAGTAGATCTTCGAAAATATTTAAATTATTATTTTAGGTTTATAAATCATACATTAAATTGTAATTGATTGGTAACACATAATTTTATTTTTTAACATAATGCTGAAGGTAATGATTTATCATTACATCGTAATGCATGTACACTAGGGGTATAATTTTTTTTTTGGGTACAAGCTCCCAAAGCAAATCCTAGTAGATAATTTTGTCCTGATAATAAAAACAGCTTTTTTAAATCAATTTGGTAAAAAATACTCCCGCACCGAAAGTGACTTCTAAACTGCTTTAAATTTTTTTATTTTTGTTAAAAAAAATGTTCTTGTCAAAATGTTGGGAAATGAATTTTACTGATGTTTGTATTAGAAAATTAGAAAAAGCTCACTAATTTTGAGTAAAATGTTACTTTTGAGCGATCGCAAGTTAAATCGTTCTTCTTAATATTTTTTCATGATCTACTTGATTTTGCCTGGGAGAAATGATATTTTGCCAAAATTGCAAAAAGTTATATCCCTACACTCAAAAAAATAAGTAAGTAGAAAGATTAGTAAAACGTCTTGTATATCAAGTTTACTAGTTTTCTGCAATTTACGGAATTTCAGCAAAAGTTTTAGTTATATTATTTTAGCACCAAGCTAATTTTGCTGATAACCGCTATTATAGCGTGGACGACAACCAGATAGAGAAGATGTAGATATCGCAGCTTGTCTGGATGTAGTACAGACAAAGGAAATGATAACTGAAAAATCAACTCTACACTCATAAAAAAAGTTAGTACAAAGTCTGTTAAACGCGTTCTGATTAAATTCAACTAATTTTTCTTTTATTTGCTCTAAAAAATTCCGTACAAATAGCTCGAAATTCTGCTAAAATAACAGGAAATAGTACATGTATTTGCGCCAGCACAATTTTGACCTATTTGTACGCACTTTTTTATGAGTGTACACAATTTCTATATTTAACTTTTCAGCAAATAAATTAACTAAAGTAAAATTTCTCTACAAATTTTTTGAATTTTTTTCAGTCTACTAATATTCAGCAAAAAGTTTAGTGATTTTAGCAAGGATTTTTTTCATTTGCAATCGACTTAGTGTTAGTGTTAACTTTTGCTAAGATTACTATTTTTTGTGGTAAAAATCAGCTCGCTGATTTTCAGCAAACATTTTTACTGAAATTACCAACTTTTTTGCAAGCACGCTCCCGACTAAAAATTTGCTGAACAAGCAACATTTTTTGCTGACTTTACTGACTTTTTTTGAGTGTAATATACACCAATTTTAAAAATTCTGTAAAGATTTTAGTTAAAACTACTAAAAATTAGTTAAAAATTATGTTGCAGAAAAAACTGCTGAAATTAGCAGATTATTTTTGCTATATTTTAGTAAGAAAGAACAGCAAAAATAAAACTATGCAATATAAAGAACTTTACTCGTAGTTATATTTGAGTTAAATTTGTTAATAGAAAATAACAACTTAACCTGGTAAAAACAGCAACAAATTTTGCTAAATAATTAGTAGCCTAAAGAATCAAAAAAAATAAAATTTTCAAAGTTCTTCCGATTTTTCGATTTTTTTTTTCAATGCAAATAATAATTGAGCCTTTTGAAAACAGCAGTTTATAATTTTCTTAGCAAATATTTCCGCTGATTTTAGCAGTATAGAATGCTATTTGCATTCAACTAAATTTAGCTTAAAAATAACAAAAATTTTGTAGATATAACAGTTTGTTTTTGCTATTTTTAGTCTACTAATATTTAGCAAAATTTTCTGCAGACTTTACAGTACAATTTGCCATTTTCAATTAACTAAAAGTTAATTAAATATAACTAAAATTCTGTAACTTTAAAAGTTTTATTTTTTCTTTTCTTATTTTACTAGTATTTAGCAAAAAAAAATCTACTAATTTCAGCAGTTTTTTCTGCAACATCATTTTTAACTAATTTTTAGTTGCTTTTTCTTACATTTTTACAGATTTATTTGTATGAGTGTATACATCACACCCATTACCACAGTTTTGCTGGGGAGTCTTAATTTTGAAACTAGAAAGTGCACACTCAAAAAATTTTGTCGGTAGAATCTACTGTAAATGACAGTTAAAGTTATATGCAGACCTTTAAAAAAATAAGTCAATCATCAGTAATAATTCAATTTTTAAAACACAATCAATCGAATTTACTATATCTGAATTTAGTATGTCATTCGCGTAAACTGTCATTTTATTTTTTGATTCGCAAATTAAAATTCGATTTTAATGATTCGCGAATCAATTTTAGTATTTAATATATCTGTAATAAATAAATAAACCTTTATTGAATACACTAATTTGACAATCATTATACCATACACCACTATGTGGTCAGGGTATTATTTTAAGTACAAAATTAAATGTATTCCTAATAAACCAGTGTTTTAATTTGTAATGGATCTTGATTCATGAATCAAAAAATATGCAAATAATTCAGTTGAATTATCTTAATATTTTTTTGATATGCGAATTTATAACTCATCTTTGAAAATAATTATTTTTGAATCAAAGCTCTGGGTGTATGCATTTAAAGGAACATAGGTATTTACTTTTAAAATAATTAAAAATTTAGTTATATTTAATTGTTGAAAAATTAACCAAAAATGCCTTGAAAATAACTAAAAATATCTTAGAATTAATTGACAAATTTTTACTATGAAAATTTTAAAAGAACTGACAAAATGGTAAAAACTACTGTCATTGCAGTAAATTTTTTTTGTGCTATAAAACTATATTTTATAAAAAAAAAAATATTTTTTCACTCGATTATAAAATGTGTAATTGCTTCGTCGTGCTTGAAATTTGAAGTAAAAATTCAAAATGGTCATCCAGTTATTATTTACCTTTTTATGTATTGGAGATACAATGACGGAATGTACAGTACGTAATTAGCATTTGTCGTAAATTTGACTTTAAAAATCATGCTATTTTACAACGATAGCACGTTAGAACTTAAACTGTGATTACCCTCAATATATTTTTCTGATTTGAGTTTGCAAACTAAGAACTTATCAATATTAACAAATATAAACTTAACAAGAATTTTAAAAAACTCAACGAAATTATTTATTTTTTGAATAACTAACAAAAATAACTATTTTCTGTAAACATACTGTTTTGTTAGTTTTTTATTATGATATTAAAAATTTCTGCTTTAAACAACTGTGACGAAATTACAGTAGGTACTTTTTGTTTGTTGTTGTCTTAAATAACTCTCATAATATTTGTTTTGTATTTGTCCATAGAAAATCAACTGTAATTACAGTTAAAAACAACAACTACTGATTACTACAAAAACAACTGTCATGTAGTAACTGTCAAACTTTTTTGAATGCAGTGGTCTGAAATTTAGTGAGAGTATTTGTTTTGATAAAAGTAACATTTATACAATTTTCATAAAATTCGGAAAAGGTGGAAGACATCCGTTGGTTAATTTCACACGGATTACCCCATTTGCTTGTATATGTGACTGTTACATACAATTCCTTGTGTCTATTAAGGCTTATGATGACATTCTGCTCTTTATCCCTCATAGTATATTATAATGATATGCAAATGGAATCATGCTCTTTATATGATTGTAAGTATGTTTTTTAATGTATTTACTTACATACATACATACATATACACATATGATTGTTATTAAATGTAATGTTGTGCAATTTACAAGTCCATTACATTACAATAATATTCATTATTTTTATGATTATTATTTCTTTTAATATTCAAATTGGATATTGTATGCAAAAAGAAAATACATTGTATGGAAAATTTAAATTTGATTTATTTGAATAAAAACAAATTATTTATTTTAACTATACATATTATTATATAATTCAAAACTAAAATAGTTGTAGTAACCGCCAAAATTCGATTGGCAACATAAATATTCGTTAATCACAGCTGCTTTCTAGGTCTACGAAATATAAAGCCTCATTGATACTGAACCCAAAACTAGAAGTTTTGGTTTTTTAAAGTTTTCGATTTGAAATTTGTATGGGATTTGACAATCGAAAACGAAATAAATTTGAAAACTACTAGTTTTGGGTTCAGTATGAATGAGGTATTAAGTAATTTAAGATAGTTGGGAGCGATATGGTTCCAAAGAAATTTTAACTGAAATCAAGTACTATCTACTGAAAATGACAGCTAAAACAAAGGTATATGCAGTTTAAAAGCCGACAGAGGTATTTTATCTTTAAAAACAGCTAACAAAAGCATTAAAATTATCTAACAATCTCGTTAAAATTGTAAACAAGTTGTTACTACAAAATTTTCAAAACAACTGACAAAATGAGTAAAAACTGCTCTTACTTTACAGTTAATTTTTTTGATATTATATAATAATATATTTTATTACAAAATATGAAAAACAAAATTTTTTCTTTCGATTATCACAAACAATTTTTAATTACTTCATGCTACTTAAATTTTAAAGACAAAATTTCAAACGGTTTTCCATACAGATAAAAATATCACCAAATATTAAGTGAAGAAAATAATTTTTGAAATTCAGTAATTGAAATAAATTTTAAAATCAAGTAACAAACTTGTTGGTTGTATTTAAAAAATCATTTAAATATAAGCTCAACTTCAATTAAAAGATTAATTGTATTTACAAAAAGTTTAATTGTATTTACAAACTATTTTTATCTCTGCAGATACTACATTTTTATGCATTGGAGACACAATACAAGTTTTGGATTTTTATTTGCAAGCTAAGAATATATCAATAATAACAAATATAAACTTAAAAATAATTTCCAAAAATTCAACGAAATTTTTTATATCTTACATAACTAACAAAAATAACTGTAAAAATACTGTTTTCGTTGTTGTTTATTATGACATTAAAAATAAGTACTTTAAACAACTGTTAGTTATTTTCTTAAATAACTGTTATTTATTTTATTTATTTATTTTGTAGAATTGCTCCATACACAAGACTAAAAGTCTTATTTTGCAGTATGGAACTGAGGATAGGTAAATTTATGAAAATCATTAATCAATTAATAAGTTAATAACTAATTAAAAATTTTTATATAAAATACAAAAAACAATTAAACAATTACAATTAAACAATAAATATAAATATAAAAAAAAAATCAATTTAAATAATTAAGTCATATCATATCAAATAATTATTTTTTCAAATTGTTATAGTAGTTGTTTTGTATTTTTCCGAAGAAATTGCATTTAAAAACAAAAACTATTGATTACTACTGTCATTCCTTAATTCGGTTTTAATATCTGATTCAACGTTGTACGAGTCAAATCGCGAAACTCAATGTTATTATTGAATTCTTTACTAAATACTTTATTCAATCAATACATCCAAAAAAGTTTTACAGTTACTAAATGATAGTTGCTTGTTCAGTAATCAGCAGTTGTTGTTTTTAACTGTAATTACAGTTTCTGTAGAATTTAACATGAAGATGTCATAGGATTGGGGCTTACTTGGGAATTTTCCATTGGCATTACTTAATATCAATGCCAAAGCCAAAACAAAATTAATTACAATTCAATGCCAATGAAATTTTTTACAATTGGCATTGATTTAATCAATATATCAAAGCAACCAATTATAATTGAAGAAAAAGCATTGTAACTAAAAAGGGAAAATTAAGGAAAGAATGTAAAACTTTAGATCTATAAACATAAATATTCGCTATTTTATCAAGTTGCATCAAATATACGCTGTTCACTCTTCTTTGAACACTGGTTAGTCTAAATGGAATAGCCTGCAGTAATCTAAACTTGACAAAACAGATAAGAAGTACCAGAATTTTTATTTTTTCCTTAATTTGTTGATTTATCAAAACAAAACGTTTTTGAAAACAAATGCTTTTTCATCAAATACATTGCTCAACTGTAAGGCCAAAAAATTTCATTAGCATTGATCAATTGCAATGCCAATGAAATTCTCAATTAATTGGCCCATTGAATTAACTAGCTCCAATTATGGCATGTGGGCAATTGTAGCCATACACCCACTTTGGTACTGGGTGTAGATGTGGTTTGAAAATTAATATTTAAGGACGAAAAGTAGGGTGCAAAGCTTGTACTCTCAAAAAAGTTTGACAGTTACTACATGACAGTTGTTTGTGTAGTAATCAGAAATTGTTGTTTTTAACAATAATTGCAGTTGTTTTTCTATGGAAAAATACAAATCAACTTTTATGACGGTTATTTAAGAAAACAAATAACGGAAATGACTGTAATTTCGTAACAGTTGTTTAAATCAGTTATTTGTAATATCATAATAAACAACTACCAAAACAGTATTTTTACAGTAAACAGTTGTTTTTGTTAGTTACTAAAAAAATTAAAAATTTCGTTGTTTTTTTGAATTTTAAAAATTCTTGTTTAGTATATATTTGTTTTTATTGATATATTCCTAGTTTACAAAAAAAAATTAATTATACAAAAACAGTAGCTTTCACTGATTTTGTCAGTTGTTTTAAAAAAATTTTGTAGTAAAAATTTGTCATTTAATTTTACGGCATTGATAGTTATTTTTAATGCGTTTGTTAGTTATTTTTCAATAGTTAAAAATAACAAAAGTTTTAGTTATTTTCAAGGTATATACCTTTGTCGCCTTTTTAACTGCATAAATGTACCTTTGGTTTAACTGTCATTTTCAGTAGATTCTACCGACAAACTTTTGTGAGTGTACTAATGCGACATTCGCGGAACCAGTTCTGAAGTGGCTCTTTGGAAATAGAACTTTACAAGTTTTATACACATATGTAAATAAAAAACAAAGATTTTTTCTTTGATTCATAAATAAATTCATAAAATATACTTTCATAATATGAAAAAATAACTGCAAAAACAGTAGTTTTTACTAGAGGGCTGAATGAATGTTTTACAAAACATTCTATTGCATGTGCTGATGCCAGATTTGATGATTTTTAGTACTAAATATAAAAAAATTTACAATTTTGCTTAATTGCACTTATTTACTGGATATTAAAATTTAGATCATTACAAAAAATAATAAAAAAACGAGTAAATAGGCTAAAGTTGGGCATGCCGACTATGCAATACCCTACAACAGTCTGGTTAAAAGCCAACTAATGTTTTGATCCGAAATTCGAATGGGTTAAAATGGGACTTGTGTCAAAATTTTCTATAAAATAATAAAAGAAGAGAAAATTGTAAATAAAGGACCGATCCTATTTAGAATCAATAGGCTTTTTCCTTGGGACCATGTGAGTCAGCGAACCAAAATTCATTAAAATATCTTAATATTTGCGACCTGCAGCGTGTAACCAAGCCAATTTTGGGGGACCCTTATATGGGCACTAGGTCTAAACATGGACCGATTTTAACCAAAATCAATAGGCTTCGTCCTTGGGCCGACATACACATATGGTCATTAAAAAAGGTACCATCTACATAAGTATAAAAAATGCATATTTTTCGATTTCTTCTTTTATAAAATTCAGCTGCATTAATTTTTTTTATTAGCCATAAAAACAAAGAATATAAATAATAATTAAAATATAATATTAAACTATAAATATTAAAAGTACGAACAAAACGTTGAAATTCACCTGGGCATTAAAATAGGTACGAAGAGAATAAGAAAGAAAATACAACGAAAGGGGAGTCAAGCTAACATAAAAAATATTAAGGCAAAAAGATCATATTAAAATCCACTATGTCCACCATTATTTTCGATAATTTTTCTTATTATTTAGGGCATGAAAGAGATAACCCTACGGAAGTTTTCTAAGGGGGTGTTATATCACATATCCTGAACTTTTTGCCACAACTCAGCGTTTTTTTTAATATTTTATTTTCCTAGTATATTTTTTAGATCTCCCCAAAGATTTTCTATTGGGTTAAGATCGGGTGATTGTTATGGCCAATCCATAACACTGACTTTGTTTTCTTGAAACCATCCTTTTACAAGCTCAGAGGAGTGTTTAGGGTCGTTATTTTGTTGAAAACACCACCGCAGTGGCATTTCCGCCTCTGCAAAAGGTAATATAACTTCTTCAAGAATATCCTTGTATACTTCTTTGGTCATGGTTTCTCTAATGAGGTAGAAAGGGCCTACTCCATTCCGAGAAAGACAGCCTCAAACCATTATATTTGCCAGTCTATGTTTAGTAGTTTTTTTTTTCGTGTAACGGGGATTAAATTCTTGACCCATAAGTCATCTAACATTTCGTCCAGCATAAATTAAGTTTAGTTGCATCGCTGCAATGAATATTAGGCCACTTTTTTACACCATCTGGGCCATACCATGTCTTATGGTTGTATGCAAACTGCTTCCTCTTCTGTATGTTTGCCTTTCGAAGCAATAGAACTTTGCGATCTATTCGTCCCAGAAGATTCATGTCACACAGTCGACGCCGTACAGATCTTGGTGACATTTAATTATTAAATTCTGCTGCAATCGTCTTTGAGGACTTAAAAGGATCTCGCTTTGCCAGCATTGCTATACGTCATACATGGGAATTTTTCATTACCATTGAATTTTCATTACCATTAGTTCATACTAATGACAATGAAAAAAATTCCATTACCATTTAATGGTAATGAAATATTTTTCATTAGAAAAATCATTACTAATGGCAATGAAATTACACTAATGTATAAAAAAACTCATTACAATTGATTAAAAACCATTTGTTTACAAAAAATTCAGACAAATGAAAACGAACAACTGGTTTGGCCAGGGAAGTTATAAAACATAATTTATTAAGGATGATCCATTTAATTCCGTTAAACTTTACCTGGATACAAATAACAACGGAATGGAAAGTAATATTTAATTTCAAATGAGGATGAGCCTGAATGAGCATATTCCATCTTCGATTTCAGCGAGTTTTACTCCATTTTTACGTTTTTCTGTCAATGGCAATTATTTTTTTTAATTTATTCATTATCAATGGTAATGAAATTTAAAATCATTTTCATTAATAAATTTTAGAATCATTACCATTAATTATAAAAATGGTAATGAAAATAATTTCATTACAATTGATATCAATGTAATGGTAATGAAATCATCAATTAATTAGTCCATCTAATTAATTAGTCCCATGTATGCTATACATATAGGCGTCCGTAATCGAACTAGTTTTTCTCACGCCACCATGTCTTTCTATTACTTTATGGGGCTTCAGGGCATTTACAACAAAAGTTTTAGATCGTCCCAGTGTTTCAGCTATAAATTTATAAGATTATTTCTGTACTCGAAGTTTTTGAACAAGTCTCCGCTCTTCCACTGTACAATGCTGAGCTTGGCACATCTATCAGTTATATTAATATTAGTTTTTAATTTTTGTTAGATTGGAACTTCATAACATAAACTCTAAGACCCTTTTCTTGCCTTTAAATCTGACAAACGGTAGATAAAATCGCAAAGTACCTATTTCTATGGCCACAATAATGTGCTATTATTTTATAAAAATCGGCCTGAGCAATTAAAATAACGAAATTTTATATGTCAAAAGAAAACAATTTTGACAATTAAAACAAATTATACAATGAACAATATTAATCAAATTTTCGAAACCGCAGTGGATGTTCTCATAGGTATTGTGGGGTATCTATTTCAATGACCACCAAGGTTGCCATTTTAGCTATTTTCCGGCTAGATCTAGCGATTTTTTTCATCTAGCTATAAAAAAATCGCTAGATTACATCTAGCCGGAAGATTTAGCCATTAAATTTTCTTCCTAGCTATTTTTAGCCATTTTTTTAACTTGGAGTTTTTTATAGCCCACTAAGCCATTTTGCAGATTTTTTTTTCAACAAGTCATAAAAAACTATTTAGGTTGCATCTAGGCAGAGCTTTGAAGAATTAATTCCTTTTGGAATGAATTCACTACCAATCGAATTCAATTTTTTCTAGAATTGAATTAATTCCTTTATTTAAAAATTTTATTTGTACATTATTGTTTTCTTCTACTGAATGGCAGAAAACAGGCTTTGAATTCAGTGAACTTATTTTTTTTTCAATTCAGTGAACTTATTTTATTTTTTTTTTTTCAATTCAGTGAACTTATTATTTTTTTTTTTAATTCACTAAACTTAATTTTATTTTTTTTAATTCACTGAACGAAAATGAAATTGAACGAATTCAGTAGTGAATTAATTCAGTAAGGAATTAATTAACTTTTTTTCCGTTCGATTTATAAAATTTAACGTGTTCACCAGTGAATTAATTCATTTGATTTAATAAAAAGAACTGTTTTTTTATTTCAAACTACGTTTACTACAGAATACATATTTTTGGTTCATTTTTTTAGTTTTATTTTTAAACAAAAAAAATTGACTAGAAAATTTGACTGTTACGAAATATACGTATTTTTATTTAGTAAAATTTTTAAATAACTTGTGAAAAAAGTTAAAAATAATTTTTGTTCTACGAACAACTGTTATTACTTTTAAAAACAATTGAACGGAAAAACTACAGAAACAACTAACAAAAAGTGACTGTAATTATTCTGTGAGTGTATGATTAATGTTTGATAGAATTGTTTATTTCAAATTAAAATCAAATACACAAAAAAAATCGGTGCCAATTATTTACGAGTACTTCATCTAATGAAATATTTTCGCATAAATCATTCAAAACATGAGATAGAAAAAACTAGGCAGAGATTGCTCCTAATTACTTGGAACATATTTTTTTTGTGTGTATATACGACAAAATTGAAGAGATGATAAAGGAAACATGAATGAATTTTCAATTGGAAGTCTATAGATTATTCAAATATATATTCCAAAAAATTTTTAACCTTAAACGACAACTTCTTCCGTAATTTTTTCCATTGTTATTTGACCAAAGACTTTTTTTAAAGGAAATGAAAATTGGGTAATTTTTAAGAAACAGACTACCTTAAACTATTACATTTTTAAATAAATAACAAACTTTTTTGCATTTTTTTTTAAATTTAGCGATTTCTAGCGATTTTTATTTTGTAATCTAGCTATTTTTTATGTCCTAGAGTTGGCAACCTTGATGACCACAGTGTAAGTCGGTGTACCAAGTTTCATCAAAATATCTTAATATTTGCGACCTGTAGAGTGCGCACAAGAATGCATGGACAGACAGACGGACGGACAGACGGACGCCGTTAAATCGAAATAAAACGTGATTCTGAGTCGATCGGTATACTATAAGGTGGGTCTAGGTCCAATATTTTTTGGTGTTACAAACATCAGCACAAACATATTATACACTGACCACGTAGTGGTGTAGGGTATAATAAAACATAAAACAAAAAATAAATATTTGTGTGTTGTATAAGAAAATGTTTTGTGAATATTTTGCAAAACATTCATACTGGCCTCAAGTTTTTATCTATTTTGTCAGTTGTTTTTTTAATTTTTATAGTGAAAAGTTTTCAGTTAATTTTACGACATTGTTGGTTATTTTTTATGCATTTGTTAGCTATTTTTCAACCATTAAAAATAACTAAGTTTTTACTTATTTTAAAGGCAAATACTGAGTATATCTTTGTTTTAATTGTCATTTTCATTAGATTCTACCGACAAACTTTTTGAGTGCATAAATATTTAACTATGATTTTTTTCTCGGTGTAAACTAAAAATGGTTGGTTAAACATGGCCTCAAGTACTTACCAGCGTATTTACTTGCTTCATTACTTTTGTTCGCGATGTCCTAAAATTAGTGTTTCCAATTATTCGACATAGGCGGTTAATCGGTTAATGCATTATTCGAAAAATAACTAAAATTTATTAACCGGTTATTCGGGTCGGTTAATCGAGAAAATTGGCGGTTAATCGATTAATCGTTTAATGCAAAATTAATGTATTTCCTTAACTTTTTATCAATTAAAACACACTTTTCATTAAATATTAACGTTACATACATATAAACACGATGTATTTAATAAAAAAGTTTTCATATTCTAAGGTTGAAAAGTTTCGGAATCTGAGATTTTTTAAAAAAGGTCTGTAAAAATGTTGCTAAATCTACTAAAATTTCGTTAAAGATGGCAGAAAGAACTGCTGAAACTAGCAAAATATTAGTAAGCTAAGAACAGCAAACCTAAAACTGTAACATATCGATTACTTAACGTAAATTTTTTGTTCAGAAAAAATTTTTTAATATTGCATTTAAAGAAATGCTATACCTAAAGTTTTTTTAAAATTTAATAAGATTTTTCCTACACCTATAAAATTTTCATTAAGGCATCGCTAAAAAAATTTGAGTTCTCTTAGAGATTAATTTCAGTTAATTGAGAATACCAGTTTACTTTGTTGTACCTATTCTTTTTCGTTACTAAGGGACATTAACAGTAAAAAACAACCTAAAGTTTGAGCGAACTTACTCTGATAGAATTTTATCGGATCATATTTTAAACAAAATTTTCAATAAGCTAATGAAGTTTTCTTCACAAAGTAAATGCCAAATTTATTAAATTTTATGAAAAAGCTTCATAATTTTTATGAATCTCTTTTTAATAAAACTTTTTTGCGTGTATGACATTTTTAATAAATAATATGAAAGTTTCATAAAATTTTATGAAAAATTGCATTAATTCTATTAAAAGTTTCAATAGACGAATTCCAGTGAAACTTAATTGAATCAGTGTATAAATTCATCAATAGCAAATAGACAATTCTCTGAGTGTGCTGATACAGAAGTCAAATTCTATATAAATTAAAATTTTTTAATTATAATTTTTTGTTAACTTGAGGTTATTTGTTTTAATTCGAATTTAAACTCATTGACCAATGGTATTGCAGTGTTCTCGGTGATAATGCAGTATTTCTTACAAACAGGTGAATTTATATTACAATGTTGATTTCCATGCATTCAACGAAAATTCACCACTGCCACCGATAACAGGGGCCAAATAGTACTTTTTATGCCATTAAAAAGTACCATGTGAGTGGCGCCAACAACCCAAATGACAATAAAATGTGCTGAACTCTGATAAAAAGCGCTAAAAACGATAAAAATCGATTTTTATCGTTTTAGCGCTATTTTTGTTTGAAAATTTGCGTTTTTTTTTCTTGATTGCTTGTTTGAACAGTAAATGGAATTGGTATCAAGCAGTCAGCAAAATACTCCGAAATTGTGGTACTTTTTATGCAATTCTGATACTTTTTTACAAAAGCCGGTAAAATGTACTGGATTACTGCAAGGTAGAGTTGTGAAATTTCGGTATTTTTTGAGTACTCAATACTACTCAATACTTTTCAATTGAGTACTCGATATTACTCAATACTTTTAACGGTTTTTTTAATTTAAAAATAAAAATGTTATGAACTCGTATTTATTAGGAAAAATTATCACAATTCACATACACGTGTTAAATAACTATTGTTATTTACATTTAAATTAATTTAAAACATTTTAAATAAATTAATTAAATAATTTTTCCCAAAACTTCGTTACAAATTTCTTTGCTTCACAAATAGAGTTGTATTTTCAGAGCTGTATTTTTAGAGTACTATTTTTAGAGTTGTATTTTTATACGAAAAATACACATTTCTACGGAAAATTGCATCTTTAAAAGTATTGAGTAGTACCGTTTTAGTATTGAGTACTCAAAAAAACAGTCAGTATTGAGTACTCAGTACCGGAATACTCAATACTTTTACAACTCTACTGCAAGGCCTCCTTGGATCATTCATGGGACTAATTAATTAGGTGGACTAATTAATTCATGATTGCATTACCATTGCATTGATATCAATTGCAATCAAATTATTTTCATTACCATTTTTTTAATTAATGGTAATGATTCAAAAATTTAATTTCATTGATTATAGACAATGATTTTAAATTTCATTACCATTGATAATGAATAAATTAAAAAAAATAATTTCCATTGACAGAAAAACGTAAAAATGGAGGGCTCATGCTCATTTGAAATTAAATATTACTTTCCATCCCTTTGTTATTTGTATCCAGGTAAAGTTTAACGGAATTAAATGGATCCTCCTTAAAAAATTATGTTTTATAACTTCCCCGGCCAAACCCGTTATTCGATTTCATTTGTCTGAATTTTTTTGTAAACAAATGGTTTTTAATCAATTGTAATTAGTTTTTTTATACATTAATGTAATTTCATTACCATTAGTAATGATTTTTCTAATGAAAAATATTTCATTACCATTAAATGTTAATGGAATTTTTTTCATTGTCATTAGTATGAACTAATGGTAACGAAAATTCAATGGTAATGAAAAATTCCCATGTATGGGTTAAGTGCTATAGGAACACCGAAGGAAGACGTTGCGATATGTATGAGGGATAGAAAAAACTCATACATATTAATATTTTTCATAATTTGATAATGCCTTGGTTGGGAATCGAACCGCGACCTCATGTGTAACAATCCAACGCGCTAACCATTACACCACAGCGCTCACACATTGCTTATAATCTGCGAAGATTATAAAACTAAGTTATTGTTAAAAATAACTATTACCGTTGGCTACACAAATGACCTACATGTAGATACTGTAAAAATATTCTGAATGTATGTGAAATAAATGAATAATAACTACATGTGTTTTAAGCAAATAATATAACTATGGAAGAAGTTACTCCCAATAATGTGAAAATATGGAAAATTCTGAAAATAGTAAATATTCACTATATTCAATTTAAAAATGTTTGAAAGATGCTACAAATTTCATTTAAAAATATCAGTTTTTAAGTAAAAATATAATTTAACGGGGAAATTTTTAATGCTTATATAAGATGAGGTAAATAATAAAAAATTTTTAACAAAAACATGATCAATTTTGATAATTTCTCTATATCTTGTAGGAGTTAAGTTTCAGTATTTTTTCTACAATACTTGAAACTAAGCTTTTTGTCTTACCATACAAATTTTAGCTTCTCACATGGAACATGCATGCCTATTGTTGTTCTAGACTCCGTTATGTATTCCATTGATTTGGAATGCGTTAATACATATTTGTTTTTTTCTTTTGACTTTTATATTTTTGAAAAGTAATAAAAAATATTGTAAAATTATTTAAAATATCATTTACAGGGTATATTGAAAGTAACTTTTTTGGTTCAATACTTAGTTGTTAACGATTAATTATAGTTATTTCAAAACGAATCCAATTCAACTACACTAAGAGAATTATGTACGTAAAATTAACTGCTATTGCAGTAGAAAAGTGTACAGTGCAAATGTTATTCAAATTAACTGATATTGCAGTTATTTTAACTACAATTTCAATTAAAAATTAAAAATGCAGTTAATTTTACCAATATAATTTTCTGAGTGTACGTAATTTCTTTAATATGTGACTGGAAAATTTTAAGGGTCTAGAATTTGTTTTCACGATGATAAATTTTTTAAACAGTGGCATTTTGAGTTTTTCTTGATTTTGTCTTTCTTAATAAAAACTTGTTCACTTTTACAATTTAAACTACAATTTTAGTCAAAATCCGCCTTTACCGCATCACTGATTGCTTATTTAGAGTAGAAAGGCAAAGTTCGAACCTACCAACCAAATTCCATATATTTTGTATGAAACGCAAAGAATAGAATATATTCTATGTTCATGACGAAAATGTCAAAGCACTTTTATTTTAAAATAACTAAATAAATTATTTTGAATAAAATTTTCAATATAAATATTTTTAAAGTTGGTCTTTTCAATTGTACATTCTAAATAATTAGTCTGTAAATTAGCACAAATTGTTTCAGTCAACGCTTTCTGTACGATGATCGACTATTATTGTCCACTTTACAAAGTTTAATTACTACCATATTTCACATAAAGTTTGGATAATATTAACAGTTTTGGCTAAGACCAATTTCCATCGCATAGTTTAGCTTTTTTGTAAATATCATCGGCAAAACGATAGCGATTTAGTTCTGGTTTTAATAACAATAATATAGTTTTCGCTACGGAATCGGCCTCCAAATTTCAGGGCCAAAAACCAAATGTGTTGAATTTAACAATATTTAAGTTTAAAATAAGTACACTCAAAAAAGTTTGACAGTTACTACATGACAGTTTGTGTATTTATCAGTAGTTGTTATTTTTAACTGTATTTACAGTTGTTTTTCTATGGAAAATACAAAACTACTGTTATGACAATTATTTAACAAAATAACTAACGAAAATAATTGTAATTTCGTAACAGTTATTAAAGCAGTTATTTTTAATATCATAATAAACAACTACGAAAACAATACTTTTACAGTTAATAGTTTCTTTTGTTAATTATTTAAAAACTAAAACATTTTGTTGAATCTGATACCAGATCTGGGACCAAATCTGGCCAGATCTGTTCACATCTGGTCATTAAAATCACACAGTTTCCCAGATCACTTTAGATATGAACAAATCTGGCACTAGATCTGATCAGATCTGGCCATAAAATGTATCACACATGCCATATCTTATCAAATATGACCAGATCTGGCACCAAATCTAATTAGATTCAACAATATCTATTTTGATTCAAACAGATCTGATCAGGATCAGATCTGATCTCATATTTTCTGATTTTACCATATCTAATTAGATCTCAAAATTAGGGACAAATTTCAGATCTCAGTAGATCTGATTAGATCTAGACAGATCTGACTAAACATATATAATCAGAAATTCTAAAAACGTCGTCCCCTGACGATTTCCTTAGGCAAGAATAAAATCCGGATAGGGACATGCCTTTAACAGATAATTTTTCACAATTTGTCAAAGTTTTGGGATTTTAGCACATTTAATTCCTTTAGATCCAATTTTATTTTGACTTTAAATTAAAATTAAAAAACTTATACCTATAAAGTTATTCTTCAACCAAAATTTGTTTGTACAATTTTATTTTGCTGCCAGCTCCTGATACCAAATCTGGGCAGATCTTCTCACATCTGGTCATGAAAATCACCCAGTTTTCCAGATCACTTAAGATATGAATAGATCTAGCACCATATATGAGAAGATATGGCCATTAAGTGTATCACGTATGCCATACCTGTACATATATGATCAGATCTAGTGCCATATCTAATTAGATTCAATTATATCTATTTGGATCTAAACAGATCTGATAAGTCTAATCTGCTTTACGAGGGCAGTTAAAATTAACAACATTTTTAGTTATTTTTTTTTTAAAGAGAAGCAACACTCAGGAAATTCTTCCTATTAATTAACGTGTTGCTTCCTTTGGAAAGGGGATAGAGAAGAAGTGAAAGGTGGTGAAATCAAAAAATGTGATAACCCGAGTAAAAAAAATTATATATAATCATATGTGGCATATATTACAATATATAATTAGACATGTGGTTATGTATATCCATATATAATTATATATGAGGTTTTTTCCGATAAATTTTCCTTATATTATGCCATATATAATTTTATCTAATTAGATATCGGCCTTCATAATATTAGATATGGCATATATAATTATATATTACATAACATGGTTGATCTTATTGCATATATAGTTATATACAGAACTATATCTTAATATATATGGTGGCATTTTAGCAATACATAATTATATATGGTATCATTTAAACAATATATAATTATATATGGTGACAGTTAAACTAGATATTATCATATATGGTGCCATTTAAACAATATATGGTCATATATGGTACCTCATAAACCAAATCTTTAATTCAGTTCCAGATATGATAATATATGGTACTATATATAGTGCGATATATATTTATATATGGTGTTATTTAAGCTATATATTATCATATATGGTGCCATTCAAACCATATATTATCATATATGGTGCCATTCAAACCATATATTATCATATATCGTACCATTTAAACCATATATTATCATATATGGTGCAATTTCAACAATATATGCCCATATATGGTACCTCATGAACAATATTTTTAATACAGTTCCACATATGATAATATATGCTACCATATATAGTGCCATATATATTTATATATGGTGTTATTTAAGCAATATATTACCATATATGGTGCCATTTAAACCATATATTGTCATATATGGTGCCATTTCAACAATATATGCTCATATATGGTACCTGATGAACGACATTTTTAATACAGATGCAGATATGATAATATATGCTACCATATATAGTCCCATATATATTGATATATGGTGTCATTTAAACAATATTAATATATAGACATATATGGTATCATTTAAACAATATATTGTCATATATGGCACAATTTAAACAATATATGGTCAAATTTGGTACCACATCAACATTTTGAATACAATTCCATATATGGTTTAATTTGAATAATGTAAAACTGTATGGCGCTATAAAAAATATTATCAGATATGTTACTTCATTAACAATATTTATAATACAGTGTCATATATTGTAATATATGTATATCATTCAATATATATTGATGTATGGTAATGGTACAATAATTCCAATATCAGTTGAGATACAATTTGTGGGTCCATATCAACAATTTGTTCACGTACATTTAACATATATATTTGTACATTTAAGTTATAATTTATAAACACTTTATAAAGTTAAATAGTTCCATAAACCTCGTCTAACTGTATAGAATGTTTATGAATATACGATTTAATATATAATAATTACAACTACAAATTGGTGCCATTATCTAAAATTTAATTTAATGTTAACTTATAATAAAATAAAAATGTATTTCCTAAAAATAAAAATATAGTGTTAATTAATGTTAATATACAATAGGTTTAAGTTTAACATCCCAGACAGAAAAATATAATCGGCACAGTGCTGGCAAACCGTTGGCGATGGTCGGTTATGCGTTGGCAGAACGTTGCATTAACTATCTTGGCAAAAAAATAGATTTCAAAAAACATTTTTCAAAAAATTGAGAAAACTTTTTTAATATTTGCTTTTAAAAACATGAAATTTAACCCAGTCCACCAGATTGTCAGCCAAGACCTCCACACTCTTATCTAACGAGACTTGTTATAGATGTGTGAAAGCTACAAATTAAATGAATGATAAAAGCATTTCGAGCTAACTTATAAGCATCGAAAAAAGGTATTCCAGAAATTATTAAATGTATTTTAGAAAATTTTAATTGTATATCACAAAATATTATTTGCGCTTCAGAAACTACAATATTACGCAAATTTAATTATTATACCCTACACCACTATGTGGTCAGGGTATTATAAGTTTGTGCTGATGTTTGTAACACCAAAAAATATTGGTCGTAGACCCACCTTATAGTATACCGATCGGTTCAGAATTTTTTTTTATTTCGCTTTAACGATGTCCGTCTGTCCGTCCGTCTGTCTGTCCATGCAATCTTGTGCGCACTCTACAGGTCGCACCTATTAAGATATTTTGATGAAATTTGGTACGCAGACCTATGTTGGCCCAAGGACGAACAAGTTTGATTTTTTTGAACATCGGTCCATGTTTAGACCTAGTGCCCATATAAGGGTCCTATCAAAATTATATTGTTTATACGCTGCAGGTCGTAAATATTAAGATATTTTGACGAAATTTGGTACACAGACCTATGTTAGCCCAATAACGCAGCCTATTGATTTTGATGAACATCGGTCCATGTTTAGACCTAGTGCCCATATAAGGGTCCTACCAAAATTATATTGTTTATACGCTGCAGGTCGTAAATATTAAGATATTTTGACGAAATTTGGTACACAGACCTATGTTAGTCCAATAACGCAGCCTATTGATTTTGGTGAACATCGGTCCATGTTTAGACCTAGTGCCCATATAAGGGTCCTACCAAAATTATACTTTTTATACGCTGCAGGTCGTAAATATTAAGATATTTTGATGAAATTTGGTACACAGACCTACATTGGCCCAATAACACAGCCTATTGATTTTGGTGAACATCGGTCCATGTTTAGACCTAGTGCCCATATAAGGGTCCTACCAAAATTATACTGTTTATACGCTGCAGGTCGCAAATATTAAGATATTTTGATGAAATTTGGTACACACACCTATATTGGCCCAATAACGCAGCCTATTGATTTTGGTGAACATCGGTCTATGTTTAGACCTAGTGCCCATATAAGGGTCCTACCAAAATTATACTCTTTATACGCTGCAGGTCGCAAATATTAAGATATTTTGATGAAATTTGGTACATAGACCTATGTTGGCCCAATGACGAAGCCTATTGATTTTGGTGAACATCGGTCCATCTTTAGAACTAGTGCCCATATAAGGGTCCCCCCAAAATTATATTGTTTATACGCTGCAGGTCGCAAATATTAAGATATTTTAAAGAAATTTGGTGCGCTGACTCACATTATAGAAAATTTTGACATAAGCCCCATTTTAACCCATTCGAATTTCGGATCCAAACAATACACCAGACTGGTGTAGGGTATTGTATAGTCGGCATGCCCGACTTTAACCTTTTTACTCGTTTATTTATTTAGTTGTGTCCAGAAATAATGAAATCTATTTCAGAATTTCATAGCTAATAGAGAAAAATTTCTCAAATACATTTCATAATTTCGGAAATACGATTGATAATTTCTGAAATACAGTTTGATAATTTCTGAAATACAGTTGTGAATTTCGGAAATACAATTAATAATTTCTGAAACACAATTGATAAAACTGAACTTCAATTGACTAGTTCTGAAATACAATTCATAAATGTGAAAAATAATTGATGAGTTCTGAAACACAATTGATAAAACTGAAATTCAATTGATTATTTCTGAAATACAATTGATAAATCTTAAAACAATTAATACAATTGAAAATGGTGTAGAGCGTCAAAAAGATGTAAATAAAATTATTTTATTCAAAGATTTCAATTTAATAAAAAAATAAATATATAATTTTATAAAAAAATTTATATAAAAAGAAATTCATTTTGTAAAAGAAATGCATATTGAACTCGTTACCTTCTGAGTTTAAACCTTATTTTAACAAAATATTGTAATTTTTATACAATCAGTGCTCTGCCAGTCTATTATTTTTTGAACAGTTGGCAATATATGTCTGGGATCTTATTTAATCCCAAATAAATGGAGATCTTACGTAGTACCCAAATATAATGCGGCATCTAATTTTATCTGTCATTTTTATGGATACTTTTAGATGTCAATCCCCAAATATATTGCTGTTTCTAATTCGATCTGCCATTTTAATACCGAAATAAATTGCTGGATCTAATTCGATCTGCCATTTTTCTGATAAATTTAGATCCAAGTTTATCCCCAAATATATTGCTGGATCTAATTTGATCTGCCATTTTTCAGATCAATTTATATCTAAGTTTATCCACAAATATATTGCAGGATCTAAATCGATGTGCCATTTTTCGGATCAAATTAGATCTAAGTTTATCGCCAAATATATAGCTAGATCTAATTCGATCTGCCACTTTTTCGGATCAAATTAGATATACGTTTATCCACAAATATATTGCCGGATCTAATTTGATCTGCCAAAATTGAGATCAAATTAGATCTAAGTTTATCCCCAAATATATAGCTGGATCTAATTGGATCCGCCATTTTTCGGATCAAATTAGATCTAAAAATATCCGCAAATATATAGCTGGATCCGCCAATTTTCGGATCAAAATAGATCTAGGTTTATCCCCAAAGATATCACTGGACCTCCCAATTTTGAGATATAACTTGATCTTAGTTTATCCCCATATATACAATGGGATCTAATACGATATGATTGGATACACCCAATTTTGAGATCTAATTGGATCAGCTAGATATTACAGCAGATCTTAAACAATATCAAATTGGATATAATTAGATATTGCGCGAGATCAATTTTTTTTACTCGGGAAGTTTTTGGGCCAAATTTGTGAGAAGCAAAAAATCTTAATATTTGGGTTTTCCCGATCAAAAAAACATAATATCTAGTATATGTAGTCATATCCCATTTGATATAGATCGACATATGATCTTATCCAAGTTCATCTCAAAATTGGGGTATCCAGTAATATCCAAGTATCCCCCAAATATATTACAGGATTAAATTACATCCAAATAATCTCAAAATTGGGAGATCCAATAATATTCAATAATATCAAATTGAGATCCTGATAGATCCCAAAATATCCCATGGTATTAATTTACATCCAATTAGATGCAAACGGATAAGATAATTTTGGCAGATCGAATTGGATAATTTGAGATAAAAATTTATCCCATGATATATTTGGAATTATTTAAATTTTTTAAAAATTTTAAAAATAACACAAAAAATTAAAAAAAAAACATTTATTATTTAAAAAATATTTATTTCATTAAAAAAAAAAACAAACAAAAATGCCGTCGACAGGATTTGAACCCAGGTTGCTGGCGTTGTAGTCGGCCACTTAACTCACTCAGCCAAACACTGCTATACAACATGACTGACTATATGAGACAACATTGTTCGTGTTACTGAGTTATATATAATTATATAAATTTATATATATAGATGACTTAGAAAAATAAATTAATAACATTCTTTCAAAAAAATAAAAATTAAAAATCTTAAATGTTTTCCACTGACGGAATTTTTTTGGTGAATAAGATAAAAAAAATGTTTGTTGGAGGGTCAAGGCACCTATTTATATGGCTCAAAAGTCTAAACATAACTTTCAGGTGCTGTTGGCAGTAAATGGTGTTAATTAAGAATATTTACAAGTAAATTAAATTGAGTTACAAAAGTAAAAAAAAAAATTTTTTTTTGTTGTGCCCGAGCTGGGGTCTCTCAGGTTATATGTGACTATATATAATTATATATTAAACACATAGAAAATATTATTGATGTGGGACCATATATAATCATATCTCAAATTATATTGTTAATCTTTCACCATATATGGAATAATATATACCTATATCTTAGAGCATTTAATATAATATATAATCATATATAAAAATATCTTACATCATACAACCAACAAATTTTTAAAGGAGGGCATATATTACTATATCTCAAAATATATGGCTTATATGCCACCATATGTGATCATATATTATGTTATATATGATCATTTATAATTATATATGACAACAGATCTGTCATATATCATTATGTATAGCATATATGGTTGATATCTAATTTTATAAAAGACAATATATAAAAATATATGGTTATATAAGGTAGCACATAAGAAACATATAATTATATATGGCTATTCATGACAACATATATACTCACATATTATAAGATAAAACAAGATATTACTATATACGACTATATATAAATTTTTTTGATCGGGTTTTTTTCTTAATGGAATCAGTAAGTTTAGTCATTATAAATCTAATTGCAAAAATCTCTTCTACAAGTTGTCGCAATAACTTTTTTTGCACAATTTTATTTACGGAGTTTACGTTTTCACAAGCAAAAGATATAACAAAAAAAATTGCGTACCATTTTTTTTTTAATTTATTAGTTTGTCGTATTTGGTTTTTCAATATTCTTTTCAATATTGTACACTTTGTGTTTATCAAATTGGCGGTTTCGCGAATAAAAATACAATTCATTCCGCGAAAAAATTTTGTGTTTTTTAATTTTGTATTTTTGGTCCTTTTAAATACTTTTCAAAAATATAAAATTTTTTAAAATCCAATTAGCGGTTACGAAGTTACAAAATATATTAAATTAATATTTTAAAAACCAGGGTTGGCAGGCAATACCGCTAAAATACCGTTATCGATTCAAAACCACTTCAACTGACTACCGTTACCCCTAAAATACCGTCACCGAAATACCCGGAATATCGTTATCCTTAAAATACCGTTACCGAAATAACTGAATACCATTATCCTTAAAATACCGATACCGAAATAAATGAAATATCGATAACCTTAAAATACCGTTACCGAAATACATGAAATAGCGTTATCCTTAAAATACCGTTACCGTTATTTTTAATTCTGTACTCTTGGTTATTGCACGTGGTTGTTGAGTATTTTACATAAATTAAGTCAATTAATTCGTTTTGTTTTTACTTTACCGAAAAAGCTGACTACCGTTATTCTTAAAATACCGTTACCGATATAACTGAAATACTGTTAACCTTAAAATACCGTTACCGACATAACCCAAATATCGTTATCCTTAAAATACCGTTACCGAAATAACTCAAATACCGTTATCCTTAAAATACCAATACCAAAATAAATGAAATAGCGTTACCCTTAAAATACCGTTACAAAAATAACCTAAAATATCGTTACCCTAACGATAACCGCATTCGTTTCGGTTACCATCCATGTTAAAAACATAAGATTTCGCAATCAAAAAATTCTTAAATTGTGTAAAACAAATTTAATTTGTCAAACTAATGTCAGTAATGGCTCGAAATATCGATTCCAAACCAATGAAATGCAAAATCAATCGTTTTTCGCTCCAGCAGTTTAGGGTAAAAAACTGATAACTTTTTTTGATTTGTGGCAAAATTATTAGTTGAATCATCTTTTAACGCATAAATATTAGTTGAATCACCTCTATTTATTGTTATTTTGAACATTTACCTACATTTTTTTGAATGCAATCTGATGCAAACAATTTTGGTTACGGAGTTTACAGTAACGGGGTTTACATTTGGTTACTTTTTGCGCTTTTTTCAAAAACGCTTTGTCAGAATTTTCTTTCCGAAACAAAATCGTATGATGCCTACAAGGTGAATCCAAATATGCCATTATTTTTCTCAATCGTTAAATAGTTTGGTGTCAAAATTAGGATTTTACAACATTTTTTCAAATCTTATTAAAGACATCCTTTTTCATCTCGAGAATGTTACATGCTGCAGAAAAACTTCAAGTCTGTTATATGATCCAGTCCAATGATCATTTGAGTATAAATAACCTTATACTTTTCGCAATTTAATTAATAGATAACTCCAAAATTCTGGTGTATACATTTTATTCAAAAATTATGACGAAAAATCGTTACAGAGTTGAAATCGTTTAAGCATAGATACACGAAAAGGTTTGTAAAATGTATTAGTTTTTATTAAGAGCATAACTTTTCCTCTTCATATAAATTCTTACAGTTTGTCTTTATCTTCATTGGTTATTAAAATATAAGCTATTAAAGTTGAAAAACCTTACGATTTACTGGTTACGGAGTTTACATTTGGCCTATAAAATTGGTGACAAATTTTATCTATTAAGCAAAAATTGGTCAGATTGTTATAAATTTTGTAAAACAGGTGACAATGCGTTAATATATGTATATCGAAATAAGTATATAACTCAAATATAATCAATGCATTAGAAATAAGCTGGTTACATGGTTTTTGTCACATTTTTTAATATCACCCATATACATTTGTTTTAACTGTCATTTGCAGTATATTCTACTGGCAAATTTTTTTAGCGTATTATTGCAAAATTTGTCCACAGTTTAAATAAAATGTTTTCGGAAAATTTAAATATCGAAAACCGTATGAGTTTAGTTACAACAAATATGTTTTTTCAAAATATTATAAATCCCCTGAAATTTCTTAAAACTGTGAGCAAATCATTATATCTGGCAACACTATTCACACATCGTGATGGCAACTCTTGCCAACTTTAACATACCAAGTGGCAGTACTAATTATTTTAAGAAGAAGTGAAGAAGTGTAATGTGCCACTCTGCACAAAATCATTTTCCAAACATAAATTTAATAAGATCACAAAGAAAATACAATTTAAAATGAAAATATTCAGTGTTTATGTAACTGTGATAATTATTTTAATAAGTTTATTAAATTTATCCAATGGTAAGAAACAAAAAGGAGACATCCGCATTTACTAATAAAAATCAAGTTTGTGTCTTATTGAAGTCTTTTGTTTTGTTCCATACTTAACACCACACATACAATAAATATGTAGAGAATGGAATTGTTGTTGTTGTTGTTGTGAATTAATTGTTGGGTTTTTTTTTCTTCTTTTCATATACTCATATGATGAAGAAATCATTTAGTGTGTATTTTCAACACGAAACCAATCTTTTATGATTAATTTCACTTTTTCATACATAAAAAACATTAATATTTTTCAGAATTTTTGTACAACGGGTTCATAATTAATGTTGTTTTTATGCAGAGCTTTGAAGAATTCATTCAAAAAGAATTCATTTGAAAGATGATTAAAAAATTTGACTTATAAATACTCGAATTAAAAAAATAGATAATTTGGGAGCATTATTTTTTTCTTGATTGGCGAATAAACACTTTTTGTTTTATTTGCCAATTTTCGAATGTGTTTTAGGACTTGATTTTCATTTAAAACACTATTTGAAGAAAATTTGATTTTGCACCTGAAATTTTTATAATCAATTTATTAAATGAAAGTTTATTGCTTACAAACATATTAAGCGTGTTCGTTTACTTGCTACAAGTTACTACTTTTACTACAGCTGGAAAATTCAATACAAAAAGTAAACAAAATTTTCCAATTGTAGTAAAAGTAGTAAGAATTTCGAGTAATCGAACACACTGATTATGTACTAATATTAATTCACAAATCATAAAAAATTTGAATTTTCCAATAAAAACAAGATTCGCAAATCAAAAACAGTTTTATTGGCTCATTTTAGAAATTTAATTATTACTATTAATTGAATTATTTTTTTAAAGATCTGCTTTTGTGCAGATTTTAAATTAAGGTGCGCTTAGATTGTGAAGGCTTAAATGTCACATTAGTTAGAAATCGTTTTGTCTACACCGTGTTGACAAAAATGGCAAAGTTTAATATATTTTAGTATGTAAATCTAAAATATCAACTAAATTTTCTTATTTATGTTTGAGTTTATATCTACGATGAGTTATGATTTGCATTGTTTTGAAATTTATACTTTTTTAGCTTTGCTAAGACGTTGTTATTCATGTCGCTCACGCGGTGAACTAGGCAGCTGTAAAGATCCATTTAAATTGAATGCTACAGATGTAGAAACAGAACCAGGTGTTGCAGCCATACCGTGTGCTTCGGGATGGTGTGGCAAAGTTATCGAAGGCGGTGGTGCTTATGCTGCTGATGGTAAGTTCATTATTTTATATATAATAAATACACTAAAATTTTTTTTTGTAAAAATGGTTAAAAATTTGGTTATTGAGAAAACATTTTCGTCAACTTTGTCAATAACAATCAACTGCAAGTGCAATTAAAATAGTGTACACTATAATTTCATTTAAAATTAACTGATATTTTTAGGCATTTAACCAACACGAAAAGTGAAAATAATAACTGCAAAGTGTACACGCTTTTAATTGCAATTACACTCGAATTCTGAATAATTTGCGAAGCTTTGAAGTGATAAAAACTATTATTTCATTGGGTGCGTTCGGCAGATACAATTTGACAGTCAACAGTTCTAAAACAGTTGTGCAACTATCTGCTGAACGACCTGATCACTAAGCGCTCAGTCTGAGCGCTGTCATATTTTGGTAGCGTAAAAAATGTTTGCTACTTTTGATCAAATAGTGATACATTTGTTGTTGTTGATTTTAAAAAATTTTTGTTTTGTATGATTGACAAATAAAAACATACAAATATAATTCAAAAACAAAAAATTTATAAAATCAAAGGAAAATATAGAAAAAAAGTATTTAAAAACAAAACAAAGAAAACATCGTTCAGCAGAGTAAGTAATCACAAAGCGCACAAGTCACCGGTATCATTTTAAGGTTTCTCTGCCGAATGCTACCATTGTTTTTAAATATGTAAATAGTAGTTTTTCACAGCTTATCAGCTTTAAAAACCATTAAGAATTAGTACTCCGATTATAAATGGTTTTTAAAGCTTTGAAGTGGTAAGAACTTTCGTTTGTTATCATTAGTTTTAAATGTGTGAAGAGTAATTTTTCACCGCTTCACAGCTTTACAAACCATTCAGAATAGGTACCCTGGTCTCACATTTAGAGTTTAAAAAGTGGGGTCCGAATTTTTCCTATTTTTCTTTTTTCGGGGTAGACCCATAGTAACTACAAACAAATTTTGTATCAGCCCGGTTAAAAATGGTTTTAATATTTGATATAATTATATCTAATCGGATGTGCTTAATGTGATATCATATGAAATTGTATGTAATTTCATCAATATAAATAAAATTAGACAACCTATCAAATTATATACAATTTTCTTCTTATACCTAAATTTTAATATGGAAATTAACCCAATTTTATTAGATCTAAGTTGTATAAATTTATTTATGTTGATGCAATTACATACAATTTTATATGATATCACATTAACCACACCTGCACCCCGTTTCTGCATTTCTCGCATCGAAAAAGTTTTCGCAAAAAACATGTGAAATGCAACCCTACTCTGCTTGATATAGGATGAGTCGCAAACAATAAAAAATATATGAAACCAAATCAGCTAATAATGCGGTGAATTTTTTTTTTTTTTTTAAAAAAAATGTGTACTCAATTATAAAAGTTACAATATCTGCAAAATTTACGTCTAAAACTCCAGTCCATTTTATCATCGCTTAAATCACCCTGTTTAATGCAGGATGATTATGCATTTCTCGATTACAAAACTTCTCGCATTGGATACAGAAACGGGGTACTGATTAAAGATATACTCAAAAAAGTTTGACAGTTACTACATGACAGTTGTTTGTGTTGTATTTATTAGGTACTTTTTAACCGTAATTACAGTTATTTTTTCTATGGAAAAAAACAAAACAACTGTTATTACAATTATTTAATAGTTACTAAAGCAGTTATTTTTAATATGATAATAAACACCCACCAAAGCAATATTTCTACATTAAATATGTAGTTGTTTTTGTTAGGCATTTAAAAATAAAAAATTTTGTTGAATTTCATTGAATTTTAAAAATTCTTTTCAGTTTATATTTATTGTTATTGATATATTCCTAGTTTGCAAATATAAATTAGAAACTTGTATTGTATCTCCAATGCATATAAGCATAATAACCGGAGAACCGTTTGGAATTTTTACTTTAAATTTTAAATAGGCTGAAGAAATTACACATATTTTTGTATTCGAAAAAAAAATTGTGTTTTTTTATTAAAATAAAATTTTATAATACCAAAATAATTAACTATGAAAAACAGTAGTTTTACCCTTTTGTCAGTCATTTTAAAATTTTTGTAGTAATTTGTCAGTTAATTTTACGACATAGTTAGTTATTTTTAATGCATTTTGTTTAATTCAATTCAATTTATTTCTTATAATATTTATATTATTTACATTTGATTTAGAAGCAAAGAGTTTAGGAACTTCGTTCCTTTTCTACTTAGATATATAAATATATTTTTTTAATTTATGAAACTTAAGTACATTATTATTAAACGGAAGGAAAAAAATTTACAAAAACCAAAAAAAAAAAATGAGAAAAAAATAAAGTAGATAAAATTATGATAAGATCAGTTCATTGATATGTACATGTTGTGATAGTTGGCATCTTCCATTAAAATTTAGAGTCAATCTTTCGATTTTATCCAGAACGAGTTCGAAGCCAGCGATACTATGTAGGCGTCGGGTGGAATAGTGCTATGGTAGTTTAAATATCATTTTAAGTAGCTTATTTTGTGCTACTTGGAGTTTTTTTATATGACATTTTGCAGACGTGTACCAAACTGGAGCACAGTAAAACATTATGGGGTGGAATATAGACTTGATGTTGGAATATAGACTGTTTTATGAAATTTTTTACGAGCTGCTCGATTTAAAAAACTATTCAGTTTGCCTTTTCATTTCTATAAGCTCTTAATTATTTTTAGTTGCGAGCTTTTTTAATTTGAGCAGCTCTTTTAATTTTGGCTTCCGAGCTTTTTTTAAAAAAAATGTATATATTTTTGGCTCGCTCGAGTTTTTTTCATCCCTTACTATTATATGTCAAAAATAGCTATTGAGATTTCCAAAATAAGCATTTCAAAAAATTTTTTAAAATAATAAAAAAAAGACGTTTTTACATTTCTATTAAATTTATACTCACAAAAGTTTGTCTGTAGAATCTACTTAAAATGACAGTTAAAACAAAGGTATATGCAGTTAAAAAGGCGACAAAGTTATTCACCTTTAAAATAACTAAAACTTTTGTTATTTTTAACTGTTGAAATATAACTAACAAATGCATTAAAAACAACTACCAATGTCGTAAAATTAACTGAACAATTTTTACTACAAAAATTTTAAAACTGACAAAATCGATAAAAACTACTGCTTTTTACAGTTAATTTTTTTGGTATTGTAATACTACATTTATACTTGAGCAAAAACCCCCCTGGTTTTTGTACAAAACTAGTTTTTTCTTGTTTTTTTATGCGTTTTGAAAAGTTAAAAACTACAAGAGCCAAAAACCAAGTAGTTTTTGCTCAGGTATAAATGTAGTACAAAGTATATTTAAAAAAAAAAACATTTTTTTTCTTTCGATTACAAAAATATGCGTAATTACTTCAGCCTATTTAAAATTTGAAGTAAAAATTCCAAACGGTTCTCCAGTTATTATGCTTTTATGCATTGGAGATACAATACAAGTTCCTGATTATTATTTGCAAACTAGAAATATATCAATAATAACAAATATAAACTAAACAAAAATGTTTATAATTCAAAAAAATTCAACGAAATTTTTTATTTTTTAAATAATTAGCAAAAATGTTTACTGTAAAATTACTGTTTTGGTAGTTGTTTATTATGATAATAAATATAACTGCTTTAAACGACTGTTACGAAATTACAGTGCTTTTCGTTAGTTGTCTTCTTAAATTACCGTCATGACTGTTGTTTTGCATTTTTCTATAGAAAAACAACTGTAATTACTGTTAAAAACAACTACTGATTACTACATAAATACCCGTGTAAAAAAGTTCAGATCTGTTTAGATCTTAATGTATGTGATTGAATCTAATTAGATCCGGTACCAGATCTGATCATATATGATCAGATATGATAAGCATGATAATGTGAAATTAAGCAATAATCTTCCTAAGTGCTCAAGACTTCTATAATGACTTTCAATCAGCAACGATATTGTCCTAGTTATCTGTGCTTTCAAGAATCATATATATACTTATTTATGAGGAATGTCGAACTTAAAGAATCATTGCCTTTAAGAAGATGCCTTATTTAGAAGCATTTGTGCAAAATTTAAATGAGGAAAAGTCAAGAACAAAAACTACGAGTTGTTGCCATTTATGTTATCCTTTTTTTCTAAATCGGGTGTGTAATAATTTTTAAATGGGAACGGTTGTATCCGAATATCTTAAACCAAGTGTTATTGTCTCTATTTCGTTGTTGAAATTTTAAGTCAACGTTTAAAATAAATCTGTCAAATGTGTTTGCAGAAAAACATAATTTTTTGTTGTTCTATTTTTTTATATTTTGTTGGTCTATTTTTTTCGTACAAATTTTAGTAAAAAATCACTTAATTTCAAGTAAATTTAGCGATATTATAAATGTTGGGATCAAATATAACATTATTATACCTGAGTAGATATTGGAACTTTGTGCCTGATTGTATCTGTTATGTCTCAAATTTGGCCTCATGTTTCGGACATAATTGTAATTGATTGTATCAAATACAATTATAATTAAATTTAATCTTAGATCAAATAATAGGTACAAGTTCTTGAATTTTAGTTAAAAGTCAAAATCCAATTAGATCTGATTATGTGTGGTACGCCGAATCGGCCTAGATCTGATCAGATCTAATTAGATCTCAAATTTGTCCCCAATTTTGAGATCTAATTAGATCTGACACAATCAGATCTACTGAGATCTGGTCAGATCTGATCTTTTTTACACGGGTAACTGTCATGTAGTAACTATCAAACTTATTTTAGTGTATGGGTTATTTTCGGTTTAATGAACAAATTAAATAAAGTCATTTTTTCAAAATTTCGAATTTTGGGAATTTTATATTATATATACGGTTGCATATATGCTCAATACGGGCCCATATATCATTATATATTTTCTTATACGATCCCATTTTCACCTGGAAGGACAAAAAAATTTAAATTAAATAAATAAGGATTTTCCCAATTCCAAAAGCTGTTGTCAAAGTGGCACCAATTGTTTATGGGATGAGCAGATGTGTGTACAGTATTATGATATGCCCAGCAAAATCTCAGTAATGGGTGCTCATTACTAATATCTAAATAATAAGCAGTATAATTAGACTCTACTGCATATAATTCGATGTCAAAACTCATTAAGGGTTTTCATATAAACTCGTAAATGCGTTGTAAACCTTGTATAAATATAAACCAAATTTTTTATGTATGGAGTTTGACATTAAACTTATAAACATACCAGGTTTACACCGTTTACGAGTAGAATACGAGTTTATATGAAAACCCCTATTATTTTTGTTCAACAAGGTCGTTTTTGTAATTAGTTGTCCATATTCGCTGCATGAAAAAACGCACGAAATTTGTGCACCCACTTACCCGATGCATTACAAAAATATATAAAATAAGTACTTACCAAAATAAGTAGTTATTCGTGTGATTATACGCAGTTAAAAAATAAGTGGTTACAAGTTGTTAAATAATACGACTTACTTATATACTTACTAGTGGTTAAAAAATAAGTAGTTACCAAATTCACATATCTTTATAAATAGTCGCGCGTAAGCTAGACTGCTTATAAGAACGGCTTCGCCTAACAAAAATAACTAGTACTGACGCCGAATTATAAGTAGTAAAAAATTTTAGTTCCATTATACAACCACTTATTTGGTAATGAAAGATTTTGCTGGGTTTGTAAAGAGTGTTATTCAAAGCCTAAATTTTGCTTATGAATCGTTAACGATACTGTTTCATGGTTTACTAGGTTCCTTTGGTGCTGACAAATTTAAAATGTAGAAATTTCGTGCGGGAAATTTTTAAAAATTCGGAGTATAAGGGGTTAACACGTCCCCCAAATCGGCCTACGTTAACATTTGGGTTGATAAAGATGAAACTTGAAAGCAAAAACCCCTGTTCTTATAATCTTGAAAGTTGGAACGCATATCAGATATAACAATGTGCACTGCAAAGGAATATTTCAAAATTCAAAGCAAGGTGTTAAACCCATTTCCTTCGAATCATCAAAACTGCCAGCTCAATACATATTAATTGTAATTGTTATGCCATTTGTTATGGAAACAATAAAAAACGTTATTTTTTTTTAATAATTATTAACTTTAATTAAATCCTTGCCTTTCCTCTATTACAGATTATGATCAAGCCATACAACGTATGTGTGTACAACGAGGTCCCGATGATAATCAAGATCGTTGCGCCAATACAATTTATAACTACAAAAAGGTCTATATGTGTTTTTGTCAAGGCGATTTATGTAATGGCAGTGAAACAATACACAATCCCAATTTGAAGAAAATTCTAATCATCGGTACATTATTGACAATATCATTACATAGGTTGGTGTAAATGGTTTAAAGTAAAATTAAGTTAAAGAGCAAAATGTTTAAAAATGTCTAAAAGAAAAATAAAACAAATATATTTTATGGGTTTTCATATAAATGCTTATGTTTATTAATTACACTCCAAAAAAAAAGTCAGTAAAGTCAGCAAAAAATGTTGCTGTGTCAGCAAGTTTTTAGTTAGAAGCGTGCTTGCAAAAAAGTTGGTAATTTCAGCAAAAAGTGTTTACTGAAAATCAGGGAGCTGATTTTTACCAAAAAAATAGTAGTCTCAGCAAAGGTTTTGTGTAGTTTTTGGTTTTGTTTTGTTTTGTTTTATTATTATTATTTCCTTTGTCGTCCATGCTATGAACCGCATTCATAAAAATTTTTGATAGCAAATTAAATTAGTCAAACAGTACAAAATTGATTTAGTGCTAAAAAAAATATAACTAAAACTTTTGCTGAAAACTGAATTTCAGCAAAAAAAAAAATTTCTGACAACTAGTACACTTGATATACAAGACGTTTTACTAATTTTTCTACTAACTTATTTTTTTTTTTTTTTGAGTGTAAAGGTAATTTTAATCAAAGTAAATAAAAAAAACTTAAAATTTAAAAATTGATCGAGAATAAACTTTAACATAATGCTGATTATTTTGAAAAAAAAGAACACAATTTTAAACATTTTATAGAAAATGTATAGTGATAATTAAAAAAATGTCATAGTTTTGGGTAATGTTCAATTCAAAACTAACTTAACAAAAATGAAAAATAGTTTGAAAACTAAACCACTAGATTGAACAAAAATAACATGGTTGAGTTATATTAGGGATTTTAATCCAATTGAACAACTTCATAATCGTCATTATCATCAGTATTATTTGCATTGGAAGAGGTAGTGGATTTTAATGCAGTATTTGTCTTGAGAGCATTAACAATTTTAAATAAATTATTCATTTGTATTTTATACGATTTTCCAGTTCTTTGCAAAATTTCACGACGATCTTTTTCTTTAGCAAATTGTAATTCCAATTCCTGGACAGAGCATTGTAAATTTTGGTTTGTTGAAATTTCTGAAAAAGAAAATTAAAACTTAATTCCATTTTTCAAGATTATAGTTAAAATACATACTTTGTTTAATAACTTTATCTTGCTTCCTTTTACACCCTGGACATTGTTTTGTTTCATTTTGCATCTTTTTAGTATCTGACATTATTGGATCATCATTTTCACGGTGACATTGGACATGATAGAACAGTTTACATTCTTCACATTGTACTAGGTTATAGCCGCCCTTTAAACATTCATTGCAAGAACGTTTATCATCTGGCGAACTAGAGGCTGAACGTGAGGGCGGCACAATATTTGTTTCAGCAACATTATCGGCACTACGCCTTTTAGCACGTGGTTTAGGTAAGGCTTTTTTGACCTGAGGTGACAATAGAAATGCTTTACGTTTCTTTTTAGCATCGGGTTCATTATTAGTCGATTGTGAATGCTGGAATGTAAAAAAGCGATAAAATACAAAAATTAACTGCACAATTTTCTTGAGCTTAAGGTTTGTTTTTTATATATAAAAGGTTTTTTATTATTAATATTTCGCCACTCCAATGTGTAGCATCTTCAGGAAATAACAATTAAATTAACAAATTATGAACAAATTGTTCATTATGTATTGTAAATCCAGATTGTGTGTAGAGATTGAAATCACTCGAGGATTCTAGTAAGTACACACAAGTATCTCCGAGTACTTTCAAACCCTACACACAAGATGGCTTATTTTACCTAGAGTATGGCCGCATTGTAATGGCCCACAAGCCAATATTTTTTGTACGTACACACAAGTTCAGTGGCATGTAAGTTAGACAAAGTTTTCGAAAAATTTCAAATATTTTAAGTTTCATATAAAAATGTTATACACAAGTATCCCATATCGTAAGTGCACACAATTTGAAGTACACGAAATCGATTACATTGTGTGGACTTAAACGTTTGTCTACAGGGAAGGGTTTTTAGTACACAGTCGTAGTATATTTTGTGTCGGCTGAGCAGTGCATATTACGCAAGAATACTCTAAAGCCTCTTTGTTCTGTTGATTTGTATAGAATTTGCTAATTTTTATACCCTACACCACTACGTGGTCAGGGTATTATAAGTTTGTGCTGATGTTTGTAACACCAAAAAATATTGGTCCTAGACCCACCTTATAGTATACCGATCGGCTCAGAATTCTTTTTATTTCGATTTAACGATGTCCGTCTGTCCGTCCGTCCGTCCGTCCATCCGTCCCTCCGTCTGTCTGTCCATGCATTCTTGTGCGCACTCTACAGGTCGCAAATATTAAGCTATTTTGATGAAACTTGGTACACCGACTTATGTCGGCCCAAGGACGAAGCCTATTGAGTTTGCTTTAAATCGGTCCATGTTTAGACCTAGTGCCCTTATAAGGGTCCCCCCAAAATTATATTGTTTATACGCTGCAGGTCGCAAATATTAAGATATTTTGATGAAATTTGGTACACAGACCTATGTTGGCCCAAGGACGAAGCCTATTAATTTTGGTGAACATCGGTCTATGTTTAGACCTAGTGCCCATATAAGGGTCCCCCCAAAATTGGCTTGGTTACAAACTGCAGGTCGCAAATATTAAGATATTTTAATGAAATTTGGTTCGCTGACTCACATTATAGAAAATTTTGACACAAGTCCCATTTTAACCCATTCGAAGTTCGGATCCAAACATTAGTTGGCTTTTAACCAGACTGGTGTAGGGTATTGTATAGTCGGCATGCCCGACTTTAACCTTTTTACTGGTTTCTTTTAACATTTTAATTATTTTTGAATAGTGTGTGGACTCTGAAGGTTGGATTTTAGCTTCACTATCCTTGAGAGCTAGTAGAAATCCTTACTAGAGCTAGTAACATCCTTGGTCAGTTGAAATCGTTGATTTATAAAAATTAATTGGGAGAAATAAAGATAGAATTCACAGTATATATATATATATATATATATATATATATATATATATATACTAACTCCCATTGGAGCATAGAACGCTAATAACAGCAGATCGCCATCTGACCCGATTTTGAGCGATAGATCTTAATTCGTTCCAAGATACACCTAGTTGGTTCATTTCGGATTCTGTTGAACGTCTCCATGTTGTACGTGGCCTACTACTTGCTCTTCCATTTTGATGAAATGGATTCCATCTAAGAGCTTGCTTTGAGACATTATCATCATTGCGACGTAATGTGTGTCCAATCCACTGCCACTTTCGTTTACGTATCTCCGTTGCTACCGGCATCTGGTTTGTTTTAGCTAGCAACTCGATATTCGATATTGTTCGGGGCCAAAAGATGCGCAATATTCTTCTTAGGCAGCGATTTATAAAAGTTTGAAGGCGTTTTGTTATGTTGTTCGTAACCTTCCAAGTTGTACATCCATATAAGAGCACTGATTTTACATTTGACTCGAAAATACTAAGTTTGGTTCTTTGGCTTATTTTGTTATTTTGCCAGATTGGGGCTAGTATGCCAAAAGATGTCCTAGCCTTGTTTTGTAAAATAGAATTTATCGTAAATTTAACATATTTCTATGGGTTCAACTTTAAAAATCATGCTTTAAAAATCATCCTTCAATGAAATCTCAATTGATAGAACTCTTTGATTAATAAAAATCTACAATTGACAAATATATATAATTTTGTTTTTAAATCTCCTTTACAGGAAGAAGAAAACATTTTTATTGAAAAATTTAACAGACACAAGGGAATCACCAGATTCGTCACTGGTTAGTCTCACCCAAAGATTCGTCATTGGTTAGTTTATGTATCAATTGAACAAGAATTTTTAATTGTTAAATTGTCTCTTTCGATCTGGCGAAAGATCTCATCGGAACCCGAATTTTTAGAAATATAAAAATTTCAATAAAAATAAATCTTCGATTGGTAGAAACACATCTGTGAACGGGCTTCTGACAAAAGAACTTTAATCGTCTGAAGTTGTTTTGTCAAGAAGTTCATTCAATAGACTTTAAGAATTAACACGTTTTGCAACAGTTTTTTTTTGCACAAACTGTATCTCGATATTTTTTTCAAATACATAAGTTCTTTTGTCAAGAGGCTACATAAATCTTAACTGCTATAAATCGTTCAGTAGTAAAAGTATTATATTGATTAAATTCTACGATAATTGTAGATAGAAAAATTGTTCATTTGCAATTAAAATGTTTAAAAAATTTTGTTGTGTTTTACAAAAATGATTTTGTTTTATGAAACGTATGTATCATTTTTTAATAGAAAACTATGTACATATAAATAAAAAATTATGTGGAAATGATTTGTGAAAATGATTTTGGTTATGGATATATGAGAAGCCATATGGAAATACCTCTTAATTTGCAGATAACTAAATTTGATGTTGAACTATATATTAATTTGTATGGGATTATATATGAATAGAGCTATATGTATAAAGTTAGAGGAAAATTGTTTGCCATATACAGTTTTATGTAACTTAGCATGGAACTATATACACTATCATATCGGTGACTACATATATTTTATTTTTATATGGCCTTCCTAGTAAAAATGATTTTTATATATTCATATATGATTTTTATACAATCATTTATGTTTTTATCAGTGTTGCCACTTTTTGAATAATTATTCAAAAACGGGACTGTTTACACATTCCTTGGATAATTTTTGAATAATGACATTTTTGTGTAGTTTTTGTGTAATTTCACATTTTACTGCAAAATATAATAAATTCTTTGTGTTTGTTTCTTTGTGTAACATCTACCACATTTTTCCAATCTCTGATGTATTATTTTTGTAAATTTTTTTAAATTGGTTTGCGTCCAATTTAGGAATTCAAAAATATTGATTAATATTTTATTTGTATAAAAACCCCGTATTTTGTTAATTTTTTGAGAAAATATTTGTCTAACTGCATGCAAAATAATATTTTTATCTTTCGACAAAAATTAAGTTTTTTATGATTTTGACTTTCTCATGACTGAAAAAGCCTACTAATTTTCAAAGATTTCATAAAAAAAACTGCTGGGCTTTGATCAAACAAAAATTTTCTTATAGCAGCACAATGGGGCAGACGAAAATATCTTTTAAATAATTAATTAATTCCGCCTTATTTAACATGCAAATAAATGCCCTTTTTATTATAAATGATACCCTATAATAAACTATTTATATGACTGTGTCTAAATATTGACCAATTATTTATTATTATTAATTTTTTATTCTTGATTATTTACGTAGATTTGATTTGACCCTTTTAGGAATGGGTTAACATTTCGAATTTGGTTGCTAATATCTGCGATAGAGAAAGCTGTGCGTTCAATAATAGAAAGTATATAAAAATATAATTTGGGTACAGATCTTTCCGTTGAAAAATTCGCACGATTCCTTAATTTAGTAGAATACTTGTTAAGCTCTACGACAATGTGAAATTTCATGGCCATCCAATTGTTGTTGGCTGAATTGTTTCCAAATTATTTCTTTTCTTGAACACTTTGAGCAATCTAAATGCATGCGTTATTTTTTTTTTCAAAAATAGTGATTATTTGAAACTAATAAAGGAATGTAATTTTTATGTAATTGTTGCTTTCAAAAAGGAGTTGATTTATAACTGGTTTTACCAAATCAGACAGTTCATATACGAAAGTACAAAATTCTCATCCCGTTGGTTTTTTGTACCTTATGTAATGTCTCGGTTTGAGTAGGAAAGTTATCATTTTCTTATTGCGGACAACTGAAGAGTAGAGTGATGTCTACGAAACAATTGTATTGTCTATCATGAAAATGATCAACCCTTTTTGAAACAACAAATAAAAATCTAATATGACAATATCATATTAGAATTTGGACTTGAGGTGGAAGAATATTCTAACTAAATATATGAAAATATAGAAAGTCCGAAAAAACAATTTTTGTATTTTTTAATGCAAAAATCAAAATAATTGTCTAATAAAGGAATATTAATTTTTTGTGTAATTTTATACAGTTTTGGATAATTTTTGACCGAGAGCTGTGTATTTTATTGTTTTACTGGTGGCAACACTGGTTTTTATACAATTATAACTTGCCGAGTTCTGGGAAACATATATTTTTATATGATTATATCAAAAGATATTTAATTATATAAAATTATTTTAACCAGATCCACCATTTTTCGGATCAAATAATATATTTTTTATATAATTATATTAACCCATACATGATTTGATCCGTAAAATGGTGGATCTGGTTAATATAATTTTATATAATTAAAAATCTTTTGATATAATCATATAAAAATATATGTTTCACAATACTCGACAACCCAGTGTAGAAACGGTAATGACATATCATTATTTTTTGGAGTACCAGTAATGACACCCACTTACCTTCTGCATTATTTTAAAACATATAATAATGAGTTACTGATAATGACTTATTTTTATCATTATTTCAAATAGAAAATAATTTTTTGGATTTTCTTTTTAATTTTTTGAAATCTATTTTTAGACTCAATATTTTTTAAACACTGGTAAGGATATATGTAACCACATATTTTTTGATTTTTTGTATGTTGGCGAGTAAGCTTACTTGTGTGCAGCAGGTCAATTATGTTTTTATCTATTAAATATTACAAGTCGATATAGCTCAGATGGTAGAGCTGTTGACTGGCAGTCTGTAGACCCAGGTTCGATTCCCGCACCAGCAAATTTTATTAAAAAAAAAAAATACAATAAAAAATATTTTTTTTTATATAATTTATTTTTTTGAAAATCTATTTTTAGACACACTATTTTTGTCAGTACTGGTAACCACATAGGTAACGATATATTTTTTGATTTTTCGTATGCTGGTGTGTAACGACAACTCATTATTTTTCGCGACATCGCTATATAAAGGTAATAAGAAATGTAATAACAAAAGTAACTAGTTACCATTACCAAGTATGTAGTTACATAACCACATATCTGGTAATGATTTTCTACACTGAGAAGTTATAATTGTATAAAATCATAAATGCTTATATAAAAATCATATCTGATTATATAAAAATCATTTTTACTAGGGCTATTAAAAAAACGAGTGAAAAGGTTAAAGTCGGGCATGCCGACTATACAATACCCTACACCAGTCTGGTTAAAAGCCAACTAATGTTTGGATCCGAAATTCGAATGGGTTAAAATAGGACTTGTGTCAAAATTTTTTATAATGTGAGTCAGCGAACCAAATTTCATTAAAGTATCTTAATATTTGCGACCTGCAGTTTGTAACCAAGCCAATTTTGGGGGGACCCTTATATGGGCACTAGGCCTAAACATGGACCGGTGTTAACCAAAATCAATAGGCTTCGTCCTTGGACTGACATAGGTCGGTGTACCAAATTTCATCAAAATATCTTAATTTTTGCGACCTGCAGCGTAGAAACAATATAATTTTGGTAGGACCCTTATATGGGCACTAGGTCTAAACATGGACCGATTTTAACCAAAATCAATAGGCTTCGTCCTTGGGCCGACATAAGTCGGTGTACCAAGTTTCATAAAAATATCTTAATATTTGCGACCTGTAGAGTGCGCACAAGAATGCATGGACAGACAGACGGACGGACAGACGGACATCGTTAAATCGAAATAAAAAAAAATTCTGAGCCGATCGGTATACTATAAGGTGGGTCTAGGACCAATATTTTTTGGTGTTTCAAACATCAGCACAAACTTATAATACCCTGACCACGTAGTGGTGTAGGGTATAATTAATGAGGTACAACATGCAATCATATCTTTTTCTGATGTTGCCCAAAACAAAATTTGATCCGAAAAATGGTGGATCATGCTGTATTCATATATATGCACAGTGGATCTAATATGATGAAATACGATCCGAAAATGGGTTTATCTAATCATATAGAATTGGATGTGACATAATGACAATCAAAAACTAATTTCAATAGAATGGACAATTTAATACAATATGAGCGAACTTTGAATGAAGTATTTTAGTCTAATGGTATCAAATAAAATGTAACTTTATTGTACTAAATCTAATTATACATAGTAAGATAAACCCATTTTTTGGATCATATTTCATCATATTAGATCCAAGGTGTATCTAAATTAATACAGTACGATCCACCACGTTTCGGATCAAATTGGAGTTTAGGTGATACCAAAAAAAGATACTACGTTTGTATTTTATAACATTTAACTTTTTTTTACTCGGGTATTATATATTTTTTTCACATTATATATGACCATATATAACTATTTTCACTCCAGTTTGTACAAAAATTGGTATGTCTTTTTAAAGTCCATTACTTGTAAGTTATATTGGTGTTTATGTAATACAAATTTGGCAATCATTGCATTTTTAAGGAATTATTAAAAAATATCAGCCATGTTGACTGGTTTTGGTAAAACCAGCATTTCCAAAATGTCGGTACACCTAGTGTTAAATGAAATTATTTTTATAAAAAAAAAAATTAAAAACTCACCTCAATTTTTCCATAATGATAATTTTTATTTTTTACACAACGTCTACGTCTCTTCGAGCGTCTTTGCTGCATTCTAGCGCAAGTTTCCGGTGTATATAACTCAAACATTTTTAAAAACATTTCTTGGCCATATTCTTCAGGTTTAGTACGAGTCTCTCCCAATTCATCGGGCCAATAGTTATGGGGAGGTGTAGGACCACGTTCTGGAGTACCTTCGCCAGATGAAGAACTCCTTTCTGGTGATTTCTGCACAGTAGTTGCGGTCGAGGCAGCTGCCGCGGCCCGTGCGGCTTTTGTTTTAGCTAAGGATGGCTTTTTTAATACGACATTATTTTTAGTATTAACCATTTGTGGCGCTGGTGGTAGTGGTAGGGGTGGTGGAGGTGGTGGTAATTTATTCGATGAAGGAACTGAAACTCTACTAAATGCTCGTGTCAGAGCATGTCTCAAATTCATACGACACTTTATAAAATTTTTTGACACCGGAAATTCGGTAGATAATTCCTCCTTTTTCTGTTTATATATATCGGACAAGGTAGTAGCAGTATTTTTGCTAACTTGAAAGTTAGTATCCATCAACTCATGTGGCATTCTTTGATCCATTGGCTTTAATAGGGAAGTTTGTGATAAGGCATTAAAGCCAGTATTAAAATTTCTTAATAAACTTTCACCATTAGCACCACCACTCGTACTAGGATATTCTCTCTTACTGCCATGATGTTTATCATGTAATTTAGTCACTTTATCCGATACACTACCGTCACCATCTAAATCTATAACTTCCATATTACCATAATCCTGATATTGTTGTTGGTGACGCTGTTGCTGTTGCTGATGCTGCTGTGGTTGTTGCTGATCTTTTTGTACTTCGAAATATTTTTCAATTAGTTTCTCTTCCGTATAACGATACAACACCGTAATCGGTAAAATTTCAATACTATTATCATTGATTAGCGGCACTATTTCGTTGGAAACTAAGGCATTGGTAGAACTGGGATCGGTTGGTATACCATTTTTCGTTAACATTTTATAAAATTCATCTATAATACGTCGTAGACGTAAAAGTAGAAAACTTTGTTCGGCATTGATTTCATAAATTTCAGTTTCCAATTCATCAAGAATACGTTTCTTTTGTTGAGGATCCTAAAAAAATTGTAAATACACAAAATTTGAGATTATAATACCAATCTTTGGAAGAAAAAATAATTTAAAAATGTATTAAATTTAAATGCAGTTAATAAATATAAAATAAACTTTATAATTTGTTAAATAGATTAGATTTGTAAGCTTACAAGGAGACTAAATACATAGTGGTGTAACGATCTTATCTTAATGAAACTTAGATATGTTCTCGAGGGCAAAAAGTTAGTAGATACGTATTAGTTTAGGTGCCCAATCTTACGTTTAGGAATTAAATAAGTACGGTGACACAATTTTTCGTTTTATTTTTATATATTTCTTATTAACTTTTAAAGAATTATGTACTAAATCAAAGATATTTGAAGACGCATTTTTCGGTATATAAAACAAGTGCAAGCATTTTTTTATTAACTAAAAATATTTTTTTTTAAAGCACATTTGCTTAGAAAACTGTTATTGGTTTGAGTTTAAATTAATCGAGCCCAGACGATTAGGCTTTTTGTGACATTCATTATCGTAATTTGTTTTTCGAGTACTTAAAATCTGTGTAGAAATAAATCTAAATTTCGTGAATTTTAGACATGTTTCATAGAAAAACGTGCCACTTTTGACCCCACTTTTTAATTCGTTTATGAAATTCATAAAAAAAAATAGTTTAATTTCTTGCCCTCTACAACATATCAAAATTTCATTAAGATATGTGAGTTAAAACACAGAAAACTACTATCCTTTATACACCTAGATTTAGATTATACATATTTAGATATAAATTTAGATTTAGATTTTGATTTAGCGTTAACTTAAGTTATTTGGAAAAAAGTCATATATTTTTCTAATCTGTAGATGAATTCCCCGTAAAAGTCATCGTTGACTGTTTTTATATTAAATGACATGCCTATGGCCATGCCTACTGAAAATGTAATTAGCACATTTCTATGATTAATAAATGGTGCCTTTCAGTACTTTCAAATAAAATATGTGTTCCTTAGGGTATGGGATAATTTTCTGAATGGGACTTTTTAGAATTTCCAGCAACAACGTGGTGAAAATTAGGTTAAAAAGGTGAAAACTGAGCCCTTCAGCACCCAACCCAAACCTTTGGAGCTTGGAACTTGAAACTTGGCACGCACCGAAAAGGAAGAAAAGATTTTACCTTAACATGTGTATTCCTTGGAGATAGACCAATTTATTATATTTAATTTAAAGGCCAATAAGATAAAAATGAGGTTAACATGGAAAAGGTAGCCCCTTAAGCACCCATCCTAAACCGCTGGAGCTAGGAATTTGAAGTTTGGCGTGTAATCTGTTATTCCGGCATTCATATGTATATGTCCACTTAGACAGAATTATTGGAAATTTTGACGGGGATGGCAAAAAGGGGAAAGTGTCCAGCCCAATAACCTTTGGATAGAACATGTATTTTAAAATAAAATAGTGTACGACGAATCAAAAACAAACAATTGACAACTCTAATTAATGCTATTGAAAAATTTTCAAGAACATCAATTTTTGTTTGTTTTTGATTCGTACACCACTACCACAAACTAAAGTTGCGTTTACACTAGCATCGAAATCCCGAGATTTCGCTATTGACCACTCTGAAAAAACAATGAAGAAAAGAATACAGGTGTTCAATTTTGAAAGGGGCACACATAGTACATTAAATACATTTTCTAAAAATTTTACTTTTACAAGCTTTTCTTCATTGCTTTTTGTGGTGGTGAATATCGAAATCTCGTGGATCTGTTTATACTGTGCTATGGAACCCAGCCTTAATGTATGTCAAAATACTGAATAATCATATGCAATTACCAAAATTAGAGAATTAAAATCAACGGCATTTTAAGGATAACGGTATTTCAGTTATTTCAGTAACCGTATTTTAAGGATAACGGTGGTCATTTGAAAGGGATTTGAATCGATAACTGTATTTTAGCGGTATTGCCTTCCAACCCTGATACTACTACATAATTTGTCACATCTGTCTAGATTTCTCTTTAACGCGTTAAAAAATGTTTGGTTTAGACAGAAAATATAACGCTGTTGTGGGTTAAGGTGTCTAAAGCTGCCTACACACTAGGGAACATACTTAAAAAAAGAGAGCATTTTTTGTGAATGTGTGAGTGCGATTGTGTGTGTGTGCGTGTTGAGAGCGTGCATTTCGTGTTTACAAAATTTTTTGATATTTTTTGTTCCCTCAACCATGTTCCCTAGTGTGTAGGCAGCTTAATGTAGTAAATACAGTGGTGGAAAATTTAATAGGAACGATTCAAGTTTTTTCTAATTTTTTTTCGTTGCCTTTATTTTTAAAAATCAAAATAGTGGGTAAATTCGCCCCGGGAGGCAAATATGTGGTTTAGAACATTGTGCAGAATTTTAACATAATGTCTGCTTTTTTATTTTGTCACTTGTTTTAAGTGGGCGTGGCTTTCAACGATATCGACCTGTTATCACATTACAGAGTAAAATTTAGCGAGTACTGATCGGATCTATACAAACTGTATATTTTTGGAAATTCAACAAAATTTCCTTAACTTCTGCATTATTTTTATCCAGAAATGGTCGCCAGACTTAAAATGACAGTGTCTTAAACATGAAAAAAAATTTCTTTGTACTGAACAATATTCTAAACATATTTGCCTCCCGGGGCGAATTTAGCCACTATTTTGATTTTTAAAAATAAAGGCAACGAAAAAAAATTAGAAAAAACTTGAATCATTCCTATTAAATTTTCCACCACTGTATTTACATGATTTTTACATATTCTGTATGTATGTCTTGATAATAATCAAGTTTCGTAAACTTAATTAATTATAAGTCAAATTGATATAAATTATGATTTAAAATATATCTTTAAAATAAAAACTTCCCTTTATTAATTTTTTTACAAAAAAAAACTACCTTTAGAAACAATGACAAAAAATACTAATATGCGATACAATTAAATAAATAAAATGAGTATAATGAAATGCAATAAAATGACTACAGAACATATAACGACCTTAAACAACAGCTACAAACAAAGCAACAATAAACGAAATAAATAATATATAAGAAAATGGCTTTTAAAATGATTTCAGGGTAATTTAAAGAAAATTGAAAAATATATATAGATTATCCAAAATCTTTTAAAAATTATAATTGATTTTTTGCAATTTAAACATTTTTTACAAATGACTAGGTACAGAGCATTCCAGTAAACATAACCTCAACATTTTATTGTTTATACAAATATGACACTTTTCTACAATTTAAGTTGCCAACGTTATGGATGATGGGAAAATATTTTGGGTTTGTGTTTATTTATAAAAGATATAAATACTGATTAAAAAGCGTTCCAGTACTACCCAGCAAAACCTTGGTAATATGTGGTCAATACCATATATATTACATGGTAATACATCGAAACTCTTAACATTGCATTACTTCGTTACATTACACCAATAAAACAGGGATTATTGGTATAAACAATTCGTGTTTCTATAAAATTTTATAAATTTAATGTCACCAATATAAAATCTTAAAAACGTAATACGTAATAAGTAGGGCTCGGAAGTTCATGCATTAATAATCGTGTTTTATGTACAATACATAAAATATGTATTAAAAATCGGAAATATGCAATACATATACTATATAGGTCATTCCATCTCAAATCATCCAATGGTTGGAATCGACCCATTTCGAATTTTGGTCAGAACTTTTCTCTCATCATATAACGAAGTTTTTGCGTGATTCACGTGAATCACGCTTGAGTGTGAGTAAAACCTTAATTTACTCACGTGAACGTGAGTGAGTGTGAGTAGAAGAAAATTGTTCGTGAGTGAGTGTGCGTGAGTAAAATTTTTTCGTGAGTGAGTGTGCGTTTTTTTTGGGCTTTTTATTCATATTTTCAAGTAATTGTTTTATGCGACTTTATATTTTTGGGTATTTTTAATACAAAATAAATGGCAAAATTACATTCTCGGCTAGGGTTTCCCGGGAAAAGGGAATGAAAATCAAAAAGTATCAGTTTTTTGGTAACATTTTTTTATTTTGATTTGTTTTATTCAGTGTGTTCCCGTACGTTCCCAATGTTACCGAAATTTACCCAAAGTTACCGAAATTTACCCAAAAGCGTTCCCGTACTCGAGAATTGGGTAAATGAGAGCGCTAATAAGAGTGTATTAGTGCTTCTCTTTTTACCAAAATTTACCCAGACTTTTTCTTCGGGTAAACTTTGGTAAAACAGCTGATGCAAATATAAACAAAAAACAATTGTGAAATTAAATTAAAAATTGTAATTAAATAAAGAAATAAGCAAAAGAAACTTGGTTTTTTATTAAAATTAATTGAATAAAATCAAAAACAACTTTTAAATGCGAATAAATATGTCTATTTGTGCCGATTTGCAAACTGAAATTATACGTATTTTCACATCAGTGATGGAATTTTTGGCACATAAGATTGATTGGTACAATGGCACAACCGATACTATTTTGGCACATTTTGGTTATCTACAAAATTTAATAGAAAATGAATTTAAAAAATAACAATTCTTTAATTTTTAGTTTCTAAGCATTTACTGGTATTAAAATACCTTTTCGAATAAAGCGAAACTAAAAAATGGCATCGAATATATTACCGAATAAAGCACCGTAAGTTGTTTTTCACGTGAAAAAATTTCTCTCAGACTTTAAATGCTTTAAATTGCAATTTAAGTTAAAAAAATTAACAATATTTTAATTTTATAACAATTAACACAAAATGTCACTTTTTCACCAGAAAAATAATAGTCTTGTACATTAAATTTGCGTGAAAACTAAGTTTGCACAATTTTCACGTGAAACTCAAACTGAAAAATAACTTTTTTTATATGGAGTATAACAGTTTTTTCACGTGAAAACTGAACAAGTTACGGTGCTTAATCCATAGAATTTTAAAAATTCAAATGCTATAAATTTATCTCAGAGCTTCGAAAGAATTAATTTAAGTTTAATTCATAAAAAAATTAATTCAGTTTTAGAAAATGTTTATATGTATACCATTCCGTGCAACCATTCCTAAAGAATTCATTCATTGGCTGCATTCCCAAATCTTTAATAAGTAACGGATGAATTTAATTTATCATTCACCTTTTAATTGAAAGAAAATTTTAATTCATTCAAATATAATTAATTCCATAAGAATTCAAAATAATTCCATAAGAATGCATTTACAAAATGAAAGTTGAAAACACGGTTTGCGTTCCTGTACTATTGGGTAATTTTGTCATTTTGTGAGAGGATTTTGTGCTTACTCTCATTTTACCGAACTTTACCCAAAAAGTAAAGAAACACACCTATTAATATATTGTAGAAAGCATTTAAGTCGTATTTTATGAAGCACATCAATTTAAAGGATGAAAGAATGGAAATATTTTAATCAATGAATTTCGGTTTAAATGTCTACTTTTTGTAAGACATTTAAATAGTTCTCTTATTAAGTCAAAAAAATCTATGCCAAGTTAATTTAGGTCTTGTCAAGTTTCAAGCTAAAACATAATTTGCCAAGTTAAAAATACAGGTTTACACCGTTTACGAGTAGAATACGGGTTTATATGAATACGGGTTTGTTTATATGTGATATTGGTAATTACTAGGGCAAGGAATTTCATGCAAATGCATGTTTTTCTCGATAGTCCAAAACTAATATGGACTAAATATTTATCCGAATCATCAAATTTAGAACAAAATGGCATCGATTTGTAACTGCATATTTTGTTAAAAATTCATGTTTTTGCACATTTTGACTTTAAATGCATATTTGGTGTGTTTTTAACGCATATTTTGTGCTTTTTAATGCATATTTGTGCATATTTTTAATTTTTAGGAGCATTTTTTATATTGTAAAAAAATATAAAAATTGAAATTTTCATATTTTGATTCAATCAAAATAAAAACCTTATTGACCTGTGGAAAATTTCCGAGTTGTGTGTCTGTTTGCAAAATAACTAACTTAAATATATTTTTTAGTTTTAAAGTGCATTATTTTTGACGTCCTATGTTCTTCGTGAACTTTTTATTTAAGTGTTATGTGTAATCTCTTTTTTTACTACGTAATTTAAATAAATAAAGGACATATATATATATATTTTTGAATGAATGGTATGTATATTTGATCTTTTTATTTGGTAAATGGATATTTTTAGTTCGATTTTAGATCATAAATTAATATCACTTTCTGTTAAAGTTATTTTTCAAATTAAAGAAAGATGATAAAATTTTCACAAGTAAATTACAAAGAATAAAAAATTTTGAAAGAATTCGATAAGGCCAGCAAAACAGAATACGTATTTTCGGCTTTCGCTACAAAACCATCATCAGTGTCGTTTGCCTTGATGGGTTAATCATTGATATTGATCTACTTATGCTAAAGTTGAAAACATATTATTTTTGCAAAAATAATAGTTTTTAGTGCACATTTCTTATATTTTTAATGCATATTTTTCTTTCCTTGCCCTAGTAATTACTTACCCACTAAAGTTTCTGTTCCAAATAATCGGTTATAGAATAGCTACTCTCAAAAAAATAAGTTAGTAGAAAAATTAGTAAAACGTCTTGTATATCAAGTGTGCTAGTTTTCAGAAATTTTTTTGCTGAAATTCCGTTTTCAGCAAAAATTTTAGTTATATTTTTTTAGCACTAAACTAATTTTGAACTAATGTTTTACTAATTTATTTTGCTACAAAAATTGTGCTGATAACAGCATTCATAGCGTGGACGACAACCACATAGACTAGATGCAGCTTGTCTGGAAACGGAAATGACAAAAAAAGGAAAACAACTCTACACATATTCTATATTTAAATTTTCAGCAAATAAATTACCTAAAGTAAAATTTCGCTACAAGTTTTTTGAGTTTTTTTTAGTCTACTAATATTCAGCAAAAAGTTTAGTGATTTTAGCAAGGATTTTTTTCATTTGCAGTCGACTAAGTGTTAGCAAAACTTTTGCTGAAGATTACTATTTTTTGGTAAAAATCAGCTCGCTGATTTTCAGCAAACCTTTTGCTGAAATTACCAACTTTTTTGCAAGCACGCTGCTGACTAAAAATTTGCTGACACAGCAACATTTTTTGCTTACTTAACCGACTTTTTTTTTAGTGTACCTTTCTTTACAGGCCGTTCTACTCTCAATTTTAATAGCGATGATTTTTGTTTGAAATTGTCCCAAAAGCAACCACTTCTATAGCACCAAAGTGAAACCGGTTGCAATAGAATCAGTTCTGGGACTAGTTCTTCGTCAGTCATGGTTCCGGAACCAGTTTCATGGAATCGGTTGCAGTGGAACCAGTTGCAGAACTAGTGTGGTTTGAAACCGATTGGAAAACATTTTTTTTCCTGGGGATTCCCGTCAAACTTTTTTCGGGAAATACCGCCCGGGAATTTCCGAACCCCAAAACCTATACTGGGCACATTTTCAAGTTTAATTTTTCTTAATTTTTGAATATTATTTTGTTTCGTGAATTTGCGTGATTTACGTGAATCACGCGTGATCACGCGTGAGTGTGACTGAAAGTTCAATTTACTCGCGTGAGTGAGTGTGAGTAGTAATTTTTTTGTCGTGAGTGATTGTGCGTGATTAGAATTTTTTTCTCGTGAGCGTGAGTGAAAATTCACTCACGTGCCCATCTCTAGTTCTTATCTCTTTTAAAAATGATATTTAGGGATATAAAAACAATACATACATTGGGGAGCATTATTGAGTACATGTCAGTACTTGAGGAAACTTACAAGTGCAGGCATAAAAATTTCAGACAAGGGGACTAAAGTATACTTTTCTGAAAGCAAAAGGTTCGCTTAATCTAAATCTGGCCTCAGAAATGACCTTCCATATCAGATTTTCGAGCTAAAAATAAATGTTTGTTACCGCTACCATAAAAATCAATAACCTTTTGTTTATTACTTTTTTTTAATATTTTAGGCAAAAAATATTTTTTTCTTCATACATTTATTTTGACTGTTGAGTATATAGAAAAACGTTATATGAACAGATTAAAGGAATTGTAATTTTTAATTTTTTTTTAAATTGTTTGAGCAAAATCGGACTAGTGGTTCTCGAGTTATGTCAAAAAAAGACCACCAAAGGTCAAATCGATATATCTCGATTCCTAGGGGTGACCCAGCGAAACGCCGGGACACGTATAACTCCTTTTTTACCGATATAACTTTCCCCGGTAGTTTGAACCCACCCCTACCATTTGTCTCACAGTGTTATTGAATAATCCAAAAAATTGTTGTTGTTTCGTATGCGTATAATATTTTGACATTTTCTTTAATTTAATATATGTAACTCAATATTTAACTTATCGTTATTGGTGATTAGCAGAGCAAGTTTAAAATGGCACAGAAAAAAATTGAAATTGGTTTTGCAAATTGACACGTTACCAAAGAATTTAAAAAATAATTGTTAATTAGGGTCTTTTGAGAATATTTCTATCCAAATACAATAATAGCCTTGTTGTTTTATAGCTCACACTTATTATGAACACGAAAACACATTTCTGTATACAATCTGACATTATCGAGGATGAAAAAATTTAAAGATTTAACACTTAACTTGCACAATATCAAAATTTGTATGAGATTTCGTTACAATTACAGAAACAACACAGGGATAATGAAGAAAATCACAGTTAAAGTAATCTTTGTAATTATAAATATGATATTTAAAGTTAAAAGTTTTCGTTGCCGTAAAAGAAAATATTTCAGAATTTAATTACTACGAGCATAAAAAGCATACTTAAAAACACTTTTTTTTGAAAATTCTAAAAATTATTTACAAAAGTTAGGACTTGAATATATTTTATATCATTTTTTAACAAAAAGCCTAAAAAATGTCAAAATGACCTTGTCTAAAATGTTTTCTGGGAAAGAAAAACTTTCACATTGGATTATATGAATAAAAATTAGCAATTACTATGAAGTAATTACCTTTCGGTTATGAACGCCAAATTTGTCCACAGGCCAGTTGCAAGCAGACGAAAATTTTACAGTAGGTAATTGCTAACAAACCCAATATTTTCCACTACTAATAAAATATATTTTTTACTCAAATGAGCCATTATGCAAACAGTTTCTAACTTTTAAGTTTTAATAATAATTAGCTTTCTAGTAACTATTGTAAGTTTTAAGACAAATTTAAGATCTTAGATGTTTTTTAATGGAAGATTCATTAATTAACAGCAAACTAATCAGGAGTAGAACCCATATAATTGTTTGCATAAAAAATGCTACCCTACTACGATATAAAAGCTGCTGATTTGACTGGTTTTTTTTTAGAACAAAGACTTTTTATGTAAACAGGCAGTTTACAGATTTTTATAAATACTTTAACCAAATAGTTAAACTTTTAAAAAATTAGAAAATGAAAGTATCGAAAAATACAACAGAAAAAACCGCATATGATTATTAGCAAACGAAACGAAAAGTAAAAAAAAATCGTATACATAAGATTTTATGATTAACATAGAATATGACTATAGAAGGAAAAAATAACACTAAAATTCTAATTATAAATAAATAAGTACAAGATTTTATAAATTTTAAGCAAACCATTAAAAAAAGGTTAAATATTTTACTTACTGCGTCTGGTTGCTGTTGAAATACATCTATAACCATCTATAGGAGAAAAATTAAAAAAAGAAATAAGTTTTAATTAAATTTAAAATCAATACGCTAATTGTTAATAACAATTATCGTAATCATTGCTATAATTGGCAAAGTTGAAAATTATATCAATTGAAGGACCCGAGCGAACAACCCATCAACCAGATATATTAACAAGTTTGCAAGTTTCTTTCTTTTACTTTACTACGACTCACCTGATGAACCTTGGTGTGAGCCTTCAAAGCTCGTTGACAATAGACTATATCATTTTTAAGATCATTGGGTATTTTGAAAAAACTCTCCATATAAAATTGAAATAACTCTGCGCCCGTCATTTCACGGGATGGCGAACTCATCGTCGAACTGGAGCTGGCTATAATGGGAGCCGTTGTAGACATGATGAATTTTAAGTTTTTCGTTGAACTAAAACACGATTGAAACAACCGAGTTGGTTGGCGTTTGTTTAATTGTTGTTAGTGTTATCAGTTTATTTAAAAATCAGATTTTTTATGATTATATTTTTAAACTTTTGCTAAGTACTCCCTTAATTTCAAATATACAATTTTGAAAAATTTAAATCTTCCAATTAAAAGAAAACGTTGCGATTCCACCAATAATTTTTATCAAATGTGGAGTAATATTGGATGAGAATAATAAAATTGTTCTTTTTAAATTTATATTCCGCACGAAAATTTATCTCTTCATATGTAAAACCACATATGCTCTCTTCTTTTTTGTTATTCTCGTAAAAACAACAACAACGGTTAATTCATTCCGTAATAGTTTTTGACAGTTCATATGACTTTAAAACAGCAACAATTTAGGCGCGCCAGCCTCTAAAAGCGTTTGCAAATTTTTAAAAATATCAAAACCTTATTAAGTTCCCCTAAAGTAAATTATATTTAATCAATGTAATCAACTTTTCTACACTTTCACTTTAATTCCATCCCCTCGTTCTTAGTATTTATTTAATAACTAATTTCAGCTATTATTTTAAATTTCTGCTTGTTCTTGTATTTTTGTAACGTTGCAATATCTTGACATTTGGTTACTTTTGTCATGTAAATTAATGTGCTTTTTATTATAAAAGACAATATGGCATTTATTATAATCTTTTAAATTTGCTGAATATTAACTTGTTTTTAATTAATACACCTTTAATTGCTATTACTTCAACACTTCTAACTCAAATAAAAATAAATTAGCGTTGTTCCCAAAAAGAAAACTAATTTAATAGAGATGTAATGTATTAAGTACTCCCCTACCTGAGTACTAGGTCAAAACAATGACTGGAATGCCAACTTAGTGCTTTTTACGCTAAATCTGTTGCTTTTTTATGTGTCGAAACGCGAAAGATGTATTTTGCGCTTTTAAGCAAGGTTGGTTACCGAAACGAATAACGGTAAGGGTAACGGTATTTAATTCCATTTGTTTCGGTAACGGTAAAGGTAACGGTATTTAAGACTGTTTCGGTAACGGTATACCGTTATCGAAACAGCAATACCGGTACGTACCGGTATTATAAATTATGTTAAAAACATATAAAAACAAGTAAAAACTTAACATATATTTAATTTTACGTGTTAAAAATACATATTATAAGCTTCAAATTCAATGCTGGTAGTTTTAATAACTAAAATTATTATCGATAAATTTTTTGTAGAAAAAAAAAATGAAAATTAGTACAAAAAGTCAAAAAACTTGCATTTTTATATAAATTAATAAATACCGGTAAAATACCGGTAACTACCATCAAAAATAACGGTATCGGTAACGATAACGGTATTTGAAAAAATTTTTAGAGGTATTGGTAACGGTAACGGTATTCAATTTGAAACGGTATTTTAGCGATAACGGTATTATAACGATAATGGTAACCAACCTTGCTTTTAGGATGTATTTTGTTTTTACAGCAATATCAAGAAATCTAGCAACATTTGTTTTTATTTTAATAACAACACATTAAAATTTCCAGGAATAGTTTCAAATTTCCAATTGGATTATTTGATTATAACTAAAAAGAATGACAAAAAGTGCTAAATTTTAGCTTTTTTGATGTGCCAAAATACAAAAATTCTTAATTTTGCTCTTTTACATAAATTCAACAAAAACCCATTTCTTGAAAAATTTTAATTTTTAATAGGCAAATAATTTTTTTTTTTTATTATAATGACAAAATATTGCCAACACTAATAGATTTTATTTTTTAATTTATTTACATGTTATTTAAAAATTTGATTTGCTTTTAATCAAACTATGTGAAATATAGTACTTTTTTAAAAATCATAAAAAGGGTTTAATGCTCTTTTACCCTTTTTTAAATTGAAATTTACACGGTTTTACCCTTTTTTAATTTTTCTGCGATTTTTGCAATAACAAAGTTGGCATCTCTGAAAACTGATTATTTTTGTATGTACTAAATACTCAAAGGTACTAACTACTTAACCTAGTGTCTTGACATGCAATAAAATGATAGCAAACAATTGTGAAAATGCTCTCATCTCAAGTGAAGACACTCAATTTCACTTTTATTGCAATATCATGATATCGCTGACATGCAATCGGCTCTTGCAATGATGCCAGAGATCAAATGTCACTTAGTTTTAATTTTGTAATAGAAAAACGACAAAAAATTTGGTAAAAAAGAATGGAAAAGTGCTTAGTTTTTTATTATTTGTCGGTAAAAATTAATGTTTCATAAAATTTGGTGTTTTTCGAAGAAAAATCTCTGATATTTCTTATCCATGAAATGGTGAAGTGTTCTCCACCACTTTGCAATTGATATCATTTTGACGTTTCGCTGCAATGGTTTTGACATTTCATATCATATAATTTATTGCATTTGAAGACACCGGGTTAGGTTCAATTAGACGTGCCATAACCATATAAAACAGCTGTTCAAACCAATCTCATGGGCTACAATGTATTCGATTATTGGTGACATGCCATAACGCCATAACAGTAACCGTAGATACCAATTAAATTTTGGTTTTCTGCTATGGCGATATGGTACGTCTAATTTAATCTTACCTAGTGTCTTCAAATGCAATGAAATGTGCAAAGAAATTTGAAAATAACACACAAAGCAACAACAAAATTATTTTCGTTGTTGTTTTGTGTGTTATTTTCAAATTTCTTTGCACATTTTATTGCATTTGAAGACACTAGGTTAAGTGCAATAAGAGATGTAGTTTTTCGTAAAATTGTGTTTTCTAGTACATACAGTATTGCCAATAAAATTTCAAAATAAATAACTGGATCAGAACCAAAAATCGCTAGAAAATCACTAGATTTATGAACAGTGCAAAAATTTAGCGATTTTATCGCTAGATTGTTGAAAAATGGTACTTAAAGGAGTTTTTACTCAAAAATTTCTTTAATATGTTCATAAGAAGTGTTATAAACTTTTAAATAATGAAAAATTTTACTATTAAACTTCAAATATTGAATCCCGATTTTCTTTGAATTAATATTAGTAATGAAAATACTCAGTAGAGGGCGTTGAATGTGAAAAACGGCATAACCATATTTTATAGAAATGTGTATTTTTTAGAAAATTTTTGTACTAAAATCGTTTAAGAAGTTATGTTTTATAATAAAGGAATATCAATATGCGAATTTTATAATCTATTTCAACATAAAACCGAGTTTTAAAAATTATATTACGGATGATAAAAAATCGATAGATCTTTGGCTAATAGCTACAGGACAATATTCCCAGCTAGGGGCGAAATAAAATCGCTAGATCTGACGAGAAAATCACCGTTATCGCAACACTGAGTACATAAATCACAGAACATATATAGAAACTTAGTACCTAATTTCGTAAAACACTTGGGTGAAGTGAAGGGAACTTTCAATGTAAATTGTTTTTGTAACAAAAACAATTTCTATAGAAATAACGCAACACTTCACCGAAGTGTTTTAGAAAATTACCCCCTTAAATTCCAAAGTATACTGGATAGTAGAATAGCATGGGTGCATGGATTAGTGACAGCAAAAGGTTTAACTTTTGACATTTACAAAATACATAAGATAGCAACAAAAACAGGATAAGATTTTCGCGCCATTTCATTTTACATAATGTCGAACAACAACAATGTATCAAGAAGGAAAATTTTATTTCCATATTGGGAAAAATTACATATACAGGGAACTTAACCTTCTATGTATGTTCCCTGGTTAAACCGTTTGCTGTCAATAATATATGTGCATGTTCAATGGAACCATGTTTTTCTACTATGTCTCGACTGTCATACATAGAAAAAGTCAAATTTTTGCAAAGGAAAACTAGTAGTACTTGGCCATAAACGGTCCTTGTGGCCCTTTGTTCCTAATGGAACCATAGGACATAATATATATATAAAGGGTCCATCATTAACGGACTATCAACGGTTTCGAATAAGTTTCGATATTCCTTAAGTTCGGTTTTCTTGTCCGTAAACGGATACAGAAAACGCTGTTTCCGTTTATGATTAACTGAACACGGTACATAAACGGAACGAGTTGCTTTTTCGGAAGCTTTGTTGAAGTAACTATAGGTTTTTCCTATCCGTTAACTCAGAGAAAACGCAAAATCCACAAAAACATGAAAACTAACAGATTACTTTTCGTATGCACGTTAACTTGCTACGTGGATAATTATCGGCGTTGAAATCTCAACGTGTAAACATTTTCACATCTAACATAACTTCCTAACAACCAAAAACTAGTTGTTTTTAAAAACTTTTAGTTTTTGATTCAAAATTTGTATGTAATTTGACAGGTAAATGCAAGTAGTTTTCAAAAACTATTAGTTTTTGGTTAAGTGTAAATATAGTATTACTTCAAAAAGTTTTGCTGGAACAAGTTCGATTATACTTAGTGTTTGCAATTCGGTTAATCGATTAACCGATTCCTCGATTATCGCCGAGGAATCGCCTCTATTTCGGTTAATGTCGAAACAAATAATTCAAAACTCAAATAATTATTCGATCCGAATAATCGGTTAAAACAGGTCGAATAACCGGTTACAATTTTAATATGGAATTTATCCCATCCTTTTTCCCAAAACTTCATAATTTTCTTAACTTTGGCTAAAAAATTAGAAGAAACATAAACACAAATATATTTTAATAAATTTTATTTGTATTTAAGACAATTTTATTTGTATTTTAAATTTGTCCAAATACATTTCAATATTATTCACTTGTATTTAGAAATTTTAAATCTGTATTTCAAAATTGTAAAATTGCATTTAAAATAATTCCATTTGTATTTCAAAATTCTCCAAATTTATTTCAGAAATTTCCAAATGTATTTAAAAAGACTCCATTTGTATTCCAAAAATTTCCAAATGTATTTTATAAAATTCGAATTGCATTTTAAATTTTATTAAATAAAATTCGAATTGCATTTCAAATTTAATTAAATACATTTCAGAAATTTCTATTTTTTTTTTTTAAATTTTTGAACAATTTAAAACATTTTTGGACAATTTTAAATGATTTTTGGACAAATTTAAAACATTTTTGGGTAATTTTGAAACATTGTAGACCATTTTGAAAACTTTTTAGACAATTTTAAAATATATTTGGAAAATTTTAAAACATTTTTGGGCAATTTAAAAATATTTTTGGAGAATTTTAAAACATTTTTAGACAATTATGAAATATATTTGGAATTTTCTGAAATAAAACTGAAAAAGATGTAGAATACAAGGGAACCCTTAACCGTTTCACTAAATTTAAATTTTTATTCGCATTTGTGCCATTAACAATAACGAAATAACCTAAAGTTAACACAAAATTAATGTTAAAAAATTCAAATTTAAATGGAATTTGACATTTGTAACTGCACACTGAGAGAAATGTCTACATTCTATTTATGAATTTTTACATTGTTTCAATGAAGTTTCGCTGAAGTTCGTCCATTGAAACTTTTCATTAAATTGATCAATTTTATGAAAAAGATTCATAACTTCATTACTTTAGTGGAAATTTTCATTAAAACTGGAATAATAAAGATCCCTGTGCGTATGTTAGCTCAAACTTTGAATAATTTTGTTTATTGTCAATGGCCCTTAAAAACGGAAAAAATACTGAGAAATTTAACAATCGTTTATGATATTCTTTAGTCTACTAACTCTACTATTTAGAAATTTTTTTTTTTTTGCAAATTTTTGTGGAGTAAATTGATATTTTCAATTAACTAATATTTTACTCAAATGGAACCAAATTTTCTTTTATTTCGAGGAAGAACTTTGGATAATAATTTTTTTAAATGCAATATTATATTTATGGAAGTATTGATTAAATTTGCATTCAAAGAAATTTTTAATCCAAAGTTTTACAGATTAAAAAAAAATTTTCGTAAGGAAATAGAAAGTCTACCTTGAGCTATGCTGTTTTAACTTACTAATTTTAATAAAAAAATCTCCTAGTTTCAGCAGTTTTTTTTTTGCCTTTTTTAACTAATTTTTAATAGCTTCAGCTATATTTTTTATTTAAATTTTTCTATTAGTATAAGAAATGTTTCAATTTAGATAATCTCAGATTCCGAAACTTTCAACCTTAAGGTACATTTATACGCGAGAAAAAACTGCTAGAAATAGAGAAAAAACACTACAAAATAGCTAAACTCATTCAAAATAGAGCTAATTAGAGGTGATTTTTGTTTTATCTCTAGCATTTTCTCTCTAGTGTAGATGTGCTTTTTTAATTTAAAATTTTTTTTAAATACATCGTGTTCATATGTCATGTTGATATTTAACAAAAACAGTAAGCTGTTAGTGTATTTGTTGATAAAAAGTTAAGGAAATACATTAATTTTACTTTAAACGATTAATCGATTAATCGCCAATTTTCTCGAATAACCGACCCGAATTACCGGTTAATCAGTTTTAGTGATTTTTCGAATAATGCAATAACCGCTTAACCGCCTTTGTCGAATAATTGGAAACAGTAATTATACTGCAAGAATAATAAACATAAGCTGTTAAAAATTTTTTTATTCTTAATCGGTTCAACGTAGATTTGCTTTAATACATAAATAAAGCTACACTCAAAAAGGTTTGACAGTTGTTGTCAAGTATAAATGTAGTATCAATATAATTTCAGTATTAAAACCAGGGGGCAAATTACCGCAATCGTGATCGAGTGTTATTCGATAGCAACTATTGTTACTTAAAACATTAGAAAGATTATTGTTACTTAAAACATTAGAAAACTATAATAGAAGTGAAGCATTTATTACAAATATGAGTTAAAGTTGTAACAAAAGTTATTCGTGTTCTTTTATTTGCACTTTCAAAACGTACTTTTTAACAATTTCGAACGCTTACGACTGCGGGAACCTGGTTCCAGTTCAATTTTTTAGATGAGAGCTGTGGATAGTGGTTGGTCATATTATACTATAGTAACTCAATAAAAAATTGAGAGCTTGTCCCTATCTCATGTAGTTGTAGTGGTATTAACCTTCCTATACCCGCGCTAATTTTTGTAACACCTATACCCGCGCGCGGTCTCACAGACCAAAGATTTTAAAACCTGTTTCTTTATAGTTTTTTCAACCACAACCTATATAGATAATATTTTTTTTTTAAACTTAAAGATATAATGAAAAAAATTATACCATGCAATAACTTTATTTTCAGTAATTTTACCGACTTTTAGTCTTTTACAAAACAGCCTTAAATTAAATATATTTGAAAAAAGTGTTTTCTCGGTCTCACAGACCAACGCGCGGGTATAGGAAGGTTACGAACCATTTGTACAAGTAAAATTACAAACCCTACTTCATTTTTTCAAATGACAGAAAAAGAGAAAAGCTACTATATTATACTATAGTTGGTGTTAGAGATGAGCGATATTTTCATACCGGTGATTTAATCACAGTTATTGATAAATCACTGGTAACGGCAGTGATCAAATATTTCAAGTCGCAGTTACTCGGAATGTCGTTCTTTTAATATTTTTGTACTATTCTTTCTTGCAAACTTCATTGTGCACAGTAATACATGTTGTTTTTAAAAATAACAATGACTTGCTTTCACACTCTTCTGAATAAAATGTCTCCTTCTATCATGTCTTTCTTACCGGTCGCAACTATTCTTCTTTTAAGGCCCAGTTTTTAGGAAGTGGATTATCTTTAAACTTAGTTTGTAACTGGAATACTGCTTTTAAAATGTGGTTTATTTTATTTTATTTCAATAAACAAATAAATTATACTCGAGAAAAAGATTTTCCGGCAAATTTTTGTTAATAAACTTTGAAATGGCTGACAAAATTCGTTATCGGTTTAACTAAACCAAGTTTAACTGACATCTTAAAAACTCGCCATAAATATTATTTCGTTTATTTATCAGAAAATCGTAGTCTTTTCCATAGAAAAACCGTGATCACGATCACAGTTTAAAAGAACAACGATTTGCAAATCACATTCACTGAGAACAATGTTACTGAAAAAGCGCCAGATCGCCCATCTCTATTACAAACCCGTGATCACGGTCACTGTTTAAAAGAACGGTGATTGGAAAATCACGATCACTGGTAGCAGCGTTATTCAAAAATCACCGGATCGCTCATCTCTAGTTGGTGTAGCTAAAGAGAAAGAAAAACCACTAAATCTAGCTAGAAAATCTCTAAATTAGGAACACTGGACAGAAGGGATGGGATTTGAAAATTTTTGTTTTGTGCCAAGTGTGTGAATAAAATATGTCCAATGAGCCTTCCTTGTGCCAAAACTAAATTCTATAGCTGCCTACACACTAGGGAACATTCCATTCCACATGGCCATTTTTCCGAATGTTGAAATGTGTATAGCATTGTGTCATGTTGACCTTCGTGTTTACAAAATTTTTTGATATTTTTTGTTTCCAAACTCAATTTTTCATCGTGTGTATCGATGTTACTGTTTTTGCTGTATTTAGTTCATTGTAGCAGTCACGCTATCAGGAGCTTTTGTAATTACGCATTTGAGAAAATGAAAATGACGACCATTATAAATAATGAAAACTGCATTAATTTTAAAAATGAATATATTTGCGAGAATTATGGGACATAAAATGTGATAAAAAAAAAAAAAAAAACTAAAAAACAGCAGCATATGGAAAACTAACAATTAACAAATTAATTAATTTGATTTCTTCCGCCCATTTTTCATGTGATCAGTTCTACAAACAAACAAAAATGATATTTCGTTTGACGTTTTGTTGTCGTTTGTGCATCGTCTGTATAAAAAATGAAAAAAAGTAGAAACATATATTCTGTCACGAATGTTCTCCAGGGTGTAGGCAGCTTATAAATTGGTTTTTTCGAATTTTCTATAAATATTCCATACACATTTATGCATTTATAAAACTTTTAAGTAGGTATAAATTTAGTTTCTTAAGCACCGTAAGTTGTTTTTCACGTGGAAAATTTTCACATAAAGCACCGTAAGTTGTTTTTCACGTGGAAAAATTTTACTCGAACTATAAATGCCTCAAATTGCAATTTAATTTAAACAAATGAAAAATTTGTTAATTTTATAACAAAGACACAATCACAATGGGCATAGAATTTCACTTTTTCCCAAGAAAAATAATAGTCTTGTACATTAAATTTGCGTGAAAACAAACTACACAGTTTTCACGTGAAACTGATTGTCGTGAAAAATCATTTTTTTACAAGTTTGGTTACCGTTATCGTTATAATACCGTTATCGCTAAAATACCGTTTCAAATTGAATACCGTTACCGTTATCGATACCTCTAAAAAATTTATAAATACCGTTATCGTTACCGATACCGTTATTGTTATGGGTAGTTACCGGTATTTTACCGGTATTTATTATTTTATATAAAAATTACAATTTTTTTATTTTTTATTTTATAATCTTGAGTGTTTTTTTTACAAAAAATATATAGATAATAATTTTACTTATTAAAACTACCAGTATTGAATTTATAGCTTAAAATCTGTATTTTCAGTACTTAAAATTAAAAATATGCCATGTTTTTACTTGTTTTTATATGTTTTTAACACAATTTTTAATAACGGTACGTACCGGTATTCCTGTTTCGATAACGGTTACCGTTACCAGTCTTAAATACTAACGGTATTTACCTTTACCGTTACCTTAACAAACGAAATATTATTCGTTTCGGTAACCAACCTTGTTTTTTTATATGGAGTATAACAGTTTTTTCACGTGAAACTCAAACAACTTACCGTGCTTAAACTTTAAAAGCTTTAAATAGTAATTTAAATTCTGAAAATAAAATTTTTTTTATGTAATTAGAAAGCAACTATCACATTAAACACAAAATGTCACTTTTTCACAAGAAAAATAATAGTTTTGTATATTAAATATGCGTGAAAACAAAGTCTACACAATTTTCACATGAAACTCCTTGTCGTGAAAAATTAGTTTTTTTATATGGAGTATAAAATTTTTTTCACGTGAAACTCAAACAACATACGGTGCTTTAAAAATTAAGTAGTTATAAAAACTTAAGTTACAGATGTCAAATTTCATACAAATTTGAATTTTTTAACTTTCAGTTTGTGTTAACTTTAGGTTATTTGTTTATTGTTAATGGGGGTAAATCTTAAAAATTATTGGCTTTTCTCTTTCAAATGTAAACAAAAATATTTGTCATAAAAATATTTGAAATTTTAAAATTTTTTATTTCATAAAATACTAAAAACAACAAAAGCTAACAAATGAATTATGTGTTTGTTAGTAAAGGTAGAACATGGCATACAAGATAATTGCTCCATTTCGAGTTCCGGCGACCCCAAATGTCTAAGTTTTATTTGTTTACAAAAATAAAACTAAATTCAGGTAAGTACGGATATTCGTTTTTTTACAATTAGTTATATAGATATAAAATTCGAAAAAACAAACCTTGTGTTAAATCTAAGCTGCGCTGCTAAAAATGAGTGATACTGAATTTTCTTCATTCAGTTAGTAAAATGTTGAATGAACATACGATTTAAAAGATTCATATTGGGAATTCTTTGGGAATAGTTTTACGGAATGGTATAGAGAACTTTTCAAAACTGAATTAATTTTTTCGTGAATTAATCCTTTTGAAGCTCTGAGCTAAATTTAAGTACTTGAATTTTTGGAATTCGGTGATATTTTCGATGAAATTTCTAAGTTTTTTTTTGTTCGAAAAGGTGTTTTTAATAATAACATAACTAAACCCAAAAAATTTCATAGTTACGTAGTGAACGAAATCCGTAGTTGAATGGAATTATATTTAAAATGACTATTATAATCATTATTAACTATGGGTTGAGTTAACAAACACAAGTTTTGTATTACCCTGTGAACAACATGTCAGTTTTTTTAAATTGACAAACATTTTTTAAAAACAATTGACTTATCAATTTAAATTATTTTTATTAAAACTAAAAAAAAGAAATTTTAACAAATGTTTCATATAAACGAACATTCCGAGTTCCAAGGAGTAAGTACAATAGATACAAATTGCTCTTTAAATTTTAATACAATAACAATAAAATGCATTTCATTAATTTTACTTCTCAGAAGACAGACAATTGGCAAAAAATGGGATCAACAAATATCAAGCAATTCGTTAAATCTAAGTGCAGTAAAGAAAGTGTGGTCATTTAGTACTGCAAAATTTGGACATAAAATTATGGGTCAGCATTCAATGATCAAAACTCATACGAAAATTAATGTTATCTGCATTAAAATAGCAAGTGCAAATGTTAAAAGTACATAAATATATTGTTATGAAAAATAAATAGTCACGTTATAAAAAATAAAGTTATGGTTAGCTGTTTCCTTTTTTATTAAAACCAAAAACCGAATAAAAAATTGGTGGTTCCTGACAAAAATGTTTCAAAAGTACGTCGTTGATATTTACTACCTTCAAAACTTTCATACTTTTTTAACCATAGTCTTTTAACTGCCAATTGCTTTGCTGTAGTTGATTTGTAGGTTTTTAATAAATGTAGTTACCTTTCACTATTTCATATCCACTATGCCATAGAGGGTTATTTCACCTACGACATAGTTGAAAATATAGTGATCATCAACTACGTAATTTTAAGGGTGTAGTCAAAAGCTGAAAATTAGATATGTATATCTTATTTTATAATTCATTTTCTATTAAATTTTGAATATAACCAAAATGTGTCAAAATATAATCGATTGTGCAAGTGTACCAAAAACCTTCTATTGTGCCAAAAATGACAGCATTGTGCCACAAATCCCATCACTGCTGGACAGCTGTTAAATAAAATATCTAGTGCCGCACTGACATTTCGCATTTTTGGAGAAGATCGGCAGCCAAGGGTTTTTCATACAGTTTCATAGAATTTTTGCTGGAAATAATCCCAAAAACTAAAGTTAAATAACAGGTAATTGAAAAGGAACATACTAATTAATCAATTTCCCAAAAATCAACTGTAAAGTGTTTTTGCAAACGTAAATTAATGTTCTATTGTTTTGTATATGGCCATAACCTACAAAGTTACATAATGGGAAAAACAGGATTTTTGGAAAACTTTATATAATAACTTTTAATATCAGGTGCATCACATTTTCTAGATCATTATGTCTTTTGCAAAGAATGCTCGTATGTTGGCTACCCGTGGTGCCCGTATGGTTCAAACCCGTGGTTATGCTGACGAAATGAAACTTACTTTTGCTGCCGCTAACAAGACCTTCTACGATAATGCTGAAGTGCGTCAGATTGATGTTCCCTCTTTCAGTGGTAGCTTTGGTATTTTGGCTAAGCATGTACCAACATTGGGTAAGTTGAAATAGATATTTAGAAGTTGGATGCGATAACTATTGAATGTTAGAAATATACTACCTAGAAAAAAAATTTCGAAATGGTTCCAAAACTGATAAAAGTTTATATATCGACTAAAAGTGTCCACGCTGAGTTAAATGATGCTTTCAGGATTTACTTGTTTATTTTATTTCTTCATTTCCAATGACCTAGTCTTTTGGCCATAATCGATCACAAACTTCTACTCAAAAACAAATTACAATATTCGTATAAGTATAATATAACAAAAGATAAAAAAATATTGATTAAAAAACAAAATAAAATTTATAATAAAAAATTAATTTTTTTTATTTTATTAATTCATTGCTGTAATATAAAGTATAAGGCCTAAAAATGTATTACATAGTAACAATAAACCTAAGTTATTTATTATTAATTATAAAATAATTTCAAAAAATTATTGAAATTCTCAAATCCCAAATAACAAGAAAGAAAAAATACAGTTAAAACTTTAACTGCTGATGGTTAAAAAAAATACTATTCTATAATCTACTCGAAACATTTAGAAGAAGTTTTCTTTTGAATGTAACAAGAGAGCAACAAAAATCGTGCCTCAAAGTATTTGGTAAACCGTTGTAAGCCCGTGCTACCCTAACTTGAAATGATCTTTCCACAATAGGTGATAACTTTGGATACTCTATTTCTGGTTGATCTACTAAATTCAAATAAATCCACTATAAAAGCAGGCGAATTGATTTTAAAAACTATAAAAATGCAATAAGCATCTAACTTTAACAAACTCAAAATATGAACAACCTAAAAACTCCAAAACAAATGAAGGAATATGTTGGTGCAACCTAACGGAATACAAATATCTAATAATTCTATTAAAAGCCAATCTTACTTTCCTCATGATATATCCATATGTTCCAGAGTAAATTTCTTAATGCGTAAGGGAAGGAACAGATTTAAACTATATAATTTTCTCAAAGTAAAATTTACTTTATAAACAACGGACTTTATATGACTCTCAAAGGTAAATTTGTTATCAAGGATCACACCAAGACACATAATTTTATCAACAAATTCTATTGCTTCGCCATTCAATGAAATGGAAAAAGAATTGTCATAAGCATTAGTGTATTTTGTCAGCCACGATCCTTTCTCATGGTCGTGTCAATAAAAGTACTCCAAAAAATGGTTCCGTGTGAACGGCCTTTGGCCGGAGTTAGGGATTTTCTCCTTATGTTCGTCCTAATCCGACTTTGCTGAGTAAAACTTCTTTCTATAAGTTTTGTCTCTGGGGTATGTCCAACACCGGCTTCGCTCAGTAAATCTTTAACTTTCGAATGATCGCCCTCTTGAAAGGTAACCTAGCCGAAAAAAATTTAACAGTTCAACTCAGCGTGGACGTTTTAGTCGAATGAACTAGGTTTTCTCACTTTCTGAACCATTTCGTTAAACTTTTTTAAGCCCTAACTTTAAACTTCGAATCCCTCCACACCTTATTTTTGTTGGTGCACATATAACTATTTTGACTTGAGATGCTTATTAAAAGGCAATCCACACTGCGACTATGTATTCTTATTTATTAACCAGTATTGGGGATTCGCAGGCTATCCCATCCCTTAGAAAATATTAACTACACAAAATCCTTACAAGGCAAACAAATAGAACTTTTCATAGAATCACAATTACAAATTGAATATCAAATTATTTATATTTTTTCCTACATGCAAGCCACATGGATTCGTCCCTGCAAACATTTGGAAGATATCTTCCAAGAAGATAATAAAGCGATATCTTCTATTTTTTATTTGAATTCAAATAATCAAGTAGTATTTTGAAATTGTCTTCCTTTTATCATTTGGAAGATATTTTGGAAATATTTGGAAAAACCAAATCCAAAATTTGTGTTTTTTGTCATAATTTTTTGTGATAATAGCCGTTTTTTCTAATCACTTGGATTTAATAAATCCAAAAAGTATTTCTAAAAGTGCTCAACAGATAAGGTTAGATTTTTCCTATTTTAAAAAAATGTTCTGTCCGACACTTCTTTCACCCTAATTTTTAATACCGAATTCGATGATGAAGGATTCTACTTTAACTTTTAATTTATAATTATATTTTACATAAAACAGCGATAAACAGTCTGCCTTTTCAGTTTTATCACTTCAATTTATATTTTTACACAATTGAAAAATTCCATTGCAATATTTAATATTCACTAATTGGATTTAATTAAATTACTTAGTGTAGAGTGAAAAATTGCCATTTCTATTTGAGCTATTTCTCCATGTCCAAGATGAAAAATATATATTTGGTGAGGTGTAGTTTTTTTTTCTAAACATATTTCATAAAAAAAATTTAAGAAAAACCTTTTATTTGTTAGTTTTTCAATTTTTTTTGTTTCTCTTTTAATTTTCATTCGTATTTTTTTCTGACATTAAATTAATAGGCTGTTTCATATATTTGTGCTTTTATTGTGGATTTATTAAATCCAGCTTTTTTTTGGATTTAATAAATCCATTTTTTGTATGAAAAACTCTAAATCCAAGTGATTAAAAAACACGCTAAATATGTATTGCGGCAATATCATCTTTTTATCATCTGGAAGATAAACACAATTTGTTTCAAATTTTTGATAATGTTTGAAAAAATAATACAAAGTTTGTACGCAAAACAATTATAAGAAATATGGGAAACAAATTCGTTGAAAAATGAGGATTAGTGCGCGGAAAAAACGGGTATGGTGGCAACAAGATAATGTTTTTGTCAATGGATTATGTATGCAGATATTCTTTTACAGAGTTAAAATTAATAATAAAAATATAAATCGTTTAGTTTGTTTCGAGGAGTTAATTTAGCGATATCACCTTTTTATCTCCCAGGTGATAAATTAGCGATATTGCCGATTTATCATTCAGAAGTATCGCTTTCGTATTGCTTGGGAGTATCGGTATAGAAAGGACATTTACTCCCGAAAGGGGGATCTTCCGCAATAAGAATATGATTATTGCCGCAATAAAGTTTTTCTTCCAGGCGATACCATTTCGAAACATTTTCGTATTTTAATGTTTGCAGGGGTAGGCTAGAATAATTAAATTTTATTACAAATTTATGAAAATAATTTACGGTGGGTCTCATACCGCAGGTTTAACTTTAGTTAATAGTTAACCCAAAAATTTGTTGTTGTTTTGTGTAAATTTTTTTGACATTTTCTTTTGTTTATAGTTAAGTTAAGCCTACAGTACTATGCTACAGTATGAGACCCACCGTTAAAAAATATATATATGTGTCTATCAAGATATCCCTTAAAAAGACGATCTGTCGATTTTCGTTCAAAAAATATATTTGTTATTGCATTTATTCATTAAATATAAGGTTTGTTTTTTTTTCGAAGTTGTTATATAAATCACTTAATTGACAACGGTTGTTTCAATTACAACAATTTTGGCGACGAGCGAAGGAAAAGTACCCTGCAATACAAAGAGAAAGGTGTTTGGCATTTTGTACAGTACAAATGCAAAAAAAAAAATTTGTGGAGAAAAAAGCAAAAATGTAAGTTTATTTAATTTTGAGCCCTTTGATGTGAAGAAGACATTCTGGTCCAGATGGGTCAAACGTTTTTAGACCGCCTTAGAATTATATGAGTGCAACAAGGCAAAACATCAGCGGCTACTGCTTTTATTGGGTCTGACACTTACAATATTTTATGCGACAATTTGACACCGCATACCCCAGAAGAAAAATCTTATAAAGAGATTGTAGTGATCCTACAAGATTATTTTGACCCAAAGCCCAATGAGCTGTTGGACAATTTTCGCTTCAACATGAGAAAGCAAAAGGAGGGTGAGACAGCTGCAGATTTTTTGGTTGGTCTTCGTAGATTGGCAGTCAACTGTAGTTTCGGGACCCATTTAGAAAAAGCATTGAGGAACCAATTTGTGTTTGGTATTTTAGACAAAAAATTACAAAGCCGGTTATTGGAGAAAAAAACCTTGATTTTGGATGACGCAATCACAATGGCGACCGCCAGCGAATTTGTTGAAAAGGGAGGTGAAGAATTACAAGGTAATGGCAACGAAAAGGTGAGTGTTCACAAAATGGCAGCAAAATATAAAAAAGGCAATACAAGAAGAAAATGTTTTCGTTGTGGCGACCCGAATCATAATGCTGACAAGTGTAAATTTAAAGAAGCAACGTGTCATTTTTGTAAGAAAAAAGGACACTGAAGAAAAGTATGTTTTAATGAGCAAAAACAAGTACGGATAAATCCGAAAAAGTGACTACAGTGGAAGAAATTTTACATATAAATGACCCACAAAATATTTTGAGTATCCGAGCGAAGATTTGGTACAAGCTCGAAGTGAACAATAATTTAATCACTTTCGAATTGGATACGTGGGCACCAGTGTCACATATGAACATCAATGATGCAAAAAAATATTTTCCGAAATTAAAAGTTCAAGCCTCAGACATGGATTTATTTAGTGTTTGTGATAATCCCTTACAAGTGATCGGCTACGTATGGGTAAATATAACAAATCATGATAGTATTAGGGTTAAATTGTACATAGTGCGCTTTGAATGTAAACCACTATTGGGTAGAGAGTGGAATCAGAGGCAGAGGTTTTCCCAGAATTGGAAATAGTTCCGCAATCCACTGAAGATATTGAACTGCGACGCTCACAAAGAGAACGTAAGAACCCATGCGATTTCTAAAATAATCTCGATGTAAACTTTTATATTTTGTAAACCTGAAATTATTGTATTTTAATGTATTGAAATTGAAATGATTAAAGGGGGAGAGATGATATATACATAAATCGCTAAATTGACAACGGTTGTTTCCAGGGGTATGGCATCACCAAAAAAATAAGTTCAAAGATGTCAAATATAAAGATGTAACAAAATGCATCCCTGTTTAGTTCCAAAAATTTCCAACAGATGGCGATATTGTCACTGCATTTTTGTGTCATTATTTTGAAAATTCTCAACAAATATGGCTGTTAATCAAAATATCAAAACAAAAAATAAAAATTTAAATAAAATTTTAAATTTTGAAAAATATTCATGGTTTTGTAGTGTTTTTGCAACTTTTATAAATAAAACACATAGTTAAAATTTGTGTAGATAAATAATAATTATACCATAAAAGAATATATAACCATCAAAGTGTTAAAATGTATTTGTACAAAAATTAAACAATTTCTTTTTGTTAAAATAAAAAAAAATCATAACAAATATGTTACCCTACACCATTCATTGTTTGGCTTCGTCTTTAGATTGAACTAAAATTATTTCAGTCGAAACATTTTTTAAATGTTTGTGTTTAGGATTTGTTATAGGGAGAGTAAAAGAAAACTTTTTGGTGATAATTTTGTGTTCCAATTGCTATTTTTGATAGAAGATCCCATTTTTAGTTAAAAAAGCACGATCGCCGATCAAAGTGAAGTTTTTTAATTTTTCAGAAAAAAATACTCTTTGCTTACAATCTGAAAATGATTTAATTTACCAATAAAAATTTTTTTTAATATATTTTTTTTTAAGTAAAATAGTTAGACATTTTAGGGAATATATACAAAGCACTTTAAATACTGTTTGTGAGTTAAAGCTACTCTAAATAGCAATTCCACTTTGGTTTCCGAAAGTGAAAAAAAGGATTTTTTTTGTTTTTTCGTCTTCTTGAGAAGAATTACCACTATAAAGCCCGTAGCATAGTCGATATTTAAAAAAAAAACATTTTTTTTCAACACAAAATTTTCTTTAACAACTTAAACTGCAAATTCCGAAAGAAAAAATATGTTTTGAACTGTTTTAGAAAAAAATTGCGAAAGTTAAATTGCGAAATCAAATCTATTCCGAAAAAACCTATTACATGCCTGATAATATTCTAATTATGATTTCAGTGTAATTTGTAAATCCCGACCGAAATCTGGCTTTGTCAGTACCAATAAACAAAACCGAATATTCTCTTTATTCGGAAGACACCGAAAGTTTTTGTTAACGTTTTCCTTAAAATTACGTAATTAGAAAAAAAACTGAGAATAAGTTCTTAAATTTTAAATGAGATCAATTCTATTTATTATGAAAACAAAATTAACAAAAGACGTTATGTTAAGCCACTTCTAATTGAGGGAAGAAAACAGATATGGATGGAATATAAGCTTCTCTTAATAGCAGAAATCATTCATAATCTAGTTTTTTTAGATGTGTTTTTGATTTACCTCTGGTATATTTCTCTAAATTATATTTAAAAGAATTTTAAATGTTTCGGGATTTGTTGGCCACAATTTTTCCGAAAAGTTTGCCGAAACCGGTCGGTCGGATTCTGAATTTTATTTAAATGTAAAAGCAAATAGTTTTTTCTATATTGAATTCAAAAAACTGGAAATCCTACTTTTGTAAAAAATTGATTTTCAGTTCCAATAACATACTTTGTGTTACAAAATGTCAATTAGTTTGCGCAACATTTTGTTTTCATATTTAAATTTTAATGTTGCAAACTGAGAAATAAAATTTATATTAACTAAATTTATAGTGTAGGGTGTTTATTTTTCTCTTGTCAAATTATTTTGATAACGAATTCCGGTAGTACTCATAGGCGTTATTCAATAGTACTCGTTAGCGTTATTTGAAAATGCCTGCCATCTGGTGTATAATATTGGCAACTTTTGTTATATCTTTATATTTGACATCTTTGATAAGTTATAAAAAAATCGTTATCAATAGATGGCACTTTGTAAAAAAAATTGACAATTTTCTTTTTTATTTAATTTTAATAATAACGAACAACAAAGGAAAAAATACAAACACATATCTCATATTTTATTATTTGAATATATTCCGCGATTGTTTTTTTCCTTGAGCAGTTTTCAGCAGTTTTTGAGTTTTTAAATATAGGCTCAGCTGATACTAAACTGATACTTAATAGTTGCTCAGGTAATACTAAATTTCAGCGCCCTCTATCGGTGAGTAGTGTAAGTTTTGATTTCCTATCTCTATAATTAATAGTCTCTGGTTGTTTCAATTACAACAGAAGTTTATATCTATATCTATAACTACTTGTGAAAAAACGACTATCCGTACTTTCCTCAATTTTTTTTTTTTTGTAAACAAACAAAGCTTAAACATTTGGGGTCGCCTTTGTACAAAAGCTGTTTTCGTACAAAGACTTCGCCGGAACTAGAAATAGAGCAATTATTTTGAATTATAAGAAATTAAATAAAAAAAAATTAATAAAAAATTTCAAATATTTTTATGACAAATATTTTTGTTTACATTTTAAAGAGAAAAGCCAAGAATTTTTAAGACTTGGTAGCATTTTTATAATAACTAAATTTTTACGGTGGGTCTCATACTGTAGGTTTAACTTTAACTTAACTATAAACAAACGAAAATGTCAAAAAATGTACACAAAACAACAACAGATTTTTGGGTTAACTATTAACTAAAGTTTAAGCCTACAGTATGAGACCCACCGTCAGAAGCTAAATTTATACCTACTTAAGAATTTTATAAATGATTAGGGGTTTTCATATAATCTCGTAAACTCCTTGTAAACATTGTATATAGAAACATTATTTTCTATGTATGGAGTTTGACATTAAACTCATAAACATGCCAGGTTTACACCGTTTGCGAGTTTATATGAAAACCCCTATTAAATTTGTATGGAATAATTATACAAATTGAGAAGGTTGTATTCTCTTGACTTGTATCTGCCTCTCTCAATTAGGATGCGTGTGGCACATGCCTTGTTGATGCCTCATATATTATATTGTGTCGAGGTATTTTCCGGTACCACAGGCGGTGAATTTAATAGGTTTACCAAGATTTTCAATAGAGTTATTAGATATGTTTTTGGCCTAAGACTTCGCTCTCATGTGACTCCGTATGTAATCCAATTTCTTGGGTGCTCTTTTGTTAATTATGTAGGTATGAGGTTATTGATATTTTTTTACAAGGCAATGTTGAATGGGTTTCCGGACTATATTGTTGACAACTTTCTTTTGTCCAACTCGGAAAGAAACCCCCAACTGGTTTATCCAACACATCATACTACTATGTTCGAGCGATCATTTCAGATTAGGCTTTCAAGAATATGGAACGATCTACCTCTATACCTGAGAGGTTTTTCTTTTTCACCCCAGGTCTTTAGGCGAAAGCTTAAAGATTATGTAGAATTCATGAGTTATAGCTTTTTGTTTGTGCTACCATTTTCATCTCGACTTTTTTTTTTTTTATTATTGCTGCACCCAGGAAAATCTGGTGATTGTATTATTTTTTTTTATTTAAATATCTATTTATATTATTTAAGATGTTTTCAGTATTTTTTTATTTGATAGTTTTACTGTATTTTTTACTTATTTTTATTATTATTTATTTTTATTATTATTTATTTTTTTTATTATTTATTTTTATTATCTTTATTTAAATTATTTTTTTTTTGTAGTAGCTTTTATTAATCATATATGGCCCCCAGGGTTTTGGTTATGTAATTTGAAGTAAATAAATGCTGTATTTATTAAATGCAAAATTCGAAAAAAAGAAACTTATAGTCCAAATTATTCATATATGGAATTCTGACTTCATCGGATATCATTAACCCACTTTAACCTGGAATCCAAAATAATCCACGAATTTGATAAAAATGCAATAACGTGTTTTTTCAAGGTTGGTTACCGTTATAATACCGTAATCGCTAAAATAACGTTTTAAATTGAATACCGTTACCAATACCTCTAAAAAAATTCTCAATACCGATATCGTTACCGATACCGTTATTTTTATGGGTAGTTACCGGTATTTATTAGTTTATGTATATAAAAAATGTAAATTTTTTATTTTATAATCTTGAGTTATTTTTACAAAAAAATTTATAGACAATTTTAATTATTAAAACTACCAGCATTGAATTTATAGGTTATAATCTGTATTTTTTAAGACTTTGAAATAAGAATATGCTACGTTTTTACTTGTTTTTATATGTTTTTATCGTAATTTTTAATACCGGTACGTACCGGTATTGCTGTTTCGATAACAGTATACCGTTACCTAATCTGTCTCAAATACCGTTACCTTTACCGTTACCGAAACAAATAAAATTCGATACCGTTGCCATTATTCGTTTGGATAGCCTGCCAACTGCCTTCTCTTAGTGCACTTTTGGAAGGGACAGTAGCGCTAAAATATACGCTTCTTGTTTTGCATTGCTTCTAAAATCGTGTCTATTTTTTGCTGGGGGGGCTTTTTCTTTACGTAGGAAAAAAATCTCCACAACTTGTGGAATTTTGTTGCAATAAGTCCATAGAGAATTCACCTTTTCTGAACACTTTTCGTAATTGAAAAGGTGTTAGATTTTGATCTCTTTTTCCTACAGAAAGAGCCACAGATTCTGAGCACATATTCTATTAGTCATAGTTTCAGATTCTATACCTTTAATATGCAAAAAGGTTTTCAGAACCAGAGGAATTTTCCGATAGAAAAAATGCTATACGAAAAGCGACAGATATTAACCGCTTTAATTCCTCAGAATCTAAGCATTTAAAAAAATAGACTATGAACACATTTTCTTCTTTTTCGTTTAGAAGTGTCCTAAGAAAGAAAACTTTTTCTAATGGAAGAAAGGATCTTTGTATCATAAAATGTCAATATATGTTCTTACTCACTTATCAAATTAATTCAAACTGGTCGTATCAGTAAACAGGTTTCCATTAGGCAACAATGTACTACCGATGTGAGTCTTTGATTCACTGGACTTAGATTCCACAAGCCTAGAAAGAATAATGTGAAACGAAATCTTTGAAAGACTAATAAAATTGATCGTTACTTCTCAAGTGTAGATGTTGCAGAGGCATAACACAATTGGAGGTCCAGCTGAAGCCACCGCAGAAAACATCACGTTTTAGTGTAAATTTATGACAAACCAATATATTTTTAGAACATTTTATATTTAAAAATTTTTTGAATTTTTTCAACTGTCAATCTGTATTTATTTTTATTACTATTATGTTAGTAAATTTACAAAATTTATGCGTAAAATTTAAATTTATCAACAAAATAAAAAAAATGTGCGCCCTCCATCTTTAATTGTAAATAGGTAATGCCTATAATTACACTTAAAATAATACGTTAGTAGAAAAATCTGTCCAACGGATTTCAAATCCATTTGTCTAATTTTTAACAAATTTTTAGTTGAAACACTGATTTAAACAAAGATTTTTGTTATCTTCATTTATCGCAATACTAAAAATTATCAGTACTTTAACTAATTTTGAGTGTTAATTTTCAAAATTATTTATAACAAAATTTTTAAAAACCCATTCGTTAAATTTTACGCAATTTATTGTTAAAATATAATATATTCATGATTATGTTATTTCGTAGATGTCGCCATCAGTGTATCCGAAGTTTTAAAGATGTCGCTTTCTTTCCCTCCCGATTTTTTAAAATGATCCATATCTCGAAAACTAAGAGAGAACAAAACTGACGAAAATTTCGACTATGAAACAATGAATGCTACCACCCCACCGTTTTATGACAATTCCAAGTGGATATAAATTACTTTGACACAATCAATGTGGCTACATCAAGTAATTTGACATTTCTTAAACTAGAATTAAAAAACTTCACACTCAGTTAAACTTGGTTTAATTTTGTTTTGAGATTAACTAAACAGTCCGTTAAACTAAGTTTAATTGGCATCCAAAAAACTAGGCCTAAGCAAGGCACAGTTGTAGCTAATTAACAACATAACAATCCATTAAAATGCAAGTTTTCAATTAACCGTCGTATTAGTTTAGATAACTTTCTAACTGTGATCTTAGCTTTAGAAAAAACAAGAAATTTTACTGCGATATTTTATTTTTTAGTTTTACATTTGTTTTTAATTAATTAATCTGTGTTTTTGTGTCGTCAAACATATAATACTGTGATAATTTTTAAAAGTAATGTAATAATTTTATTAAAGGAGTGTATATCTAATAAATGCTGAAAAATCTCCAGCGGAACGTCGTATTGGAATAAAAATGAAAATAAAAAACTGTTACAAAATCTACTTTTAAAATATTTTATTGGCATCATATGCCTTAATGATTCACGACCTCATTTAGTAAAATCATCATTAAGGCATATGAGGCCAATAAAATATTTTAAAAGTAGATTTTGTAACATTTTTAAATTTCAATAATTTTTAAAAAGTGAATGAAAGAATTAAGCCTTTTAAACTTATTCTTAAGTTCCATGTATAGCATAACCAAAGGGTAGCCCGACTACTAAATATTTACTATTTGCTGGTTTGAACTTATGTAAAAACTTATTTGTTAGAGGACTTCTTCTATAAAATCAGGAGATCTTAATATACATCTTAATAAGCTATTAATAAGCATGACAATTGTTTTATTCTAATTCATATTTTTTATTTTCCATTTAGCTGTCTTGAAACCCGGAGTTGTCCAAGTATACGAAAATGACGGCAAAACTTCCAAATTCTTTGTATCGAGCGGTACCATCTCAGTCAATGAAGATTCATCTGTCCAAGTTTTGGCTGAAGAAGCTCACAGCGTTGCCGATATTGATGTAGCTGAAGCACGTCAATTGTTGTCACAATATCAATCAGCCCTTTCCTCTGCTTCTTCTGATTTAGTAAGCTACAAAAAAATTTAAATATTAACCAATTAAGTAATATTTCCTTATAATTCTTTACAGGCTAAAGCTGAAGCTGCCATTGCTGTTGAAGCTTGTGAAGCTCTTGTCAAAGCTGCCGAATAAATTTTAGTAATTTTTGTTTTAGTATAAAAACTAATCGTCGTAAATGCAACATCTTTTAAATTCCGTTTAAACTTAATAAAATAAACCTTTAAGCGTAAAAATGAATGGTTTTCAAAAAACCTGTTCATAGTTTCAACAACTCATCATCGCGTAGTTCATAAAAATAAGAAAAAGAAATGTTTTAAAGAGTGTTGTACTTCCAACATTAGCTCTTTTTTTGCTAGTATATATGAATAGATGTATGAATGGAGTACGCTGATTATGTTTGGTTATGATTATGAAATATTCACAACCAAAAAAATAAAAAACATAAACATACAAGAAATACCTTAAAAAACAAGAAGTCTAGGCGTTATTTTAATCATTATCATTAATATGCCATCGATTTGGATTATAACGAACCTTTTAGGTTAAAAAGGTCCAAATAAAACTCTGCCTAAATTTGCTTAAACACTTCCAAAATGAAAGCCCTCCGCAGAGATGGATTAATCAAAATTTAACAGAGATACTTAAGCCTTTCTAGCAACTCATAGGTTTTAGGAAATACGGTAGACACTTTTTAATTCTTTTAAAAACTTACATTTAAGACAATGCTACTTTTGTTTTCAAGCGATATCAATCGACAGTCAATTGACATGTAAATTCTGAATGAATTCTACCGTTTCTTCTCTCCCAAACATTTTTTTATAATCGGTTTCCAGCTACGTCAATTATGCAAACTGATCCAATTAAACGAACCCGATTCATTGAATTCAAATGTAAGATACAATTAACTACAACTATTTCTATAAGCAGTTCTGGAGTACCTATTTTACTTTGAAGCAGTATTTAGAGTCGGTTGCTTTTGGAACAATTTCAAACAAAGTGAGTTAAAAAGTAAAAGTCATCGGACATGCCAAATATACGATTTCCTGCATCAGCGTTTCCCATCAACTTTAACTACAATACAAGGGAAATTATTTCCATATGCCAACCTCACCCACAGTCTACCCTGTACATGGTGTGCCCTGTTAACGCTGACGAGTCTCTGACGACGGAGTATGGGCGGTATAACCAGGTTCCCACGCCAATCGGACTATGTGTCGAATTTATCCGATGTATTATTTATGGGATGTATTCGAATTTATCCGAGCAAGGATTGCCACTCTGGCTTTAAACGAGTATTATTAACTATAAATTGTCTTTTTAAAGCCGTTACAACAGCAACAACAACAAACAACTTTGACTTTACGGATAGCTTGAGACATTTTTACTGGCTCACGAACCCCCAATTTAAAAAATGTTATACAAAAAAAAAAACTAATTTCAAGCCAATGATTTTTAGAAAAAAGTTGTAAGAATTAAAAAAACGTTTTTATTCAAAAAATTCAACAGAAATTAAGAGATTTAGCAGAGAAAAAATTTAGTGAAAAGTTGAGGGGTTTCTAATTAAAAGACCCTGTTTTCTTATAAATAAGCTTGTGAGAGTTTGTGATTTTTGTAACGGAAATGTTAATTCTACAGTTTTAATTCAGAAGATATCAATTAGAATTCAGAAAATATTTATTGAAATTAAGAATTTGCATTTAAAATTGAGAAAACAATTTTATATTCAAACATTTTTTTCAATTATCATTTTCTGAATTTCAATTGATATATTCGGCCTTATTACGATTGTCGTAGTAGAATTCGAGATTAAGTCGGATTTGCTGAAAAATTGCTTAAAAACAAAACTTTTGAACAATTTTACAATTGAATTTATAAAGAGCACTGCGTTTGTAAAAAATGTATACCCTGAGTTTAATGTCCTTATAAGTTACAATTAACGCAAAACCATTTTGTATGGAGTCGAAGTTTTCTACTACAAATTCGACAACCGTAATCAGGCCCATTATGAATTTCAGTTGATTTTTTTTTAATTACAACATTATTAAAATCAATGTAGTGGTTCAAAAATTGTGAGTAAAAGTGAGAGGACACCTCCAAAATCTCTATACATTTTAGTAAAGCACTAAATTGTGCCATTTTGAATTGAAAATTTCGAGGTATCCACACATTTTTATTTTTGAAAACTTCTGAACTGCTGGACCGATTTCGATTATTTTTAACACAAAGCTATGAAAAAATGTGTGTAAAAATGCGTCTTCGTGTGGTGATCGACTTTAAAATATATATCCAAATAAAAATCCGAGTCGACTTTCAAAACTCTGTGGGGTTTGTTTAAGCAATAGTGTAGTTTCATTTCTCGTTGAAGCAATTGAGCATGACGGCGATGTCCCAAAATTTTGTGCAGAGTGTTATTGCTTAAGGTTCTGAGAAATATTTCCTTTCAAAATTTCTCAGATTCTGAAACATTTTCAACTTAAGAATATTAGAATTGTTTTTAAATACTCGTACATCGGGTCTATAGTTCACGTTGAAAGTTTCAACTAGAAATACTTATTACAACTAATTACGATATTTTATTTTTATTTACATATTTATGTGTAAACTCTAGGGTTTGGGAAATCCCGGGAAAAGTTTGCCGGAAATTCCCGGGAAAACGGGAAATTTTAAAAATATTAAATTTTTTAAATTGTTTTTGTTTCGAATAGGAGTTTTTAATTTTAGTCATAAAAAACATTTTAAATACCAAAACAAAAACGTCATTGTTAAAATCTTTTAAAAGGGAATACATTTATTTGACACACAAATAAAATCTTTGCCAATTAATTAGGAGCATTTCAACTAATAAAGATTTTTCGCATAACTTATTCAAAGTTTAAGTAGTAAAACCTAAAAACTTGGTAAAATGTTTAAAAGAAATATGAAAAAATAGCTTTGTTTCTTACAAATAATCGCCCTTACTATCTAAATTTTTCAAATGTATAATTTAGGTAAAGTCGACTTTAGTTAAAATATTGGGTGGCAGTATACCTTGACTTGGTTTATTTTTGGAGCATTCTGATTGGTTCATTTATTTTTAACCAATCAAAATATTTGAAAATATAAATATTTTTGTAAGGTTTTCATACACAAAATGAACAAAACCGTTTAATTAAAAATAAAGCCGACTTTAAATTTAACGTAATTTTTTAGTAACGTTTTCATTAATAAATATGAAAAGAAAAGACTAATGGTTAACGGTGGTATCTAAATTTGGTTATCCGACATCTAAATTTGGTTCACAATAAAAAAAAAATTTATGGTCATGCAACTTCTCTTGAAGAAAACAACAACAAGAATAACGTTTCAGCTAAAATTAGCAAAGTACCCGAAGAAAAAAGTGTAAGCTGAATAGGCATTAAAGGTTTTATGGTAGGGCAAACATTTCCTGAAATGGTATCCAAATTAGCCGCAGTCAATCCGCACCATAACTAGATCTTCGTTTATTCGAGAAAGTCTTTATAATAAAAACCTGGCATTGCAAAAAAAGAAACCGATGTAAAGAACATTATATTAAATTACTACAATCATGTAAAAGATATCATGATAATAGAAATATCGAGCAATATTTCTAACGATAGGAGATTTACTATAATCTTAGATGAATGGCCAAGAATATCACAAAAGAGATATTTGAACATATGTATGTATAAACGGAAATAATTCATTTTATAACCTGGGGTTGGTTTATATATCAGGAAGATGAAATGCTGATGAAATAAGAAGAATTGTAGAAATAAGACCAGAAGAGTTTTATTTGTCTTTGGAAAATAACATTGTGGCCATCATATCTAATGGGTCAAGTGTGATGAAACGGTTTGTTTTCGACAGTCCAGTAGTAGGTGCTTTCTGCTGGAATCATGCAATTCATTTGGCAGTGCTGCGAGTAATTTATGTGAAATCAAATGTTCAACATTCTGATATTTTTTACTTTGAATTCTCACTACACAGACTGAATTTGTACTGAAATAGTGTTTTTTTTTTAACAAAAATTACCTATATAGGTGGTTTTCATTAACAATTTTGTTCAAAAATATTTCCCGGGATTCCCGGGAATCCCGGGAATCAAATTTTTTCATTCCCGTTTCCCGGGAAATAAAAAAGTCCGGGAAATCCCAAACCCTACCGTTAACTCATAAAAAAACTCAAAGTGCATAAAAATGCTTTTAAGACGAAAACTAACACACTACTTTTCGTATGCACGTTAACTTTCAACACGGATAATTATCAACGTTGAAAACTCAACGTTTATACATTTTCACATCTAACGTAACTTATTCGCGTTACTACCTAAAAACGTTTGCTGACGTACGTTCGATTATAACGGAACAATTACACTATGGAACATTTTTGGGATTATTGTCTGGGGGGTGAGAAATTCCAAGTCAGGGTGATGGTACTAGGTCAGTATAGTAAAACCCTCAAAGGGTTTGGCGTTCGTATGTGTCATTTTTTTTTATGACCTTTTAAATTTTTTCCTTATCTTGATGTTTTTTCGCTTAGTTGTAACATTTTGGCAAAAACGTAGTTTAACATAACTCGAGAACCACTTGTCCGATTTTGATGAAACAAATTTAGAAAAATTTAGAATTACAATTTCTCTAATCTGTTTCTATACCGTTTTCCTATATGTGCAACACTTTCGAAGTTAAAAGTGAATGTATGAAGGGAAAAAAGTATTTTTTGCCTAAAAATTTAAATATTTTTTTTTTAAAAATTCATAAAAAATCCAAAATGGAAAAAAGTGCCAAAACTAATTACTTTCGCGTAAAGTCACATAACTCATGAGCAAAAAAAGGCATAGATCATGAAAATCGATGCACGCGTTTCTCATTTATTCACACTGGTTCTGTGATTTTAGTCATTCAACAAGTGCCGACGAACGCGAACAGTAAAAGTGATTTTTCTCCAGTTTTTTAAAAGTGAACAAAAGAGAACAGAATATGGAACTGTGCAAGCCAGATATAAATAGCTTTTGCTACTGCTGTGGTCAATATGTCTCAACACATAAAAAAAGGGGAAATTTCAGTACTGATTTTGTTCAAACATACGAGATGTACTTCAACCAAAATGTTATAGTGAACGAAAATTGGGTACCAAATATAGTGTGTAAAAGCTGCTACAACCGTCTAATGGATTGGAAAAATAGAAGACGTGAAAGTATGCCATTCGGTATCCCAATGACTTGGACTAATCCTGGCGAAGGTCACAATCCATTGAATTGCTATGCATGTGCGAATAAAGGAGCCGCAAAAAGGATAAGAAAATCGTATAATTACGTTGGTGTTGCAAGTGCCGCAACACCATTGCCTCATTCGGACCACATTCCTGTGCCAAAAGCTTCTAGCCCAGATATTTTCTCTTCTACGACTGCTCCGACATATCATGCACGTGATGATTCCCCATATGAGCCATCAGTATCCAATGAGCCAATTTTAATAAATCAAAATAAGCTTGATTCAATTGTTGCCAAGTTGGAATTAACACAGCATAAATCGGAAGAGCTGGCTTCCATTTTGAAATCAAACAATTTGTTGGCACCCGGTGTGAAAGTCACAGCTTATCGAAGTCGTCAGGCAACACTCCAAAGTTTATTCCTTGTGAATGATGAAAAAACTTTTGCATATTGCCCGGATGTAGGAAAATTGATGGACGCAATGGAAATAAAATATGAAGCAGATGACTGGAGATTATTTATTGACAGTTCAAAACTCAGCTTGAAGGCGGTTTTACTGCATAAGACCAATAAAAAACCTTCAGTTCCAATCGCCTACAGTACAGAAACGAAAGAAACATATGATGCACTGGAAAATATTTTAAAAATGGTTAACTACGCCAAACATATGTGGCGCATATGCTGCGATTTAAAAGTTGTAGCAATGCTTTGCGGTCTTCAAAGCGGCTATATAAAATATATGTGCTTTTTGTGCGATTGGGACACACGATTTTCCGGTGACCAATATGCATGCCACGGATGGAAACTCAGAGAGCACAGCAGGTTACAAACGGCCAATATTATTCGTGAGCCTCTAGTGCCGAAGGAGAAGATATTGCTGCCTCCACTGCATATTAAACTTGGAATTGTTAAGAATTTTATCAAAACTGTCGCCAAAAGAGATGAAGTTTTCTTGTGTTTGAAACTAATTTACCCGAGACTCAGCGAAAGTAAAATTAAAGAAGGTAAGTTATAATATCACATTCATTGCCCATGATTTTCCATCTTAACAAATTAATTTTTTCCAATCAGGCGTACTAAATGGTCCAGATATACGAAAGCTGATTAAAAGTGACGCATTCAACAATATTTTGATTGACGCTGAATTGAATGCATGGCAGGTAAATCCATTATTTACATCATCATCTGGACTACTTCAGCAAACAATTGGCTACCGAATCTGATGAACAAGGTGAACGCTATCATCAAGTTGCTATGCCATTTGAAATGAGGTAATACTGATTTTTTATTTTTTCAAACTCATTTTAATAAAACAAAAACTTACAGATATAGAGGCAAAAAGTCGCCGAGTGCAATAATTGCGGAAATTTGCTGGTGGAGTAAGTTAGTGTGGCAAGACAAGGATGATCTTGATGATAAAGAATTTTCAGGAGATGCAGAAGGGCCAACAGTGGAGTCACACATTGACATTATGTGTGGTTCAGAAACTGATGATAGCGATGAATGCGATGCCACTAGTCCCGAACAACCACCATCGAAAAAGTCTAGGCAATATTTATTAAAATAAATAAAAATAAATAAATAAAATAAAAATAAAAAATTATAAAAATGTTTACTTAATTTTTTTAGTAGTTTATGGCCAGAAGTCTGGAGTTATTGGGGAAAATTTATGAAAAAGGCGATAAATGACACTTTTTTGAATAAAAACAAATATCAATATTCTTGTCAAAATGGGATACCTTCACTTAATTGTAAATAAAAGCAGAACGCGTTAAATTTTGTTTATAGGTTATGTGACTTTACATGAAATTAATAACACTTGATCCTTTCTTCCGTTTTGGATTTTTTATGAATTTAAAAAAAAAAATTTTAATTTTTAGGCAAAAAATATTTTTTTTTCTCCACAAATTTATTTTTACCAGCAAAACTGTTGATTATAAAGAAAAACGTTATATAAACCGATTAAAGAAATTGTAATTCTAAATTTTTCTAAATTTGTTTCATCAAAATCGGACAAGTGGTTCTCGAGTTATGTTAAACTACGTTTTTGCCAAAATGTTACAACTAAGCGAAAAAACATCAAGATAAGGAAAAAATTTAAAAGGTCATAAAAAAAAATGACACATACGAACGCCAAACCCTTTGAGGGTTTTACTATACTGACCTAGTACCATCACCCTGACTTGGAATTTCTCACCCCCAGATTGTCTGTTGTACTGTGTTATAAACATAACATGTTTAAATTTTTTTTTATACTAAATCGGTTTAACATAGATTTGCTTTAAATACTTAACTTTGATAGGTATGAGACAAAATACAGCTATAGATAAAGATATAAAATTCGAAAAAAACAAACCTTTTATTTAATTAAAATTTTGAATTTATTTTCACATTTTTTTGTTGTTTATTTTTGCATCACCTTTTCGTGTTATAAGTTATCAAAGTTTGTTCGAAGAAAATCTGGGTAAATTTTGGTTAAAAGAAAAACATTAATACACATTAGCGCTCTCATTTACCCAATTTTCGAGCACGGGAACGCTTTTGGGTAAATTTCGATAACTTTGGGTAAATTTCGGGAACGCAGTTATTTTGTTTAAGATTTATAATGGGAAAAGGCAAAAGCTGCACTTCTGCATAACGGTGCAAAATTTTTGAGCTTCGTATAGCTGGAAAATCTTATAGAAAAAAAACAAAATGGTTTTTAGGCCCAGAGGCACAGAAAAACATCAGCGCACATCGGCCGAATGGTAAAGCGAATCTCCAAACCCGACCCGAAAATGTCAATCACTGATATCTAACGTGACATTCAAGAAAAATTTACTACACTAAGGGCGAGTAACTTATTTCCAACATAACCATGGTTAAATTTTAACCACAGATATTTTCATATAAATTTGACATTCATAACTATGGTTAAGCACTAAACTCAGTTTAGTTTGAGATAAGTTAACAGGTCTAAAAGTTCTATAATTGTCACCTACTTTAAATGTCGGTGTGCTTTAATTGTCACCCCCCTGTAAAGGTCGGAAAATTTGATTCATGTAGTACTTTAATTGTCACCATGCTTTTAAAGTCGTAAAAAATATATTAAATGATTCTATATAATATAGCCACCAAACTTTGTTATATGAAATGGGTATTATATTTTCTAGATTATATATTTAACAAAACCGCACCTAAAAAATTGCAAAATATTGGCGGAACGCGAAAAAAGGCTTTATGATACAAAAATTGTATTAAAAAACCTTATCAGCGATTTTAATTCTGCAAACAAATATACTGATGTAAGAACTTACTAATTTGCAAAACTTTTTTCCGCGAAATTTTTTCGCGCTTTTTTTTCCAACTAGCCACCGAACTTTGTTCTATGAATTGGGTATTATAGTCCCTAGATTATAAATTAAAAAAAACGAATTTAAAAAATTGTAAAATAATCGCGGAACACGAAAAAAGATTTTATGCTACGAAAATTGAATTAAAAAACAATCACCGATTTTCAATCCGCAAACAAACATACTGATGTAAGAATTTTCCTTTTTTGAAATTTTTTTCCGCGACTTTTTTCGCGATTTCTTTTTTCAATTAATCACCGAACTTTGTTCTATAAATTGAGTAATATAGTCCCTAGATTATAAATTTAAAAAAACCCCACTCAAAAATTGCAAAATAATCGCGGAACGCGAAAAAAGGCTTTATGGTACAAAAATTTAAATAAAACTCTTAATCAGTGATATTCATTCTGAAAACAAATAACTGATGTAAGAATTTTCCTTTTTGCAAATTTTTTTCGCGATTTATTTTTTCAATTAATCACCGAACTTTGTTCTATGAATTGAGTATTCTAGTCCCTAGATTATGATTTTAAAGAACCACACTCAAAAATTACAAAACAATGCCCGAACGCGAAAAAAGGTTTTATGGCACAAAAAATTAGTAAAAAACGTATTCAGCTATTAATATTCTGCAAACGAATATAATAATGCAAAAATAAGTAAACTTTTTGCAAAATTTTGTTTTTTGTTGGAAAAAAATCGCATTAAAAACAAAATTTTATAAAATGTAAAATTTTTGCATCATTAAATTCGTTTGCAGATTGTTAATCGCTGATTAAGTTTTTTATATACTATTTTTGTGCCATAAAGCCTTTTTTCGCGTTCCGCCATTATTTTGCAATTTATTACCTGTGGTTATTTAAAATCATAACTTAGGGACTATAATATCCAATTCATAGAACAAAGTTCGGTGGCTAGTTGAAAAAAAAGCGCGAAAAAAAATTTTGCAAAAAGGAAAATTCTTACACACAAAAAAATGTTGTTCAACTTTTTTCAATTAAAACGATTTGTTAAATTATTTCAAAAGGTGTCAATTAAAAATTAATCCAATAGATTAAATAATTGCTCAAAACTGCAATTTGCTTGAGATTTTTTTTTATTCTGCCACTCACAAGCATTTCATGAAACAAGAGAAAAACATCAGCATATTGTTGTTGTTTTTCGTTTGTTTCATATATGTAGTTGTTTTTATAAATGTTAATGGATTAGTAACAGGGATGATAAAGTTGGTACTATAATACTATTAGAACCTCATTTTATAGTACTATTAGAACCTCAAAAGGACTATGGTACTCCTTAGCATTATTTCATACCAATTTAAATTATTCAAAATAAATAGTAAAAAATCGTAAGAAACGTAATTCAAAGAAAAGATTTTTAAAATTTTGCAGAAAAAATATTAAACATTTATTTGAATTTAAGAGAAAATCTTTAAGTTGTTTTTTGTTTAGTTATTTGTGCGGTAACTTCATTTTTAGTAAATTGGACATGTTCGGGCACGTTGTTTGTTTTAATACCCAATCCCTATATAGTTTTTTTTAATTATAAGAAATAAATTTAAAAAAAAGATTAAAATTTTATAATTTTTGACCCCGCTTTTTAAATATTAAAGATGAGACTGGGACGCTTATAATAGTCAACGCTGTAGATTGGATGCAAGAACAAAAGCGATAGAATAATATAAAAAAGGTAACTGCGAAGAAGAAAGAACAAAATACACTATACAGAGTTTAATGTACAAAAGAACCTTTATATATGTACTTTTTTTGTTAATTTATAATAAAAAAATTTTAAAAAAGTACTATGCGGATCTAAAAAGTACAATTTTTTAAGCAGGTTGGTACTATTTTGAAAATCCCATTTATCATCCCTGATTAGTAACTAATATTTTAAATTATTTTTTATAAAATTTTATAAATTCTCGTTGAGTTTATTACTTTATTTAGTTAAATATTTTAATTTTGCCATGTTAAATCTGAATATTCATTTATTCCAAAACATTACTATAAAATAGTAATGTAGTTTTTGAAATTTTGTTTAAAAAATTTAAAATTTTTTTAAACAAAAAGTTTTCAAACAAAATTTAAACAAATTCAAAATTTTCGAAATTTTGTTTAAAAAAAATTTGAAAGTTTTTTTAAACAAAAAATCGCATAAAAATAAATTAAAAATTATTTTAAATTAAATATATTTATTGGTTTTCAAAAAAATTTTAACAGAGCCCTTATGCTTCAGAAAAAATAAGAAAACTAATTTCTACGAGAGAATTTTTCACATAAGTATAAATAAATCTATCAACTGAATGAAAATTGCATGCAGGTTTTATTTTAATGAAATTCAAGCTAAAAATAAAGAAGTATATTTTTTTATAGTTGGCATGGCAACTACCACTTTATCCAGCTGATAGTCTTATTTAGAAGTTATACAATGTTGATCAATTTTTAATCCAATGGATTAATTTTTAATCAAATGAATATAATGGGTTATTTATAAGGTATATAATATTGATCAATTTTTAATCCAATGAATTAATTTTTAATCAAACTCATATAAAAAACCAATAAAAATCCTAATCAAATGTATCACTATTTTATTGAAAATTTATTCAATTAAAGAGCTACAAATTTTTAATTGAATGAACAATTTTCGTGATTGGAGGAATTTCAACGATAAAATTTATTGAATAGGCGGTTTTCATGATTGAAATTAGTTTTTATTTTTTTGTGTGTTACATCAGTATATTTGTTTGCAAATATACTGATATCATAAGGTCCTTTTTCGCTTCCGCGATTATTTTGCAATTTTTTAAGTGCGGTTTTTTAAAATTTATAATCTAGGAACTATAATACCTAAGGTGACACTTATAGAACTTTTAGTGTATAACAATATCCAAGCGGACTATTGCAGAGCAGCACACAAGAAACCGTTTCTGAGTAGAATCCAAAGTAAACGTCGTGTAGACTTTACCAAGTCTCATTGGAGTTGGGCTATGATTCAGTGGAAATGTGTGCTTTGGAGCGATGAAACAAGGATAAATCGTCTTGGTCCTGATAGTCGAAGATATATTAGATGACCTATTAATCAAGAATTTAATCCTTGCTAGGTTTCACGCTTACAAGGAGTGTACCCCAAGTGGTACACGCCGATTTGACACATTTTTTTATATGCAACCTCGAAGGTTTGGGGTTTAAAAGTGAGGTCAAAAATGGTACAACTTTAATTTACAACTAATTACTAAACTTTGGTATAAGGTATTTGTATAAAATTTTGTTAATTACATGCAGAGCTTTGAAGAAATAATTCCTTAATTCAATTTTTCAATTCTGAATTAAAAATTCGATGAATTAATTCACTAAGCACCACATTGAATGGAATTAATTCATATTTGCTTTCGTTCGATTTATTTTGTTACGAATTAATTCAATTGCAATAGTTCTTTTTATTAAATCAAATGAATTAATTCACTGGTGAACACGTTCAATTTTATAAATCGAACGGAAAAAAAGTGAATTAATTCCTTACTGAATTAATTCACTACTGAATTCGTTCAATTTCATTTTCGTTCAGTGAATTAAAAAAAATAAAATTACGTTCAGTGAATTAAAAAAAAAATAAAATTACGTCAGTGAATTAAAAAAAAAAAAATAAAAAGTTCGCTGAATTGAAAAAAAAAAAAATAAGTTAACTGAATTCAAAGCCTCTGATAAAATTACCTCCAAAAGAATAAACCATTTTGTCTAAAGAAAATTTGAAAAAAAAACTTTGGATCGATTGTTTGAGATTTTGTAACTCATTTCGACTTAGATTGTTTTAGAAAAGGAATTTTTAAATTTTAACGAAATTCAAGAGCTTAAGGAAAAATAATTAGTTTCGTCAAAATGATTTAAGAACTCACTTATCCTTACAACAGTGATTGCACAATTACAAAAAATAAATGTTACAATTTATTACTTTCTTTTTAAATTTGTGCACGGAAAATTAAATTAATTAAAAATAAAAAAAAGCTCTGAATAATTCTATCCAAAACGAGTAAAAAGGTTAAAGTCGGGCATGCCGACTATACAATACCCTACACCAGTCTGGTTAGGAGCCAACTAATGTTTGGATCCGAAATTCGAAAGGTTTAAATGGGACTTGTGTCAAAATTTTCTATATGGACCGATTCTATCTAGAATCTATCGGCTTTTTTCTCTGGACCATGTGAGTCAGCAAACCAAATTTCGTTAAAATATCTTATTATTTGCGACTTGCAGCGTTAAACCAAGCTAAATTTGGGGGGACCCTTATATGGGCACTAGGTCTAAACATCGACCGATTTTAATCAAAATCTACAGGCTTCGTCTTTGGGTCGACATAGGTCGGTGTATTAAATTTCATAAAAATATCTTAATATTTGCGACCTGTAGAGTGCGCACAAGAATGCATTGACAGACATACAGACGGACTGTATACTATAAGGTGGGCCAAGATCCAATATTTTTTGGTGTTACAAACATCAGCACAAACTTATTATACCCTGACCACGTAGTGGTGTAGGGTATAAATATATATGTACATAAATATACTTTTAAATACATGAGAAAGTTTCATAATACTCAACAGGTCAACGAATAGTAAGCGAATGGTGTGATTGGTTTTATTATTTTAATGCGTCATCACTTCATTTCGTTGCTTGTCATGTAATGCAATATAAGAAAGGAATTGTTTAAAATATAGTCATTAAAAACAATGAATGTATAAAATAGCAACAGCATCAGTTATTGTTGTTGAATGAATGCATGGAAAAATCAATGAATATATGAATGTACAATAAAAACGAATCCACTCAAACCGTTCTCTGGTATGTTACAGAAGGTAACCAATTTTGTTAAAAAAAATGGGTTCCCGCGTAACAACTTGGAACAGACCTATTGTCAAAATAACAAAATTACTATTCATGTATTACATATTTTATTAATTTATGTTAATATCTTCTTCAGGTAATCATTCATATAGCTGCGAGCACATCATCTGTTTGTATGCCCACTTTATAATCATTAGTGCATTTCATGTTACCATGTGCTTTATGTTTTTGTATTTATTGTCAGCCAGTTTGTTCAAGGTCAAGTTTGTGGTGGAACTACTGATGGTGTTGCTTTAAAGAAGGTGAGTATTTTCAAAATTGGCACATTACACATTTAATATGTTTTTGTTTGAGGTTGATTAACTTTGGTGACTAATAGGGTTATAACTTTTTTTTTTTTTTTTTTTTTTTTTTTTTTTTTTTTTTATAATAACCCGACTAAAAAAGTTTTCATATAATCTTATATGATTTGATATAATTATAAATGTTTATATGTGTGGCTTTATATGACCATATACATTTATATTAACACTTTGGTTTTATAAATATGTTTGATATGACGTTATATAATCATATGCGATTTGGTCTCCAGTTATATATTAAGAGATCTGCAAATATAGTTTAACATAATTATATATAATGGCGTATAAGCTTCTCTAAACAATCTTATATCAAAAAATATAACAAAGTTAATATAAAATTGTATTAATTTTATGTATTAATTTATCTGACATGATATCTAATTATACAAAATTTTATAAAGTTTAATTGCACTATTAAAATTAAAAAAAACTCCGAAATTGTGGATCTGGTTTTGAAGTTTGCACTTTGATATATAAATAAATGTTTATAATTGAATTTAACATATATTTTTCAAATAGTTGGCGAAATACTCTTTATTAAACTAAAAATAATTTTAAAAAAATAAATAAGGGAAACATTTTTTTTTTCATTGTGGAATTAAAGGTCGAAATAATTATTTTTACTTTTAAATTTAAAAATTAGACAAACATATGTTGAAATAAATATGGTTTAAGTTCATTTATTTTTCCGTAAAAAAAAAATTAATTGTGAAAGTTAATTTTTTATCATGTTTGTTTTTAATTTTTATTTTAAAAAATAAAAATTGTTTTTTTCGACCTTTTTAATTCATTAATTAAAAATTTATTAATTCAGTTCGAGGCCTATTTCCTTATTATGAATTAACATAATAAGTACTTTTTTCAAAAACTTTTTTTTTTCTTCATCAGGATACTCTCCTGACAAATACTTTTGCTTTCAAAAAACCTCTACACTTTCAGGAATGAAAAGACGATCGTTTCGGGGATTTTCCAGGTCCCCTTCATCAGTTTTCTTTAGAAACTCTGTGAAGTATTTGTCAGGAGAGTATCCTGATGAAGAAAAATAGCAGTTTTTGAAAAAAAGTACTTATTATATTAATCCATAATAAGGAAATTGGCCTCGAACTGAATTAATAAATTTCTAATTAGTTAATTTTTTATTTTATAAGAAAGACACACATTTTATAAGAAAGACCAAAACTCTAACCTAGAAAAAGTTGTTCCGACAAATTTTTGTAATGTTTTATTTTGTCAGCTATTTCCAAGTTTATTAGCAAAAATTGTTCTAAACATCTAGCATAAGTATTTAATATGAATGAAATAAGTGATCTCAATAATATTTATTAAAATTTTCTTCGAAAATCTTCATAAAATTATATGTATTTATATATAATTTGATGCAGTTAGATAGACCCATTTTTCGGATCAAATTGTATCAGGTGAGATAACATGCTTATCTCGCTTGATATAATTATATAGTCCAATATTCGGATCAAATTAGATATGGACGTATATATGGGTTTATATATGGTGATATATGATTATATAACATCTTTTTTAGTCGGGAATTGCCATTGACAGCAAAACGTAAAAATGGAGTAAAACTCGGTGAAATCGAAGATGGAATATTCTCATTCAGGATCATGCTCATTTGAAATTAAATATTACTTTCCATTCCATTGTTATTTGTATCCAGGTAAAATTAAAGGATTGGAATGGATCCTCCTTAAAAAATTATGTTTTATAACTTCCCCGGCCAAACCCGTTGTTCGTTTTCATTTGCCTGAATTTTTTTGTAAACAAATGGTTTTTAATCAAATGTAATTAATTTTTTTATACATTAGTGTAATTTCATTACCATTAGTAATGATTTTTCTAAAGAAAAATATTTCATTACCATTAAATGGTAATGAAATTTTTTTCATTGTCATTAGTATAACTAATGGTAATGAAATTTCAATGGGAATGAAAAATTCCCATGTATGATGGGCAGTTATTAATATTAATAATAAAAATCGTTTTTCTTGTCATTTTGGAACAAAAACCTCCCACACAAAGAGCAGTTTCTAAAAGTTCTATGGTATAATTTGTTTTCACATTTTTATCTTTAAAGTTGCGTCGTTCTGCAAATTTAGATGTCCAATAACTTAATATTTTTTACCAAAATACACGAAAACCGTCAAATTGAAGAGTTTATTTCTAAAAGTATCCTTAATTGTCGATACACACCGTTTGAGTATACACCTGCGACCACGCATATCTTACCACTTCATTTTTCGCAGTATTTTTTAAATTTCTCAGCTTAGGTTTTGGTCACATGGAAAATTTTTTAAACATGGATTTTATAAATAAAAATACGGTTTTTAAATAAATTTCATTGATTTCGATTTTTCTTTTTTTCCATATGAAATGCATAAAAGGTTTTTAAAATATTTTCAATATTAAACAATATAAAAAAAATTGCTGGTTGTTTACTTGAATATTAGATAAAATATCTTATCTTAATCTTAAGTCTAATAAGATGTCGACCCCCCTCTGGAGGCTATAACAGCTTCGATTCGGGATGGTATTGACTTAACAAGTTTTTGCACTTCACTGTTTGAAATATCATTTTCCCAGACATTTTCCAAAATTCTTTTTAGCTCCAGTTTACTCTGTGGCTTATGATGAGCCACTTTACGTTTCATCACGTCCCATAAATTTTCGATAGGATTTAAATCCGGGGAGTTTTCAAGCCATGTACTGAATACCGAGGTCTTTGAATGTTTTTTGCACCTGTAAAAAAGTTTTAAAAGATTATTTCATAGTTTTTAGCTACAAAATACGCGAATATAATGATACCACATATTTATAATCAAAACTAACCGATTTTTGCACGGTAACATGGTGCGGAGTCATCCTGAAATATAGCCTCATTAAATGCCCGTATTGCTCCTCCACAATAGGCACGACAAGTCCCGTTATGACTTCGCCATATTTTTCTCTGTTCATAATTCCATCCACAAACAACAAAGGACTCCGTATATAATAAGAAAAACATCCCCAGATCATTTGACTCCAAAGATGCTTGACCGTTCTAATTACACACTTGACCTTAAATCTTTATCCTGGAAAATGTCGCACGTAAGGAAGATTGTCGGCACAGTGCAAATTAAACTTACTCTCATCAGACCATATAACGTTTCGCCATTGGTCGAGAGTCCAATTGCGGTGCATTTTGGCCCACTCCAACCGTTTAGCTCTCACTTTTTGTGGCAGGTGGGGTTTTTTTGCTGGTCTACTGCCACAAATCCCGAATTCCCGGAGTCGTCTGCGAACTGTTTCCACACTAATGTTAACTTGGTGGTCTTGTTCGAGATCTCTTCTTATTTCGACGGCACTTTTAAAACGATTCTTCAGGCTCATTCGGTGTATAACGGTATCTGTTCGGTCAGATGTCTTTCTCTTAGTTCTTTTCCTGCTACTGCTCTCTAAACGGTCGTCCGGGTTTTTTTTCAGCAAATTTTTCACTCTCCAATGTAAAAATAATGACCTTTGGGTCTCAAGTCAACCGCTTATATTTTGGACTCATTTTTTAGGTCTATCTGTTTAATATGTCACTACTAATTTATAAATAATTTTTTTCACAATGTTCCGTATTTATTTTTAGTTTGAAGTTTCTTGCACAGATAAATTGATATAATTGCGATACAGCAAAAAATACCGTTATAATTTACATTTAAACAAGCGTTTGTCAAACAAAGAAGTGCGTGACCGCAGGTGTAGTGATTAAATACGAAAATATATTCCGAACGTCATCCAAACTTTATACGAAAACTTTTTTGAAAACTACGAATAAGTAAGTGTTTCTTAATATTTTTTTAATGGCGAGGATATGTAAAATTCAATATTAAAAGTTATTACCCTGCTGACAATTGATTAAATTAGTTTCAATTAAATTAACGTAAAGTAGTTCAGTTGTGTATTTTCCTCCAAAAATCAAGTTTGTTGTTTTTACAAATAATATACGTAATATTTGTAAATTTCAAGGTTTATAAAATGCTTTATTTTTTTGCGCACATGCTGCGCATCAACAGTGAAACATTTCCGAATAGGCCCTAAGTTTTAAAAAAATTATTTATGCACCATAGGCATTAATAAGTAAATGGAGTTAGTACATATGATTGATATATTCTCCTTATAAATCCGTAGTATTTCGACATCTCTTATAAAATCTAAAAAATATGGTAATGACTTGTAAATGGATGCCTTATTACGAGATATACAAAATCACACAAGTTTCCAAAGAATGAATTATTATAAGCTGTATTTTCAGTCATACCTATCAACGTTAAGTATTTAACGGGAATCTACGTTTAACCGATTAAAGTATAAAAAAATTATACACAGTTAATATTTATAATAATTTCGGTATACTCGAGTAACGCGAAGAAGTTATGTTAAATGCGAAAATCTATAAACGGTGAGTTTTCAACGTTGATAATTAGTTAAGTTAACGTTAGAGTTGTGTCGTTCATGAACGAACTAGTTCATTTGAACGGTTCAGTTCATTTCGTTCTTTTTTGTAGTCATAAAAAGTTTGTATACCTTTCTTATTAATTTTATTACATAATTAAATATTTTTCTTAATAATTTCAAATTTTTAACAAAATTGTAATTTTCTGACACTGGTAGTCTATGCACAATAAAATTAATGTAAACATGTACCATGTAGTTTGCCAATAAATTGTCGAATGAACGACACCGTTCACGAATCACTGTTCAGACACAGCTCATGACAAAAAAGAACGATAACAAAAAAGAACGATTGAACGATTTGAACGAAGTAGTTCAATGAATTTTATTGAACGATATTACCGAGTCACCTAAAAGAACGATTAAGCATACGAAAAGTAATGTGTTATTTTTCATCTCGGATATAGTTAAGTCGTAAACACAGATATAGTACAATAATTATATACATTCTTGTCATGCATCATGCTTTGTAAAATTTGTTTCAAGAACTTACAAAGAGAGCTTACATAGGAAGTTGTTTGTTTTTATCATATTTCTTTTTAATATATTGAAAGTTTACAAACAAACAAAAATAACTTAAGAAATTACTAAATTTTAAAAATATTTTATAAATTGATTATATTATATGTATATATATATAGTAATAATTCAATTTCTAAAAAAGAATCAATAAAATTAATTTTTGTACAAGGTTGTTTTAACATTATAAAGAAAGCTAAAATTTTCTCTAAAAATAAAAAACACATTAATTTTCAAAACAGACTAGATCTTCTGCTTTTTTCTATGGACAGTGGTTTGCCATTAAATTGTACATAAAAAAAGCCGGTGAAAAAAGTTCAAAATTCTGCTAAAATAACAGGAAGAAGTACTTGTATTTGCGCCAGCAGAATTTTCAATGAAGTTGAAATTACTTACTAGATTACTTATTAGATAAGCTAAATTTTACACACTGTGAAATAAACAGACAATTTTAGGTAACTTAGCCAAGATATTTGAGCTAAATTCAACAGAAACTTTACCTGATTTAACTGAAAGTTTCTGAAAAATTGCCGCTTACAATCTGGGTTTCGGGGCTTTTCGGATCTGTCCCGAGACAGACACATATTTATTATTGGCAGCAAAGAGGGCTGATAAGAATTAATAAGTACAGAGTAAACATTTTTTTTTTCATTTTACTCTTTCTCGCTTAGTTTCCGAGATAAAAGCCATTGGGTGAATATACTATAAAAAATATGAAAATATAGCCCCATCATTATGTGATATTGATAGCAGAGACACAAAAATATCATTTGGAAATACACTCCGTTTCATAACTATAGCCGCACTATAAAACAGTTGATATGTGAGGTTCTGAATAATTTAGACATATAAAGGACCTTATAACTAAAACTTACATTTAAAATACATATATTTAAAAAAATTAAAAAAAAAATTTAACGTATATTAATTTAAATCGCCACTTTTTTTTTACTAGAGTTTCATAACTATAGCCGCACTTTCAGAAAAATGGATTTGGAAGTTAAAAACATTTGAGTAAAAAATTAAATAAAATAATTTAATATTAGGTAAAGTCGACCTGATTTTAATTAATACCAAAAATTCCATTTGGCATCCGCCATTGTACACTGTCCACCAATTTTTTTCATTCATTGGTCTTCAAACACGAGTTTCAGCTCTTTTGAGATCAAAAACTGTTTGATACTATCGATTTTGTGGAAAACAATTACATAACAAAATTCCGTAGGTATTCTAAATTCGGCTCTTATCTCGAAAATATATGGATCATTTCATAGCTTTAATACTTTCAGTGTGAATGCATCCCTAAATAAGTGGATTTTTAAGGGCACATGCGTTGCCAGGTTGAAAAATCAGTTTTTAAAAACGTTTTTTTTCTTAAACACGGCATAAAAAGTAGTTCTTTCACAACGAAGTAAATAAAATTATAAATTGTGGAGTTTCTTCCATTCATCGCTTAAACGCTGTTAAAATCGATTAAAATAATTAAAATCTGAAAAGTATAGATGATATTAATAACTATTGGATCCATCTGAAGAAGAAATTTTGGCATTTCTAAACATTCATTTCGGGGTTATTTGTTAGTGGTTCGGGGAATATTTCATTGTAACAGGAAAGCTTGCTTTGTTGTGTCACGGATGAGATCATTGGAGTATGCTTTAATCTTGGAAGAGAAATTCGTATATTTTTTTGATAAAAAATTTTCACAAAAACGGATTTTTCTACCTGGCAACGCATTAGGTCTTAGAAATCCACTTACTCTAGGATGCTTTCAAACTGAAATTACTATAGCTATGGAATGGCCCATATATTTCCGGGATAAGAGATGAATCTAGAATACCTGCGGATATTCATTATGTAATTTTTTCCAGAAAATCGATAGTAAATAATTAAAAGAGCAGAAACTAGGGTTTGAAGACCAATGAATGAACAAAATTGGTGGACAGTGTATAATGGCGGATGCCAAATGAAATTTTTGGTATTAATTCAAATCAGGTCGACTTTACCTAATATTAAATTATTTTATTTAATTTTTTACTCAAATGTTTTTAATTTCCAAATCCATTTTTCTGAAAGAGCGGCTATATTTATGAAACACTAGTAAAGAATAATGGCAATTTAAATTAATCTACATTAAAAAAAATTTTTTGTTTTTTGAAATATATGTATTTAGGATGTAAGTTTTAGATATAAGGTCTTTTGTAGGTCTAAATTATTCAGAACCTCACATATCAGCTGTTTTATAGTGCGGCTATAGTTATGAAACGGAGTGTAATTGTAAAATTAGCTGAAAAATTTGTAAAATTAAGAAAAACAAATTACTAAAAATTAGCATGCAAAGTTAGTTCAAATACAGATGAAATTAATTGTTATGCTAAAATGGATTTACAAAAAGTGTGTATTAGTTCAATCCTAAATTTTAAGACAAAATAACAGAAAAATTAGTTCAATTGAATCAGAACGAGTTTAACACACTTTTGTACTAAGTTTTTATTATAAGTGCATTATTGTTTATATTTTATTGTCAGATTTTCTCTATATGATAATTTTTTCAACAACCCGTCGGCTGTAGTATTCGAACTTGTGCATATTCCTACATTACAAACGTAACTATACCAAAGTGCGATCGCTTAACCTTCTGAGCCAAGTATGACATTGAATGCAATGTAACTAATTCATAGTTTTCTTTCCTATTCAGATATCTGTTATTGTTTTTAACAGAAACCACCAAGCATTTTATGAAATTACTGATCATATTCGAGTCATATTTGACTCTTCTGGATAATTAAAATAATTATAATTTTGGTAATTTTCTGATCATAAATGATTGTTTTGTCGGGAGAAAATGGTACCGTACCCGCGACTGCTCTCATCGTTTGGGAGTCTTTTTCGAGTAATTTTTCAGTCGCATTTCTAATCGTTTAAATTACAAAAAATAAAATATTTATTTGATGTAAATTATTATTTAATTAAGTTAATTAAAATTGTTTAAGGTCTATATTTTTAAAGATTTGGGAACCTCTGACTGCTTAACATATGCAATATGGGTATCAAACTTTTTCTTTTTGAAAGTATATTCCGGCTATGTAAAAATAATTTTAAATTTCATAAATTTCAGAATTTCCGAATCAGCTAATGTAGTTTTCAATAAGCTTTCCAGCGATATATAATACTATACAAATATAATATACACAAATATACATATTTGTAACAATAGCTGTGTTTTCGACTTAACTATATCCGTTAACTTTTAAAAAAGTACATAAAAACGTTTTCTAGACGAAAACTAACATATTACTTTTCGTATGCACGTTAACTTACAACGTGGATAATTATCAACGTTGAAAACTCAACGTTTTTACATTTTCACACCTAGCGTAACTTCTTCGCGTTACTACCTAAAAAGTTTTGCTGACATACGTTCGATTATACCGGAACTATCATAAACACTCACTATTTAAAAAACATTTATACTCCAATCAGTTTAACGTAGATTTGCTATAAATACTTAACGTTGATAGGCATGAACGAAAGTACAGCTAATATATTTTCAGAGTACTTTCTTCCAAAAATAATAAAAAATATAAATAATAGGTGTTTTCATATAAACTTATAGACCTTGTATAAACACAAACCATATTTTTTATGTATGGAGTTTGACATTAAACTCATTAACATACCAGGTTTACACAGTTTACGATACCACATATTTTTAATCAAAACTTACCGATTTTGCACGGTAACATTGTGCGGAGTCATCCTGAGAGATAGCCTCACTATTGCACAATAGGTACGACAAGTCCCGTTATGACTTCGCCATACCTTTCTCCGTTCATAATTCCATCTACAAATAACAAAGAACTCCGTACATAATAAGAAAAACATCCTCAGATCATTTGACTCCGAGGATGCTTGACCGTTCTAATTACACACGTGTCCTTAAATCTTTCTCCTGGAAAACGTCGCACTTACGGAAGATTGTCGGCACAGTGCAGGTTAATTTTGCTCTCATCAGACCATATAACGTTTCGCCATTGGTCGAGAGTCCATTTGCTGTGCAGTTTGGCCCACTCCAACCATTTAGCTCTCAATTTTTGTGTCAGGAGTGGTATTTTTGCTGGTCTAGTGCCACAAATCCCGAATTCCCGGAGTCGTCTGCGAACCGTTTCCACACTAATGCTAACTTGGTGGTCTTGTTCGAGATCTCTTCTTATTTCGACGGCACTTTTAAAACGATTCTTCAGGCTCATTCGGTTTATAACGGTATCTGTTCGGTCAGATGTCTTTCTCCTAGTTCTTTTCCTGCTGTTGCTCTCTAAACGGTCGTCCTGGTTCTTTTTTTCAGCAAATTTATCACGGTTGGATGACTACAGTCTATCCGTCTTGCAATTTCGCGGCAAGGTATTCCTTCTTCCTCCAATGTAAAAATAACGACCTTTTGGTCTCGAGTCAACCGCTTATATTTTGGACTCATTTTTGAGGTCTATCTATTTAATATGCCACTACTAATTTATAATGAATTATTTTTACAATATTCCGTATTTATTTTTATTTTAAATTTTCTTTCACAGATAAATTGATATAATTGCGATACAGCAAAAAGTACCGATACAATTTGTATTTAAAAAAGCGTTTGTCAAACAAAATTCAGTGGTAAGATGTACGTGACCGCAGGTGTAATATTTTCTAAGATAATTTATAAAAGGAAAAATTTGGGTAATTTAGCATATTTTGAAGTGCGTGAAAATGGAATAAATTGGTCAAAAACTAAGTCAAGTTGACAAAAGTCAAAAATTGATAAATCTACACTCACAATATATTTTCCATAACCGATTGAGGTTTATTTAAAAAGTAATCGGTAAAGTTTGTTTTCAATTGAAGAATCAATTAAAATACATTGAAACATATTGTTTAACTTTTTTATCAATCAATAAAAAACAAACCAGAAAAAAATATGTATAGTCTGTAGGAGTTATTATTTTCAGTCAAATATTCTATTTTTAGATTTCTATTTTTAGAAAAAATAATTTAAATAATTTAGTTTTTTTCTGTTTTAAAACAAAAAATTCAAATATTTTCAGTTTTCTTTTTTGTTAAAATAGTTTGTTTATATACAAAATTATTTCAATTCAAATTACAAGAAATCCTTTACTCATACACAAACATAGCCAATAAACCACAAAATTGTTTTTCTTACATTTTGTCAGTTAAAAATTGATGATTGTTTTAATAGACTTTTCAATTATTTTTATTTCTTTTATGGATTGTTTAAATTTGAAATTGAAAATAAATAGCAAAATGGTTTGAATATAATGAAAAATCAGTAGTCCTTTTTTTAATTGTGTTTACAATTAATTTAAAATGTATTTTATGTTGTTTTTAAGGATAAAATATTGTGAGTGTACATGTATTTTTTTTACTAACTTACAAAATATACTTTTAAAGTTGTATTTTACCTAAGTACTTCGATAATTATACACTTTTTATTTTTTCCGTGCACGCTAGAATAATAAGGGTTAAAAAAGGGTTTGTAGCCAGAAAGCTCCGATTTTAAATCCGATTGCAGGCAAACATTTTGTTGTGTTTTTGTATTTGTGTTTCATAAAATTGACATTTTTGTTTATGGAAAGCTTTTTTGTTTTCCCAGTGTTGGCACGTTAATTTTCATTTCATTTATTCAGTCTATGGATACAAAATTCCTTACAGACTATGATGTTACAATTTTGGAATAATCTAAATATTAATTTATACATTATTTTATTAATTTACAAATCAATCAAAATAGAATATAAATATTGCTTAAAGGCAGATTTTGATGCACAAGACTCTATTTGCCGTTTCAAATGAATTTGTTGATCATGATTAATATCATTCCGTTGAATAAACGTGCGGATCAAAATGCTAGTAAGACCATAATTGGTACGATTAAAATATTAAAAATATTAATGGGGGAAATGTTTTAGTTGATCTGTTATTTAAGTAAATAAATGTTATTTTAGTTTGACTCTAGATCATAAATTAATATCACTTTCTGTTTTAATTATTTTCAAATCAAAGAAAGATGATACAATTTTTACAAGTAAATTACAAAGAATAAACTTTTTTTAAAGAATTCGATAAGACCAGCAAGGCAGAATGCGCATTTTCGGCTTTCGCTACAAAGCCATCATCAGTGCCTTTCACCTTTGAGTGGGTTAATATTTTGATAATCGTCTACTTGTGACACGGTGCAAAAATATAATTTAATAACATACATTTAAATTTAACGGTTCGTTTTAATTCAAAAATCTGTGTTTACCATACACAGAGTTGAATAGAATCAGCTGAGATATCTTAAGAATTAAGGTTCAAAGCAAAAAAGAGTAATGATAACAAAAGAATAAAAATAGCATTGTTAAATTTCGTTGATGTTAGTCTAAGTTGAGTTGTTGATAACAAATTCGATTTACTTTCAACAGTCACATAAGTAGACGATTATCAAAATATTAACCCACTCAAAGCCGAAAGGCACTGATGATGGCTTTGTAGCCATCCTAGCCTTGCTGGTCTTATCGAATTCTTTCAAAAATTTTTATTCTTTGTAATTTACTTGTAAAAATTGTATCATCTTTCTTTGATTTGAAAATAATTTAAACAGAAAGTGATATTAATTTATGATTTAGAGTCAAACTAAAATAACATTCATTTATTAAAAATATTATTATACCTAACACTTCTAGGTGGAACATGAAATCTAATAAGACAAAGCAACTCTGAACAGTCAATACCACCACTAATAATATCAAAAACAAATAAAGCAGATTGCAATAACCTACGAAACTCAAGGGTTTCCAAACCTATTAATAAGTTTTAGATCTATATGAGGGTATAGGATCAACAAACGTAAAAGATGAGATTGGAAATTTCAATTGTACTCTCTCAATACGTGAGATATGAGTTCCACAACGTGCAGCCCATATAATTGCTGCATACTCTAATTTTGATCTAACAAAGGCAGTATAAATGAACTTCAATGTTATAGGATTCGAAAACTCAGCACAATTTCCCTTTAAGAAAGCTTACATAGAATAAGCTTTCGGAACAATATAGGTAGTCTACATGTTGTTTAAAGGACATCACTGAGTGCAACAAACTTTTTGCCAGTGCTTGCATTTTTGCTTATCCAGCTGTTATCATTCATTTATAATTTTGCCAAGAAGTGGGTAGTGGGTTGAGCTCTAGTCTGCCACTCTGACGACATGAACCAAAAGGACCAAAAAGAAAACATATGACCTTTTTTTAATTTAATTTTGGAAAATCTATTTCCACACCACCTATTTATTGGTTTTGTCAGCGTTTTGCCAAAGTTGAAAATTTTGTTTCCCCATTGCTTTTCCGGCGCGTTTTGAAAAGCCGGTTCTTTTGATGTCATCATTTTGGGAATGGGAAAGCATAGTACTTGTACCACATGTTAAAGTGCGCTGCCATTGCTTTCCCATTTGTATTTTTCTGACTGGAGTGTTTTAAATTTACACTGTACGATTTTTTTTTGCCTAATATATGCTAATTTGAACATAAAGCGCGATTTTAATATACATATTATTATTTCTATAAATATGTGTAATCTTCTATTTACATATGTGACGCGCAAAATAGAAAGGGACCTAAGGTCAGGAGAGCATGGGATCGGTCTCATTCGATGCTCAGATGTTGTCCACAAAAAAAAAAATTGATTTTTTTTACCCTTAGGTCCCTTTCTCTATGCGCTGTCACATATACATATGTATTTGCCATAAAGCCGAAAATAACTCGATTGTTTTTTAAATATTTTTTTTTATTACTGAACTAATTCTTAAAAACTAAAGTACAAAATTTTAATTTAATATAAGTATGTATATAACAAGACATGTAGAAAATGAATGTACGAACATGTATGTTTGTGAATGACTATATTGCTGTGAAAGATTTCCTCAGCTAAATAATTTCCTCTCAGAGGAAAATGTATGAAAAAATTTTTACCCCCTATTTCTTAAATCACTTGGGTAAAGTGAAGCCAACTTTCTATGAAAACAAAAGCAATTTGTATAGAAATAACGCAATACTTTACCAAAGGGTTGCAGAAAATAACCCCGTTAATGGTTTGATGGTCCATAGGTTTGAGCAGGTATATGGGAAGGAGCAGGAATTGGCTCAGGCGCAGTGAAAGCGGGAGCACTGTATTGTGGAGCAGGTGCGCTGTATTGTTGTGCTGGAGGAAGGTAATTTTGTGAAGGAGCACTATATTGGGGAGCTGGGGCACTGTATTGTTGAGCGGGTGCGTTGTACTGTTGAGCGGGAGCGCCATATTGTTGAGCCGGGGCACTGTATTGTTGAGCTGGAGCGCTATATTGTTGAGCGGGGGAACTGTATTGTTGTACGGAGGCTGCTTCCTGTACGGGAGGCAAGTAAGAAGTTTCAGGAGCAGAAGATTGGGATTGGACTTGTTCATGAATTATACGGATAACTTTAGCGGGAGCTCTGGATTGTTGTTGAACAGGACCAGATGAAGCATAACTTCCGCTGTTGGCACCAAAATTTTGGTGAATAACCTTGATAACGTGAGAAGTAGCACCACCGGGACCAGAATCAGCATAGCTATTATAACCACCGGAAGACGATGCAGATGATTGCGATTGCTGATGGACAACGTTAATTACTTGAGGTTGGGGAGCAGGACCTGCGCCTTGTTGATGGACAACATTAATGACTTGTGGAACAGGAGCGGCAGCAGAATAACTATTGGAACCAGCAGAAGGTGAAGATTCCTGATGAACAACATTAATGACATGAGGAGCGGCTTCAGGACCGGGACCACCATAACCACCGCTAGAGGAACCAGATTCTTGATGAACAACCTTAATAGCTTGAGAACTGGCTTCAGGACCAGGAGCGGCATAACCACTGGGCCCTCCATAACCATCGCCAGAGGGACTGGATTCCTGGTGAACAACTCTAATGACATGCGGAGCCGCTTCAGGGCCCTCTCCGCCGTTACTGCCGCTAGCGGGACCAGATTCTTGGTGAACAACTTGAATGACTTGAGAAGCGGCTTCAGGCCCGGGCCCGCCGTAATCTCCTCCATTACCACCACCAGAGGAACCAGATTCTTGGTGAAGAACTTGAATTACTTCATTAGCAGCTTCAGGGCCTGGACCACCATAGCCACTGGGACCGCCATAACCACCGCCAGATGCACCAGATTCTTGGTGAACAACTTTAATGACTTGGGGAGCAGCTTCAGGACCGGGGCCACCATAACCTACTCCATTACCACCTCCAGAGGGACCAGATTCTTGATGAACAACTTTAATGACTTGAGGAGCGGCTTCGGGGCTGGGACCTCCATAACCACCGCCAGATGGGCCAGATTCCTGGTGAACCACTTTAATGACTTGGGGAGCGGCTTCAGGGCCGGGACCTCCATAACCACCTCCGGATGGGCCAGATTCCTGGTGAACAACTTTAATGACTTGAGGAGCGGCTTCAGGGCCGGGACCTCCATACCCACCTCCGGATGGGCCAGATTCCTGGTGAACAACTTTAATGACTTGAGGAACGGCTTCAGGACCCGGGCCGCCATAACCTCCTCCGTTCCCTCCGCCAATAGGACCAGCTTCTTGGTGAACAACTTTAATCACTTGAGGAGCGCCTTCAGGACCATGGCCGCCATAACCTCCTCCGATACCACCGCCAGCAGGACCAGATTCTTGGTGAACAACTTGAATAACTTGAGCAGCTTCAGGACCCGGGCCGCCATATCGCCCTCCGTTACCACCTCCAAAATGACCAGATTCTTGGTGAACAACTTTAATCACTTGAGGAGCGGCTACAGGACCAGCACCATGACCACCGCCAAAACCACCACCGTGACCACCAGCAGAAACGTCAACTAGTTTAATTTTAATAACTTGTGCAGCTCCATATCCATTACCACCTCTATGGCCGCCGCCATATCCACCGCCCCCGTGACCACCATGACCGACGCCATATCCACCACCGCCGCGACCATGACCTGCAGCACTAACTCCAGCAGAGGCAACACCACCACCTCCTCCGAAAAGCCTACCCAAACTTAAAAAGCTTGCATTGGTCAATGCAAACATAGCACACATACACACAAACAACTGAAAAAGTTAAAAAAAATGACCGTTAGTTTGTACAAATATTTTTTTTCGTCTTTTTAAACTTACCCTCATTTTGATTATTTGGGCGTTGACGGTTACTATCTGTACGTGTGTCTTTAATGGAAATGTCTCAAACGAATGCTGTTCACTAATTATAATACCAGAGCTTTTATACTAATCATATCTTATTACAACATTAATAAATATTCGAAATTTTCTTTAAACAATAGGTGAATTTTTCTTTCATACGAAACTTGTACTCATGTGTTGATAAATTTCGTTGATTAACGCAGGTATTACTCGCTATCTCAATCTCCATACTTGTTGGCCGGCAACTAACGGCAGCATAAGCAGAATCAATGCTCAACATCAAAATCATCTTTAGATAACCTGTGTTTGTTGATCTTGCAGCTTCATAGACTTCATAATTTAGTTAATAAGATATTATGTTTAAATAATGTGACCAACAAAATATATTTTTGGATGTATTAACCCGCTATTTACATCGAGATGAAATTAAAAAGAAAATTATTTACGTCTCAAACACACCGTAAATATTCGAGTATTTTACTGAGTTGAATGCTTAAAAGGTGAAAATTCCCTTTAAGAGGAATATCTTCGATTCAGTAATCAATTTCTACATAATCTCAATGAAAATTGTCACCTGAACCCTTCCATTGAAGCTTTTCATACAATCTATGAAGCAGGTTTTATTAAAGTCAATGTTCATGAATAAATTCTAATTTTTTTTTTTTTTTGTTTACTGGGGAAGTTTATAAAATTTTGAAAAAACTCGTTATTTTAAGTTAAGTGAGCTCCTTTACTTTTTGTGTAAATTTCAATAAAATGAGAGTTATCACAAAATCCTCTATCTAAAAGTCAAAATTACCCAAAAGTACGGGAACGCACAAAATCAGTTTTCTATCCCAAAACTATTTAAAAGAAAAAAAAATTAAAATTTGTTTAGCCTAAAAAATCGCACAGAAACATATTTTTTTGCATTTAAAAGTTTTTTTGACTTCGTTCAGTTAATTTTTATATATAGAAGTTTTAATTTGTGTATTTCTTTGCTTAATTTAAATGTAGAATTTTCACAATGGTGTTATTTGTTTATCATTGCACCAGCTGTCCCTTTTACAATTGTTGGTCTTTTTTTTGCCGGTAAAAATAAATGTATGAAGAAAAAAATATTTTTTGCCTAAATTATTAAAAAAAGTAATAAACAAAAGGTTATTGATTTTTATGGTAGCGGTAACAAACATTTATTTTTACCGGCAAAACTGTTGAGTATATAGAAAAACGTTATATGAACAGATTAAAGGAATTGTAATTTTTAATTTTTTTAAAATTGTTTGAGCAAAATCGGACTAGTGGTTCTCGAGTTATGTCAAAAAAAAAAGATATATCTCGATTCCTAGGGGTGACCCAGCGAAACGCCGGGACACGTATAACTTGTTTTTGACCGATATAACATTTCCCGTTGGTTTCATCCCATCCCGATTTTGACTGTCGCATAGTGTTATCGGAAAGGTTAAATATTAAAAGTAAATTACTTCATTATTATTTTGATTTCCAATGGAGTGCGCCATTCCAATATGATCTTAGACTAATTTCAAAGCGCAACAATAATTTCAAGCCCGATGGTTCCAACGCGAAATGAAACTAAAATTTTAGAGGATTTTGCATTGCTAGCTCGGTTTTTTATTTTATGACCTTATGAAAATGTTGCACATTTTTAGAGTTAGGAACACTCTCGCGTTCACGAATAAGTTAAATATCAACTGTTCTTTTCGGTTCTTTTATTTTTTTCGGAATTATCAAACAAACCACTGACATAATATAATCTTATACTGATAGAAAAGTCCTGAAAAATAGCAAAAAAAGGTACTCAAAATTAGTTAAAAGGGGCCATGCACAGAAAGCTTTTGAAATTAGTAAATCCTTTTTGCTAACTATTAGTAAGATAAGTACATCAAAAATGCAACTGTTTTAGTAATATTTGAGTTAAATTTCGTTTAATTGAATTGTAAATTTACCTTGCTAATATTGGCTAAAAAAATGTTGCTGAATATTAGTAGAAAAAAGCAGCAAAGAAATTGTTATATATTCAAAAGTTAATTTATGTTTAAATTTAATTGAGTTGAATAGTAGACTGCTTTCTGCAATGTAGATTTTATTGGCATTAAGAAAATCAAAAAAAAAATAAAAAAAAAATTAAAATAAAAAAAAATACCCTTTTAAAATTGCTGATTTTAGAAGGGTAAATTCTCATTTTCGATTAACTAAAATATAGCTGAAATTTTGTAAATTTAGCTGAATTTTTGTAAAATTAGTTTAGTCGACTAAATTCCAGTACATTTTTTTGCTGATTTTAGAAGGGTAAATTGTCATTTTCGGTTAACTAAAATATAACTGAAATTTTGTAAATTTAACAGATTTTTCTTGCTGTTTGTATCTTTCTAATGTTCTGCTGGATTCAGCTGTTTTTTGAGCAAACATTTTTGAAGACTTTTATATTAGTGTATGAAGAACTGAAAAAATTTCTCGAATGAACGAGTGAACAAGAAGAACACACTAGTTCAAAAAGATTATGCCTAGCACTAGGGTTTGGGATTTCCCGGACTTTTTTATTTCCCGGGAAACGGGAATGAAAAAATTTGATTCCCGGGAAATATTTTGGAACAAAGTTGTTAATGGAAACCACCTATATAAGTAATTTTTGTTAAAAAAAAAAACTATTTCCGTACAAATGCAGTCTGTGTAGTGAGAATTCAAAGTAAAAAATATCAGAATGTTGAACATTTGGTTTCACATAAATTACTCGCAGCACTGCCAAATGAATTGCATGATTCCAGCAGAAAGCACCTACTACTGGACTGTGGGACACAAACCGTTTCATCACACTTGGCCCATTAGATATGGTGGCCACAATGTTATTTTCCAAAGACAAATAAAACTCTTCTAGTCTTATTTCTTCAATTCTTCTTATTTCATCAGCATTACATCTTCCTGATATATAAACCAACCCCAGGTTATAAAATGAATTATTTCCATTTATACATTGTTGTGATATTCTTGTCCATTCATCTAAGATTATAGTAAATCTCCTATTGTTAGAAATATTGCTCGATATTTCTTTCATCATGATATCTTTTACATGATTGTAGTAATTTAATATAATGTTCTTTACATCGGTTTCATTTTTTTGCAATGCCAGGTTTTTATTATAAAAACTTTCTCGAATAAACGAAGATCTAGTTATGGTGCGGGTTGACTGCGGCTAATTTGGATACCATTTCAGGAAATGTTTGCCCTACCATAAAACCTTTAATGCCTATTCAGCTTACACTTGTTTCTTCGGGTACTTTGTTAATTTTAGCTTAAACGTTATTCTTGTTGTTGTTTTCTTCAAGAGAAGTTGCATGACCATAATTTTTTTTTTTTTTTTGTGAACCAAATTTAGATGTCGGATAACCAAATTTAGATACCACCGTTAACCATTAGTCTTTTCTTTTCATATTTATTAATGAAAACGTTACTTATAAAATTATTGGCCCTTAATATAAAATAGTATTTTAAATTTAAAGTCGACTTTATTTTTAATCGAACGGCTTTGTTCATTTTGTGTATGAAAACCTTACAAAAATATTTATATTTTCAAATATTTTGATTGGTTGAAAATAAATTGAACAATCAGAATGCTTCAAAAATAAACCAAGTCAAGGTATACTGCCACCCAATATTTTAACTAAAGTCGACTTTACCTAAATTATACATTTGAAAAATTTAGATAGTAAGGGCGATTATTTGGAAGAAACAAAGCTTTTTTTCATATTTCTTTTAAACATTTTACCAAGTTTTAGGTTTTACTACTTAAATTTTGAATAAGTTATGCGAAAAATCTTTATTAGTTGAAATGCTCCTAATTAATTGGCAAAGATTTTATTTGTGTGTCAAATAAATGTATTTCCTTTTAAAAGATTTTAACAATGACATTTTTGTTTTGGTATTTAAAATGTTTTTTATGACTAAAATTAAAAAATCCTATTCGAAACAAAAACAATTTAAAAAATTTTATATTTTTAAAATTTCCCGTTTTCCCGGGAAAAATTTATTATTTTCCCGGGAATTCCCGGCAAACTTTTCCCGGGAATTCCCGAACCCCAAACCCTAACTAGCACACATAGCTATTCAAGATTTAAAAAAAAACCTATAAAAAACAGTTTCTATGGCCACCAAAAAGCTTAGAAAAATGTTTAGAAAGCAGTTTTCGCAATTGGATTTCGAGTCTATTTTATTTATGAAAACTTAAGAAACTTAGCCATTTGGTATTTGATTTCAACAAAAAATAAATATTTTTTATTACATTTTTTAAAAAATGTTGTTCATTTTGATGTATATTGTTACGTTTCAAAACTTTCCAGGTCCCCTTCATGAGTTTTCTTTAGAAAGTGGTGGCATATTACTGCAAATTAAAGCATCAAAATCTCATATTAAATGTTGTCTGCTTCATCAACAAAATGTGAATGAAGCAAACAATACGAGGGGTACTATTTATATTTCGGAAATAGCAAATAATAACTAACATTTTTAAATGAAAATGGCTTTATTGTTTTACAAAATGTTCCCCCTGATGATCAATACACTTCGCATTCGTTCAAACCATTTCTCATAGCAGTTTTTCCATTCCTCTTGAGACACCTCCAAAACATGGTTTAAAACGCTTCAACTGCTTCTTCGGGGCTCGTAAATCATTGACCACGCAGTTTACCTTTGATATTCGGGAACAAAAAGAAGTCATTGGGTGCCGAATCAGGACTGTATGGAGGATGAGGCATCAATTCGATGTTTTGACTGTTCAAAAATTCACCTATTTGACGAGATGTGTTGTCAACATGTTGGTTTAATTTAATTTGTATAATTTATCAATTAAAAAGGTCGAAAAAACTATTTTTATTTTTAAATAAAAATTAAAAACCAACTTTATTAATTTTTTATAAAATGAAATATACACCCCTGTTCTAAGTTTCGAAACACTTTAATTAGAATGGGTATGTAAAATCACACGGAATTAAAAATTTCTAAAATTTGCTGTATCGAACAAATTTTAAAATTTATAGATAAATACTATCTATATTTTCATATATTTAGTTAGAATTGTTCTACCTCAAGTCAAAATTCTAATACGATATATTCATATTAGATTTTATTTGTTGTTTCAAAAAGGTTGATAATTTTCATGATAGACAATACAATTGTTTCGTGGGCATCACCCCAACTCTTCATTTGTCCGCAAAAAGAAAATGATAACTTGAAATACACAAACCGAGACATTTCATAAGGTACAAAAATTCAACGGGACGAGAATTTTGTACTTTTGTATATGAATTGTCTGATTTTGTAAAACCAGACATAAATCAACTACTTTTGAAAGCAACAATTACTTGTCTTATTGCGGGCAACTGAAAAGTTGGGGTGATGCCCACGAAACAATTGTATTGTCTATCATGAAAATGATCAACCTTTTTGAAACAACAAATAAAATCTAATATGGCAATATCATATTAGAATTTGGACTTGAGGTAGAACAATATTCTAACTAAATATATGAATATATTTAGTTATATAAAATCATATTAACCAGATCCACCATTTTTCGGATCTAATAATATATTTTTAGACATAATTACAGATATATAATTTGATCTGGGAAATGGTGGATCTGGTTAATATGATTTTATATAATTAAATATCTCTTAATATAATTATATAAAAATATTCATTTAATATTCTACGAGATATAGTTGTATAAAATCACAAATGATTATATAAAAATTATTTTTACTAGGGAATACAAAAAAAAAATTGAAATTCCCAAAAATGTTTAAAAATATGGGTAAAATCCCCAAACTTTTGTGAAATCCCCAAATCCCTCCCTACGAAAATTTGTCCCCAAAAAAGTTTCAATGGACGAGTTCTTTGGTAAAAATTCATTAATATCATGCAGATAATTCTTTCATTGTACTTTATAAAAATACGTAATATTGAAAACGCTGAAATTGATAAATAACTAAATAATTAAATGCATATTTTTTAAATTTTAATGCAAATCTTCCGGTTTTTAATACGTATTTTATGCACATAAAACACGAATTTTTGTGCATGAACTTTGTTGTCCTGGGCATTACTGACGATCTACTTTCATAAAATAACGTGACCAAATATTTATTGCTTTGGAGCCCATTTGTTGCCAATCGAATGGTTCAGTTGCATCAAATGAATTTTTCGATTGTGGCTACCGAATTATTCTTGATACAACTGAAATTCCGTTGCCATAGTCAAATTAGTCCTGTCTCAATTTGTTTTCTGTTGCCACAACTGAAAAATTCGGCTATCACAACCGAACCATGCGATTGGCTACAAATGCGGTTATCAGAACTGAATCTGTTTTTTTGGGTCTGGGTATAAAATTTTATTTTAAGTAAAAAAAACAAATTTAAAAAAATTATTGAGGGGGAGGGTGTCTAAATTGTTAATTAAGCACTTTTTTCGACGATCTATCATCTTTCCGAATTTGTTTTACTGATCTACATACGATATATAAAAAAATGTGGTTGGCCATGTTATTTAATAAACTTTTTTTCGAATAGTATTCATCTTAAGGGTTTTGCTATACTGCAGTATGCAACATTTATAGTTTTTATAGTAACTACGACTACTACTGCTCGTGTTATAGTAATTTTGAAATATTAAACACACATATGAGGCTTTACATATCAACTACCTACAGAAAAAATCTATGTGAAACTTACGTTACTCGTTGTCCTATATGATGCGAAAAAAGAAAAGAAAATCTTTAGAAATTTTTCGAAACCAGGATCTTTAAAGGTGACATTAGATAAATAAAATATATTTTATAGTAAGTGCTACAAAAGCCACAAAAGAAAGAAAGTACTTAAATTTTGGGAATTTTCGCTTAGTTTTTGAGGATAAATTTTTTCGTTCCGAAGAGATTTTGGCAATAGATAAATATATCATTAAAATCTGCTAGTATAGCTCTATTAATTTTAGTTTTTTTGTCCTATATCTTACACTTAAGAGGTTAATCACAACTGGGTCGATTGTCGACCGACGACAGCAAAAGTCGTCACGATTAATTTAAATTCAGCGACAATCGACCGTCGACATCTGTTGACGTTTAGAAAAAAGGAAAGCAAACCAAGAATATGGTTGTATGTATTTGTTTCTTCTGTCAAAAAATTAATTTTTTTTAAACAAAGTACGAATTTTTACAGCTCTAATACGAATTTCTAACAACTCTGTTCTAATGGCAATCTTAAACTAGTTAAAAATATGGCAACAATTTGACAAATATTTTGAGTGTGTATTAGTGTGTCATCACGAAAATAGAATAGATTCTATTCCGACGACAAATCGCCGGACGACATGGCGACATTTTGCTTCCCATACAAAATATATGAAAAAGCAACTCTCGTTGTCGTTGTCGACCCAGTTATGATTAATCTCTAAAGCTACAAACTCAACTAAAGATGCCTACTGCGACGTTTTTTGATATACTTTCCCAGTTAAAAAATATAAAAATTAAGTGACATATTTTTTCATCTTTACATTTGTTAGTAAAAATAAAATAGTTCCCTAATATTATTTTAACTAACTAACGACAAGAGAATCGAAACTAATATTTTTTAGAGTTTTCTTTGACCCATTTTCTTAAATTGTAGGTCCACTTTTGGCGTCAACTTTAAGAGGAAATATAGTTTAAAATTCTGAATTTGTTCGAAACTTAACTCAGGAGAAATTTTGAAAATATAAAGAGCGGTTTGAAAAACGTAGCTGTTTAAAAATAAGTTCGTATGAAAAATCTAAGGCAACTTCCCCGAAGATTAGCGAATTTTAGATAGTTCCCATGGGTTTAGAGAATTAAAGTGGCCATATTTGAGTCCAGCACTGTCGACTTATTAAAACAGCAGTCGACTTTTACTTATTCCTCCCTCAGAAAAATTCGCCACTTTTTCGACACAGTTCTTTGGAAATTGCTTTAAATTTGACTAGATATAGGAATTTAAAAGGATAAAAAAATTGGAAAAAAATTCAGAACAAGTTCCGAATATTTAGTGTAATAGATAACTCAATTTATCTAAAAAAACAGGCAGCAATTTTTAATATTTCTAAAAAAAAATTTTTCTGTTGATTTTGATAGTATCAACGAGTTAAGGGCGGATTATGGGACCGTAAACGTAAATGTGATGTAACTGTATCGTGCCATAGCTAAAAAGTACACTTATAGAAAACCGTAAACGACATTACTATTTAGCATCTATTTCGTGTGTTTTTTTTGGTTTAGTCTAAATTTTTCCGTTTATTTGTTAATTTTTATTCCTTATTTGTTGTTTGTATCAATTTTCTTTATTCATTTTATATTTTTTTTCTGACTAAAATCATTTAGCTGTTTCGATGACGGATAGAAAATTCTGATTTCAACAGAATGATCCAGCAAGTACGTTTACATTTACGTGTTAGTAACCATTCGTATACACTTCTTCTTGTGGTTTTTAAACAGCTGATTCGTTACAGTTACGTTTATGGTTGGGTAACTCAACCTTTACTCAGCTTGTACAATAGAAAATATTCATTCAATATTTGACATCGGAAGTATGCAATAAAAATGTATATATAAGGGACAACAGTACGTATAATAAATAAGATGTTGATTATACGTACTGCTGTTCTAACTGACCATAGAACAAGTGTTTGATTTTTTTGAATATTTGAAATAGTTAATACTCAACGAATATTTTCCCTAAAACGAATGCGATAACACATTAATATTTTCTGAATAGATATTAAAAAAAAAATATTCTGGCCGATTTTTAGATATTTTGAATTATCTATTATTCTAAAAAATTGGAACTAGATCTGAATTATTAATTTTTTAATAGCCCATAACTACCTACAGTGGCCTAAAATTTCTAGCATTTTCAAAAATCAATTAATGTTAACAAATAATATATAAAAAATAAGCGCTAAATTGGTCAATATATAACCACGCCTACTTCACCAACTTCTTTGAAAATAAAAATGTAAACGTAACTGTAACGAATCAGCTGAAGAAGTGTATACGAATGGTTACTAACACGTAAATGTATCATTCTATTGAAATCAGAATTTTGTATCCGTCATCGAAACAGCTAAATGATTTTAGTCAGAAAAAATATAAAATGAATAAAGAAATTGATTCAAACAACAATAAATGGTATCGATACGATATACTTTTTTTTAGGGGGGCAGTTGGTATGGAAAGCCTCACATAAATAACAAATATTCCAATATATTTGTACCATCTCTTCTACTATTTTTTTTGGTGATTCCCTAACAACGCCTATATACGAATTTTTGCATATTTTGATTATAAACTTTTTTTAAATTTACACATTTTAATTGATTACACAGGGTTACAAAAACAATTTTTTATTAGGCCGTGTTTCACCACTGCACTTAAAATAATACGTTAGTAGAAAAATCTTTCAAACCGGTTTCAAATCGATTTGACTAATTTTTAACAAAGCACTGATTTAAACAAAGGTTTTAGTTATGTATCTTCATTATTATAACTAATTTTTAAGAACCCATTCGTTAAACGTTACAAAATTTATTGTTAAAATATAATATTTTCATGTTTCTGTTATTACTCAGTAGATGGCGCTACTAGTGTATCCAAAGTTTTAAAGATGGCGCTATTTCTTTACCTCCCGATTTTTTAAAATGTCAAATAAAAATGCTCATTCGTTTTATTTTGTACAGAGCTTTAATACAGAAATATTATGTAATTCAAAATTAGGAAACTTCGTAACCGCTTTGGGAGCAACAACGTGTTCAAGTTTAAATTTGTAGTCAAAATTTCCCCGCTAGGGGGCGCGACAAAACTACAGAAACAAAGAATATAAATTTATTAGGCACATATTTTTATATTTCCGCCAAGTTTGATGAGAAACAATACAGCCAAAAAAAATTGTGTTATAGGTACGGTGTCCAATAGCTTTGAACTTCTGTTAAGATACTTTTATAAAAGCCAGACATAAATTCTAATAATTTTGTGGTGGAGAACACTTATGTTAAGAAATTTCATTATTATTTTTTTCTTGCCGGAGTCAGTCGCAAATAACTGTTTTTTTATTTCACAGTAATTGATTAGTTGTATATTTTTTCTTTGATTAATAAAAAGAATAATACATTTTTACCTTGCTAAAATCAGGAGAAATTTTTGCTGAATATTAGTCGTATAAAAGCGTCACAAAAAATGTATATTTTCAGTTTTTTATATTTTTTTAGTGTGAATAATAATAAAACCTTCTAAAATCAGTACAATACCAGTTTTCAGCAAATATTTGTGTTGATTTTAGCAGGGTAGTTGTACTCGTATAACTAAAATTTTGTAAATAAAACAGTTTTTCTTGCTGCTTGTTGTTTTCGAGTACTAAGATTCAACAAATTTTTTTGCTAATATCAGCGGGGTAAATTGTCATTTGCAATTAAGTAAAATTTAACTTAAGAGATTTTTTCTTGCTCTTTTTATCTTACTAACATTTAGCAAACAGATTCTGCTGATATCATTTGCTTTTTTCTTTTCCCTTTTAACTAACTTCTTGTAACTTTTTCTACTATTTGTGCAGGTATAAAATTTTCTAAGAAAGAAAAGTAACAAAACGAGTCACCCCAGTGTAATATTTATTATTTTCGTTACCAAGTCTTTTGTTGTAGTTAACTAGCGGTATTCAGGTTAATAAATACATATTATTGGAATTTATATATATTTTAAGGCCTACTTATCATATAATACTTATATTAACATAATTTTATTTTTGGTTTTGCATCATTTCGTGATTATAAATTCATTACAATTTACATTTAAAATGCAATACTCCAATATCCCATAGCGGCCGCTTTAGGCCGTAAAGCGAAACAATTTCTCCTACACATTTACATATAGCCATATTGTTTGGTTCCTGATGAGTCGAAAAGTAATAGACGATGAATTTTTATATCCTACATGTCTTCGTGGAGAGCGTATAATAAGATTATGCTGATATTTGTAAATACCAAAATATTGGACATATGGTCAGATATTATTGATTTCACCCACTGACCATTTAAAAGAACACGTATTAGGTACAGATTATATCTTGAACTAATAGAAAAACGTCTGTAAAAATCTAGTTAAAACTACTAAAAGTTAGTTAAAAATTATGTTGTAGAAAAAATTACTAAAATTAGCAGATTATTTTTGCTATATACAATATTAGTAAGATAGGAACAGCAAAAATAAAACTGTTAAATATACAGAATTTTTGTTATATTTGAGTTAAATTTTTGTTAATAGAAAATAACAAATTATCCTGCTAAAATCAAAAAAAAATTTTGTGAAATAATTAGTAGTCAAAAAAACGACAAAACAATATTTTTTTTCGTCGGCCCAAGGACGAAACCTATTGATTGTGGTTAAAATCGGTCCATATTTAGACCTACTGCCCATATAAAGACTCCCCCCCCCCCAAAATTGGTTTGTTTACACGCTGCAGGTCACAAATACGAAGATATTTGGTTCGCTGACTCACATGGTCCCAAGGACAAAGCCTTTTGATTCTAGATAGAATCGGTTCATATTTGGACCTATCGTCCATGTGTGCTATATTTCCGTTTTTCTCTTCTTTTATCATTTTATATAACATTTTGGCACAAGTCCATTTTAACCCATTCGAATTTCGGATCCAAACATTGGTTGGCTTTCAACCAGACTGGTGTAGGGTATTCTATATTCGGCATGCCCGACTTTAACTTTCTTACTCGTTTTAACTTAATTTGATTTACTTATAAATAGTTTTTTTTACAGATCTTATAAAGATATTTATGGTTTCAGCCAAAACTTTTATTTTGCAAACTTTATAAAACACTTATTTCAGGCTTGACCCTACTTTAACAGATCGTTAAATTTTTCGTGATTAAACTAATTGTCAAATTAGCTTAAAAACGTTTAATTAAACTGTTAGAAACTTTATCCATTCGGCTATTTGTCTTTATTGTGGTTTTGTCTTATAAAATAAAAAACCTGTTTAATTTTAGAATTTAAGTTAAAGTTTAAGGCCCTTTAAGTTCAAGTGAAATTTTACTACGTGAAAAACAATTTACGGTGCTTTAAGCCGGGCACAGATTTTCAATAAAATGGATTTTTTACAGTGTTGTTTTAACGTCATATACACTCAGATAAAAATTTAGTAAAAAAATTTGTAAACAGTTATCAATCGCACTTTACTACTTTTGTACTGATTTGTAGTACAATTTTCTTTTTTAGTAATAATTTTTGCTATTCTCTTATTACAAATTACGGATTTTTTTTTACTAATTTTAGTTGCTGATTTCAGCAAAACATTTTCTAATTTTTGAAAACCGAGTGCTAAACATACCAAAAAATAAACTAATTTTACAACAAGTGGATATTTTAATAAAATTTTATTTACAAGCATTCGTTGATTTTTTAGAATTCTTGTTTAGTTTATATTTGTTATTATTGCTATATTCTGAGTTTGGAAATAAAACTCAGAAAATTTCATTGTATCTCCAATGCATAAAAAGGTAATAACTGGAGAACCGTTTGCAATTTTTACTCCAAAGTCCAAGTATGTTGTAGTAATTATACATTTTTTACAATTGAAAAAAAAACAATATTTTTCAAAGTTGGTTACCGTTATCGCTAAAATACCGTTTGAAATTGAATACCGTTACCAATACCTTTAAAAATACTCCCAATACCGTTATCGTTACCGATATCGTTATTTTTATGGGTAGTTACGCCCAGTCAGAAATCGCCAGTGGTACAAAAAATCAAGCACTGGCATACCACTGGGTAATTATGATATTAAATATAAATGACTGGCAGAACACTCATTTGGGACGCTTTGCCAGCGTTTGTGAAAAGCCTTTTACCAGTATTTGTTTTACAAAAATTTCGGTGGTTTATAAAAAAAACCACTGGCAAAGAATTGGCTTAGAGTGATATGCCAAGGTTTGCAACCAGTGGTTATCCAGTGCTACCTAGCCAATGCTACCAGGTGTACAAAAATCAATTCACTGGAAAACCAATGATTTTATAAAAATGCTGACGCTTCGTTAAAAAATGTTTGTAGTCGGAAGGTTCCGAGTTCAAATCCGGTTGCAAGCAAAAAATTTTTTTGGATTTTTTTTAATTAAAATTTTTTTTTGTTTTATAAAATCAATTTTTTTGTTTGTGGGGAAGCTCCTTCAAGACCAACTTTTTTTTTTGCCCTCCCAACACTGGCATACTAGTGACAAAAAATTGTTTGCCAGTACATACTAGCATTTTGGCACAGCCAGTAGTTGTCCAGCTATTATCACTCATTTATGTGTTTAGCCATTAAATATTATATGTCTCGTTAGCTCAGTGGGTAGAGCAATCGTCTGCCAATCTGGGGGCCTGGGTTCAAATCACGGCAGGACCAATAAAATACATATGAACTTTTTTTAAATTTTATTTTGGAAAATATATTTCTAGACCACCTATTTATTGGTTTTGCCAGCGTTTTGCCAACGTTTAAAAATTTTGTTCAAAAAGCGCCGGAAAAGCACTGGATTTTCCGGCGCTTTTTGAACAGCCGGTCCTTTTGTCTAATGATGTTATCATTTTGGGAATGGAAAAGCACTTTTTGTAATTTTTTGTTAATTTTTTAAAGTCTGTTGATAAATCGAAAAATGGCAGGATTTAAACGTTTTTGCATTTTATAGGAGCCTTTCTTTGGAAATGAATGGCACAGCTCCCGTTGGGTCCATGGGTTCGGCCCTAAAAACTTTAGCTCTATGACAGCGTGAAACTTCATAGCAATCTAACCAGCCGGTAAGAAGTGGCTGCATTATTTCCAAATTATATCGATTCTGGCCCAATGTGCGAAGGAAAGTCCCAAGGGGCACATATTTTGCATGCTTTTAAACTAATAAAAAAAATATATTTTTTTGTGTAATTCCATACGGTTTTGGATAATTTTTAACCCACGGCTGTGTACTTTTTTATTTTACTGGTGGCAACACTGATTTATACTGATTTTTAGTACAATTTTTATTTTTAGTAACCATTTTTGCTATTCTCTTATTACAAATTACGGATTTTTTTTACTGATTTTTGCTGCTGATTTCAGAAAAACATTTTACTAATTTTTCAAAACCGAGTGCTAAATTTAGCAGAAAAATATACTAATTTAAAAATATTTTTTTTTTTTGATTTTTTTACAATTCTTGTTTAGTTTATATTTGTTACTATTGATATATTCTTAGTTTACAAATAACACCCAGAAAAATTTATTGCATCTCCAATGCATTAAATGGCAATAACTGGAGTACCGTTTGCAATTTTGACTCCAAATTTCAAGTACGATGAAGTAATTAAACGCTTGTTGCAATCGCAAGAAAAAAAAAATTTTTTTTTTTAGATTTTACAGTTTTTTTATTTTTTAGTACAATTTTTTGCTAATTTCAGCAGATTGATTTTAAATTACAGTTTACAGCAATTTACTGAAATTTAGTAGCTGCAACTAATTATTTATACTAATTGCATTGTACTAAAATTATGATATTTAGTAAGTTTCTTAACTGATTTTAGCAAATCGATTTTGAATTGCATTTTACATAAATTTTACTAAAATTTAGTAGCGGCTACTAATTTTATTGTACTACAGATCAGCAGACATGTGTTGCTAAAATTAGCAAAAAATACCGCTGGCATCAAAACAGTTAAATTTCCCGTAATAACAGCAAAATTTTCAGTAGCCATTACAGACTTTTTTGGTTGAGTGTGGGTTATAATCTTTCAGCCTTACTATCAATATTTTCCAAAGGTATATTTTTGTTAAAGTCGACTTTATTTTAGAGCAAAGGTTTTGTTTTTACCGTACCATACAAAATATTTAAAATAGAACTTTTAAAATAATGCCAAACATATACATTCAAAAATTTTGTTTATTTCTACTGAAAATCAAAACAAAATATTCAAAAATAAAAAGGAAATTTTTAAATAAACCCAGTTGCAAAAAATACTAGTTCAGAACCAGTTATGTACTAGTTTATTTAAACCAGGCAACTAGTACGAGTTCTACCGCCTCTCCATACAAACAACTGTAGAATTTAACATGGAGATGTCATAGGGATGGGGGCAATTGTCGCCAAACTCCCACTTTGGTACTAGTTGTATAACTAGTTTTAAAATTACAATTTAAGGACGAAAAATAGGGAGCGAAACTGGTGCTAATGTGACAATCGCGGAACTAGTTCCGAAGTGACTCTTTGGAAATAGTACTGTACCAGTTGGTTGTATCTGAATTATATAGTTAAAAAACAGAGGTTTTTCCTTTAATAAAACGCAGATTAGACCGATATTTTCCTCTTACTGAGATAATTATATCCATTTACCAAATGAAATTTCAAATATTTTGTGTTTATGATTTCTAATGACAATAAAACATTTTAGTGTTTATTTGCAAACTCAGAATGTATCACGTATTACAAACAAAGGTAGTATTTCAAAACTCGTATTTAAATTCAATCTTTTGAAATCTCTGCACAGTTTCAATGAAACTATTAGGAATACAAATTCTTAAAGATTATTGTTTTTGGAAGAAAAACAAGAAGCTGTACTGGTTCTTTTAAGAAATTTACTAAACTAGTTCTGGATTGACTCTTTGGCACCAGTACTGTACCAGTTGATTTACACCTCAATTTAATTCACAATAAAAAAAAATTTAAGTGTTTATTTAAGAACTCTGATTTTTTAATTAAATATAAATGCAAAAAAAAAAAAATTCAAATCTCATATTTTAATTCAGGTAATTTTTTTAAACAATCTCTACATAGATCGTATTTAACTAGTACACAACTGGTTTAAAATGATTATATTGAGAACTAGTTATGTAATTACTAGACAAGAAACTAGTATGTTTTAGAACTAGTTCGACCATTTGCTACTGGGAATGTAAACAAAATTTGAAATCAATAAATAAATATAAAATAAAAACAAATGAAAACTTCAAATTTAAAACATAATTTTAAGGTACATTTTAAATATTTTGTATGGTAAGAAATTTAAAATAATAGCCGACTTTTGTGATTTAAAATCGACTTTTTCTTTTTTATAGTAAAGGTGTTTATCTTTAAGACGATACCGTTACCGTTATTCGTTTCGGTAACCAACCTTGATATTTTTTTTTATTAAATTTGATTTTTATCTTTTTTTTAGATTTTACAGTTTTTTTATTTTTTAGTACACTTTACTGAAATTTAGTAGCGTTTACTAATTATTTATACTAATTTCATTGTACTAAAATTATAAATATTTAGTAAACTTTTTAAATGATTTCAGCAAATCGATATTGAATTGCAGTTTACAACAATTTTGCTCAAATTTGGTAGCGGCTACTAAATTTTTTTACTAATTTTGTTGTACTACAGACAACAGCAGAATTTTCAGTAGCCATTACAGAGTTTTTTGGTTGAGTGTAGACCAGCTGCAATTAATATTGTAATTAATACGCATTTTATCAATTTTAATTTAGTAGGTTTGAGGTTAAGAAGAATATACCTTTTTCTCTAAAAAGTATAAACACATTAATTTGCAAATCAGACTAGATCTAGTTTCTGCCTTTTTATATGGACACGCTTCACCAGTGATTCTCCATTTATTTGATTTTTCAACATTCAATCAATGTATTTTGTAATATTTCTAACCCAGCAAAATCTTTCATTACCAAATAAGTAGTTATATAATAGAAATTCATAGCTCCGCACAACTTTTTTTTGGCGTCTAAGCTCATTATTTTTGTTTGGCGTGGTCGTTTTTATTAGTCACGCTTACCCGCTCGCTTACGAAAAAATGAGAAATAAGTAGTTATGAGATTTTGAATAATAAGTGGTTACACACATGCTTACAAAAAATTGAATTATAAGTGGTTATGCGATTGCTTACTTGATTGTTAAAAATAAGGAGTTACGCAAATACTATTAGCTTAAGAAAATACATTCAGAAAAATTTAAGTTTTTTCTAATGTGTAATTTTAGGACTCGTCATAAAAATTTAAACATAAAACATATTTACATATAATAAATAAAAATGTATAAAATTTAACTGTGTAAAAGGTATTTATTTAAAATATTACGAGTAAGTCATTATTTTATATTTAGAAACAATGAATACAATAGGCCGTTATTAGGAAATCATTATTTTATATTATAAAATAATGCAGAAGGTAATGATATATCATTTTTGGTAATGCTGATAGTAATGAGGTGTCGTTACCAATATTTTGCTGGGAATTAATCAATATTTAATTTTCTTACCATTTTTGCATAATTTTTGCTCTTTTATATGTATTCCGGAAGAAATTCACGTTATAATGAATATTTTTCTAATGCAGCAATTATTTTTGTGCTTTTTTTATATTTTATTTAATTCTTTTTAATAACAAATAACAAACTTCAAAAAAGTATCACTTTCAATATTATCCAGCAAAAAAGAGATGCCGAAGCAGTAGAAACAGCACTCCAACTGATGATGTAGATGCACTTCTTTTTGAACATAAACACTGATGATTTTAACATTGAGTTGCCATAGGAGAGGTGTAGGTACTCCCACTTAAACATTTTTTCAGTACTTTTTGAACGAGTGCAAAGGAAGCTCTTTTTCACCAATAAAAAGTTACAAAAAAATTCTTCCAAATAGAATTTAGAATTTTTTTTATTTTACAACCAATAGAGAAAAAACTTATAAAAAAACTTCCCTAGAACCAATGGTTGAAAATTAATGCATTTTCAAGTGTTTCCAAAATCCACTATCATTAGATTGTCTTTATGGGGTTCTCCCTAGGCTATAATGTAGACTTTAGTTTTTTGTATATATACATTCAATTTTAAAGAAAAGCATTTGAGAAGTAAATTCAAACATTTTTACTTATCCATTTCATATTATTATAACTAACGAAAGCCGCATGTTTTTTTAACAAAGCTACTTTTTCTCTATGTTATAGTTGTTGCTTATTTATTGAAGTTCCTTCAATGGGGCGAAGCAATGATTCGTGCTTTTTTTAACATTCAAGCTTTTAATTCTATTTATAGAAAATTTAGAACGTAAGCAAAGAACTTTGTTTTGTGTATAACATCCTAACCCAACATGCCGTATAAATGACTAACATGTTGCAATTAAGGGATATTACTTAACAATTTGGACTGTACCTTGTCTGTAGGTATTTTATTGTAGATTTTTAGTTGATCTGAAGATTGTTACAATGAGTGTAATTTTTGTTCGGTTTAAGATCAAATGTTACAGATTCCAAATAGACTTTACAATTTTTTTATTTTAAAACCAATAGAGAAAAAACTTATGAAAAAAAAAATTGAAAATTCTTCGCAAAAAAAATTATATTTTTTTTTATTTTACAAAAGTTTTTTATTGCCGCCACCGGGTGTCGAACTTGCGACCTCACGATTGCTAGTCTAGCGCTCTACCGCTGAACTATTCTTTGATATGAAAGTTGACTGGCTGATTAAAAACACCACTACGTTAGTGCGAGATATTGTTCCTTATTTTTTTCAAGAAAAGTACTTATTTACACTCCAATTCAATATTGTTTTCAGTACTATTCAGTACTATTTTTATAGGTGCATAAAAAGCAATTTCTCATAATTTTTTTATCTATACATATTTTAAAAATTAAAAAAAATATTGAATTTAAACAAATTAGATATAAGTATTTAAAAAAATTAGTAAAATAAAAGAAAAATTAAAAAAAAATATTGGACCCTCTTTTTGGAAATACCAAAATGCGGGTTCTATCCCCATTCAAGGCAACATCAATTTATGAAAAATAATAATATATATGAGTTTTTTCTATCCCTCATACATATCGCAGCGTCCTCCTTCGGTGTTCCCGAAGCAACATGTTAATTAATAGGAAGAATTTCCTGAGTGTTGCTTCCCTTAAAAAAAAAAAAACCAACATAGTTCACGAAGTAAGTAGATTCAAAGTTCTTTTGTTCATTATAAAATTCAGTTATGTGTTATATCTATTCACTAGATTTTTTATTCCATACAATAAACTTAGGTAATCTGCAGATGAAAGTGTTCAACACACCAAAATATAACTTCGTAGTTACCATTGTAAAACATGGTTACTTTTGACTACTCGGTACTTTTCAATTAAGTACTCTTTTATAAAAAAGAGTGTTGTATGTTTCTGTTTAATTTTAATTGTAAAATTAGTAGTAGCTTTTATTAATCATATATGGCCCCCAGGGCTTTGGTTATGTAATTTGAAGTTAATAAATGCTGTATTTATCATAAAAAAAAAAAAAATACATATTTGTGTGAAAAAATACAATCCTAAAACAATCTTATAGCATTGAGTACCCTAAAAAGTAGTCAGAATTAAATAATCAGTACCCAATAATTTTACAGCATTAGTGTTTTTTATTTAATCAACGTTTTGTTTGTAGAAGTTATCTTATAATTCCCATACTTTTTTTTGATAAATAGCTTGCATATATACAGTGTGTTCGTTTACTCTTACTACTTTTACTACAAATGGAAAGTTTTGTTTACTTTTTGTATTGAATTTTTCCAGCTGTAGTAAATGTAGTAACTTGTAATAAGTAAACGAACAAGCTTATAGATTCACATTTCTATACTGACTGTTATTGAATGGAACGGAAATCACTTATACGTCAAAAAGAAGGGTTTTATACAAAGTCGACAAAAATTGCCAGCTTGTGTGTATGGTATAAGTTAAACGAAAACATTTGAAAACTAGAAACAAAAAATAAAATTAACAATTTTTTTCTAATAGCTACATAAAACAAAAAAATACAGAAAATATTTTTTGATTTTTATTAAAAGAAAAAATGTTAATTTGCCTAAGTTTTAAGTATAAATGTCATTACATTTTTTATATTTATTTACCGAAGAGCTTTGTATAATGTGTCGTTAAACTTTTGTAGTTGTATAAATAATATATAATAAACTTAGGCAATTTATACGTTAAAATTAGTTGATTATACACTTTTTTTCTTTGCGTGTAGCATTTGTAGTTCCACAATGCCTCTAGCACTAATTTAATATAGCAGGCTTTGAAAGTGTTCATTTGCGAGCTATTTTTTATAGTGTCCACACACATTTTTTTTACAACAAAGTTTAACGAAAAATTAAATTTTTGTTTAAAAAATTGCGTGATGAATAAAATTAAAAAAATTAAAAATTTTTATGTACCCGAATAAAAAAGTTTTGATATAACTATATATTATTTTATGTAATTGCATATAGTAAGTTATAGTTACATATGGCCACATATGCCTTTAAATTCAAGCAGATATACTTTTATATACTCATATGTTAGATATTTTTTCCTCAAAGGTTTTAATTTGGAGACATATGTGATTTTATATTATTACATACTGGCCTACATATAATTGCATGTGCTATATATAAGTACATAAAGTAACATCCCAGCAAAAACTTGGTAATGACTGGTCATTACTACATGCATTACTTAGATCTCATATCTCATTACCCTTTGAATTACTTTTAAACTGAATGTAATGAGTTACCGATAATTATACCCCACACATTACTATTTCACAATAGCTGAAGCAAATAATATATGTTCTAAATCATGAAAAACCATAATTATGGCGTAGCCTAGTGGTTATCGTTTTTGCCTGACAGACATGAGGATCGCTGCTCAACTCGTGTTAGCTTCCATTGTTTTTTTTTTTTTTTTTATTTTATATTAAACATCTATTTATAGAAACGTTGATGTTCATTAAGCAGTATTGAATAACAACAAGTTTTGTGAAAAATAGACATGTATAACAGATGCCACAATAAATGTGTACACATGTGTGCACATTAAAGCATTAAAAATCATAGCGACGTCGTAGTCTAATGGTTAGAGTATTTGCCTGGCAATCGTGAGGAACGCTGATCAATATGTGTCAGCTCCTATTGGTTTTTAAATTTTTATACTTTTTTAAATTTATATTATAAATTCTATTTATAGAACAGTTTATAAACTACTTACAGGTAACATGAGTGTAATGACTTTCCTCCAATGACATCACCATGTTAAAATAAGTAGTTTAGTAATTAAAAGGTAACTAGTGAACACTTAAGATTTTAATACCTAAAACTCATTACATGGTAATGAAAGGTTTTGCTGGGATATTACAGATATAATTACATATACGTTTATATATAATTTAGTATGACACTATACATAATAATATAAAACTATATGTGGAGCCATATAAGAAATATTTCATAATTTGTGTTAGATATTTATATATTGACGAATAAGAACCCATATATAACTTAATATGGTTCCATATCTACAATATTTCATGATTTCTTTAATATATAAAAATATAACGTTCTTTATAAAATCATCTATAATTATATATCATCCCACATAAGCAATTATTTCAAAGTGATTTCATATAAAAACATATAAGGTCCATATAAAACGGTATTATATTATATGTGGTTCTATGTTAACAATGATTTTGAACTAGTTTTAAATTTAGTAATTACTAGGGATTGGCGCGTGACTAGAAATGTTCGTGAGTCACGTTATTCACACGTGTTCGTGAGTAATAATTACTATACTCAAGTGATTCGTGCGTGAGTCTGAGAATATATAATTCGTACTTGATTCGTGCGTGAGCGTGAATAAGAATAAATAACTATTTTTCTTATATCTTGGTTGTATAACATAATCCTATTAACTTTAAAATTTCAGTCTTGTTAACTTTATTTTAAAATTACTAAAAAATAAAGAAAATTTTGTTCATGTTTAATGCACTGTCATGGTAAATCTTGATAAAAATAATGGACGATTTATCGAAATTATAGGATCTCCACTGGGTTAATCATTATATTTGGAAATTAATTACACAATTACATGTAATTGTAATTGAAAAAATGTCAATTACAATTACATTTTTTCGGAAAAGAAATAATGACAAAAATCACAAGTGAGGGGTCAGCCGAACATGACGTATTCTTTTTATACTTATCCACGCCTATCCAACCTTTCCCAGTCAGTTTTTTCTACATAATTTTAACAAAAAACACTTTAATTCTAAATGTAATTGAAATTTTTAATTGATATCACTTTCAATTACAATTACTTGTAATTGAAAATTTTCAATTACAGTTACATGAAAAGTAATTGAGTTTTTTTAATTTCAATTACATTTATTTGCAATTGTAATTGGAATCCCCCAGATCTGACCTCCCGATATTGCATATCTTTTTGTATATTGTTAGATGTGGTCATATATAATATGATCTAAAGTATAAGGTCAATTTTTATATATAATTGTATCAAACTATGTCCCCTTTTATAACATTTTATATAATTTTATACAAAAACCCAACAAAATATTGGTAATGACACCTCATTACTATCTGCATTACCAAAAATGATATATCATTATCTTTTGCATTATTTTATAATATAAAATAATGACTTCCTAATAACGGCCTATTGTATTCATTGTTTCTAAATATAAAATAATGACTTACTCGTATTAGTTTAAATAAGTACTATTTACACAGTAAAATTTTTTTATTATATGGGCATTTCCATCATGTCGAACGGGACCGTCGAACACCTTTAAAGTGAAAAAAGTAAAAAAAAAACGGATTTTTATTTTGACAATAGGCTTTACTTATATCTTTTTATTAGCCCTACAATTGCTGCTGAGTTTTATTTTTAGCATTTTTTCGTTTTCAAGATAATTGTAAAAAAAACAAGGCATTCGCACGGGACAAAAACAGAAGTGGTTTTCGCTGCTAACAATTAAAATGCCGATTTCAGCGAAACCTGAAGCAATATTTCGATGTGACTAATTTTACACTGTTGTGCATTGACGTCTTTTAAAAATGGTTGTAATTTTACCCAAAAACGATTCATATTATTTTTTTAATTTAATTTTATTCACTGTCGCACGTGACATGTAGCACGGGACATTTTTTTCCACCATGAGATTTATGTTGTTTCTGTTGCTCTTTTTACGAAATTATACATAAACAAGCTTAGTAAAAATGTTTTTAAATCGACAGAAGTATTCAAGGTATTTATTTTAATATAATAAATAAAAACAAACTTAAAAGAAATATGTAGTATGAATTAACCCAGCAAAATTGTCAGATGGGAAGAACCCATTGTAGAACAACTTGGACGTGCATGCAACCTGTTCTAATTTATGTTATATCATCGGTGATTATACCCTACACCACTATGTGGTCAGGGTATTATAAGTTTGTGCTGATGTTTGTAACACCAAAAAATATTGGTCGTAGACCCACCTTATAGTATACCGATCGGTTCAGAATTTTTTTTTATTTCGATTTAACGATGTCCGTCCGTCCGTCCGTCCGTCTGTCTGTCTGTCCATGCAATCTTGTGCGCACTCTACAGGTCGCACCTATTAAGATATTTTGATGAAATTTGGTACGCAGACCTATGTTGGCCCAAGGACGAACAAGTTTGATTTTTTTGAACATCGGTCCATATTTAGACCTAGTGCCCATATAAGGGTCCTACCAAAATTATATTGTTTATACGCTGCAGGTCGTAAATATTAAGATATTTTGACGAAATTTGGTACACAGATCTATGTTAGCCCAATAACGCAGCCTATTGATTTTGGTGAACATCGGTCCATGTTTAGACCTAGTGCCCATATAAGGGTCCTACCAAAATTATACTGTTTATACGCTGCAGGTCGTAAATATTAAGATATTTTGATGAAATTTGGTACACAGCCCTACATTGGCCCAATAACGCAGCCTATTGATTTTGGTGAACATCGGTCCATGTTTAGACCTAGTGCCCATATAAGGGTCCTACCAAAATTATACTGTTTATACGCTGCAGGTCGTAAATATTAAGATATTTTAATGAAATTTGGTACACAGACCTATATTGGCCCAATAACGCAGCCTATTGATTTTGGTGAACATCGGTCCATGTTTAGACCTAGTGCCCATATAAGGGTCCTACCAAAATTATAATGTTTATACGCTGCAGGTCGCAAATATTAAGATATTTTGATGAAATTTGGTACACAGACCTATGTTGGCCCATGGACGAAGCCTATTGATTTTGGTGAACATCGGTCCATGTTTAGACCTAGTGCCCGAATAAGGGTCCCACCAAAATTATATTGTTTATACGCTGCAGGTCGCAAATATTAAGATATTTTGATAAAATTTGGTACATAGACCTATGTTGGCCCAAGGACGAAGCCTATTGATTTTGGTGAACATCGGACCATGTTTAGAACTAGTGCCCATATAAGGGTCCCCCCAAAATTGGCTTGGTAACAAACTGCAGGTCGCAAATATTAAGATATTTTAATGAAATTTGGTGCGCTGACTCACATTATAGAAAATTTTGACACAATCCCCATTTTAACCCATTCGAATTTCGGATCCAAACAATACACCAGAGTGGTGTAGGGTATTGTATAGTCGGCATGCCCGACTTTAACCTTTTTACTCGTTTTTATTTGAGTTTGTCCCAAAAGCAACAGGTTCTTTTCCTCCAAACTAGAACAGGTTAATTTGGAGCCGGTTCTAGAACCACTCTGCGACAGTGAAACCTTCCATTTTGACTGCCAGGAATCAGTTCTAGAAGCTGTTCCACGTAACCGGTGGTAAAAATACCTGTTCTAGAACAGATTCAGAGGCAACCAGTTCAAAAAACTTTTGCTGGGAAGTATTTATTTATATGAAAATATAAAACACAGTTTTTTTTTAGAATAGGCAGTCCTAGCTGGTTTTACTTCTTGACCATGGTGCATGCCAATTTTAAAAAAAATTAAAAGTATGTATTTACATAAATAAATCATTTACATAAGAAAGAAAAATTTCAAATTTTTAAATTTCACACTTACGATGTCGCACGTGACCAACTGTGTAGAGTTTGCTAAAAACCGAAAAATTTGGAAACCGCGGTTTCGGTTTTTCAAAATTATAAAAACCGCGGTTTCGGGTTTTTTCCGGTTTTCTTGTGATATTAATAGAATTGTTTTAAAATAATTAAATAAACCAATATTCTAACTAAATATATGATAAATAAATATGCCTACAATTAAATAGTTTAATACGTCCAAGATATCTTTTAAAATTCGATTGAATTTCCCGAATATTTAAAGGCAATAACGCCATTTCATAACCTTTCCGGGAGAAGAAATAAACGGGGAAACCCGCTATAAATTATATTTTTTTCTTTTTTCGGCAACTAAAGCTGTATTTTAAAGAGTTTAAATTTAAACAATATAAATTTCGCGGAATACGAAATAAGGCTTTTTGAAAAATACGCGGTGAAAATCGTAACTGAATATCTGAAACAATATCACTTAAACCATTTGACTTTTTGGTGCAATTTTTATACCCTACACCACTATGTGGTCAGGGTATTATAAGTTTGTGCTGATGTTTGTAACACCAAGAAATATTGGTCGTAGACCCACCTTATAGTATACCGATCGGTTCAGAATTTTTTTTTATTTCGATTTAACGATGTTCGTCTGTCCGTCCGTCTGTCTGTCTGTCTGTCCATGCAATCTTGTGCGCACTCTACAGGTCGCAACTATTAAGATATTTTGATGAAATTTGGTACGCAGACCTATGTTGGCCCAAGGACGAACAAGTTTGATTTTGGTGAACATCGGTCCATGTTTAGACCTAGTGCCCATATCGTTAGCTGAAATGCAAAACCACGTAACTAACAAAAAATTCAAAGTCGGTTTTTTGATCGATTATGATGCATATCAACGAGGTCCACGTCTTCTCCAATTTTTACTGTCATATAATAAAAATTAGACATATTATTAGCGAAAATCGAAAGCACGTAACTACATACTTGTTGCTTGAAAATTGTAACTAACACATATTTATTTCTATTGAATTTTATTTATTCATAGTAGGATTTGAATTTTTATATTTCACTAGCGGATAGTGCTACTACGCTCCCCTCCCCTAGTAGTCCTATTTTCTCATAATTATAGTGATTATAGTTTGAAATTTTTACTTTGTTAATTATAATAAATTTTTTTTTTGGAGATCCCACAATCAATATGATTCGTGTATTAGCGTATGATCCCTCTGGAGTAATTTATTTAAAATTAAGTGCAACAGATGAGTTTAAGGAATTTCCAGAAAGAATTGGAAACAAATTAAAAGCGTTTGAAACTTTGAAGTTGCATTTACAAAGACCTTAAACCATTTCTTCCACCCGATTGTCATTATTATTACAATGAAATTCCATTTGAGAAGTAAAGGTTTAATTTTTTCCTTTATTTGTATTGTAGTTATTGTTGTTAATTATCTTTTGCTTTTGTAAATCATTTTTTATTTTCATATTTAAAAAATAATAATAAATATATAAAGCGATATATTAAATAACAAGAGAACAACTTCTTTTATTCTACATTTTATGAATGCAAAACAAAATTTTCCTTGAAACTTAAAAAAAATTCATTGTAGTTACGTGTTTTTGTTTAAGAAAATACGAGTTCAAAAGCGCATAACTAACTTAACTCTTTGAAACATTAATAAATTATTACTTTTATTCCAGAAATGAATTAATCAGTCTATATTTAGAAAATCTGCGATATTTGATTACCAAAACTCCATTTATTTTTCAATATATAACATTTTTTGTTTCTCCTGTAAAATAGTAAAAATGTTAGTTACGTGGTTTTGCATTTCAGCTAACGATATAAGGATCCTACCAAAATTATATTGTTTATACGCTGCAGGTCGTAAATATTAAGATATTTTGACGAATATTGGTACACAGACCTATGTTAGCCCAATAACGTAGCCTATTGATTTTAGTGAACATCGGTCCATGTTTAGACCTAGTGCCCATATAAGGGTCCTACCAAAATTATACTGTTTATACGCTGCAGGTCATAAATATTAAGATATTTTGATGAAATTTGGTACACAGACCGACATTGGCCCAATAACGCAGCCTATTGATTTTGGTGAACATCGGTCCATGTTTAGACCTAGTGCCCATATAAGGGTCCTACCAAAATTATACTGTTTATACGCTGCAGGTCGTAAATATTAAGATATTTTGATGAAATTTGGTACACAGACCTATATTGGCCCAATAACGCAGCCTATTGATTTTGGTGAACATCGGTCCATGTTTAGACCTAGTGCCCATATAAGGGTCCTACCAAAATTATACTGTTTATACGCTGCAGGTCGCAAATATTAAGATATTTTGATGAAATTTGGTACATAGACCTATGTTGGCCCAAGGAAGAACTAGTGCCCATATAAGGGTCCCCCCAAAATTGGCTTGGTTACAAACTGCAGGTCGCAAATATTAAGATATTTTAATTTGGTGCGCTGACTCACATTATAGAAAATTTTGACACAAGCCCCATTTTAACCGATTCGAATTTCGGATCCAAACAATACACCAGACTGGTGTAGGGTATTGTATAGTCGGCATGCCCGACTTAAACCTTTTTACTCGTTTTTTTCTAAAATTATAAGCCTCAGTTTATGTTATCCGAAATAACAAAAACAAAAAATTCTTTTAAGCAATTTTTAATTCAGAAAATGTTCATAATTAAATACAAAATTTTGTAAAATAGGAGCTGAGCCTTTTCGAAATTTAAGATTCAATAATATGCAATTTAATTAATTATTTTAATTGGTTAATGTATTTTTTAAAAACCGACTTATTTTTGTCGGTTTTCGGTTTCGGTTTTGAGGCGTGGAAAACCGCGGTTTCGGTTTCGATTAAAACCGAACAGCAAACTCTAAAACTGTGTATAAGTACCAAGATCACAATTCTTCTTATTTTTCAGGTAGGTTTTTTTTATTTTAATTGTATAAAAAATCTCTGTTTGTAATCAATATTTTATGAGCTTTCTGCGTGTAATTTCGACGCACTGATAACAAAAAATGTTGTTTTTCAATGTCGCACGGAACATCGAAATATGCGACAATGCAAATCAAAAACAAAGTTATTTTCAATCGCATTGTTTCCTATGCATTCTTTTATGACTCTTTGTACCTTTAGAAATATTTTAGAAAGCAAAAGTCAATGCATAACGTCTCTGTTTAAAAACTTTTATCAAAACAAAATGTGCAATAGAAATATCCAAATAAGAAAAGATGCGCTTGGGCGACTTTGCATTCCAATACCTCGAAATGGGTTATGAATAAATGCGAAATCTTTTTACGTTATTTAAATTTGATTGTTTCCCTATGAAAATATGATAAAACAAAGTGTTTTCAAGAACTTTTAATATTTTAGTCTCGGTGGACCTTTCGGTGGAAATGCCCATATGTAAATATGTTTTATGTTTAAATTTTTATGACGAGTCCTAAAATTACACACTAGAGAAAACTTAAATTTTTCTGAATGTATTTCCTTAGGCTAATAGTATTTGCCTAACTCCTTATTTTCAAGAATCAAGTAAGCAATCGGATAACCACTTATAATTAAACTTTTTGTAAGCATGTGTGTAACCACTTATTATTCAAAATCTCATAACTACTTATTTCTAATTTTTTTGTAAGCGAGCGGGTAAGCGTGACTACTTATAAAAGCGACCACGCCAAACAAAAATAATGAGTTTAGACTAGGGTTTGGGATTTCCCGGACTTTTTTATTTCCCGGGAAACGGGAATGAAAAAATGTGATTCCCGGGAATCCCGGGAAATGTTTTTAAACAAAATTGTTAATGAAAACCACCTATATAAATAATTTTTGTTAAAAAAAATTACTATTTCAGTACAAATTCAGTCTGTGTAGTGAGAATTCAAAGTAAAAAATACCAGAATGTTGAACATTTGATTTCACATAAACTAATCGCAGCACTGCCAAATGAATTGCATGATTCCAGCAGAAAGCACCTACTACTGGACTGTCGGAAAAAAACCGTTTCATCACACTTGGCCCATTAGATATGGTGGTCACAATGTTATTTTCCAAAGACAATTAAAACTCTTCTAGTCTTATTTCTACAATTCTTCTTATTTCATCAGCATTACATCTTCCTGATATATGTATAAACCAACCCCAGGTTATAAAATGAATTATTTACGTTTATACTTATGTTCAAATATCTCTTTTGTGATATTCTTGTCCATTCATCTAAGATTATAGTAAATCTCCTATTGTTAGAAATATTGCTCAATATTTCATTTATCATGATATCTTTTACATGATTGTAGTAACTTAATATAATGTTCTTTACATCGGTTTCTTTTTTTGCAATGCCAGGTTTTTATTATAAAAACTTTCTCGAATAAACGAAGATCTAGTTATGGTGCGGATTGACTGCGGCTAATTTGGATACCATTTTAGGAAATGTTTGCCCTACCATAAAACCTTTAATGCCTTTTCAGCTTACACTTTTTTCTTCGGGTACTTTGCTAATTTTAGCTTGTTGTTGTTTTCTTCAAGAAAAGTTGCATGACCATAAATTTTTTTTTTTTTTGTGAACCAAATTTAGATGTCGGATAACCAAATTTAGATACCTCCGTTAACCATTAGTCTTTTAGGGCAAATATTGCACTGCGCTGCATTGTCCTTTTTTGTGAAGTATTTCCATACTCCGGACATTTTATTCTTTAATATAAAAGAATATATTAGTTTGAAAGCAGGTGTATTAAAATAAAGTAAAATTACTTGAAAATATCACATTTATTAATGAAAACGTTACTTATAAAATTATTGACCCTTAATATAAAGGAGTATTTTAAATTTAAAGTCGACTTTATTTTTAATCAAACGATTTTGTAAATTTTGTGTATGAAAACCTTACAAAAATATTTATATTTTCAAATATTTTGATTGGTTGAAAATAAATTAACCAATCAGAATGCTCCAAAATAAAACCAAGTCAAGGTATACTGCCACCCAATATTTTAACTAAAGTCGACTTTTCCTATTATTATTTGTAAAAAACAAAGCTTTTTTTCATATTTCTTTTAAACATTTTACCAAGTTTTTAGGCTTTACTACTTAAATTTTGAATAAGTTATGCGAAAAATCTTTATTAGTTGAAATGCTCCTAATTACTTGGCAAAGATTTTATTTCTGTGTCAAATAAATGTATTCCTTTTTAAAAGATTTTAACAATGAAATTTTTGTTTTGGTATTTAAAATGTTTTTTATGACAAAAATTAAAAAATCCTATTCGAAACAAAAACAATTTAAAAAATTTTATATTTTTAAAATTTCCCGTTTTCCCGGGAAAAATATATTATTCCCGGCACACTTTTCCCGGGAATTCCCGAACCCCAAACCCTAGTTTAGACGCCAAAAAGTAAGTTGTGCGGAGCTATGAATTCCTATTATATAACCACTTATTTGGTAATGAAAGATTATGTTGGGAAGATATAATTTGATGTAATTGGATGAGGACAAAATTCGGATACAATTGTATCGAATTGCATAAAACTGTATCAAATTGTAACAAATTGTATACAATTGTATACAATTCGATACAATAAGATACAATAAGATATTCTCATTTTTCGGATATAATTATATCTAATTGCATAAAAGATTATATATAATTAAATATAACTTCATATGGCTCCATATCATTTTTTTTACTTGGGTAGAGTTTAGTAATAGAAAAAATATAAAATTAAAAAAAATTTTAACCCGCACAGGACCGGCAGCATGTTAATGTTTGAACTTTAATTCCAAATATCTCCGCTAGGGGGTGCTGCAAAGTCATAAAAGTAATACAAAAATATTTCTTTGGCATATATCTACACCCAAAATATCACATAGTGGCATAGTAAACAAAATCCATAGTCAATTTGAATTTTATATAAATCTACTATTATAATCAGTAATAACTATGGACAAGAAAAACTAAAACATTTTTTAATTGACCTGTGTAATTTCAAATAATTTCTGTCAAGGCAATTAAAAAAATAAAATTAAAATAATATATACACAACGGAAGGACAAATTCTATTTAACTGTAAGTAAATGTTGTTAGCGTCTTAAAATGGTTTTAATATTAAATCACAATTTGTTTATAGGAGGACTTCCAAAATAAAATGCGATGAATATGGCGGCTTCAGAGGGTTAGCAAAGGGTAACATCTTAAATATTTAAATTCTAAATTTTGAAAATATTAATAAAAAGTAGAAAATGAAAGATTCCTTCTTATTTTCTTTTCTAACGAACTCAAAACTGCTGGATTTGTGGATTCTATTACGGATTTTCAAATGAGTCATCGTTGATATCAACTATTTTTAAAATTGATTCCACTTCAACTAGAAAATCGTTGCTAATAACATTCTCCATAGTTGATTTGTTTATTTAAAATAAACCTAGTTAGCTTTCACTACTTTGTACCCACTATGAAATAGTGAGGGTTATTTTACCTATGACATAGTTGAAAAAATAGTGTTCATCAACTACGTAATTTTTAGAGTGCAAATTTACACGAAGTTTGGTCGGAAAATCCCCAGCCATTTAAAGTTGGGGTCGAAAGGGTAAAGTGATTTTTTGGATGTTGTTCAGAAGTAATTCTAAAAAAGCTGTAAAAATATACTACCGGATACTTTGGAAGCAATGAAAGAAGTGCCTTTTCGAAGCCTCTAAAAAAGCAGTAGAAATACACTAACGGATACTTGTGAAGCAGTGAAAGAAGTAGTTTGTAAAGCATTACTTCCAATGTTTTTTGCTGGGTACTGGTAATTAATTAAACTATATTTACTGTGTATTCAATTTTCGATTTTTTAAAGTTTATTTACAAATAAATTACGAATTTATTAATATCTTAAAAACTAGAAAAAAACCCAGTGTATCATCTAATGATTCACCGACATAACTAATAAATCTAAAAACACATAATTTACAACTTAAATAAAATGAAAATGGCCTATACTAAAAACTACAATGAATGATACACATTAATGACTTTGGGATGTGAGAAAAATACTATCCAGATCTGAATGGTGGAGAATGACAGTGTCTAAGAGCTGGGGGACCATGGATAGGACCATAAGGTAGTGGACCATTGGCTGGTGCTGATACAGCAGCAATTTAAAGCTTTCCAACACGCTTTGCTTTAAGTACACCCTTTTGTACTACACGACCACTCGAATAATATTTATTTGCTTTACCATATCTTCGTTTAGCGATACCTGAACCCTTAAGTCCATAATGAGCTATTAATTGATTATTAATATTGGAATAGCCACCTTTGCCGCCGAATCCTTTGCCGCCATTGCCGTAACGACCGCTTCCATAGCCACCAGTGCCGGAACCACCAGTGCCGTAACCACCAGTGCCGTAACCACCAGTGCCGTAACCACCAGTGCCGTAACCTCCTCTGCCATAGGCACCACCAGCTTGATCTTGTAAAATAATTTGCAGGATTTGTGGTAAGATGGCAGTTATGAGTGAGCCACTACCGCCATGACCATAACCAGAGGCATGTGATGAAGCTCCAGATGATGCGAAGCCACCGGAGTAACCATGATCTACTGGAGCGGAAGCTATAACAGGAACACTTTGGGTAATAACTTTGAAAATTTCCCCTTCACCGCCAGAAGAACCATAACCATGACCATTAGCATAAACGTCTCCATAGGCGTGACCACCAGAGATTGCATTGCCACCTGCATAACCTCCTCCACTGCTGTAGCCTTGGCCTTGTTCCAAAATGATTTGAATAACTTGAGGAGCAGGACCAACACCCCCTAAATTACCGTGTCCGTGATCATGACCGCCACCATGGTCGCCCCCGTGACCGCCGGCATGACCACCAGATGATGATTCAAGAGCTGGTGCTGCAACTCCATTGTTAGAAACTTGACTGCCACCACTACTTGCAACAGCACTACTTCCACTACTAGCAGCTCCTAATAGACTCAATAATGTTGCATTGCAAGCACAAACTGTAGCCAATAAACAAATAAAAATCTGGAAGAAGAAAGGCCGTATATTTAATAATCTAATCTAGTTGTTTAGAAATAATAAGGCTAAAGAATACGCACCTGCATTTTAGTTTAGTCTGTCTTTAGGGAATGGGATAATCCAGAAATGATTGAACTGAACCTGTAAACTGTAACTATATTAATGATATGACTTTCTAGCATTTCCTTACTTTTTATAGTCATCCCATATATGGTCTCCCAAAAAAAAAAAAAAACAGACGCAGAGAAACAGAAATTAATGCCATTTGAACTTATCTTTCAAACATGATTTTATTACTTCATCACCCTAACAGCAGGCGAACTACCGACTGCAGCAATATTAAGCTCAATATAAATCGAAAATATGGATTTCAAAATTTCGTCTTTTCAAAAAAAAAACTCAATTGATGATGTTAAATATGTGGTTGGTTAGTTGTTGGTTATGGCTTTGATGTGATGAATACTACTTATATCAGTTATAAGTAGGGCAAGGAATTTCATGCAAATGCATGTTTTTTGTCGATAGTCCAAAACTAATATGGATTAAATATTTATCCGAATTATCAAATTTAGCACAAAATGGCATCGATTTGTAGTTGCATATTTTGTAAAAAAAAATGCATGTTTTTGCATATATTGACTTGAAATGCATATTACGTGCCTTTTTAATGCGTATTTTTAGCTTTTTAATGCATATTTGTGCATATATTTAATTTTTTAGTAACATTTTTTAAATTTGTGAGAAAAATTAAAAAATTTATAGATCTTTATATTTTGATACAAACAAAAAAAATCATGATGACCACAGAAAGAACAATCAACTCCGTGTTTATTCGAAAAATCACTGATTATATACCTTTTTATATTTTAAGTTGCTTAATTTTTGCAAAATTAAGGACACTAAAAGTTCCATAAGTGTCACCTACCCTGATTCAATTTTTAAAAAAACATGACTTATAGAATTTTCAGACAATTAAGGCATACTAGGAATAATTTTTTTATTTATTTATTTTTTTAAACAAATTAAGGAATAAATATCAGAAAGCAACATCTTTCAAAACATTTATTTCATAAATTTAAGCAATTTAAGCTTAATTTAAGTATATAACATAGATTTGAAGACTTTTGAATGGTGGCTTTGTTAGAAAGTTTGGGCAGGACGCACAAATCTTGTAGGCACCCATTTGAATTAGATGCCCAATCAATAATGTCGTTAAATGATGAAATTATGTGATCAATTTGAACATTGGTTTGAGCATTTTATCCGGAAAAGTGTCCTTTCCTAAACATTTATAGGATTTTGCAATATCTTTTATATTTATTTTTTAATTTATTTGTTACAAAATGTTTAATTTATCCAAAATACTCAACTGGACCATTTTTAAAAATGTATTTAAGGATTGAAAAGCATAGTGACAAAGTACCTACTACATGAATCAAATTTTCCGACCTTTAAAGGGGGGTGACAAAGCACACCGACATTTAAAGTAGGTGGCAATTACAGAACTTTTAGTGTATTTTTAGTGCGTATTTCACATGTTTCTAATGCATATTTTTCTTTTTTAGCTGCATTTTCGTTTTTTTAGTGCATGAAATTCCTTGCCCTAGTTATAAGATTTAAAAATATTTTTCAGACATTTTTGCATAAATTTGAATCAAATCGTCAAAACTCACACACACCATTAAAATCTTATTTCAAATTTATCTCTCTCAAAATATATTTCAACCCATCAGCATCGTCTACTATTTACAAAATCATCGAACATCATTAACATCTTTTCAATATATAAATTACTAACCTTGGTCAATAAAATTGTTATTACTTATGCGCATCTGTTTAGGTTGCTTTTGTTTTGATTTTTGTTTAACAATTTTTCTCTCTCTTTCAAATTATGTTAATTGCTTTCAATCTTCTCACTAGTGGTTGTCTAGTATTTCACATCTGTTTTTACCCAAAGAAAACAAAACTTGTCTCATTTTCGGGTCAAATCTTGTTGTAGTCATTAAAATGCGTTATTATAAATTCATCATTTCTTTGTAATCACATGTTTTAAATGTTGGTCTAATTGATTTTATTATTGTTACCCAGGTAGAAATTTCCAACCATACGAAAATAGAACTGGCAAACCCCTGTTTTTTTTTTGTGAAACCCACCTGTTGGGTATTACCAAAGGTCCAACAAATATTGTACTTGTTAAACAAAGTTTTGTTTTGCCGGTACCATCCGAAAAGTTCTTTGTTATATTAACTTTTTTGAATAATAAATAAATTATTCCCATTAAAAACTAAGGATACTTTAAGAACCCATATTCTATAAGACGTTAGACGATTATTGTCCATTTTTCGAAATTAAATACCCACCATCCCACTCAGAAATTGCCAGTGGTACAAACAATTAAGCACTGGCATACCATTGGCTAACCGCGGTGTTTAAAATAAATTTCTGGCAGAACAGTAATTTGGAACGCTTTGCCCGCATTTGCAAAAAGCATTTTGCTAGTATTTTTTTTACAAAAATGTGGGTGTTTTATAAAAAAAAAAACACTGGCAAAGAATGGGCTTAGAGTGATATGCCAACGTTTGCAACCAGCGTTTATCCAGAAATTGCAATGATTTTATAAAAATGATGACCATTCTTTAAAAAAAGTTTGTAGTCAGAAAGATCCGACTTCAAATCCGGTTGCAAGCAAAAATTTTTTTGATTTTTTTTTTAATGAAATTTTTTTTTTATAAAATCAATTTTTTTTTTGTTTCTAGAAAAGCTCCTTTAAGACCAACTTTATTTTTATTTTCCCAACGCTGGCATATTAGTGCTAGCATTTTATCGCAGCCAGTAGTTGTCCAGCTGCTGTCATTCATTTTTGTTTTTAGCCACCCATGTATTTATATGTCTCGTTAGCTCAGTGGGTAGAGCTATGGTCTGCCAATCTCACGGCCTGGGTTCAAATCACGGCGGGATCAAAAAATACATATGAACTTTTTTTAAATTTTATTTTGGAAAATATATTTCCAGAACATCTATTTATTGGTTTTTCCAGCGTTTTACCAAAGTTGGGGAAACGGGTCCTTTTGTCTAATGATGTTATTATTTTGGGAATGGGAAAGCATTTTTTGCTATTAAAGTTCCTTGCCATCGCATTCCCGTTTGTACTTTTCTGACTGGGATGTTACATACAAATTTTATAATATTGTACCAAATTTGATAAAATACAGTAATTTTGTATCTTATATTACATAATTTTTGTGACTAACATCTTTAAAATGTTAGAAATTTAACTTCTAACTTCGTTTTTTTAAAGAATTGCTGAACTGGGTGGCTACTTGTTAAATAGTATAAGGGTTTTTAATAAACATTTTGCACAATTTATTGAAATTAAAGTATTGCAATGGATAAATTTTTTTGAATTACCGACGCTACTTCAGCGGTGGTAAGTTAGTGCCAACCGACGGTTGGCCGCTGTTATGAATCGGGTAACACTACAATAATGTCAAAATTCTTAATGCCATGTTCTACCAACACATAACCGACCGCCACCGACGCTTGGCCAGCATTGTGCCGATCGTATTTTTCTAACTGGGTATGTTTCTGTAATTCCTCGCATCGATTGTAGTTTGAAAAAAAATAGTCGTGAATTTTAATTAACAGTGGGCTCGAAGAGAACCAACTTGAAACAAATAATTCCGTTAAATATTTTGTGTTCACATTACGACGTTACTAAAATAAACAGCAATCTGGAAGATTTCTGCAGCTCCTGGTGATTTTGAGCCATTCTTTACTTTTTAAAGAAGATGAAACATCTTCATTGCATTCCGGGTTCTAAACCTTTCTGTAAAAGAAAACCCAAATAAAGAAGTATTTATTAAAAACTAGTTTTCAAATCTCAAAATTTCCGATTTAATTAATTGGCACATTTTATCGCTCTCTTGCATATGAGCAATTACTACACTAAAAAAAAGTCAGTAAAGTCAGCAAAAAATGTTGCTGTGTCAACAAATTTTTAGTCAGGAGCGTGCTTGTAAAAAAGTTGGTAATTTCAGCAAAAGGTTTGCTGAAAATCAGCGAGCTGATTTTTACCAAAAAATAGTAATCTTCAGCAAAAGTTTTGCTAACACTTAGTCGACTGCAAATGAAAAAAATCCTTGCTAAAATCACTAAACTTTTAGCTGAATATTAGTAGACTGAAAAAAACTCAAAAAACTTGTAGAGAAATTTTACTTTAGTTAATTTATTTGCTGAAAATTTAAATATAGAAATTGTGTAGAGTTGTTTTTCTTTTTTATCATTTTCGTTGTCTGTACTACAGCCAGACAAGCTGCGACATCTAATATATCTTGTCTATCTAGTTGTCGTCCACGCTATAAATGCGGTTATCAGCACAATTTTTGTAGCAAAATAAATTAGTAAAACATTAGTTGAAAATTAGTTTACTGCTAAAAAAATATAACTAAAACTTTTGCTGAAAACCAAATTTCAGCAAAAAAAATTGCTGAAAACTAGTACACTTGATATACAAGACGTTTTACTAATTTTTCTACTAACTTATTTTTTTGAGTGTAGAAACTTTTAACATCGTTTCTATTTTTGTAATTTATCAATTATTTCTTACATACCCAGAACAAACTAAAATCGAGTTTCAATTAAAAATAAAAAAAAAAAACGGCAGGAACTGACACAAGGTAGGAACGGAGTTTTTTGCCCAGACTGTGTACTGAATAACGAATAAAATTACATATGTAGGTCTCGTACAGAAAATCGATTAAAATAGCTTTGGTTTGGTAATAGCAAGGAACATGGAAACCAGAAAGTAAAAACTGAATGTTCCCCGACATGTTCATCGAGATGAATTAGTTAAAACGCGAACGTTTCTTGTAAAAACTATCTCGTGAACGCTCCGGAAAAATATTAACACAATGCAAGAGGCGTTCGCTACCCTACTGATTACGTAAGTCGCGACCGCCTCTTTCGTTGTGTTCACATTTTTTTTACATTTTTTTAGTTAAGAGTTTCTTTATTTCTTGTTTTCAAAGTTATATAATCTTAATTGTATACAATGGGTTATATGAATAAAACTTAGCAATTACTTCGAAGTAATTACTTTGGGCTTAGGAATGGCTTTTAACTCCAAATTTACCATTTGGCCGGTAGAATAGCATGAAATGTAAACGAAAATTAAAAAATTGAATTTCTAGTCTACTCCCAAGCAGACTAGATTTGTGAAGTAATTGCTTAAAAAACCCTGTATTTCCCCCTATTAGTAATATCTATTTTTTATTCATATGAGCCAATATTTAAATAATAACAATAATATAAAGAAAGTTACAGCATGGTTTACATAAACCGTCAGCTGGATAATTGAGAAAAAATTTTTAAAAGTTAAATTCTTCGACAAGCATTCTTCTATAGCTTAATGCATATCTTATATAATTATAAAGGTTTAGCCAATCAACATCTTCACCACCATTAAGAATATCTATTATTTCTTCTTCCGATAAACTCAAACGTCTGAAATATCTGATTCTTATTTCATTCAAAACAGGACATCTGCCTAAGAAATGCAAAATTGATTCAACTTCTCTTAAATTGCACAAAGAGCAAAGTCGAGAGTTATCGTCTCCTCGGCGACTACCATTTAGCCACATCTAGCCTTTAAAATAAGCGAGATTTGATTTTGGTTATACGAGTACTGTTCATTGCAATAAGTGACACCTTTTGAATAATCCAAATAGCATAACTATAGACGCACCTCTAAAACAGATAATCCGTAAGGTTCTAAATAATTTAGACCTATAAAAAACATAATTAATTTTTTGTGGAATTATATGTGTTTTAGGTTTTCGTTATATGTTATTTATGAGGTATTTTGTAGATATAAATTACTCGCATTTAGTATCTCATGTATCAGCCGTTTTATAGGCGCGGTTGTATTATTGAAATTACCCCAAAAGTAACCCATTATTTTACCTCCTAACTAGAACTGGTTTTTATAGAATAAATTCTAAAGCTACGTCAAGCTACGTCGGTCAATTCACAGATTTGGTGAAAGCAAGGTGGTTGCGCTGGATATTTCCAAGGCGTTTGATCGTGTGTGGCATAAAGCACTCGTGTCAAAGCTCATGGCTTTTGGTGTTGGTGATGACTTCTCTCGATTTATATCGAGTTTTCTCAGGGATCGCACTATAAGAGTTGTTATAGATGGGGTCTCATCTAATGAGTTTCAGTTGAATGCAGGGACCGCAAGGCTCTGTTCTTTCTCCTTCTCTATTTCTTATCTTTCTAAATGACTTCCTCTGTCAGACTTCCAATCCTATCTACTCTTTTGCAGATGACAGCAACATTTGCCATTCATATTCCTTCGATCATAGGCCAAGCCTTGCAGAGATTGGGGGCAGGAGGCAGATTATGAATGACACACTCAATCAAGACCTTATTACAATCTCTGAGTGGGGTCGCGTGAATAGGGTCGATTTCAATCCACGTAAAACCCAATGTTGTTTGCTGACTCATAAAACCGCGGAGCCATCATTGTCATCTGTATACATGGGTGGTATAAATATTAAGGAATCAGAAGCTCTTGATGTTCTGGGCATGAGAATCCAGTGTGATGTCCGTTGGAAAGATCACGTCATTCAAGTGTCGAAAGAGGCATTCAAGTGTCTTGGCTTTCTTAACCGGTGTAAGAACTACTTCACTCCTTCTGATCTCCTTTCTATTTATACCACCTATATCCGGCCGAAGATGGAATACAACTCCCATATATGGGCAGGGGCTTCAAAGTCTATTTTGGAGCTTTTGGACCGTGTACAAAGGAGGGCGTCGGCGCTCATTAATGACAGTAGGGTATCCAGCTCTATTGACTCGTTGGGGCATCGTCGGAATGTGGCTTGTGTAACACTGTTCTATCGTTACTACCATGGGAGGTGTTCTGCTGAGATAAGTGCACTTATCCCGATGCCCCGTGTTTTTGGCCGTAACACGCGCTTGTACAGTAGATCTCATCCGTTTGTGGTTGATTGTCCAATTAGTTGCACAACGCATTATAGAGAGAATTCGTTCATTAGTCGAACCGCCCGTATGTGGAACAAACTCCCCGCAGATGTCTTTCCTGATACTTACAATTTAGGGAAATTCAAGTCAAACGTTCACAAACACTACTCCCTCTTTCCTCCTTCCCATAACCTATTTTCCTGATATCAACACAATGCATTGCATTAGTAGGGGGCATCCCCTGAGTGTTGGTCTATAGTAAAAAAAAAAAAAAAAAAAAAAAGCTACGTATCAGTTCTAAACTAAAACTAGTTCTCGATCAGTTATACCTTTCATTATTGTTTAATAGAACAGATTTCGGACGATTCTGATAAAATCAGTTCCAGAATAGAGGGTGTTGAGAACCTATTATAAAAAATTTTCCTAGGATATGGATCCATCGTTTATTAAAATTCGTGCGGGCAGATCTGAACACTTTAAAAACTTTACAATGGGCCGCATGCAACTTTGAATAAGTAAAATATGAAATACCCGTATGAAATTATGAAAACTTTGCCCTATATTAGTGACAAATTTTTATAGCAAATTTTCAACGAAACTTCATCAATCTCATGTAAACATTTAATAATATTATGAAGGTGATTCTCTCAGTGTTGGATATTGAGTGATATCAATTTGAATTTGTAAAAAAAATTAAACGATGTTTCATGATGTAGATGTAGCTTAGTACACTCAACCAAAAAAGTCTGTAATGGCTACTGAAAATTTTGCTGTTATTACGGGAAATTTAACTCTTTTGAGGCCAGCGGTATTTTTTGCTAATTTTAGCAACACATGTCTGCTGATCTGTAGTACAATAAAATTAGTAGAAAAAATTAGTAGCCGCTACTAAATTTTAATAAAATTTATGTAAACTGCAATTCAAAATCGATTTGCTAAAATCAGTTAAAAAACCTACTAAATATCATAATTTTAGTACAATGAAATTAGTATAAAAAATTATTTGCAGCTACTAAATTTCAGTAAATTGCTGTAAACTGTAATTTAAAATCAATCTGCTGAAATTAGCAAAAAATTGTACTAAAAAATAAAAAAACTTTAAAATCTAAAAAAAAAATGTTTTTTCTTTCGATTGTAACAAGCGTATAATTACTTCATCGTACTTGAAATTTGGAGTCAAAATTGCAAACGGTTCTCCAGTTATTGCCGTTTTATGTATTGGAGATGCAATAAAATTTTCTGGGTGTTATTTCTAAACTAAGAATATATCAATAGTAACAAATATAAACTAAACAAGAATTGTAAAAAATCAAAAAAAAAAAATATTTTTAAATTAGTACATTTTTCTGCTAAATTTAGCACTCGGTTTTGAAAAATTAGTAAAATGTTTTTCTGAAATCAGCAGCGAAAATTAGTAAAAAAAATCCGTAATTTGTAATACGAGAATAGCAGAAATGATTACCAAAAATAAAAATTGTACTAATAATCAGTATAAAAATAGTATAGTGCGATTGGAAACTGTTTACAAATTTTTTTACAAACTTTTTTATTTAAGTGTAGTAAGAAATACATACATTCATAATGGGTGCGTTCGGCAGATACAATTTGACAGTCAACAGTTCTACAACAGTTGTGCAACTATCTGCTGAACGACCTGATCACTAACCGCTCAGTCTGAGCGCTGTCATATTTTGGTAGCGTAAAAAATGTTTGCTACTTTTGATCAAATAGTGATACTTTTCTTGTTGTTGATTTTAAAAAATTTTTGTTTTGTATGATTGACAAATAGAAACATACAAATATAATTCAAAAACAAAAAATTTAAAAAATCAAAGGAAAATATAGAAAAAATGTATTTAAAAATAAAACAAAGAAAACATCGTTCAGCAGAGTAATTAATCACAAAGCGCTACAAGTCACCGGTATCAGTTTAAGGTTTCTCTGCCGAATTCTACCAATGTAACATAATTTCTTAATAAAATGACCACTGTAAAATTTGCACAATACTTCACATGAGACATTTGGTCTCCAAAATATTTAAGATATGTTAAAAGAAGTCAACACGTTGCGTATTGCTTCGTCAAGTTTTTATTACCCTACACATTAAATCAATTTATTTCAAGTCATTGTTGCTAGTAGTTACTTTAATGACGCCCAACAAGGTATTCAGAATATATTATTAAATATTTATCGTAAATTAACTAACTATTTTCATTATCATCATCTGTTCTCAAGTTTGATTAATAGTCAAAAGGCGATTCTACTTAACTACAATAAATATTTTTCACATTTTGAGTTAAGTATGCGAAAAGACTTCTTCGTTGTGGTAACCAAATTTTTCGAGCGTGTTAATAGAAATCAATCAATTAAACCGTAATATGACTATGAAGACAGAATTTTGGTAGTCACAACAAAGAAATTCGATTTACATCAAATTCGAACGTCAATACAAATTTGTTATTTGGGTGGGGTATTTTGCTTTATTTTGCAACTCAATCGCAAGTTGTAAAAATATTTTTTTAAACAAAAATATAAAATTTACGTCTACCAACACCAAACTAACAATCATTAAAGAAAATATTAAATGCAAAAACAAATCACAAAAGCCTAAAGTTGTATTAGTTGTCATTCATAAACATTAACGGTGGGTTTTATACTAACGGTGGGTTTTATACTAACGGCGGGTTTTATACTAACGGTGCGTTTCATAGTGAGGGTTTTTGAGTTTACTAATACGAGGGGTACTATTTATATTTCGGGAACTGGCAACACTAATGTCAATAGCTAAAATCTGGCAACACCATAATAAAGTTTGACATTTTTTAGCATAAACGTACTCACAAGGTTTTGATGTACAAGTGCTATTTGTTTTGTTTAAAGTGGGTTAAGAAAATCAATTTGGCCAAAAAATGGAAATTTAAAGAGAATGTTTTCGTTGAATTATTTTTCACAAATTTCGACGTGGATTATCTCAACAAGAATGTTTCGATGAACTAAGATCTTTGTATGAATCGTGGTCGTAGTTCGGTCGCCGACGAATTCCATGAAGGGCGTTCAAAATCGGTTGTTGTGCCACAAAAGATCGATGCAGTGCGAGAACTGATAGTGCAAGATCGTCATGTGACATATCGTGAGATAGAGGCATCCTTGCACATTAGTTTCTCTTCAATACATTCGATTTCGCATGAACACTTAGTTGTAAAAAAAAATTTCTCTCGTTGGATACCCCATAATTTATCAATTGCTCAAAAAAAGGCTCGCGTCGATTGGTGTAAGCGAATGATTAAAAAGTTCGACCGTGGTGCTTCAAAAGATGGATATATGCGTATGAGCCGGAAACAGAATAGCAATCGACCGTATGGGTTTCCAAGACAAGCGAAATCCAACAAAAGTTATTCGTGGAAGAAGCACAGCGAAGCAAATGGTCGCCTGTTTCATCGGCCGAATGTGTCATGTAGCCACTGTTCCGCTTGAGCAACGTAGCACGGTCAATTCTGAGTGGTACACGACCATTTGTTTGCCAGAAGTCTTCGGAGAAATTCGTAAAACCAACCGCCAAAGACGAATCATTCTCGATCATGACAATGCGAGCTCTCACACTTCTCGTCAAACAGGTGAATTTTTGAGCAGTCATAGAATTGATGACTCATCCCAATGACTTTTTCTTGTTCACGAATATCAAAGGTAAAAAGCGTGGTCAACGATTTACGAGCGCCGAAGAAGCAGTTGAAGCGTTCAAAACCCATGTTTTGGAGGTGTCTCAAGAGGAATGGAAAAACTGCTATGACAAATAGTTTGAACGATTGCAAAAGTGTATTGATCATCAAGGGGAACATTTTGAAAAACAATAAAGCCATTTTCATTTAAAAATGTTTGTTATTATTTGCTATTCCCGAAATATAAATAGTACCCCTCGTAGTTCATACAAAATTTTTTTGTTTTTTAGTATATTTTTTTTACATTTTCTTTTGCTAAGTTAAAGTTAACTTTTCAATATGAGGCCCAGCGTAAGTAAATATAAACTTTTATAAGATTTACTTTAACATAACTATTAAATAACAGAAAATGCCAAACCAATAGTTAATTCAAAATCCGGCAGCATGAAACCCAGTGTTAAAGTTTTTTTCGAAACGATTTCAGATTAAAGTTTAGATCTTTGAAATTTAAATCTTTATAGTTTATAAAATCTGTGAACTTTTGACAAAGTATCTTAAGTCCTTAAAATTTTTTTACAATATTTTTGTAGTCAATAAAACTTGTGAACTTCAGGGGTCACTGTACCCTAACGGTGAGTCTCATACTGTAGGGTTACCTTTAACTTAACTATTCAACAAAAGAAAATAGTTTGATCTGCTGACCGATTTTGAAAAAAATTAAGAATGGATTTCATATAACGTGAAACCGGTGTTTTCAAACACGATTTTATCTAATCTTTAGAATATTCTATATAGCTGTATTTGTGTGACTCTCTATCAGAACGGTTATCAAGAACGATTTTGACAGTTTTTTAACGTATTCCTGCTTTCTACTGTCAAAATTGTTCGAGATATCATTGATAGGAATGCCGCACAAACACAGCTATTTATAAGCTAATCTTTAGAATATTTTATGTTTTGACAGCATTTTATTTTTAAAATATTATTTTATTAAACGAAACTACAGTTCTGTTCTCATTTATATAAAAAATTATACCTTTCCAAATGTAAGCAAATAAATATGATACGGAAATCCTGATGAATGGTGCTACGAAAAACGCAATACCTTTTTTTCTGTGTAATTTAACCGGTTCCATTTTTTTTTTATTTTAGTGATTGGTCTTTTAATTAAAGAAAAACGTGCGATTGGGATGATGAAACAAGAACTATTAAATCTACAAAAATTTTAATTATATTTAGATAAGTTTTAGTTGAATGCAAATCCTATTCTATCCTGCTAAATTCAGTAGAAATTTTTGCTGAATATTAGTAGACTCAAAGTAGCAAAAATAAGTAGTAAGTATTTCTGCTGACTTTAAAAGAGTAAATTGTCTTCCCATTAAAAAATATATAAACTAAATTTTGAAAATATGATTGTTGTTTTTAATTTACTGATATTCATCAATTTTTTTTGCTGATTTCGGTAGTGTGAAATGTCGTTTGCAATTAACTAAAATTTAAATTTTCATCTTTTGTACCACCATGTCATTATTATCAGTTAGCAATTTTTATAAAAAGGCGTTATCTATTTTTTATTTAGCTCTTTTATCGCCTTTATGGTAAAACATTTATTTTGATACAATTTTATCTAATTTTAAAGTTTTATTATTATTTTTAAGGCAATATTAATTTAATATTGTTATATTTTACCAAAATAGTGATTTTTAACGCTTTTTAAATGTTTGGTCGCATAAATTAGTTGAAAAAGTACCTACATAATTTGATCACATTTATCATTTAGCGCTTTTTTTGGGCCTGACTGCGAGTTTTGTTCTAAAAAAGTTAGCATCACTATATCTGATGATTTAAAAACAAATAGATTTGGGAAAATATTTTTTTGGCAACTACATAATCATAGAATTTTTTGTTTGATTTATCAAACGAAAAATCTAATACATAATGCAAATCCCGCTTTGACAAGCGGATTCAGCTGATTGTAATTGTTGTTTCTACAGGGCTCATTTCACTAATTTTTATTCGATTTTTTTTTGTTATTTGTACAGATTTATATCCATTAGTGTAATGTCTTATTTTTAATGATAATAAAAAATATAGTGAGGGTATTTTAAGTAGTAAATTAGCATTTATCGTAAATTTGCTTTCTATGGGTTAAACTTAAAAAATCACGCTATTTTACAACGTGCTAAATTTAGCACTTAAACTGTGAATTCTTTCAGTGTTTTTAATTAAGAAAAAAAAACCGAAACTAGGTTTAACCGATTTAAAAAAAAACCGTAACCGAAAGAGGTTTTTTAAATATAGTAATTTTCGAACAAATCGAAAACCGGTTTTCTGAAATGGCCGGTTTTTTGGACTAGTTAATATCCTTTTTTCTCGTAACATATCGAAGATATTCAGTATCGACTTTGATGGACATGTCTTTTTTCTAAACAAAAATTAAAAAACTTTTCCTGAAAATTTGGCTTAATTTTTCTGCAAATTAAAAAGCTATAAAATAAAATTTAAAAACTAATATGCAAGTGCTTGTGCAAATTTAAATGTTACTGACACTTTAGAAAACATTGTTTTCTATTGTTGTTTATATATGAATCACTACATTGCTATATCTGTCAAAACAACAGAGTAGTACATTGGAAGATGACAAAGCAAATTGTGAAAAAAAAATTTGTTGTTGTTTTTTCTTTGATATTTTAATTGTTTAATAACGCTCCTAGACGAGAACAAGAAATTCTCATTGAGTTTGTAATTTAACTTAACAAATATTTCCAGAAATTCTAAAATCGTTCCAATACCCAAAGCTGGTTCTGATTATAGACCAATAGCGATTCTTCCATTTCTCTCTAAAGTATTTGAACGTATTATGCATAACCAAATGACTTGTTTCTTGGATAACAATAACTTGTTAACAGATCGTCAATCTGGGTTTAGAAAGAAACACAGCTGCATAACGGCCTTAGTTGATGTTACAGAGGAGATTAGGGAGAAACTTGATGATGGCAAGACTACATTTTTGATACTTTTAGATCATTCAAAAGCGTTTGATACCGTGGATCATAACATTCTTTGTTACAAACTTAATCATTTTTTTAACTTCTCTTCGACCGCTACTCAGTTATTGTCAACATACTTACGTAACAGATATCAGTATGTTGAAACTGGAATCCGGAAATCCAAGGCACTGCCTGTGGCAAGAGGAGTACCTCAAGGGTCCATTGTTGGGCCACTATTATTCTCACTGTACTCTAATGACCTCCCAGGCATTTTAACAAATTGTAATGTAAGAATGTACGCGGATGACGTTCAACTTTATACCAGTTGTATTAATGCCTTAATTGACCAGTGTATTATCTCTATTAATCAGCAACTTGATCGTATTTATACATGGGCAACGGCAAACGGTTTAGGAATAAATCCGAAAAAATCTAAATGCATTGTAATTCAAAAGCGACTTGCCAAGCTAAATATTATACCCAATATATTTATAAATAATCAACAAATTGAAATAGTAAAATCTGCTAAGAATCTCGGAATTTTTTTTAATGACACTCTTTCGTGGTCGAACCACATTAACTATGCTTGTGGTCGCACATTCTCTATGATTAGAACTCTTTGGCGGACCCAGCATTGTACACCTATGAGAATAAGAATACTACTTGCCAAAACATATCTGATGCCCGTTTTACTGTATGGTTGTGAGCTATTTGCTAAATGTGATACAACTAGTAAAAGGAAATTGAACATTGCTTTTAACAACATAATCCGATACGTGTATGGACTTAATAGGCGTTCTAGTGTATCATTGTTTTCATCTCAGCTATATGGGCTTTCTTTGGATAATCTACTAAACATAAGAGTTTTAGTTTTCTTACATAAAATAATATACACCCATAAACCTGATCATCTGTACAGCAGACTTTGTATTTCAGATATAAGCAGGGGAAAACGAATTAGATCATTTGGATACAAAAGTTTAATTTCGGAGTGGCATTTCTACATATTCGCAGTAATTCTCTGGAATTCTATACCCCATAGCACGCAACTTTTAAGTAACGCACGAAAATTCAAAGAAAATATTTTTAAACTGTTTTCGGCATAACAATTTGAAAAAATAATTATTTGATATGATATGACTTAATTATTTAAATTGATTTTTTTTTTTTTTTATATTTATATTTATTGTTTAATTGTAATTGTTTAATTGTTTTTTGTATTTTATATAAAATTTTTTAATTAGTTATTAACTTATTAATTAATTAATGATTTTCATAAATTTACCTATCCTCAGTTCCATACTGCAAAATAAGACTTTTAGTCTTGTGTATGGAGCAATTCTACAAAATAAATAAAAAATAAAAAATAAAAAAAATAAAACGTCGTCCCCTGGCGATTTCCTTAGGAAAGAATGAAATCCGGATAGGGACATGCCTACAACGAATAATTTTTCACAATTTGTTAAATACGTTTGGGATTTTAGCATATTTAATTCCTTTGATGCAAAAGCTCCCATATTTGACCTACTGAAATCTTAAAATTTTCGCCAGATTTGCGAATTTATTTATTGTTGTGCTTATTCCTACGAAAAGTTTGTGACTCTTACTTGTGGCAGTATTTCCCAAGTGTTTATTCATATTATTGTTTGAAAACTTCAAAAAAATTAAGAACTGGTAAGTACACAATCATAAAGTTGACAAATTAAATTTGAATTTTTTAATTTCATTGTTGTTTTGTATCGAAAGTTGTGACTGTCAGTCTTAAAAACAGACTTATGACAGTCGCAAGGAGTCACAAGTAGGAATAGGCACCTAATTCAAGTTTCGATTGAAAATTAACCAAATTAGTAGATATGGAACTTTATGAAAGTCGATGCTTCAAAATATTTTCAGTTGACATGACAAGGACAAGGGACATTACGCTTAATTTCTGGACAAAGGTTCCGTATAACTTTCAGCGTGAATAATTAGCGACGTTGGACGTCTTCGGCCTTTCTTTCAAGCTACGGGCATACTTCGAATTTTGATCGAGTTGATACTCCTCTGTAGTTTGGATATGTGCCTCTAGAATTGTTATTTTCGACTCTGTTGTTTTTGTATTTTTTCAATTTTGTTATCATCATTATCTCCTTCATCCCTTAAAATTGTTCGCAAAATCTAGAGTTCTAGATGAGAAAATTGCGTTTTTTTTTAAATAACTGTTGACACTAGAGATGGACGCTTGACACGAAATATTGGTGAGTCGCGCAATTCGCGCGAGAGCGTGAGTGTGATGCATGGTCACGTTGTTACTAAGAACTTACAACATCCCATTTATTTTTATTTTTTTTTTGGTTTTAATCAAAATTTTTTTTTGACAAAACAACTTATTTTTTTGGAGGTAATTTTAGAAGAGACTAATTAATAAAATATATACAATTTTTGTATGGAATAAATTTCTCTATCATTATTTTATACTCGTAGCATAAGGTTTTTAAATTAGTTGAAAATTAATGCAACGGTACTCTTCTGTAAAATTTTTGTTAATTTGAAGTAAGTGCTTTTGTCAAAAGCCCACAAAAATTTATTTCACATCACAATATTCGCCTTTGACAAATCATGCTATAGAAACATCACAATTTCATATTTCGTTACGATCACTTTTTATAGTTTTCAAATTTGAATTTTTATGGTTATTAAAAAATGTGGTAACGGCTTATAAAGCCGTTGGTCAAATCTTGACCAACATCAACATGTGCTGCTGCATTATGTTTAGGTACAACATAACTTATTGACCACTAATTGAGAACATCTATATTTAGGTTAACAACCAATACATATAAATACATAAGTAGTACATTTCAAAGCTACAGCATGTCAAATTTTTGTAATTTTGAATTTTACAACACACATAATAAATGACTAATGACTAATTAAATGCTATTAGTAATGTAACCTAAGCCTAGTGATATATTTTGTTAAATAACCGCCCAGTTGGATGAATTTTAGAGTATAATTGCACCATTCAACAAATTTAAACATTTTGGGAACCTCCTCCTGACCCAATACCTTTGTAATACGTTATCTGTCTTAAAAATACCGGTATTCCAAAACCTTTTTACTTAATACCAGTATTGTACCGATATTGAATAGTTTTTAATAAAATTAGTTTTCGTTACGTTTTTAGCAAAACATTTTTTTTATTTTTTCAATACTAAACAGAGATGGGCCAATGTCAATAGACCTTACATTTTCATTTACATAAAGTAACGGATGTTTTTTCTTTATTAGTTTACAAAACTTAATTGCAATGAAATTTAATTTTAATTTTCATTTCGTGTGGCATAATCATATAACCTAGCAAATTGCGTAAATTTAACAGTTTTTTTTTTTTTAATTTACAGATTTTAATTCTGTTATAAACCAGTTCTGTTAAATAAAAGTTTACGGAATTGAAAAAATTTATGTTATTTCCTTTTTATCGTCAATGTTAAAATTACAGAATATGGACATTAATATGCCCAATTGTTTATTATTAAAATGGATTCATGTTGTAGATTAAAAATAACTAGAAAATGCATCTAAAAATGCAAATAAAAATAGAATTGTTAGAATTTCGTAGATCTTAGTCCACTTAAATGAGTTGTTTGAAATTGGTTAATTTGTTTCACATTCAATATAAATAGACCGTTATCAATTACTAACGCATTAAGTCATGGATATTGATGATGGGTTTGTAGCAAAATCCGAAAATACGTATTCTTCCCTGCTGGCCTTATCGATTTTTTTTTTGTAATTTTTATACTTTATAAGTTATTTGTAAATTTTTTCATCTTTCTTTCATTTGAAAATAATTTAAAATAAAACTAGATAATAATAATAAATTTAGAGAATTATGTAGGTAAAATCAATTGCAAATGACAGTTAAAATAACTGTATTTGCAATTAAAAAGGTGTAGACTACATTTGCATTTAAAACAACTGTAATGTGAAGTTATTTTTAACTGTCAACTGACTACAAATGCAATTGAAACAACATACATGAAAATTATTGTAAAACTGTGCAAACAACTGCAATTGTAGTTAAAATAACATAAACAAAAATTATTTTAAAAATTATTAATTTAATAAAAACAAATTCATGTAAATACTCTTAACTTAATTTTATTCTATAATAAATTTAAAATTGAGAAATCAAAATATACACTTAATATCCATTTTACTGTTCACTATTAAAAAATTGTTCTAGATGTCCGTCTGTCAGGGATGAAATTATTGTTGGGCTTCCTTTTTTTTCTCCAGGTAGAAAGTGATATAGAAAGTGAAATATAAAAGAACTGAAAGAAAATAAATACAATATTTTTAAAACTCCCGTAAAAAAATTTTTATTTTATATTATAAAACTTACATTGTTTTATGACTAAGACAAGAGTAAACATGTTCTTCTTATATTCTTACACTAGAAATTTCTAAACAAGAGCTTCGTACACGCACTTGTCTGCTTCGTACACACACACACTTGAAAATGGAAGTATAACTGCATAAAATAAATGTTACTACAATGTGGTAGTTTTTGTAGTTTGTTTAAAAAAATACAAAACAAATCATTGAAAATTTTTGCTCTCAGTAAATTAACTGCAATTGTAGTTAAAATAACTACAACTGCATTACTACAAAATAACTGTTATGTAGTAACTGTAGAACTTTTCTGAGTGTAAAAAATAACTTGTGTAAACATTTGAATAAATATTTTAGTGTAAACATTTGTCGTTTATGCTAAATTTTATTTTAGTATTACCTTTTATAAATTCGTAAATATTATTGTTTTCAATTTTATAAAATTGGTCTAAGACAACCGAAAAAACATCATTGTTTTTGATGGGTCATACTTAATTAAATTTTATTTTTTAAAAAAAAATTATTACTTAATTTAATTGATTTTTTCAAAATCCAACCAAATGCCACCATCCAAAGTTAATAATATATATGTGGAATTAAATGTGTTATCTTTCCGAGTCTTTGGATTGACACGAATTTCATAATTACGTATAATCTCTACTATGCTAGCCTTAATTTGAGTTAATGCAAAACGCATACCTGTAAATAAATCAAATTTAAATTTTAAAAATCTGAGTGTTTGTATTGTAAACAAATCGTGTTTAATTTCGACAGTTCTTACCTAAACAAACTCTTGGTCCATCACCAAAAGAGAAATATAAACCTCTATCCTTAAAATCCTTTAAACCTCCCAACAAAAATCGTTCCGGTTCAAAGACGTCAGCATTACTATAATGATCCGTATCGTTCATTATGGCATGTACTGGTAAAATAACTGTCGTACCCTTGGGTACATGTAATGAACGACCATTTTTATTGACCAAATCTATGGGTTCAGTGCAAAGTTTCGATGAATGAGATCCGGCAGGAAAAATGCGTAAGGTTTCTATATAAATAAAATAAAATTAACATATGACGGTGTTCAATATTAAAAATCAATGCAAAATATGTACACTCAAAATAATACATCTGTTATTTAACAAAAAGTTTTAAATTTTTGGTTTAAAATAAAACCATAAACAAAAACGGTTAAATTAGTATAGGGTAGAGGGGGATCCTTCGCCAGTGGGGCACATACACTAATCCCATATTTATCCGCTATTAAGGAGATAAAAAATTGGAAAAAAATATATTTTGTGCATTTTTAAATTACCTTTCCTTGACATCCACTTTGATGAATTTATATCACATGTGGTCGCAGACAGACGTATTTTTGTGTTTTTTGGGGTGCCAAAAAAATAATAGGAAGCAACTACATTTTGCAATAACTTCCTCAAATCATGTGATAAGAAAATAATTTTTCATTATGTTAGACCTACGATCCTAAGGTTTCGAAAAAGAATAATTTGATTTTAATAAATGCTTAAAAAGTGTGAAAAATATTAATTTTATGTTAGTGCCTGTCTCTGGGGCACAATCACCAGAAGGCCCCTGGAGCTACAAAGAGTTGGTGCATCCCTACCTAAAATGCTCTATAAGACTTTTCTATATGTTCAAAATATATTTAGTAGAAAATTAGAACAATTGTGTTCATTCTTAAATTTATATTAATTATTCAGTTTTTTGTAATTTTGAAGAATCATAATATTATAGTTTTAAATTATTTTTTTAATGTAGTGGAGATTTATTGATTAAAAAGAATCACATATCTTAAAGAATTTATTCTAAATTATTTATTTCAGTCATTAAAAGATTGACTTTGCTGTATTACCAATTTTTTTGTTAAAATTGTATCTAGGTCTTTTGGCGAATATACCCCAGGTTTGGGGCAGTTTCACCGAATTGAGTTACTTTGAAAATCATTAAAAAAAATAATAGAAAATATGCAAATAATTAGAATAAAAATCATAGAAATTAAAGCCAAGATATGTGGGTTTTCAGTGTGAAAGTAATTTTTGAAAAATAATTAGGGGTTAAGAAATGACAGTGCTTTGAAAAAAAGTGGCGAAGGATCCTTCCTCTACCCTAATAAATTCATGAAAGTTTAAAGAATTTTAGTACAATAAATTCAGTTTAACAAAACTTTTTTAAATAAATTGACTTTTATAGATTTATTTACTTTTTAATAGAAATATTATTTAATTTGAAATGAAAAAGAACAGGATTTTTGTTAAATTTCTGAGATATTTTTTTGAGCGTACACTCAAAATAATACGTCTGTTGGCTGGACAGAAAAATTTGTTACTTTAACAAATTTTATTTTAAGCCAAAAAACAGGAATAAAATTTGTTAAAATAACAAATTTTTTGTTAAATTTAACAAATCTGTAATTATACTGAGTCGTAGAATTTATACAAATCTAGGATCTTGGGACCCTCCCCGGGCCTAGTCCATATCATGTGAGAGCATATAAGGGCACTCCCATGGAGCAAACATTTTGTCCGTTTTGCTCTATCTCGCTCAGTTTTCGAGATATGGGCCATTTTATGATGTGAAAAATTTTTATTAAAAATTTCCGAGGGTCCAAGGCGCCGCTAAGGACCATTTTTGGATAGAGGTACCCCCTTTCGCTGGTATAATAAACAGTTAGGGGTAGTCGACATTTTCATCAATTTTGCTCTATCTCTCTTAGTTTTCGAGATATGGGCCATTTTAAAAAATCGGGAGGGAACGAAATAGCGCCATCTCTAAAACTTCGGATACATTGGTTGCGCCATTTACCGGGTAATAACAGTAACATGAAAATATTATATTTTAACAAATTTTGTAAAATTTAACGAATGAGTTCTTAAAAATTAATTTTTAATAATTTTGAAAATTAACACTCAAAATTAGTTAAAGTACTGAGGATTTTTAGTATTGTGTTAAATGTACACAACTAAAATTTTTGCTTAAATCAGTGTTTCAACTAAAAATTTGTTAAAAATTAGCCAAATCGATTTGAAGCCAGTTTGACAGATTTTTCTACTGACGTTTTATTTTAAGTGTATAATAAAAATTTATATATTTCAAGAAATTGTTTCAGTTTTTGATTGAATTGTGATTATCGTTAATAGTTACCATGTATACAAGCATCTAAATATTCTAAATCCAAAATGGCATCAAAATCATTATTTTGGCCTAATTTTTCTAAAATTTCGCTACGCAATTTATTTTGTCTAGCAGTATCACGACCCAACTGGAAAAATATAAATAAATGCATAGTTTCACGATGAAATAAATTTTATATATTGCTACAAATAAAAAACAGATTTGCTTTTAAGTATAGAATTTCTGTAAAAGATACTGAGAGTGTAGATGTGCCTTTAAACCAATTAGCATTTTGTTTTCCGAAACGAATCTGTTTTTTCAATTGCGTTTACTACTAAAACTTACAAATAACAAACAATGTGCCAATACACTGGCCGTAGTTTCAAAACCATCTACTAAATAAGTCATTGTGTGGGATGTCAATTCCGGTATAGTTAAATTCCTTTTTTCTTGCAAATCTAACATGTAATTCATAAAGTCAATCCGGTCTTCATTGATACCACTTTCTTTTTGGGATTTCCTTAGTTCCAATGAATTTTGCATTAAATTTATGAAAAATTCTTCAATATGTTGGGGCACTATACGAAATTTGATGAATTTTATTAATGATGGTATTAAACCAACAAAAATCATATATAATGTAAAAAAGAATGATGTATTAAATAAATTTTTAGCATTATGAAAAATAGGTGAAGGTTTAGCGGTAAAACAATTGGCTTGTAGACCTAAAACACAATCGGATACAACTTCAGAGGTAAAACGTAAACTGAGCTGTAATTAGAGTTTTAAAAATGAAAATTTTACTAAAATTGTAACTTTTACATCTTACGTCTTTGGCATCTATTCCATCTTTGGATCCCATTTTAGATTGTTCTTCTATATAATCCACTAAAGTTTTGCAAACTTTTTTTGTTACCGGAAATACTGTTTTTATCTAATATGAGTAAAAAGGATATTGTTTAATTCAAATTATTTTGCTTATTTGTTTTTCTACCCTGTTCTTTGTAAATCCTGGTGTGATTTCAGCTCTTCTTTCTTTCCACTTTTCACCAGTTAAACCAAAAGGATTGTTGGCAAACAAAGGGCCAGTATTTTCATTCATCTAAAAATGGTGTCATAAATTAAGATGCACTCAAAATAAGTCAGTAAAAAAATTTGTGAATAGTTAGTCTATTTTTCGCTTAAATATTTTTAAAGCAGGTGACAAAGTGTACAAAGTGTTGTTGAAAAACATAGTTGGTTAAAATCGGTCTGTGTATGATCTAGTAGCCATAGAATTTATTGAGCTAAATGGTATTATTAAACACAAGGCGATGTCAGTCATTTCTTGTATGGGACCTATATAATTTAATTAATTGTTCAGATTGTTCTCATTTCGGGCAAATAATTTTGGCTCAGTGCTTCCCGGTTCATTCAAGGCCGAAAAGTTCGAAAATTACGAAAATGTTAATGGTCTTTCATGGTTTTGTTCTACTTTGGGTCAAGAACTATTTAAATTTTTGTACTAAAAATACAAAAATTGTTTTTTCCGACTTTCTATATTTTCATATATTTAGTTAGAATATTGTTCTACCTCGAGTCCAAAATCTAATATGATAATGTCGTATTAGATTTTATTTGTTGCTTCAAAACTTATGTATCTGACCTAACATGGAGCATATAGTCCGGAGTAACGATCATTTCCGATATTGAAGAAATCGGGATCTGAACTTTTTAATCGTATTTTTATAAAATCGCTATGGGAAATGTTGCAATGCGAACACCAATCCCATGACGGGTCAAAACAGGACCCGTAGATTTTCCACCTTACAATTCATGATAGTATTAACATTTTTTTCTAATGTTGGTAACTTTTGAAAAAGGTTTACGTAGACCAATTAATTTGTAAATAAACACCGTACAACATCTTTATTTTCCATCTAAATAATGAACATCTTTAGTAACTTGCACATATATCTTCTCTAAAAATACCAATTGGAATTAAGAAAATATTTGGGGGAAATTTTAATAATATGACATAATATTGGATTCTGTACGAATTGTTTGTTAGAATCGGTCATAATTTTGATCTTTATTTAGCACAAATAAACCATGATTCGTGAAAGGAAAAATTAACCAAAAAAATGTGTCACAATAAGTTTTTTGATTATGCCGTTTTTAATGACAAATAATTTAAATTTTCGAATTTTCTGAAAAAATATGGGCTATATAAAGATATAAGACATACTTCACCCGCTCCTGCAATATCTTAAATTGCAGTTAATGAGTATAGTTTTTTATTAAATTTTTTCTTATTTTGCTTATTTATTGAACCAATTTTTACTATTTAATAAAATTTAACCATAAAACTTAATCTACCACATTCTATTAAAAATTGTTTAAATGTCGGACAGAGTCAGTTAACAGAGGTTAAGATTTATGCATACTGCTTAGATTCTATTGTAGTTGTTTAGACCAGTTAAATATTTCCTGCAGTACAATTTTTATGTACGCCGTATATTTTTTCCTCTGAGGAATATTTTTGGATTCATATTTTTTATTTTCCACAAAATTAGAAAATTATAATTTTTTCAATTAACACAAAATTTCACAGACATGACTCTTCAGAAGATTTTTGCTTTTTACACAAAATTGTTGGAAGATATCTTAAAAATAGAATCAAGAAAATCAAGCGTTTAAGTTTCGCGGTTTGTAAAAATTTACTGCTTTGGGAGATGTCACTGTATGTGTATATTAAATTTGATCCAGATATATTAACCTAAACGAATAACAAATAATATAGAGGCATAGTTATTTTACTTTTCCTTTGAACCTAGTTTTCTAATAAATTCTGACTACAAAATTTGTATTGAATGTATCAAAAACATCAAAAAGCATCTTGTCCTATAATATAAAATAAAATATTTTTAATAACACCTTCCTGGACTAAAAACAATTTTGGTCTATCTCTCTTAGTTTTCGAGATATGGGCAATTTTAAAACTTCGGGTACATTGGTCTCGCCATCTACCGGGTAATAACAGTAACATGAAAATATTATATTTTAACAATAAATTTTGTAAAATTGATGAATGGGTACTTAAAAATTAGATTTAAATAATTTTGAAAATTAACACTTGAAATTAGTTAAAGTGCTTAGGATTTTTAGTATGTGTTAAACGAAGGTAACTAAAATCTTTGTTTAAATCAGTGTTTCAACTTAAAATTTGTTAAAAATTATTCAAATCGATTTGAAACCCGTTGACATATTTTTCAACTGACGTATTATTTTAAGTGTAGTGAAGAAAGGACCGGTCTAAAAGTACCTACCCGATGATCTATCCCGTGACCGGTGAAAACAGGATTGGTCTTAAAGTACCTGTTCAGTGACTGGTAAAAATAGCACCGGTCTAAAAGTACCAGCCCGTCACAGGTGAAAATAGGACTGAACCAGGACATTTAAGTGGTATAAATATTAGAGTTGCTGAATTAAAGACACTTTTCTTAAATTTGTAACTTTAATCACAAAATATAAATCAGAATTGAATTTTTTTATACAGAGAAAATTCTTCTTTTAATAAGAAAACATTTTTTAATTAATTTTCTGAGATAGAAAAATTATTTGGCTAAAAAATCATAAGTTGTGTAGTGAAATTAAAACTAACTGCCCAATAAGCACATAGGTTTTAAAAATTCAAGTGCTTTAAATTTTGCTTGAAGTAAAGTAGATTTCAAATTCTAGCATTTGTATATTCAACAAAAATATTTCAAACTTGAATTTTTGTTTCCCTTTTGATGGAATATGCTATTGAAATAAAATTAGGTTATTCACAAGGGGTGTGCTATCTGTTGTATCGTTGTATCGTCCTAATAAAAAACAGAGTTGTTAAAATTTTTATTTGGCTTTAACAACGATTTTCTTTTGGGTTTTCTATCTATTAGCACACTCAAACATAGGACACTAAACATACGTAAAAATGTTGTATCGTGCTATTCTCAAATGTTGTATTTTTTCAATTTAAATTCTAACAACTCTGTTTTTTGTTAGGACGATACGACGATACAACAAATAGCACACCCCTTGTGAACAACCTTAATGTAATTGAAGTTGTATTCAAGCCTTGAAACTGGAAAACAGGGTTGGAATTGAAATTGTTTTCAACTTGATTTCCATTGAAATTGTTTATGTAAAAGTTAAACATGTCAGTTCACACTTAAAAATGAAGTGTTTAAGTTAAACATCTCGAACAGCTGTTCCTTAACAATTAAAAAAAAATACAAAAATTTGATAAAATTTCCCAAAAAGTTATTTTTTCTTCGGCCGGAGGCAATAATTAATAATTTTCGGCATTATCCAATGTTATAATTGCTATAAAAAGTGAAATAACACTATCCGCCCCAGTCGGAAACAAGGTTTTTCAATTTTTAGTTAAGGGACAACTTCATGGCTGTTTTTAGATTTTTCGTTCACCGGAAGCAAAGTTTAATTAATTGTTTATTTCATCTATTACTTTAATAAGAAAAAAGCACATTTTAATTGGTTTTTATTTAAAATTAGTTTATTTTATTAAATTTTAGCTTCAAACTTGTCATTCAATACCAATTGATATCAATTTTATCGTGTTTAACAACGTGTTTAAAAATTAAACACGATAATTTAGCGTGTTTAAGGGTAGAAAAAGTGTACTGTAAAACATCTCACTTTAACGCTTAAACACGTCAAATCGTGTTAAACACGTACATATGAACGCCGTATTAATCAATATTTTTTGATACAATTTTAAAATCAAAGAAAATTTGTATTATTTTATGGATTACAATTTTATTACAACAATCTCCTTTATTTGTTTTAGCATTTTATTTTTTATTGAAATTTAATAAAATTCAATGGATTTTATTTTTTCACAATTTTTCATAATATAAATAAATTTTCTTTGAATACTAAAATTGCATAAAAACATTAAATAAAATTTAGTTTTAATTTTAATCATTACACAAATTTGTAATAATTTTTAAACAAATAATTTTCTATTTCAAAAAATTAAAAATAAATAAAAAATCTAACTAAAATTGATTGATCTTTAAAAATTTTCAACAGCCTACAGCACATTAAGGATGATCGGGTTTAGCAAAATCAGCAATAAATTTTACAAAGAAAGTTGTTGAAAGTACACTCAAAAAAGTTTGACAGTTGTTTGTGTAGTAATCAGTAGTTGCTGTTTTTAAGAGTAATTACAGTTGCTTATCTATAGAAAAATGCAAAACAATTTTTATGACGGTTATTTAAGAAAACAACTAACGAAAAGTACTGTGATTTCGTAACAGTTGTTTAAATCAGTTATTTTTAATATCATAATGAACAACTACCAAAACAGTATTTTTACAATAAACAGTAGTTTTTGTTTGTTATTTAAAAAGTAAAAAATTTCGTTGATTTTTTTTAATTTTAAAAATTCTTGTTTAGTTTATATTTGTTATTTATTGTATCTCCAATGCATAAAAGCATAATAACTGGAGAACGGTTTGGATTTTTTACTTCAAATTTTAAATAGGCTGAAGCATACATGGGAATTTTTCATTACCATTGAATTTTCATTACCATTAGTTCATAATAAAGACAATGAAAAAAATTCCATTACCATTTAATGGCAATGAAATATTTTTCATTAGAAAAATCATTACTAATGGTAATGAAATTACACTAATGTATAAAAAAACTAATTACAATTGATTAAAAACCATTTGTTTACAAAAAATTCAGACAAATGAAAACGAACAACTGGTTTGGCGAGGGAAGTTATAAAACATAATTTATTAAGGAGGATCCATTTAATTCCGTTAAACTTTACCTGGATACAAATAACAACGGAATGGAAAGTAATATTTAATTTCAAATGAGCATGAGCATGAGCCTGAATGAGCATATTCCATCTTCGATTTCAGCGAGTTTTACTCCATTTTTACGTTTTTCTGTCAATGGCAATTATTTTTTTTAATTTATTCATTATCAATGGTAATGAAATTTAAAATCATTGTCATTAATCAATGAAATTAAAATTTAGAATCATTACCATTAATTAAAAAAATGGTAATGAAAATTTGTCAGTTGTTTTGAAATTTTTGTAATAAAAATTTATCAGTTAATTTTACGACATTGGTAGTTATTTTTAATGCATTTGTTAGTTATTTTTCAACAGTTAAAAATAACAAAAGTTTTAGTTATTTTAAAGGTAAATACCTTTGTCGCCTTTTTAACTGCATATACCTTTGTTTTAACTGTCATTTTCAGTAGATTCTACCGACAAACTTTTGTGAGTGTACTTTTGAAGCAGTTAACAATGCACACAATTTTTGTATATAACAGTTTATTATTGTTATTTTTAGTCTACTAATATTTAGCAAAATTTTATGCAGATTTTACAGTACAATTTGTCATTTTCAATTAACTAAACGTTTGCCTAAATCTTAAATCTTCTTATTTTACTAGTATTTAGCAAAAAAAAAAAAACTGATAATTTAGCAGTTTTTTCTGCAGCATTATTATACCCTCCATCCCACTGTGCAGGAGGGTATATATCATTTTGTCATTCCGTTTGTAACTCATCGAAAAAAAAATCTGGGACATAAAAAAAATATATATTCCTGATCGTTATCAATAGCGAAACCGATATAGCCGTGTCCGTCTGTCTGTCTGTCTGTCTGTTGAAATCACGATCACGCTCAAAATAGTTGTGCTAGGATGTTAATTTTTAGTCAAAATTTTGGTCCAATTTCTTAAGCAGTTTGCTATTGGAAATGGGCATATTTGGTCCAGACGTTTAAAAGTTATGAAAGAAAATGTAGAAGCACCTCTAGAATTTTCCATATTAACATGAAAAATATATTAACTGTGCGTTGTTGTTGTTACTGAATAAGAAAAAAATACAAACATACACACCCAGACCTTGAAAGAGTTAATTCTTTTTTTGAATTTATATGCATTAAATTGGATTCATTTTATAAATTACTGAATAATTCATAATGCCTTTAAATCAATGATTGGACATTGAATAAAGTGAGATAAGATTTGTTCCTATTTGTGTTGATTCAATTTCGATTCTATTGAATAATTTGGATGTTGGCTTTAGAGGCACCTCACCGATTGATTCTAAATTTTTACTACGGATATAACTCTCTTTTGGGGGCCCGAAGAAATTTTTTTTTTCAGCGAAAAGCCTGTATGGGGAGTTACTTCGGTTTAAAGTTTAAAAATGAACTTAACTATATTTTCTTCATTTATGATAGGGTTGGAACAATATGTACACCATTGAAAAGGTAATAAAAATATCTTTAGGATAGCATTTTTTTTGTTGACCCATTATGATTCGGCGTAGGAATTTTAATTTTTTTGTTTTTTAATGTTTTTATTCCATAAAAATCCTATATAAGAACAAAAATTGTGCTTATTAGAATGTTATCAAGACGAAAAGCTTTTATTTGATATCTAGATAGGCTTGACTTCTAATATCTTCGGTGTTTGAAGTGATAAAATTTGAACTACATCTTAAAAGTTTTTAATCTTGAGAATATATTAATAAGTAAAAAATTATGTGGTAGTATACGGTGGTTTTTATAAAAACGGTTTATTTTAAAAAATCTTAAAAATAAATCTCATTCGCCGGTAATGGGTAAACAAACAAAAAAAATGTCGTCCATAAGATATTTTTATTATCTTTCAATGATATATATATATTGTTCCAATCTGACTATAAATGACTTAGATATATGTAGCTAAGTCCATTTCCAAACTTTTCACAGAAATAAACTCCCTAAAGAGGTCTTTCCGCGGATTTTTTTTTAACAGCTTGAAAAGTACTACATCGGGGTAAAAAAAAATTCACTGAGATCAACTTATTGCAAAATTGAGATTTAAAATACGAATTAAGGAATTATATTTTTAAAGGTCTGCACACATCTATATGAATAACATAAGCAGAGTTGCCACTTTATGGGTAGGGCATGGATGACAGCAATTATTAAATTGTTTAGTTTTTCACTTAAATTTCAATTCAAATGAATGAATTGAGAAAGTTATCAAATTTGTAAATAAAAAAATATATTATACATAAAAAAAGAATTTAAATCATAAACTAGCCAATAGATAGTGGGTCTATGAATACAACTTAGCAATTACTTCAAAGCATTGTTAGTAGCAGAAACGGTGCGATTATCGGTGAGGGTAAGTAACGCTATCATAGATTATTTCGGTTACAGCATTTTAAGGATAATTGTATTTCGATAACGGTATTTTAAGGTTAACTGTATTGCAATTATTTCGATAATGGTATTTTAAGATAAGCGGTATTTCGGTGCATTCCGCAAATTTTTTTATGAAAAAACAAAGTAAAGTAAAATAAATTTATTAACTAAGTGTATGTAAAATTCACAATTACGACGTGGAATTACAAAAATTTTAAACTAAAAAATAATGGTGTTGTAAGGATAATGGAATAATGGTATTTGATTAATTTCGGTACTGGTATTTTAAATGTATCGATATTTGAATCTATAACAGTATTTTAGCGATAGAGCCTACCAACCCTGCCTCAATGTATGTAATTACTTTTGGCTTATGAATGACTTAACATCTAATTGTTAAATTTGCATAAAAATTCCAATATCTATTTTTTCTTCATACGAGTTAATGAATTGATTCACAGCGACTGATCATCCACGAATTAAACCGATACATCAGGAAAGTGTATTAATCTATACATGCTTTGAAATTCTTTCGTTATACAAATAAGCTATTAACGTACAAAAAAAATCGTTACCAAGTAATTAAGCAAATTTCAACTAATAAAGTTTTATCGAATAATTTATTATATTGTGTATGCCACAAAAACATTATTTTAGTTGAAGTGCTCCCAATTGCTTGCCAAAGATTTTTTGTGTGTATTTAAAAACGCAAATAAAACTTGATTTTTGAAAGACTCTAAAATAGGATTATTTTTAAATCGTTCACATGTGATCATAACTGACTCTTATTTACAAGCTTTTTAAGTGTTTTGTTCTAAAGTTAATTTTTTCTCTAAATTTTATGAAGATTCATATAAGACTCAAAAGTTCATCATAAATGCTGCATATTTAAGGAACTTTTCTTTGTAATAATATAACGCCCAGAACGATGGGACAATTGAAATGGCCAAATCACTTTTTTTTTAAGTTTACTGATGAGGTTATTACCTTATTTCGGAGTTCAAATTGTAATAATATGTTAATTGAAGTCATTTACAATTTCATATTTTTTGGGTAATTTTGTCTACACTTTTTGGGAATTTTGAATCTTGCTTGTGGCAGCACTGAGATTAAACAAGATTAAACTGAAATATTTACTTGTAGTGGTGAAAAAAAATCACACACATTTGTTGCAGAGTAGATTGACCGAATACAAAATGGGTAATAATTCATACTTGTTTGTACTTAGTAGAATCCCCGAATAAAAACACCAGGATGGAGGGTATCTAAAGACTCGGCACAGCCGAATTTAATCTTTGGTTTGTATAAGTTCCCAGTCACCTGGGGACTTATACAAACCATCGAGCGGGCTTTAGCCCGCTTGTTTTTAACTAATTTTTAGTTGCCTTTTCTGCAATTTTTCAGATTTATTTCTATGAGTGTAGCACACATCAATGCAAGATACGCTTGCATGTCAACGATATCATGATATTGCAATAAAATTTAAATCAAGTGCCTTAACTTGAGAAGAAATCATTTGGACAATTACTGCCTATCAATTTTATTGCATGTCAAGACACTACACAGAAAAACTAAAAACTAGTTTTAATTACAAAATTGGTTATATTAATTAAAATTTTAATTGATTTTGCACATATCGCTCAAATGATACTATTAATTAAAAAAATTGTATACGATTAACTAAAATAAAATTTGATTAAAATAGTAATAATATCAATTTAAATACACCCAGAGAAATATGTCGGTAAAATTAACTGCAATTGCAGTTAAAAGAGTTTACACTCCAATTGCGTTTGAATTAACGAAATGTGCAATTGTTTTCAACTGCAATTGTAGTTAAAATAATTTCAGTATCAATTTTAATTTAGCAGATTTTAGGGTAAGAAGAAGAATAAACCTTTTTCTCTAAAAAACGGTTTATTCTTCTATAAGGTACACTCAAAAAAAGTCAGTAAAGTCAGCAAAAAATATTGCTGTGTCAGCAAATTTTTAGTCAGGAGCGTGCTTGCAAAAAAGTTGGTAATTTCAGCAAAAGGTTTGCTGAAAATCAGAGAGCTGAATTTTAGCAAAAAATAGTAATCTTCAGCAAAAGTTTTGCTAACACTTAGTCGATTGCTAAAGAAAAAAATCCTTGCTAAAATCACTAAACTTTTTGCTGAATATTAGTAGACTGAAAAAAACTCAAAAAACTTGTAGCGAAATTTTACTTTAGTTAATTTATTTGCTGAAAATTTAAATATAGGAATTGTGTAGAGTTATTTTTCTTTTTTATCATTTCCGTTTTCTGTACTACATCCAGACAAGCTGCGACATCTACATTTGTCTATCTGGTTGTCGTCCACGCTATATATGCGGTTATCAGCACAATTTTTGTAGCAAAATTAATTAGTAAAACATTAGTTCAAAATTTGTTTAGTGCTAAAAAAATTTAACTAAAACTTTTGCTGAAAACAGAATTTCAGCAAAAAAAATTGCTGAAACTAGTACACCTGATATTCAAGATGTTTTACTAATTTTTCTACTAACTTATTTTTTTGAGTGTACACTAAATTAACACATTTCTTACAACAACAACCACAAAACAACAAAAACGATCCAAAGAAAGGTACCAAAAATGTCCCTTAAAAATCCATATCCGAAAATATAACGTTTGTATATATGTATGTAGTTTCCTTGGATCAAATGACAAAAAAATGGAAAAAAAACAAAAGAACCGGGAATTTTTGACCTCAGTTTAACAGTTTTAAATTTCTTGTCTACTCCCAAGCAGACTAGATTTGTGAAGTAATTGCTTAAAAGACCCTGTATTTCCCCCTATTAGTAATATCTAGGGCAAGGAATTTCATGCACTTAAAAATGGAAAATATGGTATTAAGTATGTAACACATATGTATGTATGTAATTATCTAACAAATATTTTCTGAAATATTTAAAATTGATTCAATTAAATATTTGTTTAAAAACAATTTTATTTATAGAGAAACTATGCTACTCACGGTTCTCTCTATAGCGAACTCGGGCCAAACTCGGGCAAAGAAAAAATTGCATAAAAAACCTATTTAAAAAAATGCGGCCAAATAAATAGAGCTAGGGTTGAGCTAGACATAAGTGGATAGATACCCACTGGTGAGACTCAAAAGTTAGCTGTTTTTTAATTTATTTGACAGATGGAAATTGTTTCACTTTGGTTGTGATTTATTTTTTTTTTTTTCATTATGATTTATTGCATTTTTAATGGGAATTATTTCATTGGGTCTTATTGAATTTCGCAAGCGGACTTGGTTCTTAATTAATTTGTTATTCACTGGGACTTATTTCATTGTTGATAAGAGTTATTCCATGGGGAGTTATTTAGTGGAAGTTTTATTGCGTATCGACGACAGCATATTGTATTGCATGAATATTCAAGGGGTGTCACCGAATTCTGTGCGGTAATCTAAGAAATAATACCAACAATTGTTTTCCATACAAATCGCTGGCACAATAATTTTCACATTTTGTATAGTGAAAAACTGTTAAAAATTATAAAATTCTTACCAATTTTGAAGCTTCATTGTCATGGAAGTTTTTAAAATCTGTCACATAAATACGTCGTACTAATTCAGCACTTGTGATCAACAATTGAGGAATCCGACAACTGAATACGCCCACATAGTTATCCGTGTTTTTGTACGATATATTAAAATATATTTGTGTAAATAAATTCTTCTTCCTATCACATTCATAACATACTCATAAATTTCTTTAATATCACAGGCTATATTACGTTTTTGTGTAAAAACACTTTGAAAATTTCCCACAAAAGGGACTGGTTTTGGACCATTCACACCAAGTTTTTTCCAATAATTGAAGTTCCATACCAAAAATATATAAAATAATAATACAAATACACAAATCACAGTAAGGATTATAAAGATCATGATATATTTTTGAATTTAAAACACTTCCTTTCTTTTGTCACAGGTTGGAGAATGATACAGAACAACAATTTATTTCAAGTTTTAAAATTGTATTGATAGAGATTTTAAGAATTTTAGTCTAGAGAATAAAATGCAAGCTTTTTCAAATAGAGCTTTTAAACATTTTCAATTGTTTTTAATTTAACAATAAAGATTTTTAAATTATTTATTCATGGGGGTGTGGGTAGGTTGGGTGTTCGCGTATGTTCTTCAATTTCTATTTGTTATAAGCAGGGCAAGTTTTTTTTTATTGGATTTTGCCATGAAATGCTATTTTTGTCATTTTTCTAATTACTTCTAATCTAGTCAAAATAGACAAAAAAAAAGGATAAGTTTACAATAATTCCCATAGAGCTGTAAATTGGTACAGGTCTTATATACACTGTTACGAATAAGATGTCAAAAGTCCCCACCGATCCTACATCTGCTAAAAAAATATATTCAGGGTCAAAGATAATTTTTCGCGTGAACTGTGTTATCGTAAAATTATGTTGGCAAAAGTTGTAGAACATGTAATTGTCTATAAAAATTGTTATGATACTTTTTTTCCTAAAATTACACTGCCGAAAAAACTGCTAAATTAGCAGATTAATTTTGCTACATATTAGTAAGATAGGAACAGCAAAAATAAAATTCTTAAATATACAGAATTTTAGTTATATTTATGTTAAATTTTTGTTAGTAGAAAATAACAAATTAACCTGTTAAATCAGCAAAACATTTTGTTAAATAACACTGCATGACAAAATCTTGACTTTTAAAAATTAATAGAGCTCTGACCATCAATTCTATATATTTCGGACATGCTGATTACAATGGCGTACTTTATTTTTCGATCAATGGTACAGATTTTTCGCTAAATGTCTTTAAAGTTTGGCGGTTGTACATTCAGTTTTTTATATAAAAAATTTTTCAAATAAGCAGAGGACCTGTGGCCATATTGACGATATAAATGCGATGTGCTAATCTTGATATTTAAACCACTCCGTAACATTTTATATAGGTTTTTATGGTTTTTTGCTATTTCAGTGAATTTAGTCTCTGAATGTACAATCGACTTCAATAAATGTAATGCCTTAGTAAGGAAGCAATTAAAAGGAAAATATTCCAATAAAAAAATTGTATTCATCTATAGCAGCCTATACGTTAAAATCGCAATTTTTCATAAATTTTGTATGGCAGCATAGCTGTGCAAGATGTCCCCAAAGTCCAACTTTTAGTATAATATGGGGTCACCTCTAAAAACTGTTCTTGCAAAATTTCAAGCGAAAAAGTTGCCATTTGCAAAAGTTATGGTAATAAATACATTTTTTACTACGGTTAGTATCGTACCAAAAGCATGTTAAGATACTAAATACATTTATATTAACAATTTGGTTTTATAAATATGTTTGATATGACGTTATATATAATCATATACGATTTGGTCTCCAGCCATATATTAAGAGATCTGCGATATAGTTTTTATATGATTATATATAATGGCGTATAAGCTTTTATAAACAATCTTATATCAAAATATATATCAAAGTTAATAGAAAATTGTATTAATTTTTTATAGAATTATATCTGACATGATATATAATTATACAGAATTTTATAACGTTTAATTGCACTATAAAAATTAAAAAAATGGTTTTGCATTTTGCACTTTGATATTTATATACACACACAGAACAGATTCGTTGTCACAACCGAATTTGTCGCCAACCGAATTTTGGTAGTCACATGTACTATCACATTATTCTGTTGCAGCCACCGACTTTTTCGGTCGGTCCAATCGAATTCAGTATCCTATTCAGTAGATCCAACCGAATTTATTTATATATTCCTACCGAATTAAATAAAACACCGTTTCCAATCTTTTGTATTATTATTTTTTTAATATATTTAATATATTAAATAAATGAAATAAAATAGATAAAATAAGGAAAATACTTAGAACAAGGGGGTTTTATATTAGAAACATTGACTATAATCTGGTAGGTTTGCTAAAGGAAAGAGTACCTCAGATTCTGATGACCCATTTCTATCGGAAAACCTTCCAGATTCTGAAGCTTTTCTATAGAAAAACTTTCAGAGTCTGAAGGGCCCAAGTCCAGAGGACTTTTTTATTTATTCTGAAAACATTCTCTATAAAAAATGCAGATGTAGAAAAACTCCAATTTTGAGAAACCGATCCCAATAAATATTCTGTATCACGGGCAACATATTTACCACTTTCTAAATTAGTATAGAGCATATTTCCTTAGTTTGGAAAAAGTCATCTAGATTTCCTTTTTTAAATATTGTCCATTCCTTAGGAATTTTGAGGTTGCCAGTAAAACCTAGATACATAAATTTGTTTTAATGCAAATCTTCATTTTGAGGTTCTTTATGCACAACTTGAATATGTTGAATGTTGTAAACAAATCAGCTTCTAAAAATTTAAACAATTTCTATTTTTTTTTAATTTAATTTAATTTTTTGGCAGTTAGATTTGTTTTGATTTTTTTATTTCGGTTATGAACACCAACATAAAATATCACAAAAAAATATATTTTGTGCATTCGGTTAGCACAATAAAAACTGCGTAGCTACAACAGACTTTTCAGTTTGAAGTACCAAATAAAATATAAGGTGTACTTTAGTATATGAATTTAGTTGTATCTATTAAGTAATGATTGATATACACAATAAATTGGGTACTATGCATGTTTTATTGTTTTTAATAAGAGTATCCCTACTGAATTATATGAGAATATATTTTATTTTGTTACATTGGTTGGTATGCTAGATTTTATTATTGAAGCTGATTTTTAAAAGTTGTGGGAACCATATATTTGTTGTTAAAACAAAATAACCATTCTGGTTGTAATTATTATATTATCGTAAATATATTTATATTATTGTAGAAGAATTATGGTGTTCATGATCACTTTCCAACTAAATTATTTTCTGTGTGTATCAAATGATATTTATATATAATGTTTATATTTATATATAATGTTTATAATTGAATTTAACATCTATTTTTCAAATATTTCGCAAAATACCCTTCATTAAAATAAAAATAATTTTAACCCTTAAATGCATAGAGTAGCCATTTGGCAACATACCACTTTTTTATAAAAAAATCCACTCGATGCACAAAACTGCATTTTTGGACATTGAGGCCCTTTGTATACACAGTGTGCTTATAGTTTAACGCAGATTTTTTAACCAGTTATAGGAGAAATCTTGGTTTTGCTTCGTATATTTGTGAAAAATCTAAAACATGCGTTTTTTTACAAAAAGTGTAATATACAAAAATTTTGTTTAAATATTTAAAGTTGTATTCAATTCATTTTGGCGACGATAAAAGTATAGTTTATATATATATATATTTTGTACACGATAAAATAATCACAATGTAGGTATTTTTCAAAAAACCATAATTTTCAGTAAAAAAACACCTTTTTTATTTTCAAATAAATTTTTCTTGAAATGTTTACGCCTTTAGAAATCACATATAAAAAATGGTTAACAATGAAGAGATTATGCATTTAAGGGTTAAAGAAATAAATTAAGAAAACATTTTTTTTCATTGTGGAATTAAAGGTCGAAAGAACTATTTTTTATTTGTAAGATTTAAAAAAATAAATACGGTTTAAGTTCAGTTATTTTTTCCGTGAAAAGAAAATTAATTGTGAAAGCAAAATTTTTTATATTATAAGAAAGACACACATTGTAAAAGAAAGACAAAAACTCTAAACTAGAAAAGGTTGTCCCGACAAATTTTTGTGATGTTGAGTTAAACTGAAAATTTATTTTTCAGCTATTTCCAAGTTTATTAGCAAAACTTTTTCTAAACAAATTTGTCTCGCTTTGAATTTTGGTCTATAAAACAAAATCAACCATATTTCAAAATAGGGATTTCAGTTACAAACTGCGTTACTCTCAGTTTAACGACAATCCGCGTCCCAAAAATGGCCTAAATCGCATCCAATTCTCATTTCAAACATCTTTACATCAATAAAATTTTTCTGTATTGCATCAAAATACCAAAGACCGACCAATAAATACCCACTTTGTTAGCCAAACTGTTCTGTCGGGCATTAGTATTTAATATGAATGAAAATAGTGATCTTAACAATATTTACTAAAATTTTAATTGAAAATTTTCATCAAATTATATGTTTTCATATATAATTTGATGCAGTTAGATAGACCTATTTTTCGGATCAAATTGTATCAGGTTAGATAACATGCTTATCTCGCTTGATATAATTATATATTCCAATATTCGGCTGAAATTACATATTAACATATATATGGGTTTATATATGGTGGTATATGATTATATAACATCTTTTTTAGTCGGGCCGTTTCCAAAATTTCCTTTTTTTTCTGAGTGTATAATTATTAAACCACCCAGTCAGAAAAATACAAACGGGAAAGCGGTGGCAAAGCACTTTAACAGGTGGTACAAGTATTGGCAAAAAGTGCTTTCCCATTCCCAAAATGATAACATCATTAGACAAAAGGACCGGCTGTTCAAAAAGCGCCGGAAAAGCACTGGAGGAACAAAATTTTTAAACGTTGGCAAAACGCTGGCAAAACCAATAAATAGGTGGTCTGGAAATTTATTTTCCAAAATAAAATTAAAAAAAAGTTCATATGTATTTTTTTGACCCTGCCGTGATTTGAACCCAGGCCGTCAGATTGGCAGACGATTGCTCTACCCACTGAGCTAACAAGACATATAATATTTAATGGCTAAACACATAAATGAGTGATAATAGCTGGACAACTACTGGCTGTGCCAAAATGCTAGTACTGGCAAACAATTTTAAGTAACTAGTATGCCAGTGTTTGGAGGGCAAAAAAAAGTTGGTCTTGAAGGAGCTTTCCCACAAACAAAAAAATTGATTTTATAAAACAAAAAAAATTTTAAATTAAAAAAATCCCAAAAAATTTTTTTGCTTGCAACCGGATTTGAACTCGGAACCTTCTGACTACAAACATTTTTTAAGGAAGCGTCAGCATTTTTATAAAATCATTGGTTTTCCAGTGAATAGATTTTTGTACGCCTGGTAGCATTGGCTAGGTAGCACTGGATAACCACTGGTTGCAAACCTTGGCATATCACTCTAAGCGAATTCTTTGCCAGTGGTTTTTTTTATAAACCACCGAAATTTTTGTAAAAAAAATACTGGTAAAACGCTTTTCGCAAACGCTGGCAAAGTCCAAATGAGTGTTCTGCCAGTCATTTATTTTTAATACCATGGTTACCCAGTGGTATGCCAGTGCTTGATTTTTTGTACCACTGGCGATTTCTGACTGGGCAATTATGGTGTATATGCGTGGACTAGTGATGCTAATCGTAACTGATATTTGAAAATCCCGGATTGGGGATTGTGAAAATCCCGATCCCCAAATCCCGAGATTTTCGGAAATACTAGATTTTATGTAACCAATTTTGTTTTATAGAATAAAGCGATTTATAATTACCCGGTGAAAAATCTCCATATATGAACATTTATGGTTCAACCATATGTGTATGGATCCGAAAAATGAGGTAACATCTAAGTATATGTTCATATATGGACATATGTGAACATATGCATTTATTAAATATATGCAAATACATGCGAACGTTGCTGTCCTTTATTATAAGGTTGTACGATAGATATAAATTTATGTATGACATTCAAATTAGGCGCTACATATGTTCCTTTTTTTATTTATGGCATTAAATATAATTCCATATTTATCCATATGAGCTCCTTTTACACATATGGAAAAATGTATTCTTCCAAATATGTTCATATACAAGTCCCTTTTGCATAAATTGAATAACATATACTTCAATATTTGTCCATATATGAGTGCCATTTCAATATATGAAATAACAGATGCTTCCATATATATCTTTTTCCATATATGGAATCACATATACTTCCATATATGTTCATATAAAATCCATATATGTTCATATAAAATCCATATATGTTCATAAAAAATCCATATTTGTTCATATGTGTGTTGTTCGGTGTGCCCCTCTCCAAAGAAAAGGTTGTTGTCTGTGAACTTATTCCTTAATTTGCAGAGCTTTAAATAAAAAAATCCGAAAATAAAAAAAAAAATATATGAACATGTTCGAGTGTATATGAGCATTTTTCACCGGGTATTTAAATGTTTTTAATTAATAATGTGGTATATTTTATCAATATTGAAACACAATATATGAAGGCCTGCACGTAAGTACTCTTGGTTATCGTTATCAAATGTTTTCCTTGAAGAATTATAACTTACAATCCCAGTCAAAATTCGGTTTCAAAAGTCGAATTTCGCTTGGAAAAAAATCGGTAAAATAACAAATAAACTTGACTTTTCCCATGAATTGCTAAAAAACTTAATAAATTTTACCAAATTTACTTAATTTTTAATTTTACCAATATCTTGGCATTAGTTTCTGGTAAATATGAAAAAATTCAAGAAAAAACGTCGTAAATTAAAATTTTGCATTATGTTTATTTTCGTTCATATTAATATTAAATAATAAGAAAATACAGGTATTTTTGAGAAATTTGCAAATCCCGGGATTGGCAATTAATAAATATTTTAATGTATAGCATGCCCAGCAAACAAAGATGATCATTAATGACTCAGAAATGAGCTCCAAAAACATAAACATTTTTCCACTTTTTCCTATGAAAGTGATCCGTCCAAAAGAGCCCCCTGTGTACTCAGAAATGATTCAGAAAAAAGAACGTATAAAATCGAAATTTTCTTCATAAATTTAAATAATTTTGGATTCTTCTTTGAGTCCGAAAAATGAACCCTCGTTTTGAGACATCTTTTTAGATTGTAGAGACAACTTTTTGGATTGTTTTCTGAGGGTTCATATTTTCTACCAAAAAAAGAGTGTTTTCAAAAAAACAGTAATCATTTCTATGAGCCTTTTAAAAATCTTATTTAAGAGCGCTCCGAAATTGCTGGCTGGGATGGTATATTTTATTGCTTAATTTGTTAATAAATGTACGCTTTATTTTCAAATCTCACTGAAATTGAGTTTTTACACAATTTGAAGTTTAAGTAAATTGTTTTCTTTAAATTTTTAAATATATATTTTTTATAGGTTTTTCTTATTACGAAGTGTTGGAAAAATACAATTACTAACTTTTCTACAATGATTAACGATAGTTTTTCAATATTTAAACTACTTTTTAAGATAGTACTAATCCTACGAGTAATTAATAGAAAGAATATTGAAAAGCTGAAATAAATAATAAATGCGTATTATTAAAATTTGAAGTGCAAATTTTTCGATTTTTATTATATATTTTATGTATAAATAAAATACACGATTTTTGCTTTATTACTCTCTTCATTACTGACGATCACCCAGATCGGCCTATATACGCCTATGAAAATTATAGAATTGATAATTAAAAAATTTAATACTGGTATGTGCCGAACGAAATACAATGGATATAATTATTACAGTAGTTCTTATGAAATTTAATATTTTTGATATATTAAGGCCCTATTATTGAATGTTCAATTAGTTACTACCTGGGACTTTAACTGATACATTTGTTCTTGTTTATGATATAAAATTTGTATTTAACTCTCAGAAAATTTTTAACTACTAGACATTCAGTAATAACTGGGCCTAAATTTTATAATATTTGGGTTCGTTTATTTTAAACGATTTTGGTTTTAAAATAAATTTATTTTTTCAAAATCTAACCAAATACCACCATCCAAACGCAGTAACATGTATGTTGGATCAAATCTGTTATCTTTCCGAGTTTTTGGATTAATACGAATTTCATAATTTCGAACAATATCCACTATGCAAGCCTTGATTTGGGTTAAAGCAAAACGCATACCTGGGAATATGAAAAATATATTTGTAATTATAAAAATTGTTTTAAAAAATTTAGCAATCAAAAGCCTTAGTTTATCTAGTTCTTACCTAAACAAACTCTGGGACCATCTCCAAAAGCTAAATATAGACCCTTATCCTTAAAGTCCTTCAGACCACCATTTAAAAAACGTTCAGGTTCAAAGGCATCTACATTGATGTAATTATCTTCATCAGACATTACCGCTTGTAAGGGTAAGACAACAGTGGTACCCTTGGGAACATGTAAAGAATGCCCATTTTTATTAACTAAATCAATAGATTCAGTGCAAAGTTTTAAAGAATGAGAACCGGGAGGGAAAATGCGCAGAGTTTCTGTATAAATAAATTTAAAATACATTTATAAATAATAATAAAACTGTTTTTTTTAATAAATTACCATGTATACAAGCATCTAAATATTCTAAATCCAAAATCTTATCAAAATCAGTATGTTTGCCTAATTTTTCTAAAATTTCATTACGCAATTTGTTTTGTCTACCAGAATCACGGCCCAACTGAAAAGATGGATTACATATATTAAAATATGTCTTCGTTTTCAAAATATTTTGCAAAAAGGCCAAATTTGCTTTTAACCCTTTAACATACCATCAGTAAACAATGTGACAACACACCTGCAGTAGTTTCAAACCCATCCAACAAAAATGTCATTGTATGTGCTGTTAATTGTGGTATCGAAAGATTTTTTTTCTCTTGTAAATGTAACATAAAATTCATAAAATCGATTCGATCTTCATTGATACCCTGTTTCTTTTGAGACTTTCTTAAATCCAATGAATTTTGCATTAAATTTACAAAAAATGCTTCAATGGGTTTGGGAACAAAGCGTAACTTTTTGATATTCTTTAAAGATGGAAATAATCCGACTAAAAGCAAATAGAATATTAAGACAAATGATTGATCAAATAGCTTTTTAGTGTTATCTAAAATCGGAGAAGACTTGTTGTTAAAACAGTTGGCCTGTAGACCCAAAACACAGTCGGTAACAACTTCACAAGTAAAACGTAAAGTAAGCTGTAATTAGAAATTAATTTTTGTAATTGAAGAGTAATTATTATTAAATGGGACTTACATCTTTGCCATCTATACCATCTTTGGAGCCCATTTTAGTTTGTTGTTCAATATATTCTACTAAAGTTTTACAAACTTTATTCGTTACCGGAAATACTGTCTTAATCTATAAAAGAAGTAGAGTAAATATATTGTGGACAAATATAAAACAAAAGGAACAACAAACTGATTGGTGCATTACACTATGCGACAGTCAAAATCGGGATGGGATGAAACCAACGGGAAATGTTATATCGGTCAAAAACAAGTTATACGTGTCCCGGCGTTTCGCTGGGTCAACCCTAGGAATCGAGATATATCTTTTTTTTTTTGACATAACTCGAGAACCACTAGTCCGATTTTGCTCAAACAATTTTAAAAAAATTAAAAATTACAATTCCTTTAATCTGTTCATATAACGTTTTTCTATATACTCAACAGTTCGCTGTTATGGCAACACTGATACAATGTATTAAAAAAAAAGTTTTTTCTTAAAACAATAACAAATGTTATTGCTTTTAATTTTAAATAGAATTATAGAAAAGAGATCACAATTAACGTCTGCACTTTATCACGGTCAGAAAATCACTCGCAAAAAAATATATATAAAATTAATTCATATAAGATTTGTTGTTGGTTCACGTGTGATTTGTTTCATGTTCGCACAGATCCATGGCTAGTCAAGACTATATCTAACAAATGGTCCTAAATATTTAATATAACATACAAGTTTTATTTAATAAATTATAAACATACCCTTTTAGTACCAAGTCCTTTTCGTTGAAACATAACTTGCAAAATGTTAATTTTGCCAGCACATTTTTTTGCCAATGTAAAGGGCTCCAAAGTAATCCCAACATTGGGAAAATGTAACCCCCTTGGAACTCAAAACAATTTTTGCCTCTTATAGAATTTTCAGACAATTAAAGCATACTGGGAATTAATTTTTTTTTTATTTATTCTTTTTAATTTTAATAAACTAAGGAATAAATAAAGACTATAGAAAAAATACATATCGATTGATTTAAAAAATTAAACTTGTTTGAAGACTTTTGAATGGAGGCTTTGTTAGAAAGTTTGGGCAGGATGCACATATCTTGTAGGGACCCATTTTAATTAGATGCCCAATCAATAATGTCCTTAAATGATGAAATTATGTGATCAATTCGAACATTGGTTTGAGCATTTTATCCGTAAAAGTGTCCTATTCTAAATATTATAGAATTTAACAATATCTCTTATCTTTCCTTTTTCATTTATTTGTTACAAAATGTTTAATTTATCCAAAATATTCAACTGGACCATTTTTAAAAATGTATTTTAGAATTGAAAAAATATATATGGGTGATATAAAAAAATGTGATAAAAACCATGTAACCAGCTAATTTCAAATGCATGGATTACATTTGAGTTATATATTTCGATATATATCAGCGCATTGTCACCTGTTTTACAAAATTTATAACAATCTGACCAATTTTTGGTTAATACATAAAATTTGTAACCAATTTTATAGGCCAAATGTAAACTCCGTAACCAATAACTCATAAGGTTTTTTAACTTTAATAGCTTATATTTTAATAACCAATGAAGCTAAAAACTAACTGTAAGAATTTATATGAAGAGGAGAAGTAACGCTTTTAACAAAAATTAATACATTTTACAAACTTTTTCGTATATCTATGCTAACACGACTTCAACTCTGTAATGATTTTTCTTCATAATTTTTGATAAAAATGCATACACCAAATACATATATTCAGTTTTAAATGCAAAGTTTAGCAGCTATGTTTTTTTTATTAATTGATTTTTTACACATCTGCAAAGAGTTGCATTCTGAAGTATTATATTAACCCATTAATAACTTTTTTTTTTTTTTTAATTTTTTTCACAGTAAAAATTTATATAAGCTTTTATAGCTTAAAAAAATTATATTTATAAAAATTTAATATTTAGAAGATTTTAACTTTTTTCTTTTCATATAAAAAAATTGTTTTTAGCTCTGGTTGTTCAAGTTTAATGAATTAGTGAATTCTTTTTAAAAAATATATTTATTTTTAAATTTTTTATATTTGAAAATTGATACTTCCAGCCGAAATGAGCCGAAAAAAATCGGCGGCGGCGGCTGAAGCAAAAATGACCGGCGGCGGCGGCTTAAACGGCTCACGGCGGCTGGCTTGTTTCTCTGGTATGAACCCATTTTGACATGTGTGTAACGAATTGTGTTTACACAATTATACATTTTCATTTTACAACACATTTCTGGCATGTATAACACACTTGTGTGATAATCTAAACGGGGCTTTAGTAGAAGCACGAGAAAAGCAAATACAGAAAACGTGAACGTTTTCAAAAACCCATATTATTGCGAGACACACTACTACTATTACATCTAATGGGTCAGTGTATTACGTGATCATAATATTTTTCCGTTTCACATAGTAAAATGGATGGTACATTTTACAATATTAAATTGCAAAAATTTAATAGACTTTTTTAAAAAATTGCAAAGTTTACGTATTTTATTTTTACATTGATTTGGTAACTGCCAGTATTTTTATTTACGCTAAGCTAAGCTAATGGATGATAACAGTGCATGATATAGATACCGTGCATAAATTTTGAACAAAAGTAATTATGCGCTGTGAACGCGGTGATTTTAACTTAACATAAAAAGACGAGGCATACAAAAGCACCAATAGAATTAAGACAACATGTACACCAGATAAAAGCATTAACGATGCTTTATCTAAAAACCGGTGACACATAAAGAATTTAAGATTTAAACGATATTGTAGTACTTAAGCTCATATGACACTTGCTTAATTTTGTATTGACTTAATATTGGATTGATTAAATGAAACACCAAATATTAGAGATAACAGTGATGCGAACTTTGAAAGAAAATGGAGAAAAACTTAGGAAATTGACAACATTCTAGACAATCACTAAATGTCATTTTAAAGTTGAAAATTTTTATAAATTTTTTGCCAGTTAGTGATTGATTTCTCTGATATGTAAGTAGGTCGTACTTTTTGCACTTATGTAATTTTCATATGACTACAGATTTGCGCTGTTCTCAACAAATTTATCAACCCAGCTAAAAATCGACATATGGATCCATACAGGTTTAATGTATGTACGTGCATGCTCACAAACATGCATTCATGACCATACATGGATACATAAATCTCCATACATGACTCATATATGACCATACGTGTGCATTAACGAAATTTGAGCTAATATCTACATGTATGATCATGTATGTTCATACATGTACACATATGTAGATATTACCTCAAATTTCGTTAATGCACATGTGTGCTCATATGTATATGAGTCATGTATGGAGATTTATATATCCATAATATATGACTAGATCAAAACTTTTTACTTGCGGACGTAACAAAACATTTATATTTTGCTTCCAAATTGATATCATATATGGATATAACATCAACAATGACTTCTCTACCAAAAACTCATTTTGGTTAAAATTTATGAAATCAAAAAGGCCGTAAGTTTTTGATTGATTATAATGCACCGTATCAAAATACACATTCCTGCAAAATTTTACACTCCTACGGCTAAAAACGACGATTTTATTAACAAAATTTTGAAAGCCAAGCGTAAAAAATTCGTACCCCAAAAAGGTTACTTAAGCCTTTCGGAAAGAAACTGTTTTTTTATAAACAGTTACACATTACATGTAATAGTAATTGAAAAAATGTCAATTACAATTGCATTTTATTGGGAAAAGAAATAATGACAAAAAGCGCGAGTTAGAGATAATCCCAACATAACTTATTCTTTTTATGCTTGGCCACGCCTATCCCAGCCAATTTTTTTTTTGCAAAATTTTAACAACAAACATTTTCTAATTCTCAATGTAATTGAAATTTGTAATTGAAATCACTTTCAATTACATGTAATTTGTAATTGAAACTTTTCAATTACAATTACATGCAAATGTAATTGAGTTTTTTTTTAATTTCAACTACACTCATACAAATAAGTCCGTAAAAATAGCAGAAAAAGTTACAAAAATTTGTTAAAAATGATGCTGCAGAAAAAACTGCTAATATTAGCAGAATCAATTTGCTAAATATTAATAAAATGAAAACAGCAAAAAAAACTGTTCAATTTACAGAATTTTAGTAATATTTGAGCTAAATTGTTGTTATTTGCAAATAACAATTTAACCTGCTAAAATTAGCAAAAAAAATTGCTGAATAGTAGTTTAATAAAAATAGCAAAAAAACTGTTAAATTTACAGAATTTTAGTAATATTTGAGCTGAATTTTTGTTAATTGCAAATAACAATTTAACTTGCTGAAATCAGCAAAAAAAATTGCTAAATAATGTAGAATGAAAATAGCAAAAAAACGAGTAAAAAGGTTAAAGTCGGGCATGGCGACTATACAATAGACTTGTGTCAAAATTTTCTATAATGTGTGTCAGCGAACCAAATTTCATTAAAATATCTTAATATTGGCGAACTGCAGTTTGTAACCAAGCCAATTTTGGGGGGACCCTTATATGGGCACTAGGTCTAAACATGGACCGATGTTCACCAAAATCAATAGGCTTTGTCCCTGGGCCAACATATCTTAAATTTCATCAAAATATCTTAATATTTGCGACCTGCAGCGTATAAACAATATAATTTTGGGGGAACCCTTTTATGGGCACTAGGTCTAAACATGGACCGATTTTAACCAAAATCAATAGGCGTCGTCCTTGGGCCGACATAAGTCGGTGTACCAAGTTTCATCATAATATCTTAATATTTGCGACCTGTAGAGTGCGCACAAGAATGCATGGACAGACAGACGGACGGACGAACAGACGGACATCGTTAAATCGAAATAAAAAAAATTCTGAGCCGATCGGTATACTATAAGGTGGGTCTAGAACCAATATTTTTTGGTGTTACAAACATCAGCACAAACTTATAATACCCTGACCACGTAGTGGTGTAGGGTATAATGACCACGTAGTGTTGTAGGGTATAAAAACTGTTAAATCTACAAAATTTTTGCTAAAACTTTCTGAAATCAACAAAACTTTTGCAGATTACTAGTGGACTGGAAAAAGGTAAAAAAGAGCAAATGAAATGAATGTGTCAATTAAATGCCCATTTATAATTGATGTCCAATTATATTTTTTATACCCTACACCACTACGTGGTCAGGGTATTATAAGTTTGTTGCTAATGTTTGTAACACCAAAAATTATTGGTTCTAGACCCACCTTATAGTATACCGATCGGCTCAGAATCTTTTTTATTTCGATTTAACGATGTCCGTCTGTCCGTCCGTCCGTCTGTCTGTCTGTCCATGCATTCTTGTGCGCACTCTACAGGTCGCAAATATTAATATATTTTGATGAAACTTGGTACACCAACTTATGTCGGCCCAAGGACGAAGCCTATTGATTTTGGTTAAAATCGGTCCATGTTTAGACCTAGTGCCCATATAAGGGTCCTACCAAAATTATATTGTTTATACGCTGCAGGTCGTAAATATTAAGATATTTTGATGAAATTTGGTACACAGACCTATGTTGGCCCAATAACGCAGCCTATTGATTTTGGTGAACAGCGGTCCATGTTTAGACCTAGTGCCCATATAAGGGTCCTACCAAAATTATATTGTTTATACGCTGCAGGTCGCAAATATTAAAATGTTTTGATGAAATTTGGTACACAGACCTATGTTGGCCCAAGGACGAAGCCTATTGATTTTGGTGAACATCGGTCCATGTTTAGACCTAGTGCCCATATAAGGGTCCCCCCAAAAATTGGCTTGGTTACAAACTGCAGGTAGCAAATATTAAGATATTTTAATGAAATTTCGCTGACTCACATTATAGAAAATTTTGACACAAGTCCCATTTTAACCCATTCGAATTTCGGATCCAAACATTAGTTGGCTTTTAACCAGACTGGTGTAGGGTATTGTATAGTCGGCATGCCCGACTTTAACCTTTTTACTCGTTTTATATTACAATGCTTTTTCTTCAATTATGTGTACATTTCATTACCATGGTTTTCATCAATGCAAATTGAAAAAATTTTCATTGGCATTGAATGGTGATGAAATTTGTTGGCATTGACATTGAGATAAAGTAATGCCAATTATATTTCAATGCCAATGAAAATTTCCCAAGAATGATTTTTTGTAAAAGTGGTAATATTTATAGACAATAATATGTTAACCATAACAAAATGTATTTCAGAGACCCTTCTTTTGATTTTCATTGTTTGCTGATCGGATATGTACTTCCGAATTTATTTGAGTTTCCATTTTCACATCTAAAGCTCTACCCACAGGAAAGAAGGTGTGGCCGATTAAAAATATCGTATTCTTTAAATAAGCTTAAAAAGTACAATATTGGGGGAAAAAATTAGGGTCATCCCCGTAAACTCCACTTGCTCCCCAGAGATACTTTTAATCACAATTTTCATATTTAGTTTACAAAAAATTTGTAAAATTAGCAAATCTTCTGTTAAAAATTAGTAACTAAAATTCAGCAAAATACTGTAAAGTTAGCAAATTTATTGTTAAAAATTAGTAACTAAATTCAGCATAAAAAATAGCAAAAAATTTGTAAGTTAGTAATGTGGAGGTAGCAAAAAAAAATAACTAAAAATTAAATTTTAACTAAAAATTAGTTAAAAATTTGTTAAGTAGAAGTACTAACAGTTTTACTAACTTTTCTACAAACTTTTTTCTATGAGTGTACATTTGCTTGCAATTGTAACTGAATTTTGCAAGTAATTGTAATTGAATATGTACAAGTAATTGTAATTGAAATCCCCCAGGTCTGGTTTTAATTTTCTTGGATAGGGAAAATAATTTATATTTAACTTATTAATGAAGAAAATATGAAAATATTTCCTAAAAATTACCAAAACCATTTTTTTAATTTGACTTACGTAAGCTTCGTAGCTCTGTAAATAATGCAAAAATTGGAAATTTTTCTTCAAATACTAATTCAATAACCAGAAATAAGCATAACCTGAAAAAAATTAAAAAAAAATTTGGTTTGTTTTTCATTTTATTAAGGTTTTTGCTTCTCCTATAAAATTGTTTAAATGTAACTTACAGCTTTTTGATTTCATATGACGATATGTAAATTTCATTATTAATTATTATACAGTTTTCTTCTTACCCTGTTAGTTGTAAATCCAGGAGTGACTTCGGCTCTTCTTTCTTTCCATTCTTCACCCGTTAAAGTAAAGGGATTATTAGCAAATATAAAATCTGAATTTTCGTCAATCTAAAAAAGCAATAAAATTAGAAGGAAATTAGACTCTGTTCGAAACTCCGCAAAAATTGGATATTGTTTGTATTCGAAGAAACTGACTCCAAAGTTTTAATTTTTCATAATAAATTCACGAATCTACAAACACAGCAATACCTTGTTGTTAAAGCTGAAAACTACCCAACATTTAAAAAAATCTTTTTTTATTAAAAAAAAACAAAAATTGTATTACAAGCAAAACTTGACCGCAAATAAAAACTCCAGAATTTCTTTAAATGAAAGCGTTGTAAATTCTATTTAAAAGTATCCATTTAAAATATGTGTAATACAAGCACTTTGTAACTACCCAAGAAACATTCTTACGGAGTCTCCGGCATGTACCGTCATGAATCCGTTTTTAGCGGCACGTTTACGGTCCGTAATATAAGTATCTGTCAAAGCTTGTACGTATACGGAACATTAACGGACCTTTTAATCGGATTTTCGAATACAATACGTTTTAACTCCGTTTTGGTGCATCCGTTTTCGTACCGTTAAACCCGGACTTCTTCGATTTTAGTTTTTTTTTTCAAAATAAAAAACTTCATTCGGTGGAAATATTATTATATTGGAGCGAGAATAGTGAATATGCAATAGAGGGATATCCTTCTACCACACCATCAGTTAAACAACTTCAAGTCACAAGGTAAGATTTATAAAATTTAATACGTGTTTCACAATTTTTTGTAAAACATATGCGAATTTGCATCGCAAATCAATCAGTTAAACCATAACTAATTTATTATTTCTTTTGCATACAGATGTTCGATTTTATTTATGGAGGTAAACCGAGCCGGATGTACCAAATAATGCAAATGTAAATAATTTTTTTTTTTTTAACTTTTTATTCTACAACTAGTCATACTTGACTAACGAGCAGATTTTTTCTGATATATTACTTAAATTGAGAGCCTTGAAGATATTATGCTAAAAATATCTTAACTACTATTTTGTATCACAAGATCATGTGGCTTTGTACGTCGTAGTCTTCTTGTATGACTACTAGTGTTTATCAGTTTTCTGGCTTCTGAATTTTCATGGCTGCCCAATCTTTGGTAGTGCAGTGTTGCAATTTTTCCGATCGTATTTTTTACGGATTCAATACATAGATCGCGATGAAGGTCACAATTTCGGATGTACCAGGGTGCGTTCACAAATTGACGCAGTAGTTTATTTTGAAATTGTTCAATATATTTTATAACAGATGGTTTAGCACATCCCCATAACTGGCAGCCATAAGTCCAAATTGGTTTAATTACTTGTTGGTACACGATTAGTTTGTTTTCGAGAGATAGAGCTGAATTTCTGCCTATTAGCCAATTTAATTTTCTGCTTTTAATATCAAGTTCTTTTTTCTTCTTTAGCAAATGTTCCTTCCATGACAATTTTGAGTCCAGAGTAAGACCAAGGTATTTTACCGAATTTGAATGAGGAATTTCAGTGTCTCTCATTTAGTGTCTTATATTTAGTGGTATATAAGAGATTTCTTTAAGTGAAAAATTAATATGAACCGATTTCGTGTGATTTATTTTGATTTTTCATTTGGATGCCCAGAATGAAATGTTATTTACTGCCGGTTGAAGATAATTTGCTGCTTCTTGGGCAGAATTTCCTACAGCTAATATAGCTGTATCATCCGCAAATGTTGCTATTGTTGTATTTGCTGTACTGGGAAAGTCGCTGGTATATAATAGGTAGAGAAGAGGTCCTATAATACTTCCTTGGGGCACTCCTGCTTTTACTTCTCTGATTTCGGAGTATTCCGTTTCATATTTTATTTGGAAATAACGGTTGTTAATGTATAATTTATAGTATATTGTAGTATTTTGGGGGGAATATTGTTGAGAGTTTGGAGAGTAATCCTTCATGCCACACTTTATCAAACGCTTGCGCCACGTCTATAAAAACTGCGGAGCAAATGTGTTTATTTTCGAATGCATCTTCAATAACATTTGTAATACGATGTATTTGTTCTATGGTATAATGTTTTTGACGGAAACCGAACTGATGGTTATGTAAATAATCAATACCAATATTATTATTAATAAATCTAGAAAAAAGCAAAAAACTACAAATAAATACAATATATGGTCAATTAAGTATATATACAATTCCGTTTTTGTTAAAAAAAAGGTACGGATTCTGAACAGATACGGAAGCACTCCGTTTTTACACGATATAACGGTCCGAAAACGGTCCGTCATTGACGGACTTTCAATGGACTTGTCTTTTTTTCACACGACATAACGGTCCGTTAGTGACGCACTTTCAACGGATTCGAATCAGTTTCGATGTTCCTTAAGTTTTCTGGTCCGTATACGTATCCAGAAAATGGTACGAAAACGGAGTTGGATTCCGTTTATGATGGACTGAAAACGATACGTAAACGGAACGAATTGTTTGTTGGGCATATATAAAATATGAAAAATAAGCGCAAATTTTATTAAAAATAAGTATTTTGTAAACGTTTTGTAATCTATTTGCGAATTAAAACAAATTAACATTAAATTATTAAGAAAAGAAAAACAATAAACTAAATAAAAGTACCTACAGGGAAGTCATGTAACTTTTATTCTGTAATTCTTATCTTAAAACTTAAATTTCTAAAACACTAAAAATCTTTTAATTTTAAAAATGTGAACCTTATATTCATCGATTTTGAGAAAGCATTCGATACACTTTCCCATTCAGCGATATGGAGTACGCTATCATGCAAAGGTACCCCAACAAAAATAATTGATATTGTTAAAGCCCTATATCACAACGCAAACTTTCGAATTCTTCATGATGGCTGTATTAGTGACTCATTCGCAATTAAAACTGGAGTGAGACAAGGTTGTGTTCTGTCGCCTCTACTTTTTAATATCGTCCTGCGACTTAGAATCACTTTTTGGTTCGATGTAACGATTGCCGTCTGTCAGGTTTCAAATATTTTGATGAAATTAGGTACACCGACTTGTATCGACCCAAGGACGATTGGTTAAAATCGGTCTACGTGTAGACCTAGTGCCCATATAAAGGTCTCCACAAAACTTGCTTGTTCGCACGCTACAGCTCTCAAATACGAAGATCTTTTAATGGAATGCGGTACACTAATTCACATGGGTCCATGGACACAGCCTATTGATTTTGTTTAGAATCGGTCCATGTTTAGACTTAGTGCCCGTATAATGGTCCACTAAAAATGAGTATGTTCGCAGGTCGGAAATATTAACATTCTGTGATGAAATTTGGTACACCGACTTATATCGGCCCAAGGATCAAGTCCATTGATTACGATTAAAATCGGTCCATAGTTAGATATAGTACCCATATAAAGGTCCCTACAAAATTGACTTGCTCGCACGCTGCAAGTCGCAAGTACAAAGATATTTTAATAAATTTTAGTACGCTAACTCACATGGGCCCGATTGATTCTATCGCCCATATGGACTTTATTTCCTATTTTCTTGTACATACACCTAACATTAGGTTAAATCAAATTTTCTTAGGATTTTGCTAAATTTCTATCATTTTATAGACAAATTTTGCCACAAGTCCACTTCAACAACTTGGAATTTCAGATCAAAAAATTAGTTTGCTTTTAATCAGATTAGTGTAGGGTATCATATATTTGCAATGCCTCAACTCATATAGCTGCCAAGCTTCAACTTTTTTTACTCGTTTTTAATTTTTTGTGTGTTTGGTAATTTTAACAATTAATTAATTTTGTGTTAATCAAGTAAGTTAAAAAATGTTTTATTATGAGTGCGATTAACCGTTAACCGCGATTAACCGCACCAATTTTAACCATAACCGCGGTTAAGCAAAACTGCGGTTAAATGCAAACTCTACTTTTAATTAATTATTTTTAATTTTTTTAAACTATTAATTCAATTTTACGTTTTCCTTGTGTTGTTTATTATATTCTCTACATTAATTATATTAGATTAACACGAAATTATTAGTTATATTTATATTAAAAAATTTCACTATTAAAAGTTTCAAAATCTCAGATTGCTATAACAATTTGGAGACCACTTACATGGGTTGGGCGCCATATATCCTCTTTTTTCTAACCCTGGTTGCTTGAATAATTTTCTTTTATTTTCCAATTTAATTATGAACGTAACCAAATATGAAAAAAAATTATAAATATTTTTTTAATAAGGAGTGTTAATCCCCCTGATTATGTAAGGCGTTGGCGTATTTAGTAAAAACGCCTCCATATCAATCGAACTTTTCAAAATCGAAATTAACAAAAAGTGAAATTTTTCTGGCAAATCTGATACAATTTTGATAAAATATAAGTCTTACTCGACTGTTAAATATTGCAAAAATATTTGTCTACGCCTACGCCTTACATAACACTGCATGACAAAATCTTGACTTTTAAAAATTAATAGAGCTCTGACTATCAATTCTATATATCTCGGTCATACTGATTACAATGGCGTACTTGATTTTTCGATCAATGGTACAGATTTTTCGCTAAATGTCTTTAAAGTTTGGCGGTTGTCCATTCAGTTTTTTGTATAAAAAGTTTTTCAAATTCAATTAACATGAATTTTTTGTGTTAAAATGTAAGCTAATCTGGATATTTAAACCACTACTCAGCGTTTTATATAGGTTTGTATGGTTTTTAGCTATTTCAGCGACTTTAGTCGCCGAATGTACAACCGACCTCAATAAATGTAAGGAAGCAATTAAAAGGAAAATATTGCAATAAAAAAATATATTCATCTATAGCGGCCTATACGTTAAAATTGCGATTTTTCAAAAATTTTGTATGGCAGCATAGCTTTCCAAGATGTCCCCAAAGTCTATGGGTTTACCTCTAAAAACTGTTGTTGCAAAATTTCCATTTGCAAAAGTTATCGCAATAAATACATTTTTACTAAGGTTAGTATCGTACTAAAGACACTTTAGTATCTTAAAATGTGCTTATGTTCAAGGAGTAATTTTGCACAAAAATACTGTTTCAATTAAAAAAAAATTAAAGAAGAGAGTTTAAGATAGAATTGCAAAATATTAATAAGGTTATTTTTAATGTTGGCATATTTTAATGAAATTGACTTGACCAATGGACCCAAAGATGCTGAAATTTGAAAACGGAAAACAGAACATGCCTTTAAAGCTATAAAATTAATTTTGAGTAGATATTTAAATTAAGGCAGAATTTAGAATTCATATTACCCGCCAAAGCATTCTCCATTACACCATATTTTAGAAATAAAACATTTTGCTCTAGTTGGGTTTATCCGCGTGCACTTTTTGAAATAAAATATTTTCTATGGCGCAGTTGTGAAAGCGAATAATAAGGAGATTAATATCGACTGCACAAATTTATCATTTGTCAAAAAAAAGCAAAACAAAATATGTAAAAAAAACTAATTTTTTTAATTTATTTTAAGGGCTTTTTGAATTTTTTACAAGAATCAACTTTTTAGTTGTTTTTAATTTATATTTTGTATAATTTTAGTTAACAAAATGAGCTAAAGGCATAATTATAGATCATTTATTTCCACTTTAATTGTAAAAAGTCACTTAAATACTTTTTTTTAAATAAGTTAAATCATTTTGTTATGAAATTTTTTTACCATATTTTTTACAGCATATTTTTTTTAGCACTTTTTAGCATTTTTATCAAAAAATCTAGCATTTTTTCCAAAACAAGTTTTGGCAACACTGCTTATATTGCACACGTTGCTGACATTTACGGTGGGTCTCATACTGTAGGTTTAACTTTAACTTAAATATAAACAAAAGAAAATGTCAAAAAAAGTTTAATCCTGCAGTATGAGACCCACCGTTACTTGTTTATTTTTGAGTTTTTCGAAGTATTTATAAAAGGTTTACAAACGACATCGTATGCTTCTTCACACTTACATTTCGCTTTACGTTTAAGAAGATTCGTGTTTGTTGGGAATGATCGCCAAAATTTGTTAATGAATAATAAGTTATATATAAACTCAATAAACACTGAAAAACTAAAAATTCAAGTGCTGTAAAAAATGCTTGAATCCCGCTTTATTTTAAGTGTTTTTTCCAGTGAAAATCCAGTTCATACAAATTGAAATAATTTGTTTTTCTATTCTTGCCAATACTGAAAAAATAAAAAAACTTAATATAATTTTTTTATATGGAGATATAAAAGGAATCTGAATTTCTTCCTTGGATTCTAATAAATATGTAAGTAATTGACATTTCTTTGAGCCTGGACTGTAATTCAAGGCTTGAATTCAAGCCTATTTACACTGTTATGTTCGACTGGAATTCCAGTGTCCCTTTTGCTGGGCTTGAAATTGGAAAAAGTGACTGGAATTACGCTTGATTTCAACTTGAATTCCAGCAAAATTGTTTATTGGGAAGTTTACGCTAAAAAAATTTAATAATTTCAATTTGCTTTTGCTATCTGCATTATTTCTCGTAACTTGTATTGTACAAACTTTTGGCTCCGGTACCGATTTGTAATAAAATGAAAATTTTATTTGAACCCACCTTAGTGCAGATGTTAAAATGTATCTTAAATTATTATCGAGTATTTAGTTAAAAATATTCAAATAGTTTCACACTTATTACTCCACTCACGTATTCTACGAGTATTATAAATACAACAATCTCTCCTATAACGCGGTTTTATACAATGCGGTTTTGTTCTAACGTGGTTTACTACTCGTGGAATACCTTTTTTCTCTTAACGCGGACTTTTCCCTCATCTAACACGGTTTTTTCTGCAAGATTCGTATAACGTAGTCTTCGTACAGCGCGGTAATTCATTGTAAACAATTAACCTCGTTATACGAGGAAAGCTTGTACATAAAACTAATAAATTTATTTAATAAAATATGCACTTACCATTGTAGAAATTGCATTGTCATGGAAATATTTAAAATCTGTCACAAGAATACGTCGTATTAAATCAGCATTTGTTATCAGCAATTGAGGGCTACGGCAATTGAAAACACCCACATAATTATCCGTGTTTTTGTAAGACCTATTATTAAATTTTTTAAATAAAATCTAAAACTTACACGTATTAACATACTCATAAATATTTTTTATATCACACGAAATATTTCGCTTTTGTGTAAAAGCACTGGGAAAATTTCCAACGAGAGGTTTTGGACTTGGTCCATTGACACCAAGTTTTTTCCAGTAGTCAAAATTCCATACCAAAAATGTATAAAATAATATTACAAGTACAAAAATCACAGCAAGCATTGTAAGAATCATGATTTTCTTTTTAATTTGAAAACAGCTTTGTTGTCCTGCGAGATATATGAAGATAACGACCGCTTTGTGCGAGTTTAAGAAATGTATTGAAATTAAATTTTAAGACTTGTTTGATGTATGATAACAAAGCTTATAAAAGAGCTTTAAAATTTACAATTGTTTTAATTTTACAAAAGTAAATAATTTAAATAAAATTTTAAATTATCTTTTTATGTTGCGCTGATGTATTTATTTGGTGTCTACACTAGGGGGTTCTATAAAACGAAATTTAGATTTATTGTTAAAGATATACATGCTTAACCGATTAAAAAAGATGATATGGTCTAATTTTATAGAATACAATTGGCCTTTTTTTCAATCACTGGATTTATTTTGGGATTTATTTTATTTTGTTCAAAAATCCACATTTTGTTTTCTAATTTTCCAAATTTAATATTTTTATCCAAATCTAACACTTATTTGCTATAATAATGTGAAAGAAAAAATTAAAATTTTGGGAAAATGCAATTTCTGGAATAAAATTTAGCTAAATCCAAAACGGATTTATTTATTTTATAAATCCATTTTGGATTTAGCTTAACTCAATTCCTGTGTTCGCATTTTTACAAAATTTATTGATTTTCTTTCACATTATATTAGGGAATATGTATTAGATTTTGATAAAAATTTAAAATTTTTAAAATTAAAAAACAAAATATGAATTTTTTAACAAAATAAAATAAATCCAAAAATAAATCCAGTGATTAAAAAAGGCCTATTAACTAATCAAATACAATTTAATCCGAAAAATGGTGATAAATAAATTGTAACCCTTTTTACTCGGATATCCACAAAAAACTTTCTATCTTATTAGAGGCTAATTGAATAATTTTTGTTGTTGTTTTGTATATTAATTTATTTTATTAAACGGTAATAAAATTCACTTATCTTAAAATAAACTGAGTTTAGTACTTAACCATAGCTATGAGTGTCAAATTTATGTGGAAATATCTGGGGTTAACGTTTATGCTTGGTTATGTTGGAAATAAGTTTCTCGGCTTATGTGATTTAAGAAATAATATTTACCTCGATTTTTTTTTTGTTTTTCATACTTAACACGAAAAAGAAAAAACCGTGAAATATTTTTGTATTCAATCTGACAGTTACCTTTACACTCGACGTTGAAAATATTTAAAGGCTTAAGACTTAAACTCGAAAATTGGGTAAATGAGAGCATATTAGTGTTTCTCTTTTACCAAAATTTACCCAGACTTTTTCTTCGGGTAACTTTTGTAATTTATAAAAAGAACAGCTGATGCAAAAAAAAATTTACCGAAAAAAATTGCAGCTTCCTTAATGTTGTACATATTTAATCAAATTTGATAAATTTATAATTAAAAATGATCCCAGAAGTACAAAGTGCTTATGCATAATAACTTGAAAACCTTATAACACGTTTATAAAATGAATTTTGTATGAAAAATTTGTTTTATAAGCCATTTATAAATTTAAAAAGTGATTATGCATATGACCCTAAAAATATAATTTTTTGGTATTACTAGCTTTGAAAAACGGCTATCACCATTGAATTCAGCGTAATCGAATTAGCTTTACCAGTAGGGTGCCCAGCTTGTTAAAATTTGCGACTAGCACAGTGTATTTATTTGCACGATAAATCGATTAAAATAAAACGTCGTCTAATTTAATACTCTAGTTAGGACATCAGTACGTATAATTAATATTATAAATACGATATTGATTATACGTACCGATGACCTAACTGACAAACAAAATTCAAAATCGAGGGTTTTGATTAATAATGCTCAGAGAAGACAGAAAAAATCAAAATCCGATGTGTTGAAAGCAAAAAAAAAAAAAAAAAATGTGTAAAATTGCAAGAAAAAGCAAAAGTAAAAAACTTGGAAAAACAATAGTTTTTTTGTAAGCAGAAAAAGCATTTTTGGACAAAAAGTCCAGGCAATTTAAAGCTCAAAAATCTTAAGAGAAAACTATATAAAAGCAAAAAAAAAAAACGGGCAATCCAAGAAAAAAAACAAAAATGCAAACACAGCAATTTTGCCTTTTTTTGATAATGATGCCTTATACTAAATTACATGTGCCTACAAAATTTTAAACTTATATATATTAGACCGACTCACGAAAAAAAAAAAGTGCCCCCCTCAAAATAAACCTTGGTTTGCTTTATGATGATTCCCAGAATATTTCGGGTCTAGCAACGAGATCTCACGAGCTGGACCATTTTTAAAAAAGGTATTTTTTTTAGTTTTTGTAAGAAATTTGTATTTTAGCTGTAGACAACATACTCAATATGATTATCATATGAAAGGCATTTTTGAGGCGCGTCCAGCGGTATGTGTAACATGTTTAAGCATTTCCAGACATGTCCTATTTTCAAGGATAAAAAAAAAAACAAATTTTTGACTCTTTTGTACGGAGATGTTTGTTATTGAAATGTCAAACTTACATATCATAATCTGTAGTCAATTTAAGTGACCACGTGTTTCAGATTTTTGACTCTTTTGTACGGAGATTTTTGTTATTGAAATGTCAAACTTACATATCATAATCTGTAGTCGATTTAAGTGACCACGTGTTTCAGAAATTCTCGATTTTTCGCGTTTTATCAGAAATTCAATGTGGAGGAAAAAATGTGTTCTAAATTTTGTTAAAGTTTTTGAGTTACTGCAATCTGCATTTGAATTCAGTATCTAGTTGATGTAAGATAAAAATGCAACTTAACAGAAAAAAATCCAGCACGCGCTTTTTTGGCGGAATATCTTTTTTTCGGGAAAAAAAAATTTTATAAAATTTTAACAATAATTTAATTTCAGTTTCTAGTAAATGTAAGGATAAAAATGCAACTTAACAGAAATAAACACAACACGCGCTTTTTTTTGGCGGATTATCTTTTTTTCGCGAAAAAAATTATTATAAAATTTTATTAAGGGTCAGCATATATTTAGATTTTTCTTAAAAAAATTACAGACACGCGTTTTTTAATAAAATATTTTATTTAATAATAAACCTACAAAAAATTTCATAAAATTTTTTTTATTGAATTGGGGTAACTGCAGATTTTATCAAAATTCGGTCCAGAGCACCGTGAAAAATATATTAAATTAGCAAAATTCTAAACTATATCCACTAAGCGATTATTTACTTATCAAAAGGAAATTTTTTATATCCATATTGCACTATTTTAAACATATTTTTTCCATCATATTGAATTTCTGATAAAACGCGAACAATCGCGAATTTCAGAAAAACCTGAAACACGTGTTCACTTAAATCGACTAGAGATTAAGATATGTAAGATTGACATTTAAATCACAAAATTCTTTATACAAAAGAGTCAAAAACTTGTTTTTTTTCTGTAGAATATCCTTGCAAACAGAACATTTCTAGGAATGATTGAACATGTTATATATACCGCTGGACGCGCCTTAAAAAAACCTTTCATATGATACCAATATTGTGTATATTGTCTTTAGATAAATATGTACCAAAATTCTGCCAAAAATTAAAAAAAGACCTTTTTTTAAAAACGGTCCAGCTCGTGAGATCTCATTCCTAGACCCGAAATATTTTGGGAATCATCATAAAACAAACCAAGGTTTATTTTGAGGGGGCACTTGTTTTGCTTTTTTTCTGGCCATATAAGTTGGGTCTGTCTAATATATACATATACGTGACCTTCTCCGAGAAAAGGGACCTAGTGTGTCAAAAAACCTAGTGTGTCAAAAACTTGGGAAAATCGATAAAAATGAGAAAATATCGATTTTCCCAAGTTTTTAACACACTAGGTTTTTTGACACACTAGGTCCCTTTTCTCGGAGAAGGTCACATATATAGAAATTAGTCTATTGTCGGGTTTTAAGCAAGAGAAGGAAATATGTACCTTATATCTAAAATATCTTTAATTCTGTAAAAAAAAATAAAAAGTGCTGTTACGAACTTTTGCATTTTAGGTGATGAAAAATTTAATTTTTTTTTTGAATATTTGTGATCATTAATATTAAAGTAATGCTTTCTCCAAAACAAAGCCGAGTATCAAGCTGAATATTTTTGACAAGGAAGGTATCGCAGGGGGTTCTCTTCGATCTTAATGAGATTCGGATATGTGATGGAGGAAAAAAAATAATGCACAGATATTTTTTGTACCGGCCCATTCTCATATTAAGGGATTAAAAAGTAGGGTCAAAATCGACCCAAGTTTTCATTTTTTAATTTATTTCGTAAAGTTACAGGGAAATATAACAAATTGGGTATCAAATGATTAGAGGCGCGTCTACACAGAAAAAAACTAAAATCCAGTTTTAATTATGAAATTGATTATATTAATTAAAATTTTAATTGATTTTGTACCTATCAGTCAAATGATACTATTAATTACTAAAAATGGTATACGATTAATTGAAACAAAATTTGATTAAATTAGTAATAATATCAATTAAAACATTATTTGAAAATGAAAGAAAAAATATAATGTTGAAAAAAGCTTGTGTACGTCAAATTTATATATTTGAATTACTTAATATGTATTTTGTTTGTTTGTGAACTACAAAGCATTTGGTTGTTATACAAAAAATTTTCTAAATTAGAAATTTAGTTAGAAATTTATTAACTCAGTTCGAAGCCAATTTCCTTATTATGAATTAACATAATAAGTACTTTTTTTCAAAAACTGCTATTTTTCTTCATCAGGATATTCTCCTAACAAATACTTCACAGAGTTTTTGCTTTCAAAAACCTCTAACACTTTCAGGAATGAAAAGACGATCGTTTCGGGGATTTTCCAAAAAAAAATTTTCTATTTATTCATACAGTTTAGGAAAAAAAAAACAAATCGGAATTTACTTACTTTATTTACTGAAATATTTAAAAGTCAATTAAAATATTAATTGATTCAATTGAGTATTTGTTTAAAAATTATTTTTATTTTAAACATATGTTTAATTAGAAATTTAAGGTTAATAATTTTTTCTCTGTGCCGGTATACAAAATATGTCTGATCCTGTCCAAGTTTTTTGTTATTCAATTATTATTTTTTTTTCGAAAAGCACAGTGTCCCAATAAATTTTGGTGAACAAAAAAAAATTTGTTTTTCGAAGGACCGTTTTCGAGAAATCGCGATTTTTATATTTTTGGTAACTTTTTACTTAATTTTTAAGATACTTAAAGCTTATTTAACCCTTTCAGCCCCAAAGTTGCTTAAAAGTAACTTTGTTATGAGCCATAAAAATTTAAACCCGTTCGGGACCGGCAGTTAATGTTTGAATTTTAATTTCAAATATCTCCGCTGGGGGGTGCTACAAAGCCATAAAAGTAATAAAAAATATTTCTTTGGCATAGATCTACATTTACACGAAGTTTGGTCGGAAAATTCCCTGCCATTTAAAGTTGGGGTCGAAAGGGTTAAAGATAATAAATCATCATAAATTTGTCATCCATTTGAGTGTAATTATGACGGCGGGGGTTCAAGGACATTTTACTGGGTATACAAAAAAGTTAGAAATTACCGTTTTTTAGTTTAATTTTACAAATTTTATGTTTGCCAACAAAAATTTCCATATCCTCTCACTCGTAAACTAGACATTTGAATAAACAAAATTTTGTAAATATCAAAATTGTTACTCCATGCGATATATCCCGAAATATATACACTCACAATATTTTATCGTTAAAAACAACCTAAAATACATATCAAATTAATTGAAAACACAATTAAAAAAAGGACTACTGATTTTTCATTATATTCAAACCATTTTGCTATTTATTTTCAAACATTGTTTAAACAATCCATAAAAGAAATAAAAATAATTGAAAAATCTGTTAAAACAATCATCAATTTTTAACTGACAAAACGTAAAAAAAACGTTTTTTGGTTTGTTTTTTCATATTCGAAAGTTTTTTTTTTCAATTTTCAAAACACTGCACTCATAACACACACGTTCTTTGTTTATTTAATTTCTCTTTAATTTAATTTTCTTTCATTTTAAATTCAAAGCAATTTTGTTTTGTTCCAACACCAGACACGATTCGAACCAACGACCTTTGGTTTAGAAGTTCATCGCCTTACCCCTTGAGCCAAACTATATTGATACAAAATAGTTTCAGAGACATTTTTTTATAATTCAAATTGTTTTTATTTTATTTGAATCTATCTTTTTAAATTTCAAATTACCCATCACACATAAATATAATAGTTAAAAGAAATGCCCTAAATGTAACAACGAACATGCTGCTCTTTTCAAATTTTTAATAAATAAATTTAATGCTTAATGCAGAAAGGCCCTAACTGGAATTAATATTCCATTAGAGGAAATGGAAATCTGAAAAACTTAGATTATACTTTTTATTTTATTGTTTTTGTATTAATATAAAGTTTCATTCTGAGAAACAATATTTCCACCGCTTTTATATTTCTATTGCCTTCCCCTCTATAGAAATTAAGAATAAAGATACACTGAGAGAATTATCTGCATGATATTAATGAATTTTTGCATAAAATCGATAAAGTTTCACGGGAACTCGTCCATTGATACTTTTCATTGAATTAATGGAATTTTTCATAAAATATCAAAAATTTCATTTTATTTGCTTAAAGTTTCATACGCTCCATGAAAAAGTTTCACTAAAACTATATTCATAAAATATACGAAGCTTTTTCATCGAATTTCACAAATTTTTCATTTATATTGTGAAGAAAACTTCAACAGTTTACTGAAAAATTTCACTAAAACTCGTCCAGCAAAATTCTCTCTGTGTAGCGTCTTTCTTTATTAAGCCGTCGATATTAAACTTTGGAGCAAAATTGCACAAAAATATTTTTATCATAAAATTATTTAAGATTTTAAAATCATCCTGTTTGACGACAATTATCTTAAAAGTGACAATACTCTCTGAATTAGATGAGAATAAGATTAGTCGACTGACTAGAAATACCAATTTACATAAATCAAAGTCCCTAGAATTTTGTGTTTAACTGCAGTTATAAAATTTAATTTTAATTAAGAAGAACTTGCGTTATATTTACTTTCTTTGATTTTTTAAGTTAAATTTTCATTTGAATAAAATTTATAACCCTGTATTTATTTAATTTCTGACATGCATAAAACTTTTTGAGAATAAAAAAAATTCATAAAATATGAAATCTTTCGTTTTTACTTCCACACAAAATTAAAAATAAAAACTCTGTAAAAAAAATTCCCCTCAAAGGGCATTATAAAAAAGCTTGTTTTTAAATTTTATTTTAGTATTTTATATTTTTAGTTTTTATAACGATTTGTATGGTGAACATTTAAAACGATTTGTATGGTAAATATTTTAGTCGTATATGCCGACCCTATTGCTAGCAGCTGACATCATCGAGATTTCTTCACATTTTTACAACCCGGCAACCCCGTGATTATCAAATCAATTTAAACATTTTTACTAACAATTCAAATAAATTTGAATAATTTTGTTATCGTAAACACTGATTGAATTCATATTATTTAATATCCCAGCCAGCAAGTTCGGAGCGCTCATAAATAAGATTCTTAAATGGCTCGTAGAAATGATTATTGTATTTTTGAAAACACTCTTTTTTTGGAAGAATATATGAACCCTCAAAAAACAATCCAAAAAGTTGTCTCTACAATCTAAAAAGCTGTCTTAAAATGAGGGTTCATTTTTCGGACTCAAAGAAGATTCCAAATTATTTAAATTTATGAGGAAAATTTCGATTTTATATGTTCTTTTTTCTGAGTCATTTCTGATTATACAGGGGGCTCTTTTGGACGGACCACTTTCATAGGAAAAAGTGAAAAAATATTTATGTTTTTGGAGCTCATTTCTGAGTCATTAATGATCATCTTTGTTTGCTGGGTATTCAACTATTTTAAGTTAAAACAAACAAAAGAATTTAGATATAAAACGAAGTTCAGTTTTTCTAGTCGTGCGATAGATTCAAATTATTTTTATAAATTCAAATTGTGTGTTGGGTACATTTGTTTGTTTAAATTTCTTTTTGTTGTATAAATAAATATTTCAAAATATTTTAAATTCAAATTTAATTTATACAATTTTCAAATCGGTTGTGGTGTAGATGTCTGGAAGGTCAGGCATTGACAAAATTTCAATTTTTGAGGGTGGCGGTTCAAATCTCATCCCAAAAAAATTTTTTTTTTTATTTTTTCTATAACTATGTATACACTTAAAATATTTTATCGTTAAAAACCACCTAAAATACATATTAAATTAATTGAAAACACAATTAAAAAATGAAAGGATAATTGAAAAGTCTGTTAAAACAATCGTCAATTTTTAACTGAAAACCGAAAATATTTGAATTTTTTGTTTTAAAACAGAAAACAACGAAATTATTTAAATTATTTTTTCTAAAAATAGAAATCTAAAAATAGATTATTTGACTGAAAATATCAACTCCTACAGACGATAAATATTTTTTGTAGTTTGTTTTTTATTTACGAATATAAAAAGTTAAACAATATGTTTCAATGTATTTTAATTGATTCTTCAATTGAAAACAAACTTTACCTATTACTTTTCAAATAAACCTCAATCGGTTATGGAAAATATATTGTGAGTGTATATGACATGATTTATCAAAATTTTGAACTGAATTTTAATATGCTTCATACAGTCAAAGAAAAGTCTGTAATGGCTACTGAAAATGATAATAAAAACAAAATGTGATAAAAAATTCAACAAACGTCAAAAATGCCGACACACACTGGTACATATTTAGAGAAGGCGGCCAAAAATCTTTTCTTTTTTTAACCGATTTTAAAACCAATTATGTATAGGTAACAAATTGTTGACCCTGAATAAAAACGCTGAAATACGTGTACATTTTTTGATTTTTTGGAACAAATATTAAAATTTTCATTCATCGCTTCATTTAGGCGATAACACTTTGCTCACAAACAATGATTTTGACCACTTGCTAAGCAGTCATTGTTAATTTTTTACAAAAACAAAACTTGCCGTTATTTGCTTTGATCTGTTCTTAATTGAATACCAACAAAAAAAATTCATTCTTGAATGTGTGAAAAATGACTTTTTGCCACAAAAATGGGTTAAATTACCCATAGTGCGTTGGGGTGAAAGTATAATTTCAAGAAATATTGATGTTAAGTGTCCCATAAGAGTTATTGCACAAACACTATTGTCTCTTATCTAGTAAAATAGTTAATTAAGGCTCTTGCTTTACTAATTAATTGTATAAAAATTAAAAAATAATTAATTAAAATTAATTTATTTTATTTGTTTTATTTTATGTTTCCATATAAGCATGTGTAAATAAATATTAAAATACAGATTGTAAATAATTGTAAATACTAAATGTAGACTTTTTTACTACTCAAACTTATTAAAATTCAACCATATACCACCATCTAAACGTGTTAAAAAGTAAGTAGGATCTAAAATATTATCTTTGCGAGTCTTTGGATTAACACGAACTTCATAATGACGTAAAATTTCCACCAAAGCTCCCTTAAGCTGTGCCATAGCAAAACGCATACCTTAGATATAAAGCAAAAATAATTTAAAATCTATAAGAAATCAAAATAAAACACGTGTATGTTACCTAGACATGTTCTGGGACCATCACCGAAACCATAATAAGCACCCATATCTTTGTATTTCTTTAAACCACCATTTTCTTGAAGAAAACGTTCTGGTTGAAAGTGTTCGGGATTCGTATAATAATCAGCGTCGTTCATTATAGGATGAAATGGTAAAACTACCACAGAACCCTTAGGTAAAACAAAAGAACTACCATCTTTATTAGTTAATTGTACAGATTCAGTACAAATCTTGTTCGCAGAGAAAGCGGGCGGGAAAATTCGAATAGTTTCTAAAGCGAAAAATTAAAACTCGTTTAAGTTTCAAATATAAGATCAGAGAATATTTAATAAATTACCATGTATACAAGCATCCAAGTAAGGAAGATCCATTATTGTTTCAAAGTCATAATTATGACCAACTCTATCTAAAATTTCCATGCGCAATCTCTGTTGTCTTTCTAAATCACGTCCCAACTAAAATGAAAACAAATATTAATGGGAAATACCTATTACATATTTGACCTTTCAAAGCATACCAACAATAATGAGTGCGAAAGTACTCCTGCAGTGGTTTCAAATCCATCAAATAAAAATGTCATTGTATGAGCTGTCAATTCTCTGGTAGACAATTTCTTTTTCTCTTGCAATTGTAACATATAATTCATAAAGTCTGTGCGGTCTTCATTAACGCTCTTTCTCAAATCTATAGCATTTTGCATAAGATTTACAAAGAATTTTTCTGTATCTTTCGGTACAAAACGTATCTTTACAAGTTTCACTATAAAGGGAAATAATCCGAAGAGTATAGTGAAAAATATTAAAACAATTGATTGTTCGAATAATTTAGTGATCATGCCCAATATGGGTGTAGGTTTTTCGCTGAAACTTCGTGCTTTCAAACCCAAAACACAATCGGTGACTACTTCGGAAGTAAAACGTAAACTTAGCTGAAATTAAATAAATTTGTTTTGTTTCAATATTTTTTTGTTTAAGTTCAACTTCAACTTTTATTTACGTCTTTGGCTTCAACACCTTCCTTGGAGCCAATTTTTATTTGTTGGCTGATATATTCTGTCATACGTTGACAAACACTATTTGTAACGGGAAATACTGTTTTCACCTAAAAGTACATTAAAATTTTAAGCATTAGGACGGGATTTTACTACAAAATTATAACATTTAAGTATAGTCTTACTCTACTTATAGTTAGTCCTGGTGTTACTTCAGCTCTTATTTCTTTCCATTTTTCTCCAGTCAAGGTGAATGGATTGTGGGCTAAAATAAAATCCGACTTTTCTTCAATCTGAAAATTAAAAATTAATAAGCGTTTAACTAAAAATTTTTGCAACTCTTAAGCGGAATATGAGTTCTTCTAGCCCAAAACACTTTTGTGTATTTTTACAGATTTTGTTTAAGGAAGGTAAGTGGTCGCAAAAATCGATTTTTCCGTAGGACAAAATGTAGAATTTCTGCAACGGTACCGGAAAAATAGCACTTTATTAACAAAAATGTCGGCATCGGACTGTTTTGCCATAGAAATCTCAGTCCTTTTTAATGTAAGAATTTGGAATTGATGATCAAGTACTGATAAAAAAAATCACACTAACGATATTTGGATAAAATGTCTTGTAGTCCTAATGGTAATCATAGTAAGTTGATTTTTGCGGGGAATATTTTCACTCGAAATTTAAAGGCCTTAAATAATTATTTAAATTGAGAAAGTAAACAATTATTTTATTTTATAAGAAAGCCACGGACCAGTGTTGCCAGGTTTATTAGGCACAAAATCGTCGAAAATTTTGGAAAATATTAGCTGTGTTTGTGTGGCATGCCTATCAATGCTATCTCGAACAATTTTGACAGTAGAAAGCCGGAACAAGTAAAAAAACTGTCAAAATCGTTCTAGATAACACTGACATGCAGTCACACAAACACAGCTATAGTCAAAATCGTCATAGCGTTTTAAAAAATCGTCAAAAACTAGTTTAAAATCGTCAAAATAAAATCTATTTGTGTTATAAGAACCCTAAAAACTTAATAAGCATTTTAAAAAGTATCCTTTTTATTTATTTAGTGTTTGTTAGATTTAACATATTTAATATAATGTTTATAAACATAATCGAAATTTGGCATATCCTAAAATATTTGCTTTAAAAAAAGAAATACCAACAAAATTTTCAGATTTTAAAATGTTTAATATTTATGTATTTCACAGGCATTCTTCCCCACGAAAAAAATTGAGATTCGTTACAGTTTTAGGACAGAAGTTTTAAACAAAAATTATCATATTTTTTATTATTTTCCCTATAAGTTTTGTACATTTAAAAAAAATATCTTAAAGAAAAATTGACAGTTTCGCAATAAAAAAAAGTATGATGTACTTGAACGGATTTTTACATTTTTTCTAGATATAATTTTAATCAGAATTTCAATATGAACACTTTCAATCTCAAATCGTAAAATATTTGTCAAAAATCGTATAGATTTTCTAAATAAACATCAACTGATTCTGCAGCGGTTTTTTAGTTTATTCCCACATTATTTTGTTTGCAATTCTGCATAATTTTAAAAACTAAAAACTTCAAATTTAGAATTATAGTTTGGAAAAGTATCATATTGTTACACATTTCTTGCTGTATTTCGTATTAAATAAAGATCTTCATTTTGAAGGAAAAAATCGTCAAATCGACATTTAGCTATTTTTGATAGTAAAAATCGTCAAAATGACGATAAATCGTCAAACCTGGCAACACTGCCACGGACACAATTCATATTTCTTTTATATGGAGTATAACAGTTTTTTCACGCGATACTGAAACTACTATACTCAAACACTAACTCTATGTATTATAGCTAATTCTTTTAGCATTTACACAATCAAATGTTATTAGTAAAAAGAATATTATATACATTTTGTGTTAAAAATTAGTAGAACCACTAAGTTATTAACACAAGTTTAGTACACAGATTATTTGTACGCGCAAAAAATAAAAAGTGTAAATTACCTAAGTTTATTCTATATTATAAAACTTCAAAAGTAATTCGATAAATTGAACAAAAACTGTGGTAACTAGTTGATAAAAAAAACATTATTTTAGTTTTTTGCAGAATCTCGAAGTATTTTATTAAATCGTGCATTTTTTTTACATTCAAAACGCGTAATGATCACAAATATCACCCAAAAAGTCAAAGACTTTTGGATTTTGCTCATACGCTTCACCCTAACTAAGCTCCTTCAAGAGAATTTAAGCCAATATTTAGAACTTAAGCTTGTCTAGGTGACAGCTGCATCTACATATGTAGTATGATAATCCGAGGAAGCAGTAAAAAGTAGCGAATATATTTTTAATATGATCCACTGTGTATTTCGCTGATTTTTGATACTGATCTAACCAACTCGTTAATGTTTGCTATTATGTACTTACATTTATAACATACAATGAGTCTCGTAAAAGAGAGAAAAATTGTAACGATTTTTTTTTAAATTATTATTATTTCTGTAAGTTAGAAAATACTTCTCAAATCGCGTTTTTTTAAGGGCCCACTAAAATTTTTTTCTATGAAAGTACATGTCAAAAATTGCCAGTGGCACACAAATAATCAAGCTCTGGCATACCATTGGGTAACCATAGTGTTAAAAATAAATGACTGGCAGCACACTTATTTGGGATGCTTTGCCAGCGTTTGCAAAAAACATTTTGCCAGAATTTGTTTTACAAAAACTTCAGTTCTGTAAAGAAAAAAAAAAAAAACACTCCTAAAAAATTGGCTTAGAGTGTTATACCAACGTTTACAAAAAGTGTTTCTCCAGTACTATTCAATCAGAAATTGCAAACGGTACATAATCAATGCACTGGTAGAGCAATGATTTTATAATAATGATGACGCTACACAGGAAAATTTTTTAAAATCGGTAGCCAAGTACACCTATTCTACATCTGGTTCCACTGCAACCGATCCTATATGGTAGGTATGACTGACGTAGAATCAGTTTTAGAATTAGTTCCAGAACTGATTCTAGGGCAACCGCTTCCACTTTGGAGCTATAGAAGTGGTTGCTTTTGGGACAATTTCAAACAAAAACAATCGGAGTTAGAATCGACAGTAGAAGGGGTTGTAGGGTATCTATTCTACAACCGATTCTTTGGAACAGAAAATTTTCCTGGGTAAGTTACCATGTTTTTTTTTGGAAAACGAGCGGAATAATTCCGCCTGAGGAATGTGTGTATTTTGTTATTGTAACAAAAACAAAATACACACAATTCTTCTGGGGAAATAATTCCGTTCGATTTATAAAAACAGTGGTGTAGTCTCAAGAATCCGAGTTCAAACCCAGTTACATAAAAACCATTTTTTTATTTATTTCACTTAAAAAAATTTGTTTCATAAAATAATTTTCTTTTCCTTTTTGTTTTTTGTTTTAACGACTTTCACTATTAAAATGCAAGCTGTTAAACATTCAATAAATGAGCTACTCAAGAAAAATAACCAAATTTAATTTTTCTATTTGACACTTCGCGATATAAATGAAATTTTAATAGTGGTGCTTATATTTATTTCCTTGAACATATTGTTACTTACCATACGTGAGAGTTCATTATCGTGGAAATATTTAAAATCTATACCTAAAATGCGTCGCACTAATTCAGCATTTGTTATTAATAGTTGTGGAGTGCGACAGCTAAATATTCCCACGAAATTATCCGTATGTTTGTATTTTCTAATTTGAAGAAACAAAAACAATTTTTTTAAATAATAATGATCGAATTTATTAAATAACTAATACATACTCATAAATATCCTGTAGATCATATGTCATATGACGTTTTTGTGTTGCCACACTCGGATAGTTGCCCACAAATGGTATTGCCTTAGGACTTTTAACACCGAAATTTTTCCAATAATCAAAATTCCATATTAGAAATATATAAATTATAGCCACAACTGCTATTATAGCAAATAATATTGTTAAAAACATATTCATTGTTTGATGTCACTAAATTATTTGTTTAAAAACTCAAAAAATCAATTTTTTATATCAAGAGTTAGATCGTGAATGATGAAATTTTACAAATTAATTCTACATCTAATTGAAAAAAGCTTTTTTGTTTAAAGAATTTTGAAATAGTTTGGGAGACCCAGAGAATTTGTGTGGTAGTACCTACTACTATTTGTAAATAGATTACAATAATTGATTTTAATCATTTTAGGTATATAAATTAATATACATACAAACAAATATGCACAATACCAACCCAATAAGCATTTGGAAGATATATTACCTAGAAGATATTACGGTAATATCAACAATTTATCCCTTAGAAGACAATCAAAGTAGTATTTTGAACTTATCTTCTATTTATCAGCCGGAAGGTATACAGGCGATATTGAAAAAAAGTCAAAGAAATCTATTTTTGTTTCATTAAAAAAAAAAATACGCACGTCACTAGAAAATTATTAAAAAAATGGTAAAACATCAAAAATCAGCTAACTTGTGACTACTTCTGCAAATAGCAGGGTAAGCTTAAATTTTATTTTATTTAATATATTGCAAAAAAATAAATAAATTTCGGCGTTGTCTTTTCAGAACATAACTTATTTTAAGGGAAGCAAAATATGTAAATGCAAACCCACGGATGACTGGCAGATGGGGACTTTTATTTTAAATCGAAGTGCAATAATTTTAAAAGGATTTTCTGTATTTTACATGTTGTTTTATTTGTGTAATAAAAAGTGAGAAAAATATATACAAATTTACTTTTATCTTCTGGGTGGTTATCTGGGGATATCGTCTTTTTATCTTCCAGATGATACGTCGACGATATTTGCTTTACTATTTTTTATCTTCCAGAAGATAATCTAGCAATATCGCCTATTTATCTTCCAGAAGAATCGCTTTCATATTGCTTGAAAAGTATTGTATTCTGGACACGTTTTCTACCAAATGAGGTATCTTCCGCAACACGAAGATGATTGTTGCCGCAATAAAATTTTTCTTCCACGCAATACGATTGGGGAATCGTATTCGTATTGCCATGTTTACTGGGAAACGGTATCGTCTAAGTATACACTTCACTCACTCGCAACCTTCTCTATTTTTATTTGTTCGTGAAGTCGGACAAAGCAAATGAAAACATGTTGTTAAAATTTAAGACTTTTAATTCATTTTTTTACATTTTTTTATAACATTTGAACACAGTTTTTAAATATTCAGTATTTTAAGGAACAAATCATTAAAAAAAATAGAAAAATATTAAATTTTAATAGAAAATAACACAATAAAAGCAAAATAAAAGTTTGTGTTAATAGCAACAATTTTTAATTTACATGTTGCAATAAAATTTTTATATGTAAAAAAATATTTTCATTTGCTTTACCGAGCCACTCACACAACAACAAAAACCCGTGAGCATATATAAAAATTTTGTGCTCTCTGACAGTATCTACATATGATGGCCGAACATTTTCGTAATTAATTTTTTTATTTTCAGGTAAAGCACCGTAAGTTGTTTTTCACGTCAAAGAATTTCACTTGAACTTAAAAGGCTTCAAAAGTTAATTTAAATTCTAAAAAAGAACAATTTTTTTTATTTTATTAGAAAAACACAATCACAATAAATACAAAATGTCACTTTTTCACAAGAAAAATAATAGTCTTGTATATTATTTTTAGGTGGAAATAAAGTCTATACAATTTTCACGTAAAACTCATTATCATGAAATACAATATATTTTTTTTTTATGTGGAGTAAACGGTTTTTTCACGTGAAATCGAAACAGCTTATTGTACTTAAGTACTTAAGATTAAAATGAAATTTTTTTTCGAATGTCATCATCATTTTTATGCACATTCTATGACTCTTTTACTATTTTCAAGAGAAAAATTTATAACCCCCCAATTGATAATAAAAATGTTATATCCGAGTTCCATTTAATCAAATATAAAATACTTATCACATGCAATAAATTAATCTTAAATAAGAAATTAATGCGATATTTCGAAAATCTCAAACTTCAATCTGTATGCGGAAGGATTAAACTTAATACGGTTCCAAAATATATATTTCCCGCAACTTGTCGTGCCTTTCCGCAACTTTGCAGAAATAGTAAAATTCAAAAATAAAGATATTTATAATTTTCGGCCCACTTTAATAAGCTAAAGTTTTATTTCTTTTCTGCAATACTACATTTATACCTGAGCAAAAACCACCTAGTTTTTGTACAAAACTAGTGTTTGCTTGTTTTTTTTTTTTTTTTGTACACTGAAAATATTATTACAGTAACTGACTGTAGTTTATTTAAACAGTTATCCGTACATTTATTTTTAAATTATTATACAGTTAAAATACAAAGAAATATATTTTTTAACTGGTTTTATCGTTTATTTAAAAATAAATTACATATAAATAAGGACTTTTTGTTACAGTTAATAGTTTCGTTTAAAATGTTTTGTTAAAAAAAGAATTCCTTTTCGATTTATAGGTCAGTTAAGTCAGTTACGGATTTCGTAGTTAATTTTTTTACGGATTTCGTAGTTAATTTATTGAAATTAAAAAAAACCAAATAAATGAAAAATCATTTTTTAATGATTTTTTAGTTTATTTATTAAAATTTAAAAATAATTGAAAAGTTCTTTTGATTTAAATGAAAAGTTAGTAGACCGGTTTTCAAGTGATTTTTCATTTATTTTAAATTACATTTTCAGTTAATTTTAAACTACAAACTATTTTGAGTGTATACGTTTTGACATGTTAAAAACTACAAGAGCCAAAAACTAGGTAGTTTTTGCTCATGCATAAATGAAGTATAAAATGTGTTTCAAATCGATTTGACTTCCTTTTAAAAAATTAAAAGAATTCAAAGTTTAAGCCCCGGTGTATGTATTACGAGAATCGTGTAAACGAATTCTATTTTTTTATTGTCTATTTCTATTGTTTAGAACATTTTCGTAATACATAAATGGGTCCTAACATGCTATCGTTGTAAAATTGCATGATTTTTAAAGATTAGCCCATAGAAAATTAAAATTAAGTTTTTGGTTGATTACGATTCATGTGACTAAACTATTTACGAAATTTTAATATTCTGCGTCCAAAAATAACAATTAAAAACAAAAAAAACTAGATTTGTTCCAAACGAAATATGTCCCCGAACTATGCGCAATATATACATATGAGGCATTCCACACTAAATGTCCAGATAGTAAAACATATGTCGTATCAATGTCAAATGTTCGGTGTAGCAGAAAAAAGAATCCGTACTTGTCTTTTTCCTTTTTTACAAAGTGGGCGAGGCAGGCGTGGTCAAATGTTGAAAAAACCCTAACACAAACGTAAAATTTTGTTTATCGATAGAAAATTGTTTGAGCATTTTGTTTTTATTATTTAAAAAGGAAAAAATTAGGATGTTTCTAGATAAATTGATTTTTTCATAAAAAATCAAACAATCATAATTCAGAACTTGATTCTAAAAAGATATAATAAATTGTTCACTAAAAGTACTCTTAAATTTATTCAACATTTTACCACTCCTACCTAGCCCATTTTCTAAAAAAATAAAATCGGATTATGCATGCTTTTTTGCGTTGATTAGTAATATAAGAAAATGTGACATTGACACGATATACTTTTTACTGTAGCGGAGCAGTTGGTGTGGAGGGCCACATGCCCCGTTCAGATGTATATCTTTCCACACAAAAAATTTCAAAGTGTTACTCTTCGGCTTGGTTTTGAAAAAAATATTCCTAGAATATTGTGTATCGCAAATATTCTGTGCCAAGAATGATAAATAGGGTTTTTAAAATAGTTCACTCAGGTAAAAGTTAGTAAAAAATTTGTAAACAGTTTCCAATCGCATTATACGACTTTTATACTGATTTTTAGTACAATTTTTATTTTTGGTAATCATTTTTGCTATTCTCTAATTACAAATTACGGATTTTTTTTTCTAATTTTCGCTGCCTATTTCAGCAAAACATTTTACTAATTTTTCAAAACCGAGTGCTAAATTTAGCAGAAAAATATACCAATTCAAAAAATTTTATATATAAGAATTCCTTGATTTTTAACAATTCTTGTTTAGTTTATATTTGTTACTATTGATATATTCTTAGTTTGGAAATAACACCCAGAAAATTTTATTGTATCTCCAATGCATATAAAGGTAATAACTGGAGAACCGTTTGCAATTTTGACTCGAAATTTCAAGTACGATGAAGTAATTATACGCTTGTTACAATCGAAAGAAAAAAAATTTTTTCGTTATTAATTTCTTTTTTAGATTTTACAGTTTGTTTATTTTTTAGTACACTTTTTTGCTAATTTCAACAGATTGGTTTTAAATTACAGTTTACAACAATTTACTTAAATTTAGTAGCTGCAACTAATTATTTATACTAATTTCATTGTACTAAAATTATGATATTTAGCATGGATGGTAACTATCACTCTTTAAAATCCAACTTTAATGCATTAAACACATAGACGACTGCAGCTACACGACTACAGCCTGTCAAAAATAAAATACACACGTTTATATGAAAACGATTATTTTGACACCAACACAGCTACACGGCTACACGACTACTTTTGCCGCTGTAGTCAACTTAGGATAATTTATATTTTTGTTGGCTACAAAACAAAAATAGTGTTGACAATATAACAAAATATGTAAAACAGGACAATTTTTCCCGCTAGAGGCGAAATAAAATCGCTAGTTCTGACCAGAAAATCACCGTTATGGGAACACTGAAGAAACAGCTGTTTATATTTTACAATTGTTTGAAGATTTCATTAATTTATATTTGGAAATAATTTTATTGTGACGTTTTGTAAAAAAAATGGATCTTACAAAATTAACAAAATATTCCTCAGCCATTGTTTTAAAAGTACAAACCAAAAAAGATTAATATTTATCAAAACGTCAAATTTTTAGGATCAGCAGTTTACTATGTCGTTTTCAAAAAAATTAAGTAGCTGACTACACGGCTACAATTGTAGTCGTGTAGCCGCAGTCGTCTATGTGTTTAATGCATAAATGCCGAAGCTATAACGAAAAATTAAAAAAGGCGAGCACTACGTTCGGGAAGTTTTTTTTTTGAAATTGCCATGCAAAAATACTTCATATTGGAGGGTGTACGGCAAACATTTTTTTGAGGTACGGTATAATGTGCATTATTGGCCCATATGTTGATTTTACTTATCAAATCACAATAAAAATAATGTAGGTTTGAGGTTAAGAAGAAGAATAAACATTTTTTCAAAGTTATAAACACATTATTAATATGCAAATCAGACTAGATCTAGTTTCTGCCTTTTTCTTTTGGACAGGCGTCATCAGTGATTTTCCATTTAATTGTATTATTGTTTATATTTTATTGTCAGATTGTCTCTACACTCAGAAAAGTTCTGCAGTTACTACATGACAGTTATTTGTGTAGTAATGCGGTTGTAGTTATTTTAACTACAATTGTAGTTAATTTACTTAGAGCAAAATATTTCAATGTTTTTGACAGTTATTTTTTCAAACTAACTACAAAAACTACCACATTGTAGTAACATTTATTTTATGCAGTTATTTTGAATTTTTTTTACAAATACTTATATTTTCAAGTGTGTGTGCACACACACGAAGCAATCAGGAGCATGTGTATGACGCGCTTGTTTCGAAATTTCTAGTGAAAGAATATGAGTAGAACATGTTTTCTCTTGTCATAAAACAACGCCAAAGAGTGAGGACGCGTAATACGGAAAAGTTTATATATTTTTTATTAAGTTATTAAAATAATAAGGTAAGTTTTATAATATAAATTTATTTACGGGATTATTAAAAATTATTGTATTTATTTTCTTTCAGTTCTTTTATATTCTCATCTCCTTCTACCTGGAGAAAAAAAGGAAGCAAAACAACGCCATATTTCATCCCTCACAGACGGACATCTACAACAATATCTTACTAGTGAAAAATAAAAGTGACAGTGTAAATTTTGATTTCTCAATTTTAAATAGAATAAAATAAGTTAGGAGTGTTTACATAAATTTGTTTTTTAATAAATTAATAATTTTTAAAATAATTTTTATTTATTTGCAGTTGTTTGTACAGTTTTACAATAATTTGCATGAACGTTGTTTCAATTGCATTTGTAGTTGTTTTTACTACATTTGTCAGTTGATTTTTAACAGTTAAAAATAACTTCATATTGCAGTTAATTTAACTGCAAATGTAGTCTACACCTTTTTAAGTGCAAATGCAGTTATTTTAACTGTCATTTGCAGTTGATTTTACCTACATAATTCCCTGAGTGTATATGATAATTTTTTCAACAACCTGTCGGCTGTAGGAATCGAACCCATGCATTCCCACATTACAAACGTAACTATACTAGAGTTCGACAGCTTAGCCATCTAACCCACGTAAGGCCTTGCTCATAGTGTGGCTAATTCATAGTTTTTCTTTCCTATTCAGCTTTCTGTTATTGTTTTTTGCTCTCAGAAGTGATCAAACAGACATACAAACATTCTACTTTAAATTTTCTTTGTTTATTTTCTTATCTCCTCTTTGTCTTCTTGATATGATGTGGATATATCCTGATATATCCATATCATTTATGAAATTTCTGCATACAAAAACTACCAGATTTTAGTTTACGAAGATGAAATGCCTTACCTCTTAAGTTTTTGTAATTGTAGTATTTTACAATTTTAAAAATTATTCTTGGGCTCCATATTTATTTGTTGTTTAGTTTTGGATAAAATAATGAAAAGTGATTGATTGACGTTTAAAATTTCAAAATTATTTTTCGAAGAGTCAGCGATTTACAATAGTAGAAATTACATTGCCAATAGGCAAAATTGTATAGTAAAATAACCCATCGGCATAGGTAATAAAACCATTTTCCTTAATTTCATACGAAAATAGGCGACCTCTGCCATCCAAGGCAATATAACCTGCAATATTTTTTTGTTTGTATGGGTCATTTTATAGTTTTAGACCTCAAAATTTAAGCTTATTTATTATTTGGGGCTATAAACAAGGAATCCGGAACTTCATATTGTAAATTGAGCCATTGTACAGTAAAATTCGTTTAATACGACCTCCGATAAGACGAATTCTTGGTTAATACGAACAATGTCATGGTTCCAATATTTTGGCCACAGTTTTCATATAAAAACATTTGGCTTAAGACGAACCCTCAGATAGAACGATCTGTTTCTAATAGTCACACAAACATAATTTCAGTAAGTTTCCAATTTTTATACGATTTTTTTTTAATTTTTTAATTTTTCTTAATTTTTTTTTTTTTAGCAAATTTGAAATAGAGCACACAAATATTTTTCTTAAAACATATCGAAAACCAATTATTTAAGAAAATCCATGGAAAGGATTTAATAATTTTTTCGTTTTATTTTTAAGCATTTGAAATTTTTGTGAATAATAAAAAATAAGTAGCGCGCCATTAAAAAGTGTAACTAACATTTTTCTAAATAATTTTTTCCAACTTTAATTAAAATAATTTTTCTTGATCAAAATATCTTTGAGAAATATGTGAGATTTTCACATGCATCGGTTTGTCAAATTCGAGTGTTTTATTATTTTATTAGTTTACAATGGAGAATTAAAGACAAGTGCACAAAAAATTAATTGAAACTATTCAAAATAACCAATTGTGAACTCATAGAAAATTGCAACAGAAGTATGCTTGACCAGGCAATGTAATTCCAAAGTGGTCAAAAAGTTTAACAAGGATGTAAAAATTAAAAAAAAAAAGCGTGGAACGGGTAAAGCAAAAGGACGCAGGAACGAAACCAAATACAATGGCATGCGTCGCGCAAGTTCGGAAACTTTTGTGCACAGAGTTACACCTAACATTGTGCTTAAAACATTTAAAGTTCAGAAAGTTCCGAACAGAAATGCTAAGAAGACCGGTATGCCAAACAACGAGCAAAACTTATCAAAAACTGCTGAAAACCGAAAAAATTTCCTAAAAATTTCCCAGACATTTGTAACTGCGGAAAAAGGATTCAATCATTTCCTACATTGGGCTCAATAAACGCAGATATTTATATTTTAGATTGTCTCCAGAAGAGATTACTTCCATTTCAGATACAACACAACATGTGTACATTTTTCTGGCCAGATTTGGCACCATGTCAGTGCAATAAAAGTACACTATAATGGTAAAATCAAAATACAGTAGTCGCTCGGTTATATGAACTAATTCAAACAGAGCCTGTTCACTAAATGGAGAAGTTCACATAATCGAGAGAATATAAAATAAGTAATTCAAATGATTTTTATTACATTAAGTTTTTATTTTTAATAAGTTTTTAAATAATTAATGTACATGAAAGTAGTCGGTTATATTTTTTTGTACTTTTTTTGCTTCAAGGGATTTCTGTAGTGCCTTGTCCCTGCATTTTCGCAATGCCAAAATATCATTAATATCAGATATATTATTTTCACTCCAAGCAATAACTTTTTTGAATGCTTCGATTGCCTCCGTTGTGCTTATTTCAGCTGTTTTTACGATGCACTGCTCTTGATCATCATCTTCAAATTCGCTATATATATCTTCGCTACCAATGTCTTGATTCCACGTCTGAATCTCTTCCCGTGAAAGCTGTTCACATAATAGAGATAGGCTGTGTTCAATCTTTAGAACATCCTGTGTTTAAATTTTGTTGTTCACTATTCTGGAAGTTTACATAACTGGATATTCATATAACCGAGCGGCTACTGTAATGATTTTTTTTTTGTACGAAAAGAGGGCAATTCACCAAACTGCCCAGAACTCCGGCCAATTGAAAGATACTGGGATCTATTCAAGAGAAAAATAATGAAGTCCACATCAGTGCATAAAACCATTACTAATTTTCATGGTTGGGAAACACTAACCGTAAAATACCAATAACCATTTTAAAATACTACCATTAACCTTAAAATCCAACTAACGAATAAACTTAAAATACTGTTAACCTTGAAATAACCAAACGAAATAGCTTTAAATACCGTTAACGCTAAAATAACTTAACGAAGTAACTTCAAATACCGACAACCTTAAAATACTCTTATGGAAAACTTTTAAAATAACGTTAATCACTATCACTAATTTTATATATCGGTTAACCAAAAAGTCACCGAATACACTATAAAATTGCTTATGGGAGGATATTAAATAAAATGAAAAAATTTATATCATGGAAAATTACACAGAATATAAATCAATAAAAGTAAATGCGACAACAATTTGCTTTTATTTTAATTTTAACTCATTTCATTCATATTTTATTCAGCTTTTTATGTGTTGTAATGTACCTCGCTTATAACAAACTAATTTGTCAGATCAATTAGAGTTCGTTTTAACTGGGCGTCACTGTATAAATACAGTGGTAACAAAAGTCTATAGGGGTTTTCATATAAACTCGTAAATGCCTTGTAAACTATGTTGTAAACCTTGTAGAAATACAAACCATATTTTTTGTGTATGGAGTTTGTCATTAAACTCATAAACATACACCGTTTACGAGTAGAATACGAGTTTATATGAACCCCTTATGGAATGGAATGAAAATTAAAAAAAATTTTTCAACACAATTACGTTTATACACAGAAAAAATAACTAAACTAAAATATCGAATTAAACATATGATAAAAATAAAAACTATTTTTAATCAAATATTTAATTGAATCAATTAATATTTTAATTGTTTCAATTAATCGTATACAATTTTTAGTAATTAATAGTATCATTTTAGTGATAGGTGCAAAATCAATTAAAATTTTAATTAATATAATCAATTGTGTAATTAAAACTCGTTTTAAGTTTTTTCTGTGTATAATGGTTATGAACGTTGCAAAATAATGAATTACTCCCAGCTCTATATGTAACAGGGAGAAAAAACATGAGATCGAAAATTACATGAGATTCATGTATTCTTGTGCGCAAGTTGCAGTTCGCAAATATTAGGATATTTTGATGAAATTTTATACACCGACTTATGTTGGCCCAAGGACGAAGCCTATTGATTTTAGTTAAAATCGATCCATATTTAGACATAGTAGCTCTTTTTTTAATCATTGGATTTATTTTTGGATTTATTTTATTTTGTTGACAAAATCCATACTTTGTTTTTAATTATCAAAATTTATAATTTTTATCAGAATCTAATACTTAGTCGCCAATATAATGTGCAAGAAAATCATTAAATTTTGTAAAAATGTGAACACAGCAATTGAAATTAGCTAAATCCAAAACGGATTTAAAAAATAAATAAATCCGTTTTGGATTTAGCTTAATATTATTCCAGAAATTGCTTTTTCGCAAAATTTAAATTTTTTCTTTCACATTATATTAGGGAATAAGTGTTAGATTTGGATAAAAATATAAAATTTTGAAATTTAGAAAACAAAATGTAGATTTTTTAACAAAATAAAATAAATCCAAAAATAAATCCAGTGATTAAAAAAAGGCCAATTGTCCATATGGGCTCATGCACAAAGCCTATTGGTTTTATTTACAATCGGTCCATGCTTAGACCCAGTGATGCAATTTGGTACACCGACTTATATCAGCCCAAGGACAATTTTGGTTTAAATCGGTTCATGTTTGGACTTAGTTGGATTTTTTTCACTCTACATGTCGCAAGTGCTAAGATATTTTAAAGAAATTTTGTAAGCTGACTAAGATGTGCCCAAGGACAAAGCCTATTGATTCTAGATAGGATCGATACATATTTGGACTATAATTTCGATTTTCTCTTAAATACATCTAACATTACACTTACAATATATTTTCCATAACGGATTGAAGTTTATTTAAAAAGTAATAGGTAAAGTTTGTTTTCAATTGAAGAATCAATTAAAATACATAGAAAAATATTGGGTCATATGAATAAAACATACACCCAGAAAACAGTCTCAGTTGTGGCCACCGAATTTGTTGCCAATCGAATTCGTGCGGTTACGACAACTATCTTTATATAAAATTATATTTTTCGTCCTGAAAGCCAATATTCGGTTGTCTAATTCAATATTATATTCCACATAAATATTATTATGTTCCACAAAATTTTATTGAAATTAAAAAACTTTTTTTGAATTTTCTGGTATTGAACTCGGCTATTCAGGTTAATAGTTCACACTCTTACCCACTGCACCACAACTACTTTTCATTTTCTTAGCCATATTTCATTGGCGGACTTAGGCCGGTCTGGGGTGGGCAAAGCCACCCCAGAATTTAAAAAAATATCAATTAGTCCTGTGTTTATTGTTGGGAAAATGTCTATTTGTTGGAATCAAAGGGTCAGTTTTATAGTAAGAACTAAGATCGATTTTTGTCTTAAATATTTCTTAAATAAGAAATGTTGTTTGAAAAATTCTTACTTAACACATATATATTTAAGAAACCAACCAATCTTAGTTCTGATTATAAAATAGGCTCTAAGAGCATCTGAAAATGTAAAATGAAAAATCAGTTGACACGAAAATGGAAAAGAATTTTAAATAGGAAACTATCCCATGAATCTTTTTTGGTGGGATAAATATCTTAGATTTAATAGTTTTTTAAAGAAATAATTAGTTAAAATCTAACAAGGAAGTTACTTCAAACTAAACACTACTATTTTGATGAAATTTTAATATGTTATAGAAGCAAAAATTCTAAGATGAACAACTCACGGTTGCCACCTCGGTAATTAAAGTGGTCAAAATATGGAGTTAGAATGGGTTCGTCTGAGGTGGAATACATTCCTTGTACGAGGTTTTCTTAAGAAAAATAGATGCAATTTTCAGAGTTTTCTGTAAAAACGTGGAGATTTTGATAGCTTATCCTATCACCTATCCTATACCAGGATTATTGAATTTTGAAAATTTTATCAGAAGGGAGGGAGTCATTTTCAAAAGTTTTTTCTTTTGTATGAAAAAATTTTTAGCATAATGTCGGAAGTGTTTTTTAAGGCTAAAGTTTCATTTAGCCATACGTAACGTAACGAATCAGCTGATTCAATCTAAAATAATGAGTAAAAAGAAATAGACTGTCAGCTCTTTTAACTCATTAGATTTTCCATAAGGAGACTCGTCACGTTACGTCCACGTATAGCTAATTCTACCTTAAGAGTCTGAGAATGGGCAAATTGACAGCCGAATATAAATGGGTCTGTTGCCCACCCCAGAAAAATGGTCTAGGTACGCCTATGCCATATTTACTATTTATGCATATGAATATTTTATTTTAATTAAAAAAACAAACATCTGAATTTTTGTCTTTCGCGGTATTCGAACCCGGAAATCCAGCCAGGCCAACTCCTCACCTGCTACACCACAACTACTTATTAATTTTGATGTCTAATTTTGAATTTGTATCTTTTATTTGGAAAACAAATACAGTCTAAAATTCGTTTACCAATACCAATTAATAGCTGTGTGTTTTATCATTACAATCCACAATTCGGTTGGTTCTACAGAAGCTCGACTTTAAGGTTATATTTGATTACGATACTCGTATTTGCAGTTACCACTTTCGAATATTGAAATTTTTTAAATAAAGATTATAGATAACACCAAATTTCTTGTATATTCACTAAATAAATGACTGCTTCTACTGCATAAATTTACTAAACTGATACTAATTTTAGAATTGATTGGAGATCCCAATAATTTGTTAAAAGGATTGTTTTTTAGTTCATTTTCTCTATTTTTAATACCTAGGTTAATATTTTTGGTGTAGTACTCAATTATAGGTACACTCTTATAAATTTTTGTTTAAATTTACCCTATTTATAGTAGGTAACTTTTTACCTACTATAATATCAGTAAAATTACTCTATGTGCGTAAATTTAAAATCATACACACATGTGTGTAAATTTATATTAAATTTGTCTATATAATAGCCGTTTTTTCTAATCACTTGGATTTAATAAATCCAAAAAGTATTTCTAAAAGTGCTCAACAGATGGCGTTAGATTCTTCCTATTTTAAAAAAATTTTCTGTCCGACACTTCTTTCACCCTAATTTTTATTACCGAATTCGATGATGAAGGATTCTATTTTAACTTTTAATTTATAATTATATTTTACATAAAACAGCGATAAACAGTCTGCCTTTTCAGTTTTATCACTTCAATTTATATTTTTACACAATTGAAAAATTCCATTGCAATATTTAATATTCACTAATTGGATTTAATTAAATTACTTACTGTAGAGTGAAAAATTGCCATTTCTATTTGAGCTATTTCTGCATGTCCAAGATGAAAAATATGTATTTGGTGAGGTGTAGTTTTTTTTTTCTAAACATATTTCATAAAAAAAAATTTAAGAAAAACCTTTTATTTGTTAGTTTTTCAATTTTTTTGTTTCTCTTTTAATTTTAATTCGTATTTTTTTCTGACATTAAATTAATAGGCTGTTTCATATATTTGTGCTTTTATTGTGGATTTATTAAATCCAGCTTTTTTTTTGGATTTAATAAATCCATTTTTTGTATGAAAAATTCTAAATCCAGGTGATTAAAAAACACGCTAAATGTTCAGTTATTTTACTTAATTTTCAATCAAAAAATATTAACTGGTCATAACATGACCACCTAAAAATTTGTTTTCAAATTAATAAAATAGGATTTTTATTTGAAAGAAATTTGTCGTTATAAATATATGTAAGTTAGTAAAAATACTTATAATTATTAAGGGTAATTCAACTGATTAGCATGAAACGTGGCATAAATATTCTCCTAATTTTGAAAAAAATTATATTTTTTAATTTACTAAAATTCGTTGTGGTTCACGTTCTTTGGTGTTCAAATTGAAGTTGTATTAATATAGATTTTAGAAATACATACCGACTCAGGAATACAAATTACACTGTGCTAGTTGAAAAATCCAATAAGTGGGGCACCCAGTAGTGCTATCCATTTTTCTAGGTTAGCTCTTAAAAGAAAGATATTTGTATTTCAAAATTATGGTTCCAAGGACCCACTTTATTTGTTATTCCCCCAGAAGCGTTGGGTCAAAAATGATCGAAATCGGTGGGGCGTTTCAAAAGTTGTCAGTGAAAATGTGAGGACAGTTCGAAATTTTCTATACAAAATATAACGTTTTATTTCTTTGTTAAATGGCTTTAAAATGTACTAAAATTTATATTGAAATGAAAAAGTTGTATTTAGATATTAAGGTGTCCTAACATTTTCCACCACAACTTTTGAACCGCTAGACTGATTTTGATTATTTTTATTATGAAGCTACTTGGGAAAGCAACTAACAACCTAGCTGAAAATTTATCTTTTTTTAAGAGTTAACCTAGAAAAATGGCTAGCACCACTGGATTCAGCGTAGCCGAATTAGGTTTACGCAATGGGTGCCCGCTTGTCGGAAAAAAATGTCTCCGATTCGAGCGCAGTATTTTTATCAAATATTATTGGTATTTACTAAATCAGCATTAACTAATACCATCTCCACGTAATAACGTAGGATATAGAAAACTAACTAAACAATTGGGCAAATTGGAATCTGTAAGATTATGTTAACTAATATGTGTAAAAAGAAATGAGAACATGCTGAGATATTCAGGAACTAATCCGAGCATTTTAATTTCGCTTTTGAAACACGTGACCTGAACAGTGATTATTTCTTACTCTTTTCCTAAAAAATAACCAACTTCGAACATCGATAAAACGGGAACCGCAACAAAATTTTGGGAATTAAAAAATTTCAAAAAAAATCAGGAAATTCAAACCAAATTTTACACAAATCAAAAATGGTCGGTCAGATTAATATAGATATTAAATTTGGAAGCCACTGCATTGATCCTGGAAAATCTTGGTAGTCTTCCGGTACCATTAGAGGCCCTCACACCACTACCTTCTGCACTGGCTTTGCATTTATACAGTTTCTAGATCCAGCAACCATTAGGCATCAATATAAATAAATCCTGCAGATTTTAAAAAATTAGATTTAGAGATTAGAATTGAGAAACATTTTAAAACAAGCTTGAATGAAGGTTTTCTTGTTCTAATTTGTGTACTTTTTACAAACATACCTTTAATATTTTGTTATGGCACGGCAAGCGTTGTTTAGCTATTTAAAACTAATTTTGCAGCGATATGATTGAATTTTTCCTATTTTTAATGTCACAAAATATATTAAATGTAATTTTTATTTTGTTACAAATTTTCAAATGACAAATCTATTATCACTTCTAAATGTTAGCATATTTACACACATTAAACTTTTTGAGCATAAAATTCTAATTGTAGACACAAAGTGTGTAATTATAAATGAAATATGGTTATTAATACCAAGTATTGTGTAAATTTGCTGACATAGGTGTGCATGTAAGATTTTTACACATTTGGTGTCTATATTTAGACATTTTGCGTTACTTTACATGAAAATGTACATACTTTATAATAGTGAATTTACAAGCATTTTTTAGAGTGTAACTTCAAATAAAATAACGTCTTGGCAAATTCATTTTAATGGTTTTGATCGAATTCCAACCAATCCTTTTCCTGGGTGTAGCAATTACTGCGAAGTAATTACTTTGGGCTTAGGAATGACTTTTAACACCAAATTTATCCATAGACTTGTAGAATAGCATAAAATATAAACGAAAATAAAAAATAATAATTTTAGTCTAGTCGCAAGCAGACTAGAATTGTGAAGTAATTGCTTAAAAAACCCAGTATTTGGCCCTAATAGTAATATCTAGGTTTTATTCATACTTTTTGTATCAGTCTGTGTGAGTTGATATTTTCAGTCAATTTGTTGTTGTTTTTTTTTTCTTTGATATTTTAAATGTTTAATAACGCTCCTAGACGAGAACAAGAAATTCTCATTGAGTTTGTAATTTAACTTAACAAATATTTCCAGAAATTCTAAAAACGTCGTCCCCTGACGATTTCCTTAGGCAAGAATGAAATCCGGATAGGGACATGCCTACAACGAATTATTTTGCACAATTTGTTAAATACGTTTGGGATTTTAGCACATTAAATTCCTTTAATGTTCTATTTTTAGTTTTCTATTTAAAAAAAAATAATTTAAATAATTTCGTTGTTTTCTATTTTAAAACAAAAAATTCAAATAATTTCGTTTTTTTATAGTAAAGTGTTGTTTTTTCAAACGCGTCTTATAGACCAAATACAATTAATATTGTCATTAATATGTGTTTTTATTAATTCTAATTTAGTAGGTTTGAGGTTAAGAAGAAGAATAAACCTACCTCAAAAGTTATAAACACATTAAATTTGCAAATCAGACTAGATCTAGTTTCTGCCTTTTTGAAATAGTTTGTTTATATACAAAATTATTTCAATTCCAATTACAAGAAATTCTTCACTCATACAGTAAAACTCGTTTAAGAAGAACTCCGGGGGACTAGACAAATTAGTTCGTTATAAGCGAGATTCGTATTAAAGAGAGTAAAACTTATTTTAATTTTTTAAATTATCCACAAGATGTTTAAAATTCCTTAAAATAACTTCAAAAACTATGCAATTCTATCATATGGTTTCCTAAATAATATATTAAGGAAAAAATTTCTGTGTGTTCGGTTTAAAATTTCTCAAAATAAAAAAAAATATAGAAAAAATTTTCAAATTTTGTAAAGTTCGTATTAAAAATGGAAAATTATATGAAACTTTGTTTAAGGGACCATCACAAACAGTTCGAAGTTTCGTCCTAAGCGAGTTCATATTAACAGATGTATTTTTTATTGAAATTGTTGCCGAAATGTCGGGACTTTTAATTTAGTTCGTATTAACCGAGAATTCGTCTTATCCGAGTTCGTATTAAACGAGTTTTACTGTACATACAAGCATAGCATGTAGTGTTTTGAAAATTCAAACAAAAAAAACTTTCAAATATGAAAAAACCAACCACAAAATCGTTTTTTTCTACCGTTTTGTTAGTTAAAAATTGAATTTAACAGATTTTTCGATTGTTTTTTATTTCTTTTATGAATTATTTAAACAATGTTTGAAAGTAAATAGCAAAATGGTTTTAATATAATGAAAAATCAGTAGTCCTTTTTTAATTGTTTTCAATTAATTTAATATGGATTTTAGATTGTTTTTAACGATAATATATTGTGAGTGTATGGAAAATCAAAATTTTTTACGGTTATTCTATTTTTCTTATAATTTTATAGACAAATTTTGCCACAAATCCATTTCAACCCATTAGAATTGCTGATCCAAACATTAGTTGGTTTTGAAGGAGATTGGAGATTGGTGTAGGGTAACATATAGTCGGCATGTCCGATTTTAACTTTTTTACTCGTTTTTTTATTAAATATTTACGTACAATATAATTCATAAAATATATTCCACCATCTAAACGTGGCAAAAAATAAGTGGGATCAAATTTATAATCGGTGCGAGTTTTAGGATTATGCTTAACATTAAATTTACTTAAAATGTCCACAACAGCACTTTTGACTTGAGCCAAACCAAAACGAACAGCTAAAAAAAAAGCAAATGAAAATAAAAATTAACAACTTCAATAATATTCTTAGTACCTAATTTCGTAAAACACTTGGGTGAAGTGAAGGGAACTTTCAATGTAAATTGTTTTTGTAACAAAAACAATTTCTATAGAAATAACGCAACACTTCACCGAAGTGTTTTAGAAAATTACCCCCTTAGACTTATGCCCCAGTGCTCAGATACCTGCGGTGTAAGCGAACAAAAACCAGTAGGTATCCAAGGACTCTATTGATTAAAATTACAGGCATTACCTAAACAAACCCTAGGGCTATCACCATAACCCCAAAAGGCGCCCATATCCAAATATTTCCTAACTCCACTCCATTTATTTCAAGAAAACGTTCCGGTTGAAATTCCTCATCATGTGGATAATGTGGAATAAGAACAGTTATACTTGTAGAAACTTTATAAATTTTACCATTTTTATTGGTTAATTCTAAGGGTTCAGTACACATTTTTCTTGCCAAAAATGTGACTGGGAAAAAACTTAGAACTTCTATTAAAATAAAAAGAATGATATTTTAAGTTAATTTTAAAATTCTCAATCATATCTACCATGTATGCAAGCATTTAAATAGGGTAGAGCTACTATGTCATCAAACTCCCGACGATTATCTAAAGTTTCTTGTATCTCTTGCCTAAGTTTATGATGAATTTCAGGATGACAGGCCAACTGGAAAAATTCCTTAGGTTAGTATTAATACATTTATTATTGTACTAACTCTAAATTACCATTAATAAAGTATGAGCGATTACTGAGGCAAAAGTCTCAAAACCATCTAATGAGCTGAAATTTCCATATTTGTTAGATTTTTCTTCTCTTGTAATTGTAACAAATAACTCAAAAAGTCTAAGCGTTCTTTCGAAGCATTTTCAGAATTGACGAATTTTCGTAATTGTATGGCCTTTTCAATGAGACCATTAAAATATTATTGAAATTGATTGGTAATAAAACGTCTTTTATAAACTTTCGAAATTTTAAGAAAAATATCAACTAAAGTTGAGTATAAAAAAAATATTCAAACATTTGATTCTGTATAACGAGCAAAGAAGAATTTTTATCATTAAAACTATTACTCTGTAAGCCCATTACAAAATCGGCTATAATATCGGCCGTAGAATAGGAACATAACTGTAAGGCCTATAATTACACTATGCGACAGTAAAAATCGGGATGGGATGAAACCAACGGGAAATGTTATATCGGTCAAAAACAAGTTATACGTGCCCCGGCGTTTCGCTGGGTCACCCCTAGGAATCGAGATATATCTTTTTTTGACATAACTCGAGAACCACTAGTCCGATTTTGCTCAAACAATTTTAAAAAATTAAAAATTACAATTCCTTTAATCTGTTCATATAACTTTTTTCTATATACTCAACAGTTTTATTTATGAGCGTATTCAACATTTTTTCAATGCTCATAAATTACTCCAAAATTTGTCACAAATGACTCATAATGAGTCATACAAGTGCGCTCAAAAGAGGCTTCATCGGTGAAGAAAAACACCCTCATATATCTATGATTTCAGAAGGTCTAAGGGCTCTTTTATGAGTCTTTTCGGACTCCAATTGTACACTGGGTACCTTAAAAATTTAAATAACTAAATAATTATTTAGTTAATCTTTAAATAAACAAAAGTCGCATTTAATTCTATTGAAGAAATTTGTTGAAACAAAATGTGTGTTGTTTTCAGCTGGACTTAGCACGTGGTTTTCGATATTTTGTTTGTTTTTTTGGACTTGACAGAATTGCTTACCACTGCATAACAACAAGAAAAAACAACATAATGGCATTTTTTTTTTGTAAATGATGTGTTTTGAGTTACACTAGCATACTACATCAAAAACTCAATTTGCATAAAAATTGGACTTGACAGTGCCGACTAAGCCAACGATATATAATTTCTAATATAAAATTAATTCTTTCCCACTACGAAAATTCCAGGAAAAACCACCTGAGCTTTTTCACGATCATGAAAATTTGAGGTCTTTAAGACATTTTATTAATATAAGTTTTTAAATTACTATAAAATATTTTCTAATTTATGTCCCTTGCGGGATCCCGGGAATTCAAGATAAATTTCCCGCTTTCCCGGGAAATCAAAAAGTGCGGTATTTTGCATTCCCTAGACACATTATACAAATCCCTTCGATAAATAAATATAAAAAAATGTAATGACATTTACACTTAAGGGGATAAATACTGTAACAAGCCAATTTTAAGGGGCATATTTAAACGGTTGTCAAAAATTCAAATTACAATATTTTTACTATATTATTTTTTGTTTAAAATATATGTTATTGTAGTATTTTCGAAAGATATTAGTTTTAATTTTCTGCAACCAAAATCGCCAGGGTTGCCACTTTATTATTAGCCTTTTTTAAAAAAGGCAAAATCGGCTGCCACTGTACAGCCTTCATTAATTATTGGAAAATAAAAATATAAAGTGATTCTTAATCCCAGATAAATTCGCTAGTCCTTATCGCGGCCCGATTTTTATTTAAAAAATTTTTTTAAACAAAGTTGCCAAACAAACTTGAAAATTCCAAAAAAGGCAAGCAAAAACAATTTTACTTGGGAATATAAAATTTATTTGACTGAAATTCACAAAAAAAGGGCCACGATAAGGACTACAGTTTTTTGTTGACTACGAAAGAAAAGAACCGGATCGAAATCGGTTAACCCATCTTGGCTGTACAGTGGCAGCCGATTTTGAACTCATGGTTGTGAGAAAAACGCGTTTGAAGTCTAAAGTTAATTTTAAGCTAAGAAAACAGCAAAATTTCAAAAAATTGTGAATGAAGAAAAGTTAGATCCCCTAGCTTACTACATGTCCACCAAATTTGGGACGAATCGGTTAATGGGTATATGATATATTAAACAAAAAGTGTTACACACAAATTTACCACATAGAGTATTACTTTGGGACTAAAACATTTTTTACAAAAAAACATGTGAAAATTTAATTTCTTCGAATTTAGTGTTGAAATTTTCGAAAGAATGCTCCATCCAAATAAATTATAAAAAAACATTCGAAAACAAAACTTAAAACTTAGTCAAATTAACATTTTTTCTTTTAATAAAAAACAAAAAATAAAAAAAATTGATTATAAAATAAAAAAAATTGATTATAAAATAAATAAAAATTGATTAAAGTGTTGGTTTTTAATTTTTATTTAAAAAATGAGAATTGTTTTTCGACCTTTTTAATTGATTAATTAGAAATTTATTAATTAAGTTCGAGACCAATTTTCTTATTATGAATTAACATAATAAGTACTTTTTTCAAAAACTGCTATTTTTCTTCATCAGGATACTCTCCTGACAAATACTTCACAGAGTTTTTGCTTTCAAAAACCTCTACACTTTCAGGAATGAAAAGACTATCGTTTCAGGGATTTTCCAGATCCCTTTCATCAGTTTTCTTTAGAAAGTGGTGGCAGTAGTGCAATGCAATTTGAAGCATCAAAATCTCATATTAAATGTAGTCTGCTACATTGACAAAATGGGAATGGAGCAAACAATAAAATATGTTTTCGAAGTCTTCTGCAAAGCATAGCCAACAATAGAAATTGAACTAAAAATTGATTATTTTGCTTTCATTCAATGAAAAACAAATCTTGTTTGTTCGAACTTTATTCACAAATTGGTGGGGGCAGATATTATTCAGCCTCTAGTTCGATGTTTTTATTTTTTAGTTATTTAAACAAAAACCGTGCATATTAGTTTTTCACAATTTTGTTCTTGCAAACGGGATAGACAGCTGTTTCGGAGGACGTTACTCCCCCTCATCAGTATACGCGTAAGATCATAACCATAAAAGATTATGACTAAGGTTAGTTGGATTACTTATGTGCAAAACATCAGAGTTTGTACTGATCCCCACTTTAAATAAATGAGAATTCTGTATTCTCCGAAGTTTAAAAAGTAAACAAAAAAACCAAAATATTATATCAAACTAATATAAAATGTAAGTAGGCCATATAAAATTTTTGAAAAGTCGCGATTTTAACGTATAGGCCGTTATAGATGAATACATTTTTTTTATTGAAATATTTTCCTTTTAATTGCTTCCTTACTAAGGCCTTACATTTATTGAGGTCGATTGTACATTCGGCGACTAAAGTCGCTGAAATGGCAAAAAACCATAAAAGCCTATGTATATAAAACGCTAAGTAGTGGTTTAAATATAGGGTTTTTCTTTTCCCGGACTTTTTCATTTCCCGGGACAGCGGGATTTTTTTCTGAATTTCCCGGGATCCCGGGAATTCCCGCTCGTTAGAAAATAAATAAATCCGACATATCTTGTACTTGAAAAAATTGATTTCTATTAAAACACCGCCCGACAAAGTTCATCTTTTGGTTTTACCCATGATAAAATCTACTTAATATATTCTGAAAGGAGGGCTAAATATAAAATATGCATGATTTACCCTTAACAGTTTAAATTGGGAATTACTATTTGGGTAATATATTTATATGGAAGGCCTTCTTAATTTTAAAATGAAGTATCTTAACTAAATATTAATTCGCGGTTTGAACAGTTAAACGAATTGATGTAGAAAAAGTGAAAGACAGGGGTATTTTCATTTCTTCCCTTCTTGAAGGATATATTGGAATTGTTAATGAGTGCAAACTTGTGTAGTACCAGTTTTATAGTCAGAACTAAGATAGATTTTTGCTTAAGTATTTCTTAAATATGGAATCCAAAAATTTGTATTTCTAAAGATTTTGTTTCTTTCAGATTTTCAGAAGTATTCGTATATAATTATTTTATAAAAAAGTTTAAAAGTGAGTATTCTTCACACAAATTAAAGATTTTTATAAAAATCGACACTAGAATATTATTAATTAATATTTTATTCATATTAACACACTAGATATAGTCAAAAACGTAAATTAATTCCTATGTCTAATTGTTTACTATCAACACGGATTTATGTTGTAGGTTAAAAATAATTAGAAATGCGTTTAAAATTAACGGTTCGTTGTCGTTCATAAATCTGTGCTTTATAAGTTGTCGATCAGAGGTGAATTCCATAGGATGCAGCTTGATAAAAATAACATTATTAGAATTTCGTTGATGTTAGTCTAGTTGAGTTGCTTCAATTTGCTTATTTATTTCAATTCAATATAAATATAAAGTCATAGAATATTGAGGATGGGTTTGTAGCAGGTCCCGAAAATGCGTATTCTATCCTGTTGGCCTTATCGAATTTTTTAAATTTTTATTCTATGTTATTTACTTGTAAAAATTTTATCATCTCTTTTTTAATTTTCAAAGGAAAATGTGATAATATTTGATCTCAAATTGAACGGAAACCATTCATGAAATATTTTTTTAACTGTAATTGGTTTTTATGCCACAACTATTTAAAAATAAATTATTTAATTTGCATAGTTGCAATATTAAATAAATAATTTTTTTTTATTCTATTCAGTTTCTTAAATCTGAAATCGAATTTTTTAATTTCAAATATTTCTTATTTAAATTTATTTCAAATCAATGCTTTAAATTTAAATTTATTTAGCTTCTAAAATTGCAATATATAATAGCTAAAACTTCTGAAAAAGAATCAAAAAAATCCCGGGAAATCCCGCACAAAATTCCCGGGATTGCGGGATTGAAAAAAGTGCGGGATTCCCGGGACATAAACCCTATTTAAATATCAAGATTACCACATCGCATTTATATCGTAAATACATTGTGCTTACAAAAAATTCATATTCATTGAATTTGAAAAATTTTTTATATAAAAAACTGAATCGACAACCACCAAACTTTAAAGACATTTATCGAAAAATCTGTACACTCAAAAAAAAAAGTCAGTAAAGTCAGCAAAAAATGTTGCTGTGTCAGCAAATTTTTAGCCAGGAGCGTGCTTGCAAAAAAGTTGGTAATTTCAGCAAAAGGTTTGCTGAAAATCAGCGAGCTGATTTTTACCAAAAAAATAGTAATCTTCAGCAAAAGTTTTGCTAACACTTAGTCGACTGCAAATGAAAAAAATCCTTGCTAAAATCACTAAACTTTTTGCTGAATATTAGTAGACTGAAAAAAACTCAAAAAACTTGTAGCAAAATTTTACTTCAGTTAATTTATTTGCTGAAAATTTAAATATAGAATATGTGTAGAGTTGTTTTTCTTTTTTTGTTATTTCCGTTTCCAGACAAGCTGCGACATCTACAGCTTGTCTATCTGGTTGTCGTCCACGCTGTGAATGCGGTTATCAGCACAATTTTTGTAGCAAAATAAATTAGTAAAACATTAGTTCAAAATTAGTTTAGTGCTAAAAAAATATAACTAAAATTTTTGCTGAAAACGGAATTTCAGCAAAAAAATTGCTGAAAACTAGTACACTTGATATACAAGACGTTTTACTAATTTTTCTACTAACTTATTTTTTTGAGTGTACCATTAATCGAAAAATAAAGTACGCCATTGTAATCAGCATGTCCGAAATATATAGAAATGATGGTCAGATCTCCATTAATTTTTTGAGTGTCATGCAGTGTTATTATCAGGGCAAGTTTAAAAAGGCACAAAAAAAGTTGAAATTGGCAGGCAAAATGGCACGAAAAAATAGTAAAATTGGCATAAAAAAAACGCAAAAATGGCACGGTTATTCCAAAAATTTTAAAGTATAATAGTTGATTTAAGTGTCTTTCTGAATGTTTTCAACAAAAATACAATAATGATGGAATTTACCGTTGAATTGCTAAAGTGCATTCGCCGTATATTAGTATGATTTAAAAAAAAATCTGGAATTTTATTAAATATGATTCCCTTGTGTCTGTTAAATTTTTCAATAAAAATGTTTTCTTCTTCTTCATATAAATCAACTCTAAAAAATATAGTTTTTTTTAATTTTTTCCAAAAATTGTTTACAAAGATTGAGTTTTTACAGAATTTTATATCATTTTTATAATGAAAAGTCTAAAAAAATAGACAAAATGGCTTTTTTGGCAAGGATTTGTAAAAATGGCATTTTTACAAAATAAGTGAAAAAATGGCAAAAATGGCATTTAATGGCAAATGCCAAAAAAAAAACTTGCCCTGGTTATTATACACATTTATTAATTTTTTAGCTTATAAAAAGCTATCAGTACCTGCCCCATATGACATGCCTTCGCCAACAATCGAGGAATCGTCATTGCCTTTTCTTTAAACATTACATACATGCACTTCTTGCATCTTTGGATGTAGTTTTTATCTTTTTGTTCTGCCGTATTATGCGACATCTCTTCTAAAAAAAAAAAATAATAATGTAATCAAAAAATGTTGTACACAAATTTAACTCACAGAATATTTGAGACTAATACTAAATTTATACTTGAGCAAAAACGACCTGGTTTTAGTTTTTAATTTGTCAAAACGCATACAAAAAAACAAGGAAAAACTAGTTTTGTACAAAAACTAGGTGGTTTTTCCTCAAGTATTTATAAATGTACTATAAAAGATCTATTACAAAAAAACATGTGGAAATTTTATTTCTTCGAAGTTTTTATATATATATATATATTCGGAGAATATAGTGAAGAGTATGCTCTATCCACATAAAATATAAAAAAAAATCTAAAAATAAAATTTCTCTAATCGATACCCTCCATAATTAGAGTGCACGCACTTATACATACATACATACATACATACATACATACATACATACATACATACATACATACATACATACATACATACATACATACCGGTTGTTTTAATATTATCTTATAATTGGCTTTGTTTAGATATTTTTGTCAATACAGTACTTTCCCAAAAAAATGAGAATCACTTTATTAACCCTCTGACAAATATAAATTGTCGGTCAAAACGAATTGCGAACTAATACATTTGCAAGGAAGCTATTCCGATGGGTTTCCTATGATCTTAACTTACAGTCTTGACTACCAATGGATCGTTTCATGTTCGCACAGATCCACGGCTATTCAAGACTATAACTAATGAAATTTGGATATTTGCCAGAGGAGAGGTTAAGGGACACATATTTTTTTAGCGACCCAACCTCATAATTTGAAAAAATTTTTGCTACGTTGGTGTATTAACAGGGATACTTCTCGAGGAATCCATTTTTATAAAACAGCTACAGGGTGATTTATTTTTGTTAAGAATTTAGATAATAATGTACATTCTGATAAAACAAATTGCGTTCCCCGTTTCATTTTATTTCGTTTTCTGTGTTTAATGTTCAAATTCCACTCGTTTCCCGTTCCATTCCGTATCGTTCTCCATGTCTGGTGTTTTAATTTCATTCGTTCTCCGTTACAATTCATTTCGAGCAGAAAATAATTTTCTAGTTTCAGCAGTTTTTTCTGCAAGGAAATTTTTAATTAATTTTTAGTAACTTTTTCTGCTATTTTTACAGGTTTATTTCTATGAGTGCAATGAAATATTCCCAACTTTGATATAAATTATAGGGGTGGAAATGAATTGTGCTACATCAATAATGAACCATTCACATGCTCTTTTTTAAGTCTCATATGAAATGATTTCAATGTCAGTTTTCAAAAAGTCACAGATCATGCAGGTCGTGCAAGTTCCTCACTTAATTTAGTTAAATTTTAAACAATAATGATTTTCATAATTTTATTCGTTGCAATTATTACTCTCATATATAATTTTCTTACTTGGAACTTTGACTATTGGCTAAAGAAGAATGTTAAGGGTCCCAAAGCTAAACCTCTATTGGGAACATTTCCAAATTTACTATTACGTGGACAACATTTTGGTGATGATTTGCATGATATATATGAGTTAAGTTTTAATGATATCGATTAACACTGGGTTTCATACGGAATTAACTATTAGCTAATCCAAAAATTTGTTGTTGTTTAATATATAATTTCTTTTACATTTTCTATTGTTTAGAAATTGGGTTCAATTAGTCCCTCAGTATGAGACCCAACCTAAATGTGAAAAACTAAGTGGGTTATTTTGTAAAACGCAACATCTTGAGTAGCGTTGATTTTTGTATAACTTGTTTTTGTTACAAAAACAATTTTTGTATAAAATAACGTTTTTAAAAATTACCCTGTAAATAAATTATTATTATTAAGGTGCTATAAAACCAGTGAAAATTATGTAGGGGTTTTTTTAATGCGCACGCCACAATTGATGATATTGGATCCACTAATAGTGCATGAAATATTCGTGACGGCTTTCAATCATTTCGAAGATAACGATGTGGGGAAATTGGTGAGTATTTGTTTTAAAAATTTGTAATTAGATTCGTAATTGGGTTTTAAATTAATTTTTTAGATTGATAAAAACAAGGATCCTTTAATAGCCAAAAACCCTTTTATATTAATGGGGGTGGAATGGCACTTACAAAGATCTTTAATTTCACCGGGTTTAACAAGTGCTCGTATAAAACAATCATATCAGATAATGCAAAATGTATGTCAAGAATTGAATAGTTTCATTGTAGCAAAAGGATTAAAAGGAATTAATGGTAAAGACGTAAGTTGTCATATAACATTTCTTACACGGTAGCAATTAGAAACTCTTCTTAATTTTAGCTTGCTTTACGTTTCACTGCCGAAAGTTTAAGTGATTGCGTGTTGGGTATTAAAGCTCGTAGTTTTTCTGAATCTCCTTTACCCATTTCGGAAAATGTTAAAAAATTTGCTGAATGTAATACCGCTTTCATTATATTTACAATAATAGTTGGAATTTTTCCTCAAATTTTAAATTTCTATCAAAAGAAATTCTTTCCCAAGGATTGTGAAAAATTTTTTCTGGATTTAATGAATGAGGCATATAGATTGCGTTATAAGGAAATTAACAATAGAAATGATATTTTAGATCATTTAGTGAATATTAAAGAAATTTATAAACTTCAGGATACTGATATATTTTCCCATACCATGACATTCCTTATCGATGGTTTGGATACTACAGCTACGGTCATATCGCACTGTTTGTTAATGGTAATTAAAAAAATGCAAATTTGTAAGAACCCAGTTAAAAATCGACTTACATGTATCCGTTCATGGACATGTGCTAACTCACATATGCTCACCCAGTCAGAAATCGCCAGTGGTACAAAAAGCAAGCACTGGCATACCACTGGGTAACCATGACTGGCAGAACACTCATTTGGGACGCTTTGCCAGCGTTTGCGAAAAGCGTTTTACCAGTATTTTTTTTACAAAAATGTCGGTGGTTTATAAAAAAAACCACTGGCAAAGAATTGGCTTAGAGTCATATGCCAAGGTTTGCAACCAGTGGTTATCCAGTGCTACCTAGCCAATGCTACCAGGCGTACAAAAATCAATTCACTGGAAAACCAATGATTTTATAAAAATGCTGACGCTTCGTTAAAAAATGTTTGTAGTCGGAAGGTTCCGAGTTCAAATCCGGTTGCAAGCAAAAAAATTTTTTGGGATTTTTTTTAATTTAAAATTTTTTTTGTTTTATAAAATCAATTTTTTTGTTTGTGAGAAAGCTCCTTCAAGACCAATTTTTTTTTGCCCTCCAAACACTGGCATACTAGTTACTAAAAATTGTTTGCCAGTACTAGCATTTTGGCACAGCCAGTAGTTGTCCAGCTATTATCACTCATTTATGTGTTTAGCCATTAAATATTATATGTCTCGTTAGCTCAGTGGGTAGAGCAATCGTCTGCCAATCTAACGGCCTGGGTTCAAATCACGGCAGGGTCAAAAAAATACATATGAACTTTTTTTTAATTTTATTTTGGAAAATATATTTCCAGACCACCTATTTATTGGTTTTGCCAACGTTTAAAAATTTTGTTCCTCCAGTGCTTTTCCGGCGCTTTTTGAACAGCCGGTCCTTTTGTCTAATGATGTTATCATTTTGGGAATGGGAAAGCACTTTTTGCCAATACTTGTACCACCTGTTAAAGTGCTTTGCCACCGCTTTCCCATTTGTTTTTTTCTGACTGGGCGCATATGACGACATACAAGTGCATACATGTCCATATTCACATATGTTCATAAGTGTTTATATATTGTACACTCACAATAACTTTACCGTAAAAATTCAACAGTTGTTTAAAAAGTAAATCAGAATTAAAGTAAAGTAGTTTCAATTGAATAAGTTATTAAATTGCAAAGAAATATATTTTTTAACTTTTTCTATCAGTTATTCAATAAACAAAATACACGAAATACGAACTTTTGGTAGGAGTTAAAATAATCAATAGAAATAAAAGACAAAAAGTGTAACAGTTACTACATGACAGTTGTTTGTGTAGTAATCAGTAGTTGTTATTTTTAACAGTAATTAAAGTTTTTTTTTTTCTATGGAAAAATACAAAACAACTTTTATGACAGTTATTTAAGTTATATAATAATAAACAGTTATCAAAACGATATTTTTACAGTAAACAGTTGTTTTTTGTTAGTTATTTAAAAAATAAAAAATTTCTTTGGATTTCGTTGAATTTTAAAAATTCTTGTTTAGTTTAAATTTGTTATTATTGATATATTCCTAGAAAGTTGTATCTTCAATGCATGAAAGCAATGAAATTTTTACTTCAAATTTTAAATAGGCTGAGGTAATAAAAAAAAGTAATAACACATATTTTGTAATCGAAAGATAAAAACTTGCTTTTTTATTAAAATATTCTTTTATAACACCCCGGTTAAAAATAATCGAATATGCTCGTATATGTTGATGTATGAATAATCATATATGGTTTCATATACGAACATTAACGAAAATTGAGGTAATATGTAGATCAATGATAACGTATGAACATATATGATGAAATTATTGCACTCATACATGACCACATATTCCTAGTTTTCATTCCCATTTGTAAATAAAAACATTTAGGTTGTTCATAAGGGGTGTGCTATCTGTTGTATCGTTGTATCGTCCTAACAAAAAACAGAGTTGTTAAAATTTTTATTTGTGTTTAACAACGATTTTCAATTCAGTTTTCTGTCTGTTAGCACACTCAAACATAGGACACTAAACATACGTAAAAATGTTGTATCGTGCTATTCTCAAATGTTGTATTTTTTCAATTTAATTTTTAGCAACTCTGTTTTTTGTTAGGACGATACAACGATACAACAAATAGCACACCCCTTGTGAAAACCCTTATTATTTGTATTTTTTATAATAAAAAATTTTTTTATTTAATTTTATTTCGAATGCAGTATTGTATTTCGTTACAGATTATTTTATTTTATAAAAACAAAAATTGCATTTTTACATAAACAAATTATTAAAAATGGGGAAAGTGTTAAATTTTAAATATAAAATACAATATTTATTTGAAAAGATTCACCAAACTAATAAGGTCGCGTTTACATCTGTGCCGAAATCCCAAAATTTTGGTATTCACCTTTGTAAAAAAACAAGAAAAGCTTAAAAATGTTCAATTTTGAATAAAACGCATGAAGTTATTTCTAATGAAGATATTTTTTTTTTAAATCTAACATCTCTGAGCTATTCTTTATTGCTTTTTCACAGTGGTGAATATCGAAATATCGGGATTTCGATACAAATGTAAGCGCAAGCTAAAATACACATTTATATAACTTACAAAACCAATTTGCAATTTTTTTTCTATGAATGAGACATATACTAACAGCAGATCAGGGAGAGGAATTTTTGAATCTCGCTTAAGAAGTCATATATTTTTCTCAGTACCGTGAACCACTGTTGGTAAAAGTGGCACAAAAGTGCCATTTGTGGCACTATTGAATGTTCAATGGCACCTTGGCACTCTCCATAGAATTTTGGCACTTTTTACGAAAATTTCTATATAATTTGATAAAAGGTCGATATCGCTGGTTTTTCATTAAAAGCCACGCCTATTAAGAAGGGGTAGCAAAATTAAAAAACAAATGCTACACTAAAAATATCTACAAATTTTTGGACCACCTTCCAGTTCTTCGGGGACAATTTAATCATTATTTTGATATTTAAAAATAAAAGCAACGGGGATAAAATTAGAAAAACCTTAATTGATTCTATTGTATTGTCAAATTTAATTGTAAAATTTTTTGAAAGTCTTGGACCTGCTAACTTATCTTAAAATAACGTAAGTTTAGTGCTTTACTATGGCTAAGAATGGCATTTTTATATGAAAATATTTGTGGTAGGTAATGTTAAACTCGGGTTACTTTTTAGATAAGTTGCCCGCCTTTTTTTTTTGTCTTTTACTTAACCCTTAAATGCATGATCTCTACAATTTTAACCATTTCTTTATATATGATTTCTAAAGGCGTGTACATTTCAAGAAAAATACCAAAAAAATTGCCAAATAGCTAAATTGTGATTATTTTAACGTGTATGAAAAAAAGAAACAAAAAAAAATATATGAAATATTAATTATACATTTATTGTTGCCAAAATTAATTTTATTGCGAGAATACCACTTTAAATATTTAAACAAACATTTTTGAATATTGCACTTTTTGTAAAAAAAACGCGTGTTTTACATTTTTCACAAACATACGAAGCAAAACCAAGATTTTTCCTATAACTGTTTAAAAAATCTGAGTTATAGTTTATAAGAGCACTTTGTGCAGAAGGGGCCCCAATGCCCAAAAATTGAGTTTTATGCATCAAGTGGCGTTTTTTATTAAGAAACTGGTATGTTGCCAAATGGCTACACCATGCATTTAAGGGTTAAAGTAACAAATGTATAAATATTTGAAATAAAAGCTGAACATATTTTTTTTTGAAACATTAAATGTTGCTTAATTTTTTTTTTTTTTGGCACTTTTAAAGCTTTTGTGGCACTTTTTTGGCATCATTGAGGCACCAAACGAAAATTCTCAAATACCATCACTGCCGTGAACTCGTTGTATCATTTTGTTTATAATTATTAAAATAGACACGATATTATTCACACTCTTTGATTCTGATGATCTGTTCAGACAAATGAAGTAATAAATTACGTTAATGAAAAAATTTAAATATTTTTAGTGGGCTACTTACCAAAACTAATCTAATTCATTATATCTATAAGCACTGAGTCGCTTTATATTTCAATGGTAACGGTTTTTCGTCAAAAAATTTTAGAATTCATTAAAAAATATTAAAAAATAAACAATAAATAAATATAAAACTTTTGACATTCTGATTTTGAAGTTTGATTCAAATACGAATTAAAGTAAAAAAGAAATAAAATTTCAAATACATAAAATCAATTTAAAAGAAGATACAAACTCAACTTGTGAGATATTCATGACTGAAAAAATGCATTTAAATAAAATGTTTCATTAGGACAATCCTAAATAAAAATAAATAAACATTAAATTTAAAATGTTTTTCTTTTTATACGAGAATGGATGGCGGAGTGGACTATTCCAGCATTGTTCGTCCATTTAGAAATATCAATAAAAAAGGAAAATATGTATGTGCATGTACTGTATGTGCATGTACTGTTTTTAAGTTAGCCAGTATATTGCTAGTTGAATATGATTCAATATATGGTCGTATATGATTTAAAAAGCAAAACGATAAGACATACATTTACATGAATAATACCATATATTACCATGTATGAGTTCCTTTTCATCATGTATGAACAAATATATGCTTTCAAATATGTCACATTCTTTCATACATGATTCATAAATGTTCATATGAAAACACACATCAAGCCATATATGAAAATACATGACCATATATTATTATTTTTAACCGGGACTAGAAGAATTAACTGTAAAAACTGGAGATTTTACCCATTTTGTCAGTTGTGTTAAAATTTTTGTAGTAAAAATGTATCAGTTAATTTCACGACTTTGTAAATACCTTTTTTGCCTTTTTAGCTGCATATACCTTGGTTTGAACTGTCATTTTCAGTAGATTATACCGAAAAATTTTTTGATTGTACACTCACAAAAGTTTGTCGGTAGAATCTACTGAAAATGACAGTTAAAACAAAGGTATATATAATTAAAAAGGCGACAAAGGTATTTAGCTTTAAAATAACTAAATCTTTTGTTACTTTTAACTGTTGAACAAATGCATTAAAAACAACTACCAATGTCGTAAAATTAACTGAAAAATTTTTACTACAAAAATTTGAAAATAACTGACAAAATCGGTAAAAACAACTGTTTTCTTGCAGTTAATTTTTTTGGTAATCTAAAAGTATATTTTTATAAAAAAAAAACAATTTTTTTCTTTCGATTACGAAAATATGTGTAATTAATTCAGCCTATTTAAAATTTGAAGTAAAAATTCCAAACAGTTCTCCAGTTATTATGCTTTTATGCACTGGAGATACAATACAAGTTTCTGATTATTATTTGCAAACTAGGAATATATCAATAACAACAAATATAAACTAAACAAGAATTTTTAAAATTCAAAGAAATTGTTTATTTTTTAAAAAACTAACAAAAACAACTGTTTACTTCAAAATTACTGTTTTGATAGTTGTTTATTATGATATTAAAAATAACTGAATAATAAAAAAAAAACTACTAATAAGAACTACTGAATACTACATAAACAACTGTCATATAGTAACTGTCAAACTTTTTTGAGTATACACGTCCCTCAAACGAATATATATGAATCATTTATATATGTATGTACATATGAATCATGTATGGATATGGATGCATATGGGCAACCATACGAGCTCAAATATGGGTCCATATATGTCGATTTTGGACAGAGAAGTTATTCTTTTTTTATTTTAAATAATATTATATATGGGTCCATATATGTCGATTTTGGACAGAGAAGTTATTCTTTTTTTTATTTTAAATAATATTATATAGTTGGCTCGAGAACCACAAACTCAGGAAATTTTATACCAAGAACTTTTAGCTGCTTGTGATGAGAATGATTACATCAGTTTTGAAAAATTAAATGAAATGCCCTATTTGGATGCTTGTATACATGGTAAGTATTTAATTTAAATAATTATCACCAGAGCAGCGACTTTCATGCATTCATAAAAATTGAAAATATGTAGCAAAAAAGAAAAATATATGCTAAAATATGCACTTAAATGGAAATATGCACTAAAAACCAAAAAATATGCACTAAAATCTAAAAATAAACACTCAATAGCAGAAAAATGCACTTTAAATTTGTCGATTTTTAGAAATTATATTTAGAACTCGAGAGCGTTTGCTTTAAAATTAAATTCAAATCTTAAGTAGATGAGAGCATGATGTTTTTAGTGCTGTCTTATAGCTCGTTTAGACAGCCAAATTAATCGTCTTGATTAAAGTTAATCCACTTTTTAATCGTCATCGTTATATATCGAGACCCTATATTCAATACTCTATATCTGCAATTTTGGCCAAAATGAGTTTTTGATGGCAAAATCATTGTTGATATTATATCCATCTATGACATCAATTTCGTAGCAAAATAGCCATTCTGTGCCACTTTTGTTATACATCCCAGCAAAACCTTCTATTACCAGGTAAAGGGAAATGTAATAGGAAACCAAAAATTATAACTACTTACACTTTGGTCGCATAACACATTATTTTAACATGGGGGTGTCATTGGGGGTAAATGGTTGCCTAAATAGTACCGGTATATGCTAAAATAAGTGATTACGAAGGAAGTACTGAAATAAGTTGTTACTTGTAATATTAAATTCACTAGTTAGCTAAAATAAGTACATACTTGTATGGAGCGAAATAAGTCGTTACATATTAGTACAAATTGCATTGGTTACAAATAGGGAATGAAATAAGACGTTACCAGTAATGACTTTGTCTAAAAGTCTACCGGTCTGAGAATTGTAATTAGATTATACATTTTTATTAAATCGTACTTTTGCATAATAAGTAGTTATATAATGAAATACTAATAACTTATTATTTTTACCCTTATTAATAAGTTATTATATAACACAATATCAGTAATATATTATTTTGAAGCCTCCAAATAAGTAGTGATATATCTCTATGTCGGTAACTCATTATTTCATACCTCACACATAAGTAGTAATGTATCACAATATTAGTAACGTATTACTTTAGGTTTCTAAGTAAAACCAAGGGTTTGCTCGGAATTTACATTTTCCCATATCTACAAACAAATTTATTTTCAAATACAGATCCCCTAAATTCATAAACGCTTTGTAAAATTATAGGAGATTTATTGAACAAATTTTGTATGAAAACGAGTAAAAAGGTTAAAGTCGGGCATGCCGACTATACAATACCCTACACCAGTCTGGTGTGTTGTTTGGATCCGAAATTCGAATGGGTTAAAATGGGGCTTGTGTCAAAATTTTCTATAATGTGAGTCAGCGCACCAAATTTCATTAAAATATCTTAATATTTGCGACCTGCAGTTTGTAACCAAGCCAATTTTGGGGGGACCCTTATATGGGCACTAGTTCTAAACATGGACCGATGTTCACCAAATCAATAGGCTTCGTCCTTGGGCCAACATAGGTCTATGTACCAAATTTCATCAAAATATCTTAATATTTGCGACCTGCAGCGTATAAATAATATAATTTTGGTGGGACCCTTATATGGGCACTAGGTCTAAACATGGACCGATGTTCACCAAAATCAATAGGCTGCGTTATTGGGCCAACATAGGTCTGTGTACCAAATTTCATCAAAATATCTTAATATTTGCGACCTGCAGCGTATAAACAGTATAATTTTGGTAGGACCCTTATATGGGCACTAGGTCTAAACATGGACCGATGTTCACCAAAATCAATAGGCTGCGTTACTGGGCCAATGTAGGTCTGTGTACCAAATTTCATCAAAATATCTTAATATTTGCGACCTGCAGCGTATAAACAGTATAATTTTGGTAGGACCCTTGTATGGGCACTAGGTCTAAACATGGACCGATGTTCACCAAAATCAATAGGCTGCGTTATTGGCCCAATATAGGTCTGTGTACCAAATTTCATCAAAATAGCTTAATATTTGCGACCTGCAGCGTATAAAAAGTATAATTTTGGTAGGACCCTTATATGGGCACTAGGTCTAAACATGGACCGATGTTTACCAAAATCAATAGGCTGCGTTATTGGCCCAATATAGGTCTGTGTACCAAATTTCATCAAAATATCTTAATATTTACGACCTGCAGCGTATAAACAGTATAATTTTGGTAGGACCCTTATATGGGCACTAGATCTAAACATGGACCGATGTTCACCAAAATCAAACAAACAGGCAGACAGACAGACAGACGGACGGACGGACGGACGGACAGACGGACATCGTTAAATCGAAATAAAAAAAAATTATGAACCGATCGGTATACTATAAGGTGGGTCTACGACCAATATTTTTTGGTGTTACAAACATCAGCACAAACTTATAATACCCTGACCACATAGTGGTGTAGGGTATAAAAATTCTGAACCGATCGGTATAATATAAGGTGGGTCTACGACCAATATTTTTTGGTATTACAAACATCAGCACAAACTTATAATACCCTGACCACATAGTGGTGTAGGGTATAATGACGTTTTTTAAACCTGCTATAACTTTTCAAAACATTTATGAATTGAGGGGTATATCTGCATATAAAATTAAATTATTTCAATTGTATAAGATATATATAAAAGTTTTTTGATAACATCTTTTTTTGCAAAGTTTTTTTGCAACTAACCACCAAACTTTCTTTTAGGAGATGTGCAGTATAGTCCCTACCCAGCAAAATCTTTCATTACCAAATAAGTGGTTATATAATAGAAATTCATAGCTCCGCAGAACTTATTTTTTGGCGTCTTACCTCATTATTTTTGTTTGGCGTGGTCGTTTTTATAAGTAGTCACGCTTACCCGCTCGCTTACGAAAAAATGAGAAGTAAATAGTTATTAGATTCTGAATAATAAGTGGTTACAAGCAGGCTTACAAAAAGTTGAATTATAAGTGGTTATCCGACTGCTTACTTGATTCTTCAAAATAAGGAGTTACACAAATACTATTAGCTTCAGGAAATACATTCAGAGAAATTAAAGTTTTTGCTAGAGTGTTATTTTAGAACGCGTCATAAAAATTTTAACACAAAACATATTTACATGTAATAAATATAAACGTATAAAATTTAACTTTGTTAATTTTAAACTATTGCGAGTAAGTCATTATTTTATATTTAAAAGCAATGACTACAATAGGCCGTTATTAGGAATTCATTATTTTATATTACAAAATAATGCAAAAGGTAATGATATATCATTATTGGTAATGCAGACAGCAATGAGGTGTCATTACCAATATTTTGCTGGGGGCTACTGATTACAAAAATGCATTTCCATGAAAGTCGCTGCCCTGTTTATCACAGATTGCGATATCTTATACAGTAGACGCTCGCAAATTAGAGCTCTCAGTAATTCGAACGTCCAGAAATTAGAATTTAAAATTCTAATTTCTGAGCGTTTTTTTTTTGGTTATTTGAATACACAGGAAATCCCCAATTTATTTTTATTCTGTTTGAATAAAGTAAAACTAAAAAGGGGAATCACCAAATTATATATGTTTTTCCCTATTTGTTTTTTTTTGTGTCACATTTACATATGTACATTTTTGGCGAGTTTATTTGTGAAATTTGATACGCGTGTACATATTATTTGGCAGTCTCTATTAAATAGTGAAAGTGTATCATTTAAAATGTTAAATAAACGTAAAAAAAACACTTTATCATTGGAAACGAAACGAAAAAAAAACGTCCAGAAATTAGAATAATTCAGAAATTAGAATTGCCTCAAAAACAAAGCGGTTCTAATTTGCGAGCGTCTACTGTAACTTAAAAATTCTTCAGATTTCTTTTTCAAGTATTTTTAGTGAGTTAATGAAACTTCTTTCGCGAAGTGAATTAAAAATTTCCTAACATTGGAGAAAAGCTTCATAATTTTTAAATGAATAAAAAGCAATATTTTTTGTTTATTTCGTAAAATTTTAAAAAGTACCAACATGTTTTAAAGTTTTCCTCCCTTTTTAACTCTTTAATTCCAGAGATGGCCCCAAAATGATCCTAGATTTATTTTCTCTATCATATACCGAACTAAAATTTACCTTCGTTGTTTGGCTTAAAATATATTTCTTGTAAAGAATTGTTTTAACAAAAACCCCCAAATTCTGATGTATATTTTTTTAAATAGATTTAGTACAGACTGCCTTATATAATATATCCGATTTAAGAGAGATTACTAAATTTAAAGTTAACTATGCTTTAAAGATCTAAACATTTTGTAATTCAGTTTGAAAACTGTTTACTATAAACAGACCTTTAAAAAATAATTCAAATGTCAGTAATACTCGTAATTCAATTTCCAAAAAAGAATCAATAAAATTTTTTGGTTTTATAAGATTTGCAAATTAGTTTTAGTTTTTAATATATCTGTATTAAATAAACTTAAAGTCAAAATAACGCTACACCCGCAAACAAAAAGTCGGTAGTGAAAGGGTTAAAATAATTTTAGTTCTGACTATAAAACTGGCCCTAACTTTTTATGCAAAAATTCTTAAAATTAACCCCTGAATTCATAAACGCTTTGTAAAGTTATAGCAGGTTTACAAAACGAAATGTTCATAAAAAATTTGTTCAATAAACCTCCTATAATTTTACAAAGCGTTTATGAATTTGGGGGCAAAATTTTAAGAAAAAGTCGAAATGAGTATTTCCGATTTCCGTGAGTGATAAAATTTATTTTATTTTCTCAACTAATGTTTTTCTTATCTTATTTTTACCTTAATTCCGGTCAAATTGTACAGGAAAAACGAGGACTTTTTATTGTATACTAGGTAATAGAAGATAAGGGTAGCCAACCTGTAAATTGCTCTTAAAGATCAATATTGGAGTATTTAATCTTATCTACAGAGTGGATTAAGGAACCTCTGAGAATCGATTTTAAAAGTTTTCAATTACCGAGATTTAATGTAATATCAACATATTTCAGAATCTATACGCATTTACCCACCCGGTCTATGGTCCACAAAATGTTGCACCGAATCCTATGAAGTCAAAAATAAAAATGGCACTAAACTTACCATATCAAAGGGAGAAACTATAATGATTCCAATCTATGCCCTACATCATGATCCACAATATTATCCAGAACCTGAAAAATTCAAACCAGAACGATTTTTAGAAGAAAATGGTGGGGTTAAACGTTATAAAGATTATGGTGTGTTTTTGGGATTTGGAGATGGGCCACGTACTTGTTTGGGTAAAAAAATCCTGAAAATCAACAACTAAATAAATTTTATTAATTTTAACTTTCCAGGTATGCGTTTCGCTTTGATACAATGCAAATCTGCAATTTCCGCCATAATTAAGTCATTTCATGTCAAGATGAATTCAAAAACTAACTGTAATTTTAAATTGGATCCCAAATGTTTTCTCGCCTTACATAACGGTGGTGTTTGGTTAGATTTTGAAAAACGTTTTTAAACAAAAACTTGTCAAAATTGAATATTATTTAAATTTGTATAACATTTTATTGTTACTTTTATTGCACTGTAAAACTTATTATTGTGGTATTTTATTTATTGTTTCATTTTATGCCTTAACATTGACCTTTTTCAAACAAATAAATACCTACCTTTGTAATACAAATCTATTTGATTAAATTTGTTTTTTTCTTCATATATTTATTTAGTAACAACTCATTCATTCAAAAATAGGTCATTATTAAAATTTCAATTCAAAAAATACTAGCATATATTTCCGGTTTGATTGTTTGCCGTCATAATTTCCATTATAACTGTATCTTGTTACATTTGTTTCTTTTATCATAGAGGAAATTATTTTTACACTTAAAGCATAGTAAGTTGTTTCGATTTCACGTGAAAAAAGTGTTGTACTCCATATAAAAAAATGATTTTTTCACCACAATGAGGTGTACATGAAAACTGTGTATATTTTTTTTCACTCAAAATTAATTGTGAAAAAGTGACATTTTGTGTTTATTGTGATTATGTGTTTCTAATAAATCATAGACCAACTCATACAACTCAAAATAGACCTAACTCATAGGCGAACTTTTAAATGCCAGTCTTAATTTTGACGTGTCAAAAAGAACTTCATTTTGATATAAACATCAATTAAAAAAACAAACAAAAGAATTTTAAAAACTCAAATAACAGCAACAACAAGTTATAATACCTTAAAAAAAATTTGCAAAATTCACTATCGCCATTTTGGATTTGTATCGAAAACCGTCCAGCTGAAAGATCCACCTAGACTAAAATATTAAAAGTTCTTGAAAACACTTTGTTTTATCATATTTTCATAGGAAACAAACAAATTTAAATAACGTAAAAAGATTTCGCATTTATTTATAACCCATTTCGAGGTATTCGAATGCAAAGTCGCACAAGCGCATCTTTTCTTATTTGGATATTTCTATTGCACATTTTGTTTTGATAAAAGTTTTTAAACAGAGACGTTATGCATTGACTTTTGCTTTCTAAAATATTTCTAAAGGTACAAAGAGTCATAAAAGAATGCATAAAAAATAATGCGATTGAAAATAACTGTAAGTTTTTGATTTGCATTGTCGCATATTTCGATGTCCCGTGCGACATTGAAAAACAACATTTGTTATCAGTGCGTCGAAAGTACACGCAGAAAGCTCATTAAATATTGATTACAAACAGAGATTTTTTATACAATTAAAATAAAAAAAAACTACCTGAAAAATAAGAAGAATTGTGATCTTGGTACTTATACACAGTTGGTCACGTGCGACATCGTAAGTGTGAAATTTAAAAATTTGAAATTTTTTTTCTTATGTAAATGATTTATTTATGTAAATACATACTTTTAAATTTTTTTAAAATTGGCATGCACCATGGTCAAGAAGTAAAAGCAGCTAGGACTGCCTATTCTAAAAAAAAAACTGTGTTTTATATTTTCATATAAATAAATACTTCCCAGCTAAAGTTTTTTTGATTTGGTTGCCTCTGAATCTGTTCTAGAACAGGTGCTTTTACCACCGCTTACGTGGGTGGGTTCTAGAACTGATTCCTTGGAGTCAAAATGGAAGGTTTCACTGTCGCGGAACCAGTCCTATAACTGGTTATAGAACCGATTACAAAGTAACCTGTTCTCTGTTGCTTTTGGGACAAACTCAAACAAAAACGAGTAAAAAGGTTAAAGTCGGGCATGCCGACTATACAATACCCTACACCAGTTTGGTGTATTGTTTGGATCCGAAATTCGAATGGGTTAAAATGGGGCTTATGTCAAAATTTTCTATAATGTGAGTCAGCGCACCAAATTTCATTAAAATATCTTAATATTTGCGACCTGCAGTTTGTAACCAAGCCAATTTTGGGGGGACCCTTATATGGGCACTAGTTCTAAACATGGACCGATGTTCACCAAAATCAATAGGCTTCGTCCTTGAGCCAACATAGGTCTATGTACCAAATTTCATCAAAATATCATAATATTTGCGACCTGCAGCGTATAAACAGTATAATTTTGGTAGGACCCTTATATGGTCACTAGGTCTAAACATAGACCGATGTTCACCAAAATCAATAGGCTGCGTTATTGGGCCAATATAGGTCTGTGTATCAAATTTCATCAAAATGTCTTAATATTTGCGAGCTGCAGCGTATAAACATTATAATTTTGGTAGGACCCTTATATGGGCACTAGGTCTAAACATGGACCGATGTTTACCAAAATCAATACGCTGCATTATTGGGCCAATATAGGTCTGTGTACCAAATTTCATCAAAATATCTTAATATTTACGACCTGCAGCATATAAACAGTATAATTTTGGTAGGACCCTTATATGGGCACTAGGTCTAAACATGGACCGATGTTCACCAAAATCAATAGGCTACGTTATTGGGCCAATATAGGTCTGTGTACCAAATTTCATCAAAATATCTTAATATTTACGACCTGCAGCATATAAACAGTATAATTTTGGTAGGACCCTTATATGGGCACTAGGTCTAAACATGGACCGATGTTCACCAAAATCAATAGGCTACGTTATTGGGCCAATATAGGTCTGTGTACCAAATTTCATCAAAATATCTTAATATTTACGACCTGCAGCATATAAACAGTATAATTTTGGTAGGACCCTTATATGGGCACTAGGTCTAAACATGGACCGATGTTCAAAAAAATCAAACTTGTTCGTCCTTGGGCCAACATAGGTCTGCGTACCAAATTTCATCAAAATATCTTAATAGGTGCGACCTGTAGAGTGCGCACAAGATTGCATGGACAGACAGACAGACGGACGGACGGACGGACAGACGGACATCGTTAAATCGAAATAAAAAATAAAATTCTGAACCGATCGGTATACTATAAGGTGGGTCTACGACCAATATTTTTTGGTGTTACAAACATCAGCACAAACTTATAATACCCTGACCACATAGTGGTGTAGGGTATAATCACCGATGATAGAACATAAATTAGAACAGGTTGCATGCACGTCCAAGTTGTTCTACAATGGGTTCTTTCCATCTGACAATTTTGCTGGGTTAATTCATACTACATATTTCTTTTAAGTTTGTTTTTAGTTATTATATTAAAATAAATACCTTGAATACTTCTGTCGATTTAAAAACATTTTACTAAGCTTGTTTATGTATAATTTCGTAAAAAGAGCAACAGAAACAACATAAATCTCATGGTGGAAAAAAATGTCCCGTGTGACATGTCACGTGCGACAGTGAATAAAATTAAATTAAAAAAAGAATATGAATCGTTTTTGGGTAAAATTACAACCATTTTTAAAAGACATCAATGCACAACAGTGTAAAATTAGTCACATTGAAATATTGCTTCAGGTTTCGCTGAAATCGGCATTTTAATTGTTAGCCGCGAAAACCACTTCTGTTTTTGTCCCGTGCGAATGCCTTGTTTTTTTACAATTATCTTGAAAACGAAAAAATGCTAAAAATAAAACTCAGCAGCAATTGTAGGGCTAATAAAAAGATATAAGTAAAGCCTATTGTCAAAATAAAAATCCGTTTTATTTTGACTTTTTTCACTTTAAAGGAGTTCGACGGTCCCGTTCGATATGATGGAAATGCCCATATCCTTCCCGGAATTTGATCCGCTTTTCATATTATTACTCAAATCGTACTGTGTAGGTTATCGTACAGCCGAGTAGCGTAGGGTAGGGTATCATATAGTCCACATACCCGGCTTTAATTTCTTATTTTTGTTTACTTTGAAGAAATTATAGATATATGGTCATATGCATAATCGCTTTTAAATTATATAGGTGACTTCTAAAACAAACTTTTCTTACAAAAATCATTTTATAAACGTGTTATAAAGTTTTTAAATTAATATGCATAAGCACTACGAGTATATTGTGTATAAAATCAAAAGAGATCCCGGATGTGTGCCGGTCATAACTGCGCACTGAAGATAACAAACGATTTCTTGAAGAGCTTCATGAACGAGAAGGACAAGAATATTGAGCACTTTCTCTGCTCATGTTCGGTGCCTTTAAGGGATAAAGGAGTCGGGTTAAAAATTACCCAATATTTGTTTTTCCCGCTTTTCATATTATTTAGGTATAAGAATACACTCACAATATTTTATCGTTGAAAATAACCTCAAATACATATTAAATTAATTGAAAAAAAGGACTACTGATTTTTCATTATATTCAAACCATTTTGCTATTTATTTTCAAACATTGTTTAAACAATCCATAAAAGAAATAAAAATAATTGAAGGGTCTGTTAAAACAATCATCAATTTTAAACTGACAAAACGTAAAAAAAACGATTTTGTGGTTTGTTTTTTCATATTTGAAAGTTTTTATTTTTGTTTGAATTTTCAAAACACTACACATATGTATATAACACACACGTTCATATTTTTATTGGCTATATTTGTGTGTATGAGTAAAGAATTTCTTGTAATTTGAATGGAAATAATTTTGTATATAAACAAACTATTTTAACAAAAAAGAGAACCGAAAATATTCGAATTTTTTGTTTTAAAACAGAAAACAACGAAATTATTTTAATTATTTTTTCTACAAACAGAAATCTAAAAATAGAATATTTGACTGAAAATATCAACTCCTACAAACGATACATATTTTTTTGTGGTTTGGTTTTTATTGACTGCTAAAAAAATTTTAACAATATGTTTCAATGTATTTTAATTGATTCCCCAGCCAGCAATTTCGGAGCGCTCATAAATAAGATTCTTAAATAGCTCATAGAAATGATTATTGTTTTTTTTTTTGAAAATATTCTTTTTTTGGTAGAAAATATGAACCCTCAGAAACAATCCAAAAAGTTGTCTCTGCAATCTAAAAAGCTGTCTCAAAATGAGGGTTAATTTTTTGGACTCAAAGAAGATTCCAAAACTATTTAAATTCATGAGAAAAATTTTGATTTTTTACGTTATTTTTTCTGAGTAATTTCTGAGTACACAGGGGAAAAATGTTTATATTTTTGGAGCTCATTTCTGAGTCATTAATGATCATCTTTGTTTGCTGGGTCTTCAACTGAAAATAAACTTTACCTATTGCTTTTCAAATAAACCTCAATCGGTTATGGAAAATATATTGTGAGTGTATGCATTTAAGATATTTTTTCTTATATTCATAACTGTACTTCCTAGAGTTATAAAATTTTGGGAGATGATACAGTTGATCAAGATTTTAATATATTTTGGCAGTCAAAGCTATTTCCAAAAAATTCTTTAATTTAACATCACATTATTACCAACAAATTTTTATGGAAAGCATTCAGATCCAAGGGAAAACACTCAGATCCAAGGGACGTTTTTGCCAATCATATTATGAGTATTTTTTTAAACTTAATTTTACAGGAAGAAAAAGAAGAAACATTTTTATTGAAAAATTTAACAGACACAAGGGAATCATCAGACTGACAAAGACTTGTCAGTGGTTAGTTTATATGTCAATTGATCAAAGTAATTTTAATTGTTAATTTATCTCTATGTCAAAAACTTTTTGAGTACGCCATGACCGGGAATCTAACCGGTTACCCTCTGCACTTGCTATGACACTGCTTCTTCTAACTATAAGTTTTTAAGATTTGATATTCTTTAATATTAAAAAGTGAGGAAAAATTTAGATACATTCTTGTAATTTAATCTAAAATTTTTATAAAGTTTGATTTTTCTTTTAATTTGTATTAGTTTAATTAAAAAACCTCGGATTTTACGCACTTTTTTCACGGCAACTTTGTGGGCGAACTGTTCCATCCATACTAACAAATTTGTATCATATGCGAATTATATTCATCAGTTTTTTATTTCATATAGGTACACTTGTTCAAATAAAAAAACGTACAATATTAATATACATTTTACCGAAACATAATCAAGATTAATAACAACTACAAGACATTTCGCTTAATCAGCATACAATTTCTAGGGTTTTTTTAATCTTAAAAAAAAAACAATATAAAACTTGTAAATTCATTAACAAATTCCCACATTAGTAAATCAAACAAATATTACAAAATGCACAACAATTAAATAGTTATGAAATAAGAAACATATATTTATTCGTATAAACAAATGTAAACATAATTTACATAAATGATTTTTAAATTGGCTAAAATAATAAAAATAAGGTTGAAAATATACATGTTTCAAAATGACAACAAAAACAAATTAAGAAACTTACAAATTATTTAACGACTTAGGTGAAGCTAACAAAAAACTGAAAATGAATAACAGCAGACAATAGATCAAATGAATGACCATACGAAAACATCAACTGTGGTTTCCATAAGTTACTTACTGTAGCTTTATGAAAATTATGAAGAAATACTAAATAAAATATAGATATGATTAAAACTAATCAGTACTTTATGTTGCTAAAAACGCAACACAACTTCAAACCAGAAATGTGAATTGATTTCCTCTTATATACAAAATTTTTGCCTCAAATAGATGATGACTTTTTGGAATTACGTTTACGCCTAGGTGGCAAATAGCCATTATTAGAATGACTTTGTGATGACTGAACCACTGCTGTTTTAGCATCTTGTTGATCATTAAATATTTTTACAGTTTGTTCTATCTTACCTTGACCACTGACTACCTTGATAACACGATGATCACCCATCGGTTGCTCATTACTGTGTCCTAGAATTTTAATAGTCTTAACGCCAGCATGATCTAAAGATTCCAACACTTTTAAAGTTTTTACATTAGTGTGATTTACAATTTGCACGGTGCGTACTTTAGCCGAAGTTGGTTGAAAAGTTTGCAACGCTGTTTTGGCACCCAACGTGTGGGAGGCAGTATTATGATTGTGGGGGATTTTCTGGCGTGTATCTTTGGGCATGAAGGTTGGCAATGTTTGATGTGTTTGCTGATTAAGGGCTGACGAACTTTGTTGATATTGCTTTTGCGTATAGGTGGTATAAGCTTGAGTATTAATGGCGTTGTTGGTGTATGACATGGCGGGTGCATAATATTGAGGTCTGGTAGCTGGTTCACGATACATTGGTGATAGGTCGCCGTTAGTAAAAATTGTGGTCGCTGTTGTTGGTGGTGGCCCATACTCAGGAAATGGTTTTCTAGCGTTACCATAACGTTCATGTGGTTTTACCGTGGTCATATAGCTACTTAAGGGATACATAACAGTCGACTGAATAGGCTGGGTAGGAGCTTCTAGGGTGGGTGGTAAATAATCGGGAGCTTTAAATTGAGTTTCTTGTTGAGAAGCTTTATAGTTAACGGAAGTTGGAATTTGTGGTGGATTTTGTGGTGGTAAATAGTCAGGTCCCTTATAAGGTTGTACTGATGGTTGGGTAATTTGTTGCAATTGAGGTTGAGAAGATGTTACAGGTGGCAAATAGTCGGCAGCTTTAAATTCAGGCTGTTGAACAGCTTGATAGTTGACAATAGATGATGTATGTGGTGGTAAATAATCAGGACCCTTAAAAGGTTGTACTGATGGTTGAGTAATTTGTTGCAATTGAGGTTGAGAAGATGCTACAGGTGGTAAATAGTCGGGAGCTTTAAATTGAGACTGTTGCTGAGCTTGACTGATAGGTGAGGAGGAAACTGGTGGTAAATAATCAGGACCCTTAAATGGTATTATTGAAGGTTGAGTAATTTGTTGCAAAATAGGTTGGGACGAAGTTGCAGGTGGTAAATAATTTGGGGCTTTATAATTGAGTGCTCCGCTTTGAGGTGCCTTAGTTACTGGAGGCAAGTAGTCGGAGCTTTTAAAAATGTCTGCAATTTGTTGGACTTCCTGAAGGCTTTGAGAATAAGACTGTAGTTTAGATCCTTGAGTTTGAAATGATTGAGATTGTTGGGAAACCTGAGTTTGAGATTGTTGTGATACCGGTGCTTGAGTATAGATTTGTTGTGAAGCTTGAGTTTGAGTCTGATAATTTTGATTTACATATTGTTGTGCCTCGGCTGGTTTTTGAAATTCATAATCTGGTGGTATATAACCAGAAATATTATTGGATTGTCCTCCTATATCTTCAGAAGCTGAGTGGCTAGTTTGTTGTTCATCACCGCTTAGACCATGTAATAGACTGATGGCTTGGTCAGAATTTTCTGGCTGAGGCGCAACATAACCGGGAGGTAAATATTCATTGGCCCTGAAAGGAGTCAATATTTGATTTTGTCTGGGTGCAGAAGATTCTTGCCCATGTAACTGTTGTTCGAAATTCTCAGGTTTTTGGAATTCATAACCAGCTGGGTGATGGGTGTGCTGTTGTTGACTATGAAATTCATTTATTGTCTGTTTAGAATTATCTGGCATAGGGGCAATATAAGCGGGTGGTAAGTAACCAGGATCTTCATATAAACCACCAGATTGTTGAAGATTGGTCTGTTTTGGGGTACCATAAATAATATCAGGGGATTGTTCTCGTTCAGCTACTTGAATTTGTGTTCCTACTGTAAACCCTTGTTGATATTGTTGAGATTGTTCGGGCAGGGTATGTAATTCAACTATAGCTTGTTCTGAGTTGTCAGGTTTTTGGAAATCATAACCAGGTGGCAAATTACCTAAAGCTTTGAAATTAGGATTAGTTTCTTGATATTGAGTTTGTTGTTGTGGAATTTGATTTGTATGAGGAGGCAAATAATCAGGACCCCTGAAAGGAGAATTTTGTTGGAAGGATGTCTGCTGCGGTAGGGAAAAACTATCTTTATGGGGTGGCAAATAGTCGGGACCCTTGTATTGAGAGCTCTGTTGGAAAGATAATGGCTGTTGTTTCCCAGAATCATCTTGATGAGGTGGTAAATAATCGGGACCCTTGAAGGGAGAATTTTGTTGGAAGGATGTCTGGTGTTTTTGAGAAGGGACATCTTGATGGGATGGCAGATAATTTTGTTGGTAGGATGCCTGTTTTTGCTGAGCAGAGTTATGTTGATGAGGTGGTAGATAAGCGGGATCCTTAAAAGCGTAATTTTGTTGAAATGACTTCTGTTGTTGGTGCGCGATAGCTTGTTGATGAGATGCTGAAATTACGGGAGCCTTGAATCCAGAATTTTGTTGGAAGGATGGTTGTTGCGACTGTGTCACACCTTGTTGAAGTGATGCTGAAATTTCAGGTCCCTTAATGCCAGTATTTTGTTTAGCTGAACCGCTTTGATGAGGAGGCAAGTAGCCAGGAGCCTTATAACTTGACTTCCCACCATTGCCAGTATATGGAGGCAAGTAATCAGGCCCTTTAAAAGGATTTTGAATTATATTTGGTACAGATATTCTGCCTACAATCGGCGGCAAATATTCCTTAGCCTTAGTGTTTGATTTAGGAATAGCTTGTTGGGATGTTTGGTGATGTTGACGATCGGCGAAAGAATTTCGTACATGTTGCCGGGAAAATTGTTGAATTTGCTCTTGTGTATTAAAATTATTAACAGCTTGTTGCTGCTGCTGTGGATGACCTTCAATCTTTTGTCTAGGTTTTCCTGGCTTTCCAGAAGATTGAATATTTTGTTTGGGTGTTAAATATTCCACCGCTGACGATGATTTTTCTGGGAAAGAGTGTTGATAATTAGAGGGGAATGGTACCGGAATATTGTGGGATATAAGATTGTTTGATTGAATGTGTTTCGATTGAACAGTATTTGATAGTTTATTACTTGCTGATGCAATTCTAGTTTCATGTTTCACAATAATCTGTTGGTTATTGAAATCACTACCCGAGGCAAAACTTAAATAGGAAGCATCTAAATTGGGATCATCTAAAGGAAAATCTACTGGAGCATTAATGTGTTGTATATGAATTTCTTCTTCTTGGGGTGGTAAATAATCGTTCTTTACTGAAGATTTCTGTTCACTATGATTATGAACTTCAAAGATTTGATATCTTGAATTTGCATATTTGTCCTCTTGGAAAGTTTGTTGTTGCGAATTTTCCTGTGTATTGAAAAATGTCTCTTTAATAGGAACATCTTCTATGGGTGGTGGTAAATATGATTTATTTCTTAATTTTAAAGAAATATCTGCTTTGGTGGCAGTTATCAATAGGCCCAGTACTAATAATCCAACAATAGGACTTAATAGCTAAAAAGAGAGAGAGGTAAAAAAACTAAAGATAAATGTAATCCACTAACAAAATCCTTTGAATACGAGCGGTAATCCACAGTTGCTCGGTTTTTGGTCTGCTGCTATTATTCTTACCTGCATTTTGTATGTTGGTCGTGCGTATCTTTCAAATGTCCAACATGCAATGATTACCTAAACTGGCATATCCACATAATTTATACTAAACTAATATATTAATTAAAAATCCCAACAAAATTCTATTGTTTGCATTCACAAAATCATAACTAGTATCATTATCATCACCTACAATATACTATACGAACTCTGTCGCTTTTGCACTTGCCAAGAAATCTCCACATCTTTTCGTAGCATGTGTGCTCTAGATCTTCGTATTTGATCGATGATCATCATCAAGTTCATTTTGTTTTAGCACAACAATTCATTTTCAATTTAATATATTGGAGTTTGTTTTCAAAATTGAAGTTTTGTTTATATTTTTGCGAAAAAAAAATTGAGTGAAAGGCTGGTTAATTTGAAGATACATAAGATTACCTTAATTTAATAGAAAAACTTGTTTTGACCAACCTTCCACATTTATGGTTTTTATACCGTACACTACTACGTGGTCAGGGTATAATAAGTGTGTGCTGATGTTTGTAACACCAAGAATTTTGTTCCAAGACTCACCTTCTAGTATACCGATCTACTCAGAATCTCTTCTTGATTCGATTTGGCGATGTACGTCCATCTGTCTGTCTTTTTATTCTTATGCGCATGTTACAAGCATATATTAAAATATTTGGGCAAAATTTGGTACATAGACTTATATCAAACCCAATGACGAGGCCTATTGATTTTGTTTAAGATCGGTCCATGTTTTCACCTAACGCCCATATAAAGACCCCAAAAATTGGCTCTTAGACTAGTTCGCACTCTTCAGATCGCAAATATGAAGATATTTTAATGAAATTTTGTATATAATATTTTTGTATAAGTTAAAATTTATCGATGTTTAGACTTAGTATAAAAATATTAAATATATTGAAATTTGGAACGCTAACTCACAAGGACCCAAGTATAGAGTCTAGAATTTCTAGTCTAGAATTTCCCCATATTTGGACCTAGCGCCCATATGGACTACATTTCCGATTTTCTCCTAAATACACCTAATGTTAGGCTAATTCACAAGATATTACTGATTTTCTAATTCTTTACGATTTTATAGACAAATTTTGACACCATTTCAACCTGTGTATATAAATTTCGGCTCCAACCTTAGTTGCCTCTCAACGAGACTGATGTAGTGTAACATAACATATAGTCGGCATTCCCGACTTGAACTTTTTACTCGTTTTAATACCACATTTGTTAATTTTTGTTTTCATTTGTTGAACTCGTGTGTATGCAGGTAACTTACAGAAGCTTTTATTTATTAATAATATTTCATTTATTAAATAATTTTTAGCACGATTTTGTTATTGTTAAGATGCTCCTATTGCGATGTATGATTTTACAAGAGGTTCATGATGGATTTTGTTAAAAGTCGTAAAAGGTAATCAATAAATTCATGCAAATTGTAATGCACTCAATAAAAACTATTTAGGTTGTGTTATCAAGGACCATATAAACCAGGACGCGAGCACCCGAGCCAGCCGTAAGCCAAAAATAGAACCTCCTTATGTACCCAGATTGAGAGGATAAGGAGGATTAGGAGTTGAGTATTTGTAGCAAGTTCCCATAGTTTTATTAGAGATAATATTTAAAATAATTAGGTTTTTTTTTTACTTTAGACCAACACTCAGGGGATGCCCCCTACTAATGCAACGCATTGTGTTACTATTAGGAAAATAGGTTATGGGAAGGAGGAAATAGGGAGTAGTGTTTATAAACGTTTGACTTGAATTTCTCTAAATTGTAAGTACCAGAGAAGACATCTGCGGGGAGTTTATTCCACATACGGGCGGTTCGACTAATGAACGAATTCTCTCTATAATGCGTTGTGCGACTACCTGGACAATCGACCACAAACGGATGAGATCTACTAGACAAGCGCGTGTTACGGCCAAAAACACGGGGCCTCGGGATAAGTACACTTATCTCAGCAGAACACTTCCCATGGTAGTAACGATAGAACAGTGTTACACAACCCACATTCCGACGATGCTCCAATGAGTCAATAAAGCTGGATACCCTACTGTCATTAATGAGCGCCGATGGTCCAAAAGCTCCAAAATAGAATTTGAAGCCCCTGGCCTGTATTTTTTTGTTACAAAAAAAAGTAACAAATCTGTAGATTTGATACCACAGATTTCAAATAAATTGTTTTTTAATTTAAAAAATGGACCCTTTAATTAATTTCCAGAACAATTAAAATCTATATATATATTTAATTATATACTTTTTTTAAATCAAAAAAGTTTTTTATTGAAATCTGTGGTATCAAATCTACAAATTTGTTAATTTTTTTTGTAATAAAAAAATACTTAAACCTAATTATTTTTAATATTCTCTCTAATAAAACTGTGGGCCTTGATAAAAATACACAACTCCAAATCCTACTTATCCTCCCAATGTGTGTGCATAAGGAGATTTATATGGTCCTTGGTGTTATAACCTATAGCGTATTCAGTTATATTGCCCTTATAACACTGTACAACACTATTTTTCGGGGTGGATAATTCCTGGGTTATTGTAGTAAAACACCAAAACCATTTGGTATGTTATCGCTGAATAAAACGTTTGTTTTATATAGCGGAAGGCTAAAGGGAAACACCACCAACAAAATGTTGTGCAGATTACAAAGCATCGGTACCGGGCTCCCCAGTGAGAGAATTTCCCTCCTCTTTGAATATATATGCACACTTCTTTAATAAATAAGCACAAAGGAAATTTTAATCAATTTTAAAATTATCCTTAATTTGCATTATACTTAGCATATAAAAGGTGGTTTTTTAAGCCCGATAGAACTTACGAAAGGGTTAACTGTCAAACGAACTGTCATACTGCCCTCACCTTTTGACAGTTATGATCAGCATACTCTGGCAAATCATCATGAATAGATTGATGCTTGAAAAACGGGTGCCAAATTATCCAGATTTACTTTGACAATCAGTCATCAATTCGCGCAACTTATAGACGCAAAATTGTGTTCAGCGATGAGGCTCATTTTTGGCTTATCGGGTTCGTTAATAAACAATATTGCCGCAAATGGAGTGAAAACAATCCACAACAGACCCTACAGACTCCATTACACCCAGAAAAAATTACCGTTTGGTGCGTTTACCCAAATTTGGCCTTATCATCATTGGGCCTTATTTCTTAAAAAATTAAGTCGGGACTCGCGTTACGGTCAATGTAGATCGTTACCATACCATGATCAAGGATTTTTTGTTTGAAAATATGGATGACATTGATCCCGGAGAGATGTGGTTAAATATTATTGTTTTCATTGTCGTCAAAATGGTCTAGGGCAACCGAAAAAAACATCGACGTGTAATAGGTGTATTAGCCAGTAAATATGGATGTCTAATATGGATACTGACTCGATTTTGTTTTTTGAATACGAGTTTAAAACACGATTTATAAACAACAGAAGCAATTTTTGTAGTGCATCAGTGATCTGAAATATATTTGACGATTATTAACATTAATTTATTTAGTTTTAGTCCTGGTGTATTTAAACTCTACAAGAAAGTTCCATAATTTTAGAATGAAATAAATTTATTGTTTTATTTTATTTGATTTGTAAGTCTTGTGTAACCACCCTAGTAAACACTGTAGTGCATTATTGGTGATATACGGGTCAAAACTTGGATCTAATAGTAGCTAATTATATCAAAATTTATAAATAAATAAGAGGCTTCTTAACCCTTTCAGCCCCAACATTGCCTATAGGCAACATTGTCAATATGTGGACCATAACTCCCGTTATATTTATTTTTTCTATAACGATTTCTATAACTGTTTTTCATAATGTCCACTAGACCACCCATAAAATTTATGAGATTTTCAAAAGTTTTTTTGGGCATAAAAAATGATATATATACAAAAATTGGATCTCTCGGGGGCATTCAGCCAGTCTGTTTGAACTTTTGACCCTAAAAATTACCTAAAAACACTTCAAACATCAGTTTATTGTATGTTGTACACACAATAGTATTGTATGAAAATCCCTAGTAACAAGATTTGGATATTCTAGAACCCCTAATTTTGTGATATTCGAAAGAGAATGCATGAGCCAAAAAAAGGGGGAGGTGAGGTGGGGACAAATGGCTCCTAATCGGGGTCAAAGGTGGTGAAGGGTTAAAAATCCACGAAAGCCCCACAACTTCTCCGGAGTCACCCCTAGAGCGATGAAATATAACACCGACCTGCATTAATTTTTCCTCTCCAATATTTTTCCCGAACATACCTACCCCCTGTCTTCATTTTGTAAGAGGGCTCCATACAAATATTACATTTTTATAAATTTTGCATCCACCGGTCTATTTGTCCCAAGGATGCCCCTGGAGGAGTCAAATATATAACTGACCCCATATATTTTTTATCCCTAACATTTTCTCGGAACATATCTACACTGAACCAAAAATTTCTGTAGTGGCTATTGAAAATTTTGCTGTTATTACGAGAAATTTAACTGTTTTGAGCCCAGCGCTATTTTTTACTAATTTTAGCAACACATATTGTAAAAAAAATGTACAATTACTTCATCGTACTTAAAATTTGGAGTCAAATTGCAAACGATTCTCCAGTTATTACCATTTTATGCATTGAAGATACAATAAAATTTTCTGAGTGTTATTTCCAAACTATGAATATATTAATAGTAACAAATATAAACTAAACAAGAATTGTAAAAAATTAACGAATTCCGGTAAATAAAATTTTGTTAAATTAGTATATTTTTCTGCTAAGTTTAGCACTCGGTTTTGAAAAATTAGTAAATTGTTTTTCTGAAATCAGCAGCGAAAATTAGTAAAAAATCCGTAATTTGTAATAAGAGAATAGCAAAAATGATTACTAAAAAAAATTGTACTAAAAATCAGTATAAAAATAGTAAAGTCCGATTGGAAACTGTTTACAAAATTTTTTACTAACTTTTTTATCTGAGTGTACCCTCTATATTCAACCTTTAAGGGGGAAAATACTGTAACAACAGCATTTTAAAGGGCATATTTGAACGGTTGTCAAAAATTCAAATAACAATATTTTTATTATTTTATTTTTCTATTTAATAATCATATTATTGTAGTATTTTTAAAAAACATCAATTTTATATTTCCCCAGCCAAAATCGCCTTTTTTTAAAAATGCAAAATCGGCTGCCACTGTGCAGATTTCATTATTTATCGGAAAGTAAAAATGTAGTGATTCTTAATGTCAGATAAATTCTCTAGTCCTTATCGTCGCCCGATTTTTAGTTTTTTTAAATTTTTTTTAACAAAGTTGCCACACAAATTTAAAAATTCTAAAAAAGGCAAGAATAAACAACTTTACTTGGGAATATAAAATTTATTTGACTGAAATTAAAAAAAAGGCCACGATACCAACTACAGTTTTTTGTTGCCTACGAAACAAAAAAAAAACCGGATCGAAATTGGTTAACCCGCCTTGGCTGTACAGTGGCAACCGATTTTGAACTCATTGTTGTGGGAAAACGCGTTTAAAGTTTACAATTAATTTTACGCTAAAAAAAACAGCAAAATTTCTAAGAATCGTGTATGAATAAAATGTATATCTCCTAGTTTTCTACATGTGCACCAAATTTGGGACGAATCTTTTAAAGGGTAGTTGATATACTAACCCTAATATTCTTAAAAACGATAGCAGAAAAATTATTATACATTTAATTTCGGTCAAAATGCTATAAGTTTGTACATTTTTTAATATATTTTGTATTTGTTTCTTATTTTTTATACATACTGATAACTTTTGTAGCTAATATAATGCTAACAATACCTGCCTCATATGACGTGCCTTCGCCCACAATTGGGGAATCGTCATTGGCTTTTCTTTAAAGACTGCGCGCAATTCTTGCATCTTTGGATGTAGGTTTTTATTATGTGAAATAAGATTTCTAATAAAGAAAATGAAAAAAAAACGCTCCCAAAAAATTTTGTGTACAAATTTAATGCATAGAATATTACTTTGTGACTAAAATATATTTAAAAAAACATGTCGAAATTTTATTTCTTCGAATTTTTTATTAATATTTTTGCACACCGAAAAAATTTCATAGTTGGATAGTTGATGTATTTCTTAGTTGAATTAAAATATATTCAAAGCAACTATATTTATAAGAAACAACTATCATTTGGGTTCTTAATAACAACATTTAAGTACCCTGTAAAATTGAAAATGTCAACAATATAAGAAATCAACAAAAATTTCAACAAAATAAAAAAAAGACATTTTTGGAAATAAATTTATCAATACATAAATTTTATATTTTCAAAATTTAAAATAACAAAAGTGCATAAATATGAACGCAATTTTAATATTTTATGGTAAGTTTATTTCTTTTATTTCTTATAAAAAAATTTTAATTCAATTTGTGTATATAAATTTTCAGATCGACGTAAACTGAAACCTAAAAACCCAATAGGTGTTGAGATTAAAGCAATCTGAAGAATCTTGAGCGGTGGCATTTGAGAATCATCTCTATTTGTAGTGTTATTTAGCATATATGATATAAGAATACAATTTCATAACATTTGTGTGAAATTGTATTCTAAGAATAAGAATACAATTTCATAACATTTGTGTGAAATTGTATTCTTATATCATATATGCTATAAGAATGCTATAATTGCAATAAAGAGTGCAAAATTTTAAAAATAATATGTATTTTATGGCATATTTAAAATTTATTTAATGGTTTCCGACAACCATGATTTATTTTTAAATCGTTATTTTCAACTAATTTGCAAATTCCATTTAGCTTAACTATTGTAATTGTTGAACTAATTATTTGTCAAAAACTTAGTTACCATCAACGAATCAAATCAACTTAGCTTTAGTTAGAGGTATTTCACCTAAGAGATAGTTGAAAATTTAGTAATAAACAACTAAGGAATTTTTAGGGTGTAGAGTCGATAACCTTAAGGCTGTCCCCATACAATTTTTTTTTTTTTTATAATTTTTTTATGAGATCAGCTCCTACCACTCCCAAATTGTTTCCTAGAGGGGTGAAATGTCAGACCGACCCCCATTAATTTTCCTTATCTAATATTTTCCGAACATACCTACCCTCTATCTCTACTCCCTAAGGGGGCTCCCATACAATAATGACATTTTTATAAAATTTGCTTCTACCGCTCTAACTGTCCAAGGATGCCCCTAGAGGAGTGAAATGTATGACTGACCCCCAAAATTTTTTCAACCCCAACATTTTGTCAAAACATATCTCCCTCTATCTTCAACCCTTAAGGCGGTTCCCATACACTTATTTTATTTTTTATAATTTTTTTTTTTATGAAATCAGCTCCTACCACTCCCATGGTGCCTCCTAGAAGGGTCATTTGTAAGACCGACCCCAATTAGTTTTTCTTACCCAACATTTTTTCCGAACATATCTATCTATCTATCTCTACTCGCTAAGGGGGCTCCAATACAAAAATAACATTCTTATAAAATTTGTTCCCACCGCTCTAACTGTCCCAAAGATTCCCCTAGAGGAGTCAAATATATGACCGACCTGCAATATATTTTCCACCCCATAATTTTCTCCGAACATACCAAACCTCTATCTTCAACCCTTAGGGTGGTCCCCATACAAATTTTTTACACATTTTTTTATGAAATCGTACCACCTATTAAAGCGCCTCGCCAGCGCTTTCCCGTTTGTATTTTACTCTATTGATAAACCAGGTAATATAGGGAATTAATCGAATATGCTGCTCTATAGCACTGCATTTGTATGTGCACAACGTATAATAAATATGTACTTCAGTCCGATTTTGGTCTTTCTTTCATGGAATAACAGATCTATGTTCCAAATGTAATTTGTTTATTAAAACAACATATCTTAAAAAAAAAAATTTTTAATTATATAGTCTCAAAAATAAAATTCAAAAACTCTAACGGTGGGTCTCATACTTCAGGTTTAAACTTTAGTTAATAGTTAACCAAAAAATTTGTTGTTGTTTTATGTACATTTTTTCGACATTTTCTTTTGTTTATAGTTAAATTAAAGTTAAACCTGCAGTATGAGACCCACCGTAAAAATTTTATGTAGACCTTAGTAATATAAAAAATTTAAATCCAAAATTTAAAAAAATAATCTTAAGCCGGGACCGATAGCATGTTAATATTTGAACTTTAATTCCAAATATCTCCGTTAGGGTTTGCTGCAAAGTCGTAAAAGTAATAAAAAATATTTATTTGACATGGATCTACAATTCCACGAAGTTTGGACGGAAAATTCCCGGCCATGAAAATCCGGGGTCGAAAGGGTTAATAAGGAATTACTCTTGGGAACCCTGATATTTCCCTTTGTTCATGGTAGGTCTTCCCAGCCCTATTTCAATGTTTTTTGCAAAAACTGTCTTCGCCGAAGACAAAAATAAGATATTGGGTGCTGCACTTAACTAAATTTTCAATTGAAATCCCTACAACTCATATTTACATTTCCCTACAACGATACAAGATTTTTGCGTATGTTTAGTGTCCTATGTTTGAGTGTGCTAACAGATAGAAAAGTGAATAGAAAATCGTTGTTAAACACAAATAAAAATTCTAACAACTCTGTTTTTTGTTAGGACGATACAACAAATATCACACCCCATGTAAAGGACCTTATTGTTGTTTTCTTAAATAATAATTTTTTTTATTTTTTAAATTATTTTCCACAAAGTAATGCCATGTGTTGAAAATATTTACACCATTTTCATTGCTGAATAACAACATAATTATGAAACTAGATTTCTTTGTATGTGAAATCTGATTTTAAATACGGTTATGAATTAAATTTTCCAGTTTAAACGAGATACGGGCTTTAGAACCCGCGAAACTTTCATCCGATTTTGCGAAAAATCTGGCCCATAAGTGAGAAAACGGAGTTTGCCATTGAAATCATCGTGCCAGAAATATATAGGACCAATGGTCGGTATTCTTGTTTCCGATTTTAGGAGTACAATTTTTCACGCTGTGTTATTAAATTGAATGTAATAAATTACTAAATTAAATTCAAAGTATTAAATTGAAATTTTCAAGGTTAAGTTCCACTTTAACCACTTCTGTTAAGGTATTTTTATACAAATTCTTTTCATAATTTAACAATATAAAATAAAATACAACTCTATTATTGTTAAACATGCATAAACTTTTGTTATCGTCTATAGCCAGTAGGCTTTGCACATTATTTATTCATTTTAAGATCCCATTCATTTGTTCATTATTGACACGAGATCGTATTATTTTTTTGTTTTTTTTTTTTTTTCTTTTGTAAAGAAGTACGTACAATAACAAATTCATTTAATTTATTGCCAATAATCTGCCCCATTTAAAATTGTTTATATTGTTTAAAGTTGCTTGTCTTTGGATAGTTTTTGTTTCCTCTATTTATTTATTGTATTTGCAACAAAAATTTTGGTGTTTTTTAACAAAAAAAAAAAAAACTTTACATGATAATTGAATGATGAAATTGATATCAGTATTTTAAGGTCATTTATTAAATACGTATTACAGATTAAAATCAATCAGTTTGCAGTTAAATTTGCATTTAAATTGTTGCACGTACAAAGTTCAATTTAAATTGAACTTTGTCCCAAATTTTCAAAAATGAGACACCTCATATATAAAATAACTTCAAACAATCGCCATTTGTTTATTTTTTACCTATTTGTACGTTCGATACATTTCTGTAATCTGCTAGTCCAATCGATTTTTAACCCGTTTGACAGATTTTTACTCACATATTATCTTAATTACTCTAAAAATCATAATAGGGGAATGTGGTGCACCTTGGATCGCGTGTACCATGGAACTTTAAATTTTCCCCTATTTGTTAATGTTTTATTGTAAAGTCTACTATGAAGTTTTTATTTTGCCTAATGATCATTTTAAACTACAATACACAAAGTTTCAGATAAGTATATAGGAGACCACAAAATTGGGTGCGGCTACATTGGAACGACAAAAGTAAATTTTTTAAAAAAATGTAAACTAAGTTTTTAAAAATAATCGAAATTTGTCATTTTCTAAATACAGTAACCAGTAATTTTTTTAACTATATTAAAAAAATAAGAAAAACATTATCTTTTTTGCAAAAATTAAAATGCATGTACTTTGGAACTTTTCGAATATTTCCTCTTTTATGTACCCAACAAATTTCAATACATTATTAATTAAAGCCACACAGGCTAATTATGCTTTTTGAATTTAATTCGCCATTTCTGATTTAAAATTTTCGCCATTTCTTTAAAATGACTTTTTTATGTAAATATTAAATGGCATTGTCTCATTTCAAGTTGATGTCAACTCTAGTGCAAATAATGCAATAAATTTCATTATGGAGCAGTATTTTTTTTACGAAATTCCCTTAATTTTCTTACGAGTTCCACGCCAATTTGTAATTTGTAACAATTTTTCGTTTTTCTAAAAAATCATAATTTCTTAAAATACATACGAATTATTAAAATTGATATTATTTGTAATCTATAACAACACCAACATCAATATTTCTGCATTTAAAGATTTTTTTTAGTCTTAGAGATATTGATACAGACCAATTTACACGACATTCCCATACTTTGTTTCAAAGGACGATTTGGCCAAAAATATGTAAGATAATGGAAATCAAAAAACGCTTTAAAGAGGAATAGTTACTTTTTATGTTAAAATTTATTGGAAATCTGATACGAAGAAACAATTCTAAAGTCATATGGGATTAAGCGCGCCAAAGACCTTCTAATATAATTACTCTGCGCTCAGGGTCTAGAATATTACGGCCTGTGTAACTTGTTCAAAAATATTAGATACGCATTTTTAAAGAAAAATAGTGCCTTTCTGGCTTTATACCCCGTTTTTTTAGCCAAGTTAGTTATGCTCCAATAAATCTTAAAATTTTCTAAAAACTGCCCGACTAAAAAAGTTTTCATATAATCTTATATGATTTGATATAAATTTAAATGTTTATATGCGTGGCTTTATATAACCATATACATTTATATTAACACTTTGGTTTTATAAATATGTTTGATATAACGTTATATATAATCATATGCGATTTGGTCTCCAGCCATATATTAAGAGATCTGCAAATATAGTTCATACATAATTATATATAATGGCATATAAGCTTTTATAAACCATATTATATCAAAATATATAACAAAGTTAATAGAAAATTGTATTAATTTTATATATAATTATATCTGACATGATATCTAATTATACAAAATTTTATAAAGTTTAATTGCAATTTTTAAATTTAAAAATAAAAATTAGAAAAACATATGTTGAAATAAATATGGTTTAAGTTCAGTTATTTTTTCCGTGAAAAAAAATTAATTCTGAAAGTTATTTTTTTTATTTTATAAGACAGTTGTTCCGACAAATGTTTGTAATGTTTCATTTTGTCAGCTATTTCCAAGTTTATTAACAAAAATTTTTCTAAACATTAAGCTTTATTTAATATGAATGAAAATAACCCAATCAGAAGTCGCCAGTGGTGCAAAAAATCAAGCACTGGCATACCACTGGGTAACCATGGTGTTGAAAATAAATGACTGGGAGAGCACTCATTTGGGACGCTTTGCCAGCGCTTGCAAAAAGCGTTTTTCCAGCATTTGTTTTACAAAAATTTCGGTGGTTTATAAAAAAAAACACTGGCAAAAAATGGTCTAAGAGTGATATGCCAAGGTTTGCAACCAGTGTTATCCAATGCTACCATTGGTAGAAAAACTAATTCACTGGTAGAGCAATGATTTTATAAAAATGCTGACGCTTCGTTAAAAAAGGTTTGTAGTCAGGAGGTTCCGAGTTCAAATGCGGTTGCAAGCAAAAAAATTTTTTTTGAATTTTTTTTAATTTAAAATTTTTTTTGTTCTATAAAATAAATTTTTTTGTATTTGGAAAAGCTCCTTTATTAGTTCCAAAAAACTGCTTGCCAGTGCTAGCTTTTTCGCACATCCAGTAGTTGTCCAGCGATTATCACTCATTTATGTGTTTAGCTATCAAATATTATAAGTCTCGTTAGCTGAGTGGGTAGAGCAATCGTCTGCCAATCTGACGGCCTGGGTTCAAATCACGGCAGAACCAAAAAAATTCATATGAACTTTTTTTAAATTTTATTTTGGAAAATAAATTTCCAGACCACCTATTTATTGGTTTTGCCAGCGTTTTGCCAATGTTCACAAATTTTGTTTCTCCAGTGCTTTCCGTCGCTTTTTTAACAGCCGGTCCTTTTGTCTAATGATGTTATCATTTTGGGAATGGGAAAGCACTTTTTGCCAGTACTTGTACCACCTGTTAAAGTGCTTTGCCATCGCTTTTCCGTTTGTATTTTTCTGATTGGGAAGTGATCTCAACAATATTTACTAAAATTTTATTTGAAAATTGTCATCAAATTATATGTATTAATATATAATTTGATGAAGTTAGGTAGACCCATTTTTCGGATCAAATTGTATCAGGTTAGATAACATGCTTATCTAGCTTGATATAATTATATATTCCAATATTCGGATCAAATTAGATACGGGTTTATATATGGTGATATATGATTATATAATATCTTTTTTAGTCTGGTGGTTTCTCTTTAAAAATTAAAAAAAAACTGTACAATGAAATTAGTAGAAAAAATTAGTTATCACTACTAAACGTCAGTAAAATTATTGTAAAGTGTAATTTAAAAATTATTTGCTAAAATTAGCAACAAATTTTTTTAAATACTTAAGTATTTACTTTATCCTTTAATATCCTTTTTTTTAATTAATAGAATATTTTGCTAATTTGACCAACAGTTTTTAAAAATTTGTAAAATGTTTTTTGAAATCTGAAACGAAAATTATTTAAAAATTATGTAGTTTGTAAAATAATAATAGCAAAATTGTTTACTTATGTATATATTTTTACTAACAATTAGTAAAAAAAAATTTACCGTTTACAAACTTTTCTACTAACATTTTTTTCTGAGTGTACGAGGTAATTCAGAATTAAAAATCATATAATGGATTATTCAACAAAAACTACACGGATTTATACCCCGTTTAGACAGAGAAGTTAACTTCTTAAAACTGCTTAGTCAAGTAGATTATTTTAGTCTTTTTAATTAACAGTTAATCCAACTTTTTATCTGGTTTATATTTCGAAACGACTCTATATATTCATGCTACTAATTGTGTGCAACGCTGTTTCTTGTTATTAACGATGACACTAAAAACATATACACAAAGTCAGATAGGGAGACGGTAGTTTCGCTTTAAATGTGGCTAATATATTAAATTCAACCAAAAAAGTCTGTAATGGCTACTGAAAATGTAGCTGTTATTATGGAAAATTTAACTGTTTTAAGCCCTAGTACTTAGCCGCTACTAAATTTTAGCAAAATTGTTGTAAACTGCAATTTAAAATCGATTTGCTGAAATCAGTTACAAAATTCACTAAATATCAATAATTTTAGTATAATGAAATTAGTTTAAATAATTAGAAGACGCTACAAATTTCAGTAAATTGTTGTAAAAATTGAATTAGAAAGAAAGTGTAGTAAAAAAACATATTTTTAAAATTTAAAAAAAATCTTTCGACTGTACAAAATAAATTTTTACTTCCTCGTACTTCAAATTTTAAGTAAAAACTGCAAACGGTTCTTCAGTTATTACCTTTTAATGCATTGGAGATGCAATAAAGTTTTTCTGAGTAAACAAGAATTCTAAATAATCAACGAATTCTTGTAAATAAAGTATCGACTTTTTGTTAAATTAATATATTATTTTGCTAAGTTTAGCACTCGGTTTTGAAAAATTTGTAAAATGTTTTGCTGAAATTAGCAACGATAATTAAGTAATAAAAAAATCAGTAATTTGTAATAAGAGAATAGCAAAAAATATTTGAAAAATGTAATCAGCGAGCTGATTTTTACCAAAAAAATAGTAATCTTCAGCAAAAGTTTTGCTAACACTTAGTCTATTGCAAATGAAAAAAATCATTGCTAAAATCACTAACTTTTTGCTGGATATTAGTAGACTGAAAAAACTCAAAAAACTTGTACTTTATTTTACTTTAGTTAATTTATTTGCTGAAAATTTAAATATAGAATTTGTGTAGAGTTGTTTTTCTTTTTTTATCATTTCCGTTGTCTGTACTACATCCAGACAAGCTGCGACATTTACATGTGTCTATCTGGTTGTCGTCCACTCTATAATTGCGGTTACCAGCACAATTTTTGTAGGAAAATAAATTAGTAAAACATTAGTTCAAAATTAGTTTAGTGCTAAAAAAATATAACTAAAACTTTTGCTGAAAACGGAATTTTAGCAAAAAATTGCTGAAAACTAGTAATCTTGATATACAATAATTAATTAATTATTACTAATTAATTTTTTTGAGTGTAGGAAACCACCTTCGAATTCAACGAAATTTTGTAAATATATCGTGCAATATATAAGCTATAAAACATACCCTGTTTTTTAAGACTGCCTCGATGGTTCCGGAAATATGGTTCGAAGAAATCTAAGAAATTGGTCACGAATACGATGTTCGTAAATATTCCTGAACAGGAGGTCTAAAATTCGTCATGTTCAATAGTTCTATATAGAACAATAACTCTGAAATTCATTGAATTTAAAAGTGGTTTGGCTATTTTGCTTGGTAGGTAAACGAAACGATGCGGTTACCGGAAAGGCTAATGCTTTTTTAGATTATTTCGTTTACAGTATTTTAAGAATAACACTATTTTAGAATATTTTGCTAACGGTATTTTAAGGATAACGGTAATCAGTTGAAAGGGTTTTGAATCGTTAACGATCGCCAATCCTGCTATTTTAGTTGATTGACATATATTTTACCTATTTTTCATATTTCTCGAAAAGGGTTTTGTCTACACTCAATATGTTGAGCCAACAGTAAACAGAAAATTTTGTTAATTTAACAAAATTTATTTCTGTTTTTTGGCTTAAAATGAAATATTTTTGTTAAATTTAACAGATTTCAGTGTAAGGCTGAGAGTATAGGGTACCACACAAATATCATTACTAATATTACATGAACTGGTAATATCCTCCTATTACCAAGGTTTTCCTGGGCACTGCATAAAACTAAAAAATGTGAATTTACAATGATTAAATGACTTTTTTAAGAATCATCCACACAAGAATAGATGAAATATGTATAGCATTTTGTATCCAACAGAAACAAACAAACTGCAAAAACTCCAAGACTTAACTCTTTTTTCAGAAAATTTTCCAAAATTTGCATGAAAATAAAGTTAAAAAAATCAGTAAAATAGTGATGTGTAATAAAACCATACTCGATATTCGAATACTTTTAATATTCGTAATATAAAAAATTCTTTAACACAATTTTTTCCCGTGTGATAGATTTTTTACTGATGTATTATTTTATATGTACGATTTCACTAAAAGTGGTTTTGAGAACTGCAAGTAGTAATATAATCTCCAATAACATTTTGGCTACATTTTAGTCAAACTTACAGACGCTTGAGGACACCTGTGGCTGGGAATAAATTATTTCGATTATAAATTGAAATCATATTTATATATTTTGTTAAATTTAATACAAAAACTATATTTTGATAATATTTCAATTAGTATAACATGCAATATCCGTTGAATTATAATAAAAAAAATTATATATGTATATATATATATATATATGTATAATGATCGGAAACTACGTAACGCGGTTAAATAATTAAGGGGCTTTACTTAATAAAAAAAATAAAATCAATCATATTTTTGTTTAAAATGTATGAACTTTGGAAAGAAAACATTTAATAAAAGTAAAAAATTTTAGTCTTTCAAGTCCGACCATAAGATAATCTACACTGTACGAATTGGTACATATTCCTGGAAGCGGAATAAGCAACTAATACAAGGCGAATACAGTCACAGAAAATGCTGCTAACTACAATTATTTAGTAGACTAAAAAATCAAATAAAAAATTTTTAAATTTAAAAGTTTTTTTAAGGCAAATAAAAATCTAGCCTTCATCTTTACTATTTTTTTTTAACAAATATATCTGTTGATTTCAGTCAGTAGCCAAACCCGATTAAAAAGACATTATATCTGGCATATGGGAAATGGGACTTTCTACAAAGGTGCACTTAGTGCGGAAAGTTTTCTGACTGTCACTCACTTGGGAGTGACCAGAAACGATTCCTCTGTTTGAATGTCCAAGCAGCTCACTACTTCCGGTCTTAGACCAAGTATTTCCCGGTCAATGGCTTTTCAGATACCTCTGATAGCTAGCTAGTGTGAGAAGGCGCTCGGTCATGTAGCCTGAATGGTTAAAGTACATCTTAACGTCTCAGGTAAGTAGGTAAATGGACACGAATATTTACTGAAGCATGACCGCATCGTGGATGTGGTAATTAATCCCGAATCCACTGTCTGCCTGGAGGCGTTGCTGGCAGCCCCAGCTCCAGGATTGGATGCTTTAGCCCAATCAGCTACTCATCTTAAATTTTTAAGATTACAGAAACCACGTGGCCCTATGTTCCGTATAGGAATTACGGGAACTTATATATATATATATATATCTGGCATATGTAGTCACATCTCATTTGATATAGATCGACATTTAATCTTATCCAAGTTCATCTCAAAATTTGGGTATCCAGTAATATTCAATTAGATCCGTCAATGATATTACAGGATTAAATTAGATCAAAATTGATCTCTTAATTGGAATATCCAATAATATCGAATAATATCAAATTAAGATCCTGATAGATCCCAAAATATTCCATGTGATTAATTTAGATTCAATTAGATAAAAGGGATAATATAATTTTGGCAGATCGAATTAGATATTTTGGGATCAAAATGTATATTTGGAATTATTTAAATTTTAATAAAAATAAAAAAATGGCGCAAACAATTTGAAAATATTTGTTAATTAAAAAAATATTTATTAAAAACACACACACCGTCGACAGGATTCGAACCCAGATCACTAGAGTTGTAGTCGGCCACTTAACTCACTCAGCAACACACTGCTTTAACCCTCCAACCGGCAAGCCCGCCTCCAGGCGGGGTATATTAAATTGACCACAAATGCGCCAAATGAGTATTTTATAATAAGAAATTAAGCTTTTTCAATAGAAAACAAAATTTATTAAATTTTTCGTGAAGAATTTTTTTGTATACAGTGCACGGTTTGGAAGCGAGAAAGTGTCAAAAATAAAATTTCGTAAAATTTCGAAAAATAAATATTTTAAAACAAACAGAATTTTCCAAAGTCTTAAAACATATTCAAATTGACTAAAACAATTAGAAAATTACCACAGAGTAAGATTGAAGCTTAGGGTACTCAAAAAACTTCTTACTTTGGTCCAAGGTCACACAGGATTCCATAAGGATACCTTTAAAGGACATTGCCTTAACTTGAAAACGAATGGACGCATTTTTATGAAATTTCGTAGAAATAATATATTTGGCACAAGTAGCAAAGCTTATAATTTTGAATAACATATATTGTAGTTGTGGTGCGTTTTCGCTCAATTTCGCATTTTTCGAAAAACGAAAATCGCTACATCCTCTAAAGTAACAGCACAAAAAATGTAATTTTTTTATTGTAATTACATCTTGGTAAGACAAATAATTTATGCTTAAACCTAGTAATTTTTATGAGCTAGTTTTCGAGATTCCTTCTTAACCTATTTTAGCCCATATCACCTAAAATAGACAACGAAAAAAATGTTGTAGAAGAACTTATTGTTTATTTTTCGTGAGGAACACATGGTATAAATTTTATTGCAAAAAAGCTTAAGCCGGTTAGAGGGTTAAAGAATATTACTGTATGAGACAACATTGTTCGTGTTATTGCGTTATATATAATTATATAAATTTCTATATCTGTATATGACTTAGGAAAATTAAATTAATAACTTTTTTGCAAAAAAAATAAAATCAAAAATCTTTATCACTCACGAAATTTTTTTGGTGAAAGTACAAAAAATGTTGGTTAATTTAGCGTATAATAATGAGTATTTAATTTAATCGAGGTAATATCTGGGATTTTTGATTTCGATATTCGTAATCGTTTAGCTTTGAGACGACTTTTGGCGAAGAGCTTTATAAACCTATTATTTTTTTCGAAAAGAAAATAAAAATTAAAAAAATCGATGAATATAAAATATCCATCTAGAAAAATAAATCCAAGTGATTGTTTTTTATTAAGGAAAAAACAAGATAAAACATTTTAAAAGTATTAATATCAGGTGCCTGGTTTTATGGTTTAATAAATATTAAAAATTGTTTCAATAAATATGCATAATATAAAAAAAAAATACAATAAAAAAACTAAAGTTGTCAAATGCAATTTAAGTTTTGGAAATGTCAGACAGAGCGCGTGAGAGCGCGTAACTGTACGTGAACGACTTGCACAGATACCGGTTATATAACCTCTCAACGTAGTCGTATTTTATTAACATAAATTATAACGAATTTAACAAAAATAAATAATAATAACTAAATGATTCAAACTAATGAGTGCGGTAAATGAAGATCTACATTTTAAAGAATTAATAACCATCATCACACATAAAATTTTCGATTTAAAATTTATTAATCCCAATTTGGGAATATGTTACAAATAACCTTGAAATTTATAATTAACTAATTAATTCAATAAGAAGAAAGATATAAGTAGATATTATGGCAGTTTGTCAAAAAATTTTGATAAAACATTTGAAGTATTCCCTTTCACTGATATTGTAAACCGAATTAGTGTTTTATTTTAAAAATCACAACTGAGAGAAAAAAAATACCCGTAATTAACTCATAACGAATTAAGCATCAAAACTGTGTAAAATTATAAATTATGCAGAAAATCACTAGCAAATTAAAATTAATTTAAAAAAAAAACTATAAAATATAGGTGACAAAATATACTTGCTAAACGTTTGTTTGATGAAAAAGGTCATCATTAGGGTTTTTCTTTTCCCGGACTTTTTCATTTCCCGGGACAGCGGGATTTTTTTTATAATTTCCCGGGATCCCGGGAATTCCCGCTCGTTAGAAAATAAATATATCCGGCGTATGTTGTACCTGAAAAACTCGATTTCTATTAAAACAACTTACGACAAAGTTCGTCTTTTGGTTGTAGTCATGAGAAAATCTACTTAATATATTCTGAAATAAGGGCTTATTATAAAATATCCATGTCTTCTACTTTTTCGAGATCAATTCTTTTAACAGATTAAATCGCGAATTATCCATTCTTTCAGGATATATTGGAATTGTTAATGGGTGCAAACTTGTATCGGACCAGCTTTAGAGCCATAACTAATATCGATTTTTTGCTTAAATATGGAATCCAAAAGTTTATATTTCTAGATATTAGGGGTTTTCATATAAACTCGTAAATTCCTTGTAAACCTTGCATAAATACAAACCATATTTTTTATGTATGAAGTTTGGCATTAAACTCATAAACATACCATATTTACACCGTTTACGAGCAGAATACGAGTTTATATGAAAACTCCTATTTTGTCCTTATGCAGTTTTTCAGAAATATTCGTCTAGAATTATTTTTATAAAAAAGTTTAAAAGTGAGTATTTTTCACACAAATTTTTAGGCAAATCGTCTAAATATTTTTATAAAAATAGACACTAAAATATTAAATATTTTTTAATTTTAGTTGGTATTTTTTGGACAGAAACTTTTTGTGCCACAACTACTTAAAAAAATGATTTAATTTTCATTGTTGAATTTTAATCCAAAGAAATTTGAAAAAGCATCTGATGCATTATTTTAAAAATAATAGTAAGATTTAAGAGCAGCGAGAAGTTTCAACTCAGTGACGCTGAAAAATAAAATTCAAATTATTTTGATTTTTTTTTTTAATTTATGACCAAACAATACTACAAATATAACAACACCAGAGGTCAACAAAATTTAATCTAACAAATAAATAAAATTTAAAAAATACAACTGAAATAAAGGAATAGCAACTGAAATTTAAATGAAATTATTTCAAGTAAAAAAAACTCAAAACACATTAATTGAGAATACTAAAATATTTAATTATATTTTTTGGAGGTATTTGGAACTGAAATACTGATATTGAAATGTTGTATACATATATTGCTTTATTTGAACAAAGATCATCATTAAAAAAACGAAAATTTCCGAGTTACGAGTATTTTTGTTGGTATTTAAACTTGATAATGACTAATAAAATTTGTTTTCGGTTTAACTAAACCAAATTTAACTGACATCTCAAAAAACTAGGCGTAAATAATTTTTTTATACCTACTAATTCATTTTATTAAATTTTAAATCGCATTTTTTAATTTTAAATATATTTTATTTAAGTTATTTTCAAAACAATCAATGTTTTTAATTTAAATAAAGCTTCCAAAATTTTAATATACTTGCTAAAACTTCTGTAAAAGAATAAAAAAAATCCCGGGAAATCCCGCACAAAATTCCCGGGACTGCGGGATTGAAAAAAGGGCGGGATTCCCGGGACGGGATTCCCGGGACATAAACCCTAGTCATCATGCATACATTTTTAAATCTAAAGCCTCTATAAGCTCTGTAGATCTGCCAAAAAAAACCTGCATCAATTTAAAAATTTTTTTGAATGTGAATATGCAAATTTTAAAACAGTTTATTACACTAAAAATCATCAATCTTCTAAATTGTTGGAATACAATATAACTGGTGGTAACTTAAAAAATTATGCATCAAAAACTGTTCGTGAGAAACACTGCCGTATCTATGCGGCTCCACAAAAACTATTAAGTCCAGACTTGCCAAACACTTTTTATGTTATCTGCAAAGAAAACAAAATATATCCCCAAAAATTTCCAATTATAAAAATATCGTTTTTAATTAATTAGAGTTAAAAATTTGCTTTAATTCTCCAAATTAACATAACACACAAAATTACGGTGCAATTTAAATGGCACTAATTTTGTGGAACCCTCAAATTCTCAGATAATCTACAAGATGTTTTATAAAGAAATACTCTAATTTTGATACAACAAATTAGTCAAGTTTAAAGATTTATTATACTTATAAAAATAAACCTGTAAAAATTGCAGAAAGAGCAACTAAACTTTAAGTTTCTTGCAGAAAAAATGGCAGGTTTTTTTGCTAAATACACCCTGCAAAAACATGGTAATGACAGGTCATTACCATACGGATTACCAAATAATGATAGGGCATTACCTTTTGCTTTACTTTAATATTCAAAATAATGACTTACTGGTAATAAATTATTGAAGTTCTTATATATTCTCGCAAAGTAATCACTTACTGGTAATGGATTAAATTAGTACTGATTTAGTTTTTTTAATTTAATATTTTATTTATTAAATTATTTCGAACATTTTTCCAACTGAATAGAATATTTTCCGAAGTAAAAAGTTATATTTCCAATATTACCAACTATTTCACAATGTAGGGTAACAACTTATTTCCTAACTCTTGAGTAACCACTTATTCTGTCTTTGTGAGCAACTACTTATTCTTTCACTATGGGAAACTCGTTATTCGCACTTTTTTGTAAGCGAGAGTGTAATGACAACCCATGGATTTTTGGACATCGCGAACAAAAGTAATGTTGCGAGTAAATAGCCTGGTAAATAGTGAAACATTTGTGTGCTACTTACTCGCTTAACTACTCTGTAATGTCTCTTTTTGCTGGGCATAAATAAAACTAGTTAAATTTGAATTAACTTTTAGTTAATTTAAAATAATGAATTACCCTGCTAATTTCTGCAAAAAAAGTTTTATAAATATTTATTACTAGACAAAAAATAACAGAAAAATTGTTATATCTACGAAATTTTAGTTATATTTAATTTAAATTTAGTTGAATGCAAATAATAAATCAACAGAAATATTTTGTAAAAAACAGTAGAATGCTGGTATTATTAGAAGGCTAGACTTTTATTTGTATTAAAAAAAAAACTTTGAAAATATTAAATTTGTTTTGTGATTTTCAAGGTAAGTTTTCACTAATTTTCTATAGTTTTAACTAAAATTTATGCAGACTTTTTTTATTACCAGTTCAAATGTTTGCACTACTGAATGCAATCACAACACCTTTGTGGAAAAGGGGGCGGTGTACCCAATTTTTGCAGAAAAATATCAATGTTTATTCATATTTTTATCTTAACTTATCAAGATGTAAAGAAAGCTAAAATTGAACGCATCGAACTATGTAAAATGTTGTTGCCATTTTGGTATTTTTCAGGTATTTTTGGTGGTTTTTAACTCTTCGTACCCGGATATACAGTAAGGAGCAAAAGTGTTACAGGGTTAACATGGTTCAGATATTTTGCTTAAAATTTTTAACTATGAAAGAAAATCCAATAATTATTTCTAGCGTTATGTATTTATTAAATTATTCTAATTAAAAAACAAGAAAAAAAATTTAACTATTTTATTTAACTAGGGAAAAAAATACATTTTTCTATTTAAAGCAAAATGTTACACTTTTGCACCCAGTTAATTTTTGATAATTTTCTTTAAAAAATTTAAATATAAATTTAAAAATCATGAAATTTTTGCTGTTTTTCTATGCATTTGTGTGAATTGTTGCAAATTATTGCATTTATCTCCTCAAAAATTAGGTGTCAAATAAATTTTTCCTTATTTTGCTCCTCACTGTACATGCAAATATTTACAGTGCTATTCTCGATTTCTTACAGTGATTTTTGTACAATTTATATTTTTGGTATTTGTTGAAATGGTATTGAATTTTCTTTAAAATTTTGAAAAAAAAACATGAGCTGGATAAGAAATACATTAAACAGTCATTTCTTTACAATGTTTTTTAAATTATTTTTAATTAAAACTCTGTAAAATTTAAACTTTAATATTAGTTTGATGCTTTTTAATTTTTGGCACTTATTTTAACATTTTTTTTATACATTTTTTACAAAATGCTACAATACATTTTTAAATTCTTAACTTCAAATTTTCAAAAAATTAGTTTAGTGCATTTTGGGTAAATTTTTACACATTTCACCCGTTTTTACAAAGCTCATGGTGCTTTTCTGCCTTCAGAAGTTGGGACTCTAATGTCTGTCCAATATTCACAGAGTTGCTAGCGTTTATAGAAAAACACACTTTATTCCTCCAGCATTCGGGTTACAAGACACTTATGTACCTCGTACTCTACATTATATTTACTTAATACTTTTTATTTTATTAGTTATTATTCTAAAACTTTTTCGGTTTTAGATTTTCAATATTTTAATGGTCATGTTTTGTAAGGTAAAACGAACAAACGTTTACAAATCGTCGCCGCGCCTGAGAAAGTAGCTATTTGTAGACAAAAAATTTTATCAAGGGACCCACAAAATATCTTTGTTTCAACTTTTCCCAAGATTTATTGGAAATTATTTGAAATTATTATAGCTAAGGCATAAAATATCGTAATGGCATTATTTGGGTATGCCAGAAATAATTTTTAAAAACAAATAGCTTATTTCTTAGGCGCAGTGACGAAATGTTTGATCAGTGCGGGGTTTCATTCAAAATTTTTGGTCTTTCAAAATTTTTAGTCACTAATGGCGTATGTCGTGGAAACAGCGCATTTTTAAGTCATCTCTGTTTTACTTATCACTTTTTTAGCAACCGTGGAAAATTTATTATACAATTTGTTTTGTATTTCTTTTTTATTTATATGCTTTATATATTCTTAAACATGATTATTCTGAAATTTCTTTATTTTATAATAATATTCAAAATGCGGCAAAAATTGTTAAGGTACCATGCGCGGAAATTTCCCATTTCGCCTTTATATTTAAATGTTCTTTGTCCTGAATGCCTTAATATAAAAATCATTAGAAAATATTCAAATATTTAAGAGAAAAAGGATAAAAAATAGACATAAGAAAAAGCTGATTTACAGGAGGAAGAAGAAGAAAACATTTTATTGAAAAATTTAACAAACACAAGGGAAAGCGATTACGTAAATTTGTTTAAAAAAATTTCTTCAAATCTGAGGTTTTTTAATTTGAATATATTTTTGTGAAAAATTAACCAAATAATAAAAAAGGTCTTTAAATCTAAGACAAAGCAAATAGTAGGGTGGATCGAGGTACACTTTTTTATACTCGTATAAGTGCTTTCGTCACCAAACCAAAAATTTTTAAAGAAAATTTAATTTTTTTTAAAGATTTACTTATATCTAAGTTTCCGTTTTTACCAGGGAGGGAAAAAGCTCGCTCGGGCTATTGCTCTTTTTAAAAAAAGAGCGAGTTTATAAAAAGGCTCACTCAATATTTAAAACGAAACAAAAAAAATGAGATAGCTCTTGTGTGAAAATGTAAGTAGCCAACAAAATATAGCTTCCTCACTTTTTTAAAACAAAAAAATTAAAAACAGTTGCATACAAAACAATTCAAAAACATTTATAAGGAGTTCCTTATAAAAAATGTTGTTTTCAAAAAAATAAATCGAGCATTCTGAAAACGTAAACTCTTTTCAAGTAAATTTAATGGCTCGTTCACAAAAAAAATAATTAAAATTAAATATTTAGGGCCATATGCATAATCACTTTTAAAATGTATAAATAGTTTATAAAACAAATTTTGTCATACAAAATTCATTTTATGAACATGTTAAAATTATTATGCATAAGCACTTTAGATTTTAGGAAATTATTGGAAAATTCAATTATTGGAAAATTATTGAGTACACCATTTAGAATAGCATTTGTAAAATTAAATTAATAAATTTTACTACATAATACAGGGACTATAATACCCAATTCTTACGCCAAAGTTGGTGGTCAGTAGGGTTTTTCTTTTCCCGGACTTTTTCATTTCCCGGGACAGCGGGATTTTTTTTAGAATTTCCCGGGATCCCGGGAATTCCCGCTCGTTAGAAAATAAATAAATCCGACCTATGTTGTACTTGAAAAACTCAATTTCTATCAAAACACCGTCGGACAAAGTCTATTTTTTGATTTTACCCATGAGAAAATCTACTTAATATATCCTGAAAGAAGGGCTAAATATAAAATATATCAATTCGTTTAAAAGTTTATGTTGCGAATTAATATTAGGTAATATATTTCTATGGAAGGCCGTCTTAATTTTAAAAAACTCTGTGAAATATATTAACTATATATTAATTCTCTTTACAAACGAGAAACGAATTGATTTATAAAAAGTGAAAGACATGGGTATTTTTTCATCCCTCCTTTCAGGATATATTGGAATTGTTAATGGGTCCAACTTTGTATCGAACGGTGAAATAACAAATTTATTAAAATGAAGTTAGAGAGATTAAAAAAAATATTTTTAGTCGTTTCTTATATGAAATTCTGGACCATGTTCTTTGTTTTTTCGTTTTGTGTCTTACACAAATTCAAAATTTTAGCCCTGGTTTATATATTACGATATAAAACGATACTTAGGTCCAGTTTTATAATTAGAACTAAGATCGATTTTTGCTTAAATGTTTCTTAAAAATGGAACCAAAAAATTTATGTTTCTAGATATTTTCTTCCTATGTAGATTTTCAGAAGTATTGGCCCAGAACTATTTTTATAAAAAATTTTAAAAATTAGTATTTTTCACTCAAATTTTTAGGCAAATTTGCCAAAATCATTTTATAAAAATAGACAGTAAAATATTATTAAGGGGGTGTGCGAACTGGCTAAATAAAATCTAAACTAAATTCAAGTTTCCAAAATTTCTATGAAATTTTAAGATGTTTTAAAAAAATGCTCAAAGTAATATAAAACCCTTTTGTTAATTTCTATTTAGTTTAGAATTTATTTAGACACCTTGTAAAGGTCTTGAATAGTTTTTTAATTTCAATTGTTATTTTTTGAATAGCTAATTTTTATGCCAAACTACTTAAAAAAGCATTTGGTGCATTACTTTAAAAATAAACAATATTTTAAAAATACATTTAAAATAAATCAATTTAAATGAAATTATTTGGAGTAAAAAATACTTATGTATATCAATTAAAAATACGAAAATATTACTAATTTTTTAATTTTAATGCCGAATTTTTTGAAAGTATTTAGAACTGAAATACTGATGTTGAAATATTGTATATATTATTTGAACAAAGATCATAATTTTAATAAAAAAATTTTTCCGAGGTACGAGAAATTTCGTTGGTAAACTTGTTAATAGTTGAGAATTTGTTTTCGGTTTAACTAAACCAAATTCAACTGATATCGAAAAAAAAAACTCGGCCTAAATAGTATTTTTTTAATACTAATTCTGTTTATTGAATTTTAAATCGCATTTTTTAATTTTAAATATATATTTTATTTAAATTTATTTTAAAAAATCAATGCTTTGTACTTAAATAAAGCTTCAAAAATTGAAGCTAAAACTTCTGTAAAGAATAAAAAAAATCCCGGGAAATCCCGCACAAAATTCCCGGGATTGCGGGATTGAAAAAAGGGCGGGATTCCCGGGAATCCCGTCCCGGGAATTCCCGGGACATAAACCCTAGTGGTCAGTAAGCATAAAAGAAATTTGCAAAAAAGAAAATTTTTGCATCAATATAGTATGAGTAATCTTCTGCATCACAAAGCATTTTTTAGATTCCGCCATTATTTTGCGCTTTCTTAAGTGCGGCTTTTTTAAATTCATAATACAAGGATTTAGTACCCATATCTTAACCAAACTTTGGTGGTAAGCTTGCAAACAAAATTTGAGAAAAAAAAATAACAAAAATGAAAATTTGTATATCATTATATACGTTTGCAGAATGTTAATCGCTGATTAAGACTTTTAATTCATTTTCTATACTACAAAGCCTTTTTTCACATTCCGCCATTATTTTGCAAAATTCTAAGTTCGGTTGTTACTTGCAAAAAAAAATTGCGTAAAAAATTTTTGCAAAATGCAAAATTTCTTCATTACTATATTTGTGTGCAGAATGTAAATAGCTGATTAAGTTTTTTAATTAATTTTTTGTACCAAAAAGCCTTTTTTCGCATCCGACAATTATTTTGCAATTTTTTATGTGTGGTTTTTTTTAAATTCATAATCTAGGGACTATTATACTATTGGATATAGTGTAATTAATTCTCCAGCTGCTGGATTTAAAAACTTTAATTCAGTTTTGTCTACGAGCTTTTTCAATATTATAAGCTCTTTATTTTTTTAGTTGCTTTTAAATTTGATCAGCTTTTTTAGTTTTGGCTTCCAAGCTTTTTAGATAAATAAATGCACATATCGTCACCTAAAATGCAAAAGGGCGTAACAACAAAGCCGATTTTCTGATTGATTATGATGCACTAGACTATATTACATTTCCCTACAAAATTTTTAACTTATATGTAGAAATAAGTCTACAGTAGTGTTTTAAACAAGAGAAGAAAATATAGAATATCTTTAATTCTACGTTTTTTTTTTGTTTTCGTAAAATAAAATAAAAAATGTTGTTACGCCCTTTTGCATTTTAGGTGACGATATATATTTTTAGCTCACTCGAGATCTTTTTCCATCACTGATTTTAATGCGTCAAATTCCAACTATTACGTTCCTTTACATTACTTTTTCAATATTTTTCAAAGTAACCCAAAACGACGAAACTGCACCACCCATGTGCGGTACATTCGATAATAAGATGAGCTAAAAAAAATCTTTAAAGGTGTGCGTTTTTAAAGCTTTTTGGTCATCATCATTATGAGTCTAATTAGTTTAAAAAAGACAGCGGAAATAAGAGAATGATGTAAAGGGTTTTTCAATAAGAGCGCTACAAAAGTTTTTTTAAATAAAACAAAAACGGTTTTGGATATCAATGAAATTCTTTATTCCTGTGAAAGCACGTTCGATGGGCACGCTTGCAGAAGTCTAGACGTTGAACCCAATTTTCGACGGTTTTCAAGCATAAATCGGCCGATATTCGTACGAAGTTCATCAATCGTCGCTGGCTTGTTGGCATAGACCATAGATTTGACGTAGCCCCACAGGAAATAGTCCAACGGCGTCAAATCGCACGACCGAGGCGGCCAATCGACTGGCCCATTTCGTGAGATAACACGTTCTCCAAACTTGGTTTGCAATAAATTGATTGTGACATTCGCTGTGTGGCTTGTGGCGCCGTCCTGTTGGAACCACATGTCCTCCAAGTCCATATCATCCAATTGGGGCCAAAAATATTCGGTTATCATTGAACGGTAGCGATTCCCATTCACAGTAACGTGCCGGTCTTGATCATCACGGTAGAAGTACGGCCTAATGACGCCGCCGGCCCATAAACCGCACCAAACCGTAATTTTTTCGGGATGCAATGATGACTCATGGAGTACGTGTGGATTGCTGTCTGACCAATAACGCATATTTTGTTTATTGACGAAGCCATTCATTATGACGACCATAAATTGGACGTAGCGCTCTTAACGTTGAGGCCACTAACTCCGAATTTAGGTAGTAAATTTTAATAATTTCGACTCGTTGTTGGCTCGTATATCTTTCCATCATGAAATGGCAAATCTTACTGAAGAGAAATGTCAAAAGAAATATGGCGTCGTTTGCTGTCCCTGTCTTTCTACTTTTGTAGCGTCCCTGTTGAAGAACGCTATATTACAAAATTTTTATTTGGTGACTCCACTGCTAGAAAACTGTTGGTTCAAAAGGGTTGTTCCCTTTAGGAGGGACCGTTATTGAGAGGTTTCACTGTATTTATTTTTTTTTGCAATGACTACAAACTGTGAAACAAACCGATGGGGAATATCCCGGGTGAAAATGCTACTTATGTCTTCAGGATGGCGAATATGTCCCAGATGCAACCACTCCCATAAAACTAGAAATTTCCTAATTAAAAATGAATTTATATTAGCTATGTTTTTGACTTAACTATATCCGTTAACTCATAAAAAAATATAAAGTGTACAATAACGCGTTTAAGCTGAAAACTAACATTTTACTTTTCGTATGCACGTTAACTTTCAACTCGGATAATTACACTGCATGACACTCAAAAAATTAATGGAGATCTGACCCTCAGTTCTATATATTTCGGACATGCTGATTACAATGGCGTACTTTATTTTTCGATTAATGGTACAGATTTTTCGCTAAATGTCTTTAAAGTTTGGCGGTTGTCCATTCAGTTTTTTATATAAAAAATTTTTCAAATTAAAAAATATGAATTTTTTGTGTTAAAATGTAAGCACAGGACCTGTGGCCATATTTACGATATAAATGCGATGTGCTAGTCTTGATATCTAAACGACTACTTGTCGTTTTATATAGGTTTATATGGTTTTTTGCTATTTCAGCGACTTTAGTCGCCGAGTGTACAATCGACCTCAATAAATGTAATGCCTTAGTAAGGGAGTAATTAAAGGGAAAATATTTCAATAAAAAAATGTATTCATCTATAGCGGCCTATACGTTTAAATCGCGATCTTTCAAAAATTTTATATGGCAGCATAGCATTCCAAGATGTCCCCAAAGTCTAACTTTTAGTATAATATGGGGTCACCTCTAAAAACTGTTGTTACAATATTTCAAGCAAAAAAGTTTCCATTTGCAAAAGTTATGGCAATAAATACATTTTTTACTAAGGTTAGTATCGTACTAAAGCGGGGTTTTACATTATACCATAAGTCATAGGATCTGTCAAAAAAATCAGTCAGATATCAAAAATCCTATAGTAAACACATTTTGTCTGATACGTACAGAAAATCCGATTGAAATTTTGACAGTCAGATTGCTTTTGAAATATTTCATAAAATTATGAGAATCCGATAGTAACAGCTGTTTTCATCTGATTTCTTTTGATAGTGTAAACAAATATACAAGATTTTTTTGACAATCGCGTCGTTTCGTAGGATTTTTAATTTGATTTCTCAGATGTAAAATCAGATACAAAATCAGATAATGTAAAACCCGCTTAAAGACATTTTAAGATACTTAAGTAGTTGGCATATAAAATTAAAGAGAATTCTTCTTGGTAGGTATGTCTTAAACCTATATGGTCGTTGATCGTACTATATGGTTGCCTGATTAAAATAAACTAGTACATAACTGTTTCTGCACTATTTTTTTACTACTGAGCTCATAGCATAAAATAAATTATTTATTTAATTTTTCATAACATAACATCAAATAAACACTAAAAACAAAAAAAATGTATATTTACTAATATTGTGCTAATAAGAAAATTTTTCCGGAATGCCCGGGAAATTAAGTTACTTATTCCCGTTTTACGGGAAAGGAAAAAATCCGGTAATTCCAAAATCCTAGTCTTATTTATGGTGTCTTTTTGAGTCACTTATGATGCTCAAATAATTATTTAAATCGCAGGAAGTAAAAAATCCACAAATTCGCGGACAAACTCCCAGATCTGGCTAGCCTGATTGGGTCCATTTATTTATTAATGAAGTATGGAGTAAAAAATTCATTAACTATCATTTTCCTTTGCAATAATTTTATATTTTTTGTGTGTATATTAATTATTAAATATTAAGTTGTTTAAACTCTGAAATTATTAATTATGGTTATTGAAACAAAAAGAAAAATATCAACAAGTTATTGGTTTTAACTACAACGTTTGGCGCTGGGTTTCATACACTCAAAATAATACGTCTGTTGGCTGAACAAAAAATTTGTAACTTTAACAAAATTTATTCCTGTTTTTTGGCTTAAAATAAAATTTGTTGATCATAACAAATTCTTTTGTTAAATTTAACAAATCTAAATTTAAGTAAAAAATTTGTAAAACTACAGTTTAATCTGTAATTATACTGAGTCGTAGAATTTATCCAAATTTAGGTATCGGAACCCTCCCATCATGTGAGGGCATATATGGGCGCTCCGCTGGAGCAAACATTTTGTCCGTTTTGCTCTATCTCGCTTAGTTTTCGAGATATGGGCCATTTTATGCAATGGAAAATTTTTATTAAAAATTTCGGAGGGTCCAAGGCCCCGCCAAGGTCCATTTTTGGATAGAGATAACCCCATTCGCTCCGGTATTGTAATGTTAGGGATAGTCGAAATTTTCATAAATTTTGCTCTATCTCTCTTAGTTTTAGAGATATGTGCCATTTCAAAAAATCGGGAGGGAACGAAATATTGCCATCTTTAAAACTTCGGAAACATTAATGGCGCCATCTACTGGGTAATAACAGTAACATGAAAGCGTTATATTTTAACAATAAATTTTGTAAAATTTAACGAAGGGGTTCTTAAAAATTAGTTTTAAATAATTTTGAAAATTAACACTCAAAACTAGTTAAAGTACTAAGGAAATTTAGTATTGTGTTAAATGAAGATAAATAAAATCTTTGCTTAAATCAGTGTTTCAACTAAAAATTTGTTAAAAATTAGTCAAATCGATTTGAAACCGGTTTGACAGATTTTTTTACTGACGTATTATTTTAAGTGTACAGAAGACTTTAACTTAACTGATAAACAAAAGAAAATATATAAAAAATTAGTGCGTTAACTAATAGTAGTTAACTCAAAACCGTCAGTAGAAAACCCAGCGTAAATGCGGTTTAACTTAACCAAATTTTAAATTAAAAAGTCATAGAATATATCTGTAAATAAAGGGTGGTCCAACCATAATGCACGATGTTAATTGTGAGTCACACCTTAATGTCAAGTTTTTTGCCCAACTTAATTTGACATTTATTTGTTGCAGAGATTGACAAATTCTACCATGGAGAGGTACACAATTGAGCAGCGCGTTAAGATTGTTGAAGCCTTTTACGAAAATGGGCGTTCAAATCAAAATGCATTTCGTGCATTTCTTTGGTAAGCATAATCGACCAAATGTGTCCACAATCGGGAGAATTGTGCGCAAATTTCAGCAAACCGGGTCAGTAGGAAATGTGGACTACAGACCCGGCTCAATTTCTGGCCAGACTTGTGGGCAGAAATTGAGGATATGGACGATATGTGCTTCCAACAGGATGGTGCCACTTGCCATACATCCAACGAAACAGTGGCTCTTTTGGGCGAGAAATTCAATGGCCGTGTTATCTCGATGTTAATTGGCCGCCACGATCATGTGATTTGACACCGTTGGACTTCTTTCTTTGGGGTTATTTAAAATAAAAAGTGTACGTTAATAAGCCAAGAACAATTCAAGAGCTAAAGGATGAGATAATTCGGCACATTAACGACATTGAACCTAAATTATGTCTCAGAGTCATTGAAAATATGGACCATCGGATAGAGGTATGCCACCGAAGCCGTGCCGAGCATTTGGCCGACATTTTGTTTCACACATAATTGTCATGCACTCATAAAAAAAAAGTTAGTTCAAAAGTCTGTTAACTAATTTTTTGTTATTTTCCCTAAAAAAGCCCGTAGAAATAGGTAAAAATTCTGCTATAATAACAAGAAATAGTACATGTATTTGCGCCAGCACAATTTTGACCTATTTGTACGGGATTTTTTTTTATTAATGTAGATCATTCTATCATAATAAAAAATATTAAGATAATTCTCGGAAAATTTTTGTTTTATTTACAATTAACATCGTGCGTTTTGTTTGGACCACCCTTTACAATGTAAGTATGAAAACATAGGCCCTTACTATAAAAGAGTATTTTAAATTTAAAGTCGACTTTATTTTTAATCATACGGTTTTGTTAATTCTGTGTATGAAAACCCTACAAAAATATTTGTATTTTCAGACATTTTGATTGGTTGAAAATAAATTAACCAATCAGAATGCTCCAAAAATAAACCAAGTCAAGGCATACTGCCACCCAATATTTTAACTAAAGTCGACTTTAACTAAAATATACGTTTGGAAAATATTGATAGTAAGGCTGATAGCCTCTAATCAAATTAATTTTGGCTTCTTTATCATCTATCGAATTTTATCAAAATCTAAAATCTTATTTTGACGACTTGAATTTTTATGTAATAATGTTAATAGTTAATTCTAGCTCTTCTGATTACAAAACATATACAGTAGACGCTCGCAAATTAGAGCTTTCAGTAATTCGAACGTCCAGAAATTAAAATCAATGTTTGCAATACATTAAACACTCTGAAATTCGAATTTAAAATTCTAATTTCTGAGCGTTTGTTTTTTTTTTTTGGTTATTTGAATACACAGGAAATCCCCAATTTATTTTTATTCTGTTTGAATAAAGTAAAACTAAAAAGGGGAATCAACAAATTATATATGTTTTTCCCTATTTGTTTTTTTTTTTCGCATTTATGTACATTTTTGGCCAGTTTATTTGTGAAATTTGATACGCGTGTACATATTATTTGGCAGTCTCTATTAAATAGTGAAAGTGTATCATTTAAAATGTTAAATAAACGTAAAAAAACACTTTATCATTGGAAACTAAAGTCAAAATATTAGCAAAGCTTGACAAAGGCGTTCAAGGGAACCGGTTAGCCCTAGATTTTAATGTGACAACATCTTCAATCAGCTACATCAAATCACATAGAACAGCAATATTAAATGCTGTTTCAAACACATATCAGGAGGCAAACAATAAATCTTTGCACAGCGCTGAATATCCAAAAATGGAAAGTCGTCTGTATGAGTGGTTTTTAAATCAACGAGAAAAAAAGTGTACATTGACTGGGCCAATATTAAAAGAGAAAGCTAAACAAATATTTAGAGAGGAATATCCCGATAAAGATGAAAATGCATTCCGGGCAAGTGATGGATGGTTTACCAAATTTAAGAAGCGACACGGTATCCGTTTTTTAAAAATTTGTGGCGAGATTCTTTCCAGTGATGTTGCTTCAGTCACTCCTTTTATTCATCGATATCGTGCAAAGATCGCTGAGATGGGTTTAATGGAGTCACAAATATATAATGTCGACGAAACCGGATTATATTTTCGTTGCCTAAAAGACAGAACCTATGTCTCTGCTTTTGAAAACAACGCCCCTGGACATAAAATTCAAAAAGACAGAATTTCAGTCCTACTTGGTGCAAACTCTGATGGATCACACAAATTAGTTCCATTGGTAATTGGAAAAGCAAAAAAACCCAGGTGTTTTAAAAATTTCAATAATCCTCTGCATTACAACTTTTCAAAAAATGCTTGGATGACTTCTCGGATTTTTCACGAATGGTTTCACGGAATATTTATTAAAGAGGTAAACAAAAATATTGATTTCAGGTTCAGTACATAATTTTAAAATTTTTTTCAATTCACAGGTGATCCGCTTTTCTCAGGAAAATAATTTGCCTCCGAAAGCCATTTTGCTTATAGATAATTGCTCCGCTCATACACCCATTGAGAAACTTAAAAGTGACGATGGAAACATAGTTGCATTATTCTTTCCACCAAATGTGACAGCAGCTTTACAACCAATGGATCAAAACCCTATCAAGTTAATAAAGCTCAATTACAGAAGTATGTTTCTTTCTCAGTTAATTGCTGAAGGTGGTGAACTGAAGAATCATTTGAAATCCCATTCGATCCGCAATGCTATATTATTACTGAAATAAGCTTGGGATGCGGTACCACAAAGTGTTATGAAGAAATCTTGGTCGAAGTTGTCCAATTGGGACTCTAACCAATACGACAGCGACGATGACGTGCCAATAGCACAATTGTTGCAAATAGATCAGGACTGCAACGAAGTTATTCAGATAACTCAAGCTCTTTTAAAAGAAATAGCTCCCAACGATTGCATCGGTATAGAAGACATCGATCGATGGAATGAAGATATGTTTGATGACGGATCTGTTTATGTTCTCAGTAGCGATGGTGAGTCTTCAGATAGCAGCGAAGACGACGTTGTTGCAGTATCATCAGTTGTCTCTAATACTACAGCCATTGAAAGCGTAAATAATTTAATAAAATGGTGCAATAACAGTGAATTGTTTTCAACTAAGCACATAAGTAATCTTTTGGCTCTCTGTAATGATATTTCGGATTTAAAGAAACCAAAAAAACAAACAAATATAACTGATTATATGTCAAACAAAGATTAGTTGTTAACTTGGCAATTGTTTAATTTTAATTGTTTAATTTTTTTTAAATACAGTTTTTTAGTTTTTAATTAAAAAAAATACATGATATGTAATTGGACTGCATTGCTATGTTTTGTTGCCATTCGTTTTTTTTTTTTATATTCATATTTTTAATTTAAAAAAATACATTTGATGTATTGCACTGAATTGTTGTGTTTTGTTTTCTTGTTTTTATCATATAAAATTGAATTAAAAAATATTAAAAAGAGTTTTATTTAAGTTTTTGGAAGTAAATTTACTCAATTTTTTTTCGAAAAAAAAGTCCAGAATTGCCTCAAAAACAAAGCGGTTCTAATTTGCGAGCGTCTACTGTATTGTGTTTAGGGATGCCAATCGGGATTGATTTTTTTAAATCCCGGGATTCGGGATTTCAAAATTAAAAAAAAAAAAAAATCACGAAATCCCAAAAAAATTCGGGATCCCGAAAAATCCCGATCCGTCTCGGTATCCCGAATTTTTTCGGGATTTCGTGATTTTTTGCCATTTTGGGAATTTTTTATTTAAAAAAATGTGTAAAATCTTCAAATTTATGTAAAAGAAATACGGGGTCATATGCATACCCACTTTTAAAATTTATAAGTGACTTATAAAACAAATTTTTTATACAAATTTCATTTTATAAACATGTTATAAGGTTTTCAAATTATTATGCATGAGCACTGTAAAATATAACTGTTTTATACGTTTTTTACATGCTCCTGTTTATTTCCAAAGAACGAAAGAATCAAAAAAACTCAAGAATTAAGAATTTGACTCGGTCGATATGTAGTGTGCAATTTTTGTTTATAATAATTTCATATTCACTATTCTTATATCATTTTATTTTAAAATTGTCAATTGAATTTTAGAATTTTCAATTTGTTTCAGAATTTTTTAATAGTTTTCCACATATAGTTCAGAAATTCAAATGAAAAAGTCTGAAATACAACTTTTTATTCTAAATTTTAATCGATGATTTCCGAAATATAATAAGAAATACTGCACAATATAGATTTGTATAAAATTATATTTAACAAAAACGGTTTAAAAATATCAGCAGGGTTACAATTTTTGAAAAATTACCACATATTTTTGCAATTGCGAACTCATTTTTATTGAATAATCCCGGGATTCATTTTTATTGAATAATCCCGGGATTTCGGGATTGGCATCCCTAATTGTGTTGGCTGTTATGGATAAAACTTCAATTAGCTTCAAGACTGGGTAATAGGGTAGTCGACGTGTGAATTGCCTTAAGTCAAAAAAATAAGGTACATAATCCCATTGTTAAACTGAAATAACTTTCTCAATAAACCAAAACACAATCGGAATACAGTCTTAACAAAGGGCCTCTTTATCTGTTACGAAAATAATATAAACGAAAGAAATTGACAATTATTTTCGACAAAAATATATGGGAAACAAAAATGTTCGTTACTTTGCTTTCGTTTAGAATATTTTCGTAATACGTAAGCTAGGACTAAAAGTCACAGACTTTTCGCAGGAATAGACACGATTATCTGTTTAAATTTTGTTTTAACTTAATTCGGATTTAAAACTTAACATTGTTAGGTAAAAGTGAAAACACTATAGTCACATCAATATCCCTGTATTGGCAAACATCTGCATAGCGATAAATATATATGTATAAGAAAACGTGATCAAAGTTGAACTTTTTTTGTATGAAATTTTCGATTTTGCGAAACCGATTTTAATTTGAATTTCATATTCGCCCAAAAATATATTAGATTTGACATGTCGTTACACTAATAGAAAAAAGTCCGTACAAAATTTAGTTAAAACTACTAAAGATTAGTTAAAAATGATGCTGCAGAAAAATACTGCTAAATTAGCAGATTATATTTGCTATATATTAGTAATATAGGAACAGCAAAAATAAAACTGTAAAATGTACAGAATTTTAGTTATATTTAATTTAAATTTTTGTAAATGCGAAATAGCAATTTAACCTGCTAAAATCAGGAAAAAATTTTGCTAAATAATTAGTAGCCTTAATAATAAAAAAAAAATTATAACTTTCGAAGTTTTTTCGATTTTTTTTTAAATGCAAATAAAAATCGAGACTTTTGAAAACAGCAGTTTACAATTTTTTAGCAAATATTTCTGCTGATTTTAGCGGTATAAACTGCAATTTGCATTCAACTAAATTTAGCTTAAAAATAGCTAAAAATTTTGTAGATATAACAGTTTATTTTTGGTATTTTTAGTTTACTAATATTCAACAAAATTTTCTGCAGATTTTTCAGTACAATTTGTTATTTTCAATTAACTTAAAGTTAGCTTAAATATAACTTAAATTCTGTAAAATTAACAGTTTAATTTTGCTGTTCTTATTTTACTAGTATTTAGCATAAAAAATCTGCTAATTTTAGCAGTTTTTTTTGCATCATTTTTAACTAATTTTTAGTAACTTTTTTTGCTATATTTACAGATTTATTTCTATGAGTGTATCATAACATTTATATTCGACTGCTCCCATTTTTTAATAGAACAAGTAGGTACAACTTTGAAACTTCAAGGGCGAACTGGTTAAGAGTTAATTAACATTTAAAAAAAAAATAATACATCTCTACTTCGGAGAGACTGTTTAACATAGTTCTTTCGAAGATCATTCCTTATCTATATAAGTAAATAGATAAATGAGCATTTAAACACAAATCACGTTCTAAAGGACATGTAAATTTGCTAAATACAGTAGAACTCGCTTAAGATAAACTCCGGGGGACTAGACAAATTAGTTCAAAATATTTAAATTTCCTTGAAACAACTTTAAAAATTTTACAATTTTTTCTTTTGGTTTCCTATATGTATTGTTTGTAATATATTTAAGAAAAAATGTCTGTGTGTTCGGTTTAAAAAAATATAGGAAAAATTGTCGAATTTTGTAAAGTTCGTATTAAAAGTGGAAAATTATATAGAAATTTGTTTGTGGGACCGCCACAAACAGTTAGTTTTAACCGAGTGTTCGTCTTAAGCGAGTTCGTATTAACCGATGCTTTCTATATTGAAATCGTTGCCAAAATTTCGGGACTTCTAATTTAGTTCGCATTAACCGAGAATTCGTCTTATCCGAGTTCGTATTACTTAAACGAGTTATACTGTACTATAGATTGTATAACGAAATTTAAAAAAGCAAAAAATTTGTTTCATCATAAAAATAGTATTTACAAAACCAAAATTTAGTTATTTACAATATTTACATAACAATTTTTAAAAATAATTGTTTAGGACTTATTAAGCCCAACCACCAGACGGTTGCCAACCGCCACCACCTCCTCCGCCGCCGCCATGACCGCCCCCACCACCGCCTCCTCCGTGTTTAATAATTTTAATTATTTTAGTGGAACTACCACCACCGCCGCCTCCTCCGGATGACCAGCCGCCGCCGCCACCTCCACCGCCGCCACTTGACCAATCACCACCGCCGCCACCACCTCCTCCACCGCCTCCCAAACTTATAATTTTAACTATTTTTATATCACCACCGCCACCACCTCCACCGCCGCCACTTGACCAATCACCACCACCGCCGCCACCACCTGACGACCATCCGCCGCCGCCACCACCTCCGGCGCCTCCACCATTTTCTGTAATAATTTTTATGATTTGAACATCTCCACCGCCTCCTCCACCACCTCCTCCCCCACCACCACTAGACCATCCTCCTCCTGGTTTGGGTTTAGCTGTCACAGATGCAGCACCAATTAAAAGCAAACACACAAAAGCCTAAAATAGAAATATGAAAAAGCGAAATTATTATCTATTTAAAAACGGTTACAAAAGCACTAAACAGATTTTAGGGCCTTTAAAAAGAATTTGTCATTTTTCACATACACTGAGAGAAATATCTGCATGATATTAATGAATTTTTGCATAAAACCAATGAAGTTTCGGTGGAGTTCGTCCATTGAAACTTTTCATTGAATTAATGAAATTTTTCATAAAATGTTATGAAAAATTTAATTTCAAATTTTTCAAAATTATTCGATTTCATGGATGGTAACCGAAAGGATGCGGTTATCGGTAAGGGTAACGCTATTTTAGATTATTTCGGTAACGGTATTTTAAGGGTAACGCTATTGCATTTATTTCGGTATCGATATTTTAAGGATAACGGTTTTTTAGTTATTTCGGTAACGGTATTTTAAGGATAACGGTATTTTGATTATTCCGGTAACGGTCCCAGTGTAGAAACGGTAATGACATATCATTATTTTTTGGACTACCAGTAATGACACCCACTTACCTTCTGCATTATTTTAAAACATATAATAATGAGTTACTGATAATGACTTATTTTTATCATTATTTCAAATAGAAAATAATTTTCAAGATTTTTTTGAAAATTTTTTGAAATCTATTTTTAGACTCAATATTTTTTAAACACTGGTAAGGATATATGTAACCACATATTTTTTGATTTTTTGTATGTTGGCGAGTAAGCTTACTTGTGTGCAGCAGGTCAATTATGTTTTTATCTATTAAATATTACATGTCGATAAAGCTCAGATGGTAGAGCTATTGACTAGCAATCTATAGACCCAGGTTCGATTCCCGCACCAGCAAATTTTATTTAAAAAAAAAATACAATAAAAAATATTTTTTTTATATAATTTATTTTTTAGAAAATCTATTTTTAGACTCATTATTTTTGTCAGTATTAGTAAGCACATAGGTAACGATATATTTTTTGATTTTTCGTATGCTGGTGTGTAACGACAACTCATTATTTTTCGCGACATCGCCATATAAAGGTAATAAGAAATGTAATAACAAAAGTAACTAGTTACCATTACCAAGTATGTAGTTACATAACCACATATCTGGTAATGATTTTCTACACTGGGGTATTTTAAGGTTAGCGATATTTCAGTTATTTCCGTAACGGTATTTTAAGGATAACGGTAGTCAGTTATTTCGATGCATCCCGCAATTTTTTTTACAAAAACCAATTTACCAACTTAAAGTACGAAAAATACTCAATACCCACGTGCAATTACCAAAAGCAGAAAATTAAAAATAACGGTAACGGTATTTTAGGGGTAACGGTATTTCATTTATTTCGGTAACGGTATTTTAAGGGTATCGATATTTCATTTATTTCGGTGTCGGTATTTTAAGGATAACGGTATTTCGGTTATTTCGGTTGAATCGATAATGGTATTTTAGCGGTATTGCCTGCCAACCCTGTTCGATTTTTAAAAATTTAGGGTCTTGTTTTATAGTCAGAACAAAAATGATTTTTGTCTTAAATAAATTTTAGAAAAAATTCGTTCCTATAAAACTGGCCCAAAAATTTGTTTTATAACTAAGATTTTTCTAAATTTGTGTTAGAGGTGATACGTGTAAAATGGAAACTTTTCGCGTTTGGCACGTCAAACAAACACTACATTTCGCGCCAAAAGCATTATTTTGGCATTCACAATTTTTCCTTCATATTTTAATGTATCGTTATTAGGGTTTTTCTCTTCCCGGACTTTTTCATTTCCCGGGACAGCGGGATTTTTTTCTGAATTTCCCGGGATCCCGGGAATTCCCGCTCGTTAGAAAATAAATAAATCCGACATATCTTGTACTTGAAAAGCTCGATTTCTATTAAAACACCTTCCGACAAAGTTCATCTTTTGGTTTTACCGATGATAAAATCTACTTAATATATTCTGAAAGGAGGGCTAAATATAAAATATGCATGACTTTCACTCAACAGTTTAAATTGGGAATTACTATTTAGGTAATATATTTATTTTAAGGCCTTCTTAATTTTAAAATTAAGTATATTACCTAAATATTAATTCGCGGTTTGAACAGTTAAACGAATTGATGTAGAAAAAGTGAAAGACAGGGGTATTTTCATGTCTTCCCTTTTTTAAGGATATATTGGAATTGTTAATGAGTGCAAACTTGTGTAGTACCAGTTTTATAGTCAGAACTAAGATAGATTTTTGCTTAAGTATTTCTTAAATATGGAATCCAAAAATTTGTATTTCTAAAGATTTTGTTTTTTTCAGATTTTCAGAAGTATTCGTATATAAATATTTTATAAAAAAGTTTAAAAGTGAGTATTCTTCACACAAATTATTAGGCAAATTCTCTTAAAGATTTTTATAAAAATCGACACTAGAATATTATTAAATAATATTTTATTAAATAATATTTAATGTCTAATTGTTTACTATCAACACGGATTTATGTTGTAGGTTAAAAAATAATTAGAAATGCATTTAAAGTTAACAGTTCGTTGTCGTTCATAAATCTGTGCTTTATAAGTTGTCGATCAGAGTTGAATTCCATAGGATGCAGCTTGATAAAAATAACATTGTTAGAATTTCGTTGATGTTAGTCTAGTTGAGTTGCTTCAATTTGCTTATTTATTTCAATTCAATATAAATATATAGTCATAGAATATTGAGGATGGGTTTGTAGCAGGACCCGAAAATACGTATTCTATTCTGTTGGCCTTATCGAATTTTTAAAATTTTTATTCTATGTTATTTACTTGTATCATCTCTCTTTTAATTTGCAAATAATTTAAAGGAAAATGTGATAATATTTGATCTCAAATTGAACGGAAAACATTCATGAAATAGTTTTTTAACTTTAATTGGTGTTTATGGCACAACTATTTAAAAATAAATTATTTAATTTGCATAGTTGCAATATTGAAAAAATACAATTGAAATAAAGAAATAGCATTTGATATTTAAATAAAATTATTTGAAGTAAAAAACCTCAAAATACTCAATTGAAAATACAAAAATATTACTAATTTTTTAATGCCTAGTTTTTTTGGAGCTATTTGGAACAGAGATACGGATGTTGAAGTGTTGTATATATTGCTTTATTTGAACAAAGATCACCATTTTAAAGAAAAAAAATTCTGTAGCTCGAGTATTTGTTTTCGGTTTAACTTAACCAAATAATAAATAAATAATTTTTTTTTATTCTAATTCAGTTTATTAAATTTGAAATCGCATTTTTTAATTTCAAATATTTCTTATTTAAATTAATTTCAAATCAATGCTTTAAATTTAAATTTATTTAGCTTCTAAAATTGCAATATATAATAGCTAAAACTTCTGAAAAAGAATCAAAAAAATCCCGGGAAATCCCGCACAAAATTCCCGGGATTGCGGGATTGAAAAAACGGCGGGATTTCCGGGAATTCCCGGGACGGGAATCGTTATTGAAATAAAATCAACTGTTGACATATTTCTTGATATTGGGTCATATGAATAAAACTTAGCAATTACTTCGAAGTAATTACTTTTGGGCTTAGGAATGGCTTTTAACTCCAAATATACCAATTGGCTGGTAGAATGCATGAAATGTAAACGAAAATTAAAAATTTTAATTTCTAATAGTCTACTCCCAAGCAGACTAGATTTGTGAAGTAATTGCTTAAAAAACCCTGCATTTCCCCCAATTAGTAATATCTATTTTTTATTCATTTGAGCCATTGCTATAAAAACAATACATGTAAAAAAGCATCCCTGGTCATTGCAGTATTTTGAAAAATTATTAGTTTTAAATTTAGCTCACCAAAATCCCCAGGGTTGCCACTTTATTATTAGCCTTTTTTAAAAAAGGCAAAATCGGCTTCCACTGTGCAGCCTTCATTAATTATCGGAAAATGAAAATAAAAGTGATTCTTACTACCAGATAAAAATGTCTAGTCCTTATCGTGGCCCGATTAATATTTTTCTATTTTTTTTTAACAAAGTTGCCTTAAAAACTTAATACATAATTCGAAAAAAGGGAAGAAAAAACACTTTTGCTTGGAGATTTTTTGTTAACTACGAAAGAAAAAAACCGGATCGAGATCGGTTAACCCGACTTGGATATACAGTGGCAGCCGATTTTAAACTCATGGTTGCGGGAAAATGCGTTAAAAGTTTAGAATTAATTTTATGCTAAGAAAACAGAAAAAATTTTAAAAAACCATGTATGAATTAAATTTAGGTCTCCTACACTGAACCAAAAGTCGTAAGTGAAATCAACATACAAATTTTGTTTTGATGAAACGAATTGTTAAAACAATATATATTTTATTAAAGTTGAGGTGTTTTTTTTTTAAATAATACTCTACGAAGCAATTGCTGTTTTGATAATTTTTGTCTATTTATTAACAAAATTTAATTTGTTAACTCTAAAGTATATATCAATAAATTTTCAATTAAGTATTTATTAATTTTAATTTAAATAAATTTATATCATATAAAAGTTTTCAATTAAATTGTAAATTTTTATTTCTGTCATTCATTTTTTTATTCTCTGTCTTTTTAGTATTTTCTTTTATACCGAGGCGAACTATTTATATACAGTACATAAAATGTATTTAAATTATTAATTTAAATAAATTAATTTGTGTGTTTTTATACCCTACACCACTGCGTGGAGAGGGTATTATAAGTTTGTGCTGATGTTTGTAACACCAAAAAATATTGGTCCTAGACCCACCTTATAGTATACCGATCGGCTCAGAATTTTTTTTATTTCGATTTAGCGATGTCCGTCCGTCCGTCCGTCCGTCTGTCTGTCTAACTGTCCATTCATCCTTGTGAACACTCTACAGGTCGCAAATATTAAGATATTTTGATGAAATTTGATACACCGACTAATGTCGACGCCTATTGATTGTGGTTGAAATCGGTCCATGTTTAGACCTAGTGCCCATATAAGGGTACCCCCAAAATTTTCTTTTTTACGCTGCAGGTCGCAAATACGAAGATATTTCAATGAAATTTTGTACACAGACCTATGTCGGCCCAAGAACGGAGCCTATTGATTTGGGTTGAAATTGGTCCATGTTTAGACCTAGTGCCCATATAAGGGAACCCCCCAAAATTTTCTTTTTTACACGCTGCAGGTCGCAAATACGAAGATATTTCAATGAAATTTGGTTCGCTGACTTGACTGGTCCCAGGGAAAAAGCCTATTGATTCTAGATAGGATCGGTGCATATTTCGATTTCGATTTTCTCTTCTTTTATGATTTTATAGAAAATTTTGAGACAAGTCTGTTTTAACCCATTCAATTTTCGGATCCAAAAATTAGTTGGCTTTAAGTCAGCCTGGTGTAGGGTATTATATAGTCGGCATGCCCGACTTTAACCTTTTTACTCGTTAATTATAAACTTATCAAATTTGATTAAATATGTACAACATTAAGGGAGCTGTAATTTTTTTTATCGAAATTTTTTATTGTAAAAGCATCTTTTTCTGCAAATAAAAATACAATGTTATGTTATTTTGTGTATATTCAGTAGGGTTTAGAAAAATATTCATCAAGTTAAGAAAAAATTCTTTGGAAAAAAAATTACGAAAAACAATTTTCCGCTCAAAAAATAGCGAAAAATTTTATTTAACAGAGTCGGATGGATTTAAATCCAAAAATTATCCCAAAATATCGTTTTATGGAACTTTAGTATTGAAATATTAAATCTCGAATACGAGCACTAACTTCGAAAAACGACTAGCACCATTGAATTCAGCGTACTCAAATTAGCTTTACCAGTAGGGTGCCCAGCTTGTTAATGAAACTGTCAAATCCAACGCAGTGTAATTATTAAATTTGATTAAATATAATTGTTAACTAATTTTCGTTAACAGCACTTTAAATAGTTAAATGTCAAAATATAAATTTACTAAACAATGTCTTAAATTGACGGACAGGTTGATTACAATGGCCTTGCAACTCTCTCAATATTTTTTATTTGAAAAAATATTAGGCGGCTTGGAACAGGAACGAACTGGTTAATTAGGGATGGAAAAGGCTCACTTAATCGGGCTCTTATACCAAAAAATGTTAGATCGCTCTTACATATTTAAAAATGTAAGTACCTAAAAAATAGCTTCCTCTTTGGCTCGTTAAAAAACATAAAAATTAAATATTTAGATATTAGCAAATATTAGCACAAATTGCGAAAAAAAAACATTTGCAAAAAGCGAAATTTTTGCAAAAATATATTCGCTTGCAGAATGTCGATCGGTGATTACCTCTTTTAATTAATTTTCTGTACCACAAAGCCTTTTTTGAATTCCGCCGTTATTTTGCAATTTTTAAGTGCGGTTTTTTTTAAATATATAACCTAGGGATTAAATTTTTGTACCATAAAGTCTTTTTTCAAATTCCGCTATTATTTTGCAATTCTTTACGTGCGTTTTTTTTAATTTATAATATAGGGACTATGTATAATACACATTTCAGACAACAAAGTTTGGTGGCTAGTTGAAAAAAAAAATCGCGAAAAATAAAATTTGCAAAAAGGAAAATTTTTGCAGAATGTAAATCGCTGATTACGTTTTCTAATTAATTTTTTGTACCACAGTCTTTTTTCGCGTTCCGCTTTTATTTTGCAATTTTTTAAGTACGTTTCTTTTTAATTTATAATCTAGGGACTATAATACACATTTCATACAACAAAGTTTGGTGGCTAGTTGCAAAAAAAATCGCGAAAAATAAAATTTGCAAAAAGGATAAATTTTTTCATCAATATATTTGTTTGCAGAATGTAAATCGCTGATTAAGTTTTTTAATTAATTTTTTGTACCATAAAGCCTTTTTTCGCTTTCCGCGATTATTTTGCAATTTTTTAAGTGTGGTTTTTTTAAATTTATAATCTAGGGTCTATAGTACCAATTTTATACACAAAAGTTTGGTGCTCCGTTTGCAAAAAAAAAAAATGGCGAAAAAAATATTTGCAAAAAGGAAAATTTTTGCGTCATTGTATTCATTTGCAGATTGTTAATCGCTGATTGAGTTTTTAAATTATTTTTTTCTACCACAAAGTCTTTTTTCTCGTTCCTCTATTATTTTGCAATTTTTTAAGTGCGGTTTTTTAAATTTATAATCTACGGAGTATAATGCCCATTTCATAAAACAAAGTTTGGTGGTTAGTTGGAAAAAGAAAATTTTGGCATCGTTTGCAGAATGTAAATCTTTTAATTAATTTTTTGAACCCCAAAGCCTTTTCGCATTCCGATATTATTTTGCAATTTTTTAGGTATGGTTTTTTAAAATTCATAATCTAGGGCTATAATACTGTTGGAATAGTATAATTCCATAGTATAGTTCCATTCTTGATTTTTATAACTAAATTATTATTTCCATCCCTGGTTACAATCGATGTTTTGAATCATACAAAGAGCGCACATAATGACCCTGCAAACATTTAAAAGATACCTTCCAAGAAGACATTACAACGATATCTTCTATTTGTCATTTGAATGAAAATAATCAAGTAGTATTTACTTTGAAATTGTCTTCCTTTTATCACTTGGAAGATAATTCGACGATATTTGTAAAAAAATAATTCAAAAATTTTATCTTTTGTCATAACTTTTTATGACAATATTTCGGCAATATCTATTTGTACAAAAACAATCAAAAGATATATAGGAAATAAACTCGTGAAAAGTTAAGATTAATTGCGCGGGAAAAATCGGCTAAGATGAAATCAAAATCATTTATAAGTTGGTCAATGGATTATGTATGCAGATATTGTTTTTCAGGCTTAAATTTAACACATTGAGTGCCACCATATAAGAAAAAAATATATTAGAAAAGTGCCAAGAAAATATATTGTATTGAATTCACAAGTACCTGTGCACCGCCGGCGGTACACATGGCACTCTAATAAAAGTAAAGTGTGAACCGCCGGCGGTGCACATGGCACTCAACGTGTTAATAATGAAAAAATTAAATCGTTTTTTTATTGTACTGGGAGTTTATTTAGCGATATCCCTTTTATCTTACATATGAGTTATTGTTTTAATATTGACTTTAAGAATTGTTATAGTGTAAAAGTTGTTTCCGACGGAGGAAACTTCCGGAATACGAAATTGATATTACCGGTAATAAATGTTTTCTTCCTGGCGATATGTTCGGAGAATCTTCTTCGTTTTGTCATGTTTTCTGGGTGATATTGGTTTGAGTATGTTCCTGTTCCAAGGCACATAATAGAACAAATGCATGGCACTCAACGTGTTAATAATGAAAAAATTAAATCGTTTTTTTATTGTACTGGGAGTTTATTTAGCGATATCCCTTTTATCTTCCATATGAGTTATTGCTTTCATATTGCCTTTAAGTATTGTTTTAGTGTAACAGTTGTTTCCGACGGAGGAAACTTCCGGAATACGAAATTGATATTACCGGCAATAAATGTTTTCTTCCTGGCGATATGTTCGGAGAATCTTCTTCGTTTTGTCATGTTTTCTGGGTGATATTGGTTTGAGTATGTTCCTGTTCCAAGGCACATAATAGAACAAATGCTTTCTCAGTGATAGAGAGTCCCCCAATCTCTTTATTATGTATACTCTTTGGTGATTACTAGGGCAAGGAATTTCATGCACTTAAAAATGGAAAATATGCGGCTAAAACAGAAAAATATGCATTAAAAATATAAGAAATATTCGCTAAAACTATTATTTTTGCAAAAATAATGCACTTTAAAACTTAAAAATATATTTAAATAATTTATTTTGCAAACAGACACAGAACTCGAAGATTTTCCATAGGTCAATAAGGTTTTATAGAATGTTTATTTTCATTGAAGCAAAATATGAAAACGTATAAATTTTTTATATTTTTTTACAAAATAAAAAATGTTTCCCAAAATGATAAATATGCACAAATATGCATTAAAAAGCACAAAATATGCATTAGAAAGGCACCAAATATGCATTTAAAGTCAAAAAATGCAAAAACATGAATTTTGGACAAAATATGCAAAAATATACAACTACAAATCGATGCCATTTTGTTCTAAATTTGATGATTCGGATAAATATTTACCCCTAAATTCATAAACGCTTTTTACAATTGTAGGAGGTTTATTGAACAAATTTTGTATGAAAATTTCGTTTTGTAAACCTCCTATAACTTTACAAAGCGTTTATGAATTGAGGGGTTAGTCTATATTAGTTTTGGAGTATCGAGAAAAAACATGCATTTGCATGGAATTCCTTGTCCTATTGATTGCCCATTAATCCATTTAATATGGATTTTAATTGATTTCACCGCTGTTTTTGGTTCAGTGTACACCAACATGTTGACTTACTTATAGTCTTGACTAGCCATGGATTTGTGCGATCATGAAACAAATTACATGCAAAATAAAAACAACAAATAAAATTTGTTGTTGCTTCACGTGTGATTTGTTTCATGTTCGCACAAATCCATGGCTAGTCAAGACTATAACTTAGTGGTAGGTAATCAAATCGTTCACAAGAATGTTGAATAGCAGTTAAAGGTCCGTTAAACGCATTCAATTAGGTTGTTCACAAGGGTGTGCTATCTGTTGTGTCGTTGTATCGTCCTAACAAAAACAGAGTTGTTAAACTTTTTATTTGAGTTTAGCAACGATTTTCTATTGGATTTTCTATCTGTTAGCACAAACCAATTATATTACAAAAAACTAGCTTAAATCCCGATACTTTGTTATTGTTTTTTTTTAATATTTTGCTCTTTTAATTTTAATTTCACATGTACATGTAAAATTTTAAACACCTACATGTAAAATTTTATATTCATGAATCCAACAGTTTGGGATTTGCGATAAAGTGGACACTTGTCACCTTTATAACTACATTTTCACCAAATTTAAAACAGCCAATGGACGTGTTGCAGTGAAACTTCAATGGTTTTATGCCGAAATACATTAATATCATGCAGATAATTCTCTTAGTGTAGCAGGAAATGTTGGCGAAATCACCTTTTGTGTAATAAAAACAACAACAAAGTTGTTGGAAACAAGAAAACATAGATATTAAAGATCCAACATGTTGATTATCAGGGCAGCGACTTTCATGCAAATGCATGCTGCCCTGATATTTTTGTAAATTTTTGTGGCCAAGTTTTAATGAGAATTTTCAGCAAACTATTAAAGTTTTCTTCACAAAGTAAATGAAAAATTTCTTAATTTCTTATCATTTTAAAGATAATAAAACCAGTTTTTTGGATTATTAATTTCAAAAATATATCTATATCAAATATTTTTTATTAATTTGTTTTTCATCGTGTTATCGTTTTGAATACATGTTCGTATTTATTGCACTTCTAAAAGGATAAAAAGGGTTATAATTAAGCAATTTTAATATTTTCTTAACTAACTTGTATTCAAAACAAAATGAAAATAAACAAATTCAGATGGTAAATCATCATAAATTAATGCATAAGGTAATGACCTCTAATTACTTGGTAATCTATACGGTAATGACATGTCATTACCATGTCATTGCTGGGAAGTTTACCAGGGCTTGTAAACTATTTTTGATATTTATTGCATGTAAATACAAGGTTTACGCTATATAACAGAAAGATACAACGTTAAAAAAGCCCCTATTATTTATTTATTTTTTTATTATTCTTAATTTAATTTTTTGAAGCACTGCAAACTAAATAGCGAAGCAAAGTTTTAAATACAAATTATATATACGTATGAACATATATTTCACTGTATGTGTGTAAATGTCCTTTCCTGCGACATATTTAAATTCTAAGTTTTTCAATTTCACTATTTTACAGTCCTTTTACAAAATCACTATTCACTTGGATCTTAACATACTTTCATGATGCTTTTAAAGTTTAATCCTTTTTATTGTGGTCGCCCGGAATTAATATGTATTGTTTATTCCAAACTGTACAAAGACTGTTGGATAACTGACAACATGTGGCAGATGTACAAAACTTTTATACCACAATTGTGTCAGTAGAGTCAACTATGTAAGTATATGGGTACAATATCAGATGAAAAGTCATCTACAACCGGAAAAACTTTAATAATTGCAATTTTGGAAAAATAATGCAACTGCATCTTCAGTAAAGCAAAATGTATGCTGTATTGCAAACAGGTTTTTTCCCTGTAATGAATATTAAAACGAAGATGTGTGATTCCAATACAGCAAAAGTGAGGTGCAGTAGGTAGTAATGTTATTGAAGGTGGTGGCATAAATTGTAGTTTTCTTACAAACGCAAAGTTAGGATGTCCACTTGAATAAATCCAAAATATGGTGTTACAGCTAAATAGAAAAAAAAACTATTGTTCAATAAGTGATTATGCACGAATCTATAAAAAAGATGAAAGCAAGTCTTACATCTGTTGGTCTTATTTGCTATACACTGCATTTGAATATTTATGTATTATCCTTTCCAAAAAAACTTAAAATTGTGTAATAATGCTTTTAGAAACAACTTTAAAAACTTGTTTTAAATCTGTAAAATTAAAGCATGATTTTTGGTGATCAATTTTTAACATGGTTGGCAAACACTAACCGTAAAATACCAATAACGATTTAAAAGCCTTTCAAATGACTACCGTTAACCTTAAAATACTACTAATGAAATAACTTAAAATACCGTTGACCTTAAAATACCCTAAATATAATTTAAAATACTGTCAACCCTAAAATACCCTAACGATGTAATTTAAATATAGTTAACTTTAAAATATCCTAACGATATACATAACTTACAATTTTTATTTTTAAATCAGCTCATTGAGTTTCAGCAAACAGCTTTTGCTGAAATAACCAACTTTTTTGCAAGCACGCTCCTGACTAAAAATTTACTGAAACAGCAACATTTTTTGCTGACTTTACTGGTTTTTTTTTTTTGAGTTTAGAATATCGTTTTTAGCGCTTCTATCTACTTTCCCTTCCAAAAATGCACTAAAAGAAGGCAGAGTTTGTGATGTTGTATTTTTGTTGTAATTTATTGCTTCTAAATGGGACATTGCGAATAAAAAGCATGCCATATATCCGCAATAAAAGAAGCTGCTTCCAAAAATGCAGTAAGAAGCAATAAATTAAAACTAAAATACAACAGCATCAAAAACTCTGCTTTATTTTAGTGCATTTTTGGAAGAGATCTAAAATTGTGTCCATTTTTTGCTGGTACCCGTTCTCTAGTAACTGAACTTACTGGAATGGGTACACATTATTTGTGTAGCCAGTTGTTGAAGGAGAGGAAGATCTCTGGCATCTTTCCAAAATTCTATAATATCGCAATCTGGTTTAATATAATCACGCAAACTCACGCATAAAAATGTACTCACGAACGACTCACTCACGAAAATTTTTTTTACTCACGCTCACGCACGACTTACGTGATTGCTGTTATTTTAACTCACGCGTGATTCACGTGAATCACGCAAATTTCGTGGCACGCGCCCATCTCTAGTTTACACACACACACATAATGTTCTAAGGTAGCCACACACTACGCAATATTATTGCCAATATTATCGTCGTTTTGCCATACACCTTAAAATAACATGTATTTACATTGTACAACACTACTGTTTTTTTCTATATAAAAATGGTACAATATGACCAACGCATTAAAAAATATTTGTCACTTTTCAGCGTGCAATAAGAGTGAAATCCGTTTTACTTTTTTCCAATATATTGTACAACATACACACTTTATGACATGCATACGGGCAATTTTTTTGCATTATACCGAAAGTTGCACAAAAATATTGCGTAGTGTATAGCCAGCTTTACAAAGCGACGGTCCGTAAAGTTGTCAAAAAATTACAGAACAGAACTATCGTTTACCCCAAACGAAATAATTTAAAATACCGTTAAACTAAAAATAATCAAACGAAATAGCTTTCAGTACCGTTAACGCAAAAATAACTTATTTACTTTATTTGGAGTAGTATAAATGCGACGTACATAAATCGTCATATAAACAATATTGTTGTCAGTTGCTATCAAATGTTAAGAACACAAATCGGCTTTTCGAACGCTTTTTAGATCTTTAACCCTGCGTTGTCACATGAAAGTTGAGAATACGTATTATCAGCGAAAATTAACAAAAAAACACGATCATTTTTTTGGGTGGTTACACTATCTGGTGCAAGTTCATTTTCAAAATGTCGTCGAAAGCAAAGGTTAGTCAGTTAATAGGACTCCAGTATTGCCAAGTATTCAATATTCTAAAAAAAGCTAGGAAAAAATTGTTCTTAACAATTTTTATTTCAAAAAACTTGTAAAATTGATATTTTAAATTTCCATTGAGATATGTCGTTGTTTTTTTTTTAATATTTAAACAACATCAGTTGTAATTAAGACTCTTATTTTACCAAATACTGGTAAATTAATATAAAACATTACTAGCTAACACTGTTTTCTTTATTTTTGAATTTTACTTGTCGGAAGTGTCAAAAATTCACTGTCTTCAAAATTTGATTGTAAGTTGAGCCGCAAGTCGCATTAGTGAACAAGTGTGACTGTATTGAGTTTTTCGAACTTGCACTTGTATGTGGCAACGGGGGGTAAGATTTCCAGTTACAATATAATAAAAAGGAATTCACAGTTTAGGTGCTAATGTTAGCACGTTGTAAAATAGCATGATTTTTAACTTATTTTATTCCTGATATTCGTAAACATTTCAGTGCCCAAACTTGTAAAAAATGTGTCATGGCGGCCTTAGTAAATTTATTAAAACTACCCGTTACCCTACACAAGAGCAATGACTCTTATTACAGTATATATTACAGTTATTCGTTTAAAATTTTATATAAAAAAATAAATAATAACACACAGTTAAAAGAATTAATTTGACACAAAATACAAGCTTAAAAAATAATAAAGTTTTACAAAATGGATTATCGAAACCAAAAAGTAATTACTACTTATTATCTAACCAAACAAAATGTATGTTTAAAATAATTAAATTGTGAAAAAATAATAATTCTTTTTTTAATTTTGTACGTTACTTATAACCAGTGTTGCCAAAACTTATTTAGAAAAAAAATGCTAGAATTTTTGCATAAAAATGCTAAAAAATGCTAAAAATTTAAAAAATATGTAGAAAAAATATGCTAAAAAATTTTATAAAAAATGTTTCAATTTGTTTAAAAAAATACTATGTATTTTAGTGACTTTACAATTAGACTGAAAATAAGTCATCCCTAATTATGAATTCAGTTAATTTTATTAACTAAAATTATATAAAAGAAATATTAAAAACAACTCAAAAATTAATTCTTGTAAAAAAGTTTAAAAATTCTTTAAATAAATTTATTATTATTTGATTTCCCACTTGTGTCACTGAAAATATGTTATCTCAGAAAGTTAAAGACGGATAAACAAAAGTACCCCAAAATGTTTTATTTCTAATGTGGAATACTTTGGCGTGTAATATGAATTTCCCATTCTGCCTTAATTTATCTACTCCAAATTATTTTAATGGTTTTTATTGCACGCTCTGTTTACCGTTTTCAAATTTCTGTATCTTTGGGATTACCTGCATGAAATTCTTTAAAAAAATCACTTTAGCGATCAGGGTTAATTCTTTTTGTCGTGTTGGTTGACGTTGTAAGATTTTTGGTATGATTAACTGAAAAAGTGTACAGGTGTTACAGTAAAAAAATTAAAATTCACTCAAATTATTGAAAGATAGGAAAACGATATTTATTACAAACGCTATCCACATTACCCTCTATGACCCAAACCTAAAAATAACCAATAAAAATTACAAATATTAAAAACGAACCTTATCAGCATTTTGCAATTCTATTAATTCTATTTTAAACTCTATTCTTTAAATTATTTTTATTTTTTTTTTACCAAAAATTGGAGTATTTTTCTGCAAAATCACTCTTTCACCATAGCAACAACAAAATGTAAAACGAGTAAAAAAGTTAAACCCGGGCATGCCGATTTAAAATTTTAATATTAAAGTACCATAAAGCAATATTTTTTATACTTTTGGGATCATTTTTGAATTTCAATCAATCCAACTCTGTTAAATACAATTTTTCGCTATTTTTTCCCCAGAAACATTTTTTTTTCGCGATTTTTTTTCCAAAGAAATTTTTTTTCTTAACTCTATTAAATATTTTTCTAAACCATATTGAATATACACAAAATAACAAATCCTTTTTATTTTCATAAAAAATTTGTTTGCGAAATTTTTTTGAAAAATTTGGTGTTAGTTTAACTATATAATGTAGACAATATAATAAATAACACAAAGAAAATAAAATAGTTTAAAAAAATAAAAATAATTAATTAAAAGTACCACTTTTAACACGTTATTACAAAACTATAACAATCCCAGTTCAGTTGTTAAACGAGAACCGTGGAAAAAGGTTGATTTAATACTGTTTGTTGTCTTTTTATATCGGAAACAACATCAATAACATTTTTATAGCAAAAATTCAAATTAATGTAGAATATTCTAAAAAAAAAGAAAATAAAACTGTAAATGCTAAATTTTGTTCGAAAAATGCTGAAAAAAATGCCATATGCTAGATACATTTTTTTCATGCTAAATGAATTAAAAAAATGCTAAATCTAGCATTAAATATGCTAAATTGGCAACACTGCTTATAACTTATATGTTGTATGGGAATGAATTCCAAAGATGGATTGCATTTTGTGAAGAACTGCCATTTGGATACCAAACAACGACATTTGAGCCGAGTAATTATTTTGCCCATATCAGATTTGGAAAAAGTTAGACTTTATATACATACACTGAGGAGCATAAGTGTATCAGAAATCAACAACTATCACTTTAACAACCTATAATTTCTATAAATTTGACTCAAATGCAATCAGATATTTTATATTATGTTGGTACAAGTGTATTCTCTCTTTCAAACAGGTTTTATTGAGATCTGATCACAACAACAAATACACGAGAGCATAATGCAAAATAAATCAAAATGATACAGTTTTGCACTCACTACTCAATTGTTTTAATTACCGTTATTTTTTTATTTTACATAGTGCAATGCTATTATTATGATAATTTAATTATAGTAAGTGATTCAGTAGACATGAACAACCAAAAAAAAGAGGACATTTTAAATTCTTTGCGCAATGGCGAAAGCATCAGGCAAGTGGCGAAGAAATTCCATTTGGACACAAATTTTGTCCAAAGTTTAAAAAAAAAAAAGTGGTGAAAGTGTTCTCACAAACAAAGGCGGTCGTCCGAAAAAAATTAGCGATCGAGATGTACGCCATCTAGCAAATTTGATTACCAGCAGAGATGCTGTTACTCCTGCTGACACTTTAAATATATTGAAAATTTACGCTAGTAAGTGGACAGCTCGTCGAGCTTTGAAAAAAATAAGTGTTAAGGCAGCAGAAAAGAAAAAGAAACCTATGATGATCAAACGACATGTGCGGTTGCGGAAGGATTTTGTTGCAGCGCACGAGCACTGGACTGTCGCTGATTGGGATACGGTATGTAATTCAACATATGTATGTATTACTACTTATACTAACAAATATTAAATAATTTAAAGGTTATTTGGTCTGATGAGACTAAAATTAATCATTTTCAATCCGATGGGCGTGCATGGTATTGGACTAAGGACCCTGATACAATCCAACCAAATCAGGTACGCCAAACCGTCAAACACGGTGGTGGCTCCATCATGGTTTGGGATTGTATATCCAAAGATGGATGGAACCCTTGGTGCGCATCGATGGAATTATGCGCAAGGAACACTATTTGTCCATCTGGCAACAAAATCTTCCTGATGTAGTGGAAAACATGGGTCTTGCTGCTGAAAAAGTAATTTTTCAGCAAGACAATGACCCCAAACACACCGCACATGTAATGAAAGACTGGCTTAAAAAGCAAAAATTTGGTGTAATGACGTGGCCTCCACAATCTCCGGATATGAATCCGATAGAGAATTTATGGAGTCACGTCAAATCGCAGCTTGCAAAATATGCCAGTCCTCCAAAAGGCGTGAACGAGTTGTGGGAGCGGACGAAGGAAGTGTGGGAGGCGATTCCTCCAGAATTTGTGCAGAGGTACACACAAAGTCTACCTAATCGCATACAGGAGCTTAAGAAGGCGAAGGGTTGCTGGACCAGTTATTAAATACAAATTATTGTTTTAAAAATATAAAAATAAATAGTGAGTGCAAAACTGTATCATCTTGATTTATTTTGAATTATGCTCTCGTGTATTTGTTGTTGTGATCAGATCTTCATAAAACCTGTTTGAAAGAGAGAAGACACTTGTACAAACATAATATAAAAAATTGGATTGCATTTGAGTAAAATTTATAGAAATTATATGTTGTTAAAGTGATAGTTGTTGGTTTCTGATACACTTATGCTCCTCAGTGTATGTAGATGTTCACGTTCCTGAGTATCAATCACCTTATGTAGAAAGTTTTGAGTACTCGTAATTCATCAAACTGAAAACCATAGAGTTTATTTTTTGTAATTGGTGAATTAAAATTATATGGTTTCCTTCCGTACCACAGTCCACTTCCGTATCTATAACGTGTTATATTTGTAAATACAGAATTAGACATCGTTACTCGAGCCTAAACGCAATGTATCCCTGCTTAGCTGAATTAATGAGTTAAATCACAACAGAAGATGTGTTTATTATTACCCTTTTTTATATTAACGGGTTGTAGTTCTTCTTTCAAAGTTTTGATAAATTGTTGAATCATTAGTGCTGATGTAAATTGTACATCGTCAACATACATTCTTACTTCACAAGTCCTGGAGTTGGTTTGACAGACATTAGCACAAAGAAACCACAGAAGAAGGCCTACAATTGATGCTTGTGGAAAACCTTTTCTAACTGGCAGTAATTTAGATCTGACTGAAATATTTTGGACAAACTGATATATATTATTAATCAGAGCTTCGAAGAATTAATTCCCTAATTCCCTTTTTTTGAACTGAATTTATATTTTGGGAATGAATTCCCTGACCAAACTTAAGGAATTGAATGAATTCCTTTTTTTTTCATTCGATTTATCTTAAAGGAATTCCTTAATTTTTTTCTAATGCCTTCATAAAATTTAATGAATTCATTCAATAAGGAATTCATTCAATTCTAGTTAATTCCACTTTTGGTCAAGGAATTCATTCAATTCTAGTTTATTCAACTTGTGGTCAAGGAATTCATTCAACTCTAGTTATTTCAACTTTTGGTCAAGGAATTCATTCAATTCTAGTTAATTCAACTTTCGGTCAAGGAATTCATTCAAGTTAATTCAACTTTTGGTCAAGGAATTCATTCAATTCTAGTTAATTCAACTTTTAGTCAAGGAATTCATTCAATTCTAGTTAATTCAACTTTAGTCAAGGAATTAAATTTATTTTTTTTAATTCCCTAAGGAATTAAATTTATTTTTTTTAAATCCCTAAGGAATTAAATTTTTTTCGTTTAATTCCCTGAATTTAAGTTTCAATTCCTAGGGAATTAAACAAAAAAAATTTAATTCCTAGGGAATTAAACGAAAAAAATTGAATTCCTTAGGGAATTAAACGAAATAAATTTAATTCCTTGACTAAAAGTTGAATTAACTAGAATTGAATGAATTTCTTGACCAAAAGTTGAATTAACTTGAATGAATTCCTTGACCAAAAGTTTAATTAACTAGAATTGAATGAATTCCTTGACCAAAAGTTGAATTAACTAGAATTGAATGAATTCCTTGACCAAAAGTTGAATTAAATAGAATTGAATGAAGTCCTTGACCAAAAGTTGAATTAACTAGAATTGAATGAATTCCTCGACCAAAAGTTGAATTTGCTAGAATTGAATGAATTCTTTGACTTAAAATTGAATTAACTCGTGTTGAATGAATTCTTAAGTGAATGAATTCTTTAATTGGAATGCTTAGTGCTTTGGTCAGAGAATTCATTATATAAATTAGAATTCTTTGAATTTATTCACAGGAATTAATTCCTGCTTATGTTTTATTAATAAATTCGTTCCTTGAATTAAAGAATTGAATTAAATTTTTGGGAATTCATTCCAAAAAGGAAATAATTCTTTAAAGCTCTGTTATTAATATAGGGCGGTATTAAATGTATGGCAGTAGCAGAAAAGTTTAACATATTTTTTTAAGCTTGTAGCATAATACATATATTGCTACAAGCTTAAGTCAACGAAACAACTTCAAATACCGATAACCTTAAAACACCCTAAACAAAATGCTTTTAAAATAACGTTATCCACTATTGCTGACTTTATGAATCAGTTGCCAACCCTGATTTTTAATTTAATCTGGATACAAATTTTGATATATTAACTTGGTTAAAAAATCATAATATCGATGGTAATAAGTTGATATCTGATATTTTTGCAATTTGTTACCAAACATGATAAACCGACAGTCATTTGCCCTTTTCCTCTCAAGCTGAATAAAACTGCCATATTGCGTGTCAACTTATGACTATAGATGTTTATATTTATAAAATGTTAAAAAAATAAAACATTTTTTCTGCAAGTAATTTTATGTAACTGATTACTATTTTGTTTATGAGGTGTAAAAAATTGCTTAGTGAAGGAATTCACAATTTAAGTGCTAATGTGCTATCGTTGTAAAATAGCATGATTTTTGAAGTTTAACCCGTATAAAGTTGTCAAAGTTACTACTTAAAATAGCATGAACTGTGAATACCCTCAGTTACTCAGCTTTACATAGGGTTGCCAGACGGGCTTGATTTGGAATAAAGAGAATAAAGAAAAAATGCATTTGTCAAGCTAAAACGGAATTTTAGAAAACAGGGGTATGGCATCACCAAAAAAATAAGTAATAAAAAAATCGTTATCACTAGATCAGAGACTATTAATTATAGAGATAGGAAATCAAAACTTAAACTACTCACCGATAGAGGGCGCTGAAATTTAGTGTTACCTGAGCAACTATTTAGTATTAGCTGAGCTTATATTTAAAAACTCCAAAACTGCTTAAAAATGCACAAAATAAGGAAAATACAAGCGCAGAATATATTCAAATAATAAAATTTCAAATATCCGTGTTTTTTTCCTTTGTTGATTGTAATAACTTAAATTTAAACAAAAAAAGAAAATTGTCAATTTTTTGAGCAAAGTGCCATCTAGTGATAACGATTTTGTTATAACTTATTTTTTTGGTGATGCCATACCCCTGCACTAGATGGCACTTTGTAAAAATTTTGACAATTCTCTTTGTTTATTTAAATTTAAATAAAAACAAACAACAAAGGAAAAAATACAAACAAATATTTCAAATTTTATTATTTGAATATATTCCGCGTTTGTTTCTTCCTTATATTGAGCAGTTTTCAGCAGTTTTTGAGTTTTTAAATATAGGCTCAGCTGATACTAAACTGATACTAAATAGTTGCTCAGGTAATACTAAATTTCAGCGCCATCTATCGGTGAGTAGTTTAAGTTTTGATTTCCTATCTCTATAATTAATAGTCTCTGTTAGAAAATGTTCCATCAAATTGATAAGAAAAATCAAGAAAAATTAACCATTAGAAAAAAAACTAATTGTTTTCTAAATGTACCATGACTAATTTTTACGGATAAATGACTGTTTCCATCGTAGTAAAGCATAAAAGTCTTTCTTTGAATTAAAAGGAAACGTTTGAGTTAGAAGCAAACCAATTTTTACAAAATGCTGTAAAATAGAGAAAAATCTGTTTTTTCAGCAAATTGCTGTTTTAAATATAAAAAACTCGTTGTTGTCAAGGGATAATTAAGCAGAGCTGCCATTTATTTTGAAAATATTAAATTTAATTAATATTGATATGTTGTATGCAGATTACTGCTGCCTTCTGGAAGTTTTTGAAGAATTGCCAAAAGACATATTCATTGGCAACATATGGGCCCATTTTTTAAAAAAAATCTGGTACAAAGAATGTAGGAAATCTGCATAAATTATTATCATTTAAATTTCCAAGTGAATTTTGCAATTTTTTTTGTTAATTTAACTGAATTTTAAATTGTCAAGAAAAATCAAGCCTTTTTTTGAATGTCAAGAAAAATCAAGCTTTTCCTCTGAATGTCAAGCTTTTTGCCAATTTCGATCTGGCAAGCCTAGCTTTACAGCATACACTCAAACCAAAAAAAAAGCCAGCAAACAATGACTTAGCTAAATTTTAGTCAGAAGGATGCTAGCAGAAAAATTGCTAATGTCAGCAAAATTGTTTTGCTGGAAATCAGCGTGATGATTTTTAGCAAAAAGTTAGTAAACTCAGCAAAAGATGTGCTAACACTTAGTCAATTGCTAATTTAAAACATCCTTGCTAAAATCAATAAGACTTTTTGCTGAACATTTATTAGTAAATGAAAAAAAACTCAAAAAAATTTGAAGAGAAATTACACTTTAGCTAATGTATTTGCTGATAATTTAAATCTAGAAATTGTGTTTCTGTGATTCTTTCTAAATTTTTTTATAAAACTTTGTAAAACATAAAAATGTATAGACTTCCACATTGTCGAAATGAGTTAATTAAAATCAAAAAATATATAAAAATCCCTTTAGAAAATCGTGTAAGTAAACACAATGTAATCGATTTCGTGTAAATTACATTGTGCGTACTTACGATATGGGATACTTGTGTATAACAATTGTATATGAAACTAAAAATATTTGAAATTTTTCAAAAATTTTGTCTAACTTACAAGCCTATATACTTGTGTGGACTTGCGAAGTATATTGGCTTGTGGGCCATTACAATGCGGCCATACCCTGGGTAAAGTAAGCCAGCTTGTGTGTAGGGTTTGAAAGTACTCGGAGATACTTGTGTGTACTTACTAGAATCCCCGAGTGCTTTCAAACTCTACACACAAGCTGGCTTACTTTACCCAGGGTATGGCCGCATTGTAATGGCTCACAAGCAAATATACTTCGTAAGTACACACAAGTATAGTGGAATGTAAGTTAGACAAATTTTTTTAAAAATTTCAAATATTTTCATTTTCATATACACACAGAGAAAAAATATGCCATTTTCCAACTGAAAATCGGTTGCATCTACTAAAATAGGTTGGTGCAACTGAATATTGGTTATCACAACAAAATTCGGTTTATGCAACTGAATTTTAGTTGCAATACCCAAAATATTTAGGAATCACATTCTAATATGGTTTCACCAACCGAATTTATTGGTTGTAGCACCCAAAATAGGCTTAGCAATTCGGTTGGCAATTTTTTTTTCTGTGTGTACAATTGTTATACACAAGTATTCCAAATCGTAAGTACACACAATGTGAAGTATACGAAATCGATTACATTGTGTGGACTTACACGTTTTCTAAAGGGAATAATTGTAAATTAAATATGAACAAAATTGTATGTCAATTACTTATACTCTTATTAGGGTCATATGCATAATTACTTTTAAAATTTATACATAAGTGACTTATGAAACAAATTTTCGATAGAAAGTTGGTTTTATAAATGTATAATAAAGTTTTTAAATTATTATGCATGGCACTTTATTGTTGGCATGCTGTAGATAATGACAAAAAAAAACGAAACAGGAAATAACAAAACATCGCTTTTATATCACTAATACCCTTTTATTTAAAAAGCGAAAGGAAACACAAAAAAAATTCCTATTGTGTGTTGCATAATTTTGGTAGCAAAATAAATTAGTAAAACAGTAGTTCCAAATTAGTTTAGTGCTGAAAGCATATAACTAAAAATATTGCTGAAAACACATTTTCAGTAATGAGGTATGTAGCAGACAGCAACATGTTTGTTATTCATAATTAGAACAAGGTACGTATTTCATGCACTTAAAAATCGAAAATATGAGCCTGCAAAATGCTGCTAAAAAAGACAAATATGGATTAAAAAAAAAAAAAACATGAAAAATATGCACTAAAAACCACGGTTTTTGTGAAAATAATGCCCTTTAAAACATAAAAAATATATAATAGTTATTTTGTGAATAAAAATTTTTATTTCAATAAAAAATGTGTTCTCAGAAAATATTTTTAGAATTAAATTTAACTGAAAGTTTCTGCTAAAACGTCCCTTACAATCTAGGTTTCTGGACTCTCCGGATCTGTCCCGAGACAGGCCCATATTTATTATTTGGAGTGTAGGTGGATGGTAAGGATTAATAAGTACAGAGTAAGGAATTTTTGTTAATTTTCCTCTATATCCCTTAGTTTCCGAGATATAAGCCATTTTATGTTTCTACAATAAAAAATATGAAAATATAGAGCCATCTCTATGTGATATTGAAAGCAGAGACACAAAAATATAAACATTTCAAAATAATTGTTGTTTAACATAGCTGAAAAATTTGTAAAATTAAAAAACACGAATCACTAATGTCAAGACGGCTTTAATTTAAATAATCAAAACGAGATATTTAACAAAACAGCTTATTTTTTAATTATAATAATCCAATCAATTAAATAAAAATACAAAAGAATTCTTCCGCGATCGACCGTTCAATCTTATGTCTGCCCACGAACTCCTCGACTCTTCTCGGTAGCAGAAGTAACTTGCCAGAAACTAGCACTTGTTCAGGGTTGCCATTCTAATCTTAACTATGTGGGGAAAGTTCATATGACAGTTCGGCCCTTCCTGACAATGGGTCGTCCTCGAGCCATTCCTCATCTGTCATCTAAGATGGGAGAACTTCGACACCATGGCTTCATCTTTTCCGACGTGAAAACTTAACAGAATTTACGTGAGGTAATCTGCATATCAGGGATATCCTCTATCAGGAATCTATCTTTACCAAGGGCTTTGGTAACCCTGTATGGGCCCCTATACTTCGGCTTAAGCTTTCTTGATTCGCCTGTGGCTGGAGCTTCGTTTTCCAGTACTACTAAGTCTCCTTCATGGTATTCAGTAGGCCTAGCGTGTTTCGCATCAAAACGCAATTTCCATTTCTGTTTCTCTTTAGCGGTGTTATTCAAGGCAGCTAGGCGTTTCTCCTCCACATTGGTATCATCCTCATATTCTGACATGTCATCGTGTATGGCAGCAATTATATGGTTATGAGTTACATCTATCAATTTAAAATCAAACACGAGTTCATTCGGGGTGAACCCGTGTGTGTCGTTTTTCTGCGAATTTACGGATCATTCAAGATTCCTTAAAGTGAGGTCCCAATCTTTCACGTTCGCAGTTGAAGTTTGTATGAAATTGAGTATCGTTCTATTAGCTCCGTCCACCTGTCCATTTGCACGGGGAGTGCGCACTGCAGTACTTATGTGGTGGATGTTGTTCTGTTGACATTACTATTCAAACATTTTTGATGAAAATGCTGTTCCCCTATCACTGATGATAATCTTTGGCAGACCAAAATAGCTGGTGATTTCATTTAAAACGTTAATTTCCACGTTTACTTCTTATAAATGGCCACAAATGATCAATGTGGATCTGTATAAATGGTATCGGCTCAGGGTCACCTACGTGTAATGAATCTTCGGGTTTTCCGCCTTTCGCTTTATTATAGCAGCATTCCATACAGGCTGCTATATAGTCCTTCACGTACTTTCGTATCCTTGGAAACTAAAAATGTTGTTTAACTCGTTGTATGGTCTTTTCAAGTCCAAAATGTCCCATGTCATCATGATATAATTTTACAATTCGCCATATAACGGATTTTGGAACAACAAAAAGAGGGTTATCATTATCATTACGGTATAAACGACCCTTTATCATTCTATACTCTGCCTTTATCTGAGTCATTTGTGGTGAGGATTTATCATTTTTCAGAACAGCAACAATCTCTTTTAATGAAGGATCTTTTAATTGCATCGAAAACAACCAGTCCTCCTGATCCACGGTTACCTTCATAATACGATCAACTGGCTCGTAATCTGCAGGTCGTGGGTCTGGTGAGCGACTTACGGCATCAATATGTGCCATGCGTGATCCCGATCGGTGAACTATTTCACAATCATAATCCATAATTTAAAGGAACCATAGTGCTACCTTTGGTATTAGTTCCTTTTTCATGTCTGTTTTAGCTATAGCGGAACAGTCAGTAATTAACTTAAAATGTTTCCCCAAAACATCAACTCTAAATCGCTCGAGCGATTCGACAACGGCTAAAATCTCCAATTCTTAGCTGTGATAGTTAGCTTCGGTGGGGGTACAATGTCTGCTGTAGTAAAATACAGGTTTCCAATTCTTTTCATCCGTCGATTGTAGTAGAATACCTGCCAGTCTTATAGAACTGGCGTCGGTGTGCACCTGATGATAAGCATTTACGTCGTATAACGCAAGAACTGGTTTGTTACATAAAAAAATAATAAAGGTGTGCACCTGATGATAAGCATTTACGTCGTATAACGCAAGAACTGGTTTTTTACATAAAATCGTGATTAACTTCTCAAAGGCATGTTGTTTATATTCTTCTCATATAAACGGTTGATAATTTTTTAGACGAGCAGTTAACGGTTTAGAGATAATGGAGTAATTCTCGACGAATTTACGGAAAAAACCCGTTAACCCCAGGAATCGCCTGAGTTCAGTAAAATCGGTTGGCGATTTAAAATTTCGTATTGCGTTAACCTTTTCATCGCCTGTTGTAATTCCATCGCCATTTACATTATGACCCAGATGAGAAATTTCCGTTGCCATAAATTTACATTTATCAAAACCAGAATTAAGGCCAAAGTCTTTCAAAACATTTAGAAATTTTTCCAGGCGTTGAATACCTTCTTGGAACGTTCTACTTGGTATTAGGACATCATCCAGATAAGCCAGAACCTCTTCCGGTTCCATACGTGAAATTACCTGGTTCATTACCCGTTGGAAAACAGTAGGGGCATTGACTAAACCAAAAGGCATTCGGTTATATTCATAATGACCATCCGTGGTCACGAATGCAGTATATTGCTTGGAGGTCTCCGACATTTCAATGTGATGATAGCCCATTCTAAGATCCAGCGAAGTAAAATATTTGTTACCCGATAATTGAGCGAACTGGTCGTCTAGATTGGGCATAGGAAATGGAGTCCTAATGGTGATCTTGTTCAGAGGTCGATAGTCCACACAGAAACGGTATTTGTCATTCTTTTTCTGAACCAAGACAATTCCCGATGCATACGGAGACGTTGACGGACGTATGATCTCACTATCTAGCAATTCCCGCACCAGTTTGCTGACTATTGGCCTTCTTGCGAATGGTATACGGTATGGCTTTACGTTAACAGGTTTCCTTGTTGATACTTCAATCTCCATTTGCACTACGTTGCATCCGTCTATTCGTTTTCAAGTTAAGGCGATGTCCTGTAAAGGTATCCTTATGGAATCCTGTGTGTCCTTGGACCAAAGTAAGGAATTATTTGAATAACTTAAGCTTTAATCTTACGTTCTGGTCATTATCAATTGTTTTAGTCGATTTAAATAAGCTTTGCTAATTTTACCAAATATATTCCTTTTACCAAATTTCAGAAAAATCCGTCTATCCGTTTTCAAGTTAAGGCGATGTCCTTATTGAATCCTTAAGGTATCCTTATGGAATCCTGTTTGTCTTTGGACCAAAGTAAGGAATTTTATAAACAGATTAAGCTTCAATCTTTCTTTGTGGTCATTATAAATTGTTTTAGTCAATTTAAATATGTTTTTTAGATTTTTGAAAATTTTGACTGTTTTAAAATATTTAATTTTCGGAATTTTACGCTTATAAACCGTGCACTGTATACAAAAAAACTCTCTACACATAAAATTTAATAAATTAAGTTTTCTGTTGATAAAGTACAGTTTCTTATTATAAAATACTCGTTTCGCGCATTTCTGATCAATTTAATGTACCCCGCCTGGAGTCGGGCTTGCCGGTTAGAGGGTTAAGTTGAAAAAATGATATCGGTCAACTGACTACCTCCCGAGTTGATGCACTTTTGTGCTCGTTTTATAGCATTTCGCATTGTTGCTCGCAATAGGTCACCAAACAGTCACTTTAAGGGGATGCAATGACTCTGCTTGCATTTCATGTGGATTGTCTGTGCCCAAGAAACGCATACTTTGTTTGTTAATATAACTACTTAAGCGCAAATGGGCTTCGTCGCTCATTATGATTTTTGCGTCCTAGCAAAATCTTTCATTACCAAATAAGTGGTTATATAATAGAAATTCATAGCTCAGCACATCTTTTTTTTTGGAGTCTAAACACATTTTAAATTTATTTTTATCGGGATAAACAATAATTGCATTAAATGAATTAAATGTGCTAAAATCCCAAAATGTGCTAAAATCCCACAAATTATTTGGCAAATTGTGAAAAATAATCTGCTGCAGGCATGTTCCCATCCGGATTTCATTCTTGCCTAAGGAAATCGTCGTTTTAGAATTTCTAGAAATATTTATTAGGTTAAAAAACAAACTCAATGAGAATTTCTTGTTCTCGTCTTGGAGCGAAAAAACAAAAACAACAAAAAAAAATTAACCATAACCACTTCTTGTGATTTCGAAACAGTTGGTTCGTTACAGTTACGTTTACGATTGGGTAACTCACCCTATAGAATTTTAGAAATTTCGATAGACCTTACTCGATATCGAATAAAAGAATTAAAAAATTAAAAAAATTCAAACGTTCGATAAGAAGTTCGATCACTCACGTCTGCGAAAATCAGGGCCCATGACCTAATTTACCTCGCTTTGTTTTTGAGATACAGGTCATTTTAGAAAAGCTTGCTAGTATCTTGAAAATTAGTGTCATGTACGAAAAAACAAAACCCATGTAAGCACTGGTTAGCTTTAGATAAATTAACTGGCATTAAAAACAGAAATTTGTACATTTATTATATTTAGTTTACAAAAATGTAAAACTATACATTTAATTTCAATAATTATACGCAATTATTTTCAAAAGCTAAAAAATTTTTTTAACAAACTATTCATTTCCTAAAGATCACCGACATACTATTAAAAGTCAAATATTAAATTTTTACACATATTTCAAAGATGCAACATGAAGAAAGTGTAAAATGATGTAAGAGAATTTGTTGTACAAGTTTAAGCAAATATGCCTCCACAATTGGGCCATCCATTCATATGTACAGAAAAACCTTCATAATAAAAGTGTAGGTATGTGAAAAAATAACAATTGGTGAAAAATAGTCATAAAAAATTATTTTCCACTTCTATTGCACTTTAGCTAGGAATAGGAAAATTAAACAGCAAAAAATAAAAACATATTTTCGGTCGAATCGAAAGTTTACCCAGTTGGAAAAATCCACACTACTGTTTCAGAAACAATATTTAAAGGTCGCGCAATTTAAACCAGTTCATGCTTAACAACAGTAGTATAGCGTATCATTAAACACTATTAATTACGGAGCTAACACATCAAAACTTGAACTACTCATCGGTGGTGATGGCTAAAACTTAATATTAACTGAGCAAATATTTAGCAAAGGTTTAACAGAATTAATTCTTTAATTCACTTTTTCGTTATCGTTATTTTGACTTCAGATTATTGTTAAGAGTTCTAAAATTAGAAAAAAAAATGTAACATGTTTAACTGACGTCCCAAAAACTCAGCCTATAAGTGAAAGATAATAAAATGTCTTCATTCAATTCTTATTAATACTTCATTCATACTGAGGACGAAAACTCGTTTTATGAGTTTTCGTTCCAAAGCTTTATCAAAAGTACATATTTTCACAAGGTTGGCAACCGATACCTTTATAATACCGTTATCCGTTTCAAACCCCTTTCAAGTTGATAACCGATACCAATACCGAAACTCTTAATTTTAAAAAATACCGTAATCCAAAAACCTTTTCCACTAATACCAGTATCGTACCGGTATTGAATCGGTTTCTAATAACATAATTTTTTTACGTTTTTCGCAAAAAAATATAAATTATTTTATACAAAATATGCAAAATTTAAAATTAATTGAATTCTATCTGTGTTTTTAATAAAAAATCGTATTGCTAGCAGGTAAATTGGTATTAATTTTTTAATTTGGTTTAGGAACATTGTGTTTTTTTACAACAACACATAATTTATTGTGAAAACACTAATTTTTAATAATACCGGTACGTACCGGTATTGATGTTTCGGTATCGGTAATACCAATACCGATACAAATTAAATACCGTAAGCGATACCAATACCGAAACAAACAGAAAATCGATACTAATACCGATACCAATACCGTTATTCGTTTCGGTTGCCAACCTTGCACTTTCATATTTACCCAACAAACAGAGAAACGCGAAGAAAATAAACAGTTCGTATTATATGGAAGATACATGTTTTTGCACAAGTAATCTTCGTTTGCTAACAAATTATCATTTAGGGTATTCAGTACTCGTAAAAGTAGGCGATATTTAGTATTTAGTACCCAAACATCCAATACTTTTACAACTCTTTGGTTGTCATGGTAATGCAGCACAACAATTTTTTTTTTATTATACCCTACACCACTATGTGGTCAGGGTATTATAAGTTTATGCTGATGTTTGTAACACCAAAAAATATTGGTCCCAGACCCACCTTATAGTATACCGATCGACTCAGAATTTTTTTTTATTTCGATTTAACGATGTCCGTCTGTCTGTCCATGCATTCTTGTGCGCACTTTACAGGTCGCAAATACTAAGATATTTTGATGAAACTTGGTACACCGACTTATGTCGGCCCAAGGACGACGCCTATTGATTTTGGTTAAAATCGGTCCATGTTTAGACCTAGTGCCCATATAATGGTCCCCCTCAAAATTATATTGTTTATACGCTGCAGGTCGCAAATATTAAGATATTTTAATGAAATTTGGTACACTGACCTATGCTGGCCCAAGGACAAAGCCTATTGATTTTCGTGAACATTGGTCCATGTTTAGACCTAGTGCCCATATAAGGGCCCTACCAAAATTATATTGTTTATACGCTGCAGGTCGCAAATATTAAGATATTTTGATGAAATTTGGTACACTGACCTATGTCAGCCGAAGGACAAAGCCTATTGATTTTGGTTAACACCGGTCCATGTTTAGACCTAGTGCCCATATAAGGGTCCCCCCAAAATTATATTGTTTATACGCTGCAGGTCGCAAATATTAAGATATTTTGATGAAATTTGGTACACCGACCTATGTCAGCCCAAGGACGAAGCCGATTGATTTTGGTTAACACCGGTCCATGTTTAGACCTAGTGACCATATAAGGGTCCTACCAAAATTATATTGTTTATACGCTGCAGGTCGCAAATATTAAGATATTTTGATGAAATTTGGTACACCGACCTATATCAGCCCAAGGACGAAGCCTATTGATTTTGGTTAACACCGGTCCATGTTTAGACCTAGTGCCCATATAAGGGTCCCACCAAAATTGGCTTGGTTACAAACTGCAAATATTAAGATATTTTAATAAAATTTGGTTCGCTGACTCACATAATAGAAAATTTTGACACAAGTCCCATTTTAACCCATTCGAATTTCGGATCCAAACATTAGTTGGCTTTTAACCAGACTGGTGTAGGGTATTGTATAGTCGGCATGCCCGACTTTAACTTTTTACTCGTTTTTATTTTATTTTTGTATGCAAAATTTGCTGTATATGCCAAAGAGTGGTGTATACAGCAAAACAATGCTTATTAATTGTTAAAATTGCGGATATAGAGCAAAGTATTTACAGTATACATCGTTGCTGCGCCTAAAAAATTAGCTATGCGCCATTTTCCGATTTTTTTTTATTATTGCATGAAGATCGTATATTGGTCATGCGTTTTCATACCAAAGCGTTTTTCGATATCTCAATTGGTTCAGAAGTTAGCAAAAGTAGCTATTTGTTTCCCATATTAAAAATGTTCATTAAAAAGCCTATGTGCTCTTTTACATATGGCTAATTTCATTTCAAGCGTTTGTTTTGCGTTTTCTGTCAAAATTAAACTTGGTAAAGAAAATTTCGTTTTATTAAAAAGTATCTCCGCTTAGATTTTAAATCCGTTGTGACCGAATTTTTTGCCAACCGAATTGATTCGCTTGCCCCAACTCCCTAATTTGGTTGCCCCAAACGAATTCAGTTGTGACAACCAAATTGTCGCAAACGAATGTCAGCCTAATTCGGTTGTGACGAAAAGCATTCTTCAGATTTTAAATAGTTTTTGGCTAATTAAAAAAAATTTTATTAAACCAGTAATATTGTATCGATATAAAATATAATTAGCTACTTTTCTGCATTCAGACTTTTTTGTACAAGAAATGATTTTAAAGCGAGAAGGATGTAGTTGAAGTGAAAATTTTTTAAATCTGAAAAAAATAACTTCTTAAAACAGAAAAAAGTATTTGAAAAGTTGCCAAAAATACATTTACGATTTGTCATATATTATCGGTAATCACGAAGCTAGTGTAGTCTCTACTTGTAAATGAAATGAGTTTTGCTCCACGGCTCAAAGGATAACGTCAGGATACGTCTTATCAATATCTCTCTAACTCAAAAACTAGTTGACAGATTTTTCTAAAATTAATTATTATACGCTCAGAGTTAGTACCCTACGGGGAATGTGGGGTCAATTGCCCTCCAGGGACCTATCCCGTGACCGGTCAATCGAAGGCATATTACTAAATTAGTACAAATATGTACAAAAGGGCATGAATTAATTTTCTAAGTATTTTCCGATCCGTTACTTTCACTGTTGCTTTTAAAAAACGTGACCGATACTGAAATAAAAAATAAAATTCGCGCCATATTTTTTAAAATATTTTTTTTATTTATTTTACTCTTTTATTTATTTTGAACTTTATTTTTCTACGATTTGCTTATTTTAGCTCTTATTTTAAATTTTTATAATTTTTTGCTAAAAAATTTTAAGTTTTGTATTTTCAACGTTTTTTAATGTTAAAGCTGTATTAGTTTTAACAATTGGTATTTCATTTAATTTTCTTTTTAACTTAAGGGCAATTTTTAAAATTTTTATTTATATTATCAGAGTTTTTGAGGTAATTTTCTAATTTTTAATTGATTTTTTAATTTATTATGGCCAACGCAAAAAACGAGTCAACTGCCATTAAAGGACCTATCCCGTGACCGGTCAATCGGGGGCATACTGAAGGTACTACCACTATATTTGTGTGTGTGTTAGTGTTTTCTTTTCTATTTTTTTCTTTTCCATTTTTTATTTGCTTGTAGTGTTTGTTTTTTCTTTTTCTTTTTTAATTGAACAGAAACGAAAAATATATAACTTTACCATCAGCCAGCCAGCACGCATAAGCAACATTAGCTCAGACGGTAGAGCGTTTGCCTTACAAGCAGGGGGTTGTGTTATCGACCCTTCTTCGACGTCAAGTAGATTATTTGAAAAGCTATTTTTAGACACACCACATTACTGCCACAAGGTGTCTAAAATGTGGCAATTGGTCATTTCCAATGACAACGCCATGTTAAAGTGATATGTCTCTTTCAAAGAAAAAGACCGATCAACGACCGGTCTCCGCCCCCTTGGGACCGGTCCCTTTCCCCGTAGGGTAGTAAGCAAAACTAATTTCATCAAAATTTATTGATGTTTAAAAACAATACTAGATCAACAGTTTCCGGTATGTAATTTTATTTCACTAATAGTATTATTTATACCAAAACTTGAAATTATTTGACTATTGAATTTTTATATAAATAAAAATATATAGTTTAAATATTATCGCAAATAGAAGAAAGATAGTTAGAGGGTTAATACATCACCACGATCTCAAACTATCAAATTTTTAGGCCAAAGGATTATATAAATAATTTGGGAAAAATATTCCAAACCTCAAAAAAAGTATTATACACTAATAGAAAAAAGTTAGTAAAAAATTTAGTTAAAACTACTAAAATTAATTAAAAATTACGTTACAGAAAAAATTGCTGAAATTAGAAGATTATTTTTGCTATATATTAGTGAGATAGGAACAGCAAAAATTAAACTGTTAAATATACAAAATTTTAGTTATATTTGAGTTAAATTTTTACTAATAGAAAATAACAAAATCAGAAAAAATTGCTAAATAATTAGTAGGTCAAAAAATCACAAAGAAGTGAAAAACCTTCAAATTTTTTTTTCATTTTTTTAAATGCAAATAAAAATCGAGCCTTCTGAAATCACCAAATATTCCTGCTGATTTTACCAGGATAGACTACTATTTGTATTCCACTAGATTTAACTTAAAAATAACAAAACTTTTGTAGATATAACGGTTTTTTTGCTATTTTGAGTCTACTAATATTTTGCAAAATTTTCTGCAAATTTTAAAGAATAATTAGTTATTTTCAATTAACTTAAAGTAAACTCAAATATAACTAAAATTATGTATATGTATGTTTGCTGTTCTTATTTAACTGGTATTAAGCAAAATGATCTTCTAATTTCAGCAGTGTTCTCTGCGAGGTTATTTTTAACTAATTTTTTGGTAGATTTTTCTGCCATTTTTACTGGTTTATTTCTATGAGTGTAGTGTTGCATATAACACCACAAGTAATATTAACAGAAGCCCATCATCCAATTTTAATATAATTAATTTGTAAGAACTCAGATCCTTATAAACAAATATAGATATTTGTACACCCACAAAACAGATTCGGTGCTGACAACCCCATTTGCTGCCAATCGAATGGTTCAGTTGCATCAAATGAATTTTTCGGTTGTGGCTACCGAATTATTATTGATACAACTGAAATTCAGTTGCCATAGTCAAATTAGTCCTGTCTGAATTGGTTTTCTGTTGCCACAACTAAAAAATTCGGCTACCACAACCGAACCATGCGATTGGCTACAAATGTGGTTATCAGAACTGAATCTGTTTTCTGGGTGTATAAAAAGCAAAATTAAGGTACATCAAATGGCAATTTAAAAATAGATATGTGTAGTTTTTGGGAAAAATCTTTAATAGCGCCTATGCGCCTTAAAAAGCTGGATTTTTTTGTGCTATAATTATGGGAAAGTGGTAAAGGAATAAATAAAAAATATAACATTAAAAAAAGATCGCGAAATTACAAAATTAAACAGTTTTTTTGCTCTCCTGTAAAGTTGGGAAAAAACAAACAGCTATTTTCTTAGGCGCAACGACGATATGATCCACTCCTAACTCAATTTTTTAAAATTTGGTAACTGGGTCAAACCAATAATAAGCCGACGAACTGTTGTTGCATACTGGGTGTATAACATAAAAATGCGGTATTTTTTTGGCAAAACTTGGGCGTTTATTGTGAAATATTGGTACAATATAAATTTATTCAAAGTATTAGAAATCGTTAGCTATGACTTTTTCCCATCTTTCTGGCAACATATAGATTCCGCGCCAAAAGAACTACTATTTTTTTTTTTTTTGCCAAAAATCAAGCCAATTTCGGATACCCTGTTCTGAAATGAAGCGAAGGTGTATTGTTGAGTAAGCGCTAAGTGATCAAGTCGTTCACCAGATAGCAGACTTGGAGATCTCAATTACATGTCAATTACAACTCAATTACATTAACATGTAATTGTAATTGAAAGTAATTTCCACTACAAATTTCAACTACATTTTCAATTACAATTAGGTCTGATTACTGAATGTTCAGTTAGCTACTAACTGGGTCTTTAACTGATACATTTGTTGTTGTTTCTCATATAAAATTTGAATTTAACTGGCGGCTAAATTTTAACTGGACATTCAGAAATCGGGCCTTAGAATTATAAAATGTTTTTTGTTTAAATGTAGCTAAAAAAAATTGTCTGGGATAGACGGGATAGGCATGGCTAAGCATGAAAATATTACGTCATCTTGGGTTAATCCCTAACTCGTTCTTTTGGTTATTATTTCTTTTTCCAAGAAAATGTAATTGTAATTGACATTTTTCAACTACAATTACATGCAATGTGTAATTCAAAATTTTCAATTACAAATAATTATAATTGTAATTGTTCTTTAAGTTAAAATTACAAATTATATGTAATTGTATTTGAGTTTTTTCAATTACAATTACATGTAAATTTGTAATTGCATGTGTAATTAATTACAAAATGTAATTATTAACCCCCAAGTCTGCGAGATAGTTGTACTACTGTTGTTGTATATGGGTGTATAACTTAAAAATGCGGGATTTTTGTCAAATTTTAGGCGTTTATTGTGAAACATTGGTACAATATAAACTTATTCAAAGTATTGGCCATCGTTAATTAAGACCTTTTCCCGTCTTTCTGGCAACATATGAATTCCGCGCCAAAAAAAACTGCTTATTTTGTGAGGCCAAGAGAGAAGCGTATTTCAGTGAGAGCGTTCTGCATCGATCGAAACAAATGGTAGTCGGAAGGGACAAGGTCTGGACTATAAGGCGGATGAGGCAAAAGTTCCCAACCACTATTTTCTAAATAGCTTTTAACCGGTATTGCATTTTCGCATATTCCGGGCGTTCCGCCCGCTTCAAACGAATCAATTGTGTTCGGTACAGGTCCCCTGTGATCGTCTGGCCCCCAAACTCGTCTTTCAACGTCTCAAAATCGTCTTTCATACGTCGGATTCAACTTGTGTGGTACCCAATTTCTTTGCCTTTGGATGAATCCTGCTGCTTGCAAATGTTTTAAAATTGCTGCTTGAGTGACTCCCAATAATTTTGCAAGTTCTTCTTAAATTTGACAACAATATTCATCGAGTAATGCTTCCAATTCATCATCTTCGAACTTTTTTGGCTGACCTTGGCGGTCTTTGTCTTCCGTGTGAAAATCACCACTTCCAACAAACCATCTCTCGCATGTTGAAATCGATGGAACATATTCAGGATAAGCTTCGATGAGGAATCGATGTGCTTCAGCTGCACTTTTTTTTCAAATTGAAGAAGTAAAGAAAAACTTCCCGCAAATGATGCTTTATTGGCACAAAATTCGACATTTTCGAAGCAAAAAAAACTTTGTTGCTTACATTATTTCGTTCAATAACTAAGTGAGAATAAATGACAGATGTCTACCTTCCAAAATGCCATTGACGTTATTAAAGACACAAACCATGTGTAAAAGCTAAGCCATCTGTTGTGAATCCCGCATTTCTAAGTTATACACCCAATATTAATTCATATCTGCTGAACCAGTGGGTTTCCATCCTCTACGTTTCTCTCAACCTTTCCTCTTTTTATTTGTTCCTGAACTCAGGCAAAGCAAATGAAAATATGTTGTTAAAATTCAAAAATTTAAGTAAAATTTTTTTATCGTAGTTTTTTTTTATATTTTTTAATAATATTTCAACGTATTTTTTAAGTATTCAGTATTTTAACGAAGAAATCATTAAAATAAAAAATATTAAATTTCAATAGAAAATAACACAATCAGGCATGTCACAGGTTTTTTACGGAATTGATTTGATTTCGCAATTTCACTTCCGCAATTTTTTTCCTAAAGTGATCGAAAACAATTTTTTTTCTTCTGAATTTGCACTTTAGGGTGCTACGGATAATTTCGTATTGAAAATGAAACGTTCTGGTAAGTATCGAGTATGCTATAGGCTTAATAGTGGTACTTAAAATGTTAAAAGTTTCTCCACAAAACGTAAAACGAAAAAAATATCGTTTTCATTCCACTTTCAAAAACCAAAGTGGAATTGTTATTTAGAGCAGCTTAAACTCATAAAAGCTCTTCAATAGTGCTTGGTATGTATTCCCTAAAGTGTCGTTAACTATTTCACTTAAAAAAATTTACATTTAAAACGCTTTTTGTTGGTAAATTCAATAATTTTCTTATTGATTAGCAACACGTAATTTTTTCTAAAAAATTAAAATATTAAATTTTGATCGGCGATCTTGCTTTTTTAACTACAAATGGCAACTTATATCAAAATTTAGCAGTTGTAACAAGAATTTACCACAAAAAGTCTTTTTAACATTTCAGAATTTACGAAAACGCAAAAAACCTGAAGAAGCAAAAGTAAAACGTTACGAAATTGTACATCGAAATCATATTAATTTTATGCGAAATATGTGTTAAAACCTTAAATGTGCTCTCTAACAAAAACTTTTTTAAGTGAAATTATTAAAATCAGCATTCTTAACTTATAGTTAATTATGTTTATCTGTTATATTTAGTCTAAATATGCAAAAATACCATTTACTTCTGGAGAAGCAATTTGCGTTTTCTATTACACTTTCAAGTGAAATTGAAGTCTGTGACATGCCTGAATAAAACAAAATAAAAAGTTCGTGTCAGCAAACAATTTTTAATTAACATGTTGCAATGAAATTTTTTCTAAGTAAAAAAATGTTTTCATTTGCTTTCCGATCCCCTCAAACAACAATAAAAAACTGAGGGGGTGGGGTGTAGTCTCCCTCCTTGGGGGTGACATATGTAAGTCAGTGTACCGAATTTCACCAAAATAACAAGAATACGTATACAGACGGGCGGGCGGACGGTATCGAAGCCAAAAGGTACGTCTAGGTCGTCCAGTAGGGTATAATGACTAACATGCATGTGTGAGTAATTTTTCCAACTGGTCTTTATTGAATAATCATCATACGAATATTATGTAGGTACTATTGTTTTTTTAGCGCTGGATTATACAACCATCTTTATTATCATCATCATAGTAAATGAAGCTGTTTTCCAATGAAAATGAAACAGTAGAAATAGTCGATTATAATTTTTGTTGTTTTGCAGTCTTTGACACTCTTAACACAGTAACGTGGTTAGGAATTGTTGTTTTCTTGTTTTAGGGAATCCTCTTTAAGTATGAATAACACAAACGAGGAATTTATTGTCCAACAGGGAATGAATGCCAAGTGAAACATTTAAAAAAATTTTTGGCATCCATACATTTTTCAACTAACGTGTTCTTAGAAGCAAATTTATTTTAAGTAAATTTATAAAACTAACAAATGTAGTAAAACCATACATGGGACTAATTAATTAGGTGGACTAATTAATTGATGATTTCATTACCATTGCATTGATATCAATTGTATTGAAATTATTTTCATTACCATTTTTTTAATTAATATTAATGATTCTAAAATTTAATTTCATTGATTATTGACAATGATTTTAAATTTCATTACCATTGATAATGAATAAATTAAAAAAAATAGCCATTGACAGAAAAACGTAAAAACGGAATGGAATGGATCCTCCTTAAAAAATTATGTTTCATAACTTCCCCGGCCAAACCCGCTGTACGTTTTCATTTGTCTGAATTTTTTTGTAAACAAACCCAGTGTAGAAAATCATTACCAGATATGTGGTTATGTAACTACATACTTGGTAATGGTAACTAGTTACTTTTGTTATTACATTTCTTATTACCTTTATATGGCGATGTCCCGAAAAATAATGAGTTGTCGTTACACACCAGCATACGAAAAATCAAAAAATATATCGTTACCTATGTGCTTACCAGTACTGACAAAAATAATGAGTCTAAAAATAGATTTTCTAAAAAATAAATTATATAAAAAAAAATATTTTTTATTGTATTTTTTTTTTTAAATAAAATTTATTGGTGCGGGAATCGAACCTGGGTCTACAGATTCCCAGTCAACAGCTCTACCATCTGAGCTATATCGACATGTAATATTTAATAGATAAAAACACAATTGACCTGCTGCACACAAGTAAGCTTACTCGCCAACATACAAAAAATCAAAAAATATGTGGTTACTAGGGTTTGGGATTTCCCGGACTTTTTTATTTCCCGGGAAACGGGAATGAAAAAATTTGATTCCCGGGATTCCCGGGGATCCCGGGAAATATTTTTGAACAAAATTGTTAATGAAAACCACATGTATAAGTAATTTTTGTTAAAAAAAACACTATTTCAGTACAAAAGCAGTCTGTGTAGTGAGAATTCAAAGTAAAAAATATCAGAATGTTGAACATTTGATTTCACATAAATTACTCGCAGCACTGCCAAATGAATTGCATGATTCCAGCAGAAAGCACCTACTACTGGACTGTCGGAAACAAACCGTTTCATCACACTTGGCCCATTAGATATGTTGTCGACAATGTTATTTTCCAAAGACAAATAAAACTCTTCTAGTCTTATTTCTACAATTCTTCTTATTTCATCAGCATTACATCTTCCTGATATATAAACCAACCCCAGGTTATAAAATGAATTATTTCCGTTTATACATATGTTCAAATATCTCTTTTGTAATATTCTTGTTCATTCATCTAAGATTATAGTAAATCTCCTATCGTTAGAAATATTGTTCGATATTTCTTTTATCATGATATCTTTTACATGATTGTAGTAATTTAATATAATGTTCTTTACATCGGTTTCACTTTTTTGCAATGCCAGGTTTTTATTATAAAAACTTTCTCGAATAAACGAAGATCTAGTTATGGTGCGGATTGACTGCGGCTAATTTGGATAACATTTCAGGAAATGTTTGCCCTACCATAAAACCTTTAATGCCTATTCAGCTTACACTTTTTTCCTCGGGTACTTTGCTAATTTAAGCTGAAACTTTATACTTGTTTTCTTCAAGAGAAGTTGCATGACCATCAATTTTTTTTTTTTTTGGGAACCAAATTTAGATGTCGGATAACCAAATTTAGATACCACCGTTAACCATTAGTCTTTTCTTTTCACGTTTATTAATGAAAACGTTACTTATAAAATTATTGACCCTTAATTTTATAAAGAAGTATTTTAAATTTAAAGTCGACTTTATTTTTAATCAAACGGTTTTGTTCATTTTGTGTATGAAAACCTTACAAAAATATTTATATTTTCAAATATTTTGATTGGTTGAAAATAAATTAACCAATCAGAATGCTCCAAAAATAAACCAAGTCAAGGTATACTGCCACCCAATATTTTAACTAAAGTCGACTTTACCTAAATTATACATTTGAAAAATTTAGATAGTAAGGGCGATTATTTGTAAGAAACAAAGCTTTTTTTTCATATTTCTTTTAAACATTTTTCCAATTTTTTAGGTTTTACTACTTAAATTTTGAATAAGTTATGCGAAAAATCTTTATTAGTTGAAATGCTCCTAATTACTTGGCAAAGATTTTATTTGTGTGTCAAATAAATGTATTCCCTTTTTGATTTTAACAATGACATTTTTGTTTTGGCATTTAAAATGTTTTTTTATGACTAAAATGAAAAACTCCTATTCGAAACAAAAACAATTTTAAAAAAATTAATATTTTTAAAATTTCCCGTTTTCCCGGGAAAAATATATTATTTTCCCGGGAATTCCCGGCAAACTTTTCCCGGGATTTCCCGGGAATTCCCGCCCGGGAATTCCCGAACCCCAAACCCTAGTGGTTACATATATCCTTACCAGTGTTTAAAAAATATTGAGTCTAAAAATAGATTTAAAAAAATTTTCAAAAAAATCTAAAAAATTATTTTCTATTTGAAATAATGATAAAAATAAGTCATTATCAGTAACTCATTATTATATGTTTTAAAATAATACAGAAGGTAAGTGGGTGTCATTACTGGTAGTCCAAAAAATAATGATATGTCATTACCGTTTCTACACTGGAAATGGTTTTTAATCAATTATAATTAGGTTTTTTATGCATTAGTGTAATTTCATTACCATTAGTAATGATTTTTCTAATGAAAAATATTTCATTACCATTAAATTGTCATTAGTATGAACTAATGGTATCCCGGGTAAAAAATCTTAATACGGTGTCATATATAATTATATCTTATTTGATAAGTCCCCGTATACAACGACATACAACTTGATCCGAAAAATGGGTCATCTACTTGTGTCTAATTATATCAAATTAGATATTATTTGATATAGTTTGATCCGAGATTTGTCCATATCCAGGACATCAAATTACATCTAATTCGATATAAAAATATCTGATTTTATATAATTTTGTGTAATAGTAGGTACACTTTTTATGCATACCGGCTTTAAATTGATATTGAAATTTCTATAGCTTAAACAATTTCAAAGGCCCAAATTTTATAACATAAAATAAAAATCTAATCTAAATCGTTTGCATCATTTTTAATTTAATATGTAAAAAAATCACGTGAAGATTATTTGGCTGTGGATAAATTAACTCTTAATTTATATTAATTTGTACGAGATCATATAGAAAGTTATATAAAATTACAAGAAATATATTTTTAGTATGACGATACATACAGTGTTATGTAACTTAGTATCGAACCATATAACCATATCGGTCACTACATATATTTTGATTAGTTTTATATGGCTTATATCGTTATATATGGAGTCAGATTTGGGGATATGTAATAACATCAATTACCGTACAACAAATTCATTGAAAAAATAATATCAGATGTTTTTGTATATAATGATATGTGTCTTAATGTGAATCCATTCACCGTCAGATATAACCTAATCACATTATATATAACAATATATAGCTATTTTTACCCGGGAATGAAATTTCAATGGTAATGAAAAATTCCCATGTATGAGTAAAACAGCTAACACTTGCAGTAAAAATTACTAACAAATGAAGTTAAATTTAAAAATATTTGTAAGTGTATCGTATGTGAACTTACCCAGCAAAACCACAAATTACCCAATAATGTATAAAGCATAGCTGTTAAATTTCGATTACGATAACTAATCAATTAGCTTACATTTTTAAAAGAATTGTATTGATTATATAATTCTCTGTTAAACAATTTCTGATTACTAATTGATTATGATTACAAAAAATCTAAAAGTAGTCAAGATTAATTGAGATTACCATAAAATAGTCAAAAAGAATCAAAAGTAATCAAAAAATAATTCGACTACTTTCAAAGATTACTTTTGATTGTTTTTGATTATTTTCAAAAATATTCGGCATGAGTTACAGGGCCGTAGTAGAATTTTTGTGTGATTGAAATGTTCTGAAATGTCATTTGAAATTTGAAAAAACATTTTGGATAAGTTTTCATGGTAAAAATATAGAAATTACTTTGGTTTTTTTTTATTTTTTATTTGTGATTCTTTTTGATTATATTTTGTCGTAATTACAAATAATTCTGATTACTTTTAGATTATTTGGAATCATAATCAATTAGTAATCATTCGAAACTGAATATAATCGTAATTTAATCATTACTTCACCTTTAAAAATAAAGTAATCTAATTACTAATTATTATGATTAGTAATCATTACTTAACAGCTATGGTATAAAGTAGTCATAGGGGCTCATGTATTATTTACACCTTACTTCACTGATGAGCACCAACTAGAGCAGTGGTCGGCACAAAGAGAGAATATGAATGTATTGTGTTTCTACACTGTGAGATATTAGTTTATCATTTTTAAATTTATATTTGCATATTAACCCTCTAACTGGCAAGCCCGCCTCCAGGCGGGGTATATTAAATTGACCAGAAAAGCGCCAAAGGGGTATTTTATAATAAGAAATTATGCTTTTTCAACAGAAAACAAAATTTATAAAATTTTTTGTGAAGAATTTTATTGTATACAATGCACGGTTTGGAAGCGAGAAAGTGTCAAAGATAAAATTTCGTAAAATTTCAAAAATTAAATATTTTAAAACAACCAAAAGTTTCAAAAATCTTAAAAACATATTTAAATTGACTAAAACAATTGATAGTGACCATGAAGTAAGATTGGAGCTTAAGCTATTCAAAATGTTCCTTACTTTGGTCCAAGGACGCACAGGATACCATAAGGATACCTTTAAAGGACATCGCCTTAACTTCAAAACGAATGGACGGATTTTTCTCAAATTTGGTAAAAAGAATATATTTGGTATAGGTAGCAAAGCTTATAAGTTTGAATAATATATATTGAAGTTTGGGTGCGTTTTCGCTCAATTTCGCATTTTTCGAATAACGAAATTCGCTACAACCTCTTAAGTAACAGCACAAAAAATGTAATTTTTTTATTGCAATTACATCTTGGTAAGAGAAATAATTTGTGCCTAAACCTAGTAAATTTTATGCGCTAGTTTTCGAGATTCATCTTAAAATATTTTGGCCCATATCGCCTAAAGTAGGCAACGAAAGAAAATTTTGTAGAACTTATTGTTTATTTTTCGTGAGGAACACATGGTATAAATTTCATTGCAAAAAAGCTTAGGCCGGTTAGAGGGTTAAGAACATGAATTAATAAAGAAATGTAATAATGAATGCATGAATGAATTGAAGAAATAAAAAAAAAATAAAAATAATTTATAGTAATTTAATTTTTTTAAATAATTCATAATAAATTTTATTATACACATTATTTAAAAAATATGTATTTTTTTGTATATAAATTATTTATTCTTAAAAAGTATTCCATTAGTTAGTAAATTTTAATGAACTAAAGAAATAAAAATAATTCATAATAAATTTCCTGTTCTTGTAAAATTTTAAGAGTGTAATATTTTTCTAAAATTTCTTAAAGAAAGCGACGTCAACCTGCTTTGTTGAAAGCTACTATGCTACTAAATAAATTTTACGGTCTTAGTTGAGAGTTTTGTTGCCATTCGTGTTGTGTACGTGTGAAAAGCCGATTATGATCGGCCACTGGTGGCTATGGATGCCGACCACTGAACTAGAGTGTCAAAAAACCGGCCATTTCCGAAAATCGGTATTCGGTTTGTTCGAAAATTATTATTTTTAAAAACCTGTTTCGGTTACGGGTTTCTTAAAACAACAGGTTAAAACCGGTTTCGGTTTTTTTGTTATGTGAATAATTCTGTACCAATAGCGGAAAAAGATAATAAAAATTGGTTAAAAGCGCCCTCCAGAAACAACTACTGAAATCAGCTGAATCTGTTTGCTAAAGCGGGATTTAAATTAACTGAATTTACGTCTGATAAATCAAACAAAAAATCCTATGAGATGATGTGATTGGGAAAAAAAATTCCCAAATCTATTTGTGTTTACATCATCAGATGGAGTGATGCCAAACTTTTAAGGACAAAACCGACAGGCAGGTACAAAAAGGGCTAACAAGTAGAGTTGTGAAATTTCGATAATTTTTGAGTACTCAATACTACTCAATACTTTTCAATTGAGTACTCGATACTACTCAATACTTTTAACGGGTTTTTTGAATTTAAAAATAAAAATGTTAAGAGTTCGTATTTATAAAGAAAAATAATAACAATTCACATACACATGTTAAATAACTATTGTTACTTACATTTTACTAAATTTAAAACATTTTAAATAAATTAAATAATTTTTCCCAAAAATTCATTACAAAATTCTTTGCTTCACATATAGAGTTGTATTTCCAGAGTTGTATTTTTAAAGTAGTATTTTTAGAGTTGTATTTTCATACGAAAAATACTCATTTCTACGGAAAATTGCATCTTTAAAAGTATTGAGTAGTACCGTTTTAGTATTGAGTTCTGAAAAAAACAGGCGGTATTGAGTACTCAGTACCGGAATACTCAATACTTTTACAACTCTACTAACAAGCGCTAAATTATAAATGTGATCAAAACAGGTACTTTTCAACTAATTTAAGCTACCAAACATTTAAAAAGCGCTAAAAATCATTATTATGGTAAAATATAATTTAATATCACATTATTATAAAAATAATAACAAAACACATAGGGACACATGCATAATCACTTTTTAAATTTATAAATGGCTTATAAAACAAAATGTTCAAACAAAATTCATTTTATAAACATGTTAGAAGGTTTTCAAATTATTATGCATAAATACTATTAATTACATAAAATTGTATCAAAATAAAGGTTTTACCATTAAGGCGCAAAAAGCGCTAAATAAAAAATAGAAAAACGTCAAACTAGCACCTTTTTATAAAAGGCAATAATCTAAAATAATGCGAGTTTTGGATCATACAAAAGCGCCAAAGGTAGCACGATCAGATGCAATTAGACAAAAAATTTAATTTTAGTTAATGCAAAGGACATTTTACACTGCTGAAATCAGAAAAAAAAATTTCTGAATATTAGTAAATTAATGCCGTAACAGAAAAACAATTACATTTTCAAAATTTAATTTCAAAATTTTTTTAATGGGAAGACAGTCTACTCTTCTGAAAACAGCAGAAATACTTACTATTTATTTTCGCTATTTCAATATAATATTTGGCAAAAACTTCTACGGGTTTCAGAGAGACAGAATGTTATTTGTATTCAACTAAAATATATTTAAATATAACTAAAATTTTTGTAGATTTACCAGTTATTGTTTCATCGTCCCAATCGTATTTTTCTTAAATGGAACCAATTAATTACATAGAAAAAAAGTAATCATGCTTTTTGTAGCAGCATTCATCAGTCACCGTGTATTTAAAAAATATTTCAAACCATTGCAATGGAGTTTCGTGTCTTACTTATTTGAATACATATGAAAAGACAGTACCTATTATATAAAGGTCGATATATAGAATTTTCGAACGATTAGCTCGATAATAGTTTTGATAAAAACATGTTTTAAACAAACCGACAAATAATAACCGGTTTTCGGTTTATTCGAATTTAGAAATTATTCGAAACCGGTCGGTTTTTTGAAATTATAAAAACCGGTTTTCGTTTACGGTTTTGGACACTCTAGCACCAACGTAATGTATGGGGAGGAGATGATAAAGTAAGTGGTTACTTATGTGGTTAAGAGGATGGGAAAAGCAATGTGTCTAAAAATAGATTTCCATAAAAAACTTTTTATTTTAAAAAAAAATTTATTACAAATATTTTTTATTAAATATATAAACGCGATCACTAGAGTTCTCCAATCTTGTATGGAGCAAAAACAATTTTGAGTTATTGACCGGGCTATCCCCTGGAAATATTTATTTGGGTGTAAAACTCCTCCAAAAAAGTAGGATAATCGGATATCGGGAAAACGTGCCGCATCGGCCCTGAAGTTTGGAACACGGATTACAAGCGAAAAATATGACCTTTTGTATATTTTCTCAAAAACAGTGATATTTTAAAACTAATTATAACTAAAAACATTACAAAATCGTGATTCCGAGTGACTTCTCTTTTGTAAGAACGCAATAAAAACTTTAATTAGGTTAAAAAACAACCGAGTTATTACAATTTCCTCCGGCAAACTGATGTGTCGCAGATCACTTAATCAAGAAATTCGCTTCCAAATTTTAAAATTTATTGAACTAATCTACTACAGATACAGTTTTTTATTCTATAATTCCAAGAAACTCTGATAAGAAGTATTTTTTTTATATTGTGGTGTTATGCTAACTCGTTTTAAATTACTGCCAAAAAGGTCAGAATTTCTAAACACTGTTTTCAAGTCTACAATTTTAAATTTTTAAAAAATTTTTTAAAGAAATTTTAAAAAATCAACAATTGTTTGTTTGTTTGTTGTTTTATTAAGAACTACAAAAATTGTAGGAATTCCTTTTTTCATTTCATTCGGAGATTTTATGTCTGCGGATTTCGAGAAAACAGCGATTTTTGGCACTTATTTAGATTTTAGACTATTTTTTTTTGTTCTTCTTTCAATTCCACAAGATTTTGGCCGGAATATAACAACACAAGATCAAATACTTCAATCCTGAAAATTGAGGCAAAATAGAAATATATTAAATTGCCCCTATCCCTATGTAAGGTCAAAAGTCAAATTTTAAGAAAATTTTTTAAGCAGATATCGGATATTGATAAAAATTCGTGATATTTTTCTAGGTCTAAAAATAATATTCTTAATTTAATTTTAGAAAATTTTAAGTGTACTTCGGATATTTTGCCCCTATGATGAAAAGAGACCAATATTTTGGGTCATATAGGCCCCAACAGCACTTAAGGGTAAATGGTCTGAAATTAAATTAATAATATTATTTCTAGACCTCGAAAAATAATATCAGAAAGTTTCATCAATCAATATCCGCTCAGGAATATCTGTTATATTAATATGATTAAAAAAAAATTAAAATCTCCTAAAATGTTAAGTGTCCTTCGGGTATTTTGCCCCTATGATGAAAAGAGACCAATATTTTGGGTCATATAGGCCCCAACAGCACTTAAGGGTAAATGGTCTGAAATTAAATTAATAATATTATTTCTAGGCCTCGAAAAATAATATCAGAAAGTTTCATCAATCAATATCCGCTCAGGAATATCTGTTATATTAATATGATTAAAAAAAAATTAAAATCTCCTAAAATTTTACCTTACACAGGGGCAATTTAATGTATTTCTATTTTGCTCCAATTTTTAGGATTGAAGTATTTCATCTTGTATTCTTATATTCCGGCAAAATCTTGTGGAGTTACAAGAAAAGCAAAAAAACTTGCCTAAAATCTAAATAAGTGCCAAAAATCGCTGTTTTCTCGAAATCCGCGGAAATAAAATCTCTGCCCTAGCTAAATGAAAAAAAGGAATTCCTAAAATTTTTGTAGTTTTTAATCTCTAATATGTCCTTAATAAAACCTTGAAGTCCAATCGTTGATTTTTTAAAATTGTAGATTTTAAAACAGTGTTTTAAAATGCTGACTTCTTTTGCATTAATTTAAGACTAGTTAGCATAAAATAATATTAAAAAATACTTCTTATCTGAGTTTCTTAGAACTTATAGAATAGATTAGTTCAATAAATTTTAAAATTTGGATCCAAATTTCTTGATTAACCCTCTAATGCTCTTTCTTCTGATTACAATAATATTTAATTTGAAATATTTTGAAATATTTGGCGTTGAAAATCTACTATGGAACAAATATTAACTATTTCAGTACCCTCCCTGAAGGAAATCTGGGGGCAAGTGTCTCCAAGTCACCAGTTTTGTCGACTATTTTGGTGACTTCTCGGTGACATTGTCAACAAAGCGTCTACATTTTTTTTTCTAAGTTCTAAGTCGCCGCCAAAGCGCTATTATTCATCGGCGGCATAATTGTTTTTATTAATCTAGTATTTTTTCAATTGTGCTATAATAAGTATGCAGTACATTAATCTTTATAAATTTAAAAAGTACATACAACATCCCATTTTTCATATTTTGTATTTCTTTTGTTTATTAAAAATTAAGAGCTGACGAGTTCGACGGTGGCAATATTAAAAGAATGTCGGCGGCTAAACTCGGCTAAACTTAAAAGGCTGAAATGTACCTTATTTACATTTAATATTTAAAACGCCTGTTATGAATTCCTTAATTTTTATAATGCAATTTAATTTAATTTTTTTTTAAATACTATTTAAAAGGCTGAAATGTACCTATTTACTTTAAATATTTAATATTTAAAACGGATGTTATGCATCCTTAATTTTTTTAATAAAACATGAAATGTTAACAAAAGTTTCATTAACGACGTCTATTTCAGAAAAGTATCAAAAGTGTAGACTAGAATTACTAAAATGCACTAGTGAATCTCTGGTGATAATGTCTACATATGGTCCCAAAAGAACCACCTACTCAATAGTGACAGTGTCAGTAGTAGATTTCCAATGACGCGCACATGTTAAATGTCTATAGTAAAAAAGCATTGTCGGGGTATAATAAATCACTAGTACTGGTGACAGTGTCAATAGTGAATCAGTACTGATTCACTAGTGACATTTCCTACAGGGTGGTGACTGTGTCAACAGACGGTCAGTACAGATTCACTACTGACATTTACACCATAAAAGTACCAAAAGTGTAGACTAGAATTACTAAAATGCACTAGTGAATCTCTGGTGACAATGTCTACATATGGTCCCAAAAGAACCACCTACTCAATAGTGACAGTGTCAGTAGTAGATTTCCAATGACACGCACATGTTAAATGTCTATAGTAAAAAAGCATTGTCGGGGTATAATAAATCACTAGTACTGGTGACAGTGTCAATAGTGAATCAGTACTGATTCACTAGTGACATTTCCTACAGGGCTTGTACACATCTTTAAAGAAATATATAATCTGTATTTAATTTCAAGAAAATCTGTTGGCTAGTTTTTGAGTTAGAGAGATATTTGTATAACGTATCCTGGCGTTATCCTGTGAGTCCTATAGAAAATATTTTAACTGATTTTACAATTAGGGACTCAAACTAGATTTGTTATTGTCGGTAATGTACGCCAGATCGTAAATGTATTTTTGGCAGTTTTTCAAATATTTTTTTGTTTTAAAAAGTTAATTTTTTCAAATTTTCTAAATTTTGACTTTACATGCTCGCTTGAAACCCGTTCCTTCCCAGCAAAACCTTGGTAATATATGGGTATTATTTTGCATATTACCTGGTAATATATCAAACGGCTTGCCCTTGCATTACCGTGGACCCTTACTTCTTACCCTTGCATTACTTGTAATACCAAATTCATACGATTAGATAGAAAACCCAATTTTTATACCAATAAATTGGTTTTTCTAGAAAATTTAAGAAATTCTATTTTTTGTTAAAAACCTGTGAATTTAAAATTGATATTCAGTTTAAAAAAATTAAATTGAAACAAAATTAGGTTGTTCATAAGGGGTGTGCTATGTGTTGTATCGTTGTATCGTCCTAACAAAAAACAGAGTTGTTAAAATTTTTATTTGTGTTTAACAACGATTTTCTATTCAGTTTTCTATCGGTTAGCACACTCAAACATAGGACACTAAACATACGTAAAAATGTTGTATCGTGCTATTCTCAAATGTTGTATTTTTTCAATTTAATTTTTAACATCTCTGTTTTTTGTTAGGACGATACAACGATACAACAAATAGTACACCCCTTGTGAAAACCCTTAATGTTTTTAAAAACTCCTTACATAGATGAGCTGCCCTTGTTAAAATAATAGGTCTAGTAATATAAAAGTAAGAGCTTACCCCCTTCATTACAAAATGCTTATTTTTATAACCAAAACTTATAAAAAACTTATATAAAATTGAAATTTTGAGAAAAAAACGCATTATTTTAAGGTTATTTGTAAGCTATAGGTAATAGGTAAGCGTAACGTGTAAGTTCAGAATAACATATTACTAGGTAAGGAGTTACCTCGATGGACATGCACTTTGTTAAAATAATTGCTTTGGTAATAGAGAAGTAAGAGGTTACCTACACTTATTTCTTCTTGCCAAAATCATTACCGGGTAATAGAAGGTTTTGCTGGGTTATACAATAAAAGTAGGCAGTTAAGTTTTCTATGGATATAATACAACTTGTTTAAAAATTGTTGTTTAGCCAAAAAACCATTTAAAATCTGAAGACCGCCTTTTGGCGGCCTTGGGCATTAGGGGCCTGCGACATATCAGTTGCCGGGGGAAATTGTAATAATTCGGCTGTTTTTTAACCGATTTAAGTCTTTATTGCGTTCTTACAAAGAGAATTCACTCCGAATCACAATTCTTTAATGTTTTTAATTCTAATTAATTTTAAAATATCACTGTTTTTGAGAAAATATACAAAGTAGAGATGGGCGCGTGAGTGCATTTTGACTCACGCTCACGCACACACGAACGAAAAATAATAATCACGCACAACTCACGCACGAAGTTTTATTAATAAGTTTTATTAATTAATAAACTTAATTAAAGAGAATTAGTTTAACTATGTATAAAAACTTTTGCTAAAAATTTAACTAATATGCAAGTGCTTGTGCTGACACTTTAGAAAACGTATTATTTTCTATTGTTGATTATACATTGCTAGATCTGTCAAAACAACAGAGTAGTATATTGGAAGATGAAAAACAAATTGTGGTAAATTTTTTTGTTTTTGTTTCATATTTTAAATGTTTAGTAACGCTCCTAGATGAGAACAAGAAATTCGCATTCAGTTTGTAATTTTAATTAACAAATATTTCTAGAAATTCTAAAATCGTCGTCCCCTAAGGACATACCTTCAACAGATTATTTTTCACAATTTGTTAAATAAGATTTGGGATTTTAGCACATTTAATTCCTTTAATTTAATTTTAGAAAATTTGTACACAACATACAAACACGTGCTTTACTACTAAAGGAACTTTAGTTATAGTAACAACTATAACTTAGCAACAACTATAAAAAAACATGTGGTTTTCGTTGTAATACACAAAATAACTAAGTAAAAATGTTTCAGTTTACTTCTCGTAACGTTTTTCACTTTGGAGTTAACGTAAATATAAAAACTGAAATCTATGTTATAACTAGGGTTTTTCTTTTCCCGGACTTTTTCATTTCCCGGGACAACGGGATTTTTTTATGAATTTCCCGGGATCCCGGGAATTCCCGCTCATTCGAAAATAAATAAATCCGACATATGTTGTATTGGAAAAACTCGATTTCTATTACAAAACCGCCCGACAAAGTTCATTTTTTGCTTGTAGCTAGAGAAAATCTACTTAATATATTCTGAAAACAAGGCTAAATATAAAATATCCATGTCTTCAGTTTAAATCGCGAATTAATATTGAGGTAATATATTTATATGGAAGGCCGTCTTAATTTTAAAAAACTCTTAGAAATAACTGAATATTAATTCGCGTTTATAAAACGTTTATAAACGAATTAATATAGACAAAGTGAAAGACACGGGTATTTTATTTTCATCCCTTCTTTAAGGACATATTCGAACTTGTGTCGGACCAGTTTTATAGTCAGAACTAAGATCGTTTTTTTTTTGCTTAACCATTTCTTAAGTATGGAATCCAAAAATTTCTATTTCTAGATATTTTGTTTCTATGGAGATTTTCAGAAGAATTCGTCTAGAATTATAAAAAAGTTTAAAAGGGAGTATTTTTCACACAAATTTTTAGGCAAATTGGCTTAATCTTTTTATAAAAATAGAATATGAAATATTAAATAATCTTTTAACTTCAATTGGTATTTTTTGATTAGAAATTTTTAAAAATAAATTCCCAGCCAGCAATTTCGGTGCGCTCATAAATAAGATTCTTTTTCTTGGCTCATAGGAAAAAGTGGAAAAATGTTTGTTTTTGGAGCTAATTTCTGAGTCATTAATGATCATTTTTCTTTGCTGGGTTTTCATAGTTGCATTTTAAATTAACATATAAAAAATCCAAAATAATTTGAAAAAGCATCTGATGCATTATTTGAAAACTAAATAATTTTTAAAAAACACAATTAAAATAAAGGAGTAACAATTGAAATTTAAATGAAATTATTTGAAGTAAAAAACACTCAAATTATTTATATCAGCTGAAAATATGAAAATATTACTAATTTTTTAAATTTTAACGCACAGGCTTTTTGAATGTATTTGGAACTAAAATAATGATGTTGAATGTTGTTGTATATATTGCTTTACTTGAACAAAGATGATCGTTTTAAAGAAACCATTTTTCCCCGAAATACGAGTATTTTCATTGGTAACTAAACCAAATTCAGCTGACGTTCAAAAACAATTTGGCCTAAATAATATTTTTTTTATATTGTACTAATTCAGTTTATTAAATTTGAAATCGTATTTTTTATTTTAAATATTTTTTTTTATTTAAATTGATTTCAAAAAAATCAATGCTTTAAATTTAAATAAAGCTTCCGAAATTGCAATATATACTAGCTAGAACTTCTATAATACAAAAAATCCCGGGAAATCCCGCATGAAATTCCCGGGATTGAGGGATTGAAAAAAGGGCGGGATTCCCGGGAATCCCGTCCCGGGAATTCCCGGGACATAAACCCTGGTTATAACCTAGAGAGAACCCCATAAAGACAATCTAATGATAGTGCTTGGTAGCACTTGAAAGTGCATTAATTGTTAACCACTAGTTCTAGGGAAAAAAGTTTTTTCATAAGTTTTTTCTCTATTTGTTGTAAAATAAATTGTTAGTTCTATTTGGAATTTGTCATATTTGATCTTAAAACCGAACAAAAATAACACTCATTGTAACAATCTTCAGATAAACTAAATCTACGATAAAATATTTATAAAAAAATTCACTGTAAATCTTTAAATGTTATTCCAAATTTTTGTGGAGGAACAAAATGCTTTCAACGTTTTGTCCAAGAAGTCGATTTCTACTTTCCATAACTCTGAGTCTTGACGAGACTTTGATTTGTTTGCACAAAATCTAATCGTCGGCAGAATAACGGGAAAAAATTTGTCCATTTATTTTGGGTGGAGAATACGTAATGGCAGACAATTCATTATTTTTTGTTTTTTGTTGGAGTAGGTCACAAACGAAACTATTTATTTACATGTTTTCAATGTGTTTTCACTAATTTTTTTCCAATAATAAAAAGTAAATTGCATTAAATTCAATAATAATGCAAATTATTTACTTTTTCTTAATATTTTATTCATTTTCTTTTATTTTCTTTAGTTTTTAGTAATACCACTAAGTAAAAATTAGATCTGGCATCGTGGTTGATGTTGCACATAATTGGGAGAACAATTGTGCTGACAACGTTGCCTGAACAAGAACAAAACATGAACAAGAGTGGTACACACGAGTGGGTGAACAAGAAATTGTTTGTTGGTTGAACAAATCGATGTCTCGTCAAGACGCTAAGTAAGAATTCTGGCAGAAGTAGAAAACACCCGGTCGCTACCCAGCAAAAATATTAAGGAGTACTTCAAAAAGAATGAAAATAGTCATTCTACATCCGATACTGCTGTAAATTTAACAATTTTTCATTAGAAAACTATGCTAATGCGTCATGTCGCTATGTGTTGTTGTATTTGTTTTATTTTATTTTTGCATTATCTTATTTTGAATGTAGAGAAAATGGTCATGCAATAAAAAGTGGATGTTCTCTTTTTGCAGGGTACCCAGCAAAATATTGGTAATGACACCTCATTACTATCTGCATTACCAAAAATTATATATCATTACCTTTTGCATTATTTTACAATATAAAATAATGACTTTCTAATAACGGCCTATTGTATTCATTGTTTCTAAATATAAAATAATGACTTACTCGTATTAGTTTAAATAAGTACTTTTTACACAGTTAAATTTTTTTTATTATATGTAAATATGTTTTATGTGTAAATTTTTATGGCGAGTCCTAAAATTATGCACTAGAGAAAACTTAAATTTTTCTGAATGTATTTCCTTAGGCTAATAGTATTTGCCTAACTCCTTATTTTTAAGAATCAAGTAAGCAATCGGATAACCACATATAATTAAACTTTTTGTAAGCATATGTGTAACCACTTATTATTGAAAATCTTATAACTACTTATTTCTCATTTTTTCGTAAGCGAGCGGGTAAGCGTGACTACTTATAAAAACGACCACGCCAAACAAAAATAATGAGTTTAGACGCCAAAAAATAAGTTATGCGGAGCTATGAATTTCTATTATGTAACCACTTATTTGGTAATGAAAGATTTTGCTGGGTAGTAGCTGAACTGTCTGGAAAACACATTATTTGTATAGTCAGTTGTTGAAGGAGGCTTTGGCATTTTTCCAAAATTGTAAAATATCGCAATCTGGTTTAATATAATCAGGCAAACTCACGCACGACTAACTCACGAACATTTTTTTAACTCACGCACGACTCACCTAAGTGATATCATGCGTGATTCACGTGAATCACAAAAATTTAACATTTGACTGCTTAAAATTTACCCCCCGTTTCCACATGCAAGTGCAAGTTCGAAAAACTCAATACACTCACACTTTTTCACTAATACTATCACACTTATACGACTTGCGGCTCAACTTGCAAGTAAATTTTGAAGACAGTGGATTTTTGATACTTGCGGCAAGTGAAATGACAGAATAACGAAAACAGTGTTGCCTAGTATTGTTTTCTATTAATTTACTAGTATTTGGTAAAGTTAAAGTTGTAATGCAACTGATTTTGTATTTATTTGTAAAAAAAGTAAAAATAACACAATTGCATATCTTAATGGTAATTTAAAATATCAATTTTATAAGTTTTTGAAAAAAAAATTGTTAAGAACAACATTTTTTCCCAGCTTTGTTAGAATATTGAATACTTGGCAATACTGGAGTGCTATTTAGTGACAACCTATGCCTTCAACGACATTTTAAAAATGAACTTGCAGCAAGTAGCGTGGACACATGTAAAATTTTAATGTTTTTTCGGTATTTTTCGAAATTTTCGCTGATAATACGTATTCTCAACTTGCAACCATTTACTTGAATGTGGAAACGGGGGGTTAACTGAATTGTTGTGTTTTGTATTTCCATTCAATATACATACAGTTTTTAATATAGTTTTTGGACTTTAAACTATTGTGAACATAGTATTGTCCTTTATACACTGATAAAAAAAATCCCGTACAAATAGGTCAAAATTGTGCTGGCACAAATACATGTACTATTTTGTTATTTTATTAGAATTTTTACCTATTTTTAAGGGCTTTTTTAGAGAAAATAACAGAAAAATTAGTTCAACTTAATCAGAACGCGTTTCACAGACTTTTGTACTAACTTTTTTTTTATGAGTGTACACATACTGAGATGGAAAGTATGCAAATTTATCCGAATTTAATCTTTAATCAATTCTTTACAGTTCACAATGTCAATCATTTCGTAACTTTATTATTCTTCACTCCACTTTTTACCTCCAATTTAGCTAACTTAGATACTAGGGATACCTTCACATTAACTCTACTCATGGTTTTTGTAAACTGTTTTAATACAATTTTCGTTTTCATTTCATGATGTCCGATATGTTTTTTACCTCAGGCGAAGTGAGGTTGTTCGGTTAAGTCATTATTTAAAACTTCCTTAATGTAAAAAACGATAAAAAAAAATGTTTAACAATCATTTAAATCTTGAGTCTAGACAACAGTTACCTAAAGATGACACTGATATGTCAGTTTCTAGTTATTAAATTTTTAGACTAAAAAATTTCCTATTGAATTTTACAAAGTTACTGTAATTTTCTGCATTAAAAACACAAAATTGCTTTTCCGGACTTTCTATATTTTAATATTCAATAGGGGAAGAGCGACACACTTGATCCTTTAAAAGACTTGTTTCCCCCCTACTATCTCGGAAAGTACATAATATAGAAAAAAAATTTTCTTCTATCGATTGGTCCAAATATTGCACTCATCACTTTAGACCAAGGTTGGTTACCGAATCGAATAACGGTAAAGGTAACTGTAACGGTATCGAAATTTGTTTGTTTCGCTTACGGTAAAGGTAATGGTATTTAAGATTGTTTCGATAACGGTATACCGTTATTAATAATTTAATTTAAAAAATTATTATCTATAAATAAATTTGTAAAAAAAAGCAAGATTATAAAATAAAAAAGTTAAAAATTTTAATTTTTTACATAAATTAATAAAGGTAACGATAATGGTATTTGGAAAAAATTTTAGAGGTGCTATCGAGGGGTGCTATTCGAGAATGTGTAGTAACTCCCTGAGAAGTAGTTCTAGAACTAGTAGTTTAAGAACGGGTTCCTGGGTTAATTTAAAATAAAATAAAAAAAATTATTTTTTAAAGATTTTCTTAAAAGAAATGGATAAAACCAAGAAAAAATACAGTAATTTCGTTAGTAACAGAAATGTTAATTTTAGATCGCATAGAAAATTGTGAAAGATATGCCTCTATTGGAAAATATTTTGAACTTGGAGAATCTTCAATAAGCGCAATTAAATGGAAGAGTCTCAAACAAAAAAATCTGTAATTTCTGGCTCGCAACAGAGTTTAACATTACGTCTGTTTCTTTACTTTTTGGGTAAAGTTCGGTAAAATGAGAGTTAACAAGAAATACTCTAACGAAATGCCCAAAAGTAAACGAACGCGAAAAACCATATTTGAAGACCGAAAAACAAACGTCAATAGATTTGTGCATTTTAGTTCGTTTTGGTGAGCGCTCTTTCTAGTTCTTGTTCAATTTGTTGTAAAAATCTAGATAGCTTTTCTAGTTAAACCCCTTTTTAAATCAAAAATTTTAATAAAAATTTCCTTTTTAGGCATTTCTATTTACAAAAAGGAAAACGTATTTTATTAAATTTGGTAAAGATTTTATCTCTTTAACACATTTAAACAAGTGTCTTCAAAAAATTGTTGGTAATTTTATGGAGTTGTAATATAACAAATAAACTTTTGCAACTTTTATACTAACTTTTGTAAATGATAAATATATTTTCTGAATGAATGAAATGAGCGATTGAACTAAAAGAGCTATTAGTTGTGAACTATGTCTTTGGTTCAAATTAGTGAATAGTTTGTATGTAAACTCAAAACATTGTTTTAATTTTTTTGCTGTTCCACCCGAAGTGCTGAATTCATTATTTATTTTAATAACAATATTTTAATTATTAATTTAAAATTCGACTTATTTTTAACCCTCTAACCGGCAAGCCCGCCTCCAGGCGGGGTATATTAAATTGACCAGAAAACGAGTATTTTATAATAAGAAATTATGTTTTTTCAACAGAAAACAAAATTTATTAAATTTTTTGAGAAAGTATCAAAAATAAAATTTTGTAAAATTTCGAAAATTAAATATTTTAAAACAATCAAAACTTTCAAAATCTTAAAAACATATTGAAATCGACTAAAATAATTGATAATGACCACAAAGTTAGATTGAAGCTTAAGCTATTCAAAAAAGTCCTTACTTTGGTCCAAGGACACATAGGATTCCATAAGGATACCTTTAAAGGACATCGCCTTTTGGTAAAAAGAATATATTTGGTATAAGTAGCAAAGCTTATAAGTTTGAATAATATATATTGAAGTTGTGGTGCGTTTTCGCTCAATTTTGCATTTTTCGAAAAACGAAAATCGCAACATCCTCTTAAGTAACAGAACAAATTATGTAATTTTTATACCCTACACCACTATGTGGTCAGGGTATTATAAGTTTGTGCTGATGTTTGTAACTCCAAAAAATATTGGTCGTAGACCCACCTTATAGTATACCGATCGGCTCAGAATTTTTTTTTATTTCGATTTAACGATATCCGTCTGTCTGTCCGTCCGTCCGTCTGTCTGTCTGTCCATGCAATCTTGTGCGCACTCTACAGGTCGTAAATATTAAGATATTTTGATGAAATTTGGTACACAGACCTATGTTAGCCCAATAACGTAGCCTATTGATTTTGGTGAATATCGGTCGATGTTTAGACCTAGTGCCCATATAAGGGTCCTACCAAAATTATACTGTTTATACGCTGCAGGTCGTAAATATTAAGATATTTTGATGAAATTTGGTACACAGACCTATATTGGCCCAATAACGCAGCCTATTGATTTTGGTGAACATCGGTCCGTGTTTAGACCTAGTGCCCATATAAGGGTCCTACCAAAATTATACTGTTTATACGCTGCAGGTCGTAAATATTAAGATATTTTGATGAAATTTGGTACACAGACCTATATTGGCCCAATAACGCAGCCTATTGATTTTGGTGAACATCGGTCCATGTTTAGACCTAGTGCCCATATAAGGGTCCTACCAAAATTATACTGTTTATATGCTGCAGGTCGCAAATATTAAGATATTTTGATGAAATTTGATACACAGGCCTATATTGGCCCAATAACGCAGCCTATTGATTTTGGTGAACATCGGTCCATGTTTAGACCTAGTGCCCATATAAGGGTCCCCCCAAAATTGGCTTGGTTACAAACTGCAGATCGCAAATATTAAGATATTTTAATGAAATTTGGTGCGCTGACTCACATTATAGAAAATTTTGACACAAGCCCCATTTTAACCCATTCGAATTTCGGATCCAAACATTAGTTGGCTTTTACCCAGACTGGTGTAGGGTATTGTATAGTCGGCATGCCCGACTTTAACCTTTTTACTCGTTTTATTGTAATTACATCTTGGTAAGAGGAATAATTTATGCTTAAACCTAGTAATTTTTATGCGCTAGTTTTCGAGATTCACCCTTAAAATATTTTGGCTCATATCGATTTTGGTGAACATCGGTCCATGTTTAGACCTAGTGCTAGGGTTTATGTCCCGGGAATTCTCGGGACGGGATTCCCGGGAATCCCGCCCTTTTTCGGATCCCGCAATCCCGGGAATTTTGTGCGGGATTTCCCGGGATTTTTTTTATTCTTTTGCAGAAGTTTTAGCTAGTATTAATACAATTTTGGAAGCATTATTTAAATTTAAAGCATTGATTTTTTAAACTAATTTAAACAAAAAATATTTAAAATTAAAAAAATACGATTTAAAATTTAATAAACTGAATTAGGCCAAATTGTTTTCGGATGGAAGTTGAATTTGGCCATTACCAAGTTTACCAACAAAAATACTTGTACATATTTCGGAAACAACTTTTTTCTTTAAAATGATGATATTTGTTCTAATAAAGCAATATTTGTATAGGCTGATTTATACTATAAGATTTTCGGAAAGATTTTGCAACATTGCCTATAAGTTTTGCATGTATACTGAAGTAAAATCGTACCGAAAATCTTATACTGTAAACCAGCCTTATACAATATTCCAACATCATTATTTCAGTTCCAAATAACTCCAAAAAACTAGGCATTAAAATTAAAAAATTTTTAATATTTTCGTATTTTCAATTGACATAAGTATTTTGAGTTTCTTTAACTTAAAATAATTTCATTTAAAGTTTAATTGCTATTCCATTATTTCAATTGTATTTTTTAAATATTATTTGTTTTCAAAATAATCCATCAGATGCTTTTTCATATTATTTTGGATTTTTTATATGTTAATTTAATATGCCACTAAATGTGAAAATTCTAAAATTACTTTTTAAGTAGCTGTGGCATAAAAATGTCTATTCAAGAAAACTAATTAAAGTTAAGAAACTATTTAATAATGTTTTAGTGTCTATTTTTATAAAACGATTTAGGCGAATTTGCCTAAAATAAAACATACTAGAAATTTCTGGATTTCATATTTAAGAAATATTTAAGCAACAAATCGATCTGAGTTCTGATTATAAAACTGGTCCGACATACATAAGTTCGCAATCATTAACTATTCCAATATATCCTGAAAAAAGGGATGAAAATAAAATACTCGTGTCTTTCCCTTTTTCTATATCAATTCGTTTAACCGTTTAAACCGCCAATTAATATTTAGATAATATATTTTTAAGAGTTTTTTAAAACTAAAACGGCCTTCCATATAAATATGTATATTACCTAAATATTAATTCACGATTTAGATTGTTAAACGAATTGATCTAGAAAAAGTGGAAGACATGGATACTTTATATTTAACCATCCTTTTAGAATATATTAAGCACATTTTCTCAAGGGTACAACCAAAAGGTGAACTTTTTAGGACGGTGTTTTAACAGAAATCGAGTTATTAAAGTACAACATATGTCGAATTTAAATATTTTCTAACGAGCGGGAATTCCCGGGATCCCGGGAAATTCTGAAAAAAATCCCGCTGTCCCGGGAAATGAAAAAGTCCGGGAAAAGAAAAACCCTACCTAGTGCCCATATAAGGGTCCTACCAAAATTATACTGTTTATACGCTGCAGGTCGTAAATATTAAGATATTTTGATGAAATTTGGTACACAGACCTACATTGGCCCAATAACGCAGCCTATTGATTTTGGTGAACATCGGTCCATGTTTAGACCTAGTGCCCATATAAGGGTCCTACCAAAATTATACTGTTTATACGCTGCAGGTCGCAAATATTAAGATATTTTGATGAAATTTGGTACACAGACCTATATTGGCCCAATAACGCAGCCCATTGATTTTGGTGAACATCGGTCCATGTTTAGACCTAGTGCCCATATAAGGGTCCTACCAAAATTATACTGTTTATACGCTGCAGGTCGCAAATATTAAGATATTTTGATGAAATTTGGTACACAGACCTATATTGGCCCAATAACGCAGCCCATTGATTTTGGTGAACATCGGTCCATGTTTAGACCTAGTGCCCATATAAGGGTCCTACCAAAATTATACTGTTTATACGCTGCAGGTCGCAAATATTAAGATATTTTGATGAAATTTGGTACACAGACCTATGTTGGCCCAAGGACGAAGCCTATTGATTTTGGTGAACATCGGTCCATGTTTAGAACTAGTGCCCATATAAGGGTCCCCCCAAAATTGGCTTGGTTACAAACTGCAGGTCACAAATATTAAGATATTTTAATGAAATTTGGTGCGCTGACTCACATTATAGAAAATTTTGGCACGAGCCCCATTTTAACCCATTCGAATTTCGGATCCAAACATTAGTTGGCTTTTACCCAGACTGGTGTAGGGTATTGTATAGTCGGCATGCCCGACTTTAACCTTTTTACTCGTTCAATGAAATGTTCATTTGGTCAATCGTTCATTTGATTGGAAAACTTTGTTTAAGGAAAACCCTAAAAAATATAAAAATAATTTTTAAGGTATTTTTTGGTTGGGCTTTGAAAAATCTTGACAAACCATATTTTTTCTTGATTCTTGACGAGCATTAAAAATTCTTGTAAAACAAGCGAAATCAAGGCCGTCTGGCAACCCTAATGGAGATTTATGTATCCATGTATGGAAAAGCATTCATGTTTATGATCATGTACGAACATACATTAAACCTGCATGAATCCATTATACGTAGATTTTTAGCCGGGGTATTATTTTTTATTGATTATTTTGGTATGCACTGTAGGAATACAAGTGTTATTTTATGTTAAGTAGGGCATACACGTTCAATATTATTGATAAATTTTTCAAAAATCAACCAACAGAAAATTTTATTTTTAAATACTTTGTTCTGATTGGTCGATTTTAAAAATATAAAAAAGACTTAAGTGTACTTTTGTGCAGATAGCTCAGATGGTAGAGCTCTCGACTGGCAATCTGGAATCCCAAGTTCGATTCTAGGCACGAGCAAATTTTATTTTTAAAACAAGTAAAAAGGTTAAAGTCGGTCATGCCGGCTATACAATACCCTATACCAGTCTGGTTAAAAGTCAGCTAATGTTTGGATCCGAAATTCGAATGGGTTAAAATGGGACTTGTGTCAAAATTTTCTATAATGTAAGTCAGCGAACCAAATTGCATTAAAATATCTTAATATTTGCGACCTGCAGTTTGTAACCAAGCCAATTTTGGGGGGACCCTTATATGGGCACTATGTATAAACATGGACCGGTGTTAACCAAAATCAATAGGCTTCGTCCTTGGGCTGAAATAGGTCGGTGTACCAAATTTCATCAAAATATCTGAATATTTGCGACCTGCAGCGCATTCTAGACCAGCGGTTCCCACTAAGTTTTGCTTCACGGTCCCCTTGAGACATTTCTACTAGCTCACGGACCCCCAAACCAGTGTTGAACGAGAGGTACTTTATAAATTATGGGGCAAAATTAATATTTATTATTGCTTATTTTAAATGATGCTTATTTTAAATGATGGCCAATTTTAAGCAGGAATAAGGAAAAAAAACATTTTTCAAATCAATATTTTGTTAAATAATTTAAAAATTATAAAAAAAATTGTTTTTTAATAACTTTTTTTATGTTTTTTGTCGGATCTCTTCGCGGACCCCTTGGAATTCTGCTACGGACCCCCATTTGGGAACCGTTGTTCTAGACGAAATCGCCAAATTCAGATACCAAATCTAACATCACTCTTAGAGCGTTCATTTCATGTAAGGGTGGCACATATTTTTAATTATTTGCCTACAGAGCTCAAGTGCTTAGAATTATCATACCACACCTTGAAACGCAAAATTTTGATCTATATTAAAAATAATGTCTTGTAATATCAGGGGTGTGATGAAAATCGAAAACGAACAGTTTTTCGATATAGAATAATTAGTTTCGTGAAAATAAAATTGGCTTCAAATTATTATTTATTGGTTTATTTGACGCAGGACGTCTAAATTATCAAATAAAAAATAATTGGCATTGTACAGATCGTAAAATATTAACCATTTAAAGTCAGATCGTTTTCGTTTTCGATATACATCACATGCCTGTATATTTAACTTTTTAATACCAAATATGATTGCTTTCAATATATATTATTTACAGTGCCTTCATTCTTCTTTTATCTATTACTTCTAGTTATTACATTATAATTATCTTTTTATATTATTACCTATGTTTTTTTTTTTATTTATTTTAGTAGTTTTGTGTAGTAGTTATTTCTTAACCATATATGGCCCTTTGGGCTCGGTTATGTAATTGAAGAATAAATAAAAAATAAATATTTGCTTATGCCTAGATATAGCATACGCATTTCATATAGCACCACAAACTTAACTAGATCGAATTTAACGATTTCCAGCAGTGGATTAGTTTCATTAGTTAAAAACTTGGCTTCCAAAACAAGTTCTTCCAGAAATTCTTTAGCCGAATGCGGTTTTGAATTTCCATAATAGAGACCAATTAAAAATGGATGGTAATGTTTGCGGCTGAAAACACCTTTCCCATTATGGACCAAAAGTTCTTTTTCGATTTTTCAAACACATCCATTCCATCTACATAAATTATAATTTTAATTTCCTTTTCATTTTAATAAAGACTGGGATCAAAAATGATATCAAGATTAGACTTTATTCCAAAATATTGAAATTTTCTCAAAGTATCGTCTAAACATAGCATCACTTTAGAATCGCCGCTCAAAGTAGAAGTTCATAATAAAGTTTTAGAACATTTCGGAAGTGATGTATAACCTTCAGACCTCAGTACCATTAATATTTCGTCTATAGAGGTTTTCAGTATTTGCTCAATATGACCACATGTAAGTGTGCTTAAATCACTATTAGATTCCTCAGGAATAAATTCATCCTAACTTGTTTCTCCAGGTGTGCTTAAACTGCAACTACCAACGTCCTTATCATCTAAATCTAAATTTTCCTCTACTACTTCTTCATCAAACACTTAAGTTTTAACTATTCCATCGTCGTCAGAACCCTACACCACCAAAAAATTAACACATTTACATTTCTCTTAATATCCTATAATTTTTTAACTTAATCATTTAAAACTAATTTAAGTTCTAATAAAATATATAAAAAAAATAACAAATGTTTCTTAGTACTAAGAAATTACTTTTTTTTTGTATTTAGAGTACTGAAAAATTGCTCTACTTTTCGTTTTTAAAATTCTCGGAAGACACTCCGCTTTTGTATAAATGCACTTTAAAATCACTTTATTTTTAGTTTTTCTAATGTTTTAAAAACGTTCTATAAACAAAAATTCTAACGCTTTAAAATCACTTTATTTTTTGCTTTTGCAACGTTTCTAAAATACTCCAAATACAAACATGAGATAGTAAATCATGGTTATCATTTTAGTGTTCTGAGAACACTATAAAACCCAAAAATATGTTGCTTTGAAAACGCTTCCACCACCATACAAAGTGCTTTCAGAACGCTTTTATGTTTGTCAATTTCTGGCTGGGCACATTATGGTAATGATTTTCTACACTGGGTGGGAATCCAAAAACTACTGATACCCCATTACCATTTCTACTCTGGGATGAATTTTACACCCCGTAAAGAATTAAACAAGATAAAGATGTACCCAAAATATGAAGTAAGCGGTGTTGTGCAATAGTGAATTATGCAAATTTTGTAGTTTGCATTATTTAACAAGTGATTTTTGTAATTTGTTATGGAAATATTTATTATTTTGTTATTAAACCTAAGACAAATAAAATGTAGTTATTACTAACACATATTATAAAACCAAAATTAAGGAGAATTATGAAAACTTATAAATAATCTTATGAAAAATGAAGACAAAACTAAATTACAAAAAGAAATTAATTCAATTAATGTGAAGTAAAAATAAAGGTGGGACGATGATACGTTAAAAATATAAATGAAGTGTGTAATTATTACAAATTCTTACGATATATTACAAAAAATGTTTTCAAAAAAAGTTGAAATGAAATTGCAATTTGTACACTAAACATTTAAACACAAAAAACAGCGGAATTCATAAGTTTTAGTTACGCACTCGATGCACGTTTCACACAACGGGTTCACACCTAGAATGTATTTTAGGCTTATTCACTGGATGTTCGCGAGTCTATCATAAGCCTTTTGAATACCTTCTGTCTAACTAAAATTTTACCAACTCTGTTTTTGAAAAAAGAAATATAATACTCGTTATATTACGCTTTCTAGAAAATTAAAATTAAAGAAAAATTGCATATAGAGCAATTAAAAAAATTTTAGAAGATAAGTTAAACCAGGACGAAAAAGTTTAAATCAAATAAATAAGAATTTTCTCAATTGCAATAGATGTTGTCAAAATGATACGAATTGTTTATGAGCTGAGCAGAGTTTTGTTGTGTCGTTTAGTAAAGTGTTATGAATAAGAAAACCTTATTCAGCGGATATGCAGTGCCTAAATTTTGGTTATGAATACCGCAGAAAGAATACACTCACAATCCTTCGGAAATTATTTGTTAATCCTCATCACCAAATTCACGTTCATAGCTTCGTGCTGATTTTGTCGTTGATCTTGGAGCACTTGAATGTCGTGTCCTGATTGTAGGCGTTACATTACGCAGTCGCTGCTTTGCAGCACTAACGGCTGAAGTTGTAGTTGCTTGATTAAGACGATAACGTATTGATGATGATGTTGTATTTATTGGTGTTGCACTACGATAAGTATTTACTTCATCTAATGGATTATAATCTTCATCCTCACTTATATCACCATTTCTATTGGCATGTTGATAACGACCATTATACGATTTACTATATTGCGACTGTTGATGTTCTTCGCCTTCCTCTTCGCTATCATTTAGACTAATATCAGAATCATCTTCAGAATATTTCGATGATTCAAAATGTAAAATTTCTTCATCACGCAAATGAGAAGCTCCTTCAACAAATGCTGCAAAACGTAATGGATCACGTAGTTTACTCATGACCTTGGGAAAAAAACGATAAAAAACATTAAGTATATTAATAGTAAGATTTTTAAAGATTTTTTTTATTAAAAAAATTTTATCACATGTCCTTTACTTTCTATAGAAAAACCTGATATTCTGAAACATTTTAGCTAAAAAAAATTCTTAGATTCTTAAAAATTTCTCAGTTTCTGGAAAAAAAATTTCCGATTGCCAAATTCTTGATTTCTGAGATAATTTTCCCTATGTATAGTTCTCCAATAAAGACATTTGTCTATAGAATAAGATATTTCCCCCTATAATTATACTGCATGACAAAATCTCGACTTTTAAAAATTAATAGAGCTCTGACTATCAATTCTATATATTTCGGACATGCTGATTACAATGGCGTACTTTATTTTTCGATCAATGGTACAGATTTTTCGCTAAATGTCTTTAAAGTTTGGCGGTTGTCCATTCAGTTTTTTATATAAAAAATTTTTCAAATTCAATTAATATAAATTGTTCGTATTATAATGTAAGCACAGGACCTGTGGCCATATTTACGTTATAAATGCGATGTGCTAATCTTGATATTTAAACCACTACTTAGCGTTTTATATAGGTTTTTATGGTTTTTTTCTATTTCAGCGACTTTAGTCGCCGAATGTACAATCGACCTCAATAAATGTAAGGAAGCAATAAAAATAAAAATATTTCAATAAAAAAATGTATTCCTCAAAAATTTTGTATGGCAGAATAGTTTTCCAAGATGTACCCAAAGTCCAACTTTTAGTATAATATGGGGTCACCTCTAAAAACTGTTCTTCCAAAATTTCAAGCAAAAAAGTTTCCATTTGCAAAAGTTATGGCAATAAATACATTTTTTACTAAGGTACGTACTAAAGACATTTTAAAATACTAAAGTGTCTTTAGTACGATACTAACCTTAGTAAAAAATGTATTTATTACGATAACTTTTGCAAATGAAAACTTTTTTTCTTGAAATTTTGCAAGAACAGTTTTTAGAGGTGACCCCATATTAAACTAAAAGTTGGACTTTGGGAACATCTTGGAAAACTATTCTGCCATACAAAATTTTTGAAAAATCGCGATTTTAAAGTATAGGCCGCTATAGAGGAATACATTTTTTTTTATTGAAATATTTTTATTTTAATTGTTTCCTTACTAAAGCATTACATTTATTGAGGTCGATTGTACATTCGGCGACTAAAGTCGCTGAAATAGCAAAAAACCAAAAAACCTATATAAAACGCTAAGTAGTGCTAAAATATGCGGCTAAAAAAGAAAAATATGCATTAAAAATATAAGAAATATGCACTAATAAATATTATTTTTGCAAAAATAATGCACTTTAAAACTTAAAAATATATTTAAGTTAGTTATTTTGCAACCAGACACAGAACTCGAAGATTTCCCATAGGTCAATAAGGTTTTAAAAATGTTTATTTTGATTGAATCAAAATATGAAAACGTATCAATTTTTTATATGTATTTTTTACAAAATAAAAAATGCTACTAAAAATTAAAAATATGCACAAATATGCATTAAAAAGCACAAAATATGCATTAAAAAGGCACCAAATATGCATTTAAAGTCCAGATATGCAAAAACATGCATTAATGTCAAAATATGCAAAAATATGCAACTACAAATCGATGCCATTTTGTTCTAAATTTGATGATTCAGATAAATGTTTAGTCCATATTAGTTTTGGACTGTCAAGAAAAACATGGATTTGCATGGAATTCCTTGCCCTATAATATTATAATATTACTTTTGTTTTTTTTTTTTTATAATATAGTAGTTTTTATAGTAGTTATTGAAGAATAAATATAAAAAAACGTGAAATATTAAAAATTTTCAAAAAATCATTGTGGGGTTTATGGCTACTTTAAAATATCGGTCATAATAGGATTTATGTCAACAGTTGTTATATTGTTGGTCATAATTCCCCCATAATGGGAATTATGGCCATTTTGAAGGAGATAAAAATCTCCATTATTTCTGGGAATAATGAACAATTTTTTCTGGGTATTACGTCCGAAAAAGTTTCGGCCATAATCCGTTTGTTACAACTTCAACAAAATCAAAACAAACATAAACCAATAACATCTAATAATTCGTGTTTTGTTGAAAAGTGCAAATTTAAAGAAATTTAGCCCCAAATTTCATATCATTGTAATTTAAAAAATCCATTTTGATCAAATTTTTACTAAATATATTTAAAAACTACCCAATAAGCACATAGGTTTGAAAAATTCAAGTGCTTTAAATTTAGCTTGAAGTAAAGTATATTTCAAATTCTAGCATTTGTATATTTAAAAAAAATATTTCAAACTTGAATTTTTGTTTCCCGTTTGCTGGAGTATGCTATTGAAATAAAATGTAAATAAAGTTGTATTCAAGCCTTGAAACTGGAAAACAGGGCTGGAATTGGACTTGTTTTCAACTTGAATTCCAGAATATAACAGATAAAGAAAAATCCTGTAAACATTTTAGTTAGAACTGGTAAAAATAAGTTAAAAATTACCTTGCAGAAAAAAAACTATTTTTATCTACTAATATGCTGCAAAATTTTTTCCGGATTTTATCAAGGTAATTCGTTATTTTTAAATAACTAAAAGTTAACTTAAATGTAACCATAATTTTGTAAATTTAACAGTTTTATTTTTCCTTGTTATCTTACTAGTATTTAGCAAAAAACAATCTGCTAATATCAGCGGTTTTTTTCAAGGTCATTTTTAATTACATAATTTTTAGTAGCTTTTTCTCCTATTTTTACAGCTTTATTTCTTTCTATGAGTGTATTATTTAAAAAAAAAAAAAGCACTTTAAAAAAAGAACTATATATTTTCCAATATGTTGTATATTTTTGTTAATAAAAAATGAAAGAAATGAAGATAACAATTTACTGAACAAGACTGCTAAAAGTCAGGTATCAGTTATAACAAGCGATAGCATAGGGGGTAGAGCGTCTGCTTGAAATGCCAACGAGTGTGGGTTCAATCCCCACACGATGCATGATGATTTTTTTTAATTAAATTAAAATAAAAATAAGTGAAAAAGAACTTCCTTTTCATTGGTTCAAATATACATAATTTGTTTTAAAAAAGAACAACTACCTTCCTATGACACGACTTGCAAACGCAAATTAACCGTTTTGTACAATAATATAAAACTCTATGGTGCATCATTTGAAAGTGTACTAAAAATTCGAGTTCTTTTGTTTTATCATAAAATTATTTATACAAAACATCCTTTATATCTTGTTGAACTTATTCCATTTGCATTATCCCCAAGGAGTAGAAAGACCATAATACCTGAACACTAGACCGACTCACGAAAAAAGTAAAAAAAAGTGCCCCCCCTCAAAATAAACCTTCCCAGTCAGAAAAATACAAACGAGAAAGCGGTGGCAAAGCACTTTAGCAGGTGGTACAAGTACTGGCAAAAAGTGCTTTCCCATTCCCAAAATGATAATTCCAAATATATCATAGGATAAATTTTGATCTCAAATTATCCACTTCGATCTGCCAAAATTAGCTTATCCGTTTGCATCTAATTGGATGTAAATTAATCCCATGGGATATTTTGGGATCTATCAGGATCTCAATTTGATATTATTGGATATTATTTTGAGATCTATTTGGATGTAATTTAATCCTGTAATATATTTGGGGGATCTGATTGGATATTACTGGATATCCCAATTTTGAGATGAACTTGGATAAGATCATATGTCGATCTATATCAAATGAGATATCACTACATATGCTAGATATAATGTTTTTTTTATCGGGTAGTTAAATTCTTATATTGAAGAAGTTCATTTAGCAAAATTTTAACTTTAATTGAAATTTGAAACTTTAATTGATAGAATCCTCTTGACATTTTAAAGTTGACGGCAGTGATTTTTCAAAATCTATTTTTGAGTTGAAGAAATAATATATTTTTTGTCACTATAGAATTATATATTCAGTTTGATTTTACGACTTTCAAGGCGTAGTGGCAATTAAAGCTTATCGACATTTAAAGAAGGCAATATTTATAGAACTTTTTGTGTATAAGCAACGAGTAAGGTATTGTAGCATACTCAACCTCTGTTAACCAACCTCTTGATGGGTCTGTTTGAAATGATAAAATATGTTAACATTGCAACATTGCATTTTATTAACATATTCTTTGGTGCACGGTGTAATAGCACCCGAGCGACTTAGATAGAGCCTTAATGATACATTTTAATTGTTAAGTTTAAATATTTGCGTTTAGTGAAAAGAAGAATTTATATTTGGTTGATAGTACAGGAGATTCAATGGGATCCAATTCTTTATTTCCTTCATTTTTTAAATGCGATCTCTAATTGAAGTATTTTTTAAAATATGTACAAATAATTAAAAAATATGTAAATAATCGTAAATTATTAACCCTTTCGACCCCAACTTTAAATGGCTGGGAATTTTCCGACAAAACTTCTTGTAAATGTAGATCTATGCCAAAGAAATATTTTTTTTATTACTTTTATGGCTTTGCAGCACCCCCTAGCGGAGATATTTGGAATTAAAGTTCAAAAATGAATATGCTGCCGGTCCCGGACGGGTTAAGATTTTTTAAAAATTTAATTAAAAAATTAAAAATTTTTCCTATTACTAAAATCTACATAAAAATTTTTGATTTTTTGAATTTTATTCATCACACAATATTTGAGACTAATTTAAACAAAAATTTTATTTTTCCTTAAATTTTGCTGTGAAAAAAATGGGTATTGACACTATGAAAAATAGCTCGCAAATGAACACTATTAAAGATTGCTATATGAAATTATACACAGGTATTCTAGAACTTCAATGCTACTAGCAAAAAAATTTGTTAGAAAAAAAAATAAATATAACGGGAGTTATAGGCACAAAACAACGAAGTTGCTTGTAGGCAACTTTGGGGTCGAGAGGGTTAAAGTACGTGAATAAAATTAATTATTTTGTTTTTTTAAGAGATAAAAAATGGATTCTCTAATAAATTCGTAATTTACCAACAAATGTATTTACAAAGAAAAAAAAACAACATTATATATACATTTTTGAAAGTTGTTTTAAAGCACATACTTTCGAAAAGCAAAAGAGCATTGCGACCAATTTAAAAGTTGTATGTTTTGAGTGACTTACACATATTTTTGCTGGGATATAGTTTAAATTAAATAAATAAGAATTTTCTCAATTGAGATTGGCAGGGTTTCATTTAGTAGTGTTATGAATAAGAAAACCTTATTCAGCGGATATGCAGTACCTATATGTATACCGCAGTATATTTTAATTTTTTCGTTTTTTTTTTTTTTTTTGTGAAAATAAAATTTTTTTATATTTTAAATATTTTAAATAACAGAATTTCCAAACCTACCCTCCATTGATTACAATTGGGACTACCGGCATAGCTTCTCAATTGATCCAAAGCCTTTGTTGTCTCTCTGACACCATGTTCGTAATACTCTTCATTACTTAAGAAACGGCGTTTTGGGGGAAATTTTCGTAACCACAAAGCACGACCTTTATACCACAATGAGCGAGGGAAATAATGTAAAATAATGGTAATAATGATAATGGCAGCAGTAGCTTCTTCATAGCGACTTGAAAAATAAATCATAATAAGAGACATCAATTGTAGCAGCCATTTGATAATATTCCTGGAACGTTGATTTATGGGAGGACCCCAACGATAACAGAAAAAGAACGATACAATACCGGTAATGAAAATATACCAAAACACATAGGTGCGATAGGCTAAAATGATAACTTGAAGATTTTCCCACAACATTTGTACAACATATAAACCAATGGTCCAGCCACCAATTAAAACGCCATACATAGCAGTGCGTCTGAAAGAAAATAAGAACACACATATTAGAATCTATTAGAGAACTCTTTTATTTATTAAACCTACCTTGGTATCAATTTACTTGACAGCCATATTAATAACATAAATGATGAACAAATTCCTAAAGCCACTCCTGTGATATAATAAAAAACAGCATTTTGTGATAATTTCCCGGCATAATGAAATACCAAGCACCCCACCAACAATTGAATAACACGCCAAAAATCTACTCTTAATTTATGTAAACGTATGCGATAGGTTTCCGTGGTTTCTAAACCCATGCAACTAGAGGCAAATGGTGACAATTGCAGACGCGTACGCTTTTGACTAAAAAGATTAAAACTAAACAATGAACGATGTTCTTCGTAATGTTCTTGAACTTCAGCCGGTGTAGTTCCATCATACTGTGTATAGTCATCGCCCTCAATTTCTAATAATAATTCAACCGTTTCAAAGAGTCGTCTCAAGGTTTTTTCTTCTCCTTTATAGCAATATATGCGTAAATCTTTTTCAAAAAAACCACGACTAAGGCGTGTAGGTTCATAACTATGAATTTCACCAGCATCCAAATATTCTACTACATAAAAATAGAAGAATGCCGTATAATTTATTTAATGTTTAATGTTAAAAGTTACCTTTGCTGCTTACTCCTTTGTGCACATCATTATTGGCTTTAACAAGTTCTGCTGGGTTCGTCAATTGTAATATACAAAATATTATCACAAATTTTAACATCGCCATTATGTGTTTTACATTAATATTTATCAAATCATCCACATTATTTGATTGTATTTAAGTAAATTGTGTAATTTAGTTCGAAAATTTTTAAAAATAGATCACGTAAAATATACAGCCGGCTTCACTTTCTGTATGTGTGTGTATGTCAAACTTGTTTATAAAAACAATTGGAGTTGTATATGTATCAGGGATGATAAAGTTAGTACTATAGTACTTTTTGTGGTACTATTGGAACCTCAAAAGTAGAGTTGTAAAAGTATTGAGTATTCCGGTACTGAGTACTCAATACTGACTGTTTTTTTGAGTACTCAATACTAAAACGGTACTACTCAATACTTTTAAAGATGCAATTTTCCGTAGAAATGTGTATTTTTCGTATAAAAATACAACTCTAAAAATAGTACTCTAAAAATACAGCTCTGAAAATACAACTCTATTTGTGAAGCAAAGAAATTTGTAACGAATTTTTGGGAAAAATTATTTAATTAATTTATTTAAAATGTTTTAAATTAATTAAAAAGTAAATAACAATAGTTATTTAACACGTGTATGTGAATTGTTATAATTTTTCCTAAAGGCACATCTACACGAGATAGAAAATTGCTAGAGATAGAGCAAAAAACACCTCTAAATAGCTTAAATCATTCACAATAAAGCTAATTAGAGGTGTTTTTTGCTCTATCTCTAGAAGTTTTCTCTCTCGTGTAGATGTGCCTTAATAAATACGAATTCATAACATTTTTATTTTTAAATTAAAAAAACCGTTAAAAGTATTGAGTAGTATCGAGTACTCAATTGAAAAGTATTGAGTAGTATTGAGTACTCAAAAAATACCGAAATTTCACAACTCTACTCAAAAGTAGAGTTGTAAAAGTATTGAGTATTCCGGTACTGAGTACTCAATACCGCCTGTTTTTTTGAGTACTCAATACTAAAACGGTACTACTCAATACTTTTAAAGATGCAATTTTCCGTAGAAATGAGTATTGTTCGTATGAAAATACAACTCTAAAAATACTACTTTAAAAATACAACTCTGGAAATACAAGTCTATTTGTGAAGCAAAGAAATTTGTAATGAATTTTTGGGAAAAATTATTTAATTAATTTAAAATGTTTTATATTTATTAAAATGTAAGTAACTATAGTTATTTAACACGTGTATGTGAATTGTTATTATTTTTCTTTATAATAAAGAATAATAATAAAGAAAAATAATAATCGTAACATTTTTATTTTTAAATTCAAAAAAACCGTTAAAAGTATTGAGTAGTATCGAGTACTTAATTGAAAAGTATTGAGTACTCAAAAAGTATCGAAATTTCAAAACTCTATTATGTAGAGTTGTATTGAGTACTCAAAAAGTATCGAAATTTCAAAACTCTATTATGTAGAGTTGTGAAATTTCGGTATTTTTTGAGTACTCAATACTACTCAATACTTTTCTATTGAGTACTCGATACTACTCAATACTTTTAACGGTTTTTTTAATTTAAAAATAAAAATGTTATGAATTCGTATTTATTAGGAAAAATTATCACAATTCACATACACGTGTTAAATAACTATTGTTATTTACATTTTAATTAATTTAAAACATTTTAAATTAATTAAATAATTTTTCCCAAAAATTCGTTACAAATTTCTTTGCTTCACAAATAGAGTTGTATTTTCAGAGCTGTATTTTCAGAGCTGTATTTTTAGAGTACTATTTTTAGAGTTGTATTTTTATACGAAAAATACACATTTCTACGGAAAATTGCATCTTTAAAAGTATTGAGTAGTACCGTTTTAGTATTGAGTACTCAAAAAAACAGTCAGTATTGAGTACTCAGTACCGGAATACTCAATACTTTTACAACTCTACTATTATGCTGCCATATAAAATTTTCGAAAAGTACCGATTTTAACGTATAGGCCGCTATAGATGAATACATTTTTTTTTGTTCAGCGATTCAATTGACTAAAAATTTAAAAAACCGTAAAAATCCATATAAAACGCGAACAGTGCTTTTAATATCAAGTTTTATGCATCAAATTTTAAGCCTAAATATAAATACAGGTCATGTGCCTACATCTCACCACAAAATAATTATATTGATTGGATTTGAAAATTTTTGTTTTTAAAAAACTAAATGAAAAACCGCCAAACTTGAAAGACATTTGCGAAAACTTTGTACCTAGATCGAAAAATAAAGTACACTCACAAAAGTCTGTCGGTAGAATCTACTGAAAATGACAGTTAAAACAAAGGTATATGCAGTTAAAAAGGCGACAAAGGTATTTACCTTTAAAATAACTAAATCTTTAATAGTAAAGTGTTGTTTCAAACGCGTCGTATAGACCAAATACAATTAATATTGTCATTAATATGTATCTTTTGTTATTTTTAACTGTTGAAAAATAACTAACAAATGCATTAAAAATAACTACCAATGTCGTAAAATTAACTGATAAATTTTGACTACAAAAATTTCAAAACAACTGACAAAATCAGTAAAAACTTTGTTTATAAAAGTATATTTTAATAAAAAAAAATAATTTTTTTTTTCTTTCGATTACAAAAATATGTGCTGTTACTACAGCATATTTAAAATTCGAAGTAAAAATTCCAAACCGTTCTCCAGTTATTATGCATTTATGCATTGGAAATACAATACAAATTTCTGATATTTATTTGCAAACTAGTAATATATCAATAATAACAAATATAAACTGAACAAGAATTTTTAAATTTAAAAAAATCAACGAAATTTTTTATTTTTTAAATAACTACCAAAAATAACAGTTTACCGTAAAATTACTGTTTTGGTAGTTTCTTATGATATTAAAAATAACTGCTTTAAACAACTGTTACGAAATTACAGTACTTTTCGTTAGTTGTTTTCTTAAATAACCGTCATAAAAGTTGTTTTGCATTTTTCTATAGAAAAAAACTGTAATTTCTGTTAAAAACAACTACTGATTACTTCGCAAACAACTGCCATGTAGTAACTGTCGAACTTTTTTGAATGTACGCCATTGTAATCAGCATGTCCGAAATATATAGAATTGATGTCATCCCGTGTTATAAAAGGTTAGCTACATAGATGTTTTTTGGCTGCTCTAGACTATTTTGACAACAATGAAAACAATAATACAGTAAAACTCGTTTAATACGAACTCGGATAAGACAAATTCTCGGTTAATACGAACTAATTTAGAAGTCCCGAAGTTTTGGCAACAATTTCAATACAAAAAACATCATTTAATACGAACTCGCTTAAGACGAACACTCGGTTAAAACGGTTTGTGATTACAAAATTCGACAATTTTTTCTATATTTTTTCGTTTTGTGACAAATTTTAAACCGAATACATAAACATTTTTTCTTAAATATATCGCAAACAATATATTTAGGAAACTAAATGAAAAATAAATATTTTGTGGATAATTAAAACATTTTAGCCCGGTTAATACGAACCTCGCTTACAACGAACTAATTTATCTAGTCCCCCGGAGTTCGTATTAAGCGAGTTTTACTGTATTTACGAATTTTCAAAAAGGTATAAGAAAATAAAAGGAAACAACAATAATTTACACACAATTTTGACAATAGAAACGCTTTCTGGTAAAATTGGGTACCCGCGGTAACGTACGTGGAACAGAGCTAAAATAAGACATAAACGACATATGTTTTAACTAAAATATTTTTGTACAAAAAATGTGAATTTCGAATATTCTGCTTTGTGATTGCGAGCACTTCAATTTGTAGGCTAAAATCTAATTTTTATAAATCATAAAGGGCATTTGTATGTATTATATTAATTTTAAGTGAAGCAAGTTCTGTACTGAAAATTAAAGTCGACAGTGGTCATATTTCCGGATTTTGAAATGTTTTTGTTCTGGTTAACGTCACAAAGAACAGTCCTTGGTAATTGGTTCCTTGTGTTTTTCTTCTCATTCGTGTTAGAAATTTTTTAGGAAACTACGGGCTCTTAAAACAACTTAATGGATACCCCCTGTTTAAGTGTCAAACGCAAAGTTAATGACAGAACTTGCTTAAGATTTGACAGTAGTCCATTAACTGGTGGTACTTGACCGGAGCTGTGTTGCATTTCATGTAACTACGAGGGAAGTTCGAAAAGTCACGGACTTATTGGTCCGCCCCCGTATTTTTCACTTTTCATGCTTGAGCACTAAGAATTAAATCCGTGTGGATTTTTCCAATATTTTGTACAACCTTCTAATATGATACACACACTGAACATTTTTTTCATAATACCAAAAGTTGCACAAGAATATTGCGTAGTGTACGAACAGCTTTAAAGTTTGTTAAACTTGTTCATATTTCTACCATATTATTATACCCTCCATCCCACTGTGCAGGAGGGTATATATCAGTTTCTCACTCCGTTTGTAACTCATCGAAAAAAAAATCTGGGACATAAAAAAATATATATGTAAGGAGTGAGATCATAAAAATGTTAACACACATTTTTGCCTATAACTTTGGGTTAAAGCTTCTCATGTTTTTTTTTTGCTATTTACATTTTAAAAATATGTCAGTTAATAAATTAATTTACATCATGAGTTTTAATTTGCAATTTTTTACACAATGGACGATGAAAGAAAAGTGCGTTCGAAAATAATTAAATATTTTTAACAAAATCAAACATGGACATACAAAAAATTGCCAAAGAGACTAATGTACTCCGCCAAACAGTTTCAAAAGTGGTAAAAATGTATCTGGAACACCTAACTATTGAAAGGAAGCCGGGAACAGGAACAACGACTGGTTATCGTAACATTGGTAAGGCATATAAAGTTAAAAGCATCCTTTAGAGAGCTCCTAACACATCTGGCAGAAAAACAGCTCGGACTTTTTTGTACGTAAAGTGAAACGTAAGACAGGACTAAAGTTATACAAAGTTCAAAAAGATCCCGATAGAAACGCTCTTAAAAATTTGGAGGCCAAAACCAGAGCTCGAAAATTGAAATCAAATTTTATACAAAAATACAACTGTTGTGTAATGGACGACGAAACTTATGTCCTGGCTGATTTTTCGCAGCTCCCTGGTCAAGAATTTTATGTTTTCGATGTTCGAGGAAATGTTGCGGAAAAATTTAGGCCGAAAAAGCAAACAAATTCCCTAAAAATTCCTAGTATGGCAAGCCATATGTACCTGCAGCCAAAGAAGCTAGTCATTTGTGACATCTGGCTCTATAAACAGCGAAATTTATATCAAGGAGTGTTTGCAGAAGAGACTTCTTCCATTTTTGAGACAGCACAATGTATCCACTTACTTTTGGCCCGATTTAGCATCTTGTCACTACAGCAAGAAAGCGCTGGAGTGGTATAATGGTAATAATGTGGTTTTTGTACCAAGAGAGGCAAATCCACCAAACTGCCCGGAGCTCAGGCCAGTGGAGAGATATTGCGCTCTTGTTAAAAGAGAATTAAAGGGCACAAAAAAGGTCTCCCAGGACATGCAAGATTTCAAATGTAGATGGACCACCTGCTCTAAAAAGGTGACAGTAACTACCATAAAGCCTTAATGGGAGGGTTTCCGGTGGTTAGAATTCCATGCGGTTTTTTTGTTTGATTTTGTATTAAATTTCATTTAATAAAAATTTGGTTTGAAGTCTTAAATTCAGTGGTTTGTTTTTTATTTAACTTTATGTGTGTTAACATTTTTATGATCTCACTCCTTATTCTTGATATATAGTTTTGCTAGGACGTTAATTTTTAGTCAAAATTTTTGTCCAATTTCTTAAGGAGTTTGGTATTGGAAATGGGCATATTTGGTCCAGACGTTTAAAAGTTATGAATGAAAATGTAAAAAGCACATCTAAAATGTCTAGAAGCTACGGTCAGAACCGGTCGGAAAAATCGGAAATTTTTTAAAATTTTAATTTTTTTTAAAAACTTTAAATTTTTATGAAAAATCGATGTTTATAAAAATTAAAAAAAATTTATAAAAATCAAAATCGACAAATTTTTGAAAAATCGATAAATTTTAGAAAAATCGACAAATTTTTCAAAAATCGATAAATTTTTAAAAAATCGATAAATTTTTAAAAAATTTATAAATTTTTGAAAAATTTATAAATTTTTGAAAAATCGATCAATTTCTTAAAAATCGATAAATTTTTCAAAATCGATAAATTTATGAAAAATCGATAAATTTATGAAAAATCGACAAATTTTAGAAAAATCCACAAAATTTTAAAAAATCTATAAATTTAAAAAAAATCGATAAGTTTTTGAAAAATCGATAAATTTCTTAAAAATTTATAAATTTGAATAAATCATAAATTAATATCACTCTCTGTTTAAATTATTTTCAAATCAAAGAAAGATGATACAATTTTTTACAAGTAAATTACAAAAAAATTACATTTCCCCCATTCAATTTATAAATTTTTGAAAAATCGACAAATTTTAGAAAAATTTACAAAATTTTGAAAAATCGATAAAATTTTGAAAAATCGATAAATTTTTAAAAAATCGATAAATTTTTGAAAAATCAATAAATTTTTGAAAAATTTAACAATTTTACAAAATCGAAAATTTTTCACAAAAATCATTAAATTTTATAAAAATTGATAAATTTGTAAAAATCGATGGATATTTATAATAATGTTTAACAAAATACTGCGTATTTCGTATTATATTTATATACACGGCGTTTTTTTCTCCTGGGTCTCTATAGGCTAAAATTTTGGGAAAATAATCTATACGTAATTCTGACTTACAGCTGTAAATTTTTTTTCAATATGTGGAGCAAAAATATTCCGACACTGGCTCTTGAATTCAGAAAGTACTGCACTTTTAACACATTTATATGAAAATGCCACGGTCTTTTTCGGTCCCATGTACGGCGTTTTTTTGTTCTGGCTCGTAATGGGTTAAAATTTTGCAGAAATAATCTAGACGTAATTCTTACATAGAACTGTAAACCTTTTTCAACGTGTGGAACAAAAATATTCAGAAACAGGCTCTTCAATTCAGAAAGTCCTGCATTTTTCATACATTTATATGAAAATGCCACGGTCTTTTTCGGTGCCATGTACGGCGTTTTTTGTCGTAGGTCGTTATGGGTTAAAATTTTGCAAAAATAATCTAGACGTAATTCTGACTTCGTTGTTCCAAAACTGTTGTCCGTTTTCATGTATCTCATTTAGTTTTCAAGATACGGGCGATTATCAAAATAAACGACCTTTTCTCGCCTTAGTTTTCGGGGTATTGGCCGCGGGTTTTGACCTCTCGTGCAAACATTTTTCTTCGAGCTCTCTTAGTTTTCGAGTCATGCACCATCAAAATTTTATTAAAGCAAAATTCGCATTTACTTTTCGATGTAAAACTCATTATGACCTCCTTGTTCCAAAACTGTTGACTATTTTCATTTACCTGATTTAGTTTTCAAGATACGGGCGATAATCCAAAAAAAGCCCTTTTCTCGCTAGGAGGCTTAGTTTTCGAGAAAAACGCGATCTTAAAATCTAGCAACGTAAGTCGAAATTTAGTTTCGCATCGGTGTATTATGGGCGGGTTTTGACCTCTGGTGTAAACATTTTTCCTCTAGGTTTCTCAGTTTTCGAGATATAGACCATCAAAGTTTTATTAAAGGAAAATTCGCATTTACTTTTCTATGTACAACTCGTAATGAGCTCCTTGTTCCAAAACTGTTTTCTATTTTCATTTATCTGATTTAGTTTTCAAGATACTGGCGATAATCCAAATAAAAGCCTTTTTCTCTCTAGGAGGCTTAGTTGTCGAGAAAACAGCGATCTTAAAACCTAGCAACGTAAGTCGAAATTTAGTTTCGGTATCGGGGTATTATGGGCGGGTGTAAACCTCTGACCTCTGGTGTAAACATTTTTCCTCTAGCTCTCTTAGTTTTCGAGATATGGACAATCAAAAATTTATTAAAGCAAATTTCGCCTTTATTTTTCCATGTATAACTCATTATCACCTCCTTGTTCAAAAACTGTTTTCCATTTTCATTTATCTCAATTTAGTTTTAAAGATACGGGCGATAATCCAAATAAAAGCCCTTTTCTCTCTGGGCTTAGTTTTCGAGAAAAAATGCGATCTTAAAATCTAGCAACGTAAGTCGAAATTTAGTTTCGGGGTATTATGGGCGGGTTTTCAACTCTGGTATAAACATTTTTCCTCAAGCTCTCTTAGTTTTCAAGATATGGACCATCAAAATTTTATTAAAGCAAAATTCGCATTTATTTTATAACTCATTATGACTTCCTTGTTCCAAAACTGTTGTCCGTATTCATTTATCTCATTTAGTTTTCAAGATACGAGCGATAATCCAAATAAAAGCCCTTTTCTCTCTAGGAGGCTTACTTTTCGAGAAAAACTCGATCTTAAAACTAGCAAAGTCCAAATTTGATTACGATATCGGGGTATTGGCCGCGGCTTTCGACCTCTGGTGCAAACATTTTTGCTGTAGCTCTTTTAGTTTTCGAGATATGGACGATCAAAATTTTAGTTAAGCGATTTTTGCATTTATTTTTCCATAATAACTCATTATGAATTCCTTGTTCCAAAGCTGTTGTCCGTTTTCATATATCTCATTTACTTTTTAAGATACGGGCAATATTCCCTTTTCTCTCTAGGAGGCTTAGATTTCGAGAAAAATGCGATCCTAAAATCTAGCAATGTAAGCCGAAATGTGTAATGTGCCCCTGGTGTAAATATTTTTCCCCTAGCTCTCTTAGCTTTCGAGATATTGCCGATCAAAATTTTTGTTGAGAGATTTTCGCAAATGAAAGGAGGCTTAGTTTTCGAGATAATCACAATCTAAAAATCCACAATGTGACGTACACGAAATCGATTACATTGTGTGGACTTACACGTTTTTCTAAAGGGATACGTATTGTTTCGATTTTTCTTTGTTAATAAAACCACCAGGATGGAGGGTATCTAAAGACTCGGCACAGCCGAATTTAATCTTTGTATAAGTCCCCCATCAAGCGGGCTTTAGCCCGCTTGTTTTTTTTTTTTAATAAAACACATATTAATTTTAGGGAAGAAAATTGTCGTAGATTATAAACGTGCATTGTTTTTTTTATTTTGTATTTGATTTTGTATTTATTTTTTTTGTTTTACTTTAAGGATAGGTACTTGTATAATGTTAAACTTAAATTTTATTAAATAACATTAATCTTTCATGTTTATCATATCAGTTTTGTGGTTAATTTTCAATTATTTATCTTGTTTGTTTTTTTCGAAATTAGCAAATAGACTTAATAATAAAAAAAAATATTATTATTTACGCAAATTTTCATATTTTTTTGTGGTTTTTATTTAAATATATTTTTAATATTTATTTTTTAAGAAAGATTGCATTAAAGTTTTACACCATTGAAAGGTATTGTTGCTTATTATTAAAATTGTTTATTTAATATTAAATTTTAAATATATATTTTTATAGAAAAAAATTATTTTTGTTTTTAATTTTCCTTTTAACTAGAGAAGATTTTGCTATTTATGTCATTTAAGATTATTTAATTTTCTTTTTGAAACAATAGTTTAAAAAAATATTTTAAAAAATTTGTATTGTAATAGTTTTATTTTTTTTTTATCAAGAAAAAAATTATGTTAATTATGAATAAACGTTCATAAGATTTATAACATGATTTTTATTATTGATTTTTTTTTTGTGTTTGTAGTTATTATTGCAAGCAAAAATTGTTTTTTGTTAATTACCTGGAAAAGAAATGAGATTATGATTGTAGTAAAATTGGAATTTGTTTTTTTTATTTATTGTTGTTTTATGATCATGTTTATAATTTAAAACGGCAAAGTACGTGTATTTATTTTCTGTTTTATTAATCTTGATTTTTTTCAAAATCTTTTGGTTTAGCAAATTTTTAATTATTAGTCTTGTGCAGATGATTTTCTGGGTAATGCCCGGTATTATTTTCGTACTTTTGCGAAAAAAAACTGCCAAACGCCATATAAAAAAATGATCTTTCACATGCGTGGAATTGTTGCGAAATTGCGGTGGAATTTCTTCGCATCAATTTAATAGACACGACCAAGGTTGGTTACCGAAACGAATAACGGTAAGGGTAACGGTATTGGATTTCGTTTGTTTAGATAACGGTAAAGATAACGGTATTTAAGACTGTTTCGGTAACGGTATACCGGTACATAATACCGGTACGTACCGGTATTAAATATTATGTTAAAAACACATAGAAACAAGTAAAAACATGGCATATTTTTAATTTTAAGTACTGAAAATACAGATTTTAAGCTATAAATTCAATACTGGTAGTTTTAAAAATAACGGTATCGGTAACGATAACGGTATTTGTAATTTTTTTAGAGGTATCGATAACGGTAACGGTATTCAATTTGAAACGGTATTTTAGCGATAACGGTATTATAACGATAACGGTAACCAACTTTGGACAGGACCATTTGAAAATGTAGCGAAAACGTGACATTTGAGTTGGTTATGATTGTAGCTTCCTGTAGACTGTAAAACAATTGTGGATTTTAAAGTATTTATTAGCCTTCTTTTGTTGCTCAACCTTAACATGAACATGAAAAAAACGATAACATATTAGGTGTGTTTCTTTACTTTTTGGGTAAAGTTCGGTAAAATGAGAAAAATGAGAAATACTCTCACGAAGTGACAAAAATGCCCAAAAGTAAACGAACGCGAAAAACCATATTTGAAGCCCGAAAAACAAACGTCAATAGATTTGTGCATTATAATTCGATATGGTGAGCGCTCTTTCTAGTTCTTGTTCAATTTGTTGTAAAAATCTAGATAGCTTTTCTAGTTAAACCGCTTTTTAAATAAAAAATTTAAAAAAATTTCCTTCTCAGGCATTTTTATATACAAAAAGGAATACATCCCAATAAGCACTCAAAAACTAAAAATTCCAGTGCTTTAAATTTTACTGGAATTTGACTTGCTTTATTGCTTCATTTTAAAGTAAAATTCCAGTTCAAACAAAAAATGTTTGAAATGTTTTATTTGAAAATCGTGTCACAAAAATAAAAAGTAAAATCTGAAATTATAAAAAATAACAAAAAATATAAATAATTTAATTTAACCGTTTCAAACAGTGATTGTTTAGTGCAGCCGTGAATAGTTTGTGAGCCGTGAACAGTCTGTGAGCTAAAACGTTGGATACGAGTAATTTTAAAAAGTGAGTAACATGCCAAAACTAAAAAAAGCTAAAGCAGACGCAAACAAAATAGTTACATTGTTAACTCAGCGCTGCGAAGTCATCCGTTGTAATTCTTCCGCTCTCCATGACATTTCTCCACAAGGTGAAATTCCTTCTCTTTGTGAAACGTCACCTTTTATTGATATTTCCTCTGAATTAGATGCTCATGTTGACAATCATGATATTTATTATCAAGCATTAAAAAGAAACAAGGAGCTCAAAGACAAATTGGCTAATTGGGCAATATCTTTCAACATAACTAATCTTGCGTTGACCAGAAAATTTTTGTTATCGATTCGATTTCAAATACATCGGAACTTAATGTAGTAAAATCTTACGAAGTGCTTAATTTAGGAAATTTCTTCGATTATCCAATCGAATCTAGCCTTCTGAATATAAAAGCTTGCGCTGAGTTTAATTTGGGCAATGTAATGTTTGAGCACTGCTGGAGTGAAATAGGAAATAAAGTAGCTATGTTTGAAAATTTCGAAAGAAACTCATTTCTTTTTATACCACTTATTCATACACCAGATGGAATCAAATAACCAATTTTTAATTAATAACGACAAACAGGGAGTTGGAAATGGTAAATATATTTATATACAATATTAAATTGATAACAAAAAATTTAATTAAACAAAACTTAATTGCAGATGCACAAGTAGTTTTGGAAAATCAGGGAGGTTTCAATAATACGATGAATTTTAATAGCCAATTTATAAGTAACAATGACAATCGGGAAATTCAGTATGCAACAAAGGATGGTAAGAAAATGAAGCACAAATTATACAAAAACAGACATAAATTGATTTCAAAAATTACAAGTTGATTTTGGCATGGACTTATTATAAATATTATTGTGATGATAGAAACAAAATACTTCTTCCATTTTTAGCAAATGTCTATTAGCAAGCTATTTTGGACAATGCTGCTAATTAATCAATTAAAAAGGGTCGAAAAAACAATTTTTATTTTTTAAATAAAAATTAAAAACCAACATTTAGGTAGTTCACAAGGGGTGTGCTATTTGTTGTATAGTTGTATCGTCTTAACAAAAAAACAGAGTTGTTAGAATTTAAATTGAAAAAATACAACATTTAAGAATAGCACGATACAACATTTTTACGTATGTTTAGACTCCTATGTTTGAGTATGCTAACAGATGGAAAACCCAATAGAAAATCGTTGTTGAAGACAAATAAAAATTTTAACAACTCTGTTTTTTGTTAGGACGATACAACGATACAACAAATAGCACACCCCTTGTGAACTACCTAATTATGTTGCTTTAGTTTCAAAAAATTTTGTAATGAATCTGTCAAAATTTTTGAGTTTTTTATATGTTATAATTTAGGTCTATTCGATTATTTTTCTCAGTCAAGTCCAGTAAGAATTACTCAGTACAAACTTACAGAGAGTTAACCAGATTTACTCTCAAAATAAAATTTTCCCAAACATGTACGCGAACAGAAAATTTGGAACAATTTGGAAGTTTGTAGACACAGTTGATTACAACACCAAATATAGCGAATAGTTGTGAATTCTTTTTTTTACATAAATTTCTTATCGATCAGTAGCCGAACAATCGTGAAATCTCTAATATTTGTTAACCGAATAAGTTGCCTACACGGAGGAAAAAGACGTTTTTGTATATGTTTGGAGGTAATCAATGTATGTTTACAAACTACCATATATGTATTTGCAGTGTGCTTCCAATTATATTGTTTTTATAGTCACTATACTATATTTCCCGGTAATAATTATATTTGTGGATACAATTAACATATATTTGGAAAAACGGCGAATTTCCATTCTTGATACATATAAAGTTGTATGTAGCCATTATAACTTTTGTAGTTGGTAATAATCGTTTGGTTTAGCTAGACTGCATCTAGTCAGAAAATTTAGTGATATTTTTCCTTTATTTATTAATTTTATTGTGAAAAATGTGAAAAAATAAAATAAATTAGTATAAATAAAACATAAAATTGTGTTAAAAAAAAAATATTTAATTGTGTATATTAAAGTATTAACTTATTATAAGAGTTTTTAATTAATATTTGTTAATAAAAATAAATAAAAAATAAATGAAGAGATTGTAGTTATTGTTTTTCAATGAATGTATTAGATGTAAAATTCAATGTGATTTATAATATATTTAGTTATTAAATAATCGCCAAACAGTATGTAGATGTATTAATTTAACTTTTTATGTTTTTCCATTAAAATATATAGAAATTTTGGGAGTAGAATAAATACGCCTATTGTTTGGCATATATTAATAATTGCTTTATAACTAAATATATTATTTATATATAGTATTTGCATGGAAACATAATTTGTCTATAACACACATATTATATGTTTGCTGCCAAACATATAATATTTGTCGATAGCGTCATTTCATTTCGTCCAAACATTATATATTAACATAATATATTTGCTTACAAACATAATATATTTGCATGCAAATATATATTGTTTCTAGTAAAAACACGGCGAATATGTTTAACAATTTCTCCAAATATATATATATTACCAGCAAAAATATGTTTGGGACAGGCCGTTTTTTTTCAGCGTGTAAATATTAATTTCTTATTAGACCGACAATGTAGTATATTGATGACAAAATTTACATTTTAATTATTTTTTGTAGATGTGCAAAAAATTTTGGAAAATCAAGAAAGTACTCAAAGACTTATAAAGAGATTGTTTGAGGAAATCAAATTGATGCAAAATGATCAAGCAATTCATAACTCGCATATAAAAAACTCTACATCAATATTACCTAAAAACCCATTTGAAAATAAGAATGATTTTCTTAATTTTGAGCACACAATTCAAGATTCTGAAGAAAACTTTTTAAATTTGGTATGTGAGAATGCAACTTGCATTATACATATATGAGGATTTCCATACTAACTTTACTAATACAGGAAAAAGTATATCCTATCAATGTCAAACTTACATTACTATTTATTGTCCTATATGGTATGAAGAAAAATTCAATAACTTCTTTAGTTATTCTAAAAGCGAGCAATTTTATTAATATATTTATTATAAATTCTTTTAAATTTGATTATTTTAATAGAGTTTTATATGGGGCACTAAAATATTTAAAAATTTCTGAATTGATAGAAAAGATTAAAACTTTGTTTATAAATAAAAAACATGTTTACAATTTTTAGATAAATTATTTTTTAGATAAATTAGATAAATTATTTACCCACATTTTGGAAAAGTTGTTCCATTTTTTATCCGTATTACATTGGTGTGGAAAACCTCATATGTGCATTTATACACAAGCTTTAAATAGTACATGCATTCAAAAATGAAATTTTTCAAAAACTCCAAAATTGCATATATTCCTGACAGATTACACTACTTGAAGTATAAAAAATAAAAGAAGGGGTTTTACCATCAGTTCTATATGCTTCGGAGATGCTAACATCGTTTTTAAAATTTTTGCGAATTCAAGCGATTGTCTAGCATCTTCATTATAAAAAAACAAACATGATATATTAGGTCTGTTCGACATACGTTACTGCGGGCACCTAATATAATTCTGCCAAAATGCCTTTCTATTGCCGAAATTGTGTGCAAATTATTGTTGCTTCGGGTAAATTGGGTTTAAGCCGGTATCCGCGGTAACGACGTGGAACAGACGTATTATATGTCTATAAATATATCACAAGTGTGACGCATAGAATTTCAAGGTGACCCCCGAGTCCTTTTTATACCTTTTAAAAGTCGAGGTAAAAAAAAAATATATGGAATTGATGGTGGTAACTCTTTCAACAAAAAAAAAATGGTTTCCTACATATACATAATATTACATATATATAAAAAATATAATTTTAATTTTTTAGATGAAAGAATTAAAAGAAAAAGCAACTGGAAACTCTACAAAGTTTATAAAGAATTGCTGGCGATTAATGATACAGGATAATATTGGTCAAGAGTTTTGCTGGCAGGGGTCTCCAACTAAAATGGCTTTAAAACACTTTTCAACAATGCTTGCGGTTAAAAGTATGCTTTTCATTTTGACCTTAATTAGTATTATTTTAACCAGTTTAAACATTTATTTTAGTGGCTTATGTACAAAAATTTACTGAACATACTGATGCTGAATTTGAAAAATCAGTTATAATGTATTTTCAACAAGCAAAAAATCGTTGCACAAAAAAAGTTCAAAACAAGAAAAATTTATTTCATTGAGTTACAACAATATCCCTATTTATTTTAAATTACATATGTAAAGGCTTGCCATTTTAGCACCCGAAATTATTCTTTGTTGACATACAACTTTCTTTGATTTTGTAAGAGAGGTTAAAAATAAAAAACAAATTAGAGAAAGATTTCAAAACCCGTATGACACTAGCTTTTTTCTACACTTTTTCTTGGCTTTTTTAGGGTTTTTATTTGATTTTTTTCTATTCATTTTTAACTTATTCATGAATAACCAAAAACTTTAATAAGAACCCTAAAAAGTCTAGAAAAAGTGAAAAAACTAAATTTGGGTGTCAAAATGGCAAGCCTGATTATGTATCTTCCGTTCTGTATTTTATATATGTATAACAAATTATTTTTTTTCATTATTTTAGTATTGTATTATTAGTATTCCATATTATTATTGCTGTTTTCGTTAATTATAGAACTTATTTTAATAAAATAAAGAAATATAAAAAATCATTGTAGCATTTTTTTTTCGCTTGATTTACGTTTGAAGTTAGGGCTTGAATGCAAGTGTTTTTAGTATGGTGTTTGAACTTTAATTGAATTATAATTCAAGGCTTGAATTGAAGCATATTTACACTGTTATGTTCGGCTGGAATTCCAGTGTCCCTTTTGCTGGAGTATGCTATTGAATTACAGTGTAAATCAAGTATAAATCAAGGCTTGAAATTGGAAAATGTGACTGGAATTACGCTTGATTTCAACTTGAATTCCAGCAAAATTGCTTATTGGGATAGTTTATTAAATCTGTAAAAAATTTTAATATTAAACAAAAGGTTCGATTTATTTATATATTTATCTCTTTAACACATTTAAACAAGCGTCTTCAAAAAATTGTCGGTAATTTTATGGAGTTGTAATATTACCGATATGCCTTTCCAACTTTTACGCTAATTTTTGTAAATGATACACATATTTTTCTGAATGAATAAAATGAGCGATTGAACTAAAAGAGCTATTAGTTGTGAACTAGGTGTTTGGTTCAAATAAGTGAATAGTTCAATTGAACTAGTTGAAACCAACAGATGATCCCAATAAGCAATTTTGCTGGAATTCAAGTTGAAATCAAGCGTAATTCCAGTCACATTTTCCAATTTCAAGCCTTGATTTATACTTGATTTACACTGTAATTCAATAGCATACTCCAGCAAAAGGGACACTGGAATTCCAGCCGAACATAACAGTGTAAATATGCTTCAATTCAAGCCTTGAATTATAATTCAATTAAAGTTCAAACACCATACTAAAAACACTTGCATTCAAGCCCTAACTTCAAACGTAAATCAAGCGAAAAAAAAATGCTACAATGATTTTTTATATTTCTTTATTTTATTAAAATAAGTTCTATAATTAACGAAAACAGCAATAATAATATGGAATACTAATAATACAATACTAAAATAATGAAAAAAAATAATTTGTTATACATATATAAAATACAGAACGGAAGATACATAATCAGGCTTGCCATTTTGACACCCAAATTTAGTTTTTTCACTTTTTCTAGACTTTTTAGGGTTCTTATTAAAGTTTTTGGTTATTCATGAATAAGTTAAAAATGAATAGAAAAAAATCAAATAAAAACCCTAAAAAAGCCAAGAAAAAGTGTAGAAAAAAGCTAGTGTCATACGGGTTTTGAAATCTTTCTCTAATTTGTTTTTTATTTTTAACCTCTCTTACAAAATCAAAGAAAGTTGTATGTCAACAAAGAATAATTTCGGGTGCTAAAATGGCAAGCCTTTACATATGTAATTTAAAATAAATAGGGATATTGTTGTAACTCAATGAAATAAATTTTTCTTGTTTTGAACTTTTTTTGTGCAACGATTTTTTGCTTGTTGAAAATACATTATAACTGATTTTTCAAATTCAGCATCAGTATGTTCAGTAAATTTTTGTACATAAGCCACTAAAATAAATGTTTAAACTGGTTAAAATAATACTAATTAAGGTCAAAATGAAAAGCATACTTTTAACCGCAAGCATTGTTGAAAAGTGTTTTAAAGCCATTTTAGTTGGAGACCCCTGCCAGCAAAACTCTTGACCAATATTATCCTGTATCATTAATCGCCAGCAATTCTTTATAAACTTTGTAGAGTTTCCAGTTGCTTTTTCTTTTAATTCTTTCATCTAAAAAATTAAAATTATATTTTTTATATATATGTAATATTATGTATATGTAGGAAACCATTTTTTTTTTGTTGAAAGAGTTACCACCATCAATTCCATATATTTTTTTTTTACCTCGACTTTTAAAAGGTATAAAAAGGACTCGGGGGTCACCTTGAAATTCTATGCGTCACACTTGTGATATATTTATAGACATATAATACGTCTGTTCCACGTCGTTACCGCGGATACCGGCTTAAACCCAATTTACCCGAAGCAACAATAATTTGCACACAATTTCGGCAATAGAAAGGCATTTTGGCAGAATTATATTAGGTGCCCGCAGTAACGTATGTCGAACAGACCTAATATATCATGTTTGTTTTTTTATAATGAAGATGCTAGACAATCGCTTGAATTCGCAAAAATTTTAAAAACGATGTTAGCATCTCCGAAGCATATAGAACTGATGGTAAAACCCCTTCTTTTATTTTTTATACTTCAAGTAGTGTAATCTGTCAGGAATATATGCAATTTTGGAGTTTTTGAAAAATTTCATTTTTGAATGCATGTACTATTTAAAGCTTGTGTATAAATGCACATATGAGGTTTTCCACACCAATGTAATACGGATAAAAAATGGAACAACTTTTCCAAAATGTGGGTAAATAATTTATCTAATTTATCTAAAAAATAATTTATCTAAAAATTGTAAACATGTTTTTTATTTATAAACAAAGTTTTAATCTTTTCTATCAATTCAGAAATTTTTAAATATTTTAGTGCCCCATATAAAACTCTATTAAAATAATCAAATTTAAAAGAATTTATAATAAATATATTAATAAAATTGCTCGCTTTTAGAATAACTAAAGAAGTTATTGAATTTTTCTTCATACCATATAGGACAATAAATAGTAATGTAAGTTTGACATTGATAGGATATACTTTTTCCTGTATTAGTAAAGTTAGTATGGAAATCCTCATATATGTATAATGCAAGTTGCATTCTCACATACCAAATTTAAAAAGTTTTCTTCAGAATCTTGAATTGTGTGCTCAAAATTAAGAAAATCATTCTTATTTTCAAATGGGTTTTTAGGTAATATTGATGTAGAGTTTTTTATATGCGAGTTATGAATTGCTTGATCATTTTGCATCAATTTGATTTCCTCAAACAATCTCTTTATAAGTCTTTGAGTACTTTCTTGATTTTCCAAAATTTTTTGCACATCTACAAAAAATAATTAAAATGTAAATTTTGTCATCAATATACTACATTGTCGGTCTAATAAGAAATTAATATTTACACGCTGAAAAAAAACGGCCTGTCCCAAACATATTTTTGCTGGTAATATATATATATTTGGAGAAATTGTTAAACATATTCGCCGTGTTTTTACTAGAAACAATATATATTTGCATGCAAATATATTATGTTTGTAAGCAAATATATTATGTTAATATATAATGTTTGGACGAAATGAAATGACGCTATCGACAAATATTATATGTTTGGCAGCAAACATATAATATGTGTGTTATAGACAAATTATGTTTCCATGCAAATACTATATATAAATAATATATTTAGTTATAAAGCAATTATTAATATATGCCAAACAATAGGCGTATTTATTCTACTCCCAAAATTTCTATATATTTTAATGGAAAAACATAAAAAGTTAAATTAATACATCTACATACTGTTTGGCGATTATTTAATAACTAAATATATTATAAATCACATTGAATTTTACATCTAATACATTCATTGAAAAACAATAACTACAATCTCTTCATTTATTTTTTATTTATTTTTATTAACAAATATTAATTAAAAACTCTTATAATAAGTTAATACTTTAATATACACAATTAAATATTTTTTTTTTAACACAATTTTATGTTTTATTTATACTAATTTATTTTATTTTTTCACATTTTTCACAATAAAATTAATAAATAAAGGAAAAATATCACTAAATTTTCTGACTAGATGCAGTCTAGCTAAACCAAACGATTATTACCAACTACAAAAGTTATAATGGCTACATACAACTTTATATGTATCAAGAATGGAAATTCGCCGTTTTTCCAAATATATGTTAATTGTATCCACAAATATAATTATTACCGGGAAATATAGTATAGTGACTATAAAAACAATATAATTGGAAGCACACTGCAAATACATATATGGTAGTTTGTAAACATACATTGATTACCTCCAAACATATACAAAAACGTCTTTTTCCTCCGTGTAGGCAACTTATTCGGTTAACAAATATTAGAGATTTCACGATTGTTCGGCTACTGATCGATAAGAAATTTATGTAAAAAAAAGAATTCACAACTATTCGCTATATTTGGTGTTGTAATCAACTGTGTCTACAAACTTCCAAATTGTTCCAAATTTTCTGTTCGCGTACATGTTTGGGAAAATTTTATTTTGAGAGTAAATCTGGTTAACTCTCTGTAAGTTTGTACTGAGTAATTCTTACTGGACTTGACTGAGAAAAATAATCGAATAGACCTAAATTATAACATATAAAAAACTCAAAAATTTTGACAGATTCATTACAAAATTTTTTGAAACTAAAGCAACATAATTAGGTAGTTCACAAGGGGTGTGCTATTTGTTGTATCGTTGTATCGTCCTAACAAAAAACAGAGTTGTTAAAATTTTTATTTGTCTTCAACAACGATTTTCTATTGGGTTTTCCATCTGTTAGCATACTCAAACATAGGAGTCTAAACATACGTAAAAATGTTGTATCGTGCTATTCTTAAATGTTGTATTTTTTCAATTTAAATTCTAACAACTCTGTTTTTTTGTTAAGACGATACAACTATACAACAAATAGCACACCCCTTGTGAACTACCTAAATGTTGGTTTTTAATTTTTATTTAAAAAATAAAAATTGTTTTTTCGACCCTTTTTAATTGATTAATTAGCAGCATTGTCCAAAATAGCTTGCTAATAGACATTTGCTAAAAATGGAAGAAGTATTTTGTTTCTATCATCACAATAATATTTATAATAAGTCCATGCCAAAATCAACTTGTAATTTTTGAAATCAATTTATGTCTGTTTTTGTATAATTTGTGCTTCATTTTCTTACCATCCTTTGTTGCATACTGAATTTCCCGATTGTCATTGTTACTTATAAATTGGCTATTAAAATTCATCGTATTATTGAAACCTCCCTGATTTTCCAAAACTACTTGTGCATCTGCAATTAAGTTTTGTTTAATTAAATTTTTTGTTATCAATTTAATATTGTATATAAATATATTTACCATTTCCAACTCCCTGTTTGTCGTTATTAATTAAAAATTGGTTATTTGATTCCATCTGGTGTATGAATAAGTGGTATAAAAAGAAATGAGTTTCTTTCGAAATTTTCAAACATAGCTACTTTATTTCCTATTTCACTCCAGCAGTGCTCAAACATTACATTGCCCAAATTAAACTCAGCGCAAGCTTTTATATTCAGAAGGCTAGATTCGATTGGATAATCGAAGAAATTTCCTAAATTAAGCACTTCGTAAGATTTTACTACATTAAGTTCCGATGTATTTGAAATCGAATCGATAACAAAAATTTTCTGGTCAACGCAAGATTAGTTATGTTGAAAGATATTGCCCAATTAGCCAATTTGTCTTTGAGCTCCTTGTTTCTTTTTAATGCTTGATAATAAATATCATGATTGTCAACATGAGCATCTAATTCAGAGGAAATATCAATAAAAGGTGACGTTTCACAAAGAGAAGGAATTTCACCTTGTGGAGAAATGTCATGGAGAGCGGAAGAATTACAACGGATGACTTCGCAGCGCTGAGTTAACAATGTAACTATTTTGTTTGCGTCTGCTTTAGCTTTTTTTAGTTTTGGCATGTTACTCACTTTTTAAAATTACTCGTATCCAACGTTTTAGCTCACAGACTGTTCACGGCTCACAAACTATTCACGGCTGCACTAAACAATCACTGTTTGAAACGGTTAAATTAAATTATTTATATTTTTTGTTATTTTTTATAATTTCAGATTTTACTTTTTATTTTTGTGACACGATTTTCAAATAAAACATTTCAAACATTTTTTGTTTGAACTGGAATTTTACTTTAAAATGAAGCAATAAAGCAAGTCAAATTCCAGTAAAATTTAAAGCACTGGAATTTTTAGTTTTTGAGTGCTTATTGGGGATATAACAGCTGATAAAAACAATTTACCCAAACTTACACGAAAAAAAAGTTTGGGCTTCTTCGGGCAAGAAGAACAAGAATATTACTCTCTCATGACAGCTCTCATTTACCCAATTGTGCAGTAAGAAAACCCTTTTTGGTAAAATTGGAATCCCGCGGGATCCCAATGTTGAGTACCCGAACAGACTTATTTTTGAATACAATCTGACATTTGGCCGTACATTATCGACGTTGAAATATTTGGTATTTAATGTGTCCAATGTCAAAATTTGTATGGGATTTCGTAACACGTATAGGATCAAAACGAGCCTATTATAGTTTTTGGGCTGGAAACATTTTTTTCGCGCTTGTGAACAAAATACTTTGCTTAAAGAAAAAAAGTGCAATAAATTTTTTAAACACAAACTTAACTATGGGTGGAAACGAAATGTAATTAACCAAATGTAATTAACTTAACAATGGGTGAATGAATGCCTGTTTAATGCATTAACGAATTTATGAACAATTGCAATGTTAAACAATATTTATTTCTAGTAAACTGTTTTGAATCTGATTCATTGTAAGGGAAACCAAAAACAAACATATTTTACTGAATCATGGATTAAGGGTGAGTGGGAACTGGCTAAATAAAATCTAAACTAAATTCAGGCTTCCAAGTTTCTAAGAGATTTGAAAAAGTTTTCCTTTTGTCAATTAGTATTTAGTTTAGAATTTATTTAGCCACCTCGCACAGGGCTTAAAATTTCTTACTTTTCACAATTGGTGATGGTTTTTAGAAATTATCATTTATATCTGTTTACTGAAGCACTGTTAGTTGTTTTTCACTTGTAAAAATTTCGATCTTAAACACTGTAAGTTGCTTTCAAGTGAAAAAATTTCACTCGAACTTGAAGGGCCTCAAAAGTTAATTTGAATTCTAAAAATGAACAATTTTTTTATTTATTAGAAAGACACAATCACAATAAACACAAAATGTCAATTTTTCACAAGAAAAATAATAGTCTTATATATTAAATTTGCGTGAAAAAAAAGTCTACATAATTTTCATGTGAAACTCATTAAGCACCGTAAGTGGTTTTTCAAGTTAAAAAATTTCACACGAACTTTAAAGGCCTCTAATTGCAATTAACAATAAGTTTTAAAAATTAACTATTTTTTTCTTTTATAACAAAGCCACAATCACAATAGACACAAAACGTCAGCAGAAAAATAATAAGTCTTGTATATTAAATTTGCGTGAAAACAAAGTCTACACACTTTTCACGTGAAACTCATTACCGTGAAATATATATTTTTTTTATATGGAGTATACGTTTTTTCACTAAACTTACACGTGAGGTTGTGGTTCGAGCCCCAACCAAGGCAACATCAATTTATGAAAAATAGTAATATGTATGAGTTTTTTCTATCCCTCATATATATCGCAGCGTCCTTCTTCGGTGTTCCCATAGTACTTAACCCCACCGAAGTAAAATAATATAACAGGGCTATGAACTTAAAAAGCTTCAACAAAGTTCGCCAACTCACCATCAGATGGCGCGCAACAACTGTTCTAAAATTCAACATCTCGCGCAATTACAGTCTTGCCATATTTGAAGCCCTTCATCTTTCACCACCTTTCACTTCTTCTCTATCCCCTTTCCAAAGGAAGCAACACGATAATTATTAGGAAGAATTTCCTGAGTGTTGCTTCTCTTAAAAAAAAAAAACTATGAAATGTGCTCGCAAGAGCGTTTTGTCACCATTAACGGTTAAATGTTTGTTCAGGCAATGCAAAAAGTACATCATTTATGCTAGCTGCAGAGCTTAAGAAGGAATTAAATGTAACAGTAAGTGTTGAAATTATTCTTTAGAGAATGCGAGATAACAAATTAAACACATGTAGACTCCGAAAAGTGCCACTGCTCTCACGTAAGCATGTTGCAGATCGTTTGTAGTTCTCTAAAGCACATATCGTCACCTAAAATGCAAAAGGGCGTAACTACACTTTTTATTTTTTTTACACTAGAACCAAAAAAAAAAACGTAGAATTAAAGATATTCTATATTTTCTTCTCTTGTTTAAAACACGACTATAGACTTATTTCGACATATAAGTTTAAAATTTTGTAGGCAAATGTAATTTGGTCTAGTGCATCATAATCAATCAGAAAATCGGCTTAAATTTTTTTGTTGTTACAGTGGAGAAATGTTCTTAGTACAAACGAGTCCAAAATTGTTTTATTTGGAGGCAAGACATTACTAAGACCTCATAATGCAGAAATTAATCAAAAAAACACCAACCAAAACTATTAAACATGGCGGTTCTAGCATTATGGTATGGGGATAATTTTCTTACTATGGTGTAGGACCCATATATTGGATCAGAGCAATAATGAATAAGCCCATTTTCGTTAATATTCCTGAGGAAGTAATCCTACCGTGTGATTCTGAGGAAACCCCGCTGGCGTGGATCGAGACAATTACTCGAGGCACACTAGTAAACTTGCAAAAAATTGGTTTTAAGATAACAAAGTTACCTATTCAGATATAAATCCAATCAAAACCTCATGGGCAGATATAAAGAAGGGACAGTCTCAAATACGCCCAACCAGTAATGGAGCACTTTGGACGGCTGTTCAGCAAATCTGGAACTCAATTTCGAAGAAAAGATGCCAAAATATAACGAATTCGATGCCAAAAAGTTGAGAAGAGGTATTGCCAATAATGGGCATACAGTAGAATATTAAATTTATTATTTTTAGATGTCATATAAATAATGAATTCACAACTAATAACTTTGTTCAATTTATTCATTGATTAAATATTTAATTTTCATAAAAATTGTCCAGTAGTGCTATTTTTTGACTGAGTGTTTTTAAAGTTTTTTTAAAAAAGTTTAAAATTTATAATAAAAGAAAAAGCCAAATGCACCCTTTTTTATTTCATATTGTTACACAACCTTTTATAATTCTTATTACACATTTTCAATGAAATCAGTTCAACATAATTTAAAATATACATACATACAACGAAGAATATTTTTGTTTGGCTTGGTGCTATTTTTTTGACCAGAGCTGTATATAATCCTTACTTAAACGTTAAATATTGCAATAATAGTCGTTAAAGCGATTTTATTGTAAAAACGCCTAAAAACGTCTACGCCTAAGCCTTACATAATCAGGGAGAATAGCATTTTCATCGAAATGAAAGATAATTTGGGTTAATAAATATATCAATTACGTTTTAACCGATTCATCCCAAATTTGGTGCACATATAGCAAATCTAACTTTTATTCATCCACTCATAGAAATAAATCTGTAAAAATAGCAGAAAAAACAACTAAAAATTAGTTAAAAATTATGCTGCAGAAAAAACCTTTTAAATTAGCAGATTTTTCTTGCTAAATACTAGTAAAATAAGAGCAAAAATAAAACTGCTAAATTTACAGAATTTTAGTTATATTAAAGTTAACTTTTATATAATTGAAAATGACATATTGGACTGTAAAATCTGCAAAAAATTTTGCTAAATATTAGTAGACTAAAAACAAACTGTTATATCTGCAAAATTTTTGTAATTTTTAAGATAATTTTAATTGAATGCAAATATCAGTCTATTCTGTATATTTGATAAAAAAAATTGTATACTGCTGTTTTCAAAATGTTCGATTTTTATTTGTACCCTATAAACAATTTCACTGGAATTCAAGTTGAAAACAAGTCCAATTCCAGCCCTGTTTTCCAGTTTCAAGGCTTGAATATAACTTTAATTACAATTTATTTCAATAGCATACTCCAGCAAAAGGGAAACAAAAATTCAAGTTTGATCTATTTTTTTTAAATATACAAGTATGTACTAGAATTTGAAATATACTTTACTTCAAGCTAAATTTAAAGCACTTGAATTTTTAAAACCTACGTGCTTATTGGGAAAGCTCAAGATTTTTATAGAAAAGTTAGAAAACTAAAAATTTAAACCCATAAAAATATCGGCATCGGTATTTGAATTTTTTTTAAAGGAATTGGTAACGGTATTCACTTTGAAACGGTATTTTAGCGTAAAAAGAAAAAAAATAATTTTTTATATAAATTAATAAATACTGGTAACTATCCATAAAAATAACGGTATCAGTAACTATAACGGCATTTGGACATTTTTTAGAGGTATTGGTAACGGTATTCAGTTTGAAACGGTATTTTAGCGACAACGGTATTATAACGATAAGGGTAACCAATCTTGGTTAAAAGTGATTCTTAAACCGAAATTAATTACTTCCCATTTCTCTTATTTTACAATTAAAAATATGATTGCTTAAATAAAATTTTTTTAACTATTTTCATAACTTCAAAAAACTTCAAGTACGGGTAATGTGGGATAGGCGGGCAATGTGGAATACCCTCTTATCTCGGAAATAAGTGATTGTTTGAGAAATATTTTTCTACTTAGACGTTGTTTTTGACGTGTATGACATATGTTATTTTTTAGATATGGTTCATAGATGGTAATGTGGGATACCGTAATATTTCAGTGTATTTTTAATTGTTTTCAAGTATATTTTTCAATTAAATCATATCAATAACCTTACAATGTAAACCAAGTACTTAAGGTACTTAATACGGGATTCACACATACATATGTATGTGTTTAACTCGATTTTACGTGTTTAAGCGTTAAACACTGTTTAAAGGCACATTTACACGCGAGAGAAAACTGGTAGAGTAAAAAACACCTCTAAATGTCTATTGTGAATGATTTAAGCAAATTAGGGTTGTATTTTCCTCTATCTGTAGCAGTTTTATCTCGTGTGTAAATGTGCCTAAAGAGAGCTGTTTTATGCGGGATTCACACACACGTGCTTAACTCGATTTTACGTGTTTAAGCGTTAAGCACCCCAGTATAGAAAACCATTACCAAATATGTGGTTACTTTTATTATGACATTTCTTATTACCTTTGTATGGCGATGTCGCGAAAAATAATGAGTTACACACCAGCATACGAAAAATCAAAAAATATGTCGTTACCTATATGCTTACCAGTATTGACTAAAATAATGATTCTAAAAATAGATTTTCAACAAAATAAGCTTTATAAAAAAAAATATTTTTTTAATGTAAACATTTTTTTTTAATAAAATTTTCTAGTGCGGGAATCGAACCTGGGACTCCAGACTGCCAGTCTACAGCTGTACCATCTAAGCTTTCTCGACATGTAATATTTGATAGATAAAAACATAATTAACTTGCTGCGCACAAGTCAGCTTACTCGCAAATAGTGCTGGAAAAAATATGAGTAGTGGGTATCGAGTATCGAATATTTGTCTTTTTTTTTTGGGTACTCGATACTCAAAACTACTACTCGATATTTTCAGAGTTGCATTTTGGACAGACAAAATATATAAAAATGTAACTCCGCTAAAATATTTACCACAAAAATGTGACTGCTAAAATATTTGTCACAAAATTACAACTCTGCTAAAAGAAAAAATCAGAAGTAAAATATTTAAAATATGTTAAAAAACTATGAAAAACGCAATGAATAGTTGGTGAAGAAGTTTAAAAATATGTTTGTAAATTTAAATATTAAATTACCATAAAAATTTTGAAAGAATTTTACCAAAAAATTTTAAAAAATTTCAAATTTAAAAACCGTTAAAAGTATCGAGTAGTATCCAAATAAAAAATATCGAGTAGTATCGAGTATTGAAAAGTAACCGAATTTACCAGCACTACTCGCCAACATACAAAAAATCAAAATATATGTGGTTACATATAACATTACCAGTGTTGAAAAACAGCGGTAACAAAATAAAAATCCAATGGTGCCTCACAAAATTACACCGATCAATAAAAATCGACATTTTTGCACAGATTTCCTCAAAAACTTTTTGAAGTATTTTCGCCTCCTACATACGAATAACATATTAAGTGAAAAATTCCTTCTTTAAACCTTAGGCCTGGGAAAAATACTTTATGTCTCAATATGACGTAGAAGTACTTAGGAGCCTCTTATTTTTTATGAGTTTGAATTAAAAAAAATTACCTTCCATTTTAGGAAATGTTTAAGGCTGTTCTACAGACCTCGTAAGGATCACTAAAATCAACTTTTGAGAATTGTCCTTGAAGCACTTAAATTTGGTAAAACAGACACAATAAATTTTATTCACACACTCATAGTAATAAACCTGTGAAAATAGCAAAATAATTAGTAGCTTTTTCTGCTATTTTTACAGGTTTATTATTTAAAAGTGACTGCAGAAAATTTTTTGCGGATTTAGTCATCCTGCTAAAACCAACGGAAAATATACATATGTTGAAAAACTAATGCTGATTTCACAAAAATAGATTTTTATTATTCTCTTAAAACAATTTAAAACAAAAATTTTTTTGTGTTTTTCAGCAAAATTTGTTGTGATTATAGCAGAGTAAATTTTTATTTCAATTAACCATAATTTAGCTCAAATAGAACTAAAATTCTGTATTTTTAATAGCTTTATTTTTGCTATTCTTATCTCACTATTGTAATATTTAGCAAAGAAAGTATTGATATAGAGACAATCTGACAATAAAAATATTAACAATAATAAATTTAATGGAAAATCATGATGAAGCATGTCAATAGAAAAAGGCAGAAACTGGATCTAGTCTGATTTGCAAATTTAATGTGTTTATAAATTTTGAAAAAAATGTTTATTCTTCTTCTTAACCTCAAACCTACTAAATTAGAATTAATAAAAATACATATTAATTACAATATTAATTGTATTTGGACTATAGACGCGTTTGAAAAAACAACACTTTACTAAGAAAATATTCTTATTTCAGCAGTTTTATGCAAGGAATAAAGTTCTCATAATTTATTTTTTCTAGAGTTGCCAGCCAGCAAACGATCCCAAAAATGAATCAGAAAAGTGCTTATTTTTCAACCATTTTTGAATTGTTCACAAAATATTCAAATTTATTTACATTTCTGAGTTATTTCTGAATCATCTTTGAATTTAAAAATTTTCCTCAAATGTTTGTGCCTTTTATGATTCATTTTACTAAGACTAATATTTTTCAGATTTTCTATAAAAAATTATTCGGAAAATTGGTGAAAACCTTAAACCAAATTTTTTGAAATAACGAAAACTATATTTTCGAAGTTTAATTCAACAAAGTTTTTTGACTTCAGATTCGAATTAAGGAGGGTAATATATTAAAAACATTTATTCAGTCTTTGCCTATATTTTTAAATATATTTTGATCAAAAATATAAAAAAAAAATCATAAAAATATGAAAGATTTTGATGTACTTCTCCGCAATATTGACACATAAAGTATTTTCCTGGTACAGGGGATAAAAAGAAAGACCCACAATTCGAAGGCTATTCAATGGTCCTTTTTTGACTTAACGTACGGGCTTAGGAACCCAAATAGTCAAAAAAACCTTTTAGCAGAAGGCTGCACAAAAAATTTGTTTTTGTCGAGTAATGTATTAATTGGTGCGGCCCTCTGTTAGTTTGTTAAATCCCAAATTTGGCCCTTCAAGCCATTTACGTGCCCATACCTGATATATGCTATCATTTTCGATATCGAAATCGTCTGGAATAACGATAGTGTTTCGATGCTGGTCCAAATTTTGGCGATTTTACTATCGTTATTCCACGGAATGTCAATAGCGAAAACGGTATCATAATTCCTTGCAAATACGATATCGTTACGAAAGGTACATTTTTGAACAAAAAATCTATCGTTTTCGTATCACAAGTGATTATCATATATGATAATAAATATCACCCAGGTGATATCGTTTCGATATCATGACGATATCGATAGATTTATTGGGACAGTACATTTTTCCAGATACTATTAATTATAGAGACAAAACATCACTACTTACCGGCAGTAGGCGCTAAAATTTAGTATTACTTGAGCAAACGCTTAGTATCAGTTTAGTATCAGCTGAGCTAACATTTGAAAACTCAATAATTATTGAAAACTGCGCTAAATTAAAAAAATATATTCGAACAACAAATTTAAAATTTTGGTTTTGTTTTTTTTTTTGGGTCTTTTGTTTGTTACTGAATAAAGAGCCACCTTTTGATAACGATTTCGTTATAACTTATTTTGGTGATGACACTTTTATTTTTTTATTTAAATTTAAGTAATAATAAACAAAAGACCCAAAAAAAAAAAACAAAATCAAAATTTAAAATGTGTTATTCGAATATGTTTAAATTTCTTTGCTCATTTCATTGCATTTGTAGACACTAGGTAATGATTTGCATTGATGCACTCATAGAAATAAACCCGTACAAATAGCAGAAAAAGCTACTCAAAATTTGTTAAAAATGTCCTTGCAGAAAAACTGCTAAAATTAGCAGATTTATTTGCTAAATACTAGCAAGAAAAGAACAGCAAAAATAAAACAGTTAAATTTACAGAATTTTCGTTATATTTGGGTTAACTTTTAGTTATTTGAAAATGGAAAATTATACTGTAAAATCTGCAGAAAATGTTGCTAAATGTTAGTAGACTAGAAATAGCAAAGATAAACTGGTATATCAACAAAATTTTTCTCATTTTTAAACTAAATTTAGTTGAATGCATTACTTTACGGACCCCTGAGAAATTTATACTGGCTCATGCACCCCAAATTTTTAAATATTTTCTCCAAAAAAGATAATTCGAAGCCAATGATTTTTAGAAAAAAATTCTAAGAATATAAAAACGTTTTTATGTTAATTCCAGTATCTCAAATTCTGTTGAGATTAAATAGAAAAAAATTTCGTGGAAATTTTGAGGCGTTTTCAATCAAAAGACCCTAGAAAAAGCTTATCAATTATTTTTCAATAAAATGCTCGTACGAACCTGTGCTTTTCGTATAGGAAAAGTCAATTCTACCACTTTTGCAATTGAATTTCGGAAAATATCAATTGGAATTCATAAAATATTAATATTAATTCTGAACTTCCATTTTAAATCCAGAAAATATTATTTGAAATTAAGAATAATGTCAGTCATTTGAAATTCCGAATATATAAATTAAAAATTAAAAAAACATCAATTATAATTCAGAAAATTTTAACTGACCTTTTCTGAATTACAATTGAAATACCAGGATTAAAATAGTAGTTTATTTTTTAGCTGCACCAAGTTTTTATTTCCTGCCAAAACTACTCAATATTTTTAAAAATTATTCCAAAACCTGATAACCGCAGTATCGACAATGTTTTACCGCAGTGCGACGTTTTGCCGATAAAACATGGATTTTCTAAATAAATAAAATTTAATAAGAAATTCTTAAAAATATTAAATAGTTTTAGCGAAATTCAAGAACAAAGTTTTACAGCACTACCACTGTTCACTGGCACTTTCACTTTACTGTCTAAGAAAGAAACAAAATCCACTCTGCAGAGTGGAGTACCCCAGCATTGTGCATTCAGCTTTAACGTCAATTGAAATTTGTTTTAAGTTTAAAATAACTTGAAGGAGGAAATGCGTGTAAATAAAAACTTTTCAGTAGTTTATCTTTTTGTTTTAAAAACTGTAATATTTCTGCTGCACAATAGGCTGTGAAAACGGTTGATAATTAAATTGGTAATTAATCTATTTTTTTATTATTTTATATGTATATTTTTTAATTGTAATGACAATCAATTGTAATTTAATTTTATATATGTAATTTTTTTTGGTTTGTTTAGAAAAAGACAAAGTAAAAGTTATCATAAGAAGATAGTTTCATTTTTTTTTAATTCTTAGAGAATTTTTTATAGAAAAAATAAGGACAATTTAAAATAAAAGCAGATTTTTTTAATTTTAAAATTAAACAACTTTATTAATAAAATTCTTAAAAATAATAAAAGAAAATATTTATAAATGAGAATAGAGAAGAAAGAGCAAAAAGGTTTAACAAAAACGCAGTAATTTATTAAACCAAAAAATATATATAATATAGAATATGATACAATTTTAAGTATTTAAGATATATAAGGAAATTAAACCGCTTACAATAATTAAATTAGAGATTCTTTTAAGGAGGCCAAATTTTTTTTTAAAATAAGTATATTAACCTTTATCTTAAATTTAAGTTTGTTTTTTTGTATATGTTTTTAGAGCTTAACATGTTTAAATTCTTTAAAAAATGACTAACAATTGATTTAAAAGTTTAAAAAAGATGGCACGTATAAAGACCACATTTGACTATGATCACTAGTAGAAAAGTGAACTTGAAGGAGTAGATTGAAGGAAACAAACAATTTACCACAAAAAATATGAAACAGTGGAATTCCTATGTTAAAGAAGTTCCGGTTGAAAAATTGTTATAAACTAACTTAAGAAATATTTTGTTTTTCGATTAAACATTTTTAATTTGTTATCTTTAATATTGGCGCCAATATTGAAATACTGTAGTGTATTTTTTCTTTTTGAACATATTTAATATAAATTACAAAATATTTTAACACTGGTTTTCAAACTGCTGGTATATTAGTTAACTAAAATTTTTCGTTTAATAGTTAGGTTAACCCGCCAGTATGAGACCCACCGTAAGGTGTTATTAGTTAAACCATATCCAATCTCGGACTCTTACGTTATAACAGGCGTTTCCACATTAAACTAAAATGTTTTTGAAAATTGAGTTGGTGGTCGAGGAATGGGTAACATTTTCTTTATTTGTTTTTTGTTTTATTATATAAAAGTAACCAATAATGATATATTTTTTATTTAAAAAATATTTAATATAAAGGAGTAAGATATAGTTTGTTTTTAGGTTAAAGATTAGTTAAGGCTATCTAAAAAAGTTTTAAAAAAGACAGAGAGAGAGAGAGTGAGAGAGATAGAAGTTAAGAAATATGTTAATTTATTTTATATGTATTTTGTTTTATTTTTAATAAATATTTTTTTGTTGACTTTATATTTATATTACTTTTTGAATATTCTTTGATAACTTCTTTAATTTCATAAATGTTTTTAGGGATTTTTTGTTTGTGTTTATTCCATTATGATTTTTAAAATTTCAAAGATGTTTAAATTAAGTTTATTTTTTGTTTAATTTTTTGATATATGCTAAAATTAAGTATTCCTTTTTATGCTGTTCCTTTTTCATAAATTACTCCTAAAAAGATAAAAGAAAAAGAAATTATTAATATCATCTCTTGATTCTTAAAAGTTTTATGTATTTTTTTTAACGTAGATGACTAATTACAAACTTTAAATTTTGATTAAATGATTACATTTCTAGTAAAACAACTAACGGGTGTTTCCAATAGAATGGACATTTTTTTGCCGTGCTGCCATTTAAATATTTCTCAGTCAATAGAGATGGTTTATAATATAATTAATATAATATAATTTTTTCAATCGCTACTTTCTATTTAATGTCGTTTTTAAGTCTGTTTAAAAATTTTCTAAATTTCAATAGAAAAATTTAAGCATTGGATACACATTTGTTGTTGACCATTTAATGACGAAACTAGTTCCTAAATATCTAACCAGAGGAAAAACTAATGTCCGTTTTATTTACTAAAAAACAAAAATTTTTCCGTTTTTAGCGCGTTTTTTTACCAAGACCTATCTAACTTTGTTTAAAAGATGTCCAAGCATGCTTAACTCAATAAAATATTAAAATGTCTAAAAAAACGTTACATTTTGTTAAACTGGATGAAAATTAAAGGATGATTAGACACGCTTTATATACAGTTACATATATGTATCTCTAAAATACCTTTAATTTGATACGAAATTTGTCTGTGTTTACTTTTATTTATTATGTACAAAAATACATTTTTCTAAAAAAAGCACAGAAAAGAGAACATTTTTTAGAAAAGAAATGGTATGGGAAGTCATGCAAATCTAACTATAAAAAAATATTTGAAAAAATTCTAATACTGTGTATACCGCGATTCAATTTGTCATGACCACAGTCCACACTAGTCTGATTTTCTGGTATTTTAGACAGGGACCGAAAATAACAGTTATTTTTGAATTTTTAAACAAAAAAGCACATATAACCAAATATCGGAGAACTGATTCGAGTGCATCTTAATGATCCTTGTGGCCTCCAAAAAATGCCTTGCTTTTTAAATTTTTGACTTTTATTTTTTCGAGCAGAAATAAGTTATTTTTTGACTTTTATTTTTTTGAGCAAAAATAAGTTATTTTTTGACTTTTATTTTTTCGAGCAAAAATAAAAGCTATTTTTTGACTTTTATTTTTTTAAGCAGAAATAAAAGTTATTTTTTGATTTTTATTTTTTCAAGCAAAAAATAACAATTCTAATTCTTCTGTATTTCAACTACTGTAAAATTTCTTCAAAACTCCGCCAGACCCAGCAAGAGGTTTTTAACAGAGGTTGAGCATCATACAATCTCTTGAACTTCTATGCTCTCTTGAGGGATATGTACTAAAGAGCCAACTAATAAGGAAGGTAACACCATGGTTTAATTATAAAAGGTTTGCTACATACACATTTTTTCACTTGTTCTAGACAAAGTAAGAAACAATAATATTTACGAATTTACAAAAAGTAATAAGAAAACAAAATTCGGCATGCTTACAATAAAATATTTTTACTGGAAACATATTGAGAATTTGAGTATTTTACTTTGTTATTGCGAGAACTTTAATTGTAATTCAATTTATAGGATACCTAATTATTTATGAATTGTTAAGGGCAGACAATAAGCGTTTTTAATCACTGGATTTATTTTTGGATTTAGTCAGTTCGCACCCACCCTAAGTATTAGATTTGGATAAAAATATTAAGTTTTGAAATTTAAAAACAAAATGTGGATTTTCAATAAATAAATACAGTGATTAAAAAAAGCCCTAATGAGCCTTCGTGAATCAAGTTGTATACTGAACATAAATAAAAGTCGCTCATGGTCATGTTTCTGGATTTTGAAATGTTATTGGTCTGAGCAACGTTAAGGCACATTTACACGCGAGATAAAACTGCTAGAGACAGAACAAAAAACACCCCTAATATGCTTAAATCATTCACAATAGAGCCATTTAGAGGTGTATTTTGCTCTATCTCTAGCAGTTTTATCTCGCGTGTAAATGTGCCTTTATAAATAACATCCCTTAGTAATTGGTCTATGGGTAAGCCAGTGGATTTTCTTCGATCTTAATTAGATTCGGAAATGTGATAAGGCATTTTTAATTATCATTCATTTTTTAATTTATTTCTAATAATTAAAAATATGGACAAATTAAAGTGAAATGAAAGGTTTTTGGAGACATACAGCTATGGACATATAAATGGCACATTTTACCATGAATTTTTTCTTATGCTACTATATTGCAAATTCCAAATGTTTATTATGCACATTTAATATTGCTATAAATTTTAATTGAAATTCATTAATGTAAATAAAAAATTATCATTATGAAAAAAAAAACCCATTGAAATGAGCTGGACACATAAATGGCACAATCTTAAAAAAAGAGAAGAAATGGTTTTAATATTGCATTTGTTAAATTTTTTGGTATGTACAAATATTTTACCGTTAATATTTAGTGCTGTGGCCTTTGTTTCTGATGACAGCTTCGCATCTGCGACCCATACTTTCCACTAGTTTTTGGCATTTTGTTTTGGGGATGGCGTACCAAGCTTCATGTGCGGCCGACCACAGTTCGTCCATATTTTTGTAATTTTTCTTGGGATTTCAACCTTGACTTCATTCCACAGGTTCTCTATTGGATTTAAGTCAGGGCTCTGGGCTGGCCAATCCAAAACATCAATATTCTCCGCACAAAACCATTTTTTTACTAGTTTGGAGGAGTGTTTGGGGGTCATTATCTTGCATGAATTTCCATTTTATTGGCATGGAGTTGAAGGCATATGGCTCCATATGGTTTTCTAAAATATCTAAATACTGAAACTTGTACATTTTTCCATTGATTTTTATAAGCGGACCTACGCCATGCCAAGAAAATGCACCCCAAACCATAATACTGCCACCTCCATGTTTTACCGTCTTCTGAGTGAACCGAGGAATAAACTCTTGGCCTTTAGGACGACGAACAAAGATTCTGCCATCTGGTCCTATCCTGTTAATTTTTGTTTCGTCACTCCATAACACGTTTTTCCAAAAACTAATGGGATTTTCCTTATGGGTTCTGCCGAAGGTTAGTCGTTTTGAAATATTTTTTTTTGGGATAAGAGCCTTTTTTCTGGAAATGCGCCCAAACAAATTTGCCTCGTTTAGTATTCTTCTGACAAGTCTGCTTGATATTTCCATGTTAAAATTTTCATTAATATCCGATGCTATCTGCCTTGATGACTTAAATGGATCAATTTTCACCATTCGTACTATAGCTGCATCCGTACGCTCATCTGTTTTTCGTGGCCTTGGCTTCCGAATTTTACCCTTAGTCAATATATCGGGATCCTCAGAATTAATTGCATTGTAGACTTTTGTGCGAGAAATTTGCATTATCTCAGCAATTTCCGCTACTTTTTTTCCATCTTCATACATTTTTCATATGATCCGCCTTTCCTCACCTGTGGTATGTTTTCCTGATCCCATTTTAACTTTTTATATTTATTTTTGAATTACGAAAAATATTTATTGCTTTGAATTAAATCTACACGACTACTGCCTATTTTAAGTAAATTGTGCCATTTATATGTCCACTTTAAATCAGCATTGTTAACGCAAAAATGATAACGGTAAATAATAAGCAAAACATAATGGAACATTTGAGCTCTATTAAGACAAACATCTTTTTCAACAACAATCAGAATATATAAAACTTGCATTTTTAAATATATTTAGTTGGAAAATACTTAAATTTATTCGCAATTTAAATTGGTGCCAATTATATGTCCATAGCTGTAGATACCGGTATACTGATGTGGTGATATGCGATTATAAGTAACAGAGATTTAAAAACGACCTTTGCTATTCATACGTCATTAAAACACTCCAGTAAATAATTTTGCCCAACACTGGCATAGTGTTGGTAAAAAATTAGTAGTGGGTATCAAGTATTTGTCTTTTATTGAGTAATCGATACTTAAAAGTAACTCCTCGATATTTTCAGTTGTATTTGGACATAAAAAATATACAAAAATGCGACTCCTCTAAACAATTCGGCATAAATTTATAAATCTGCTAGAGCAAAAGATCAAAAGTTAAAACTTTAAAGAAAAAAGATGAAAAAATATTAGAATGGTGACTAAAAATTTTTAAAAATATGATTTTAAAATTTAAATACTCAATAAACGCAATAATTTTCATAAAATTTTTCAAAAATTTCAAATTTGAAAACCGTTAGAAGTATCGAGTATCCAAATTAAAAATACCGAGTATTATCAAATATTGAAAAGTAACCGAATTTCCAGCACTACTGTGGTAAATTATCACTACTACAGCAATACTACACCGATAAAATATTTCAGTAGCTCAGCCAAAGAATTTATTAGTTAAAATCGAAAAAAATTAATTAACTGAAATACTCAACTAATGTTTCAGTTAAATAAAACCGATTTTGTTTAATTACCCTGTAAATACCAATTTCAGTTTTATTTTTCTTGTCAATTTATTTTAAAATAAATATAAAAACAACAATTTTATATTGAATAAAAATAATTTTTTGTTAATCATTAGTCCATGGAAAGTATAAATCTATTCATTGTGTTAAATATTCCTTAATATTTTAATTAAATGTATACATTTTTTCCAGAACGCGAACGTCAAGTCTTAATGTCGAGGGAAATGTGCGAATAATTATGAACATGAAGCCACATGAAGCAATGGAATTGCGAAGCGAATGAGGTATTCATTTGGTTTGTTAATTTTTCCTTAAATAAATTAAAATTAATATGAATTTCATAAGGGCATTGTTTTTATTTTTCAATACATAAAAAAAGGTAAATTTGAATGGTAATTGAGTTAATATTAACTGACACAAAGTTTCACACATAACAACTATGACTTTCGTTGTCTTCAACTGAGTGAATAGGGCTAAATAAATTTCAAAAAATTAGTTATTTTCAATTAACTTTGTTAACTGAGGCTCAGTAAGGGGTATTTCACCTGAGACTCAGTTGAAAATTTAGTTGCCAGTAACTGAGAAATTTTTTCGGTGTAGAATTATCATTTCTGTTTTAACCGTAACCGTGGTCAATCACACTATTTAAAAGTAACCGTACCCTCTCTCTTTATGCTTTTGTGCTTATAAAAATTTCTTAAGCCAACGAATAATTAATTATGGGTGCGCTAAAAGGCTAAACTAAATCTCATCTTATTTCTGGCTTTCTAAACTTGTTAAGAATTTAGTTTAGAGTAATATTCGATATTAATATAGTATATTCTTTTTATAAATTAGAAACCATGATTTGTAAACTTTTTTAATGAGATGTATACACTTGTGCTCACGAAATTAAGTCAATTTAATTTTTTTTTTAATTTTATTGTTGTTTCCTTTATTTTTAAAGATCAAATTAGTGGCTAAATTCGCCACGAAAGGCAAGGAAATGGTTCAGAAAATTATACAGAATTTTAACGTAATGTTTGTTTTTTCATTTTGTCACTTATTTTAAGTGGGCGTGGCTTTTAACGAAAAATTAGCGATATCAACCTTTTATCAATATACATAGTAAAATTTAGACAGTACTAATCGGTTCTGTACAAACTGTATATTTTTGAAATTCCTATAAAATTTCCTTAAGTCTTGCATTATTTTTATCTACAAATAGTCGCCAGACTTAAAATTGCAGCACTTTAAACATGACCAAATTTTTCCTTGTTTTTAGCGATTTTTAATAAAGTTAACAGCACTGAAATTTTAAAGTGAATATTTTTATGCTTTTCTTACCACAATATAACAAATCAGTCAAGATTTTTTTTACGTTATAGTAAAAAGCATTTCATGTTAAAATTTCAGTGTTGTTAACTTTCTTTTAAGATCGCTAAAAACAAAGAAAAATTTGGTCATGTTTAAAGTGCTGCAATTTTAAGTCTGGTGACTATTTGTAGATAAAGATAATGCAAGACTTAAGGAAATTTTATAGGAATTTCAAAAATATACAGTTTGTAGAGAACCGATCAGTACTGCCTAAAGTTTACTATGTAATTTGAAAAAATGTTGATATAGCTAATTTTTCGTTAAAAGCCACGCCCACTTAAAATAAGTGATAAAATGAAAAAACAAACATTACGCTAAAATTCTGCATAATTTTCTGAACCATCTCCTTGCCTTTCGTGGCGAATTTAGCCACTATTTTGATCTTTAAAAATAAAGGCAACAACAATAAAATTTAAAAAAAAAATTGAATTGACTTAATTTCGTGAGCACAAGCGTATAGTTGATCTTTTAATTAATAAATAAATGTCAGATTTGAGATCATACAAGTAAACTACAGAGAAGAAAAATTGAAAAAATTCGATAAAAATTATAATTTTAATAAAAATTATAATTTAAAAAATCGATGATTAAAAGTCTTGACTAATTGTCATGGGAACAGTTTACGCCAATCAATATATTTGGAAATATATTTATTTTGAAATAGGGGTCTTATTTAATAGTTTTTTTTTATAATCCACATTTTATTTTACTTTCTAATTTAATCAGATTATTATCTGTCAGGTTTGCTCAAATTTAACTCTTTGTTACCTTAAACTTATAAATTTCTTATTCATTTTGAGTTAACCGCGGTTATGCAAACTGTGGTTAAATGCAAACTCTAAGAAATATCATGAAGTGCCGTAATTATAAAAACATTGATATTATACCGGAACTTCTGAACACACCTTAATCTACAATTTAATTTAAACTGCACCAACGTTTTCGGAATAGAAAAAAATCCGGGTATTTGTCAAATATAAAATAAAATTTTGTTAATAATTACCTTCATATCCATTACATAATATATTCAACCAAAATTAAAGAAGAACGAAAAATTAGAATTTAACAACAAAAACTCCGTAAACTTTTTCTGTTTTTTCAACAATATTTGTTATGACTTAGAATTATCCATTGATTGAATTCGCATTAGCATTTGCAGCTGCAACTGCTTGCTGAGACAATAGTTTCTGGCCTTCTTCGGCCGGCGAGGGTGTTGTATCACGTCGTGGAGGCATACGTTCATTAACTGCATCCAAACCTTTGGCTTCCGCAAACGACGCAATTTTGTGATTTGGCGAAAAGCCTTGCATTGCATTATTCAACGACTGTTTGCCACCGGATAGAGCGCCTAATGGTAGAGCCCCAGTAGGGGTCAGGCCCTTTAATTGCAAAACCGATTCAGATTCTTCTCGCAAAACCGAGAAGACACGGGCCATTTTACCGATTGCACGAATCTTATTACGTATAACTTCTTTACGTAACGCGGCCTCATCATCCGAAATGGGTTCTTCACCCTCGGTCATTAGTTCATCGTCGGAGCAGATGTTCAAGACATTCACCAACATTTCAGTAACCTTCTCGCCCACAAAAGGTAGAGACCAGGTAAACACATCCATAAAATTGGGAAGCCAATAGGGATGGGGCGAACAATTAAATTGGCGTATATTCATAACATTATTTTCGTACTTTAATACAGCCGCCTTATTATTGTAGACATCCAAGTAGTTGGGTGCTGAGAATATGGTTATGAGCGAGGGAAAACCGGTTGTTTGTGATTTTCGATACATACGATAACCAGCGTCCTGCGCTTCGTGAGCTCGTATAATCGAGAGTAAGTTGTTATTTTGTAAGAAATCGCAGCAGGCGGCATAACTGTAAAAATATGAACAGCCTCTTACAGAGTTGTGCGTATAAAAATCTGAGTTTTTTTCATTTCCAAAATCTTCCAATGGATCGGACCACAACAAATCACACATAGGCCCAAAGGCAGGCGGTTCTTTGAAACGGTCCAACCGACGTATATCCTCAAGTTCATGTATTTCTGGAGATAAGCCACCATGGACACAAAGGAACTGTTGGTTCATTAATGCCGCCAGCGGCAAACAATCAAATGCCTCCATACACGCATCATATACCCGTTCAGAATATTTAATTTTACACTCCTGCTTAAATGTAAAATATTCAGTTAAATGACGACACTCGTGATTGCCACGCAGTAGAAACAATGTCGTGGGATACGTTATCTTTAGTGACCACAAGTAAAGGACACATTCAATACTAAAATAGCCTCGATCGACATAATCGCCCAAAAATAAATATTTTGTTGTTGCCGGGGAACCACCAATCTCAAAGAGTTTCATTAAATCATAAAATTGTCCATGTATATCGCCGCACACAGTCACGGGCGCTTCAATATCGATCATAGTCTTCTCTTGTCTTAGTATGGAGGCACCATCGCGTATAATTTTCAAAGCTGCATCTTCTTCAATTCTACCTTCCAATATAAAATGTTGTTTAAGTACATCATGATTGGGTTTACCAGTTCGTGTATCGAAGACATCGGCTACATTTAACTTACGACTGGGTGGAAAAGGAACACTATCAACGACACGATCTTTAGTATTTAATAATGGTGGTTTCTTGGTTGGACTATTGTTGAGGCTGTTAGTATCGCCACCCCCATCACCACCGCCGCCTCCGGCAGCTGATGCTGCTTGTGTTGTTGTATTATTGGAACCTTTAGTTGAATTTACAGCAGTTGGTTTCTCATGTATGTTGTTATTTGTAGCTGCTGAGGCTGATTTCTGCTGCTGTGTTGGTGGATGTTGTGTTGCTGGCGAAGACATGTTGTTGCTGTTTGGGGGTTTTTAAAGATTTACTTTATTGTGTTTAAATTTGTTGTTTCCGTTTCACTTCTTTTATTTTCTAGGCCTGAAGGCTTTTTTACTTCTTGTAACAAATTTCATACACAATTTTTTTGTTGGTTATTTTTTTGTGGGGGAAGCAATTGTTCTGTTTTTTCCTTGATTTTTTTTCTATGCTAGTCTATGAATACGACGTTATAATGACCTGGAAATAATAGAAGGAAAAAAGGAAGTTTTAATAAAATATGTACTATGTATAGGGCAGGATAATGTCTGCAAAAATCGTAAAATTAATGCAGCAAAAATACATACTTATATATACAAATACCTAATTTTAGTTGAGTTTTATTTTTAAATCTAAAGAACCCTCCTACTTGTAATTTAATGTCTTGGTTGTATGGGTACATACTAGGGTTTGGGGTTCGGGAATTCCCGGGCGGGAAATCCCGGGAAAAGTTTGCCGGGAATTCCCGGGAAAATAATATATTTTTCCCGGGAAAACCGGAAATTTTAAAAATATTAAATTTTTTAAATTGTATTTGTTTCGAATAGGATTTTTTAATTTTAGTCATAAAAAACATTTTAAATACCAAAACAAAAATGTCATTGTTAAAATCTTTTAAAAGGGAATACATTTATTTGACACACAAATAAAATCTTTGCCAAGTAATAAGGAGCATTTCAACTAATAAAGATTTTTCGCATTACTTATTCAAAATTTAAGTAGTAAAACCTAAAAACTTGGTAAAATGTTTAAAAGAAATATGAAAAAAAAAGCTTTGTTTCTTACAAATAATCGCCCTTACTATCTAAATTTTTCAAATGTATAATTTAGTTAAAATGTTGGGTGGCAGTATACCTTGACTTGGTTTATTTTTGGAGCATTCTGATTGGTTAATTTATTTTCAACCAATCAAAATATTAGAAAATATAAATATTTTTGTAAGGTTTTTATACATAAAATGAACAAAACCGTTTGATTAAAAATAAAGTCGACTTTAAATTTAAAATACGCCTTTATATTAAGGGTCAATAATTTTATAAGTAACGTTTTCATTAATAAATGTGAAAAGAAAAGACTAATGGTTAACGATGGTATCTAAATTTGGTTATCCGACATCTAAATTTGGTTCACAAAAAAAAAAAAAAATTGATGATCAAGCAACTTCTCTTGAAGAAAACAACAACAAGAATAACGTTTCAGCTAAAATTAGCAAAGTACCCTAAGAAAAAGTGTAAGCTGAATAGGCATTAAAGGTTTTATGGTAGGGCAAACATTTCCTGAAATGGTATCCAAATTAGCTGCAGTCAATCCGCACCATAACTAGATCTTCGTTTATTCGAGAAAGTTTTTATAATAAAAACCTGGCATTGCAAAAAAATGAAACCGATGTAAAGAACATTATATTAAATTACTACAATCATGTAAAAGATATCATAAGAATATCACAAAATAGATATTTGAACATATGTATAAACGGAAATAATTCATTTTATAACCTGGGGTTGGTTTATATATCAGGAAGATGTAATGCTGATAAAATAAGAATTGTAGAAATAAGACTAAAAGAGTTTTATTTGTCTTCGGAAAATAACATTATGGCCACCATATCTAATGGGCCAAGTGTGATGAAACGGTTTGCTTCCGACAGTCCAGTAGTAGGTGCCTGCTGGAATCATGCAATTCATTTGGTAGTGCTGCGAGTAATTTATGTGAAATCAAATGTTCAACATTCTGATATTTTTTACTTTGAATTCTCACTACACAGACTGCATTTGTACTAAAATAGTGTTTTTTTTTTAACAAAAATTACTTATATAGGTGGTTTTCATTAACAATTTTGTTCAAAAATATTTCTCGGGAATCCCGGGAATCAAATTTTTTCATTCCCGTTTCCCGGGAAATAAAAAAGTCCGGGAAATCCCAAACCCTAGTACATACATATAAAATCTGGTTAAGTTTAAAAATGACATTACAAACAAGTTGTGTTGGCAAATTCTGTTACCTTTTAATACTCGATTCTAAATGATATTTATAATTTAGATACCCTATAAAGCTCAATAGCTATCGCCTATACTTATAACCATAAGATGTAACTTCTTTTGGCAATGGCGCTTTTCAAAAATGAATTTGGCAAAATTCACAATTATCGTACAGTAATGCAGTTGTTTTTTTTTTTCTCTAGTTATTTTTTATACACCCCTGCAAACATTTCGAAATTATGTTGCCAAGATGATTTTGCGGCAATATCTTATTTCTATCGTCATAATAAGCCATACAATTTCTTTCTGCCAGACGATAGTTGGTGATAATAAATGTCTCATACCATCGCAGATTTAACTTTCAGACAATTACCGCTTTTTTAATCACTTGAATTTAATAAATCCAAAAGGTAGTTCAAAAAGTACACCCTTAAAAATACGTAGTTACTGATCACTATATTTTCAACTATTTCATAGGTGAAATAACCCCCACTATGTCATAGTTGATATGAAGTAGTGGAAGTCAAATATGTTTAATTAAATTAAATTAACTATGGAAAAAGTTAATGCCAATGATTTCCTAATGGAAATTAAATTAAATCTAAACGTGGTAGCCAACGACTATTTTAAATTTCAAAATGGTCAATAGAAACCACGGATCTTTATATTTTAACTTACTTTTTGCAATAAATAAAAGTTTAATCAAATTAATTGTTCACAATATTTTTATTTAAATTAAAACATGATATTTTAAATTATTTTCATTATATAAGATATAAGATAATGTTCAGTAATCTGCAAATAGGATTTTCCTTTTGGACCTTATTTGTAAATTCTGGAAACAAATAGAATAAATTATTTTAAATTAAATTCTAACTAAATATATGGAAATTCGTATATTTTGCAATTATTTACCTTTAGTTTTGGACCTGATTTGAAATTTTATCTACAATGAAAAATAAACTCATTAATTGCAATTCGAGCAAAATAGGTGGGAAATTGTATTGGAACATCTCTTATTTGAAATTTATTTTTTTTTAATTTTTTTTTAATTTTGGCTGTTTTATTTATTTTTCTATTTGACAATTTGTATTTTACAATTATGTAGTAATTACAAAATCGACTATGTATAACGTGTCTTTTATTTTGCCTACACCAATAGTCGTTATTGATTATTATAGTTGATTTATAAAAAATCTAAATTGACTATTGATTTTGTTGACTATGCGACCACGTACTTTTTTGGGTGTAGTTCAAAAAGTGCTCAACAGATGGGGTTAGATTCTCCCTATTTAAAAAAGAATTTTCTATCAGACACTTCTTTCATCCTAATTTTTAATACCGAATTCAATGATGAAGGATTTTACTTTAACTTTCAATTATATTTTATATAAAACAGCGATAAACAGTCTGCCTTTTCAGTTTTATCACTTCAATTTATATTTTTACACAATTGAAAAATTCCATTGCAATATTTAATATTCACTAATTGGATTTAATTAAATTACTTACTGTAGAGTGAAAAATTGCCATTTCTATTTGAGCTATTTCTCCATGTCCAAGATGAAAAATATGTATTTGGTGAGGTGTAGTTTTTTTTCTAAACATATTTCATAAAAAAAAATTTAAGAAAAACCTTTTATTTGTTAGTTTTTCAATTTTTTTGTTTCTCTTTTAATTTTTATTCGTTTTTTCGTAATTTTTTCTGACATTAAATTAATAGGCTGTTTCATATATTTGCATTTTTATTGCTATGTGTAAACTCAGATAAATAAATCGAAATAAATAAATCCACACCCAAAATATTACATAGTGGCATAGTAAACAAAATCCATAGTCAATTTTAAATTTTATATAAATCCACTATTATAATCAGTAATAACTATGTACAAAGAAAAAATAAAACATTTTTGAATTGACCTGTGAAATTTCAAATAATTTCTCTCAAGGCAATTAAAAAAATAAAATTAAAACAATGTACACACAACGGAAGGACAAACTTTATTTAATTGTAAGTAAATGTTGTTAGCGTCTTTTAAAATGGTTTAAATATTAAATCACAATTTTTTTACAGATTAAGAATTTGAAAAGAAAAGAAGCGTTCAAGAAAAGATTTCAAACGGAGGACTTCCAAAATTAAATTCGATAAATATGGCGGATTCAGAGGGTTTGCCAAGGGTAACATCTTAAATATTTAAATTGTAAATTTTGAAAATATTAATAAAAGTGTAAAATTAAAAATTCCTTCTTATTTTCTTTTCTAATCAACTCAGAACTGCTGGATTTGTGGATTCTATTAACGATTTTCAAATGAGTCATCGTTGATATCAACTATTTTTAAAATTGATTCCACTTCAACTAGAAAATCGTTGCTAATAACATTATCCATAGTTGATTTGTTAATTTAAAATAAACCTAGTTAGCTTTCACTACTTTGAATCCACTATGACATAGTGAGGGTTAATTCACCTATGACATAGTTGAAAAAATAGTGTTCATCAACTACGTAATTTTTAGAGTGCACTTTTTGTACGAAAAATTCTAAATCCAGGTGATTAAAAAATGTTTCAAAGTGTCACAGATTTAGCCTTTAGAAGTATTGATTTCGTATTGTTTTCGGTATACAGTTGCTCCCGACGGAAAATACTTCCGCAATAGGAAAATTTTTCTTGTCGCAAAAATTGTTTTCTTCTAGTCGATATGGTTAGTTTTGCACTCAAGTTTGTTTACCAAATATAAGGTCGTTAGAACTGAATTTTAAGAAATTTGTAAATGAGTTGGCTCCAAAAGAAATTTCAACCTAAATCGATTACACACTTTTCTTAAAATGAAGTAAAAACAATTTAATTAAATTAAGGTCTGGTATCTTATCTCCAATGATTAAACTTACTTAATATAATATCGGTACCTTATACAAATTTAATCAATGATTTGTTAATTTTAGATATTTTCATTTTACAATACGAATAAGAAATAAAAGAAAATAAAAAAATTTCAATTTTTATATAATTTTTCGCGTGATAAAATTAGAAAATAGATGACAAAATTGTTGTTATTAAAATCATCGATTACAAAATGCCTCAAATAGGAAGTGTCTTTTTGCATGCTAAATGCATATCTTAATTTTTTTCATTGGGTAAGTGTGTATAATTATAAATTTGTTTTTAGTCTAGGAAGGTGTTATTAAGAAATATTTATGAAGGATTTTTTTCATGTTTTTTGATACATTCAATCCAAGCTTTATACTCAGTATTTATTAGAAAACTACATAGGTTTAGAGGAAAACTAAAATAACAGCTATGCCTCTATATTATTTGTTATTGGTTTAGGTAAACATATCTTGATTAAATTTAATATACACATACAGTGTATATTAAACTCCCAAAGAGTTAAATCGTAAACGATTGCTTTTCTTGGTTCTATTTTTAAGACACTCGTATCTTACAATTTTGTGTACAAAGCAAAAATCTTCAGAAGTTATTTCTGTGAAATTTTGTGTTAGTTGCAAAAATTACAATTTTCAAGTTTTGTCGAGAATAAATAATATGAAGCCAAAAATATTCCTCGAGCGAAAAATACATCGCGTACTTAAAATATGCACTACAGAAAACATTTAAGTACGCCAATAACTGTATTTTGCCCGAGAAATAATCTTGTTCTAAACAACGAGCACATAATCTGAACAACGAGTACAAATCTTAATCTCTTTTAACTGGCTCTATCCGACATTTCAAGAATTTTTGATAGAATAAATAGTAAAAATTGGTTCAATAAATAAGTAAAATAAGAAAGAAATTAATACAAAACTATACTCATTAAATCCAATTTAAGGTCTTGCAGGAGCAAGTAAGAGACCGTTTAAAGTGTTGAGCTACTTACATAGGGCCTAATCTTATGTCTTATATATTTCTATATACTTTTCCCGAAAATTCGAATATTTAAATTGCTTGCAATTAAAAACTGGCGAATTGAAGAATTATTGAAGAATTAAACACACGAACCGTGGTTCGTTTGTACTAAATGAAGATCAAAATAATGATCGATTCTAACAAACCATTCGCACAGAATCCAATCTTATGTCATATTATTATAATTTTCCCCAAATAGTTTCCTAATTCAAAGGCAAGTTACTAAATCATTCCAAAGGGAACCGGTACAGTCATCGGAAGAAGGTCTCTGGGTTTGGACAAAATTCGGTTTGTAGATTCTCATGACTATCACGAAATTTGCTGTTTTTAAATTTTTAAAAAATTCGTCTCATTTCGATTTTTTTCGCTGTTTTTAGTGATTATTTTCAGTAAATTTGTGAAAAATAGGGTAGAGGGGGGATCCTTCGCCACTTTTTTTTCAAAGCACTGTCATTTCTTAAACCCTAATTATTTTTCAAAAATTACTTTCAAATTGAAGATCTATGTATATATCTTGGCTTTAATTTCCATGATTTTTATTCTAATTATTTGCATATTTTCTATTACTTTTTTTTAATGATTTTCAAAGTAACCCGAATCGGCGTAACTGCCCCAAACTTGGGGGATATTCGCCAAAAGAGCTAGATACAATTTCAACAAAAAAGTATTGTTAATATGAAAAAGTTAATCTTTTAATGACTGAAATAAATAATTTAGAATAATTTTTTTAAGATATATGATTCTTTTTAATCAATAAACCTACACTACATTAAAAAAAAATAATTTAAAACTATAATATGATTCTTCAAAATTACAAAAAACTGAATTAATATAAATTTAAGAATGAACACGTTTGTTCTAATTTACTATTAAACATATTTTAAATATATAGAAAAGTCTTATAGAGCATTTTAGGCAGGGATGCACCAACTCTTCGTAGCTCCAGGGCCCATCTGAAAGCTTAGGATCATAGATCTGACACAATGAAAAATTATTTTTTTATCATACGATTTGAGGAAGTTATTGCAAAATGTAGTTGCTTCAACAACTATATATGTAGTTAAAAGACTATCCAACTCTCCCTAGCTCTGTTAAATCACTCTCTTCTTAATTTATATCGAAAATTCAGCCATGAGAATTACACACGTCTGCAAATGCTAACATTTTCGATATAAATTGTCAATCTTCGAAAGAGAGCGACGAATACCGCCTGCTGCTACCACATGTGATGTAAATTCATCAAAGTTGATGTCAAGGAAAGGTAATTGAAAAATGCACAAAATATATTTTTTTCCAATTTTTTATCTCCCTTAACATCGGAGAAAAATGGGATTAGTGTATGTGCCCCACTGGCGAAGGATCCCCCCTCTATCCTACATGATGTTCAAATGATTACAACTATTGAACGCGTTATCCGATTGTTATAAAATTGTTACCTAGTAATGCTTATATAATCTACACCGATAAAATTTCTCAGTTGCTCAGTTAAAGAATTTCTCAGTTAGAACTCAAAAAATTCAAATTAACTGAAGTTATTATCATTATCAACTAATATTTCATTTAAATATAAAGTTTTCTGTTACCCTGTTAATAAAAATTTTGAATTGTTTATTGATTTTTAATAAAGTCTAAAACAACGGAAACAACCCAGGTAGAAAAATACAAACGGCAAATCGTTGGCAAATCACTGTATATGGTGGTACAAGCGCTGGCAGAGCGTCCGTTTTTCGAAAATTAAAGTACTGGGTCAACCTTGAAATGATAACGTCGATCTTCGGTTGGCCGTTTATCTTTCCGAACGTTGGCAATGCGTTGGTGACAATAGTAAAATAAGTTCTCTGCCAATCGGTATTTTAGATCAACTGTTTTTTATTCAATTCTTTATGAAAAAATCTGTAAAATCCCATTTCCGAAAAAAAAGAGAAACGTAAATTCTAGTATAGCAGCACTGTATCTAATAAGCGAATACATCTCTGCTTAAAACTACAAATTCAATAGATTTTCAGACAAATTTTACCATAAGAACAATTTTCCAGTTTTATCAATAGACTTAAAAACTGGTACTTAAATAGGGTGAACATTAAGTGATCAGTTTATGTATTTTTTACATACAGTCATAAGTTTCGTAAAACAAGTACTGGCAAAATCCTTTTTGCAAATGTTGGCAAAGCGCTGCAATCCAATGTTTTGCCAGTAGTATTTTTTCATGTACAGTCGTAAATTTTGTGAAACAAGTACTGGCAAAGTCCTTTTAGCAAAAGTTGGCAATTCGTTTTAAGCCGATGTTTTATCAGTGGTATTTTTTATATACGGTTGTAAATTTTGTAAAACAGGCACTGGCCAAAGGTTGGCAAAGCGTTCTAAATTAGTGCTTTTGCAATGTTTTTTTTTTTTGTACCATTGTAAAGCAACTGAAAACGGAATTTCAGCAAAAAAATTGCTGAAAACTAGTAAACTTGATATACAAGACGTTTTACTAATTTTTCTACTAACTTATTTTTTTGAGTGTACCGTCGGCAATTTCTACCTGGGAAATTTCAACTTAATTTTCTTCATTTTGTGCAAAGAAACGGACATTTGGACCACTGTTCAGTGAAAAGCGGTGGAATTTCAACATGTTTCAGAACAGTCAAGATGGGCAGAAAATATTTGAAGATAAGTTCTTATAGTTTCAATATATTTTCTATAAAAAAATTTAAAATTTTTGTATTTGTTTTTAGAAGAAATAAAAATGCACAGAACCAAAGACGGATTACCATAAACTGATCTACAATAATTGGAACTTGCCATCATTTGTCGGTTTGTGACTTACACAATGATGGTTGAAAGGACATTTTCATCAAATGGTTGTAGTAAATTTCAGAATTTCAAAAATCTTAGTTACTAAATACTATATGAAAAATTCTAAAATTGTAACTAAAAAATCGTTCTTATTAACTGAATTTATTGCACAATTTTCAACTAACAATTTAGTTACTTACAATTAATTTTTTTAACTGATGCTCAGTTAGGGGTATTTCACCTGAGCCTCAGTTGAAAATTTGGTTGCCAGTAACTGAGAAATTTTTTCGGTGTACTTTCAAAATAAATTGCAAAAATAAATTGTTTAATGCAAAAATGATAATACAATTTGAAAAATATCCGAAATTTGCAAATATCTCAAAAAACCCATCTTTAATTTTCTTTAAAGTATTGAAGCAGATAACTTAATATTTCAGCTACAGACTGTGAAAATTTCAAACTGGAACGCCAATGGGTTCAAAAGAAAAACGCTATTTTTTACAAAGTTTTTTGAATTTTCACAAATAAACATAACACTGCATGACAAAATCTTGACTGTTAAAAATTAATAGAGCTCTGACCATCAATTCTATACAAATCCCAAGACAGGTCCCTGAACTTTGTTTTTTATAAGAGTTCAGTAAGCTGTCCTAGGATTTGTCTTGTGACATGTCACAAGGGGTCAATTTGCCCCTCCTATGACAACGCCATGTAAAAGTGACCACCCGGTGAAAAATGTTCATATACGCTCAAACATGTTCTTATATGGTTTATGTATGGACACATATGAACAAATATGGATTTTTTATGAACATATATGGATTTTATATGAACATATATGGAAGTATATGTGATTCCATATATGGAAAAAAATTTCATATACAGACATATATGGAAGCATCTGTTATTTCATATATGGAAATGGCACTCATATATGGACAAATATGAAAGTAGGTATATGTTATTCAATTTATGCAAAACGGACTTGTATATGAACATATTTCGAACAATACATTTTTCCATATATGTAAAAGGAACTCATATTTGGATAAATATGAAATTATATTTAATGCCATGTATAAAAAAAGGAACATATGTAGCGCCTAATTTAAATGTCATACATAAATTTATATCTATCGTACAACCTTATAATAAAGGACAACAACGTTCGTATGTATTCGCATATATTTAATAAATGTATATGTTCATATATGTCCATATATGAACATATACTTAGGTGTTACCTCATTTTTCGGATCCATACATATATGGTTGAACCATAAATGTTCATATATGGAGATTTTTCACCGGGCAGTCTATTTCATATAAAGGGGCCAGTTCGGTGACAGTTTGTTAAAATTTCCCGTAGAGCATATTTAGGCTTAAAATCTGATGCATAAAACTTGATATTAAAACCACTGTTCGCGTTTTATATGCATTTTTACGGTTTTTTAAGGTTTTAGCCAATTCAATCGCTGAAAGCAAAATCGGCCTTAATAAATGATATGGCTTAGTAAAGAAGCAATTAAAAGGAAATATTTCAACAAAAAAAATGTATTCATCTGTATTTTTAGTTATATTTTTTTTAGCACTAAACTAATTTTGAAGTAATTTTTACTAATTTATTTTGCTACAAAAATTGTGCTGATAACCGCATTTATAAAAAAAACAACACAACACAATTTATATACTTTACACAATTTCTATACTTAAATTTTCAGCAAATAAATTAACTAAAGTAAAATTGCGCTACAAGTTTTTTGAGTTTTTTTCAGTCTACTAATATTAAGCAAAAACTTTAGCGATTTTAGCAAGGATTTTTTTCATTTGCAATCGAATAAGTGTTAGCAAAACTTTTGCTTAGATTACTATTTTTTTGGTAAAAATCAGCTCGCTGATTTTCAGCAAACCTTTTGCTGAAATTACCAAATTTTTTGCAAGCACGCTCCTGACTAAAAATTTGCTGACACAGCAACATTTTTTGCTGACTTTACTGACTTCTTTTTTTATAGTGCACATCTATATCTCTATTTCACCACTATACACCACTAATGAACACATTATGTATTATAAAATATCCCCCAAGTATCCAATTTGACCGTAAAATTTTTTTCTTCCAAGCCTGCATCCAAAATTTTCAAAAAGTGTTCTTTCTTCGTCTTTCCAACTTCAACTTCATTCCAAACACACTTTTGCCATCGAAATTAACGACAGTTAGTCTAATTTTATACAAACAAGTGGCTTCCATTAACCTTTCCTAACTCCTATTTATATGATCATTATTCCAACCTTCAGAAAAAATTTCAGACAGATTAAAAAATGTTTGTATGTAGATTATTATTAACAGTTGCCAACTTTCGAGACACAATATGAAACGATTTCCATTTTGACGACATAATACTCAGAGTGTATCTTTCAAAATACACCATTATACATAATTCAAAAACTTTTAAAAAAAATTTCAAGCATAAACATAAATAGAAAATTTTTCATTGTACTCGTTGACATCACAAATTTAAAAAATAGTCTTGTTATTTTAAAAATAAATATGTACTTTAACGAACTGCAATCAGTCATATGATTTTAAAAATATGTTTGTATGTATATCGTTGTCTTATTCTCAATTTGAGCTATCTTCAAGAACACAATTTTTCTGGAGAGCGAACTGATTTAAGAGCATTTCATTGTAATTTATCTTTTGAAAATTACATTTCGTATCCCGTATACTGCGAAATAGTAGATATAGACAGGAATGGTAAAATCAAGTTTAATTTGCATACGAGGGGGATCAATAAGTCCGTGACTTTCCGCATTTCGCTCGTAGTTACATGAAATGCAACACTGCTCCGGTCAAGTATCAATTGTTAACTCTTTCACTACCCTTGTACACTACAGTGTACACATCTTTAAAAGAATATATAAAATTTAATAGTGCAAAAAAAACTTAATACCTTTTACAAATATGTTTATTAGGATCTTGGACTTCAAATAAAAATCATTATATGTATAAGGAGTTCAACATGACAATATGGTCGCGATATTTGTTAATGAAGCCTAATTTTTTGAATAAATCATAATCTCCGTGAAAAGGGGGTTTTGGCGTTTCTCCTAAACAAGATAGATAATTGAAATTTGGCATATAGCTTCTTTTTATGACGAGAAGAAAACCAAACAAAAGATTTTTGGTTACTCAAATGTTTAAGGGGTAAAACGGGGCTCGGAAGTTTGAAAAAATCGATTTTCGACCGTCATTGTTGGTGGGTAGAGAGGGAGGGGGCAAAATATATTGCATATTTTTTTCTGATTTGAGGACCCTTAACAAGTATCGGAGGTCAAAATAACGATATATCCGCAAAAAAAAAGTCGGTAGTGAAAGGGTTAATAGAGTACTGTCAAATTTTGAGCAAGTCATGCGTTTAACAGGTGTTTAAAGCATACAACTCACCAAATACATATTTTTCATATTGGACATGGAGAAATAGCTCAAATAGAAATGGCAATTTTTCACTCTACAGTAAGTAATTTAATTAAATCCAATTAGTGAATATTAAATATTGCAATGGAATTTTTCAATTGTGTAAAAATATAAATTGAAGTGATAAAACTGAAAAGGCAGACTGTTTATCGCTGTTTTATGTAAAATATAATTATAAATTAAAAGTTAAAGTAGAATCCTCCATCATCGAATTCGGTATTAAAAATTAGGGTGAAAGAAGTGTCAGACAGAAAATTTTTTTAAAATAGGAAAAATCTAACACCATCTGTTGAGCACTTTTAGAAATACTTTTTTGATTTATTAAATACAAGTGATTAGAAAAAACGGCTGGCTATTGATTCAGCTTAGTATTTTAAAACTATTAATCAATCGACCTTCTACAATATTTAGAGGATTCATGAAATTCTTCATAAATAAACAAAGCGTATTTGCTGGTACGTTGTTGCCGCATTTTAAATATAATTCGTCCGCAGCGCTGCCAACTTCGACGATTTGTCTCCATTTTGACGATTTTAGAAATGAAATTTGATGAAATGACGACAGACGATTTCACAGAATTTCGTGTATGAAAATGATGATTTTTTAAAAATTAAATAATTTTTATAGTTTATTGTTAAAAAAGCACAATTTTATTAAAAGATAAAAGGATTTTAAATAAATTTTTTTGGATAAATTCCAGACTTTCCTTATTATACACTTATAAAAAAAGCCCGTACAATAGTTCAAAATTCTGCTAAATTAACAGAAATAGTACCTGTATTTGCGCCACCAGAATTTTCAATGAAGTTGAGAATTATGGTCTGCTAAATTTAGGTAAGGTAATAACGGTAAGCTAAATTTTAAACACTGCTATATACACAGACAATTCTAGTTAACTTAGCTAAGAAATTTGAGCTAAATTCAACAGAAACATTACCTGATTTAACTGAAAATTTCTGCTAAACAGTCTTTCGTTTACAGTCTTGGTTTTTGGGCTCTACGGATCTGTCCCGAGACAGGCCCATATTTATTTTTGGGTGTATAAGTGGCTAACAAAGATTGATAAGTTCATATTAACGAATTTTTATCCATTTTGCTCTATCTAGCTTAGTTTCCGAGATATAAGCCATTTTGTGATTATACAATAAAAAAATGTTGAAAATATAGCGCCATCTTTATGTGATATTGATAGCAGAGACATAAAAATATAAACTTTGGGAAATTATTGGGGTTTAAATTAGCTGAAAAATTTGTAAAATTAAGAAGCATAAATTACTAAAAATTAGGATGCAAAGTAAGTTCAAATACGGATGAAAGTAATTGTTATGCTAAATGGGATTTACAAAAATATTACTTCAATCCTAAATTTCAAGACAAAATAACATAAAATAAAATGAAAAATCAGTTCATTTGCGCCAGAACGCGATTAACAGACTTTTGTACTAACTTTTTTTATAAGTGTACTGATTGATAACACAGGATGACAATATCCTAACTTTTAAAAATTAATAGAGTTCTGGCAATCGACTCTATATATTTCGGACATGCTTATTACAATGGCGTCCAGATTTTTCTTTAAAGTTTAGCGGTTTTCATTTAGTTTTTTATATACAAAAATTTTCAAATGCAATCAGTATCATTTTTTTTTGTGGTGAAATGTAGACAAAGGACCTGTATTCATATTAGGGTTAACATTTGATGCACAAAACTTGATATTAAAACCACTGTTCGCGTTTTATATTGACTTTTCGGTTTTAGCCAACTAAATCCTGAAAACAAAATCGACCTTAATAAATGTTATGGCTTAGTAAAGAAGCAATTAAAAGGAAAATATTTCAACAAAAAAAAATTTATTCATCTATAGAGGCAGCATTGCTTTTCAAGTTGTCCCCAAAGTCCAACTTTTAGTATAATATGATGTCACCTTTAAAAACTGTTCTTGCTAAATCTAAAGCAAAACAGTTTCCTTTGGTCGAAATAAAAAGCAAAAAAACCAAAAAAGGACCCATTTTTGAACCCCTTTTTGGACCCTTAAAATTCTTTCAAAAATTTTTATTCTTTGTAATTATTTGTAAAAATTGTAACATTTTTCTTTAATTTGAAAATAATTTAAACAAAAAGTGATATTAATTTATGATCTAGAGTCAAACTAAAAAACATTCATTTACCAGAATAAAAGATCAACTAAAAATTACCCTCATTCATCAAAAATCATAATATTTAAAAAAACCCATTATAATTTTTATGAAATTTGTTTTATGGGACTCCATATATAATTTGATAGAACAGTATCAAAAACTCTCGGAATCCATAGGGGAGTAGAATAGAATATAAATGACTTTCCTAAATCGAGGAATCGGAAGGTAATTCAGTCAACTAATTTTCAAATTTTGATTTTTTTAAAGTCGTTAAAAAATGTGAGCTGTAGACAAATTTGCTGAGAAAAGTCAAATTTTCCCCACTGGTCAGTGGGGTCCATTGAAGTAGAAATACCCAATAATACTTATCAAATAAAATCATCATATAACTCATTTCCCATTGAAAAATAAACATTGTTGTAGACTAGTGCTGGTAAAAATATGAGTAGTGGGTATCGAGTATCGAGTGTCTTTTTTTTTTGGGTACTCGATACTCAAAACTACTACTCGATATTTTCAGAGTTGCATTTTGGACAGACAAAATATATAAAAATGTGACTCTGCTAAAATATTTACCACAAAAATGTGAATACGCTAAACTATTTATTACAAAACTACAACTCTGCTAAAAGAAAAAAAATCAGAAGTAAAGTATTTAAGAGTATATGTTTATTTATTTATTAGTTATCTTAACTTTAAGAAGAAACAAAAATTAGGATAACTTATTTTTTAAAGCAATGGCTGCTAAGGCCTTCAGCTTATGGAGAGCTCAGATACTAAAATTAATAATTATAACTTGTTTTGACTAATATTATAAGAACAAAAATATATGGAATGCAATTACATATTTGATTTAAGTTTTTATATATCTTTATATACATATATTGTTTGTTTTTAAGAAATTAAGAATGATATTGATGTGTTGGCAGAGCTTTGAAGAATTAATTATTTTCTGAATGAATTCACTCCCAATCGAAATCAATTTTCTCTAGAATTGAATGAATTCCTTTTCTTAAGTAATTCACTGAAATCGTTCATCAAACAATTCAAAGAATTAATTCCATTGCAATAGTTCTCTTTATTAAATCAAATGAATTAATTCACTGGTGAACGCGTTCAATTTTATAAATCGAACGGAAAAAAAAGTGAATTAATTCCTTACTGAATTAATTCACCACAGAATTCGTTCAATTTCATTTTCGTTCAGTGAATTAAAAAAAATAAAATTACGTTCAGTGAATTAAAAAAAAATAAAATTACGTTCAGTGAATTAAAAAAAAAAATTAAATTACGTTCAGTGAATTAAAAAAGAAAAAAATACGTTCACTTAATTGAAAAACAAAAATTACGTTCGCTGAATTCAAAGCCTGTTTTCTGCCGTTCAGTAGAAGAAAACATTGTATTGTAAAAACGTGTAAATGAAATACGTCATAGTCAAGCATCTACATTTTACTGGGAAATGCTGAAAAATTAATATTTATATTTTTTCCAAATTCATCTATATCTGTAAAGTTTTTATTTTTAATAGTAAAAGGCTTTATTTTTTAATCATGTAGGTTGATAAAAAAAACAGAAAACAGGCTTTAAGTTCAATGAACGTATTTTTTGTTTTTTTAATTCAGTGAACGTATTTTTTTTTTTAATTCATTGAACGTAATTTTATTTTTTTTTTAATTTACTGAACGTAATTTTATTTTTTTTAATTCACTGAACGTAATTTTATTTTTTTTAATTCACTGAACGAAAATGAAATTGAACGAATTCAGTGGTGAATTAATTCAGTAAGGAATTAATTCACTTTTTTCCGTTCGATTTATAAAATTGAACGCGTTCACCAGTGAATTAATTCATTTGATTTAATAAAAAGAACTATAGCAATTGAATTAATTCGTAACAAAATAAATCGAACGAAAACAAATATGAATTAATTCCATTCAATATTTGGTGCTTTGTGAATTAATTCATCGAATTTTTAATTCAGAATTGAAAAATTGAATTAAGGCATTAATTCTTCAAAGAATTAAGGAATTAATTCTTCAAAGCTCTGTATGTTGGAAGTAAAATATTTAGAAGTATATGTTAAACAATTATGAAAAACGCAATGAATAGTTGGTGAAAAAGTTTAAAAATATGTTTGTAAATTTAAATATTGAATTAACGTAAACATTTTCAAAGATGTTTACCAAAAAATTTTAAAAAATTTTGGGTCATATGCATAATTAGTTTTAGAATGTATAAGTGACTTATAAAACAAATTTTCCATACAAAATTCATTTATATTATAAGGTTTTCAAATTATTATGCATACCCACTTTAAAATTTAAAAACTGTTAAAAGTATCGAGTAGTATCGAGTATCCAAATCAAAAATATCGAGAAGTATCGAGTATTGAAAAGTAACCGAATTTACCAGCACTATTGTAGACAGTTCAATCTAACTTTTAAAAACTAACAGTAACAGAATACTACACTGAAAGAATTATCCTTCATGATATTAATGATATAATTTCATAGAATTTTTTTCGTAGAATCAATGAAGAATTTCATTATGTATATAATATGTATTTAATAAATAATTTGAAATTTTTTATAACTTTTCTTTCATAAAATTTCATAACTTCATTAAAAAAATTCATTGAATTTCATAAATTAGATCTCCATAAATTTAATGATATTTTTCTTTATATATTTGAAATTGTTCAATAGTAATTAAAGTAAATAATTTTTTATAAAATGTCGTCATTTTCTGAGAAAATAATCTTTTATAATTTTTATATTTTTATTTTTAATTAATTTTTTATTAATAATTTTGGACTATGAAATTTTTTTATTAATCATATTAATTTTTTCGAAACTTTTTTTATGAAACTTTTTAATTTAATGAATTCTTTCTTTAGATATATTTTGTACATCCGTAAAATATGCTACGATTTCATTACACCTTTTGCATTTGCTAAATACTTTTTATTTATCCACTCCAGCTTAGCAACGACAACAACCAAATATAATAAATAATAGTAAATGAAATTGCTTCATAGATTTTATGACGCTCTTCATTGGCTGAATGATTTATTCATTGGACGAGTGGCCTATTAATTTGATGAACTTTTCATAAACATTGACTTTAATGAAACCTATTTCATAGATTCTATGAAAAGTTTCAATGGACGAGTTCCAGTGACAATTTTCATTGAAACTATGAAGAAATTCATTAATGAAGTGATGATAATTCTCTCAGTGTATAGATGACAGCTACACCAGTGAAAAATTTTCCATCGAAAACACATTTAAGCCAAAGTCGTAGATAACTTAAATTGAATATAATACAACGATATATTTTTAATAGCAACTTTTTATTTTAATTTTGTTTTTCGTTTCAAACTAATGACACAAAATATGTATTATGTATATGAAATATTTTTAACACTCTTGATGAATTTAAAGAAAAGACTAATAAGAATTTCAAAATTTAAATGTGGTGCTGGGGTACTAAAAATAATTAGAACAATTAATATACTATTAAACAAAAATAACAGAACAAGAAGATGAAAAAACCTCAGTCTAATGAATAATTACAATAAATGTTTTAAAGTAATTACACAAAAAAAATATAATACCATACGAAAACTAAAATTATTAATAATATTATTGTATAAATATATGTAAATAAAGAAAACAAACAACTAAATTAATAAACAGACGATTTGTTACAATGCTCGTAGTAGTGTACACTCAGAAACACACAAATAAATATTTTGCAGTTGATAGTGGTTAGTTATTCGTGTAGTAAATGATAGCAAGTTTAACTGTTATTGCAAGTGTTTTATAATGTAAATCTAAAAACATTTTGTATGACTATTATAGAGTAGTTGTTTTGTTATGGAAAAGTATAACTTCTGACTGACAAAAAAAAACTTTAGAAAAGTCCTGTATTTAGTTACAGTTGTTGCGGGCAGTTATTTTCAATAATTTAATAAGCAACTACCAAAACAGTATTTTTGCAATAAATAGTTACTTTTGCTAGTTATTAAAAAATAAAAAATGCTTCAAGTTTTTGAAAATTCGTGTTTAGTTTATATTTGTTATTATTGATATATTCTTAGTTTGCAAATAAAAACATAATAACTGGAGAACAGTTTAAAATTTTGATTTCAAACTGCAAGTATGCTGAAGTAATTGCACATGTTTTTTAGTGCAATTTTTTAGTAATAATTTTTTCTATTCTCTTTTTAAAAATTACGAATTTTTTTTTATACTAATTTTCGTTTCTGATTTCAGCAAAACATTTTACTAATTTCTCAAAACCGAGTGCTAAACTACAAAAAAAAAATATACTAATTTAACAACAAGTGGATACTTTAAGGAAATTTTATTTACAAGAATTCGTGGATTTTTTAGAATTGTTGTTTAGTTTATATTTGTTATTATTGATATATTCTTAGTTTGGAAATAAAACTCAGAAAATTTTATTGTATCTACAATGCATAAGAAGGTAATAACTGGAGAACCGTTTGAAATTTTTACTCTAAATTTCAAGTATGTTGAAGTAATTATACATTTTTACAACCGAAAGAAAAAAAATATTTTTTTTATTAAATTTGATTTTATTTTTTTTTTAGATTTTACAGTTTGTTTAATTTTTAGTACACTTTTTTGCTAATTTCAGCAGATTGATTTTAAATTGCAGTTTACAACAATTTACTGAAATTTAGTAGCGTCTAGTAATTATTTATACCAATTTCATTCTACTAAAATTATTGATATTTAGTAAATTTTTTAACTGATTTTAGCAAATCGATTTTGCTAAAATTTAGTAGCGGCTACTAACTTTTTCTACTAATTTTGTAGTAATAAAATTGCTAAAATTAGCAAAAAATACCGCTGGGCTAAATTTCCCGTAATAACAGAAAAATGTTCAGTAGCTATTACAGACTTTTTTGGTTGTGTAGGGTACAAGGTTAAGGATAAAAATATATTAAAAGTAGAATTTTTATACAAAATTATTTTTTTTAACAATATGTATTTGCAAGATTTACGAATTCGAAAATTTTTTTCGAATCGAGTTACGCGATTACCCTTTGGTACTAACGTGACAGTCACAGAACCAGTTCTGGGGGGTTATTACGTAAGCGGATTCGAAAAATATTGTTCGAATTCGGAAATTTTAAAACTCTTGTAAAAAGATATCCGTTCTTGAAAGTCCAATTTCAAGAAGTTCTACTAGACATTGTCTATACGTTTGCAACATTTTTCTTCACTAAAAACTATTTTCTGTTACTGAATTCTTAATGTAAAAATTCTGTTCGAAAGCGTTTTCTTTTCGAATCGAATTACATAATAACCCCCTGAAGTTACTGCTTGGAAAAAGTACTATAACAGTTTAATACCTGTATTATATAGATAAAAACAAAGGTTTTTTCTTTGAAGAAACGTAGATTAGACAGATAGTTTCCTCCTCTTACTGAGATAATTAAGCACCTTTACCAAATGAAACTTAAATTATTTCGTGTTTATGATTTCTAATTACAATAAAAATATTTAGTGTTTATTTGCAAACTAGACTATATTATTAAAAACAAATGTAAACAAAACTAGGATTATAAACAGTGTTGCCAAAACTTATTTAGAAAAAAATGCTAGATTTTTTTGATGAAAATGCTAAAAAGTGCTAAAAAAAATAAAAAAAAAAAGTAAAAAAAATTTTATAACAAAATGATTCAATTTATTAAAAAAAAAAAAAAAATTAGTGACTTTTTACAATTAAAGTGGTGATCTATAAGTATGCCTTTAGTTCATTTTGTTATCTAAAATTATATAAAATAAAAATTAAAGACAACTAAAAAGTTGATTCTTGTAAAAAAAATTCGAAAAGCCCTTAAGATAAATTAAAAAAACCAGCTTTTTTTACATATTTTTTCTTCAGTTTCCTGATAAAGTAAAAATGGTAAATTTGTGCAGTCAATATTAATCTCCTTATTATTCGCTTTCCCAACTGCGTCATAGAAAATTTTTTATTTCAAAAAGTTGCACGCGGATAAACCCAAGTAGCGCAAAATGTTTTATTTCTAACATGGAGTGTAATATGTAATGCTTTGGCCAGTGTTGCCATTAAGGCGATTTTCTCGTCAGATCTAGCGATTTTATTGAGCCCCTAGCGGTAAAAATTGTCCTGTAGCTATTAGCCAAAAATATAGCGATTTTTTATCAGCCGTAATATAATTTTTAAAAACCAGTTTTATGTTGAAAGATATTATAAAATTCGCATATTGAAATTATTTTATTATAAAAAACAACTTCTTAAACGATTTGAGTAAAACAACTTTCTAAAAAATATACATTTCGATAAAATATGGGTATGTAGTTTTTCACCGTAGAATGTACTCTTTTGAATATTTTCAATTCTAATATTAATTCAATGAAAATCGGGATTCATTATTTGCAGCTTAATCGTAAAATTTTTTTATTATTTACAAGTTTATAACACTTCTTATACAGAAAAAACAGTAGGCACCAACAATGGGAATTTGTAAAAGCAATCACATTTTCTTTTAAATTGAAATTTTATTCCCAACAATTTTTTGTTTGAAATATTTGTAACTGGTTTGTAAATTGTTATCTTTCATATAAAAATTGTTTAAAAATTCAAAGCTACAAAAAAAAAAAATTTTTTTTTTTTGATTTACAAATTTCTTTGTTGGTGCCTTTTTAAAAAGTTTTTTTGTATTTACAAATTTGGTATGAGAAAGGTGTTTAAAAATTTAATTAGAATTTTGTGCATTCTTTCTGTGTATGAACATATTAAAGAAATTTTTGAGTAAAAAACTCCTTTAAGTGCCATTTTTCAACAATCTAGCGATAAAATTGCTAAATTCTTGCACTGTTTATAAATCTAGTGATTTTTTTTGCGATTTTTGGGTCTGATCTAGCCATTTATTTTGAAAATTTGTTGGCAACACTGGCTTTGGCGGATAATATGAATTCCAAATTCTGCCTTAATTTAAATATCTACTCAAAATTAATTTAATAGCCTTAAGGGCATATTCTGTTTCCTGTTTTCAAATTTCAGCATCTTTGGGTCCATTGCCAAGTCAAGTTTTTTTGATAAAAACGTTCCCAGAACAAATTACACAGTACAACACTAAAAATGCATCGGGCATGCGACATATCAATTCTGATAGATTTTAGGATGAACATCGCGATTGTGAACACCAAATTTCAAAATTAGCTCTAGTTTTTGAAATATTTGCAAATTTAACTTTTAGCAAAAAGACATTTTTTTTGTTAAAATTTCTTATTTATTCATACACCTGACTGAACCATGGATAATTTTTAATATGGTTTAAAAATATAGACTTTGGCTTTTGGAAACATATCAATTTATTTTGATTAGATAAAGGATCTAGGATATAACTGCAATTAAAGTGAAAACTTCACTTATTTTCCTATTTTGCAAATCTAGTAAAATCCTTTAATCGGGTTCGCAAAATTTTTACATATGACGTAAATTCATATTCCACTAAATTCTTTTTATCAAAAGAACCACAACTTCTGTATCAACATTTGCAGAAAATTCAATCTGAAATACACATTTTACATCTTTTTTATTTCAAATAAATTTTATATGAATTTACTATGGCAAAAGGAAATAAAATACATTTTTGAACATGCATATTTTAAAATCGTTATTTTTTCAAAATTTGCTCTTCAGTTATCTAAAACTTTGTTGAAATTGATTGGAAAACATATGTTTAATATTTCTGAATGGTTTTATCTTGATTTTATATTTTAAGATTTGTTACAGACTCCTTAATTCTTAGGTATTAAAAAACTCAGTCTTTTTCAGGTTTAGTCAATATTAACTATAAATTGAAACAGAAAATGCGAAATTTTTTTGATAAATTAGGTAACATGAGATGTTTACTAAAGGTACAAATTCAAATATTAGATATTCCTTTCATCGCATTTTATTTATTAACGAAATCGTGAAAAAAGAGAAATTTCAATTTTAAATGCATATATAGGGAATATTATCGCAGCTGTCAAAATGTGCAATATATCAAATTAAAGGGCATATTGCATCATTTTAAAATGTTGCAAAAAAATATCGTTATTACTTTCAATTCTATATTTTTTTGCAAAAAGTTTCTTAAAAAATAAAATTTTCCTACAAATTGTTGTAAAAATAATTGCAAATTCTACTTGCAAAAACCGAACAAAATAACATTATTCATTATTAAAAATATATATATATATAATTTTTTTTTTCATATTAAATTGTAAAATAAAAGAATATTATTCAAGCAACCAGGGTTAGAATAAAAAGGATTTACGGCGCTCAGCCCCTTTAAGTAGTCTTTAAATTGTTTTAGCCAATTGAGATTTTGAAACTGTTAATAGTGACTCTTAAAGCTCATTTTTCAGTATAAATAATTAAAAGTTCGTGTTAATTTAACATAATTAATGTAGAGAATATAATAAACAACACAAAGAAAACGTAAAATTTAATTAAAATAGTTTAAACAAATTAAAAACAATTAATTTTAAAAAAAAATAAAAAAAAATTTTGTTCTTTTTGTTTTTTCTTTGATATTTTAAATGTTTAATAACGCTCCTAGACGAGAACAAGAAATTCTCATTGAGCTTGTAATTTAACTTAACAAATATTTCCAGAAATTCTAAAAACGTCGTCCCCTGACGATTTCCTTAGGCAAGAATGAAATCCTGATAGGGACATGCCTACAACGGATTATTTTTCACAATTTGTTAAATACGTTTGGGATTTTAGATTTCGGAAAACATTGTTTTCTATTGTTGTTTATACATAAATGGATGTCACTACAATGCTAGATCTGTCAAAACAACAGAGTAGTACTTTGAAAGATGACAAAGCAAATTGTGGAAAATTTTTTGTTGTTGTTTTTGTTTTTTCTTTGATATTTTAAATGTTTAATAACGCTCCTAGACGAGAACAAGAAATTATCATTGAGTTTGTAATTTAACTTAACAAATATTTCCAGAAATTCTAAAAACGTCGTCCCCTGACGATTTTCTTAGGCAAGAATGAAATCCAGATAGGGACATACCTACAGCGGATTATTTTTCACAATTTGTTAAATACGTTTGGGATTTAAGCATATTTAATTCCTTTAATGCAATTAATGTATATCCCGATAAAATAAAATTACGGAAACTAATATGCAAATGCTTGTACAAGTTTAAATGTTGCTGACACTTTGGAAAACATTGTTTTCTATTGTTGTTTATACCTGAATGGATTTCACTACATTGCTAGATCTGTCAAAACAACAGAGTAGTACATTGAAAGATGACAAAGCAAATTGTGTAAAAAAATTTTTGTTGTTGTTTGTGTTTTTTCTTTGATATTTTAAATGTTTAATAACGCTCCTAGACGAGAACAAGAAATTCTTATTGAGTTTGTAATTTAACATAACAAATATTTCCAGAAATTGTAAAAACGTCGTCCCCTGACGATTTCCTTAGGCAAGAATGAAATCCGGATAGGGACATGCCTACAACGGATTATTTTTCACAATTTGTTAAATACGTTTGGGATTTTAGCATACATATTTAATTCCTTTAATGCAAAAGTACCACTGTTAACACAATTTTAACATTTTATTACAAAACTCTAAAAATCTGAGTTCAGTCGTTAGAAGAGAACCTTGGAAGGTGGTTGATTCAATGTTGTTTGTTGCATTTTTATATCAGAACCAACAGTAATAATATTTTTATAGTAAAAAACTCCAAATTAATGCAAAATATTTTAAAAAACACAAAAAGCTGTAAAATACGTTAAAACGAGTAAAAAAGTTAAAGTCGGGCATGCCGACTATATAATACCCTACACCAGTCTGATTTAAAGCCAACTAATGTTTGGATCCGAAATTTGAATGGGTTAAAACAGACTTGTGTCAAATTTTTATATAAAATCATAAAAGAAGAGAAAATCGAAAATACAGCCCATATGGACGATAGGTCCAAATATGGACCGATCCTATCTAGAATCAATAGGCTTTTTCCTTGGGACCTTGTGAGTCAACGAACCAAATTTCATTGAAATATCTTCGTATTTGCGACATGCAGCGTGTAACCAGCAAATTTTGGGAGCAACCTTATATGGGCACTAGGTCTAAACATGGACCGATTTTAACCAAAATCAATAGACTTCGTCAATGTGCCGACATAGGTATATATACTAAATTTCATTGAAATATCTTCGTATTTGCGACCTGCAGCATGTAAAAAGCCAATTTTGGGGGTACCCTTATATGGGCACTAGGTCTAAACATGGACCGATTGCAACCAAAATTAATAGGATCCGTTCTTGGGCCGACATAGGTCTGTGTACCAAATTTCATTTCGTATTTGCGACCTGCAGCGTGTAAAAAAGAAAATTTTGGGTGTACCCTTATATGGGCAATAGGTCTAAACATGGACCGATTTCAACCAAAATCAATAGGCGTCGTCAGATTTCAAAATATCTTAATATTTGCGATCTGTAGAGTGCTCCCAAGAATGCATGGACAGACAGACAGACAGACGGACGGACGGACGGACAAACGGACATCGTTAAATCGAAATAAAAAGTGATTCTGAACGGATCGGTATACTATAAGGTGGGTCTAGGACCAATATTTTTTGGTGTTAAAAACATCAACACAAACTTATAACAGGCGGTTTTCATCGCCTCTTTCGAACATTGACAATTTGTATCGAAAATGTTAGCCTTTGCAGATGTGTGTAATTCTTATGGCTGAATTCGATACAAATTAAGAAGATAGTGATTTAACCGAGGTAGGGAGAGTCTTTTAATTATATAGTCGTTGCTTGTAATACCCTCTCCATGTAGTAGTGTAGGGTATAAAAATGCTAAAATTTTTTGGAAAAATGCTGAAAAAAGTGACATATGCTAGATGAATGCTAAATCTAGCATTAAATATACTAAATTAGCAATACTAATTATAAATAACACCGGGTGTATCAAAAATGCATATTTCTGAATTTTTACTTGGTTTTTGGCATAAACCAGGTGGAATCTCGTTTTCAGTTTGTATGAAAATTGTATTGAAAAACTAAACTAATTTTGTAGTTTTCTCCTCAAAAACTAAAAATGGCCAAAAACCACTAGTTCTTGTCCAGTCTAAATACATTTTTATAATAAATATAAGTTTTGCATTTGTTGGTTAAATTTTAACGAAGCATTATGTTTCCGGGCCTTAGAGCATTACTTTTTTAAGTAAATCTACTGGAATTTTGCTATATTTCATTAATAGTTTTTTTTATTATTATTATTCTTTATTCAGTCTATGGAACATCATTTCCTTACAGACTATGATTAAACTATAAAATAATTATAAATAGTAATTATTATTATACATGTTTTAAGATATAGGCTTTTGAAAGAACAAGAACGGACGCACTTTTACATTAGTAGGCCACAAGGAAGGCTCAAATAGATTATCATATAATTCAGCGGAGATCCCAATTTTAAAAGAAACACTCCTCAATGTGTTCTGCTCAATTTCCTTTTTAACCAATTTAAAACATTTTAGATGGGTTTTGGAAATATTAGCACCTTTTGCAACATAACTCAGGATTTGTTCTGCTGTTACGCTGGGCTTAAATGAGGAAATATGCACCCATTTTTGATTAGCAATAACTTCTAAGTCTTTGGAATTATTATCTCCAAACACCACAGGCTTACGTTGCTTTTTTTTGTAGTTAACATTAGTCCATCCAGCATTGTTAACTGGGATATTACTTTCTGCTTGAGAGTATGCAATTGAAGCTGAGCTAACAGTATTGTCAGAGTTTTGAGAACAACAAATGCTAGCTCTTCGTTTAGAATTTAAAACGGCATTTGGCTCAGTAGCAGCAATAACATCATTTGGTTTAATTGTAGCAATATTATCATTATGAATATCATCATCATCATCATGTAAAGAAAGACAAAGACTAGCTCTACGTATTCGCATATTAGAATTTAAAACATTTTTACTTGGTTCAGTAGTATCAACAACATCTTTACGAAAAGCATAATTAGCAGAACTTGAAGAAAAGGAATCACTCAGAGTTGCACAACCTTTTTGTTGTAAATCATTATTTTTTGAATTTAAGCTTGACTCAGCATGTATGTTTTTATTTTTAATGGAGGCACTCTCAACTGCATTGTTGTTGTATATACAGGCATTGAATAACTTTTTTAATTCTCTTACTTCATTTGACAAAAATGTTATTATAGCAATTAAATTATTAGATCCTTTAGCGCATTTATTGCAGTTATAAACAATATTATTTGATGAAATTAAAACATTAAAATCACGATCACTATTGACACCAGAGCACCCTTTATGGAATAGACCACTGCATGTTATACATCTAATAAATATACTACCAACAGCTCTAAAGCAACTAACACAATCAGTATTAGACTGTATTAGGAAGAAAAAAAAATAAAAATGAACTTGTTTAAACGACAATCACTACTGAATTGTGGATCTTTTGGTTAAAGTTGCTTATACTACATTTACAACTGAACAAAAACTACCCAGTTTTTGTACAAAACTAGTTTTTGATTTTTTTATATATACGTTTTAATAAATAAAAACTAACAAGAGTCAAAAACCAGGTGGTTTTTGCTAAGATCTAAATGTAGTGTTATGTTATGTAAAGCAAAGTTTGAGTTCTTAAAACGCTTCGCTCTTAAAAATAACTGTAATTGTAGTTATTTTAGTTACATTTTAAGAGATAAAAATGAATGCTATATTAACTAGAATTCGATAATAGCAATTTCGGCAATTGGCACTTTCCACTGATTTTACAAATATAATTCTGTGAGTGTATAAGTCGTAAATGGGAGAAGCAAGTGTGTGTGTTACGGTGGTGGCAAGAAAAATCAAACACCTTCAACGCGCCAGCTACTCTTGGTGGCCAAATGTGCAAACAACAACAAAACAGACTTAAAACAAACAACGCCAAACGACAATTGTTTAAACAAAATTACAGGTGGTATTTATTTTGTTTTTGCGATTCGTCGAAAAAAAAACAATTGGCTCATATTCAACAAAAACGATAATTTTTTGGGAAAACAAAAACTCATAAAGAAACCACGCAAAAATATAAAAAAAATGAAAAATACATAATTAAAATTAATTTTATGTACAGACGAGTGAGAAAAAGCAAACCAAAAATTTTGTAAGTTTTATTTGTTAAAGCCTAGTAAATTATTTTTCCCGTGAACAAATTTTATTCGAACTTTATAGTCATCAAATCGTTATTTTAATAGTGAAAAAACAATTTTTTTTTTATTTTTTAACGCTGGTTTTAATAATGACGGTTCGTGCGTTAACTTTACATAACATATGCAAGTTAATCCAAAAATTAGTTCTTGTTTTGTATATAATTTTTTGACATATTCTCTTGTTAAGTTAAAGTATAATAAAATAACAACCAACTCAAAGTAATTTTTCACCAGAAAATAATAATTTTGTACACTATCGGAAAAACCATTAAATTCATAAATTTCACATTTTATTCAAATTTTATTAAATCGATTTCAAATTACTAACACTGGGTCTCATACTGCAGAGTTAACTTCAATGTTGGCAGAACAGCGATTTTCTCGTCAGCGGATTCGAAAAATATTGTTCGAATTCGGAAATTTTAAAACTCTTGTAAAAAGATATCCGTTCTTGAAAGTCCAACTTTTTTTTTAATTTTCACTTCTAGACATTGCCTACACGTTTCCAACATTTTCCATCACTAAAAACAAATAAATATTCCGTGTATAAAAAGCTGGGTGGAAGTAAAAACGAATGCACTCTTTTTCTATGAAATATTTATTAAATTATTAAAAAAACATTTGTGAAAAAAATTTTGAAATGTTTTCTTTGTATTTTCACTAAAAAAATATTGAAATTTGCAGAACATTTAATACATAAAAAGATAATTTTAAAAACTGTCTATAAATTAAAAAAAAAATTATTTACCCAGGTGAATATGAACATATATCGTCATATATGGTTTCATGTATGAGCAATATGATTTAATGTATGCTCATATATGAACATATATGTTATGTATGGAAGCATATATGGGTAAACACATTCAAATGTATGAATCCATATATGATAATATACTGCATTAATTGGTCCATATATTGGTTCATATATTCCATATATCTTCATATATGAATTTATATATTATTCCATATATGGGTAATGTTTTAATTTCTTTTTATCATGGGGGTAATTACGTGAGCGGATTCAAAAAATATTGAAATGCAATAATACATTTGATAATTTCTTAAATACAGTTGGCAATTTCTAAAATACAATTGCCAGTTTCTGAAATACAATTGATTATTTGTAAAATACATTTTATAATTTCTGAAATGCTATTGCAAATTTCTGAAATACAATTAATAAATTTCTGAAATAAAATTTTCAGTTTCTGAAATACAATTCATAATTTCTAAAATACAATTGGTAGTTTCTGATATACAATTGATAAATATGAAAATCAATTGATAATTTCTGAAAAGCAATTATAAAACTGGAAATAAATTGATTATTTCTGAAATACAATTGGTAAATCTGAAAAACAATTCATAACTTCTACAATACAATTGATGAAACTGAAATTCAATTGATTATTTCGGAAATACAATTGATAAATCTGAAAAACAATTGATAACTTCTGAAATAAAATGATAAATTTTGAAATACAATTGAAAATGTTGCAGTAAGATAAAAACAGCAAGAATAAAACTGCTAAATTTAGAAAATCTGCAGAAAATTTTGCAAAATATTAGTAAACTAAAAATGGCTAAAACAAACTGTTGTATCTAAAAAAATGTTCGTTAAATTTTTTCAATGCAAATAGCAGTTTATAAAACCAACAGAAATATTTGCTAAAAATATTAAACTGTTGATTTCAGAAGGCTAGATTTGTATTTCCATAAAAAAAATTTTTTAAATTTTATGTGATGTTTTTATGTCTACTACTACAATTTAATTTTATTTTCTAATAACTGAAATTTAGCTCAATTATAACTCAAATTTTGTAAACATATTAAAAAGTTTTTTTTTGCTTTTCCTATCTTATTTATATTTAGCAAAAATACTCTGCTAATTCAGCAGTTTTTCATGTCTATTAAAAATTTCAAAATTTCTCAATTTCATTCAAATGTACAACTTTCATTCAAATGTACAACTTCATTCATGAATAGAATTATATATTTACATTTAATTTGAATAAAAAAAGCAATATTTTTATTAAAAAATAAAAAAAAAATTTTTATATGAACATTCATATATCTCCATATATGGCCATATACCCTCAAATTTCGGATCCGAACCCATATATGAACCCATATATGTTGCCATATATGAACATTTTCACCTGGGTAATCAAAATTTCAAATTTATTTTTACAATTGTTTTTTGTTTATATTTACATCAGCTGTGTTACCAAAGATTACCCGAAGAAAAAGTCTGGGTAAATTTTGGTAAAAAGAGAAACACTAATACTCTCTTATTAGCGCTCTCATATACTCAATTTTCGAGTACGGGAACGCTTTTGGGTAAATTTCGGTAACTTTGGGTAAATTTCGTTAACTTTGGGTACGTTCGGCAACGCACTTAATATGTGAATACCAAAACAGAAAATTTCCGCATATTTTAATTCCATGGGCTTTTAGAAATCCATTCTAAATCAAAACCCTCTTAACTCAGAAAAGCAGTGATTGATATTCTTTTCTTATAAAAAACAACTTCTTAAACGATTTTACAATATTATAAAAACTTTCTAAAAAAAATATATATTCCGATAAAATATGGGTAGGTATGTAGTTTTTTGCCATACAACGCGATATTAGTTCAATGAAAATTGGGATTCATAATTTGAAGGTCAATCGCAAAATTTTGCATTACTTTAAAGTTTATAACATTTCTTATGCACATATTCAAGAAAGTTTTGACAAAAAAGACCTGAAATCAGTGGCTTTAGTACCATTTTTCGACAATCTAGTAATAAAATCTCGAATTTTTTGCAATGTTTGTAAATCTAGTGATTTTTGGGTCTAATATAGCAATTTTTGTTTCTTTTTAAATTTGCAACAGTCTATTAAACAAAAGAAAATGTAACTCTTAAGCTGTCAGTATGAAATTCAGCATAAAAAGGCAACGTTTGTGCTTATGCATTAAATTTGAAAACTTTATACCACGATTATAAAACGAATTTGGTATGAAAAATTTCTTTTATAAACCATTTATAAATTTAAAGTGATTATGCATATGACCTTAAAAGTGTAATGTTTGTTTTGGTATACCACTCTAGCTGGTGTGGGTGGCATTATAGATAAAAAATGCCAATGATGACTTTTTTGGTCTGTACAATTTTTTTCAGAATCTGTTTGCTAAACATTAGTAGACCATAAAAAAAATACAGCAAGAAAAAGTCTGTTAAATTTTCTAAATGTTAGCTATATTTTCGTTAATTGCAAATAACAATTTACCCTGCTAAAATCAGAAAAAAAAAATTTGTTTGGAAATTTTTTAATACAATCGTACACTCATAAATAATAGTCCGTACAAATAGGTCAAAATTGTGCTGGCGCAAATACATGTACTATTTCCTGTTATTTTAGCAGAATTTTTACCTATTTGTAAGGACTTTTTTAAAGAAAATAACAGAAAAATTAGTTCAAATTAATTAGAACGCGTTTAACAGACTTTTTTTTAACTAGTAATCTCAAAGACCTAAAAGAGTTTGAAAAGTCGATTTGTGTGTTGAACATTTAAGTCGTATATGCCGACATTATTGATACTATCTGTGTTCCCTGGGTGGGTGCGAACTGTCCAAATAAAATCCAAACTAAATTCCGGATTCCAAAATTCTAAGAAAGTTAAATACATACAGTGTTATGCATAAAGGGTAAAGCCTAAAATTAGCATTTCATAAAATTTGGAAAATAAAAGTCTAAGTTTAAACCACAAATATTGATTTTTTTTTATCAATTTAAAGACTTTTTCAAGGGTCATTCACCCAAGAATATGTTAAACCCAACATCTGATATCCAACAAATTAAAAAAATCTGGATCAATTGGACCATTAAGTCTTTTTTCATTAAATTTTCTCAAATTGATGTTCAAATAAAATACAAAATAAATTAATCAAAATAGTGATGTTGATTTAATCAAAATATAATCGTCATTCGAATACATTCAATCAGAGACTATTAATTATAGAGATAGGAAATCAAAACTTACACTACTCACCGGTAGGGGGCGCTGAAATTTAGTATCACTTGAGCAACTGCCCAGCAAAAATAAATGGAATGACTTCCAAATGAATCACTTCCTTCATTACATCACAAAGAATTACTACCTTAGGAATGGGTTTTAAACAACATCTAATGCTGCAATAAATATATGCTAGTCAGAAGTTCTTTTTCATGTGTGATAAGAAGTTAATATTTTGTATGGGGGTTGCATAGGAACATGCTGGCACAAAAATCAGAGGGTTGCGGGTTCGAATCACACCAGGTGGAAAAAAATTTTTTTGGAACTTTTTTTACACAATTAATAATTTTTTGTAGTTTTCACTGTAAAATTTTTATTTTTTTCTATTTTTCTACACTCAAAAATCAATTTTTGAAACGATTTAAAAATTTTTTTTTTAATTTTCTATTAATTTTTAATGAAATTTTATGGAAATATAAAAGTTCTAAATAAACATGTAATTCTTCAAATATTTTTTGTTAAAATACCAAAAAGGTAAATATTACAATTTTGATTGTATTTAAAAAATTGTAATTTAAAAAATAAATTTTGATCAAATTTTTACTAAATGTATTTAGAAACTAAATATAACAGAAAAAGAAAAATCCTGTAAACATTTTAATTAGAACTAGTAAAAATAAGTTAAAAATTACCTTGCATTTTTTATCTACTAATATGCTGCAAAATTTTTTTCGGATTTTATCAAGGTAATGCGTATTAAAATGTAAACAAAATTTTGTAAATTTAACAGTTTTATTTTTCCTTCTTATCTTACTAGTATTTAGCAAAAAACAATCTGCTAATATCAGCAGTTTTTTTGCAAGGTCATTTTTAATTACATAATTTTTAGTAGCTTTTTCTGCTATTTTTACAGCTTTATTTCTTTCTATGAGTGTATTATTTTTATAAAAAAAAACACTTAAAAAACCTTTATATATTTTCCAATATGTTATATATTTTTGTTATGTTATATATGTTATAATATTTTAGAAAGAAATAAATATAACAATTTACTGAACAATACTGCTAAAAGTCAGCTATAAGTTATAACAACAAGCCATAGCATGGGGGTAGAGCGTCTGCTTGAAATGCCAACGAGTGTGGGTTCAAACTAAAGACGTGCACTTGTATATCTTAAAGTATTTCCAAAACAAATATACCATATACATAACTGTTACTATTGGTATACATAAGAGAAGAAGTGTAACTGATATTGTTATGTTTTGTTTCAACGCACTCACTTTATTCATAAACACAATACCAGTTATTTCTTGTTTTGTATTGAGTGAAGCATTTATTTGTTTCTTGTTCTCAAATACTTATTGTACCACAAATATTTTCAAGTAATTGTTGTGGAAACAAATAATCAAGTGACTAAAGATTAAATAATAAAATTCAATTAAAACAAAAAATTGTATTTAATTTAAATAAAATTAGTGAAAAAGAGGTCGAAGGAAAACATGGGGTTGATTTGGTCGAAATTTTCACAATATATTTATTGGCAGCGTACAATAAGTATCTATTGTACAATCTTCATTATCTGTTTTATTTGTTTGAGCATACTATAGTAAAACAAATATATTACGCTCATTCTCTCTTTATTCATTTACACACAATCTACTAGAAAGAATAACAATATCAACTATACCAGAAACACTAAACTACTTATCAATACGTATTCCAATCAGTAGACATACCGAAACTTGTGCAAGCAGTTCTATCTGTGCACGTGTTTAGTTCCAACCCCACACGATGCATGATGTTTTTTTTTTTTTTGTAATTAAATTAAAATAAAAACAAGTGAAAATGAACTTCCTTTTCATTGGTTCAAATATACATAATTTGTTTCAAAAAAGAACAACTTCCCTCCTATGACAAGCCAATGTTAAATTCATCAGTGAAAACCACAAATTATCACTATTCCTATTCAACTGTTATGTTTTTACTACTTCTTTTCCTCACTTTTTTTCCTGGGTATTTATTATCACCTTAGTATAAGCTGAGCCTATATTTAAAAACTCAAAAATTGCTGACAACTGCGCAAAATAAGAAAAAATCAAGCGCAAAATATATTTAAATAATAAAATTTGAAAATTACTTTTTTCTTTACTTTTTTGTTTGTTATTATTTCAATTTAAATAAAAACAGAAAATTGTCAATGTTTTCAACAAAGTGCCATCTAGTGATAACGATGTCGTTATAACTTTTGTTTTTGGTGATGCCACACCCCTGCATGCAATACTCGTGCTATTAAACTATCTTTAAAATAATATTTTTCCATTATTACTTCTTAGTTATGTATAGGGTATTCAATCGATTAATCGTTATTCGATTAATCGAACAATTTTTGAGAAAAATTGTTCGAATAATTTAAAATGTCCAAATTTCGAATAACGATTAATTCGAATAATTTCATACGATTAATCGATTAATCGAAATTGGTAGAAAATTACAAAAATGTTTAAAAAATATAATTTTTTTATTAAAGTAAATGTGCTAAAATTTCAAAACTTTTTTAAAAAATTGTAATAAATAATTTGCTGTAGGCTTGTACCTACCTATCCGGATTTCATTCTAACCTAAGAAAATAATTAAGGGAGGAACTTTTAGAATTTTTAGAAATATTTGTTAGCTACACCTCAATGAAAGTTTCATATTTTTAAGTAGGAGCGTTAATAAACATCTTAAATCCCAAAGAAAAAACAAAAACAACATAAAATTATCACAGTTTGCTTTGTCATCTTTCAAATTACTACTCTGTTGTTGGTTGTGACTTATCTAGAAAAGTAGTATGTTTTTACGTATAATAAATTTTTAATTATTTTTTACGACTTTTTAAACGTTGATATTAAACGAAAGCATTAATAATTATTGTAACTAATGATTATTAGAATTATTAATTATAATTAATGCTCAATGTAATAAAGCTTGCTTATTTAGCACTCTGAATTAATAAAATAAAGTAAAGGGATGGAGGTACGGAAACGTAGAGAGAAAATCAATTATCAACATAATAATAAATTTTCAAACATAATCCTATCTACATTTACGGTTTTATGCATTCAATGCATACGAAAGAGGTACAAATTAATGTACGGGGTCTTATATTATACTTTAACTCATTGCGGTGTGGTTCTCCCCGATTTGGATAAAATTTTAATATGTGAAAGAGGGGACAGAAAAAATAAAACTAATGACAAAATCTGATCTCAATTATTACATTTTTTTTATTTTTATGAATTTCAGAATATTTACTGAATTTATTTTTGGTCCTTATTTAAATAAAATTATTAAAAACACAACAAGTGTATGTATATTATTTTACAGACATTTTTTTCGATTAATCGATTAATTTTAAAATTTTGTTCGATTAACCGGTTAAGAAAAAAGCCCGAATAATTATTTGCACGATTAATCGATTAAAATAAAAAGCCGATTATTTGAATACCCTAGTTATGCATAAACTTTCACCTTTACTATAAAAAAGAAAAAGTCGATTTTAAATCACAAAAGTCGACTATTATTTTAAATTTCTTACAATACAAAATAAATACCCCTAAATTCATAAATGCTTTGTAAAGTTAAAACAGGTTTACAAAACGTCATTTTCATACAAAATTTGTTCAATAAACCTCCTATAATTTTACAAAGCGTTTATGAATTTAGGGGTTAAAATGTACAGTAAAATTCTGTTTTAAATTTGAAGTTTTCATTTGTTTTTATTTTATATTTATTTATTTTGTTTTATTGCTTTCAAAATTTGTTTCCATAAATTTCTGTGGTTAAGAAACTTAACCAAGGCTATTTTAGAACAATTCACCCTACATAAGATATTTTAATAAATTAAACTTGTAATGATAATTAAAAAAAAAAATCTAAAGCACAGCTTTAACCAAACTTTGACTAAAATCGTTTATGATATATATAAGTATTTTCGATGTGCATTTCCCCACTTTACCAAAACTTACAAAAATTGCATCTGTACTTAAAATCGGGCACAAATTTTTGCTATTTATGATTTAGGTTTGTGTGATAGCTTCTATCACCTCTCAAATTTGAGAAAATCGTGATTAAACACGCGAAAAATAGCTTTTTATGTATTTTAAAATACTATACAAAACGCATTCAAATAGCTTAAGACTTTTTGTTACGATGGTAAGTAGTAACGAATGAATTTTGTTTTCTAAAATACATAGGACAATATTTTTTTAATTTGTGTACCGTTATAGGAAAAAATTCTTTTGAAAACCACTCTCAGAAAAACAATTATCCATCAATTTTGGGTAACTTACATTTAAGAATTTGGAAGCAGAGTATCAAATTCAAAATGAATCATGTATCAAAGCTCAAGACTACACTCTGAAAAATGTTTGTAAATTTACTACTATAAAATGGGTAAAATTTTGTTTAATTTTACGAAAATTCGGTAAATATAAACAAAAAATGCGTAAACTTTTTTTGTACACACTTTCATACGCAATAATACACACACAAAGTATTTTTAGACATTATGTGCTTATAAATAAACACATTGTGCCTAAAATTACTATTGTTTTGTTAAATAAAATTTTTACGCACAAAGTTGGTAAATATACTATCCAATAATAGTAATAAATACTCTGACATTTCAAATTGGAAAAAATCGAAAAAAATTATAAATAATAAAAAGAAAAAGCGAAAACGGATTATTTTTTGTGAATTACAACATTTCCACAAACACATTAGAGTCTGGAAATAGCAACATAAGCATGAAATTGTTTTTGGTAATTATTATTAACGCATGTGGTAGTCTGAACCTCATTTCAAAATTGAAAACGCCGTAAGAGACACGGCCTATGCAGGAACTACTGGGTGCAATAACTCCTGCTCAACACAATGCCTTCTTTGCAAGGGAGGCAACCAACCAACAACCGTCAACAATAACGGGAGAAAACGCCGTAAGAGAGATACGGCCTAGGTAAAACAACTGGGTGCGATGACTCCTGCTCAACAAAATGCCTTCTTTGAAAGGGAGGCAGTAACCGTCAACAATAACGGGAGAAAACGCCTTAAGAGAGATATGGCCTACGCAGGAACAACTGAGTGCAATGACTCCTGCTCAACAAAATGCTTTCTTTGCAAGTTAGGCAGTACTCAATGAATACTGACTTTGTTGAGCAGGAGTCATTGCACCCAGTTGTTCCTGCGTAGGCCATATCTCTCTTAAGGCGTTTTCTCCCATTATTGTTGACGGTTACTGCCCCCCTTTCAAAGAAGGCATTTTGTTGAGCAGGAGTCATCGCACCCATTCAATAGTTATAACAAATTTTTATATGAATTTTATACAAATGTCTTAAGATCCCAAAACGACTAATTTGGACATAAATGATTATGAGAGAATGACTCGGATATTATTATTAATAAAATACGTACTAAAAATTAATTTGTTATTTTATTTAAAAAAATTTTTGGGTGGTGCTTAAAGTTAGCACACCTGTTGTAAATGTACGCATTATATTTTATTTTTACGCACTTTCTGTGGATTTTTGCACATTTTTTGTGGATTTTTACGCATTTTATGCGTATATTTACACGTGAAACGTGCTTTTTTACACACAAATTTAGTAAATTAACACACTAATTTCAAAATTTCATTTAATTTTTACGCACGTTCAATGTAAAATTACAAATTATTTGTGCACCAACTTAAACACAATGTGCGTATTTTTTTTCAATTACGCACATAGAGTAAATTTACCCAATTTATAGTAGGAGTTCAGTTTCCTACCATAAGTTGGGTAAATTTCAACAGAATTTAATTAGAGTGTACACTCTAAAAAATGTTTGTAAATTTACTACTATAAAATGGGTAAAATTTTGTTTAATTTTACGAAAATTCGGTAAATATAAACAAAAAATGCGTAAACTTTTTTCCTACACACTTTCATACACAATAATACACACACAAAGTATTTTTAGACATTCTGTGTTTATAAATAAACACATTCTGCCTAAAATTACTGTTGTTTTGTTAAATAAAATTTTTACGCACAAAGTTGGTAAATATACTATCCTATAATAGTAATAAATACTCTGACATTTCAAATTGGAAAAAATTGAAAAAAATTATAAATAATAAAAAGAAAAAGCAAAACCGGATTATTTTTTGTGAATTACAACATTTCCACAAACACATTAGAGTCTGGAAATAGCAACATAAGCATGAAATTGTTTTTGGTAATTATTGTTAACGCATGTGGTAGCCTAAACCTCATTTCAAAATTGAAAACGCCGTAAGAGAGATACGGCCTACGCAGGAACAGCTGGGTGCAATGACTCCTGCTCAACAAAATGCCTTCTTTGCAAGGGAGGCAGTCAACCAACAACCGTCAACAATAACGGGAGAAAACGCCGTAAGAGAGATACGGACTAGGCAAAACAACTGGGTGCAATGACTCCTGCTCAACAAAATCAGTATTCATTGAGTACTGCCTAACTTGCAAATAAAGCATTTGGTTGAGCAGGAGTCATTGCACTCAGTTGTTCCTGCGTAGGCCATATCTCTCTTAAGACGTTTTCTCCCGTTATTGTTGACGGTTACTGCTTCCCTTTCAAAGAAGGCATTTTGTTGAGCAGGAGTCATTGCACCCATTCAATAGTTATAACAAAATTTTATATGAATTTTATACAAATGCCTTAAGATCCCAAAATGACTAATTGGGACATAAACGATTATGAGAGAAGGACTCGGATATTATTATTAATAAAATACGTACCAAAAATTAATTTGTTATTTTATTTAAAAAAAATTTTTGGGTGGTGCTTAAAGTTAGCACAACTGTTGTAAATGTACGCATTTTATTGGATTTTTACGCACTTTCTGTGGATTTTTGCGCATTTTTTGTGGATTTTTACGCATTTTATGTGTACATTTACACGTGAAACGTGCTTCTTTACACACAAATTTAGTAAATTAACACACTAATTTCAAAATTTCATTTAATTTTTACGCACTTTCAATGTAAAATTACAAATTACATTCTGTTTAAGTTGGTGCACAAACTTAAACAGAATGTGCGCATTTTTTTCAATTACGCACATAGAGTAAATTTACCCAATTTATAGTAGGAGTTCAGTTTCCTACTATAAGTTGGGTAAATTTCAACAGAATTTAATGAGTGTACTGAATGAAGTACAAGGCTACTGAATTTAATTCTTTAATATAAAAAAGCGCATAGAAACCACTCGAATTTATGAAATGTGAACCAATCATGTTTTAAATATTTTAAAAGTATGTGAGGAACTCCTGGACAACCCACAGTTTTGACTCGCAATTACAAAAAGATACAAAATCATGCACAGCGATTATTTTTCTACTCACTTTGATGTGCTGATCACATAAATTGCCTTAATTTAATAATCTATCACTATTTTTTTTTTAATTTTATGCGAATCTTTCCGCGGTTGTCTCGATTAGCACGAAATACTTATTAATAGTTCCAATAATCCACTTTTATTTTATAGACTTACCAAATGAATTTAATTAAATCACCTCTCGTAGTATGCAAAAAGACACAATCATTTTATAGCATTTAGCGACCGCGAATCTTAAAAAAACGACGTGGTCAAGTGTATTCTTTTTTTTACGACCAGAAACACACAAAAAACCGCGAGAAAAATCTTTAATTTTCCCGTATTGACAAAAAAAATTTTTTGTTATTAATTTTTGTTTTTCTTTTTGTTTTTATTCTGACATTTCATACTAAGGTTAACTACCCAGAGTTAAAATATTGATAAGTTATTATGGTTAAATTTTCATAGGGATAAATATTTAGTATTGGTTAGTTACCCATGGTTAAGGTAAAGTTAACTTCTCGAGAAAAGTTAATGGGCCTTAGTAGTGTTAATATTTATTATCAGAGAAATTTGTTTATACGTATATTATACGGTTAGGAGGCAATAAAGAGTTTTGAAATTAAAGTTTTATAAAATTCAGAAAGTGGAGTTAATCTATTTTGCAACTGAAGCATCTATTTACAGACAAGACAGTGGAACATAGTTAAATCGACTCAAAAATTAAAAAAAAAAAAAATGTTTTTATAATCGTGCCACTACTGATATGATTTCGTGCTACTATTCGTCAGTGAACAGTGGCAGTTCTGTCAAACTTTGTTCCTTAATTTCGTGAAAACTGTTCAATATTTTTAAGAATTTCTTCTTGAATATTTGCTGTTTATGTATTAAAAAAAAATTTATTTAGACAGTGACAAAAAATAAAAAAACCTGATTTGTCTACACTGAGTTCCTCTGGTTTACACAGAAAAAAATTATTCATACATGTAATAAATTTTTTCATAATATGTATGAATCTAACATTATAATTTTTTACCAAAACTTGTTCATACAATGTATGAATTTATTCATATATATTATGAAAAAAATTATACTGATTTTTTTTATAAATTTATGCTATTTTCTTCATTAGTCAATTAAATATCCACTAATACTAACAAATCCTTGCTATATTATGCAAAATAATGTCTTGTTTCGCAAAATATGCATTTTTTTTTATTAATTAAAAACAAAAATTAAACATAAACAAAATATATTTAAGAAACTGCAGTCTTGCTCTTTCAAGTACGCATATCCAAGATCGGTTTATTAAATATTTTCATCCCAGGAAGTGGACAATCGGTAGGTATAAAACACTCTGAAGAGAAGAGGGCACATACAGATTTTATCCAAAATTTGTCTACTCCAGTTGAAAATTTGGAGGTCATATAACTGTCCACTTAAATCGATATTATTCAGGGAGGCCAAATGGGGCAAATCGACACAATTTAATTGAGTCAAATGGACGAATTGCAAATTAAGGGCAATCTAAAAAAGATGTTGCATATAATATACCAAATATTTTTCTAAATGTATGTATATGAATATAACGCAGAAATGCACATACCTTTTTACCCTATTACGTAAGAATTTTGCAATTTATCCCACTTTTGTGAACTTTTCCTTTTTTAGAAACGAAATATAAATTTTTGTTGACATTTTCTTTATTTCAAACTAACTTGTTATTTAAATATTTTAAAAAATGGGAAAATAATAAAAGTATTCCTAAATTGAATGAATTTGTTCATACATAATATAAATTGAAATCAAAGAAAGCAATTCATACTATTTATGGACAAAATTGGTTCTGTGTAGGCTTTGGTTTAAAATATAGAAAGTAAAAATCCTGAATTACTAACAAGCGATGACACCAAGGATTATATACTTTATAGAGAAACTACGTTACTCACGGTCCTCTCGATAATTAGCAAAAAATACATAGAAACGCCTATTTATACCAAAAGCGTCCAAATAAATAGAGCGTGGGTTGAGCGAGGCACACATAGAGAGAATGATATTTTTCAGTAAACTAATGAAAACTTTGTAAAGGAAACAAAAATATCCTAAACGAGTAAAAAGGTTAAAGTCGGGCATGCCGACTATATAATACCCTACACCAGTCTGACTTAAAGCCAACTAATGTTTGAATCCGAAATTTGTATGGGTTAAAACGGACTTGTGTCAAAATTTTCTATAAAATCATAAAAGAGAAAATCGAAAATATAGCCCATATGGGCGATAGGTCCAAATATGGACCGATCCTATCTAGAATCAATAGGCTTTTTCCTTGGGACCATGTGAGTCAACGAACCAAATTTCATTGAAATATCTTCGTATTTGCGACATTCAGCGTGTAACCAAGACAATTTTGGGGGGTAGCCTTATATGGGCACTAGGTATAAACATGGACCGATTTCGACCAAAATCAATAGGCTCCGTTCTTGGGCCGACATAGGTCTGTGTACCAAATTTCATTCAAATACCTTCGTATTTGCGACCTGCAGCGTGTAAAAAAGAAAATTTTGGGGGGTACCCTTATATGGGCACTAGGTCTAAACATGGACCGATTTCAACCAAAATCAATCAACCATAATCCTTGGGCCGACGTAAGTCGGTGTACCAAATTTCGTCAAAATATCTTAATATTTGCGACCTGTAGAGTGCGCACAAGAATGCATGGACAGATAGACAGACAGACGGACGGTTGGTGGGACGGACAGACAGACATCGTTAAATCGAAATAAAAAAATTCTGAGCCGGTCGGTATACTATAAGGTGGGTCTAGGACCAATATTTTTTGGTGTTACAAACATCAGCACAAACTTTTAATACCCTCTCCACGTAGTGGTGTAGGGTAGAAAAACAGCATGAAAAGCATCATAATTTGTATGAAACTAGATTTTTAATGAATCTTACTCATTGATATCCCAAGTAAAAAAGTGTTAATATAGTCATATATTCCCGAGTAAAAAAAATTGATCTCGCGCAATATCTAATTATATCCAATTTGATAATGTTTAAGATCTGCTGTAATATCTAGCTGATCCATTTAGATCTCAAAATTGGGTGTATCCAATCATATCGTATTAGATCCCATTGTATATATGGGAATAAACTAAGATCAAGTTATATCTCAAAATTGGGAGGTCCAGTGATATCTTTGGGGATAAACCTAGATCTATTTTGATCCGAAAATTGGCGGATCCAGCTATATATTTGCGGATATTTTTAGATCTAATTTGATCCGAAAAATGGCGGATCCAATTAGATCCAGCTATATATTTGGGGATAAACTTAGATCTAATTTGATCTCAATTTTGGCAGATCAAATTAGATCCCGCAATATATTTGTGGATAAACGTATATCTAATTTGATCCGAAAAAGTGGCAGATCGAATTAGATCTAGCTATATATTTGGGGATAAACTTAGATCTAATTTGATCCGAAAAATGGCACATCGAATTAGATCCAGCAATATATTTGTGGATAAACTTAGATATAAATTGATCTGAAAAATGGCAGATCAAATTAGATCCAGCAATATATTTGGGGATAAACTTGGATCTAAATTTATCAGAAAAATGGCAGATCGAATTAGATCCAGCAATTTATTTCGGTATTAAAATGGCAGATCGAATTAGAAACAGCAATATATTTGGGGATTGACATTTAAAAGTATCCATAAAAATGACAGATAAAATTAGATGCCGCATTATATTTGGGTACTACGTAAGATCTCCATTTATTTGGGATTAAATAAGATCCCAGACATATATTGCCGACTGTTCAAAAAATAATAGACTGGCAGAGCACTGATTGTATAAAAATTACAATATTTTGTTAAAATAAGGTTTAAACTCAGAAGGTAACGAGTTCAATATGCATTTCTTTTACAAAATGAATTTCTTTTTATAAAATTAAAATTTTTTTTTCTATAAATTTTTTTATAAAATTATATATTTATTTTTTTATTAAATTGAAATCTTTGAATAAAATAATTTTATTTACATCTTTTTGACGCTCTACACCATTTCCAATTGTATTAATTGTTTTAAGATTTATCAATTGTATTTCAGAAATAATCAATTGAATTTCAGTTTTATCAATTGTGTTTCAGAACACATCAATTATTTTTCACATTTATGAATTGTATTTCAGAACTAGTCAATTGAAGTTCAGTTTTATCAATTGTGTTTCAGATATTATTAATTGTATTTCCGAAATTCACAACTGTATTTCAGAAATTATCAAACTGTATTTCAGAAATTATCAATCGTATTTCCGAAATTATGAAATGTATTTGAGAAATTTTTCTCTATTAGCTATGAAATTCTGAAATAGATTTCATTATTTCTGGACACAACTAAATAAATAAATAATTAAATTTGCGTAATATTGTAGTTTCTGAAGTGCAAATAATATTTTGTGATATACAATTAAAATTTTCTAAAATACATTTAATAATTTCTGGAATACCTTTTTTCCATGCTTATAAGTTAGCTCGAAATGCTTTTATCATTCATTTAATTTGTAGCTATCACACATCTATAACAAGTCTCGTTAGATTAGAGTGTAGAGGTCTTGGCTGACAATCTGGTGGACTGGGTTAAATTTCATGTTTTTAAAAGCAAATATTAAAAAAAGTTTTCTCAATTTTTTCAAAAATGTTTTTTGAAATCTATTTTTTTGCCAAGATAGTTAATGCAACGTTCTGCCAACGCATAACCGACCATCGCCAACGGTTTGCCAGCATTGTGCCGATTATATTTTTCTGTCTGGGATGTTAAACTTAAACCTATTGTATATTAACATTAATTAACACTATATTTTTATTTTTAGGAAATACATTTTTATTTTATTATAAGTTAACATTAAATTAAATTTTAGATAATGGCACCAATTTGTAGTTGTAATTATTATATATTAAATCGTATATTCATAAACATTCTATACAGTTAGACGAGGTTTATGGAACTATTTAACTTTATAAAGTGTTTATAAATTATAACTTAAATGTACATATATATATGTTAAATGTACGTGAACAAATTGTTGATATGGACCCACAAATTGTATCTCAACTGATATTGGAATTATTGTACCATTACCATACATCAATATATATTGAATGATATACATATATTACAATATATGACACTGTATTATAAATATTGTTAATGAAGTAACATATCTGATAATATTTTTTATAGCGCCATAGTTTTACATTATTCAAATTAAACCATATATGGATTTGTATTCCAAATGTTGTTGATGTGGTACCAAATTTGACCATATATTGTTTAAATTGTGCCATATATGACAATATATTGTTTAAATGATACCATATATGTCTATATATTAATATTGTTTAAATGACACCATATATCAATATATATGGGACTATATATGGTAGCATATATTATCATATCTGCATCTGTATTAAAAATGTCGTTCATTAGGTACCATATATGAGCATATATTGTTGAAATGGCACCATATATGACAATATATGGTTTAAATGGCACCATATATGGTAATATATTGCTTAAATAACAACATATATAAATATATATGGCACTATATATGGTAGCATATATTATCATATGTGGAACTGTATTAAAAATATTGTTCATGAGGTACCATATATGGGCATATATTGTTGAAATTGCACCATATATGATAATATATGGTTTAAATGGTACCATATATGATAATATATGGTTTGAATGGCACCTTATATGATAATATATGGTTTGAATGGCACCATATATGATAATATATAGCTTAAATAACACCATATATAAATATATATCGCACCATATATAGTACCATATATTATCATATCTGGAACTGAATTAAAGATTTGGTTTATGAGGTACCATATATGACCATATATTGTTTAAATGGCACCATATATGATAATATCTAGTTTAACTGTCACCATATATAATTATATATTGTTTAAATGATACCATATATAATTATATATTGCTAAAATGCCACCATATATATTAAGATATAGTTCTATATATAACTATATATGCAATAAGATCAACCATGTTATGTAATATATAATTATATATGCCATATCTAATATTATGAAGGCCGATGTCTAATTAGATGAAATTATATATGGCATAATATAAGGAAAATTTTTCGGAAAAAACCTCATATATAATTATATATGGATATACATAACCACATGTCTAATTATATATTGTAATATATGCCACATATGATTATATATAATTTTTTTTACTCGGGTTGTTATAAAAAATTTTGTATAATTATATATTGGAACATATATACCAAGATATAATTATATACAATTTTACGAAATTATATCCTAAATATATAACTATATCTTGTTATATGTTGCACAATATATAGTGCAACATATTACAATGTCCAATTATATATAGGCCTATATATAGTTACATATGCCTCATATAATTACATATGCCTCATATAATTATGTATAATTGTATCGAATTATATACCTTTATATCTAGTTGGATATGATTATATTATATTTGATGCATTTGGATGAGGACAAAATCCCGATAAAATTGTATCAAACCATATCTTATTCCATCAAACTAGATCTAACTGTGTCAAATTAGATCTAATATGATCATAATACGATCTAATTTGATACAATTAGATGTTCTCATTTTCGAATATAATTATATATAATATCGAGTCGTATAATTTTTTTTTAGTAGGGATAATTAAAATATTTTCATAGAATTTTATGCATTATCTCAATGCAAAATTTCAGTAGATGAGCTCCAATGCAATTTCATTGAGAGTCTTATCTTTTTTGTTTAGTTGTTGCATAAATGCAAGCATTTATGGACAACTCAAAATACGTAGGCAAACCCCTTTAAAAAATTTTTATAAAGCAAAAAGAAAAGAAATAAATTTATGAGCAAGCACGAGTACACTCTTTAGTTATCGCATTGTTGTACGAATGTTATTGTATTATTAAATTTAAATAAATATGGGAAAAAAATACTTAAATATAGATAGATATTGGGTACGGATAAATAAATATATACAAATAGCAACAAAAAAATATTTAAAATTCATTCGCAATATTTATTTTTTTTGTATTTTCTGTAACTGTTATCTGGACGACAGGCGGAAAAAGCTAAAAGAACCGACATGCAATGATATGACTTATTTTTTAAATACTGTGAGCGTCAAAAAAAACTGTACACGTTAGACTTTTATGTTTTCAACTTTATTTTGCTTTATCATTTAATTCAACATTTTATGTTTTTTGAAAAATATATTTTCTCTTTTCTCATTTTATAAAAAAAAAAACAATAACAAAAATCATACAATTTACAGCGACCAGAGCTTCGAAGAATGAATTCTATTTTGAATTAAGTCTCTTAAAATACTATTCGATTTCCTTCGAAATCTATTGAATTCATTTTTAACCATTCGCAGAAACTTGATTCTTTGGAATTCATTCGATCGACTTCACTTTTAAGGAATTCAATCAATTTATCTCATTCGATTTTGTCAATCATTGAATTCATTCGTTAGGAATTCTTTCGAATTCTTATTCATTCGATTGACAATTTGGGAATGCAATTAATCATTTGATTTTGTATCATTTGATTGGGCAATTTGGGTATGACATTCGATTTTCTTCATTCGATTTAAAAAAATTATAAAATTAACAATTATTTAATTTTATTACAGTAAAATTAACGATTAATTACAAGTAAAGGAAGAATTGCAGAATTAGAATGGCAAAAGACTGAAATGAAGCTGATATAATAAGCCAACGTGTACACTAACTAGACCGTACCACCTTACAGGCAAAAAGAAGTGCGGCAAAAAAAAATTTTTTTTTGAAACCTCCTTGCATAAATAATTAAGATTGGACGGTGTACGGCGAACTTTTTTTTCGAGGTACGGTCTAGTGTACACTAGGGATATAGGCTTTATAGTATACTCGAATAGGCCATAAAAAATATGCGAAAAATTTGGTTATAGCCCTAGTGTGCAGTTTCTTTTGACGCTCACAGTATATACCACCACAATTACTACTGATTGTTTTGGTTTTTAATCGTCAAAAATTCCCGGAAATAACAAGAATAATATTTTTACTTTTTGTCGGGAAATTTAATTTTAGTTTAAGCACCGTAAGTTCTTTGAGTTTCACGTAAAAAACTGTTATACTCCATATAAAAAAAATAATTTTCACGATAACACTGTGAGACAAATGGTAGGGGTCAGTGATCGGGAAGGGTTCAAACTACCTGGGAAAGTTATATCGGTAAAAAAGAAGTTATACGTGTCCCGGCGTTTCGCTGGGTCACCCCTAGGAATCGAGATATATCGATTTGACCTTTGGTGGTCTTTTTTTTGACATAACTCGAGAACCACTAGTCCGATTTTGCTCAAACAATTTTAAAAAAATTAAAAATCTTTGTTCGTCGGCCTAAAGGCCAAGAGTTTAATACTTATTTCACTCAGAAGACGGTAAAACATGGAGGTGGCAGTATTATGGTTTGGGGTGCATATTCTTGGCATGGCGTAGGTCCGCTTATAAATATCAATGGAAAAATGGACAAGTTTCAGTATTTATTATACATATTTTAAAAAACCATATGGAGCCATATGCCTTCAACTCCATACCAATAAAATGGAAATTCTTGCAAGATAATGACCCCAAACGCTCCTCCAAACTAGTAAAAAAATGGTTTTGTGCGGAGAAGATTGATGTTTTGGATTGGCCAGCCCAGAGCCCTGACTTAAATTCAATAGAGAACCTGTGGAATGAAGTCAAGGTTGAAATCGCCAAGAAAAATTACAAAAATATTGACGAACTGTGGTCGGCCGCACAGGAAGCTTGGTACGCCATCCCCAAAACAAAATGCCAAAAACTAGTGGAAAGTATGGGTCGCAGGTGCGAAGCTGTCATCAGAAACAAAGGCCACAGCACTAAATATTAACGGTAAAATATTTGTACATACCAAAAAATTTAACAAATGCAATATTAAAACCATTTCTTCTCTTTTTTTAAGATTGTGCCATTTATGTGTCCAGCTCATTTCAATGGGTTTTTTTTTTCATAATGATAATTTTTTATTTACATTAATGAATTTCAATTAAAATTTATAGCAATATTAAATGTGCATAATAAACATATGGATAAAAACAAAAACTTGTTGGTTGTTAATAGTATTTGCAATATAGTAGCATAAGAAAGAATTCATGGTAAAATGTGCCATTTATATGTGCATAGCTGTATATTACAAATAACACAAAATGTCAATTTTTCACCTTACCAAAAAAATAGTAATCTTCAGAAAAAGTTTTGCTAACACTTAGTCGACAGCAAATGAAAAAAATACTTGCTAAAATTACTTAACTTTTTGCTGAATATTAGTAGACTGAAAAAAACTCAAAAAACTTGTAGCGAAATTTTACTTTAGTTAATTTATTTGCTGAAAATTTAAATATAGAATATGTGTAGAGTTGTTTTTCTTTTTTGTCACTTCCGTTTCCAGACAAGCTGCGACATCTACATCTTGTCTATCTGGTTGTCGTCCACGCTATGAATGCGGTTATCAGCACAATTTTGTATAATATAATAATAAATTAGTAAAACATTAGTTCAAAAAAATTAGTTTAGTACTAAAAAAATATAACTAAAATTTTTGCTGAAAACGGAATTTCAGCAAAAAAATTTCTGAAAACTAGTACACTTGATATACAAGACGTTTTACTAATTTTCCTACAAACTTATTTTTTTGAGTGTATGTATACTAAAACTTCAAAATATAATCAACATTTTTTATGATTATATTTTGAGCGAAAAAAGTAGTGTCTATAACAAAAAATCCTTAGATAAAGCATTAATACATTAATACACAGAGAGAAATTTAAGTTTTAATGAAAATTTTTACTAAACTAAAGAAGTTTTTTTCTTGAAGTTGAGGAACAATTCTTTAAATTACACACTCAAAATAATATGTCTGGTGGCTGAACAGAAAAATTTGTTCCTTTAACCCTTTCACTACCGACTTTTTGTTTGCGGATGTATCGTTATTTTGACTTTGGATTCCTGTTAAGAGTCCTCAAATTAGAAAAAAATGTGTAACAAATTTTCCTCCTGCTATTTACCAAAAATGACGTTCGGAAATCGATTTTTTGAAACTTCTCATCCCCGTTTTACGCCTTAAACATTCGAATAACCCAAAATCCTTTCGTTGGGTTTCTTCTCATCATGAAGTAATTGCTTAAAAAACCCAATATTTCCCCCTATTAGTAATATCTATCTTTTATTCATACAAGCCATTGTGTTAACCGACCTAAAGCCCCGTTCACATTATCACACAAGTGCTTATACTTTTCTTCACACAAGTACGACAAAAAGTGTGCTAAAATTGTCTGGTTGTCAAAAAAGTATAAAAGAAAATCTTTTCAGTGTTCAGACTGTTATCGACACACACAACAAATAAATTAAAACAGTTATTTTTTCTTCTATTATTACTTTTTTTCACCACTACTTGTTTTTAATCTTTGTTTAACATTTATTTGTGAATAACACAACACTTGTGTTGAGACAAGTGGTAACTTTATGAAATATTTCAAAAAATAAATCTTGTCAAAAAAGTGTGACCGTATTTTAAAATGTGTGCACCCATTTTCACATGTGTGTAACGAACAGTGTTCACACTATTATACATTTTCGTTATACAACACATTTCTGACATGTATAACACACTTGTGTGATAATCTAACCGGGGCTTAAGAAATACAAAAAATATTAACCTTGCAAATTTTAAAACTGAATGAATAAACTCGAACGACAATCTTAATTTAATCATCGAATGAAACAGCATTAAATAAATAGAAATCGATTGATTAAATAAATCAAATGAGATTTTCAGAAACAAAATAAAATTCACTCCTCGATGTTCTGTTCCATATAGTTTGCTGTTCGGTTTTAACCGAAACCGAATCCGCGGTTTTTGAGGCCTCAAAACCGAAACCGAAAACCGACAAAAATAAGTCGGTTTTTAGCAAATACTTAAAGCAATTAAAATAATTAATTAAATTACATATTATTGAGCCTAGAATTTCGAAAAGGGTTCAGCTCTTATTTTACATAATTCTGTATTTAATTGTAATGAACAATTTCTCCATTAAATATTACTTTAAAGGTTTTTTTGTTTTTACCACACTCACAATATTTTTTCCTTAAAATCAACCGAATATGTACATTAAAACAATTGAAAATAAGTTAAAAAAAGGACTACCCACTTTTCGTTCAAAACAATTGTATTTTGTCGTTTATTTTTAATTGTTAATTTATTAACTGGCAAAAATAAAAAAATTATAGATTTCTAGTTTATTTTAAAATTAATCGTATTATAACAACTGATTGTTTTTAATAGAAAATTTTATTGAATGTTTTAACTTCTACCGAAAGTCCGTATTTTGTGTATTTTGTTTATTGAATGACTGAGAGAAAAAGTTAAAAAATATATTTCTTTGCAATTTAACTACTTATTCAACTGAAACAACTTTACTGATTCACTTTTTAAACAACTGTTGAACTTTTACGGTAAAGTTATTGTGAGTGTACTACAGATAATATAAGCTGAGGATTATAATTTTAGTAAAAAATTACACAAAAGTTTAAGAGATATTGAGTTTCACGTATTCAGTTCAGATTTTCACCGCTTATTTTTCAAAAAGTTTTATTTCGTAGTCCGCGAAACATATTGTATAAAATTTCAACTTTATATTGTTTTAAACAAATTGCTAAATTTCAAATTTAAACTCTTTAAATACAGTTTAATCTGCCGAAAAAAGAATAAAAAATTTTAACTTATAACGGTTTCCGCGTTTTTTTTTCGGCAATGGTGCTTTTGCCTTTATTCGAGTGAGAAATTCAATAGAATTTTAATAAATATCTTGAATGTATTAAAATAGTTCATTGTTGTACATACATATCGTCACCTAAAATGCAAAAGGGCGTAACAACACTTTTTATTTTTTTTACACTAGAACCAAAAAAAACGTTGTAGAATTAAAGATATTCTATAGTTTCTTCTCTTGTTTAAAACACGACTATAGACTTATTTCGACATATATGTATGTAAGTTTAAAATTATATAGGGAAATATAATTTAGTCTAGTCATCATAATCAATCAGAAAATCGGCTTACATTTTTTTGTTGTTACGCCCTTTTGCATTTTAGATGACGATATTAAATTATTTTAAAACAATTCTATTAATATCACAAGAAAACCGAAAAATAACCGAAACCGCGGTTTTTATAATTTTCAAAAACCGAAACCGCGGTTTTCAAATTTTTCGGTTTTTAGCAAACTCTAGTTCCATATGTGTTCGATATAACATAACTCCATAGACCAATTACCAAGGACTGTTTTTTGTGGCATTAACCAGAATAATTACATTTCAAAACCTAGAAATATGACAATGGTCGACTTTAATGTACAGTACAGAACTTGCTTCACTTAAGATTAATACTTCTATGCCCTTTACGATTCATAAAAATTAGATTTTAGCCTACACTGAAAGAATTATCATCACTTCAGTAATGAATTTCTTCATAGTTTCAATGAAAATTGTCACTGGAACTCGTCCATTGAAACTTTTCATAGAATCTATGAAACAGGTTTCATTAAAGTCAATGTTTATGAAAAGTTCATAAAATTAATGAAACTCTTCATAAAATTAATAGGCCACTCGTCCAAAGAATAAATTATTCAGCCAATGAAGAGCTTCATAAAATCTATCAAGCAATTTCATTTATTATTATTTATTATAGTTGGTTGTTGTCGTTGCTAAGCTGGAGTGGATAAATAAAAAATACTTAGCAAATGCAAAAGGCGTAATAAAATCGTAGCATATTTTACGAATGTACAAAATATATCTAAAGAAAGAATTCATTAAATTAAAAAATTTCATAAAAAAAAGTTTCGAAAAAATTAATATGATTTATAAAAAAAGTTCATAGTCCAAAATTAATAATAAAAAAATTAATTAAAAAAAAATAAAAATTATAAAAGATTATTCTCTCAGGAAATGACAATATTTTATAAAAAAAAATTTAAAAAAAGTAAATACTATTGAACAATTTCATATATATAAAGAACATTTTCATTAAATTTATAGAAATCTAATTTATGAAATTCAATGAATTTTTTAATGAAATTATGAAATTTTATGAAAGAAAAGTTATGGAAAATTTCATAACATTAATTAAATATTATATAAAGGGCTCTTCAATAACAGCGCTACAAAAGTTTTTTTAAATAAAACAAATAACGGTTTCGGATATCAATGAAATTCTTTATTCCTGTGAAAGTACGTTCGATGCCATTATGTATGGAAATCGATCTCTTTTGCATGGCGACCACGCGCACGCTTGCAGAAGTCCAGAAGCTGAACCCAATTTTCGACGGTTTTCAAGCATAAATCGGCCGATATTCGTACGAAGTTCATCAATCGTCGCTGGCTTGTTGGCATAGACCATAGATTTGACGTAGCCCCACAGGAAATAGTCCAACGGCGTCAAATCGCACGACCGAGGCGGCCAATCGACTGGACCATTTCGTGAGATAACACGTTCTCCAAACTTGGTTTGCAATAAATTGATTGTGACATTCGTTGTGTGGCTTGTGGCGCCGTCCTGTTAAAACCACATGTCCTCCAAGTCCATATCATCCAATTGGGGCCAAAAATATTCGGTTATCATTGAACGGTAGCGATTCTCATTCACAGTAACGTGCCGGTCTTGATCATCACGGAAGAAGTACGGACCAATGACGCCGCTGGCCCATAAACCGCACCAAACCGTAATTTTTTCGGGATGCAATGATGACTAATGGAGTACGTGTGGATTGCTGTCTGACCAATAACGCATATTTTGTTTATTGACGAAGCCATTCATTATGACGACCATAAATTGGACGTAGCGCTCTTAACGTTGAGGCCACTGACTCCGAATGTCGGTAGTAAATTTTAATAATTTCGACTCGTTGTTGGCTCGTATATCTTTCCATCATGAAATGGCAAACCTTACTGAAGAGAAATGTCAAAAGAGCGGCAAGAAATATGGCGTCGTTTGCTGCCCCTGTCTTTCTACTTTTGTAGCGTCCCTGTTGAAGAACCCTTTACAAAATGAAATTCTTCATCGGTTCTACAAAAAAAAATTCGATGAAATTATATCATTAATATGATGAAGGATAATTCTCTCAGTGTATAAATTGAATTACAATTAAAGTTCTCGCAATCACAAAGCAAAATATTTGAAATTATGAATGTTCTTTAGTTTGACTCTAGATCATAAATTAATATCACTTCCTGTTTAAATTATTTTCAAATTAAAGAAAGATGATACAATTTTCACAAGTCAATTACAAAGAATAAAATTTTGAAAGAATTCGATAAGGCCAGCAAGACGGAAAACGTATTTTCGGCTTTCGCTACAAAGCCATTGATGATTTTCTACTTATGTGACAGTTGAAAGCAAATCGAATATGTTAACAACAACTCAACTTAGACTAACATTAACGAAATCTAACAATGCTATTTTTACCTATTGAACCTTAATTCTTAAGGTATCTCAGCTGGTTTGGTCTTTGAAAATTACGAAATTTGGCACTAAAAATCAACATATTCTGCCGAAATTAGTTTTTCTTACTACTAACTCTGAGTATATAATCTGTTTAATTTCAAAAAAAAATCTGTGCGCTAGTTTTTGAGTTAGATATATATTTGTGAGATGAATCCTGACGTTATCCTGTGAGTCCTGTAAGTCATTTTACAACTAGAGACTCTAATCTAGCTTTATTGTAATCGATAATATATGCTAGATCGTAAATGTATTTTTGACGATTTTTCAAATATTTTTTTCTGTTTTAAAAAGTTAATTTTTTCAAATGTACGAAATTTTCACTTTACATCATTCTCGCTTTAAAATCGTTCCTTATACAGAAAAAGTTTGAAGGCAAAAAAGTAGGTAATTATGTTTTCTATGGATATAATATAACTTATTTAATAAAAACTATTATTTAGCCAAAAACTATTTAAGATCTGAAGACCGCTTTTTAGCGGCCTTGTGCATAACTATATTTTAAGGAACATATGCATAATCACTTTTTAAATTTGTAAATGGCCTATAAAACAAATTTTTCATACAAAATTCATTTTATAAACGTGTTATAGGGTTTTCATATTGTTTTGCATTATCAATTACGTTTTATTTTATGTACAAATGGATTTTTATGAAAGTTTTTGTTTGTTAATTTATAATAAAAAATAGAGGACGAAAAAGTACTAAAGGGTGAACACACCAAAATTGCGACACTTAGAAACTAATACCAGAAAAATACTTGATGGCTTTGAAATAAATTTTTTTTATTCGAATACTTTGAAGTTTAGAGGTAATAAAAGTATTAAAATATTAGTTATTATTTGTTCCATATGCAACTGATCGGGCTTTTCGTCGCACACGCGCCATCATCTTTTGCACGAGTGCATTATCGACTTTTCGCGATGACGACCACTTGGTTTTGAATTCTGCAATATCTTTTACCTGTTCACCTGTGTTCTTCAATATTCCCTTCACTATTGACCAATATTCCTCAATAGGGCGTAGCTCTGGGCTATTAGGTGGATTGCAGTCGCAAGATACAAAATCGATTTTATTTGCATTGTACCACTGCAATGTGTCCTTGGCATAGTGGCTGCTCCTTTGCGTCTCGATCTGGTGCTGTTTGAGCTTTAAAACTTCTCAGTGAAGCTTGGCGCTTTACCTTTTGTACGAAAGACTACGATTTATGTACAGATTTTGCAACAGAACGTGACGAATTCTTCGGATCTTGCGAAAATGCCCTAAGGACCTTCCGATCACTGTTTGTAACACTTTGGTTATGCTCATCTCCGCTACCAGGCTTTCTAGCAATTGTTGGACCTTCTCTGTAGCGATGTGAAACCCTGGAAACTGTTGAGTGGTTCACTTTTAAATTTTTCGCAATTTTACGCGGCATTTGAATTTCAAAATATATACATTTTTTTGAGTAAGTTATAAGGTTTCCAAAGTGTCGCAATTTTGGTGTGTTCACCCTTTATTTTAAAAATCCTATTTATCATCTCTGCTTCAAAAGATTTCTTGGATATTTTTTTTATTTAAACAACAAAGGGGTTAGATTTTGGTTATTTCAACATTTATTTAACTTTCTGTTGTTAATTTTTATTAAACAAAATGATACTAAGTAAACAGATTTAAAATTAGCATTTTAATCTTTAAATTTTCGATCATCCAAGGTGGCTACATATATTTAAATATGATTTATGATTGACAAATAAACGAGCTTTGTTTAACAATAATATGCCCAAACAACAACAATTTACACGCAATTTTGAGTACGGGATCGCTTTTGGGCTACTTTGGGTAACAGCAGTAAGGTACGGGAACAGACTTAATATGTACACTTCCTAAACATAATTCCACACATTACTTAACTTTTCTAGTTTCTAAAAAGACAAAAAAATGTTAAAGACACCTCTTAATTCAAAAGTTATTTCCAAAATATCATAGTTCGATAAGCTCCATTTCCTAGTAATTCGTTCACTGTGCTGCTTTAAATCTTAAAAAATATTTTTTTTATGTGTAAATTCATAAATGCTTTATAAAGTTATAGGAGGCCTATGAAATAAATTTTGTATGGAAAATTTGTTTTGTAAATCTCTATAACTTTATAAAACATTTGTAAATTTACACATTAGTTTGTTTAATATATTTTTAACTTAATCTGTAAACGAATAATTATTGTTTTTTTTTTTTTTTTTGTGACGGTTGCCCTTGCTGCTATTTGTTTCGGTAACTAATTTGGAAAAGTTTGTAATGAAATTGAGTGTTAAGATTTTAAAGACCTTACTCCTCAATTAAAATTAAACGATTCATAGAAAAAAAATCAGAAATCGATAACTATGAGTTGTATACCGTAGTATAAACTTAAATCATACGATGTTTATTGATGTTTAACTATAGGCATCTGCAGTTATTTCAATACGCTGCACCATTTACAAGTTATTTCCAGATATATGTATATTTATGTTTCAATTTGAATTTATCCACATATTTTAAAATATATTTCATAATTAATTTCGTACTATTTTAAGTAGTAAATTAGCATATATCGTAAATTAGAAAATTTTCTTTGGGTTAAATTTCAAAAATCATGCTATTTTACAATGATAAACCAGGAATTCTTTCAGTTTGTGTTCATTTAGAAATTTCTCTTTTGTTTTTAAAACGAAAGTTATACTTTACTGTATTTTGTACGTAAATACCTCTGCAAATTAGAGATGAGCGATATTTTCATACCGGTGATTTAATCACAGTTATTGATAAATCACTGGTAACGGCAGTGATCAATTATTTCAAGTCGCAGTTACTCGGAATGTCGTTCTTTTAATATTTTTATACTATTCTTTCTTGCAAACTTCATTGTGCACAGTAAAACATGTTTTTTTTTTCAATAACAGTGACTTGCTTTCACACTCTTCTGAATAAAACTTAGTTAAACGCAGTTTGTAACTGGAATACTGCTTTTGAAATGTGGTTTATTTTGTTTTATTTCAATAGAGAAATAAATTATACTCGAGAAACAGTTTTTCCGGCCAATTTTTGTTAATAAACTTTGAAATGGCTGACAAAATTCGTTTTCGGTTAAACTAAACCAAGTTTAACTGACATCTTAAAAACTCGCCATAAATATTATTTCGTTTATTTATCAGAAAATCGCAGTCTTTTCCATAGAAAAACCGTGATCACGATCACAGTTTAAAAGAACCGATTTGCAAATCACATTCACTGAGAACAATGTTACTGAAAAATCGCCGGATCGCACATCTCTATTACAAACCCGTGATCACGGTCACTGCTTAAAAGAACGGTGATTTGAAAATCACGATCACTGGTAGCAGCGTTATTCAAAAATCACCGGATCGCTCATCTCTACTGCAAATGTATTTAAAAACAAATTAAATTTCACTTGAAAGCAGGACCACTACCATTTCATTTAATTCAACTTTTAATTTCTTTTGTTTTTGACTGTTAATAAAATGAACCACAAATTAGTCATAACAACTAACTTAAATGAATTACATTGTTTTATTTATTTTTAGTAACAAATGACTGAAATATATATCTTATATATGGGTGAAATCAAAAAATGTGATAAATTTTTGGGCCAAATTTGTGAGAAGCAAAAAGTGTTAATATTTCGGTTTTTCTTAATGGAATCAGTAAGTTTAGTCATTATAAACCTAATTGAAAAAAATCTCTTCTACAAGTTGTCGCAATAACTTTTTTTGCACAATTTTAATTTTTTTTGTTGTAACAGAGTTTACATTTCTGCAAGCAAAAGATATAACAAAAAAAATTGAGTACGAATTTTCTTCAATTTGGGTTTTCAACTTGCTATCCAATGATATATAATTTGTGTTTATCAAATTGGCGCTTTCGCGAATAAAAAGACAATTCATTCCGCGAATTTTTTTTTAATTTTGTATTTTTGGTCCTTTTAAATGCTTTTCGAAAATATAAAATTTTTTAAAATCCAAACAGCGGTTGCGCAGTTACAAATTAATATATTAAAAACATAACATTTCGCGATCAAAAAATTCTTAAATTGTGTGAAACAAATTTAATTTGTCAAACTAATGTCAGTAATGACTCGAAATATCGATTCAAAACCAATGAAATGCAAAATGCAAACTGATAACTTTTTTTGATTTAACGAAAAATTATTAGTTGAATCGTCTTATGATGCATAAATATTGGTTGAATCACCTCTGTTTATGGTTATTTTAAAATATTTTAAACATTTATCTACATTTATTTGAATGAAACCTGATGCAAACAATTGTGGTTACGGAGTTTACAGTTAGGGAGTTTACATTTGGTTACTTTTTTCGTTTTCTTTCAGAAACGCTTTGTCAGAATTTCTTTTCCGAAACAAAATCGCATGATGCCTACAAGATGAATCCAAATATGACATTGTTTTTCTTACTCGTTAAATAGTTTGGTGTAAAAATTAGGAACGGAGTTTACAACATTTTTTCAAATCTTATTAAAGACATCCTTTTTCGTTTCGAGAATGTTACATGCTGCAGAAAAGCTTCAAGTCTGTTTTACTGGATGATTACTTACAGTCCAACGATCATTTGAGTATAAATAACATTATACTTTTCGCAATATACAGTGGTGGAAAATATAATAGGGACATTCAACCTTTTTCTAAATTTTTTCTCGTTGCCTTTATTTTTAAAGTTCAAAATATTGGCTAAATTCGCCCAGAAATACGAGGAGATGGTTCAAAAAATTGTGCAGAATTTTAACGTGATGTCTGTTTTTTTATTTTGTCACTTGTTATAAGTGGGCGTGGCTTTAAATGCAAAATAAGCGATGTTGACCTTCTATCAAATTATATAGTAAAATTTAGCGAGCACTGATCGGATCTATACAAACTGTATGTTTTCGGAAATCCTATAAAATTTGCTTACATCCTGCGTTATTTTTATCCGCAAAGGGTCTCCAGACTTACCATGACAGTGCCTTAGACATGGACAAATTTTTCGTTGTTTTTAGCGATTTTAAAATAAAGTTACCAACACTGAAATTTTAAAGTGAATAGGATTATGCTATACCTACTTCGATATAACAAATAAGTCAAGTTTTTTTCTATGTTAAGTATAAAGCATTTCGCACTAAAATTTCAGTGTTGTTAACTTTATTTTAAAATCGCTAAAAATAAAGAAAAATGTGTTGATGTATAAAGCACTGTCATGGTAAGTCTGGGGACCCTTTGTGGATAAAAATAACGCAAGATTTAGGAAAATTTTATAGAATTTCCAAAAATATGCAGCTTGTATAGATCCGATCAGTGCTCGCTAAATTTTGCTATGTAATTTGCTAGAAGGTCGATATCGCTTATTTTTTATTAAAAGCCACGCCCACTTAAAACGAGTAACAAAATAAAAAAACAAGCATCACGCTAAAACTCTGCACAATTTTCTAAACCATTTTCTCGCATTTCGGGGCGAATCTTGCCAAAATTTTGATCTTTAAAAATAAAGGCAGCGAGAATAAAATTACAAAAAACTTGAATGTCCCTATTATATTTTCCACCACTGTAAATAAAAGATAACTCCAAAATTCTGGTATATGCATTTTTATCAAAAATTATGACGAAAAATCGTTACAGAGTTGAAGTCGTGATAGCTAAGATATACGAAAAAGTTTGTAAAATGTATTAATTTTTATTAAAAACGGCACTTTTCCTCTTCATAAAAATTCTTACAGTTAGTATTTACCTTTATTGGTTATTAAAATATAAGATATTAAAGTTAAAAAACCTTATGAGTTACTTGTTACGGAGTTTACATTTGGCCTATAAAATTGGTCACAAATTTTATGTATTAACCAAAAATTGGTCAGATTGTTATAAATTTTGTAAAACAGGTGACAATGCGCTGATATATATCGAAATATGTAACTCAAATGTAATCCATGCATTAGCAATTAGGTGGTTACACGGTTTTTATCACATTTTTTGATATCACCCATATAAGAATATAAAATAATCATATAAGTGTTTATATAATCTGATCCGCAAAATGGGTCTGTAAAATTACAGCTATGGACATGGAAATAGGACACTTTTATGTGTTAAGAAACATAATTATTTATTTTGAAAAATAAAACAAAAATAACATTTTTTATTTCATATACGGGAAGTGTTATTATTGATGATTGTAATTCATTCTTTATTTAAATAAAAATCCTTCAACTATTTTATATACAGTTGTGGCCAAGCATTTAAGTCAATTCAAGTTTTTTTCTAATTTTATTGTTATTGCCTTTATTTTTAAAGGTCAAAATAGTGGCTAAATTCGCCACGAAAGGCAAGGAGATGGTTTAGAAAATTGTACCGAATTTTAACGTAATGTTTGTTTTTTCATTTTATCACTTGTTTTAAGTGGGCGTGGCTTTTACCGAAAAATTAGCGATATAAATCTCTTATGAAATTACATAGTAAAATTTAGGCAGTACTGATCGGTTCTTGTTAACTTTCTTTTAAAATCGCTAAAAACAAAGAAAAATTTGGTCATGTTTAAAGTGCTGCAATTATAAGTCTGGTGTCTATTTGTAGATAAAGATAATGCAAGACTTAAGAAAATTTTATAGGATTTCCAAAAATATACAAGTTTGTACAGAACCGATCAGTACTGCCTAAATTTTACTATGTAATTTGATAAGAGGTTTATATCGCTAATTTTTCGTTAAAAGCCACGCCCACTTAAAACAAGTGACAAAATGAAAAAAACAAACATTACGTTAAAATTCTGTATAATTTTCTGAACCATCTCCTTACCTTTCGTGGCGAATTTAGCCACTATTTTGATCTTTAAAAATAAAGGCAACAACAATAAAATTATAAAAAAAAACTTGAATTGACTTAAATGCTTGGCCACAACTGTATATGTGACGCACAAAATAGAAAGGGACCTAAGGTCCCCTTAGGTCCCTTTCTCAGGAGGGCATGGGATCAGATGTTGTCCACATCAAAAAAAAAAACAAATTGATTTTTTTACCCTTAGGTCCCTTTCTCTATGCGCTGCCACATATTGGTAAATATGTATAAACTAATAAAAATACCTGGACTTCTAAATAGGACACATTTTAAATTTTTACAAAAAACCCGTACATTTTTTGGGTTTTTAAAACCATTATTATTTTTTTAGCGTTAATATTACACTAATATTTTGTGCTGTATCCATTATTATCAATAACCGCTTCGCATCTTCTTTGCATACTCTCAACTAATCTCTGGCATCTTTCTTTTGGTATAGAATACCATGCTTCTTGAATACCAGCCCAAAGTTCGGTCAAATTTTTGTAATTGTTTTGCGAAACTTGTTTTTACATCACTTCATAGATTTTCTATTGGATTAAGGTCCGGACTTTGGGCTGGCCAGTCCAAAACCTTAATTTGTTCTTGTAAAAACCAATCCTTCGCTATGTTCGACGAATGCTTCGGATCATTGTCTTGCATAAATGTCCACTTAACTGGCATATTTTCATAGGCAAATGGCTCCATAACATTCTTAAGAATGCTCAAATATTGAAACCTGTCCATTTTGTCCTCTACTTTTACGATAGGCCCAACACCACGCTAGGAAAAAGCCCCCCATACAATTATATTACCCCCACCGTTTTTCAAGGTCTTCTGAATGTACTCAATGTTTAAAGCCTGGTTTTTTGGGCGGTGTACAAATGTTCTACCATCTAGTCCGACACGAATTACCTTCGTTTCATCGCTCCAAAGCACATTTTTCCAAAAGGACAACTCATTTCCTTTGTGGGTTTTGGCAAAATCAATACGTTTCTTAATATTTTTTCTTGAAAGAAGAGGCTTCTTTCTACTTATTCGTCCAAATAAGTTTGCTTCATTCAGTCTTCTTCTTACTAACCTGTCTGACACTTGAAAGTTGAATTTTTCCCTGATTTCATTATTTATTTGACGGGAGGACATTTTGCTTTTGCGTACTATAGTCCTGTCCATATAAGTTGTAGTTTTACGACGGATTGGCTTACGTTCCTTATTTTGGGTATGATATTTCTTGTCGGCAGCACATAGGCGAATAGCATTGTATACCATATTTCGCGAACACTTTAGTATTTTAGCAATTTCAGTTGGAGATTTCATCTCGTTGTGGAATTGAGATATGTCTTCGTTTTTCTGAATTCCAATGTTTTCACTTCCCATATTGGTACAATTAGAAAAGAATTTACTTATTTCAAACGCAAATTAATAAAAGAAAATTATTACTAAGTGCATCGAGTAAAATTTTGACACTTATTGCAAGTGTCCTATTTTTATGTCCAAGTCAAATATGAATAAAGTAAAGTAATTTTGTTGTAAATATTTGCATGTTTTAAATATTGCAAAGTTTTATATATATGAGACTAAATGATTACAGTTTACTATAATAGAAAAGAAATATAATTATTGCTTTATAATTATTAAGAGAAATGCATGAAGATAATTTTGTATGAAGTGTCCTATTTCTATTTCTAGATACAATTCAATCTAATATTATACAATTGCATATACTCTGATGCAATTGCATCCCAAAATTGGGCACATCTAATTGACTCGTATTATATCTAATCTGATATAGTTATATACTATTTAATACAATTGGATTTCAAGATTTATACCCAAAATATGATGGGGTTTGAAATATGTTTGAATTGCAAAACTGATATAAAAAATATTTTCCTTTCGAAATTTTTTCTGATTTTAAATAATATAAATTTTTATCAAAAATTGACTCAGAAAATATTTTAAATTAAGATTTATCTAAATTTATATATAAAATGACTTAGAAAATGTTTTGGAATTTAATTATATAAAGTTTTATCTAAAATGGCTTAGAAAATATTTTTGATAATTTATCATATAAAGTTATATGTAAAACAACTTTTAATAAAGGTTTATATTAAATTATATCTAAAATGAATTAGAAAATTTCTTCGATATGGGTTTATTTGTGATTATGTATTGGGTTATCTTATCTTATTGTATATTAAACACCAATTTATGAGATCAACCATATCTGATTATATATAGTTATGTGTATCATTAACATTAACACATTTTTTGGTATATGATTTTATATGGTTATACATAAGAAAATTTCGAAAAATATTTAAAAGATATTATAATATATGAATACATATGGATGCAAAGCCATTTTATATTACTATATGTTAAAGTGTATTTTTGTATTAAAAACTATATTGTTACTAGGGTTTGGGATTTCCCGGACTTTTTTATTTCCCGGGAAACGGGAATGAAAAAATTTGATTCCCGGGATTCCCGGGAATCCCGGGAAATATTTTTGAACAAAATTGTTAATGAAAACCACCTATATAAGTAATTTTTGTTAAAAAAAAACACTATTTTAGTACAAATTCAGTCTGTGTAGTGAGAATTCAAAGTAAAAATATCAGAATGTTGAACATTTGATTTCACATAAATTACTCTAAGCACTGCCAAATGAATTTCATGATTCCAGCAGAAAGCACCCACTACTGGACTGTCGGAAACAAACCGTTTCATCACATTTGGCCCATTACATATGGTGGCCACAATGTTATTTTTCAAAAACAAATAAAACTCTTCTAGTCTTATTTCTACAATTCTTCTTATTTCATCGGCATTAGATCTTCCTGATATATAAACCAACCCCAGGTTATAAAATGAATTATTTCCCTTTATACATATGTTCAAATATCTCTTTTGTGATATTCTTGTCCATTCATCTAAGAATATAGTAAATCTCCTATCGTTAGAAATATTGCTCGATATTTCTTTTATCATGATATCTTTTACATGATTGTAGTAATTTAATATAATGTTCTTTATATCGGTTTCATTTTTTTGCAATGCCAGGTTTTTATTATAAAAACTTTCTCGAATAAACGAAGGTCTAGTTATGGTGCGGATTGACTGCGGCTAATTTGGAACCATTTCAGGAAATGTTTGCCCTACCATAAAACCTTTAATGCCTATTCAGCTTACACTTTTTTCTTCGGGTATTTTGCTAATTTTAGCTGAAACGTTGTTCTTGTTGTTGTTTTCTTCAAGAGAAGTTGCTTGATCATCAATTTTTTTTTTTTTTTTGTGAACCAAATTTAGAGGTCGGATAACCAAATTTAGATACCACCGTTAACCATTAGTCTTTTCTTTTCATATTTATTAATGAAAACGTTATTTATAAAATTATTGACCCTTAATATAAAGGAGTATTTTAAATTTAAAGTCGACTTTATTTTTAATCAAACGCTTTTGTTCATTTTGTGTATGAAAACCTTACAAAAATATTTATATTTTCAAATATTTTGATTGGTTAAAAATAAATTAACCAATCAGAATGCTCCAAAAATAAACCAAGTCAAGGTATACTGCTACCCAATATTTTAACTAAAGTCGGCTTTACCTAAATTATACATTTGAAAAATTAAGATACTAAGGGCGATTATTTGTAAGAGACAAAGCTATTTTTTCATATTTCTTTTAAACATTTTACCAAGTTTTTAGGTTTTACTACTTAAATTTTGAATAAGTTATGCGAAAAATCTTTATTAGTTGAAATGCTCCTAATTACTTGGCAAAGATTTTATTTCTGTGTCAAATAAATGTATTCCCTTTTAAAAGATTTTAACAATGACATTTTTGTTTTGGTATTTAAAATGTTTTTTATGACTAAAATTAAAAAATCCTATTCGAAACAAAAACAATTTAAAAAATTTAATATTTTTAAAATTTCCCGTTTTCCCGGGAAAAATATATTATTTTCCCGGGAATTCCCGGCAAACTTTTCCCGGGATTTCCCGGGAATTCCCGCCCGGGAATTCCCGAACCCCAAACCCTAATTGTTACATATGAACTTTTTTACTCTGGAGGTTACATATCTTAACTTCTAATAGTACACTTAAAAAAATAAGTTAGTAGAAATATTAGTAAAACGTCTTGTATATCAAGTGTACTAATTTTCAGCAATTTTTTTGCTGAAATTCCGTTTTCAGCAAAAATTTTAGTTATATTTTTTAGCACTAAACTAATTTTGAACTAATGTTTTACTAATTTATTTTGCTACAAAAATTGTGCTGATAACAGCATTCATAGCGTGGACGACAACCAGATAGACTAGATGTAGATGTCGCAGCTTGTCTGGAAACGGAAATGACAAAAAAAGGAAAACAACTCTACACATATTCTATATTTAAATTTTCAGCAAATAAATTAACTAAAGTAAAATTTCGCTACAAGTTTTTTGAGTTTTTTTCAGTCTACTAATATTCAGCAAAAAGTTTAGTGATTTTAGCAAGGATTTTTTCATTTGCAGGCGACTAAGTGTTAGCAAAACTTTTGCTGAAGATTACTATTTTTTTGGTAAAAATCAGCTCGCTGATTTTCAGCAAACCTTTTGCTGAAATTACCAACTTTTTTGCAAGCACGCTCCTGACTAAAAATTTGCTGACACAGCAACATTTTTGCTGACTTTACTGACTTTTTTTTGTGTAGGAGGTTTTGTTGTGACTTGGATTTATGGCGTCGTTTGCCGCAGAGCTCCACCAAATATCCGAATTTCATTAGGGTTGGAAGGAACCCATCGGGATAGTTTCCTCAATAGTTGTTTACTTTTGTAAAATTTAAAATTTATAGTCAGTTTTATAGTCAGAACAAAGATTGATATTTTCTTATATATTTTGTTCTCAGATTGTTTTTTCTTAAATATTTATTAAATAAGAAATTTTCAAAGACTCTAGTTCTGTCTTTAAAACTGCCCCTTAAGCACTTCTTCTAAATTAAACCTACACGCAGTAAAAAAACAGGTGGAACTTTATCTAAGTGCTATGTAATTATACAACTACATAAGTTCGAAGTAAAATATATGTAATCGGGATGGGATGAAACCAACGGGAAATGTTATATCGGTCAAAAACAAGTTATACGTGTCCCGGCGTTTCGCTGGATCACCCCTAGGAATCGAGATATATTTTTTTTTTGACATAACTCGAGAACCACTAGTCCGATTTTGCTCAAACAATTTTAAAAAAATTAAAAATTACAATTCCTTTAATCTGTTCATATAACGTTTTTCTATATACTCAACAGTTTTGTCAAAAAAAAAGACCACCAAAGGTCAAATCGATATATCTCGATTCCTAGGGGTGACCCAGCGAAACGCCGGGACACGTATAACTTCTTTTTTACCGATATAACTTTCCCTTCCCGATCACTGACCCCTACGATTTGTCTCACAGTGTTATTAGTACAATTTTTATTTTTAGTAATCATTTTTGCTATTCTCTTATTACAAATTACGGATTTTTTTTACTAATTTTCGCTGCTGATTTCAGAAAAACATTTTACTAATTTTTCAAAACCGAGTGCTAAATTTAGCAGAAAAATATACTAATTTAAAAATATTTTTTTTTTATTTTTTACAATTCTTGTTTAGTTTATATTTGTTACTATTGATATATTCTTAGTTTGGAAATAACACTCAGAAAATTGTATTGTATCTCCAATGCATAAAAAGGTAATAACTGGAGAACTGTTTGCAATTTTGTTACAATCGAAAGAAAAATTTTTTTTTTTAATTTATTTTATTTTAGATTTTACAGTTTTTTTTATTTTTTAGTACACTTTTTTCCCAATTTCAGCAGATTGATTTTAAATTACAGTTAACAACAATTTACTGAAATTTAGTAGCTGCAACTAATTATTTATACTAATTTCATTCCCAGCAAAACCTTGGTAATGGGTTGGACCTTTTTCACGCATTGCCTGGCAATGGGTAACTCTTTACTCTTGGTTTTACTTATGAACCTAAAGTAATACGTTACTAATATTGTGATACATCAATACTTATGGGGGAGGTATGAAATAATGAGTTATCACTACTTATTTGGAGGCTTTAAAACAATATATTACCAATATTGTGTTATATAATAACTTATTGATAAGGGTAAAAATAATAAGTTATTGGTATTGCATTATATTACTACTTATTATCGAAAGTACGATTTAATAAAAATTTATAATACAATTACATTGCTCGGATCGGGGTACTTTTAAATAAAGTCATTACTGGTAACGTGTTATTTAATTCCCTATATATAACCAATAAAATTTGAACTAATGTGCAACGACTTATTTCACTCCATTCAAGTATGTACTTAATTTAGCTAACTAGTGAATTTAATATTACAAGTAACAACTTATTTCAGTACTTCCTTCTTAATCACTTATTTTAGCCTATACCGGTACGATATAGGAAACCATTTACCTCCAATGACACCCCCATGTTAAAATCACGTGTTATGCGACCAAAGTGTAAGTAGTTACAATTTTTGGTTTCTTATTCCATTTCCCGTTACCTGGTAAGAGAAGGTTTTGCTGGGTTGTACTAAAATTATGATATTTAGTAAGTTTTTTAACTGATTTTAGCAAATCGATTTTGAATTGCTACTAATTTTTTCTACTAATTTTATTGTACTACAGATCAGCAGACATGTGTTGCTAAATTTAGCAAAAAAAAAAATACCGCTGGCTTCAAAACAGTTAAATTTACCGTAATAGCAAAAATTTCCGTAGCCATTACAGACTTTTTTGGTTGAGTGTAGTGTAATGTAGAATCCTGGATCCGCGCCTGATGCCAACAGGATAGAATACGTGTTTTCGGGTCTTGATGCAATCCCAGCATCAGTATCCATGCAATTATGGGTTAATAACACTGTGCTAGTTGAAAAATCCGACAAGCGGGGCACCCGTTGGGTAAACCTAATTCGATCACGCTGAATCTAGTTGGGCTAGCCGTTTCTCAAGATGAGCTCTTAAAAAAAAGACATTTGTGTTTGAATATTATGGTTCCAAAAAAATGCCTCCGATTCGTGCACAGTGTAATTGATGATGATCTATTTATATTGAATTCGAAACAAATTTAAAAATTCGAAGCAACTAATTAGACTAACATCAACGAAATTCTAATAATGCTATTTTTACTCACTTCGTTTAACCTCAAAATGGTGTAGCCGTAACAAGCACTATTTTATTAATTTATTTAGTCAGATTTGCGTATACGTAACATTTGTAAATGTGAATGAGCAGAATAATGATGATGATGTTAGTGTCTGTGATGATGATATTGTTGAACCATTTGGAGGTGCTTTACTATATAAGTGTTGAAAGAATTGTTTTAAATTATTTAAATGTCGATTTTATACAGACAGCAAGCAACAACCATGTGCTCTTGTCTCGTTGACGTTATTGGTTATTAGAACAGTTGCCTTTCTTCTGTCTATTCGGTGCAAAGTAAAACTATTAATAATAATAATAATTAAGTCATTTTATTCAAGTCAACAAACTATTCATTAAAAAGTGCTCGCTCTGTTATATGTATGTATATTAAATACAGGCATGGGTTACGATAAACTTTTAATTTAAAATGTAAATTACTATTTATAAATAGTTAAGATTTTATTTACGTTATGTTTAAACCACTGGTTAACTGCAAACCATGAATATGTACAGGCAGTATTATCATACTTATGGCGAGTTTTTTGGATGTAGTTGAACTTTGATTATAAGTTAAACATTATTTAAACTTAATATCGATACCATAGATTCAATACTCTATATCTGCAAAAATACAATTGTTCAGCAATAAAACTAATTCACTTGCTTATAAGATTTTTTTAAATCAATCTGACTTCTAGAATATTATTTAAAAATGGTAACTTATTCCTATACATAATTATTTTGAAATTATTTGCGTTATTTACGTCGCTAATGCAGATATAGAGTTCTCAAATAAAATGTTTATATAATTTTATGATAATACTAGCAGATATGTAGTTTTGATAAATATAAAAAATATGCATTATTGGGAACAAATGACCATGTAAATCTCTCTATACTTTTTGTGGAAAACAATATTATGTGCCTCCAAACATCAACGAACACAGAATTGTTAATCAGGGATGGAAAAGTCTCGTTTTATTGAAATTAATAATCCAAGAACTATTATATCCATATCTTATTCCAAAAATTAATGGTTAGTTTGGAAAAAAAATGGGAAAAAAATTTTCCAAAAACGAAAAAGTTTGCATTATTATATTCGTTTGAAAAATTTTAATCGCTAATTAAGTTTCTTAATTTATTTTCTGTGGCATAAATCCTTTTATTCACAATCCGTCATTATTTGGAATTTTTTTGAATGCGGTGAATTTTAATCCATAATCCAAGACTATTACACTCATATCTGGCCCAAAGTTTGGTGGTTAGTTTGCAAAAAAAAAAAAAAAATTTGCAAAAAGGATAATTTTACACCAATATATTCCTTTGCAGAATGTCAAGTTGATTAGCTCTTCTAAGTCATTTTCTAAACTTTTCCGCATTCCGCCGTTATTTAGCAATTTTTTAAGTGTGATTTCTTAAAATTTATAATCTAGGGATTGCAAAAAAAAATAACGAAAAAAAATTACAAAGAGGAAATTTTTTGCATTAATATATTTCTTTACATAATGTAAATCGCTGACTAAGATTTTTAATACAATTTTTGTACCATAAAGACTTTCTTTCGCGTTCCGCTATTATTTTGCAAATTTTCGAGTGCGGTTTTTTAAATCTATATTCTAGGGACTTAATACACATTTCATAAAACAAAGTTAGGTGGTTAGTTGCAAAAAATAAAATAACGCGAAAAATAAAATTTGCAAAATATAAAATTTTTGCATCAATATATTTGTTTGCAGAATGTAAATCGCTGATTAATTTTTTGTACCATAAAGCCTTTTTAGCCCTTTTCCGCGATTATTTTGCAATTTTTTAAGTGTGGTTTTTTAAAATCTTTAATCTTCGGAATATAATACCAATTTCCACACCAAAGTTTGTTTCTTAGTTTGCAAAAAAGAAATCGCGAAAATATTTTGCAAAAAGGAAAATTGCATCATTATATCCGTTTGCAAAATATTAAAATAAAGTTTGGTGGTTAGTTGCAAAAACAAAATTTCCGAAAAAAGATATTCTCAAAAAACTTTAATGTATACCTTATAGAATTCAAATAATTTAAATTTATATGCAGATATAGACTTCTGTATTTGAAAATTAATTTGTTTGTAGATATGGGAAAATGTAAAATGTTAAAAAAGTGGCAAAGAATGGGTATTTCGCTTCCAAATTGATATCATAGATGGATATAATATCAACAATGATTTTGCCATCAAAAACTCATTTTGGCCAAAATTGCAGATATAGAGTATTGAATATAGTGTCTCGATATGTTGTATTTCAGATGTTGTTTAATTTACTTTTAATTAGAGTTTGCATTTCGGTTTTAACAGTAACATAAACCGCGGTTAACCGCACTAATTAACCGTAACCGTAACCGCGTGTAAAAACCGTGCGGTTACGGTTAAATTATTACACATTGAAAATCAGATTTTTGTATCAAAATTTAGTACCAAAATTTTGGAATTTTTACCAAAAATAAAAATTTCTGCAAAGAAATCACGCAGTTTTATTAAACCTACCTAAAAAATTTTAAAAATTACTTTTTATTTGTGTTTAATCTGGAACCGAAATGTTATTTTTCTTCAAGCGATGATCAAAACTTTAATAACTTGTCGTGCGATATTTGAATAGTTTTGGAATGATGCGAAAAGATTCTACTGATTTCACAAATAAAATTAAATATTTTTAATTTATTTTGTAGAAAAAATATGAATTTTAGTATTAGAAACAAAAATTTATTTATTCGGATTTATTTATTTAATATTATTTTAGCAACGGGATCTGATGTTTGTTACACCAAAATATATTGGGCACACCTTTTAGGGTACCGGTCGACTTAGAGAATCACTTTTTGGCTCGATGTAACGATGTCCGTCTGTCCGTACGTCTGTCTGTCCATGAATCCTTGTAGCGCTACAGGTCGTAAATATTAAGATATTTTGATAAATTACACCGGCTTATATCGACCCAAGGACGATTGGTTAAAATCGGTCTATGTTTAGACCTAGTACCTATATAAAGGTCTTCCCAAAATTGGCTTGTTCGCAAGATACATGTCGCAAATATAAAAATATTTTAATGGAATTCGGTGCACTGATTCACATGGGCTCATGGACAAAGCCTGTTGATTTTGTTTACAATCGGTCCATGTTTAGACTTGGTGCCAGTATAACAAAAATGGATTTTTTTTACAGACGAATTTTACTCAAATCCATTTCAATAAATTTCAATTTCGGATCAAAACATTAGTTGGCTTTCAACCAGAGTGGTGTAGGTTTTCATAAAGTAGGCATGCCCGACTTTAACTTTTTTAATTTTTTAAGTTTTTACTTTGGATTTTAATAATTTTGCCGTTATTAATTTTAGTAACTAAATAATTTTATGTTAATCAAGTAAGTTAACAAATGTTTTATTATGAGTGCGATTAACCGTTAACCGCGATTAACCGCACCAATTTTAACCGTAACCGCGGTTAAGCAAAATTGCGGTTCAATGCAAACTCTACTTTTGATTCAACCTAAAGCACCGTTGACCAGTTAAACTAAAGTACAAATTTTTCAATAAAAATCAGTTGTTAAACAATAATTTGTTTAAGTGATGCCAGATTGCAACGTATTGCAAAATAAAATATTACCACTATTTTATGACAATTCCAACATAATATAAATTATTTTGACATAATCAGTAATGTAACATCAAGCAATTTGATATTTCTTAAACCAGAACTAAAAAATATCATGACTAATTTTATTTTGAGATGAATAACCGTGAAATTGGATTGGATTAGTACACTAAAAAAAGTCAGTAAAGTCAGCAAAAAAGTTGCTGTGTTAGGCAAAATTTTAGTCAGGAGCGTGCTTGCAAAAAAGTTGATAATTTCAGCGAGCTGATTTTTACCAAAAAAATTGTAATCTCAGCAAAAGTTTTGCTAATACTTAGTCGATTGCAAATGAAAAAAATCCTTGCTAAAATCACTAAACTTTTTGCTGAATATTAGTAGACTGAAAAAAAACTCAAAAAACTTGTAGCGAAATTTGACTTTAGTTAATTTATTTGCTGAAAATTTAAATATAGAATATGTGTAGAGTTGTTTTTCTTTTTTTGTCATTTCCGTTTCCAGACAAGCTGCGACATCTACCAGAAACTATTAATTATAGAGACAGGAAATCAAAACCTAAACTACTCACCGATAGAAGGCGCTGAAATTTAGTATTACCTGAGCAAATATTTTGTATCAGTTTAGTATCAGCTGAGCCTATATTTAAAAACTCAAAAACTGCTGAAAACTGCTCAATATAAGGAAGAAACAAACGCGGAATATATTCAAATAATAAAATTTGAAATATTTGTTTGTATTTTTTCCTTTGTTGTTTTTTATTATTTAAATTTAAATAAAAAAAGAAAATTGTCAAAATTTTTACAAAGCGCCATCTAGTGATAAGGATTTTTTTATTACTTATTTTTTTGGTGATGCCATACCCCTGACATCTACATCTTGTCTATCTGGTTGTCGTCCACGCTATGCATGCGGTTTTCAGCACAATTTTTGTAGCAAAATAAATTAGTAAAACATTAGTTCAAAATTAGTTTAGTGCTAAAAAAATATAACTAACAAAAAAAATTGCTGAAAACTAGTAAACTTGATATACAAGACGTTTTACTAATTTTTCTACTAACTTATTTTTTTGAGTGTAGTGCTCATATAAGGGTCCCCCCAAAATTGGCTTGGTTACACGCTGCAGGTCGTTCGCTGACTTACATGGTCCCGATGAAAAAGCCTATTGATTCTAGATAGGATCGGTCCATATTTGGACCTATCGCCCATATGGGCTATATTTTCGATTTTCTCTTCTTTTATGATTTTATAGAAAATTTTGACACAAGTCCGTTTTAACCCATTCAAAATTCGGATCCAAACATTAGTTGGCTTTAAGTCAGACTGGTGTAGGGTATTATATAGTCGGCATGCCCGACTTTAACCTTTTTAGTCGTTAAAATAATAGATTTGGTAATAGAAAAGTAAGAGGTTTCCTACCCTTATTTCTTCTTACTAAAGTCATTACCCGGTAATAGAAGGTTTTGCTGGTTTTTTTTTAAATAAATTTTTTTTGGTATTTTTCTTGAAATGTACACGCCCTTAGAAATCATATATAAAAAATGGTTAAAATCGAAGAGATCATGCATTTAAGGGTTAAAGGTAAATAATACCTTTGCTGCCTTTTTAACTGCATATCCGACAAAGTACCTACTACAGTTATTGACACTTTGACAATCTACTAGTTGGTATTTTTATGACACTATCGTTATTTACATCAATTAGAAAAATTTTTGGAATTAAACTTTGTCTCACTTTTATCAACAATCTCCGTCAAACATCGAACGTACTACACAACGTTAAGCTATTTTTTAAATTTGAACGTAGTCTTTTCATAATTTATTAACAATTTGAATTTCACTTTATAAAAAAACTAAAACGTAACAGCAACGTGGCAACCATATCATAATTAAACTGTGTCATTGTATTATTTACCATGTTTTCTTTTCCTAGCAAATTAAAAACAACTTTGAATAGAAAAACTTTAAATTGTTTTAAATTAAACACTTGATTAAATAAAACTGGTTATATAAAAATTAATAAATTTGTTATAGGTATTTTGTTTTTTTTTTTTATTTTACACTTTGCACAACACACCAACAACACTTTAATATTTAGGAGAAATTCACTTAAAGCATAAATATCATACATAAATATCATAAGAAAATGGTTAAAAAAAAAACAAAAATACAAATTTCAAAATGTATAGAAAGGAGAATACAAAAAAAATATACGAGTATATGATGACCAACTAAAATTCATATTATGGTTGGTAACCAAAACGATGCACTTATCGGTAAGGGCAACGGTATTTCATGTCAAATCGATAACGGTTACGATATTTAACCTATATATAATATTAACCTATATATTTGGCGTTGAAAATCTACTATGAAACAAATGTTAAAATATTGATTTATCGCTTTATTTAAGCGATATAGCCAACGAGGATATACACGCAGAAAAAAGAGATTGTTGGATATATTTACAGGCAATTATATATATGTTTATAAACAACTATACTTATATTTGAGGTGTGTTTCCAATTATTTTATTTTTATCGTTATAATATGTATGTCTCCAGGCAAACACTGTAATGTTTGAATGTTAGTCATATTTTCCCACTTAAACAAAAATATATTTGCATTTTTATTTTATCATTATTATATTTGTGGAGTGCAAATATAATAATGATAAATATATATATGTTTGCCTGCAAACATTTATATATTTGCGAGTAGATGTATTTCATATGATTTAAACATACATATGTTTACAGGCAAAAATATTATATTTGCTGGCAAACATATTATATTAAAATCACGGCAAATATATTTTGACAGTTCTTCCAAACATATATATATCACCAGCAAATATGTTTCCTGCAGGGCGATTTTTTTCAGCGTGTAGACTAAAGAGTTCCCATAAGAAAAAGTGTACACTTTGGTTCCCTTAAAATTTATATGGATTGGGTTCCTGTTAATTCCTTTGAAGAATAAGAGAAACAAAAGGAAAACCGAAAAAGTTAACAGGGCACTGTTTTTATTGTTTCTTATGATTATTGATTAACGCGGTAACAAAAACAACTTTAAGAGTGAAATCAGGCGGTATTCGTCGCTCTCTTTCGAAGATTGACAATTTATATCGAAAATGTTAATCTTAGCAGACGCGTGTAATTCTTATGGCTGAATTTTCGATATAAATTAAGAAGAGAGTGATTTAACAGAGGTAGGGAGAGTTGGTTAGAACACGTTTTTATTAAATTTATTGTTTTCGTGACGTCCTTCATTTTCTCTCGTTCGCTGTTAAATTTCTACAAATTCTTTGTGTTTTTCTTCTCATTCGCGTGTGAATTTTTTTAGAAATCTTAAAACACCTTAATGGATACCCCCTGATATAGCACAACAAAGGCTAAAGACGTATCTAGAAACCCAGTAGCCAAATAGTTTCGGATTTTGCTATAAATAACACTATCAGTAAAATAAAATTACGTACCGAAAATTGTTGATCAATTGTTGTTTGTTATTTCAGAAGTTATGGCGATTTTCGCTTTTAGAAAATTACAAAATTTGGCGAATTTGGCACTAAACATCAATAGATTCAGACGAAATTAAAAAATCTGTTGGCTAGTTTTTGAGTTAGAAAGATATTCGTAAGACGTATCCTGCAGTTATCCTGTGTCCTGGAGAAATTAGAGACTCTAAACTAGTTTTTTTTATTATCGATAATGTACGCCATATTGTAAATGTATGTATTTTTGGCGATTTTTTCAATATTTTTTTCTTTTTTAAAAAGTTATGCTGTTATTCAAAAAAAACTTCTTAGTTTAGATTAAAAACATGAATTTGCTAAAGCATTCATTATCTCTATTAAACCTTTATTAAAAAATTGTATTCAAAAACATACAATAAAAGCAGGGGCGTAACAGTTATAAATTTTATTCAAAAAAGTGATTGTTTTACAATTATTTCTTGTTTGAGTATTTTTAATTTTCTGTTTATTTGCTCTGTTTGATTTTTATTTTTAATTCAAACAAAAACAATCCAAACACGATTTTTATTTTTTCAAAAATAATAAAAGTTATTTTGTAATTTTTTTTCTTTATCAAAAAATAACAATTAAGAATATAAATCAAAAGCCATAGAACCAATGACTTCACCAATTATAATATCCTGATGATGTCAACTAGTGTTAATAAAAGATTGAACAGTGATTGAAAGTGAGTAAATATGTATATTCCAGCAACTTCCGGCATTCCATTTAGCTCAATTTTTAATTTTTATTTTATTATCAAATAAAAAAGTTATTGATTAATTTTTTCAAAAAAATCATTCTGTAACTTTTATAAAAAGTTTTAAAATAAAAATCAAAAAACAACAGAAATTTATAGAGTAAAATATAAAAATTGAAAAAATTAAAAATTGTTTAGACCTAGTGCCCATATAAGGGTCCTACCAAAATTATATTGTTTATACGCTGCAGGTCGTAAATATTAAGATATTTTGATGAAATATGGTACAACGACTTATGTCGGCCCAACGACGAAGCCTATTGATTTTGGTGAACATCGGTCAATGTTTAAACCTAGTGCCCATATAAGAGTCCTACCAATATTATATTGTTTATACGCTGCAGGTCGCAAATATTAAGATATTTTGATGAAATTTGGTACACCGACTTATGTCGGCCCAGGGACGAAGCCTATTGATTTTGGTGAATATCGGTCCACGTTTAGACCTAGTGCCCATATAAGGGTCCTACTAAAATTATATGGTTTATACGCTGCAGGTCGCAAATATTAAGATATTTTGATGAAATTTGGTCCACAGACCTACGTTGGCCCAAGGACGAAGCCTATTGATTTTGGTGAATATTGGTCCATGTTTAGACCTAGTGCCCATATAAGGGTCCTACCAAAATTATATTGTTTATACGCTGCAGGTCGCAAATATTAAGATATTTTGATGAAATTTGGTACACCGACTTATGTCGGCCCAAGGACGCAGCCTATTGATCTTGGTGAATATCGGTCCACGTTTAGGCCTAATGCCCATATAAGGGTCCTACTAAAATTATATGGTTTATACGCTGCAGGTCGCAAATATTAAGATATTTTGATGAAATTTGGTCCACAGACCTACGTTGGCCCAAGGACGAAGCCTATAGGTTTTGGTAAACATCGGTCCATGTTTAGACCTAGTGCCCATATAAGGGTCCTACCAAAATTATATTGTTTATACGCTGCAGGTCGCAAATATTAATATATTTTGATAAAATTTGGTACACCGACCTATGGCAGCCTAAGAACGAAGCCTATTGATTTTGGTTAACACCGGTCCATGTTTAGACCTAGTGCCCATATAAGGGTCCCCCCAAAATTGGCTTGGTTACAAACTGCAGGTCGCAAATATTAAGATATTTTGATGAAATTTGGTACACCGACCTATATCAGCCCAAGGACGAAGCCTATTGATTTTGGTTAACACCGGTCCATGTTTAGACCTAGTGCCCATATAAGGGTCCCCCCAAAATTGGCTTGGTTACAAACTGCAGGTCGCAAATATTAAGATATTTTGATGAAATTTGGTACACCGACTTATGTCGGCCCAGGGACGAAGCCTATTGATTTTGGTGAATATCGGTCCACGTTTAGACCTAGTGCCCATATAAGGGTCCTACTAAAATTATATGGTTTATACGCTGCAGGTCGCAAATATTAAGATATTTTGATGAAATTTGGTTCGCTGACTCACATTATAGAAAATTTTGACACAAGTCCCATTTTAACCCATTCGAATTTCGGATCCAAACATTATTTGGCTTTTAACCAGACTGGTGTAGGGTATTGTATAGTCGGCATGCCCGACTTTAACCTTTTTACTCGTTTTTATTTTATTTTCATGCAAAAAAAAACCTTTTTCCAAAAAGGTTACTTTTTTCGAAAAAAGGACCTTTTTACAAAAAAAGTACCTTTTTTCAAAAAAAGTACCTTTTTTCAAAAAAAAAGTACCTATTTTCAAAAAAAGCACCTTTTCCCGAAAAAGTACCTTTTCCCGAAAAAAGTACCTTTTTCCAAAAAAAGTACCTTTTTCAAAAAAAAGTACCTTTTTCCAAAAAAAGTACCTTTTTCCAAAAAAAGTACCTTTTTCCAAAAAAGTACCTTTTTCCAAAAAAAGTACCTTTTTCCAAAAAAAATTCCTTTTTCCAAAAAAGTACCATTTTCCAAAAAAATAACCTTTTTCCAAAAAAAGTACCTTTTTTAAAAAAAGTACCTTTTTCCAAAAAATGTACCTTTTTCTAAAAAAATGTACCTTTTCCCAAAAAAAAGTACCTTTTTCTAAAAAAATGTTCCTTTTCCAAAAGAAGTACCTTTTCCAAAAAAAAGTAATTTTTTCCAAAAAACATACATTTTTCCAAAAAAAACACCTTTATAAAAAAAATACCTTTTCCAAAAAAAGAACAAATAAAGTACTTTGTAAAAACAAAGTATCTTTTTCCAAAAAATTTCATTTTTCCAAAAAATTTCGTTTTTCCAAAAAGTACCATTTAAAATAATATATAATTTCAAAAAAACTACTTTTTTTCCTCCCCCCACGGATATCTCCACTAAAACAAGGTTTCTTGATATTCGGCATAGACGTGCGCTAAGACGGGATTTTTGGAAATTCCTACCGGAACGGGCAAAAAGGGGAAAAGTCTCCCCATAAACAGTCTCACAAATTGGAAAAGTGCCTGCCCAAACCACTGGAGGTAAGAAGTTGAAATTTGGTATAAAGGTTCCTCCACTGTAGTAGACATCGACTAAGTTTGTATTTTTGGAATTCCCTACAGGATATTCCAAAAGGAAACTCGGTATGTGAGTTCCTCCTTCTGTGTAGGCGTCCGCTTAGACGGCATTTTTGAAATTCCTATCGGGAGGGGAAATAAGGTAAAAGTCTCCTCCTGACGGCTTGCCCAATCCCTTTTGGTCAACCTAAAATTTTAAATATGTATTCCTTGGAGTAGGACTAACTCACCGGCAACGTAATTTTTCTATTTTGGAACAGGAACATAGTAAAAATAATGGGATATCCTACAGGATATCCCAAAAGGAAACTCGGTATGTGAGTTCCTCCTTCTGTGTAGGCGTCCGCTTAGACGGAATTTTTGAAATTCCTATCGGGAGGGGAAATAAGGTAAAAGTCTCCTCCTGACGGCTTGCCCAATCCCTTTTGGTCAACCTAAAATTTTAAATATGTATTCCTTGGAGTAGGACTAACTCACCGGCAACGTAATTTTTCTATTTTGGAACAGGAACATAGTAAAAATGGTGGTTGAAAGGGAAAAATGTCCCCACTAACGGCCTGCCCAAACTGCTTAGGCAATGCAGTTGAAATTTGGTATGAATGTTCCTCATCCATCGCAGATAGCCGCGAAGATGGAATTTTTGTAAATTCCTAAAGGGAGGGGCAAAAGAAAGAAAAGCCTCACCTTGGGGGCCGGTAAAAACCCCTTCGGCTAGAAACCTGAAGCTTAAAATGTGGGTCCCTGGAGTAAGGGCTAACTTATTAGAAAGATACTTTTTTGAATTTTGGACAGGGTCGTTACAAAATGGGGGCTCAAAAAGGGAAAGTTGCCCCTTAACGACCTGTCCAAACTGCTGGAACTAGGAAGCTGAAATTCGGTACTTAGGTTCCTCTTCCAGCCTAATTCCAACCGGGAGGGACAAAAAAAAGAAAAAGTGTCCCCCTTGACAGCCTGCTCAAACCGCTGGAACTAGGAAGCTGAAATTCCCTGTCGATGGATTTTCGGAAATTCCTACCGAGAGAGGCACAAATAGTAAAAGTTGGCTAGAAACCTGAAATGTAAAACATATGTTACTTGGAGTATGGGCTCACTTACCGGGAAGGTGCTTTTTGGACAGGGACATTGCAAAAATGGGGATTAATGAAGCGAAAAGTGCCGCTTAAAGGCCTGCCCAAACCGCTGGAGGTAGGAAGTTGAAATTTGATATTAAAGTTCCTCCTCTATTGTAGACATCCGCTAAGATGAGATTTTTGGAAATTTCTACAGGTAGGGTCAAGTCTCCCCCTTAACGGCCTGGCCAAACTGCTGGATCTAGGGAGCTTAAATTCGGTATTTGAGTTCCTTCTCCAACGTTGACGTCCCCTAAGATGGTATTTTTGTAAATTCATACCGGGAGGGGTAAAAAGGGAAAAAACTTCCCCCTTGACGGCCTGGCCAAACTGCTGGATATAGAGACATAAAATTATGTATGTAGTAGGTTCCTCCTCCAACGCAGACGTCCTCTAAGACGGAATTTTTGGAAATCCATACCGGGAGGGGTAAAAACGGAATAATTCTCACCTTTGATGGCCTAACCGAACCCTTCGGCTAGAAACCTGTAATATATAATATGTTTTCCTTGGAGTATGAGCTAACTTATCGAAAAGCAGTTCTAGGACTTTGGACAGGAACGTGGTAAAAATTGTGGTTTAAAAGGGGAAAATTGCCCCCCCCCCCTTAACGTCTGCGTCTTTAGCTAGAAACCTAAAACTTAAAGAACAAGTGTATATGAAACACTAAAATTAAGAAACTAAATAGGAAACGAGTGGAATTGAAACACTACACAAGTGGAATGAAATGGATATAAACGTTGGAATTGAAATTATAGACAATGCAAATGGATTGGAAGAGGGAATTACCTGTTCAAACACTATCCACGGAATATGAAACTTATGTAGCATTGAAACATATTCTCCAAAAAGTTAAACAAATTTTCTAAAAGAGAAAAAACCTTAGAAAAGGAATGGAACTTATATATTCCGATATTTAAACTTCATGTAACGAAGCACCGGTGGAAGAAACCGACGCAGTAAATTTTCCAACTGAATTTGTGAATTTACTTGAATTGCCAGGTCTACCTTTACATAAACTGGAATTAAAAAAAAAAACTTTAAGACACGCTAACAACGTAGCTTTACGTTATTTATTTTCATTCAAAACACAAATGAACAAAACTACTTACGGGTCTATCTACCTAAGTTCGCACTTTACCAAATTATCTTAACATACACACGTATATTGCAATTTATTATGGATTCATTACTAACAATCCACTTTCATGAGAAAAAGTGATCAAATATTTATTTATTTGAAACCCATTGTTGTGCAGAATTATTTGTTTGTGGTGGCTGGGTGAAGGCTTTTATTATAAAAACTGGACTTTAAATAAAAAGCGAATTTAAAAAAAATTGTCGGGGGGGGGGGGGGGGGGCAGCGCTAACACTAACGCTAATTCGAATACAGGGAATTATATTAGGGAGAAGTAAATATAAAGTGAAAGAATTCTATACACATTTCTATTTTCTTTTTTTTTTAAATACATAAATATGTTTTTTTTATTTTTTGTAAATTAATTATTGTTACTTTGTTGTTAATTATATAATACATTTCAAAATTATTCACTTGCATTTAAAAATTTTAAATCTGTATTTCAGAATTGTAAAATTGCATTCAAAATAATTCCATTTGTATTTCAAAATTCTCCAAATGTATTTCAGAAATTTCCAAATGTATTTAAAAAGACTCTATTTGTATTCCAAAATTTTCCAAATGTCCCAGTGTAGAAAATCATTACCAGATATGTGGTTATGTAACTACATACTTGGTAATGGTAACTACATACTTTTGTTATTACATTTCTTATTACCTTTATATGGCGATGTCGCGAAAAATAATGAGTTATGGTTACACACCAGCATACGAAAAATCAAAAAATATATCGTTACCTATGTGCTTACCAGTAGTGACAAAATTAATGAGTCTAAAAATAGATTTTCAAAAAAATAAATTATATAAAAAAAAATATTTTTTATTGTATTTTTATTTTTAATAAAATTTGCTGGTGCGGGAATCGAACCTGGGTCTACAGATTGCCAGTCAATAGCTCTACCATCTGAGCTATATCGACATGTAATATTTAATAGATAAAAACATAATTGACCTGCTGCACACAAGTAAGCTTACTCGCCAACATACAAAAAATTAAAAAATATGTGGTTACAAATATCCTAACCAGTATTTAAAAAATATTGAGTCTAAAAATAGATTTCAAAAAATTTTCAAAAAAATCTAGAAAATTATTTTCTATTTGAAATAATGATAAAAATAAGTCATTATCAGTAACTCATTATTATATGTTTTAAAATAATGCAGAAGGTAAGCGGGTGTCATTACTGGTAGTCCAAAAAATAATGATATGTCATTACCGTTTCTACACTGGGGTATTTAATAAAATTCCAATTGCATTTCAAATTTTTCCAAATGTATTTCAGAAATTTATACTTTTATTTTAAAAGCACTTTTACAAACATACATGTTTTCTCTTTCATAATGAAAATTTTATAGGAATTATGAGACTTGCTTTTAAAATAAAAATAAAAATAGAAATTTCTGAAATACATTTGGAAAAATTTAGAATTTTATTAAATACATAAATACAGAAGGGAATGTTAGCTCAAACTTTGGATAATTTTGTTTATTGTCAATGGCCCATAAAAAGGGAAAAAAGACTGAGAAATTTAACAATTGTTTATGATATTCTTTAGTCTACTAACTCTACTATACTAACTCGCCTATGTCGAATAATTGGAAACAGTATAAATTACTGAATGCTACCAATATTTTATGTCAATGCCAATTGGATATAAATTATTTCGACACAATTAATGTGTCTACATCAAGTAATTTGACATTTTTTAAACTAGAACTGAAAAACATCACGCTCAGTAAAACTTGGTTAAATTTTGTTTTAAGATTAACTAAACAACCCATTGAACTAAGTCTAATTGGCATTCAATAAACTAGGTCTAATACGTTTTTTATTTCTTCAAAGGAGGAGGAAGAATCTCAATAAAATCTTCAAAACTTGATATAGATATAGCATTTATTTAAATACAATATTAAATTTTATTGCGGCAGTATTGTTTTTAATCAACATTACTCTACATTCAAAGAAATTTTGTATTTACAGTTTGGAAGATTTTTAAAATTTGTTTCTAACGAAATAAAAAATTTATACTAAGTTATCGATATGTAACAGTTTTATTTAGGTTGGCTTGTCGTAACTTACTAATATTTACCAACAAAACATTTGCTAGTTTCTAGTAGTATGAAAAATGTTTCAATTTAAAAAATCTTAGATTCCGAAACTTTTTAACCTTACAATATGAAAACTTTGTTTTAAATAAATCGAGTTTATATGTCACATTGGTATTTCACAAAAAGGGTGTAGCTCTTTGTGTTTTTATTGACAAAAAAATAAAGAAATACATTAATTTTGCATAAAAACGATTAATCGATTAATCGCCAATTTTCTCGATTAACCGACCCAAATAACCGGTTAATCAATTTTAGTGATTTTTCGAATAATGGATTAACCGGTTAACCGCCTACGTCGAATAATTGGAAACAGTAGAAAAAACTTATCAAATTTATTTTTACTATGAAAAAAATATATTTCGACCATTCCACGACAAAATCTGACATTTGGATTTCTGTTTTAATTATATTTTTTAACCTGTAACTCACTTAAAGACTGCCATTTTTATTTTCTATTCTAAAAAATCCCGATTTGATTGGCGATTGCCTTTTACGAGAAATGAAAAATTAGAAAAGGTGTGTGAGTTTCAACATTTATATTTTCTTTAATATTCATTCACGGAATACAATTTTTTTTTAAAGAGAATACTCAAGAAATTCTTCCTATTAATTAACGTGTTGCTTTCTTTGGAAAGGGGTTAGAGAAGAAGTGAAAGGTGGTGAAATATGAAGGGCTTTAAATATGGCAACACTGTAATTGCGCGAGATGTCGAATATTAGAACAGTTGTTGCGACCCATCTTATGAAGAGTTGCCGGACTTTGTTAAACTTTTTAGTTCATAGCCATGTTATACTATTTTACTTCGGTGGTATTTAGTGCTATGGAAACACCGAAAGAGGACGCTGCGATGTATGAGGGATAGAAAAACTCATACTTTTTATTTTTTTCATAAATTGATGTTGCCTTGATTGGGGATCGAACCCGCAACCTAACGTGTAATAGTCCAACGCGCTAACCACTACACCACAAAATGTAATGAATATTTCCAAAATTTTGCCACTCTTGATTTGAAAAAACGCATATTTGCAATAAATGAGATTTTTATTAAAAAGACATTGTTTGCTGTAAGCTTTTTTTCAATAAATCATAAAAAAATAGTTAAATCACAGAACACAAAAAAAATTAAAAGTCCTTCATTGAGACTGTGGTAAACTTTGCATGCTTTGTACAAGGCACCATGCTTAAAGTGGTCTACCAATCATATTTTGGTTTACTTGACGTCTCCACGAGTCATAAAATTAATGTTAAAACACGATATATAAATCGGGCAGGTTATAATATGGCTGTCATTTCTTTAAAATTTCTATTATTGCCAACTTTAAAAAGTAGTTTAACAAAATAATGTACATCAGAAAAATTATATATTTTAAATTAAGATGAAATACACAATATACAAAAAAAAAGACAAAAACAGAAATCCCCAAAAATACTTAAGAACATGGCTAAAATCTCCAAAATTTTGTGAAATCCCCAAATCCCTCCCCACGAAAATCTGACCACAACCCGAAGTTGAAATCCCCAATTTGGGGCGAAATCCCCTTATCTGACAACACTGGTCTTGGCGACAAAAAATTACATTTGGGAAAAGGGGATTTTTTATTTTTATTTATTTATTTTATTTTATTTTAATAAAAACTAACCAAGCCCTCTGGGCCATATATGGTTAGCAAGCAAACAATACTTAAACAACAAGTCTAACAATTCATTTTTTATATGTATTAAATTTAATCTAAAAAGTTAAGGCGTGAGTGACTGACTGACTGACTGACGATCAGCCCAGCCTAGACCACTGGACCTAGGGACTGGAAATTTGGCATAAATGTTCCTCCTACAACGTTAACTCCCACTAAGACGGGATTTTTGGATATTCCAAATTTTGGATATTTATTGCAAGAAAAGTGGTCTTTTTTTCCAGAAAAAAAATTTATTTTTTCAAAAAAAAAAAAGTACTTATTTCAAAAAAAAAATACCTTTTTCAAAAAAAAGTACTTTATCCAAAAAAAGTACCTTTTTCAAAAAAAAAGTACCTTTTTTTAAAAAAAGTTCAGTTTTTCAAAAAAAAAAGTACATTTTTCAAAAAAAAATACCTATTTCCGTAAAAAGTACCTTTTTCCAAAAAAAGTACCTTTTCCCAAAAAAAGTACCTTTTCCCAAAAAAAGTACATTTTCCCAAAAAAAAGTACGTTTTTCCAAAAAAGTACCTATTTCCAAAAAAAAGTACCTATTTCCAAAAAAAAGTACCTTTTTCTAAAAAAAATACCTATTTCCAAAAACAAGTACCTTTTTCGAAAAAAGTACCTTTTTCCCAAAAAAGTATGTTTTTTCAAAAAGAAGTACCTTTTTCTTTTCCAAAAAAGACCTTTTTCCCAAAAGATAATACTTTTTCCATGAAAGTAACTTTTTGCAAAAAAATGAGCACTTTTTCTAACAAAATTACCCTTTTCAAAAAAAATATATATATATATTGGCATGCATTTTTTTTTTTGTATTTTTGAATGGGAGGGCCAAAAAGAGGAAAAAGTCCTCCTTTTTCCAAAAAACAACCTTTTCACACAAAAAACTACCTTTGTTCAAGAAAGTATTATATCCAAAAGAGTACTTTTTCCAAAAATTACTTTTTCAAAAAAGTGCCTTTTTCCAAAACAAAGGATGCAAGAAAAGTGGTCTTTTTTTCCAGAAAAAAAATTTATTTTTTCAAAAAAAAAAAGTACTTATTTCAAAAAAAATACCTTTTTCAAAAAAAAGTACTTTATCCAAAAAAAAGTATCTTTTTCAAAAAAAAAGTACCTTTTTTAAAAAAAAGTACCTTTTTTAAAAAAAGTTCCCTTTTTCAAAAAAAGTACATTTTTCAAAAAAAAAGTATCTATTTCCGAAAAAAGTACCTTTTTCCCAAAAAAAGTACCTTTTTCCAAAAAAAAGTACCTTTTCCCAAAAAAAGTACATTTTCCCAAAAAAAGTACGTTTTTCCAAAAAAGTACCTATTTCCAAAAAAAAGTACCTATTTCCAAAAAAAAGTACCTTTTTCTAAAAAAAAGACCTATTTCCAAAAACAAGTACCTTTTTCGAAAAAAGTACCTTTTTCCCAAAAATGTAAGTTTTTTCAAAAAAAGTACCTTTTTCTAAAAAAGTTACTTTTTTCCAAAAAAATACCTTTTTTCCAAAAAAAGACCTTTTTCCCAAAAGATAATACTTTTTCCATGAAAGTAACTTTTTGCAAAAAAATGAGCACTTTTTCTAACAAAATTACCCTTTCAAAAAAAATATATATATATTGGCATGCATTTTTTTTTGTATTTTTGAATGGGAGGGCCAAAAAGAGGAAAAAGTCCTCCTTTTTCCAAAAAACAACCTTTTCACACAAAAAACTACCTTTGTTCAAGAAAGTATTATATCCAAAAGAGTACTTTTTCCAAAAATTACTTTTTCAAAAAAGTGCCTTTTGTCCGAAAAGTACATTTTCTAAAAAAAAAGAATCTTAAAAAAATACCTTTTTCAAAAAATTCTACTTTTCGAAAAAGTACCTTTTTAAAAAAAATAAAACAAGTACTTTTTTCCCCAAAAGTACTTAATCGAAAAAGTACCTTTTTTTGAAAGTTTTTTGAACATAAATTTTATGAACAATACCATATTCATGGAAGCGTTGGAACATTCCTAATATTAACTTTTTTAATACTATTCTGTTTATAATTACATATAAGAGTGAATGACTTATTTATTTTACCCTCTAACCAGCCTATCTATGCTTTTTCACGAAGGTATAAATAAAATCCAAAAATTAAATTTTTTGTGCCTTTCATTAAGAAGATATAACGATTTTCGTTTTTCGGAAACTAACAGGTCTTAATTTTAATAAATATTGGTACTAATACTAAGTTCATTCTATTTGTCAAATTTCATAAAAATTCGTTTTCAAGTTAAGACGATGTTCCTGATAGAATCCTGCATTTGCTTGGACCAAAGTAATGACTTTTTTTTAAATCTAAAGCTGTAGTCTTATTTTGTGTGTATTATCAATGGTTTTAAGGTAACTTGAATGTGTTTTTAACATTTTTGAAAATGGTGTTAGTTTCAGAAATATTTTTATAAAATTTACAAAGTTTTAATTAATTCTCTTTCTATCCTATATACCCCGGCTGGAAGCGGGCTTGCCGGTTAGAGGGTTAGCATCGCACACACCAAACCCCTGGAGCTTTTAACCTGAAAATTTTCAAGTAGGTTTTTTCTCCGACATAGACATCTATAGACGGTATTTTTTTGACATTTTAACGGAGAGGCTTAGACCTGACTTTTACGACCTGCACAAAACCCCATCGGCTAGAAATCCAAATGTATGTACTTTGCAATGTGGCGTAATTTACTGAAAATATACTTTTCAAAATTTTTATTTGAAGTAGGCGTTTAGTGTCCTTCTTAATTAACTGCAAAACTTTTTGAGCTAAAAATTTTAAACTTAAGATATAGGTTATTTTCAATATGGGCAGATCGGTAAAATATTGGTATAAGTACGATTGGAGAAAGGTCTTTTATATATAAAATTTTTGTTTCTAACAAATTTCCATCTCCTCCTTCTATATCTGTTTATAAATGTTAAAATTGCATACCATTTCATAACAATTCATGATTGTAAATAGAATTTTTACAAAGATTAACTGCCTGTTTTTATAAAAAGAATCAGACGAATTCGTTAAAACATTTGTGTGAAAAACACAAACTTGAAAAGATGTATCTTTAAAATTTTTTAGCCGCATTTGTTCTACATAGAAATCCTAACAAATTTGTGCCTAATTTTTGAAAGAAAAACGTTTTTAAATTAGTGTTTTTAACACAAATTTGTTAACGAATTCGTCTGATTCTTTTTATAAAAACACCCAGTAACTGCATGTTTTTATAAAAAGAATCAGACGGATTCCTTAAGACATTTGTGTAAAAAACACAAACTTAAACAGATTTATCTTAAAGTTTTTAGCCGCATTTGTTCTACATGGAGTCGTAACAAATTTGTGCAATAATTTTGAAAGAAAAACGTTTTTAAATTAGTATTTTTCACACAAATTTGTTAACTAATTCGTCTGATTCTTTTTATAAAAACACCCAGTAAACCAAGAATTGCTTAAAACTGAAACGTTAAAAAAATTTCAATATAGACTTAGAATCGGAACATAAGTCTTTTGGCACCAAGTATTTTTTAAGCGAGCCAAATTTCATGCTTTTATTTAGTTACATTTGCTTAGGAGATACCAAAAGTACTAAGTTTTACACCTGCTGTGTTTACGTGTTTACGTCATGTTAAATAGCGAATAAGAGTTTAATTTGCTAAGAAGATACAAAACTTATTATTGCACCCATTTTAATCCCCTTTAAATACTAATTATAAAGTCATAAAAAGAACCATAGTATATACATCAAATTTATGCCTTTTTGTATTCTTTATTTCTGAATATCCAAAATTTAATGTAATTACATGTTTAATTGTGAGTTTCCAAGTTTATCCGAATTTCAAAAGGTCCTTCTGAAGGTAAGATTCTTTTTATAAAAAACCCTAAACTAAATATAAATTATATCCACTCTTTTCTCGAGAAACGCTTTTGGATTTTGAAGAGGATTTCATGCAGATATAGAAAAATATTAGATTCACAATTTTTACTTGGAAAACTATTTAGTTAGGTTTTTTGTCGGCTATAGCGCAAACTTCTTACATGCTATGAACTTTTTTAATAATAAACCTTCAAAATTAATTATTTTATTTTTTATACACTGAAAAATTATCCAGAAATATAGACGCGGTATCTTTTGTCAACTGGGTCACCCTTCTCTCCAAAATTGGTTTACATTTAAACTATGGGTTTCAATCTTAAAAAAAAAGCATTTAAAATTAATTAGTTTTTAGTCATTTTTCCAAAAGTAATCGGATTCTCTCAAAAATTACGTGGTTTTGGAGTTGGCAAATAAGAATCCGAATCAAAAATCATATCCGCATTAAAAAGTAAACATTTTTAAAACTAAAACCGATAATTTCAACCTACGCCAAATTTAAAGAAAGGGGTTTTAGATGCTTTGAATTTTTTGCCAACGCCATATTAAATTTTAAAAACCGCTACTCGGCATTGAAATTAAAACAAAAAAACTTTCGTCATATTGGATCAAAAATATAGAATTTCAAATCCGCCAATCGGCATTAAAGGTAGTTTTTTAAATGAGTTTTAAAATTAAAACCTACACCAATTTTTAATAGAACGGTGGCCGGGTTGACAACGAATATATTAGCCGTGTTTTCGACTTAACTATATCCGTTAACTCATAAAAAAATTTAAAGTGCATAAAAACGCGCTTAAGACGAAAATAACATATGACTTTTCGTATGCACGTTAACTTTCAACACGGATAATTATCAACGTTGAAAACTCAACGTTTATACATTTTCACATCTAACGTAACTTATTCGTGTTACTTCCTAAAAACTTTTGCTGAGGTACGTTCGATTATAACGAAACAATTATAAACATAACGTTTTTAAAATTTTTTTGAACTGCAATCGGTTTAACGTAGATTTGCTTTAAATACTTAACGTTGATAGGCATGAGACAAAATACAGCTATTGTTAAAGTTAGTACAAATTTAAAACAAATCATTTGTCTTATTTTTTGTTAATTTCTGTTTAAGAATTGATTCAATTTAACAACTTTGGGCCAGTTTTGTAGTCAGCTAAGAACTAATTTTTTTTTAAGATTTTATTTTCAAACAAAATTTCTAACATAAGAAATATTTACGACAAAAATTGTTCTTGGTTCATACTATAAACTGGCCCTTATATATTATTCGAAAGTAGAATTTATAGGGATATATGTTTTTTGAATAAAGCAAAAATATGCAATGTAAAAATTTGAATACTGAAAGTTAAACCTGGAAATCTTTTAAGAAAAAAACATATATATTTTATTTCAACAATGTCGCAATATCTGTTGAGCAATTTGAATTTCATATTCGAATTTTTTATTTTTTTTAGAGAAGCAACACTCATTAAATTCTTCCTATTAATTAACGTGTTACTTCATTTGGAAAGGAAATAAAGAAGTGATAGGGGGTGGTAAAATATGAAAGGCTTCAAATATGGCAACACTATAATTGCGCGAAATGTTGAATTTTAGAACAGATGTTGCGCGCCATTAGATGGTGAGTTGGCAAACTTTAGTTGAGGCTGTTTATTTCATAGCCCTGTTATATTATTTTACTTCGGTGGGGTTAAGTGCTATGGGAAATGCGAAGGAGGACACTGTATTAGGGATAAAAAATCATACACATTATTTTTCCAAATTGATGTTGCGGTCGCTGGGGATCGAACCTTCAACCACATGTGTAACAGTTCAAAGCGCTAACCATTAAACCACAGCCCTCACATCGTCATCGTTTTTTATTGTTAATTAGTAAGTTTGTCTATTTGGTTTTATTTTAACTTAAAAAAGTAGAAAATTTGTTTTAACCTAAGCTTCCTCTGAATAATAATTTTTGCAATTATTTATTTTTTATATAAGCTCCTAATAAGCATTCTCATCGAAGGGGGCTTTTATTTTGAAAATTTTTACATTAATAAAAAACATTGTATTTTATTTTCATAAAAATATTTAATTCCTGTACAATACAAATTACATTTTAAACTTTAAGGTACGCTAACAACGTAGCGGGCTTGCCCGATGCGACAAAATTCATTTTCGGTTTAACTGACATCCCAAAAACTAGGCCTAAGGCACGCCGCTAAATCTAGCGAACTTGCCCGCTAGTATTATATATTTATATATTTTTTGGGATTTAAAAAATGTTTTGGGGATTTTTTGGGGGTATTTACAAATTTTGGAGATTATATTAATTTTGAATAATTTTCAGAAAACATTAATCAAGTTTTTTCGCGGAATTTCAACGAAAAGTACAAATGTACCCTTTTATGCATTTTCCGTTACAAATCAATGCTTTCTAACACGAATAAATATTTTATGCCTGAGATTTTAATAGGATTAATGTCCAAGTATCTAAAATATTGAAAAAGATATTTTTTTTTTGCTCGCATTAAAATTTATTCATTTTATGAATTAGTTAATATGTAATTGATTATCCTTTAAATCAATGATTTAAATTGAATAAAGTTAGGATGGGATTTATTGAAACTTGTATTGATTCAATTTTGATTCGATTAAATTTTTCATTTTATGATATGATTGGCGAACTTTAAATCAAAGCAAACATTTTTGTTTTTTTTTTTTTTGAAATAAATAAAATAAATAAATTGAGTTGTTAAATGGAATCAATTAGCTTGATTCTATGAAAAGAATCAACAAAAATCAAACTGATTCAATCAATAAAATGAGTTTTGCGAATTGAGTTGTGAAAAAATTGATTCAGATTTAAAAGTCAAACAAAATTTTTAAAGGTCTGATTGTGGAGACAAACTTGAAAAATTCAAATTTACAAATTCTTTAAAAAATTAGTTCGACATCTTTAAAATGTAAATTAAATAAACTCGAGTACCTTTTTTAACATTTTTTGTAGTTGGGGATTTTTTGGGGATATTTTAAGATTTGTTTGGGGATAACGAAAAAATGTATCTGGCAAGCCTGCCAGTGGGTATCTATCATAGCTTCGAAAGACTTAATTCAATTTAAGCTTAAATCAGGAAAATTTAAATTCAGATTTTAAAAATGTTCATGTACCATTCCCTTAAACCATTCGAAAAGAATTCATTCATAAGCTTTATTCCCATCAGTCATGCATTATCATTTGATGTTCTAAGTCATAGTTTATTCTCTTTTCTTAAAGTGTAATAAAAGTTTACGGTTTATTTTTTTCTTTATTTCTTGTTGTTATTGTTTGTTAACAATATCTAAATATAAAAACAAAAACAAAATTAAACGCAATCGAGAAGAAGATGGTGATGCCTGCTCTGGGTATAACATGAATAGAAAAAAAAACGCCACAAACAGCTCTCAGAGAGCTAGCAATTCAAATTATTTTGCACCTCTGCAAACTATCGATGATGACGATAATGATGAAACAATTATCGAACCAGCTGTTAAAGTTAACATACCACCAATAAACAAAACATTTTTCTTGGAAAAATTCCAGTTCAAAAACAGAAAATCATGTGCTGGGCCGCAATGGGTTAATAGTTTCGAAAATTTATTATGCCGGGTTAAAGGTGCTTGAATAAGATATTTAATGACAGCCATTTCGTTCCGTTTAGATAACGCATTCCGAAGTTAAAAATATATAAATTAAATGATATATCCAAACTTAAGAGACCCATAATTCGGAAAATATAGGCCGCCGACAAAAAAAAAATTTCTGAACTCATCTATTTTAACCCTATTTTCGGTTCTTTTTTTTTTTGAGCTATGACCGTGATCCTGCTTTATCGGCAAACTCTCACCGACATTAAAACTGTATCGATCTAGATTTGTAGCAGTAAAGTTTTATCTGGCTATTTTTACTCTTTAATGATATTGGCAACTCTAATTTTAGTTTAGGGTTGCTGACACCATTCTTGCTGCAAATCTTTCCTTTTCTTTTATAGTTATTGTATAGGTATTTTTATTTTATTATTTTGTAAAGGGGGTAAATTTGATTATATGAAACGACAAAACAAGCAACAGAGTGGCAACAAATTAACTGCAACACCTATCTGAAGCTAATAACAGCGCTGCGGCCCAGAACAGATTTGAGTAGTTAGTAGAATACAAATGTGTACGAACAGAAAATATATAACCAAAAACTTGCGCATAATTTTTTTACCACACAAAAACACACTGTGCCATATTCTCATTTTACACGCATTCGAGTGACATACATACACAATTATGCATTGTTTTTCTTTTTCCACTTTTCCCCGCGAATAGAGAATAAAAAAGAAAACGAACTTACTTTTTTCTGATAAGAATTTTTATTTAATTATAAATCAGTTTAAGAAATTTCTGCACAAACCCCAATTTTTATGTTTTTTTTATTTAACGATGTGTTAGTCACGGCAAAAATTTGGAACAATTATTTTTAAATTTAATAAAAACAACTCGTGCACTTGCGTTTGCCGTACATTTTGTGTTTCTACTTCTAATATATCGACCCGCCAGCCAACGATTTTTGGGTTCCTTTTACTAATGAAATGTCGTTGCCAGTGCTTTTCGAACTGCTTTCAGAAAGCAAAAAATTATTCGACTACATTTGGCGACTATTTTTAGCGCCGTCGTAGACGATGGCAAATCTTGCCAGATTTCAATTATTTTGACTTTGTGGGGATGTGGAATTTGAGAGTTTAAGTATATTAGGGGGATAGTTTTCAGCACATATTAATACCAGATGTGAAACTAATGACAGCTGTCAAAAAAGTATTCTCGAACCGTATGGTTTTGTTTACATGGAAGTCAAGGCAAGAGGGAGATAACAATATAAAATAGTATAAAATCTCTATACATTTTGTATTACGCATTTTTTGTATATATCAAATCAGCTGATTCATATCTGGTATAATTTGTGGTTTTCAGTTTCTAATGACAGTGATAAAATTTGGATATGTGATTGAGAAGACAATATTTTTCAGTCTTATTATTTTTTAGCTAACCCCCCGTTTCCACATGCAAGTAAATGGTTGCATGAATACGTATTATCAGCGAAAATTTCGAAAATTACCGAAAAAACATGAAAATTTTACATGTGTCCACAATACTTGCTGCAAGTTCATTTTTAAAACGTCGTCGAAGGCATAGGTTGTCACTAAATAGCACTCCAGTATTGCCAAGTATTCAATATTCTAACAAAGCTGGGAAAAAATTTTGTTCTTAACAATTTTTTTTTCAAAAACTTATAAAATTGATATTTTAAATTACCATTAAGATATGTCATTGGGTTATTTTTACTTTTTTTACAAATAAATACAAAATCAGTTGCATTACTTTTACTTTACCAAATACTAGTAAATTAAAAGAAAACATTACTAGGCAACACTGTTTTCTTTATTATGTCATTTCACTTACCGCAAGTATCAAAAAATCTACTGTCTTCAAAATTTACTTGCAAGTTGAGCCGCAAGTCGTATAAGTGTGATAGTATTAGTGAAAAAGTGTGAGTGTATTGAGTTTTTCGAACTTGCACTTGCATGTGGAAATGGGGGGTAATGGCCTTAAGACGAAAGGCCTGCATGAATGCATTTGGGCATGCGAAACATTCACTACAGGTAGATGGCATCACCAAAAAAATAAATTATAAAAATATTGTTGTCACTAGATGGCACTTTGTTCAAAAAATTGACAATTTTCTTTTTTTATTTAAATTTAAATAATAACAAACAACAAAGCAAAAAAACAAACGGATATCTCAAATTTTATTATTTGAATATATTCCGCTCTCGTTTTTTTCTTATTTTGAGCAGATTTTGAGTTTTAAAATATATGCTCAGCTGATACTAAACTGATACTAAATAATTGCTCAGGTAATACTAAATTTCAGCGCCCTCTACCGGTGAATAGTGTAAGTTTTGATTTCCTATCTCTATAATGAAGTCTCTGATTCACTACTGTTGGGAAATCTGCCAAATATTGTGGATAGCTACCAGAGAACGGTTTGAGTGCCTTATTTTATGCTTTTGAATGCAATCACAAAAAATGTGCATATTGTTGTCAATACATATCATTTCAGTAAAGCAATACAGACACAATTAAAAAAAATGAGTATGACGAAAGCCATGCATTGCACTGCATGTCTTCTGTTAATCTTACCTAACACTCACAAAAGCAACGAATATAAAATGATTGGTATGAATACAAACCGATTGGTACAAATGGTCTCAATCTTGGTTGTACAAAAATTTAAAATTTTTTGCTGTCAAATATTTTAGTATATTTTTGGTGTTTATTTTTTTCACTTAAACATTAACAAAATGAGAAAATATATGGATATTTCATATTTAAATAAAAAAAAATGAAAATTTCTTGACACTGCATTTTTCAAAATACTGCAACAGGTCAACGAATACTAAATGAATGTTGTGATTGATTTTATTTTTTTAATGCGTCATCTCTTCATTTCGTTGCTTGACATGTAGTGGCAATATAAAAATAATGCGTAAAAACCACTCATCAAAAACAATGAATGTATATAATAGCAATAGCATTAGTTATTGTTGTTGCATGAATACATGGCAAAAGCAATGAATGGTATGACTGCACAATAAAAACGAATGTACTCAACCCGTTCTCTGATAGCTACATGTATTTTGTTTTTATATTTATTGTATTTTCGTTCGTTTAAAGCAAAATGTCATCTAGATACACAACCTTAGTTTCATCATCTATTCTAGAATAAAGAGACTTGTAGAACATATCACAGAGTTTATTCGGGAATGATTCATTATGTTGGAGAATGCAACGAACAGCAATATATAAATTCATATACATAGTTGGAACAACTTTGTATGTCTTTGCTAAAACATGTATTAAAATTTAATCTACTACAAGTTCATAAAATTTCTATCAAAAACGTTTAGCCTTTCCCTCCTTGAGTATATCCGGGATTCCTCACTGATAATTGTTACATATTCGGAAATGAATTTTTGAGGGCCGTTTAGGGAATTTTGTATGGATATGTATAGTGGTACCACTCTCAAATTGTTGAAATTAAGCGGACACGTATATTTCTTTTCTCAATATTTCAGGGGTTGTCTGGTGTTTTTTTTTGAAAATCTATTTTTTGAGTTATATGTGCACAGTGAAATGATTGCAATGAAATTTAGGAGAGGCATAGCTGATGTAATATCGAACTTAAGTTTAGACGTTGGGCCTAACAGACCCTCCGGGAACGGCAATATGACCCCCCAAAGTAGAGTACTTTTTCCATAAAAAACTTGAGCGCTCGCCATTAGTACGGGAACAGACATATTGTCATATGACTTTTGCATATGGATTTTACACATGCAATGTTTGAAAGGGTTCACACGGCATGTATAAATTTTACAATGTAAAAAGTGACAAGTCATATGACAAATACATGTCGTGTAAAACCAGCTTTAGTGGCTTCGCTGAGTAAAGCTTTTCTGTGTAATAGGCTTTGGCTGGGCTTAGAGGCTACCCATATGTAGCGTTCGAATTTTGTTTAGTTTCGTAAATATTTGAATCAACAATCTAGCGATCGAAGCGAGCCCGCCGAAAATCAGGCATATCTGTAAAGAAAAAAATAAAATTTTTTTTTTCTTTACATATATGCCTGATTTTCGGGGCACTCGCAGTTGTGGTTTGCAGTGGGTTAATTAATATATTTATTTTAAGAATTTGACGTTTATTTATTTATGTATATAAGCACAAAAATAAAAAAATTAATATGATATTTAACTGTTAATATCTGCGGTGTTATAAGGGTTACAGGTATAATTATGTCTTAAAGCTGAGAGCCTTAACTACAATTAAGCAGCAGTTATTTTATATTGATGAAATATTGAGATAATGGGCGTTTTTTTCTAAAAAGTATGGATAAAAACAGACTTTTACGATTTGAGGCTTAAGGGGTTAATGGATTCGGAAGTATTATATCTCAAATTAAAGGTATTTCAATATCCTTTTTAACGATATATATTATGTTTTTATCCGATAATAAATGGCGAAGATACAAAGAATTCAAATTCAAACTTTGGGGGTCCATAACTCTAGAACCGGGGGTCGCCGACAAAAAAAAATGCATCGTTGAACACGGCATTGAAAGTTCCATCGTCCGTTAAAATTTGAAACAAATCCGAGTTATGACCGTAAACTAGAGTTTAACCTTAATTTTTATTCTGGATATATAATTTACGCATTAATTTATTAAATTTTAAATTCTTCAAAACTGTTTAAAACTGCTGCAATATGTTATAGAAAATAAAAATTTTAATAAAATGCGGAATTTTTTCTACTTAGGGAAATTTGTAAACAAAAATCTGGCAACTTTGGGTTTTGTACCTCAGTATTTCTTATTTGCACACATATATGCACAGACTACGGGACTACAAGTAATTTTTCAACCAAAACATTGTATAAAAAAATAAAAACATTAAAACTTAAATTGTTTCTTAAAATTAGCTTTGCAAATAGTTTTTCTCACTTGTACATACATATATAATTTCTAATGCCTTTGAGGCTAATATATTAAAATATTTTATTATACCACAACAAAAAAACTATAATATCAAAAATCTACACTTGTTGTTTGTTTTATTCATGACTAAAAAATAATGAAGGCAAAAAATTATCTCATATTAATAAAAACTCGTTTTTAATTGTACAGAAAAAATAAACCAAAGTTCTTAAGTCAATATATTTTCTAATTAGAAATTCACTTTACGCACTTAGTTTCTTGTTAGAATGAAAAGTTTTTATCTTTTTGTTGCTGTAGAGTTTATAAAGTTCGAAATTTTTTGAGCCTCTGCTGACTGCAGCTGACTTTATAATCCCTTATTAGCTTTGCGTCAACTTTACTTTTTTTCTTTTGCAGTTTCTGTTGCTGTTTGTATTCGTCTGCCCTAAAAACTCGTTTTTATTAATTTTTCGATATTACCATTTTTTCTTGTTGCTTTTTTGCTACCTTCGGGGTTTGCAGTATTTTATTAGATTTTTCACTTATTTCATTTGCAAATTTTGTTTACTCACATTTATCACTTAACGTACATATGTTTTGCTTTTAATTTTTTATAGTTTATCAAATTATTTTGATTTTGCACAATAAAACCACTTTCTCAACTAAAAAACATTTCCCGAAAACACTGTTTTACCTTCCTCCGACTTACTATGACTAATTTTTTATCTGAGTATTTTTCAGCAAACTTGTCAAATAGACAGTGTTGCCAACTCCTGAAAGCAAAAAAGCATTGTGAAAGGGGTAAACATTTATTAAAAATGGGGTAATATCAGCAACGGATTGCAGAAAATTTTAGGTATTGACAAAAAATTAAAATTTTTGAAAATTGAAATCACCTAGAAATCAAATTACTCTTGAAATATATAATTCAGTTTAGAACTTAGAAAATACGTTAAAAATTAAATTTTCTTTTGTGGTTATTAGCCATTCTAAATTGTAGTATTTAAAAAGTTTCAAAAACCCTTTACCTTTTTGCGCTCTTACAGATATTTTTATAAAATTTTCTGCGTCTATTTTATAAAAAAAAATTTTTTATTGAAATTTTCTTTCTTCTTTATCAGTATCAGGCAACTAATAAAAGAAATTTTTTTTTTCAGCTTTGACAAAATATTCAATAGAAATTAAAAAACAAATAGTCCCAAAAGTAAAAATATAAGTTGTACAAAAAGAACTAAAAGCACTGTCAAAAATCGAAAGAAACAATGTAAATACACGTATTTTGAAAACAGATATTTGTAAGAAATCACTGTATGTGGAAAGGAAAAAACCACAACAAACACCCGAAAAGCATGAAATGGCAACACTGCAAATAGCCGAAAGCACAAAAATGGTTGCCAGATATCCAAAGCTATACAATTATTAATAAAGCGGAGAATACATGAAGGAACATTGAGTAGGGAACAAAAAATATCATAAAATTTTGATAACCCGGTGTCTTCAAATGCAATAAACTATAAGTGCGTTCCTTTACTTTTTGGATAAAGTTCGGTAAAATGTGAGTAAGCAAAAAATCCTCTCACAAAATGACAAAATTACCCAAAAGTAAAGGAACGCACAAAACCACTTTTCGAGCCCAAAAATGCATTTCAAAGAAAAATGTGAAAATGCGTATGATTTTAGTTTGAAAAATTGAATAAACACACATATTTATTTGCATTTAAGTTCTTAATGATTTTGTTCAATTAATTATTATAAATAACACATTACTTTTGCGTATTGGTTTGTTTAATTTAATTTTTCAATTGTTGTTTTTGGTTATCATTGCATCAGCTGTTAGTTTTACAATTTACCAAAGTTGCCCGAAGAAAAAGTTTGGGTAACTTTGGTAAAAAGAGAAATACTAGTGCACTCTCTTGAATGCTCTCATTTACCCAATTTTCAAGTACGGGAACGCTTTTTGAGTAAATTTGGGACCCCGCGGGTTCCCGCGGTAACGTAAAGGAACGGACCTTATATGATATGAAATGTCAAAATCATTGCAGAGAAACGTCAAAATGATATCAATTGCAAAGTGGTGGAGAACACTTGACCATTTCATGACTGTGAAATATCACAGATTTTTCTCTCGAAAAACACAAAATTTTATCCAAAATTAATTTTTATCTACAAATAATAAATAATTAAATTCATTCGCATTCTTTTTTACCAAATTTTCTGTTATTTTTTATTACAAAATAAAAATTAAAACGAAAAGTGACATTCGATGGCAGGCATCATTGCAATAGCCGCTTGCATGTCAGCGATATCATGATATTGCAATAAAATTGATATTGAGTGTCTTCACTTGAGATAAGAGCATTTTGACAATTGCTTGCTTTCATTTTATTGCATGTCAAGACACTAGGTAACACGAATTGCACGAATGTCAACACGAACATTAACATACACAAATGAACATTCGTAAAAAAGTTCCTTCGTGTATTCTCCTCTTAAAATTATGTACAATTCTCTCTTTTAAAATGAAATCGCAATACGGCATCCCTGTGGCAGTTGTCAACCTAGTTAGAAATTTACTCTCTCCTACTAGAAAAAACTGCAAATTTCGAATTTACCGTAACTTCTTCTTTAGTGTTGCCATACTAAAAATTTGATTACATGTTACGATTCTCTTTAATTATACTTAAATGGGGTTATTTAGAAAAACTAGGACAATTCGAAAAAGAGTGCCAACTTTTATTGATTCCTAATTGTCCTTTATACATATCTCCTTTTTATTCACAACATTGCAGACGACAAGAGGTCCCTTCTCTATATATATATATATATGCCCGAATAAAAATGGGTTGTTGATTGTTTACAACCACACGAGGGTGGTAGTTCATGTATAAATACCGTTATAAAAACATTATTCTTTGTTGTTTCCTTTTTATTACATTTTCCACATGAAATCAACAGGAAACAGATGACATGTTCAATGTTAAAAGATTTTAAAATGTGGTTTATTCAAAACATCATGTTTTGTAATAAGGATGTAACTAAATTTGATTTATCTTCTTTATATGTGAGTTTAAATATATGATTAATAAACTCTTTTTAAATCTATATGTCAAAAATGTTTATACATTTTTAATTCCAAGTAGAGCGTGCTCTATATTATGTGTATTTTAAAGCATTAAAAAATGATGTATGTATATAGAAAATTCTTCATAGTTCAAGGCTGTTTAGGCAGCACAGCACAATTAAAAGCAAAAGCTGATTAAAGTTCAAAGCAAACTGTTTATGTGTGGAAAATCCTTTGTAGAAAAAAGGTTTTTATTAATTCAAGGCTATTAACATTTAAAATATTTCTTTGTGTCAAACATTTCAATCGTAATTTAAATAGTGAACGTAAAAATTGTTCCAACAAATTTTGTTGATGGAATCTACTGAAAAGGACAATTAAAATAAAGTTACACTAATAGAAAAGTCTGTGAAAATTTTTCTTTAAAACCATGGACAAAATAAGGACTGGTTTTTATAACGTAAACCAAAACAATATCACCAATTTTCATCAGTTTGAACTCCGCAGCTAACGGTGTTGTCTTTTTTTAATTATTCGTGAATTTTTGTCGTCAAAATGGAATTATTTAAAAAATTTAATATGTGTCGCGCGATAAAGTCGGTTAAAATGTTTCTGGATGTCGCAAAAGTGAGCATCCTGTCTTGGCCAATATAACTACCAATGTCAAAACAACTGACAAAATCGGTAAAAACTATTGTTTTTACCGTGAATTCTTTTTGTTTATAAAAATATATTTCAATAAAAAAAAAATATTTTTTTTTCTTTCGATTACAAAAATATGTGTCATTACTTCAGCATATTTAAAATTTTAAGTTAAAATTCCAAACTGTTCTCCAGTTATTATGCTTTTACACACAGAAAAAACTATAGGTTATATTACCTAAAATTAAAGGGTAATTTCACCTATTTTCAAAGGCAACATAGAGTTTGCTTTGTTTTACGGCAATAATACTATAAAAAATAGGTAATTTTCATGTTACTTTTATGTTCGAAAAATCACCTATTGTTTTGTTGAAATAATAAAAATCTTTTGGTGTTTTACCTATTTAAAAATGGCAATTATTACGTTGATTTTTAGTTAAATTTGGTAATGCAAAGTTGCAAAAATTTAGTCCTAACTTATCATTAAATAAAAATATCAAATTTGTTCTTTTTTAATTTTTTATTTATGCAAAAATGAAACGATGAAATATATCTTAAATAAATTATATGCGTGCACGAATTAAAAGCGGAGTAATACTGCCCTTACCCAAAAATAATGACCGATAGCATTTCACAATCTGTATGATTCAGTGTGTTGTTTTATCCATAAATTGTTGGCACTTCATATGATGCATCCAAAAACAAAAGAGCTAAAGAAAACAGTTTTTTTGTCTAGGTCTTGAGGATATTGACAGATGGTGTTCAATTCTGTTTGCTTCATTGAACTTGATATTGGGTAACTTCCGAGTTCATATTTTTTGCAGCATTTGTCATGAAATAAAAATAAATGTACATATTAAATAATTGCAACATAATTTCAATTAATTATTATTACCTTTTGTTTTAGATTTTTTATAACAACAATTCTCTATATCTTACACATGATTAAATAATTGAAAAAAAAAACGTATTCAAGAATTTTTTATTGGCATTTTAAATTTCAAAATAATGTCAAAGAATTTTCGAAGAAGTTGCCTAATTTCCATAGATGAAACATACATTGCGTAAAATCCTTAGCTATTGGCATAGGTAATAAAACTATTTTTTATAATATCAAACAAAAATCGGCTACCTTTGCCAACCAAGGCAATATACCCTAGGGTATTTTTTTGTGTGTATGCATTGGAGATGCAATACAAGCTTCCGATTTTTATTTGCAAACTACACTAAGAAAAAATGTTAAAATGAATGAAAACACTTTTAATTTACAACAAAGTATAATCGTACTTATTCTAAATATTTTTAAAATTAATTTTAACATATTATAATTATAATTTTTTAAGTACAAAAATTCTTATTTTAAATTAAAAAATAATTAAATTTAGCATTCCAATTTGTGGGTTCCTAGCGTTCCATTCCGTGTGTTCTTAATTGTTGAAAATAAAACAATTTATTTTTTAATAACTTTTTATTAATGAAAACTTAATAATTTAATTAATTGTTTAAAAATTGAAATGCAATATTAACATTATTAATATTATTAATATTAAGCATTTTGAATTTATTTCCAATGTAAATAAAGTAAATAAACTTACAAATAAGACGCAACTTTCTCGATGTAAAATACCAAAGATTACGATCCAGACTGCTCCAAGTTTATAGCAGAATTTGTGCCCAAGAACGATGGTTATTGCCCAAGATCAATGCTGCTATCAAGTTAATTCTTTTACAAAACCTGAAATAAAAAATATATACACAACTTATTAAACAATAGCTTCAACAATTACGTTCTTGAAAATATTGAATAAAGTAAAAAATTTATTTATGACACTATAATTATATTACTTTACATTATTAAAATTACAAATACTTACCATTTATTTACAGAAAAAAACATTACCACATTATTCACAAAATTTTAATTAAAAGTGTATTATTTTGACCACGAACTTAATGTTCATTTATTTTTCGCCATGAGTCTGCAAGAATGAATGACATGTAAATAAATGTCAAATTATTTTTTGACAAATATCAGTATGAACATATTCATTTTAAGTACATTTAAATTTATTTTAAAAATGTTTTTTCAAAATCTAATATTTTTAAATCAAATATGAAAAATATTTGTTTAATTATGGTTTTTTTCTCTGTGTAGAAATATATCAATAATAACAAATATAAACTAACCAAGAATTTTTAAAATTAAAAAAATCCAACGAAATTTTTTATTTTTTAAATAACTACCAAAAATAACTGTATACTGTAAAATTACTGTTTTGGTAGTTGTTTATTATGATATTAAAAATAACTGCTTTACCTAGTGTCTTCAAATGCAATGAAATGTGCAAAGAAATTTGAAAATAACACACAAAACAACAACAACGAAAATAATTTTGTTGTTGCTTTGTGTGTTATTTTCAAATTTCTGTGCACATTTCATTGCATTTGAAGACATAAGGTTAAACAACTGTTACGAAATTACAGTACTTTCCGTTAGTTGTTTTCTTAAATAACAGTCATAAAAGTTGTTTTGCATTTTTCTATAGAAAAACAACTGCAATTTCTGTTAAAAACAACAACTACTGATTATTACACAAACAACTGTCATGTAGTAACTGTCAAACCTTTTTGATTGCGGATTTTCTGTTTTTATCAGTTATGTGTTTATACTATTGGATTTTGCCTATCTGAATCACTTTTTTGACAGGTTCTATGACTTATGGTATAATGCAAACCCCGCTTAAGTAGTTTCAGTAAAAAGTTTGTAAAATTTGCATCGTATGAAAAACTCCAATCGTGAATACATTAAATTAAACCTCAATTAACAAATTGTTTCTTTTGCTTATAGATAGATGCTGGATTTCGTTATGAGTCAATATTGCGCATTTTAAGGCTGATTAATGAAGTTAACTGTAAACAAAATTTTTAATAAAATTCAAAAATTATTTAATAAATTTATTAAAAAACATGTAAAATATTAATGTTAATAATTGTTTTCTGGTCCGTATACGGATCCAGAAAACGGAACGTAAACGGAGTTGATTCCGTTTATGACGGACCGAAAACTGTACGTAAAAGGAACGAATTGTTTGTTGGGAACAATGTCGTAAAATTAACTGACACATTTTTACTACAAAAATTATAAAGCAACGACAAAATGAGTAAAATGTACTGTTTTTTACAGTTCTTTTGGTATAATAAAAGTATATTTTAATAATTCTTTCGATTACAAAAGTATGTGAAGTTGCTTGTATGTGTAGTACACGCAAAAAATTAGCGTATGTTATATTATACAAACAATCTTGGTAAAAACGATTTCCTACAGAAAAAAATAGTTTTCATTAGCTTAGTTTAATCAAACCTTTAAATTTTTATATAATTTACCTAAAAATATAATTTTTTATTGGTACATTATAAATTCTTTTGTACATTATGTTGAATCACTTTCTTTTCTTATCTATTTAAAAAATTTTCAATATTTAGTTATATTATGGGAAAATGATAAAAAATTTTATGTATAAGACCCAAAATAAACTTAGGAAGTTTTAGAATTCATTTATTTGTTGCCAGATGTTTGTATAATGTGTAAAATTCCTAAAAATAGCATTATAATTGCCAAAGTTGAAAATTGTTTAAAAAAAAATAAAGAAGATAAAACAATATGGCGAAAAGTAGATGCCAAAAGTGAAAAAAGTTAGAAACATGTAAAATAATATAAAATTTTATTTTAAATGTCATATGGAATTGTCGATGGGTAAGACTAATGGACAATCTCAAACGGATATGGCTTCATGTTCACATAAGACACAACTATCGGTGCGTTTACAAATTTATCGTCCACATTTTCATCAATGGGTTCAGCTAAAACTTTTCGGTTAGTAAAACTATTATATAATAGTATAATAATAAAATAGTTAATAATTTTAATTATTATTTGCATTGCAGTTTAAGTTTTTAATAAGTTGATGTCATCTATAAATGGTTGGCCGATTATCCAGAATATGCTGATTGTTATTTTTCATGGTTGCTGCCACAAGCTAGGGGTGATCAACATCTTTTAGGCTTGAAGGCTTTTATTTATATGGCCCAACGATTGAGACTGGAAAACGAATTAGTATTAAAAACAGGACAGGCTGACAATGCTTTGTGTGGAATGGTAACAAATTAAAAAATTAGTTTTTATGTTGTAATTAAATAGTTTTCCAAATTTAAGATATTAAAGCAAAAATGAAGATTATAATGCTTTATTTGCATCCAACTATTAATACCAATAACACTATGCGACAGTCAAAATCGGGATGGGATGAAACCAACGGGAAATGTTATATCGGTCAAAAACAAGTTATACGTGTCCCGGCGTTTCGCTGGGTCACCCCTAGGAATCGAGATATATCTTTTTTTTGACATAACTCGAGAAACACTAGTCCGATTTTGCTCAAATAATTTTAAAAAAATTAAAAATTACAATTCCTTTAATCTGTTCATATAACGTTTTTCTATATACTCAACAGTTTTGCCGCTACCATAAAAATCAATAACCTTTTGTTTATTACTTTTTTTTTAATATTTTAGGCAAAAAATATTTTTTTCTTCATACATTTATTTTTACCGGCAAAACTGTTGAGTATATAGAAAAACGTTATATGAACAGATTAAAGGAATTGTAATTTTTAATTTTTTTAAAATTGTTTGAGCAAAATCGGACTAGTGGTTCTCGAGTTATGTTAAAAAAAAGACCACCAAAGGTCAAATCGATATATCTGGATTCCTAGGGTTGACCCAGCGAAACGCCGGGACATGTATAACTTCTTTTTTACCGATATAACTTTCCCCGGTAGTTTGAACCCTTCCCGATCACTGACCCCTACCATTTGTCTCACAGTGTAATAAGTATATAATAAATACCCAGTGTAGAAACGGTAATGACATATCATTATTTTTTGGACTACCAGTAATGACACCCACTTACCTTCTGCATTATTTTAAAACATATAATAATGAGTTACTGATAATTACTTATTTTTATCATTATTTCAAATAGAAAATAATTTTTTAGATTTTTTTGAAAATTTTTTGAAATCTATTTTTAGACTCAATATTTTTTAAACACTGGTAAGGATATATGTAACCACATATTTTTTGATTTCTTGTATGTTGGCGAGTAAGCTTAATTGTGTGCAGCAGGTCAATTGTGTTTTTATCTATTAAATATTACATGTCGATATAGCTCAGATGGTAGAGCTATTGACTGGCAATCTGTAGACCCAGGTTCGATTCCCGCACCAGCAAATTTTATTTAAAAAAAAAAATACAATAAAAAATATTTTTTTTTATATAATTTATTTTTTAGAAAATCTATTTTTAAACTCATTATTTTTGTCAGTACTGGTAAGCACATAGGTAACGATATATTTTTTGATTTTTCGTATGGTGGTGTGTAACGACAACTCATTATTTTTCGCGACATCGCCATATAAAGGTAATAAGAAATGTAATAACAAAAGTAACTAGTTACCATTACCAAGTATGTAGTTTCATAACCACATATCTGGTAATGATTTTCTACACTGGGTAATTAAATAAATTAATCAAATTGTTTTAATAAGGGAGAAGGAAAGAACTAAATAATTTAACATAAATTATGAAATGAAATATGGCTGAAGTTTAATAAATTAGTGCTAACAATTCCAAAAACAGAATAACAAATATTTACCAAGTTTTTTTTGTATAGTTATTGTTAGTTTTTATTTTCTTATTTTATACCAAGCATATTATATAAGTTATACCTAGGGTTTTTCTTTTCCCGGACTTTTTCATTTCCCGGGACAGCGGGATTTTTTTCGGAATTTCCGGGGATCCCGGGAATTCCCGCTCGTTAGAAAATATATAAATTCGACATATATTGTACTTGAAAAACTACTTTTTGGTTAAACACCGTTCGACAAAGTTTATCTTTTGGTTGTATCCATGAGAAAATGTTCTGAAAGGAGGGCTAAATATCCATGTCTTCCACTTTTTCCAGGTCAATTCGTTTAACAATTAAAATGTGAATTAGTATTTATGTAATATATTTATAGGGAAGGCCGTCCTTATTAAAAAAAACTTTTAGTAGTATATTAACTAAATATTAATATCGCGGTTTAAGCTGTTAAACGAATTGATATAAAAAAAGTGAAAGACACGGTTATATTATTTTGATCCCTTTTTTCAGGATATATTGGAATTGTTAATGGGTGCAAACTTGTGTCGGACCAGTTTTATAGTCAGAACTAAAATCAATTTTTTAAATATTTCTTATACATGAAATCCAAAAATTTCTATTTCTAGATATTTTGTTTTCTTCTATGCAGATTTTCAGAAGCATCCGTCCAGAATTAGTTTTATAATAAAGTTTAAAAGTGAGCATTTTTCACAGAAATTTTTAGGCAAATTCGCCTAAATTGTTTTATAAAAGTAGACACTAAAATATTAAATAGTTTCATAACTTTAATTAGTTTTCTTGAATAGAAATTTTTTTCTGCCACAACTCCTTAAAAAGAAATTATTTAATTTTCATATTTAGTTGCATTTTAAATTAGCATATACAAAATTCAAAATAATTTGAAAAAGCATCTGATGTATTTATTATTTTAAAAATTAATAATATTTAAAAAATATATTTAAAATAAAGGAATAGCAATTGAACTTTAAATGAAATTATTTGAAGTAAAAGAAACTCAAAATAATTGAAAATACGAAAAAATTACTATTTTTAACTTTAATCCCTAGTTTAATGGAGGTATTTGGAACTGAAATAATGATATTGAAATGTTGTATAAGGCTGGTTTACACTATAAGATTTTCAGTACGATTTTAATTCAGTACACGTGCAAAACATATAGGCAAGGTTGCAAAATCTTTCCGAGAATCTTGTAGTTTAAAACAGCCTATATAAATATTGCTTTATTTGAACAAATATCATCATCTTAAAGAAGAAAAAAATTCCCGGAGGACAAGTATTTTAGTTTGTAAATTTGGTAATTGCTAATATAATATTTTTTGGTTTAACTAAACCAAATTCAATTGGCATCCAAAAACAATTTGGCTTAATTCAGATTATTAAATTTTAAACCGTATTTTTTAATTTTAAATATTCTTTATTTAAATTAATTTTAAAAAATCAATGCTTTAAATTTAAATAAAGCTTCTAAAATTGCAATAAAACTAGCTAAAACTACTGTAAAGGACTAAAAAAAAATCCCGGGAAATCCCGCATAAAATTCCCGGGATTGCGGGATTCAAAAAAGGGCGGGATTCCCGGGAATTCCCGGGACATAAACCCTAGTTATACCCAAATCTTGGGTAGAGCTATAATACATACTAAAACTAGTAACTAATACTTATATATCAAACTGTCAAATTGATGTTGGTAATACAGTACCCTTCATATGACTTGCATTGATGGTGCAAAAAACTAGAATCTAGAAACTAGCAAGTGTCATATAGGCTTTAATGACACTTGCTAGTTTCTAGATTATATATAGGCTTTAAGCTTATATGACACTTGCTAGTTTCAGTATTAATAATCCAAAATAGAAGAGAGCACGAATTTCCTTATGTGAGAAATAATGTGTGTGAAGAGAACAACTATATCGAAAAACTATCAAACTGTCAAGTTGATGTTGGTAATGCAGTGCCCTTCATATTGTTAAGAGAAAAAATGAGTTTGAAGATAATTTTGAAAAATATTTTTTCGTTTTTTTCTTTTGAAAAAAACTTCTTCGATCAGTGTTGTCAAGTTTGGTACTCCAATTAGGAGTTTTTAATGCGTGCAGTAAATTTTTTTCAACTACTGTTTTTAATAATTTTTATTAATATTATTTTAAATTTTTTTTAAAAAAATTTAGTTTATTATACAAATAATATAAAACCAACGAGCATATAATTTAAAAGAGGTACCAACTCTCCCTACCTCTGTTAACTCACTCTCTTCTTAATTTATATCGAAAATTCAGCCATAAGAATTATACACGTCTGTAAAGGTTAACATTTTCGATATAAATTGTCAATCTTCGAAAGAGAGCGACGAATACCGCTTGATAAAACTCAACTTATGTTTTTAATAAGTTTTGTTAATATTATTTGAAAATTTTGTAAATAATTTATTTTAATATACAAATAATATATAATTAAATTTTCACCGTTCTTGTTAATTTAAATTTATATTAGTGGTATTCATCTAACTGGATTTATGCCCTCGTAAACCGTGTATTTTTGTAATCGCGTATATTTATAACTTTACCTGTTTATTTGAATGAACGCACCTTTTAAAACTATTCACATCTCAATTTTGCATTTAGCCACTTTCTCTATCTTTTAATAAATCAAACACAAAATTTTCTAAATTTGTATTATTTTAAAACAAATAAAACAGCAAATAAAAAACAACACACAAAAAAATTAAAAATAATTTTATTTTTGACAATATTCAAATGTGTGTATAAATACGAAAAAGTTTACACACAAAAATGTAAGCGTATATTTGCCAGGGCTCGTAAACTAGTTTTGACATTAATCGAGTAATCTTACAACATATATACGAGGCGTAAATACTTTAAATGAATACCTTTATTTTTTTTGTTAAAATAAACTATATTTTTAAAAATAAAACTATATTTAAGCCCGTATGACACTTGCTAGTTTCTAGATTCTAGTTTTTTGCACCATCAATGCAAATAATATGAAGGGTACTGCATTACCAACATCAATTTGACAGTTTGATAGTTTTTCGATATAGTTGTCCGCTTCACACACATTATTTCTCACATAAGGAAATTCGTGCTCTCTTCTATTTTGGATTATTAATACTGAAACTAGCAAGTGTCATACGGGCTTAACTATCAATATTAGTTTAAAAAAACCCAAAATTGACACTATTGACAAATGTTTGTTGGCACGGGAATTTTTTCCATGTTGAGGCAACATGGGAATCTCTTAAATACTATTAAAAATCTGAAAATTCTCTTAAAAATCTGAAAAAAACCACTTAATCTCAATGCTTTTTATATAGGGAAATGTGGAAAAAAACTCAATCTCTCATTTATTTACAATGTTTACCAACATGTTTTAATTTCCTTTCCCGACTTCACGAACAAAATAAAGAGTAAAGGTTAACAGAGGAAGAGTGGTATAGAAACCCACTGATTCAACTCATCCATCTATAAACACATCTATAGTCATTGAATTTCAATGATTGCTACTCACTTATATTTTAAATTTCATGAGTGACTATGAATAGCAAAAAATCGATTCATTGCTGATCTCTGTTTTAAATCGAATGTAAAAATGACATGTGTTTGTAAATCTAAATAAAAATTTGAAAAATTTAAAATTTTGTGCCAAAATTTTGAAAATCTATAAAATTTCAAGCACTTTTGAATGAGGTTAACAGTAAAAAATTAAAAAAAATGGGTATGGCAAAATAAAATGGCTAAATCATCCGGCTAGATTTAATCTAGCCATTTTTTATGGCTAAATGGATTTAAAATGGCTAGATCTAGCCGGAAAATGGCTAAACTGGCTACCTTGTAAATAACCCATATTTTTGTAATCGAAAGAAATAAAATTGCGTTTTTTTATTAAAATATAATTTTATGATACCAGGCGGTATTCGTCGCTCTCTTTCGAAGATTGACAATTTATATCGAAAATGTTAACCTTTACAGACGTGTGTAATTCTTATGGCTGAATTTTCGATATAAATTAAGAAGAGAGTGAGTTAACAGAGGTAGGGAGAGTTGGTACCTCTTTTAAATTATATGCTCGTTGATGATACCAAAAGAATTAACTGTAGAAAACAGTTGTCTGTTAATTTTAAGACATTTTTAGTTATTTGTATCACAAAGCAACAACAAAATTATTTTCGTTGTTGTTGCTTTCTGTGTTATTTTCAAATTTTTTTGCACATTTCATTGAATTTATAGGTATTAGGTAACCCGGTGTCTTCAAATGCAATAAATTATATGATATAAAATGTCAAAACCTTGCACAGAAACGAATGATATCAATTCCAAAGTGGTGAAGAACACTTGACCATTTCATGGCTAAGGAATATCATAGATTTTTCTTCGAAAAACACAAAATTTTATCAAACAATAATTTTTATCTACAAATAATAAACAATTAAACCCTTTCCCATTCTTTTTTTTACCAAATTTTCTGTTATTTTTTTATTACAAAATTAAAATGAAAACGAAAAGTGACATTTCATGGCAGGCATCATTGCAAGAGCCGCTTGCATGTCAGCGATATCATGATATTGCAATAAAACTGAAATTGAGTGTCTTCACTTGAGATGAAAATATTTTGACAATTGCTTGCTATCATTTTGATGCATGTCCAGACACTAGGTAACCCGGTGTCTTCTAATGCAAAAAATTATATGATATGAAATGTCAAAACCATTGCAGCGAAACGTCAAAATGATATCAATTGCAAAGTGGTGCAGAACACTTGACCATTTCATGGATAAGAAATATCATAGATTTTTCTTCGAAAAACACCAAATTTTATGAAACATTAATGTTTACCGACAAATAATAAAAAACTAAACACTTTTCCATTCTTTTTTATCAAATTTTTTGTTGTTTTTCTATTACAACATTAAAATGAAAACTAAAAGTGACATTTGATCTCTGGCATCATTGCAAGAGCCGATGGCATATCAGCGATATCATGATATTGCAATAAAATTGAAATTGAGTGTCTTTACTAGAGATGAGAGCATTTTGACAATTGCTTGCTATCATTTTATTGCATGTCAAGACACTAGTAACATAGGGGTTACACGATCAATTTTTTCCTTTCAAGTTTTAATACACTCACACTTTTTTACTAACACACTCACATTTTAAAAATTGAACAGCAACTTGATATCAATTTTTGCTTTCAAGTTTTGAGAAAACTTGACGGTCAAGTTTTAAACAGCTGATCAAATTTCTTGTAAATTTGGTTTTCTTTTTACAAATATTGTGCCGCAATAAAACACGATTGATAAAATACGGAATGTGAATATTTCGGTATATCGACGAAATGATTTAAAAATAAAAATAAATAAAAAACTAATTTCTGCTGACATGAAAGTGTCTGTGGAAGATGTGAAGAAAAAATAAAGTCTTTTCGAACAGCCTACAATGCGGAAACAGCCCACAGAGGCGAGCAATTTTAGTTCTTTCCTTGACGACGGCATCTTGAAAGCCAAATTGACTATCAAGTTGCATGCAGCCTACGTCACAGCTTCAAGTTCAACTGAATTTGGCAAGCAGTATGTGTTATCAACTTGAAAGCAAAATCTTGATCATGTAACCTCACTGTAACCTAGTGTCTTCAAATGCAATGAAATGTGCAAAGAAATTTGAAAATAACACACAAAGCAACAACAAAATTATTTTCGTTGTTGTTTTGCGTGTTATTTTCAAATTTCTTTGCACATTTCATTGCATTTGAAGACACTAGGTAAAGAGAGCTGAATTCAGCAGCAAGTATCATCAAGGTTGCCAACACTTGAACTGAAAATTGGCTAGATTACGGAGGAAAAATGGCTAGAAATGGCTAAAATTGGAAAATAATGCTAAAACCCAATAATTTTAATATAAATCAGTGATAATGAAGAGTTCTAACACGAATTTCATGAAAGTAGCCTTTAAAATTTAATGTTTTCCGAATTTCTAAAATATTTTCATTATAATTTTACAAAAAACATGATTTTAAATCGAATGTAAAACTTACATGCGTCTGTGAACCCAAAAAAAAGTTTCAAAAATTTTAAATTTTGTACTAAAATTTTGAAATTCATAAAAATTCAAGCACTTTTATATGAAATTAACTGTAAAACATTAAAAGAAAAAATGGCTACGGCAAAATAAAATGGCTAAATCTTCCGGCTAGATCCAATCTAGCCATTTTTTTATGGCTAAATGAAATTAAAATGGCTAGATCTAGCCGGAAAATGGCTAAATTGGCAACCTTGAGTATCATGCAAAGTATTTCGAATTCTGGTACTTTTTATAAAATTTTGTTATTAACTAGAGTTGTAAAAGTATTGAGTATTCCGGTACTGAGTACTCAATACCGCCTGTTTTTTTGAGTACTCAATACTAAAACGGTACTACTCAATACTTTTAAAAATGCAATTTTCCGTAGAAATGAGTATTTTTCGTATGAAAATACAACTCTAAAAATACTACTTTAAAAATACAACTCTGTAAATACAACTCTATTTGTGAAGCAAAGAAATTTGTAATGAATTTTTGGGAAATATTATTTAATTAATTTATTTAAAATGTTTTAGATTTATTAAAATGTAAGTAACAATAGTTATTTAACACGTGTATGTGAATTGTTATTATTTTTCTTTATAATAATAAAGAAAAATAATAATCGTAACATTTTTATTTTTAAATTCAAAAAAACCGTTAAAAGTATTGAGTAGTATCGAGTACTCAATTGAAAAGTAATGAGTAGTATTGAGTACTCAAAAAGTATCGAAATTTCACAACTCTATTATTAACAGTACTATTTGAACATTGTTAACAGTGTTGCCACAAAGTTTTAGATTGTATCCCAATTTTGCAAGAACTCAATAGGAACCTTCTAAATATTTCAATTTCAAATTGTAGGTTTCAAGGAACATTCGTCACAGAACATGTGTTTCATTTTTTTTACATGTTTTAATACACAAACAACAAAATCTACAACGAAACATCATTTCTGTTTGTCGAACTGATCACACCAAATATGCGCGGAAGCATTGGCGGTAGTAGGCCGGTCTGGGGTGGGCAAACCCCACCATAGACTGCTTTTTGCCCACCCCAGAATTTAAAAAAATATATCTATAATTCTTGTTCTATGATTATTTTTTTTTTAATATCAGTTAATCCTGTGTTTTTGAACGGCAAAATTTCTACTAGTTTCCTAGGAAGATAATTTGTTGGAATCTAGCGGTCAGTTTTACAGTCAGTACTGAAGCCTAAAGCCTATATGACACTTGCTAGTTTCAGTATTAATAATCCAAAATAGAAGAGAGCACGAATTTCCTTATGTCAGAAATAATGTGTGTGAAGAGAACAACTATATCGAAAAACTATCAAACTGTCAAATTGATGTAGGCAATGCAGTACCCTTCATATGATTTGCATTATGCATATGATTGCTAGTTTCTAGATTCTAGTTTTTTGCACCATCAATGCAAATCATATGAAGAGTACTGCATTAAGCCTATATGACACTTGCTAGTTTCTAGATTCTAGTTTTTTGCACCATCAATGCAAATCATATGAAGGGTACACTCAGGGAATTATGTAGTTAAAATCAACTGCAAATGACAGTTAAAATAACTGCATTTGCACTTAAAAAGGTGTAGACTACATTTGCAGTTAAATTAACTGCAATATGAAGTAATTTTTAACTGTTAAAAATCAACTGACAAATGTAGTAAAAACAACTACAAATGCAATTGAAACAACATACATGCAAATTATTGTAAAACTGTACAAACAACTTGCAAATGTAGTCAAAAAAACATAAATACAATTTTTTTTTTTAAATTATTAATTTAATAAAAAAAACAAATTTATGTAAACACTATTAACTTAATTTTATTCTATAATAAATTTAAAATTGAGAAATCAAAATTTACACTTAATGTCACTTTTTTTTCACTATTAAGATATTGTTGTACATGTCCGTCTGTGAGGGATGAAATATGCTGTTGTTTGGCTTCCTTTTTTTTCTCCAGGTAGAAAGGGATGAGAATATAAAAGAACTGAAAGAAAATAAATACAATATTTTTTTAACATTCCCCGTAAATAAATTTATATTATAAAACTTACCTTATTATTTTAGTAATTTAATAAAAAAACAATATATAACCTTTTCCGTATTACGCGTGCTCACTCTTTGGCGTTGTTTTATGACTAAGACAAGAGAAAACATGTTATACTCATATTCTTTCACTAGAAATTTCTAAACAAGTGATTCATACACATACTTCTGTTTGCTTCGTGTGTGTGCATACATACTTGAAAATTTAAGTATTTGTAAATAAAATTCAAAATAACTGCATAAAATAAATGTTACTACAAAGTAGTAATTTTTGTAGTTTGTTTAAAAAAATAACTGTCAAAAACATTGAAAAATTTTGTTGTAAGTAAATTAACTACAATTGTAGTTAAAATAACTACAACCGCATTACTACATAAATAACTGTCATGTAGTAACTGGAGAACTTTTCTGAGTGTACTGCATTACCGACATCAATTTGATAGTTTCATAGTTCTTCGATATAGTTGTTCTCTTCACACACATTATTTCTCACATAAGGAAATTCGTGCTCTCTTCTATTTTGGATTATTAATACTGAAACTAGCAAGTGTCATATAGGCTTTACCAACATCAATTTGACAGTTTGATAGTTTTTCGATATAGTTGTTCGCTTCACACACATTATTTCTCACATAAGAAAATTCGTGCTCTCCTCTATTTTGGATTATTAATACTGAAACTAAAGTGCCATACGGGCTTTAACCTAATAAACACAGTGCCGACCGCAGTGCGACGTTTTATCGATAAAGCAGTTTTTGTATCTTCTCTGTTTGTCACTGCCGAGAAATTAGAAAAGTTTCTAAATAAACAAGAGCTGTTTTTAAACAGAACGCAATAAGAAATTTTCAAAAATATTAAATCGTTTTCGCGAAATTCAAGAACAAAGTTTGACAGCACTGCCACTGTCCACTGGCACTTTCACTATGTGGTTTGGGCTTAAGATAGATTTTGTCTTGAATGTTTCTTAAATAAGAAATGTTTTTAAAAATTCTTACTTAAGCCTATATGACACTTGCTAGTTTCTAGAATCTAGTTTTTTGCACCATCAATGCAAATCATATGAAGGGTACTGCATTACCAACATCAATTTGACAGTTTGATAGTTTTTCGATATAGTTGTTCTCTTCAAACACATTATTTCTCACATAAGGAAATTCGTGCTCTCTTCTATTTTGGATTATTAATACTGAAACTAACAAGTGTCATATAGGCTTTAAGAAACATTTAAGAAACAAATAAATCTTAGTTCTGGCTATAAGAAAAATTTTTTTTAAATTTAATAGTTTTTTAAAGGAATAATTATTTAATATTACACTCATAGAAATAAATCTGTAAAATAGCAGAAAAACCCACTAAAAATTAGTTATTATGATTTTTGAGGCTACTAATTATTTAGTAAAATTTTTTGCTGATTTTAGCAGGTTAATTTGTTATTTTCTATTAGCAGGAATTTAATTCAACTATATCTAAAATTTTGTCTATTTAAAAGTTTTAAATTTGCTGTTCCTATCTTGCTAATATATAGCAAGAATAGTCTGCTAATTTAGCAGTTTTTTCTGCATTATTATTTTTAACTAATTTTTAGTATTTTTAACTAAATATTTTACAGACTTTTTTCTATTAGTGTAGGATTTCTCTAAAAAAAAATATCTTAGATTTAATATTTTTTGAAATGAATAATTAGTTAATGTCTCACAAGCAGAGCTTTGAAGAATTAATTCTTTTTTGAATGAATTCACTATCAATCGAATTCAATTTTCTCTAGAATTGAATGAATTCCTTTTCTTAAGTAATTCACTGAATTCGTTCAACTGCACGCGTTCATCAAACAATAAATTCAAAGAACCAATTCCATTGCAATAGTTCTCTTTATTAAATCAAATGAATTATTTCACTGGTGAACGCGTTCAATTTTATAAATCGAACGGAAAAAAAAGTGGATTAATTCCTTACTGAATTAATTCACCACTGAATTCGTTCAATTTCATTTTCGTTCAGTGAATTAAAAAAATAAAATTACGTTCAGTGAATAAAAAAAAAATAAAATTACGTTCAGTGAATTAAAAAAATTAAATTACGTTCCGTGAATTAAAAAAGAAAAAAAAATACGTTCAATGAATTGAAAAAAAAAATTACGTTCATTTAATCGAAAAACAAAAATTATGTTCGCTGAATTCAAAGCCTGTTTTCTGCCGTTCAGTAGAAGAAAACAGTGTATTGTAAAAACGTATAAATGAAATACGTCATAGTCAAGCATCTACATTTTATTGGGAAGCATAGGTTTCCAAAATTAATAGTTATATTTTTTCCAAATTCATCTATATCTGTAAAGTTTTTATTTTTAATAGTAAAAGGCTTTATTTTTTAATCATGTAGGTTGATAAAGTACATCGGATTTCTCTAACACTTAATATATATATGTAATTTGTTTATTTTTACTAGCGAACGCTGTAAAATTGCTTAGTTGCAAATTTTATTTGTAAATAAATGTTTTCTTTTACTGAACGGCAGAAAACAGGCTTTAATTCACTGAACGTAATTTTTTTTTTTAATTCACTGAACGTAATTTTATTTTTTTTAATTCACTGAACGAAAATGAATTAATTCAGTAAGGAATTAATTCACTTTTTTCCGTTCGATTTATAAAATTGAACGCGTTCACCAGTGAATTAATTCATTTGATTTAATAAAAAGAACTATAGCAATTGAATTAATTCGTAACAAAATAAATCGAACGAAAACAAATATGAATAAATTCCATTCAATATATGGTGCTTTGTGAATTAATTCATCGAATTTTTAATTCAGAATTGAAAAATTGAATTAAGGAATTAATTCTTCAAAGCTCTTCTCACAAGGAAGTTACTTCAAACTAAACACTACTACAATATTTTGAAGAAATTTCAATATATTTCAGAAACAAAAATTCTACGACGAACATCTCAGTTTTTGATCACCTCGGTAATTTAAGTGGTCAAAATATGGGGTTAGAATGGGTTCGTCATAGGTGGAAGAAAATATGAGACAGGTTCTCCATCAAATATCCACATTTTATACCATTCTGAGCGTTTAGCTCACCTGCACGAGGTTTTCTTCAGAAAATGGATGCATTTTTCAGTGTGTTCTATAAAAACATAGAGATCCTCATAGGATAAACTACCGGAATTATTGAATTTTGAAAATGATGAAAATTTTATCAAAAGGGAGGGAGTTATTTTTAAGTCTTAAGATTAAGGGTCTGAGAATAAGCAAATAAACAACCGAACATAAATGGGGCCCTTGCCCACCCCAGAAAAATTGTCTAGGTACGCCTATGCGCGGAAGATAATCAAATCAATTAATTTGTTAATTTTTCATATGCTGCGGTTTTTTTAGTTTTATTTTTTTAGCTATCACATTTTATGTCCCATAATTCTCGCAAATATATTCATTTATAAAATTAATGCAGTTTTAATTATCTATAATTGTCGTCATTTTCATTTTGTTAAATGCGTAATTACAAAAGCATCTCACAGTATGACTGCTCTCAATGAACTAACACAGCAAAAACAGTAAATCGCCACACACGATGTGATATTGAGTTTGGAAACAAAAAATATCAAAAATTTTTGAATACACGAATGTGAAAACGATACATTGAGTCACATGAAGGAACATTCGTCAAAAAAGGGGCATTTTGTGGAGAAGGGGCCATTAGCTGTGTTTGTGTGGAAAGCTATCATCGTTAGCTAATGTCATTTTCATATAAATTTGACATTAGCCACCGTTTAGTGTTAACTCTCAACGTTACTAATGCCAAATTTGTATGGGAATGACATAATTGAACAGTGATAGCTTGGCGCTCAAACACAGCTAATATAGAGATTAGGCAATTTTTGGAGAATGTTGGAGATTGTTGGGGATTTTAACTTACGAAATGGGGAGATGAGCTAAAACTTTTCTGGCAGCGCTTGTGATGTTACCTCAATTGAATGATAACACTGTTTTCAGCCGATAAGACAGTTCACCAAAATATATGGTTGGTAACAGGGATGGAAATGAGTTTCTTCATTTTGTACCAACCACATAAAGAAATTGTACTTTTTCGACCCTCATGGTACCAAAATTTTTCATATATAGAAAATTTGTCTGAACAATGTCAAACTTGCAGAAAATATTCTTCTACAAAAACTGTACTTTTTCATTTATACTTGAGCAAAAACCACCTACTTTTTGTACAAAACTAGTTTTTTCTTGTTTCTTTGTATGCGTTTTGACAAGTTAAAACCTACAAGAGCCAAAAACCAGGTAGTTTTTGCTCAGGTATAAATGATGTAGTATAATACATTTTTTTGTAACATTAGCCTTAAAAGTTGTCATTTACAAGTTTTTGTTAGACTGATTTCAGTCCTCGTCTGCATTACGAATATTTGTTGACAGCTTTTAAGTACAAGTTCATTTAATACAAAAATTTTAAATTTGGAAATTTTTAATATGGTACCAAATAGACCACGGTAGTACCACATAGAGTTGTAAAAGTATTGAGTATTCCGGTACTGAGTACTCAATACTGCCTGTTTTTTTGAGTACTCAATACTAAAACGGTACTACTCAATACTTTTAAAGATGCAATTTTCCGTAGAAATGTGTATTTTTCGTATGAAAATACAACTCTAAAAATACTACTTTAAAAATACAACTCTGGAAATACAACTCTATTTGTGAAGCAAAGAAATTTGAAATGAATTTTTGGGAAAAATTATATAACTAATTTATTTAAAATGTTTTAAATTTATTAAAATGTAAGTAACAATAGTTATTTAACACGTGTATGTGAATTGTTATTATTTTTCCTTATAAATACGAACTCATAACATTTTTATTTTTAAATTCAAAAAAACAGTTAAAAGTATTGAGTAGTATCGAGTACTCAATTGAAAAGTATTGAGTAGTATTGAGTACTCAAAAAGTATCGAAATTTCACAACTCTAGTACCACAATACCAACGGAGATTCACATGTACCACAAAAAGTACAATTGTACCATGTTTTCCATCACTGGTTGGTAACTCACGGTGGGTCTCATACTGCAGGTTTAAACTTTAGTTAATAGTTAACCCAAAAATTTGTTGTTGTTTTGTGTATATTTTTTTGACATTTTCTTTTCTTTATAGTTGTTTTTTTAGGGTTGTTTCTTGCTCTATCTCTTGCAATTTTATCTCTCGTGTAGATGTGCCTTTACCAGGCGGTATTCGTCGCTCTCTTTCGAAGATTGAAGGCTTCATTAGTCTAATCGTAAAGTAAAAAAACGTATCTGTAATCATTTCAATGTGTTAAAATAATATAGAAATATATTTTTATCTTTTTTCTATGCATTGAAACTGTTGTCAAGTAAAATCGTAAAAAAGTTCTGTTGAAAATAGAAATTTTCTATTTTATTACTTGACATTTAATTCTATGCACAAGAAAAAGATAAAAAATACAATATTTTTATTTTTTATACTCTTTTTATTCATTATGTGAATGATACGTTACTTTTTTTACGATACTTCCAAACTAATTTGGGCTTGACAATTTATATCGAAAATGTTAACCTTTACAGACGCGTATAATTCATATGGCTGAATTTTCGATATAAATTAAGAAGAGAGTGAGTTAACAGAGGTAGGGAGAGTTGCACCTCTTTTAAGTTATATGCTCGTTGCCTTTACAACAATTTATAAATTTTCTTTGAATTTATCTAATTTTTAATATTTTTTTGTAATATTTTCAAAACCTTTTCTTTGAAGCTCAATTTACACTACAACCAAAAACTAGTAGTTTTCAAAAATTTTTAGTTTTTGATTCAAAATTTGTATGGAATTTGAGGTTATAATTGTACCATAATAAGTACTATAGTACCAACTGGTACCAACTATATCATCCCTCAGTCACACTAAAATTTCTTGTCAGTTTGACATGACTGTTTAACGTGTGTGGTTGTTTTGAGAGGTTGTTGGTGTATCGGTGTGTGCGAATTTTTTTTTTATTTATAACAGCCCGGCATTTTCTTCTTTCTTTTTGTTTGGTGCCTTTTGAATATAATTTTTGTTTTGCTAATTAAATTTAATTAAAACTTATGTGTTCCAACTTTTAATAAAGTTGTAAATTGAAGTTGTGTGTTATCGGTTAAATTTAGTTTGCAATCATTTCAATTTATAATAAAAAATAATTTTTTTTGTTAAATAAAAGTTCTCTTGAAAAAACAACCGGTTCCTTTTAAATAAAAAAAAATAAAAAAAATCCAAGAAATGTTAATTGAAACAATTTTCGATGTGCAAAAAAAAATTGAAGAATAAATTGAAAATTCATATAATAAGAAAATTATCAGTTTGCAAAATCATAGCAATAAAATAAAAAATTTCTACCGTCTATTTTGTTCTTTTTGTTGTTGTTGATTAAACAACAAAAGTGGTGTCGGTAAAAAAATTATGTTGTGAATAAAAAATAAAAAAAATAGCAAAAAGTATATTGTGCAAATTATAATTGTTGCTGCAGTATCTGCAATGGTATCTCTCAAATTTTTAAAATTATTGTGGTTTGGCTACTTTATATTTTGATTAAGCCTACTTAACCCTCTAATGCGCAGGGCCCAGAAAAACCGGTCTTCAAATCTTTTTTGGCTAAATAATTTTTTTTTAAGTAAAATCAAACTTGTAAATTTGAAAAAAATTACTTTAAACAAAAAATATTTTAAAAATCGTCACAAATATAGTTACGATCTGGCATACACTACACAGTACAACACGAAAAATATTTAAAGTATTCTGACAATACCCAATAAGCACATAGGTCTTAAAAATTCAAGTGCTTTAAATTTGGCTTGAAGTAAAGTATATTTCAAATTCTAGCATTTGTATATTTAACAAAAATATTTCAAACTTGAATTTTTGTTTCCCTTTTGCTGGAGTATGCTATTGAAATAAAATGTAATAAAAGTTGTATTCAAGCCTTGAAACTGGAAAACAGGGCTGGAATTGAAGTTTATTTCAACTTGAATTCCAGTAAAATTGTTTATAGGGTAGGTTGTTTTTTTTCGAATTTTATATAAATACCTATTCCATACAAATTAAAGCATTTATAAAAATTTTAAGTAGGTATAAATTTAGCTTCTTTAAAATTAAGTAGCTATAAAAATGCTGCCAAGTCTTGAAAATTTTTTTAAATGTAAACAAAAATATTTGTCATAGAATTTTTGAAATTTTAGTATTTTAAAATTGATAAATTATTAAAAACAACAAATGAATTATGTTGTTTTTAGTAAAGGGAGAGCATGCCACTCAAGCTAATTGCTCTATATCGCGTTCCGGGCAAGCCCATATACGAAAACATATTTCGTCCAAAGGCGGCCCCAAATGTGTAAATTTTATTTGTTTACAAAAAATAAAAACAAGTCACGTAAGTACGGATAGTCGTTTTATTACAAGTAGTTATACACTCAAAATAATACGATTTGACTAATTTTTAACAAATTTTTAGTTGAAACACTGATTTAAGCAAATATTTTAGTTATTTTCATTTAACAATTTATTAAAAATCCTCAGTAATTTATCTAGTTTTGAGTGTTAGTTTTCAAAATAATTTGAAACTAATTTTTAAGAACCCATTCGTTAAATTTTACAAAATTTATTTTTATAATATAATATTTTCATGTTTCTGTTATTACCCGGTAGATGGCGGCACCAATGTATCTGAATTTTTAAAGACGGCGCTATTTCTTTCCCTCCCGATATTTTAAAATGGTCCATATCTCGAAAACTAAAAGAGATATAAGATGAATTGATGAAAATTTCGACTACCCCTAACTGTACAATGCCCCAGCGAAAGGAGTTATTTCTATCCAAAACTGGACCTTGGCGAGGCCTTGGATTTTCCGAAATTTTTAATAAATATTTTCCACTTCATAAAATGGCCCATATCTCGAAAACTAAGCGATATAGAGCAAAACTGACAAAATGTTTGCTCCGTTGGAGTGCCCTTATATGCCCTCATATGATATGGACTAGACTCGGGGAGGGTTCCGAGACCCTAAATTTGGATAAATTCTACGACTCAGATAAAACTGTGGTTTTAACATTTTTTAAATTTTAATTAAAAATTTATTAATGCAGTTCGAGACCAATTTCCTTCCCATCAAAAACAAAACCGAATGCATTCTACAAGAATGCCATTAAATAAAAACTTTTTCTACTTCCCAGCAAAAAAATACCTAAAGAAGATCCGTAAAAGCACCTATACTGTTCGGCACAAAAGCGTTCAAATTGAGGTGAAGAACGCATTTTTTAACATTGGCTTGTCATAGGAGAGACGGGGTTTATGCTACTTTAAGTCTGCTTTGCACGTCATAAAAATGAGTGCTTGGATGTTCTTTTTTATATAGGAAAGCAATTCATTTTTATTAATATCTAAGGAGAGCTGAAAAGTAACTTCTTGGCAATGCATTCAAATATACAATATATATTCTATTGGTGTATTACGGTTACATTTTAATATTGAACGCATTTTGAAGTTTTTGCAGTCTTATTATTTGGTTGTTTGTGCAGCATGTATAAATTATTGTTGAGCCAAATTCAAAATGTGGTTTAATCATTGTGTTGTAGATATTTATCGCGGTAATTATTGAAACTTTGTTTCTTATTCTTTTAAAAAATCCAATTTTTTTGCCAATCTTTTTACATACATATATAGTCTATGTGCTTTTTAAACTTTAAGTTTTTGTCTAATATAAAACCGAGATATTTAATATATTTGACATTTTCTATTTCTTTATTATTAATTTTTATTTTTATATTACTGTCCATATTTAATTTCATTACTTTTGTTTTTCCTTCATTTAATTTTAATTTATTCATTTTTAACTAATTGTTTACGTTAACCAAGTCATGATTTAAATTTTCTTGACATATTTGCTCCGTGAAAATTAACGTGTCATCTGCATATAGAACTATTTCACATCTATCTAGAATATTTGGTAGTTCATTAATATAAAGGGTGAACACACCAAAATTGCGACACTTAGAAACTAATACCAGAAAAAAACTAGATGGCTTTGAAATAAATTTTTTTTTTATTCGAATAATTTGAAGTTTAAAGGTAATAAAAATATTAAAATATTAGTTATTATTTGTTCCATATGCAACTGATCGGACTTTTCGTCGCACACGCGAAATCATCTTTTGCACGAGTGCATCATCGACTTTTCGCGACGCCGACAACCACTTAGTTTTGAATTCTGCAATATATTTTACGAGTTCACCTGTCTTCTTCAATATTCCCTTCACTATTGACCAATATTCCTCAATAGGGCGTAGCTCTGGGGTATTGGGTGGATTGCAGTCGCGAGGTATAAAATCGATTTTATTTGCATTGTACCACTGCAATGTGTCCATGGCATAGTGGCAGCTTACCAGGTCCTGCCAGAATAGTAGTTTGGTGATGTGACTCTTAATAAATGGCAGTAGACGCTTTTTGAGGCACTCATCCCGATAAATTTGAGCGTTCATTGTTCCAGATGTGATGAAAGGGCTGCTTTTACGATCACAGGAGCAAATGGCTTGCCAAACCATGTATTTTTTTTGGAAACTTGGGCTTCATTTTCAATTTACAGCTTTCAGGAGTATCTTTACGACTTGTAGCAGTATAAAAATCTTGGTGAAGTTTGCCGCTTTACCTTTTGTACGAAAGACTGCGATTTTCGTACAGATTTTGCAACAGAACGTGAGGAATTCTTCGGATCTTGCGGAAATGCCCTGAGGATCTTCCGAGCACTGTTTGTATCATTTTGGTCATGCTCACCTCCGCTAACAGGCTTTATAGCAATTGCCAGGCCTTCTCTGTAGCGATGTGAAACCCTGGAAACTGTCGAGTGGTGAACTTTTACATTTTTTAGCTATTTTATGCGCACTAAGAACCGGACTTTTATATATTCGTGCAAAATAATTTGCCTCGTTTCTAACTCGGTGGTCATTTTTGACGAAACTAAAAGTCAAATTCGAATAAAATTTCTTATTAATGAAATTTAGGTCATGGCCTACTCAAAATATATACATTTTTTTGAGTAAGTTATAAGCTTTCCAAAGTGCCGCAATTTTGGTGTGTTCACCCTTTATAACCCTATTAAAAAAATTAATATGGAGCTTTATATGGTAATATATAACTTAATGTGATCCATATACCATTTTATCCGAAAAATGGCCCGATATAATTGTGTCAGTTGGTTATCAAATTTTATCTAATTGTATCAGTTTAGATCTTAACTGATTAGATTATATATTAAGCAGATGAAATTTTATCTGATTTTTGACCTGATACAACTTTATGGGTTTATGTCGCATGGTATTAGTTCAGATCCAAATAGATACATTACTATTAGGGATGAAAATTTTCCCGGGAAAATAATATATTCTCCTGGGAAAACGGGAAATTTTAAAAATATAAAATTTTTTAAATTGTTTTTGTTTGGAATAGGATTTTTTAATTTTAGTCATAAAAAACATTTTAAATACCAAAACAAAAATTTCATTGTTAAAATCTTTTAAAAGGGAATCAATTTATTTGACACACAAATAAATCTTTGCCAAGTAATTAGGAGCATTTCAACTAATAAAGATTTTTCGAATAACTTATTCAACATTTAAGTAGTAAAACCTAAAAACTTGGTAAAATGTTTAAAAGGAATATGAAAAAAGTTTTGTTTCTTACAAATAATCGCAGTTACTATCTAAATTTTTCAAATGTATATTTTAGTTAAAGTCGACTTTAGTTAAAATATTGGGTGGCAGTATACCTTGACTTGGTTTATTTTTGGAGCATTCTGATTGGTTAATTTATTTTCAACCAATCAAAATGTTTGAAAATATAAATGTTTTTGTAAGGTTTTCATACACAAAATGCACAAAACCGTATGATTTAAAATAAAGTCGACTTTAAATTTAAAATACTCCTTTATATTAAGGGCCAATAATTTTATAAGTAACGTTTTCATTAATAAATGTGATATTTTCTAGTAAGTTTACTTTATTTTAATACATCTGCTTTCAAACTAATATATTCTTTTATATTAAAGAATAAAATGTCAGGAGTATGGAAATACTTCACAAAAAAGGACAATGCAGCGCAGTGCAATATATGCCATAAAAGACTACTGGTTAACGGATGTATCTAAATTTGGTTATCCGACATCTAAATTTGGTTCACAAAAAAAAAAAAAAAAAATTGATGGTCATGCAACTTCTCTTGAAGAAAACAACAACAAGAATAACGTTCCAGCTAAAATTAGCAAAGTACCTGAAGAAAAAAGTGTAAGCTGAATAGGCATTGAACGTTTTATGGTAGGGCAAACATTTCCTGAAATGGTATCCAAATTAGCCACAGTCGACGGAATGTCAATCCGCAAGTTTTTATAATAAAAACCTGGCATTGCCAAAAAATGAAACCGATGTAAAGAACATTACATTAAATTAATACAATCATGGAAAAGATATCATGATAAAAGAAATATCGAGCAATATTTCTAACAATAGGAGATTTACTATAATCTTAGATGAATGGACATGGAAATAATTCATTTTATAACCTGGGGTTGGTTAATATATCAGGAAGATTTAATGCTGATGAAATAAGAAGAATTGTAGAAATAAGACAAGAAGAGTTTTATTTGTCTTTGGAAAACAACATTGTGGCCACCATATCTAATGGGCCAAATGTGATGAAATGGTTTGTTTCCGACAGTCCAGTAGTGGGTGCTTTCTGCTGGAATCATGCAATTCATTTGGCAGTGCTTGGAGTGGTTTATGTGAAATCAAATGTTCAACATTCTGATATTTTTACTTTGAATTCTCACTACACATACTGCATTTGTACTGAAATAGTGTTTTTTTTAACAAAAATTACTTATATAGGTGGTTTTCATTAACAATTTTGTTCAAAAATATTTCCCGGGAATTCCCGGGAAATCCCAAACCCTAATTACTATACAAACTTATATAGTTATATCTGAATTTTGACATGATGCAATTATATCTGCTTTAAAACTTTGATACAATTATATAAGGCAAATGTTGGATACAAATATATTTTATTTATATAAAATTGTACCAACTACGATCAAAACAGATACCATTAGATATAAACCGGTAAAATTGTATCAGGTCCAAAATTGGATATAATTTCATCTGAATAATGTATAATTTTATTAGTTGAGATCTAAACTAATACAATTAGATAAAAACTGATAAACAACTGATACAATTACATCGGGCCATTTTTCGGATGAAAGAGTATATTTATACAGATATAACTTAATCGCATTTTATACAAATAGAAGTAACTGTTTTTACTCGGGAATATAAAGGGTGAACGCCGTAATCGTTATCAATTTTATTAGATTTTATATTATTTACTTTTGTTCAACTTTGATTCAAAAATAACGCCTTTTACTATTAAAAATAAAAACTTTACAGATATAGATAAATTTGGAAAAAAATATAACTATATAACTAGTTTGAAAAATTAATAGTGAATTAATTCAGTAAGGAATTAATTCATTTGATTTAATAAAAAGAACTATTGCAATTGAATTAAATCGTAACAAAATAAATCGAACAAAAGCAAATATGAATTAATTCCATTCAATATATGGTGCTTAGTGAATTAATTCATCGAATTTTTAATTCAGAATCGAAAAATTTAAGTAAGGAATTAATTCTTCAAAGCTCTGGGTGTCACCATAGATTCTTTCCAACTATTAGGAAAAACACCCGTTTCAAGCGATTTGTTAAGTACATATAATATTATTTTGCCGTTAATGTCCCAATTATCACGAATAATATGTCTGTTCCCGTACTTTACCGAAGTTACTCAAACTAGCCCAAAGGCGTTCCCGTACTCAAAATTGCGTGTAAATTGTTGTTGTTTGGAATGATTTGGATACCCGCGGTAACGTACGGGAATGCACATAATATTTATGGTTACTTTATTGAAATCTGGCTTAAGTCTTTATATATATTTGCATATATTTGCTTTCAAAAACCTCTACACTTTCAGGAATGAAAAGACTATCATTTCGGGGATTTTCCAGGCCCCCTTAATCAGTTTTCTTTAGAAAGTGGTGGCAGTAGTGCAATGCAATTTGAAGCATCAAAATCTCATATTAAATGTAGTCTGATACAATACCAAAATGGGAATGGAGCAAACAATAAAATATGTTTTCGAAGTCTTCTGTTCCACAAAAATGTTCCTCGTAGTGTTTACATAACTTCGCTGTACACATCCTATACCTAAAATTGAAGATCCACATGGTTTGTTGGATATTTAATGCTAAATTTAGCATTTTTTAAACCTTTAAGCTAGAGATGAGCGATCCGGTGATTTTTGAATAACGCTGCTACCAGTGATCGTGATTTTCAAATAACCGTTCTTTTAAACAGTGACCGTGATCACGGGTTTGTAATAGAGATGGGCGATCTGCCGCATTTTCAGTAACATTGTTCTCAGTGAATGTGATTTGCAAATCGTTGTTCTTTTAAACTGTGATCGTGATCACGGTTTTTCTATGAAAAAGACTGCGATTTTCTGATAAATAAACGAAATAATATTTATGGCGAGTTTTTAAGATGTCAGTTAAACTTTGCTTAGTTAAACCGAAAACGAATTTTGTCAGCCATTTCAAAGTTTATTAACAAAAATTTACCGGAAAATCTTTTCCTCGAGTATAATTTATTTCTTTATTGAAATAAAACAAAATAAACCACATTTTAAAAGCAGTATTCCAGTTACAAACTGCGTTAAACTAAGTTTAAAGATAATCCACTTCCTAAAAACTGGGCCTTAAAAGAAGAATAGTTGCGACCGGTAACAAAGACATGATAGAAGGAGACATTTTATTCAGAAGAGTGTGAAAGCAAGTCACTCGGGGGTGTTCTGAAAAACGAAACCACATAAAATTAATCGTTTTTGTACAACAACAACATATAATTTTATGTGAAAACGAATAATTTTATGTGGTTTCGTTTTTCAGAACACCCCCGACTGTAATTGAAAAAAAACACGTATTACTGTGCACAATGAAGTTTGCAAGAAAGAATAGTACAAAAATATTAAAAGAACGACATTCCGAGTAACTGCGACTTGAAATATTTGATCACTGCCGTTACAAGTGATTTATCAATAACTGTGATTAAATCACCGGTAAGAAAATATCGCTCATCTCTAGATCAAATATTTTAAAAATATTGAGTTAATACCCTCTTGTTGATCACGTGCGATATAGTATGTATGTAATACTGAATTTTCCATCTTTATATTACTGTGTTGTTTTTCCGACGCTTTGCCAACGTCGGAGAATAGAAGAAAACAACAATTTAATGGTGCTATCATTTCGCTGGTTCTTCCAACGCTTTGCCAACGTTCAACGGATTGTAATTTTCTGACTGGGAATTTTTCATTGCCAAATATATAGTATACATTTTATAGCTATCAGAAGAGCATTATATAAATTTTATCGCTATCAGAAGACACAGCATTAGAGGGTTAAAATTGCAACAATAACAATTCTTAGCGAAAATAAAGTAAAAGCAACTAATAAAGAAAGAAATAACAACAACAATATTATTACTATAAAAAAAAACTAGTGCCAAGATCAGTGTCAACGTATGCGTTAAACTGAAATCGTACACACAAACGTCATTGAAGTAGCAACAACAAAATTAACACCAACAAACAGCAGCAACAACAACAAATTGTCCAAACATCCAACCACATTACGTGCGTAAAATGCAGTGGTGTTTGTAGAGGTGTGTGTTTTTACTCTTGTATTTTCATTACCTCCATATGTTCTTCAATGCTTCCTTATTCCACCGCAACCAAAGCCATCTTCTCCACCTCCTCTACAAAGATGCGTCGTTCTAGTTTGAGTCGTAACCATTATTTTATTATTGGCCTCTTTTTGGGTCTGGTTTTATCATTTTATGTCCCCCAAGATATTTGGGAATTAGTGCAACAAGAGGAGTGCCCTCAACAGGCTGCTGAAAATAGTTTAATCGAAAAATTTGGCCAAGAATTTGAACCACACTTGAATTTAATAAACAAGCCGCTGGCAGCTAAAAAGCAGGTAAGTCGTTTAATTAAAAAGTACTCTATCTACTAATGGCGAAGAGTATAAATTAATTAATAGAGTGTCGGAAGGGTTTTACCACAGTGGAACAGTTTATTGATGAAGCAGATTTTTATACCCTACACCACTACGTAGACAGGGTATAATAAGTTTGTGCTGATGTTTGCAACACCAAAAAATGTTGGACCTGGACACACCTTTTAGTAAACCGATCGACTCAGAATCACTTTTTGTTTCGATTTAACGATGTCCGTCTGTCCGTCCGTCGGTCCATGCATTCTTGTGCGCACTCTACGGGTCGCAAATATTAAGATATTTTGATGAAATTTGGTACACCGACCTATGTCGCCCAAGGAAGCCTACTGATATTGGTTAAAATCGGTCCATGTTTCGACCTAGTGCCCATATAAGGGTACCCCCAAAATTGGCTTCGTTACACGCTGCAGGTTGCAAATACGAAGATATTTCAATGAAATTTGGTTCGCTGACTCACATGGTCCCACATGGACAAAACCTATTGATTTTAGATAGGATCGGTCCATATTTGGACCTACCGCCCACATGGGCTATATTTTCGATTTTCTCTTTTATCATTTTATAGAAAATTTTGACACAAGTCCGTTTTAACCCATTCGAATTTCGGATCCAAACATTAGTTGGCTTTTAATCAGACTGGTGTAGGGTATTGTATAGTCGGCATGCCCGACTTTTACTCGTTTTTTTTTTAATTTAATTTTATCGGGATATACATTAATTAATTGGAATTAAATGTGGTAAACACCAAACGTATTTTACAAATTGTGAAAAATAATCTGTTGGAGGCATGTCCCTATCCGGATTTCATTCTTGCCTAAGGAAATCGTCAGGGAACGATATTTTGAGAATTTTTGGAAATATTTGTTAATTTAAATTACAAACTCAATGAGAATTTCTTGTTCTCGTCTAGGAACGTTATTAAACATTCAAAATATCAAAGAAAAAAACAAAAATAACAACAAAGAATTTACCACAATTTGCTTTGTTATCTTCCAATATACTACTCTGTTGTTTTGACAGATCTAGTAATGTAGTGACCAGAGAGAATTAATTATAGAGATAGGAAATCAAAAATTACACTATTCACCGGTAGGGGGCGCTGAAATTTAGTATTACCCTGAGCAACTATTTAGTATCCGTTTAGTATCAGCTTAAAAGGAAACACGCGCTAAATATATTTGATTAATAAAATTTTATTTGTTTTACTTTTTTTAAGTTTTTTGTTCTTATTTAAATTTTGAATAAAAATGAAAAGTGTCAGTTTACTGAACAAAGCGCCACCTAGTGAAAACAATGTCTTTTGTTTTTGGTGATGCCACACCCCTGGTAGTGACATCCATTCATGTATAAACACCAATAGAAAACAATGTTTTCTAAAGTGTCAGTAACATTTAAATTTGCACAAGCTCTTGCATATTAGTTTTTTTTAAATTTATTTTTATCGGGATATACATTAATTGCATTAAAGGAATAAAATGTGCTAAAATCCCAAACGTATTTTACAAATTTTGAAAATAATCTGTTTATATTCAAGGACTGGTTCCATCACGAATTTGTTTCCCACGTAAGTTAATTTTCACCAATTAGTAAAAGTTAGTTGTTCATAAGTAAAAATTTTTTAGGTCCGAGAATTTTTGGCTTCAAAAGGTCTGCCGCAAAAAGCAGTTTTGCTTTTAGATAACGCGACGTGTCACCCAGTTGAAGAACTAAAAAGTGATGACGGTTTAATTCAATTGCACTGCGCTTATTCAACCGTTAGATCAAAACGTTATCAACTTGGTCAAATTAAATTATAAAAAACAACTGCTCACCCACTTGCTTGGCGAGAAGGGAACAAATTTGGAGCTCAAACTAAAAAACTTCAATCTCAAAAATGCAGTTCAGATTCTAGTTACGTCCTAGGATAAAATATCAGTGTCCAATATCCAAAAATCCTGGAATGCCTTGCTCGAATTCGGTAGTGAATGGAGTGAAGAGGATAACATGCCCTTAAGTATTTTACAAAATATAGTTCAGGAAAAAAACGAAGATCTTTCAACTACTGGTACGGAACATCTTTTCACGAATGCTGACATAAACAACTGGATTCAAGAAGAATTTCATGTGGAAAGTAATGAGGAGCAAATGGAATTATCAGATACGGAATCGGAGGAATTATACGATAGTATCATGAAGAAAACAAAATTAAAGTGGACGATGTTATAAACATATGCATAATGATAAGCCGACAACAGCACTATATGAACTACGTGATTCAGCTGTTATTTTAAAAAATAATTTGCCAAAAAAGCAACTCAAAGTCTCCAATTACTTTAAAAATTTTTAAAATGTAAATATATCAATAAAAGCAATTCTAATTTTAAAAATTACATAAAATGTTTCAATAAAATTTTGGGTTCTGTTATCGCGAAAATTAAGTTTTCGCGACAGGTCTGGTTTTTAGTCGCGAAAATCGAGCTTGCACTGTACAATGAAATTAGTGTAAATAATTAGTAGACGCTACTAAATTTCAGTAAATTGTTTTAAAATACAGTTTAATATCAAAATAATACCAAATTAGTAAAAAAAAATTTTTTTTCTTTAGATTGTAAAAAATGTATAATTATTGTACTTCATCATACTTGAAATTTGGAGTAATAATTGCAAACGGTGCAAATGCTTTAGAGATACAATAAAATTTTCTGATTTTTTTTCAAACTAGGAATATATCAATAATAACAAATATAAACAATAATTCTAAAAAAATCAACGAATTCTTGTAAACAAAATTTGCTTAAGTATCCACTTGTTGTTAAGTTAGTATATTTTTTGTTAAGTTTAGCACACGGTTTAGTAAAATGTTTTGCTGAATTCAGCAACAAAAATTATTAAAAAAGTCAGTAATTTGTAATAAAAGAATAACAGAAATTATAACAAAAAAAAGTTGTACTAAAAATCAGTACCAAAATAGCAAAGTGCGACTGAAAACTGTTTAAAAAATTTTTACTAACTTTTTTATCTGAGTCTAGAAACATTAAAAAATATAATTTTAATATTAAACACGCGGAAAAAGATTCCAGTTTCCTATTTGCAGCCATCTTTTATACACCAAAAAAATTTAGCAATGTCAGCAAAAATTGTTGCTGTGTCAGCAACTTTTTAGTCAGTAGCGTGTTTGCAGAAAAGTTGGCAATTTAAGCAAAAGGAGTTTGTTGAAAATCAATGAGCTGATTTTTACAAAAAAAAAATAGTGATGGAAAAAAATTCAAAAAATGTGTAGAAAAAAATATACTTTATTTAATTTCCCTTAAGAAAAACATGTAAGGCCACACAATGTAATCGATTTCGTGTACTTCACATTGTGTGTATTTACGATATGGAATACTTGTGTATAACAATTGTATATAAAACTGAAAATATTTGAAATTTTTCAAAATTTTTCTTACTTACATGCCACTATACTTGTGTGTACTTACGAAGTATATTGGCTTGTGGGCCATTACATTGCGGCCATACCCTGGGTAAAGTAAGCCAGCTTGTGTGTAGAGTTTGAAAGAACTCGGGGATTCTAGTAAGTACACAAGTATCTCCGAGTACTTTCAAACCCTACAAACAAGTTGGCTTACTTTACCCAGGGTATGGCCGCATTGTAATGGCCCACAAGCCAATATACTTCGTAAGTACACACAAGTATAGTAGCATGTAAGTTAGACAAAATTTATGAAAAATTTCAAATATTTTCAGTTTCATATACAATTGTTATACACAAGAATCCCATATCGTAAGTACGCACAATGTGAAGTACACGAAATCGATTACATTGTGTGTACTTACACGATTTTCTAAAGGGTTATTCGTTGTAAAGTGAAATCTAGAAATTGTGTTTTTTTGTATTCCTTTGAAAATTATTTAGAAAACTTTGTAAAAATATAAAAATGTGCAGACGACCACGTTGTCGACGTGATTTAATTAACAATCTTAAAATGGGTCAAAACTCTGCTAAAATAATAGGAAATGGTACATGCCTTTGCGCCAGCACAATTTTGACCTATTTTTACGAACTTTTTTTTATGAGTGTAGTTCATTAGCACAATTTTGGTAGCAAAATAAATTAGTAAAACAATAGGGGTTTTCATATAACCTCGTATTCTACTCGTAAACGGTGTAAACCTGGTATGTTTATGAGTTTAATGTCAAACTCCATACATAAAAAATATGGTTTGTATTTATGCAAGTTTTACAAGGAGTTTACGAGTTTATATGAAAAACCCTATTATTTCATGTGTGTGAAGATACATTCGAATTTAACTAGCAAAGACGCAAACCACATTATTTAGCCAAGATCCGTTTAAGGGTTAACAGAGTATAGGAAACAACAGAAAAACACTATTGTGGACATTTGGAGATAGATGGGTTCACCAAACCAAATAAAATATTTATCATCAAGGCTCTGACTTTCATATTCCACAGTGTCTTACTTCAAATGATTTCCAGAATTCCATAATTTTTGAAATTAAGATTCGAGTATATCTGGCCACTGTGGACATTTGGAGAAAGATGGGCCCACAGAACCAAATACATTATACTTCCACAAGGGTCTAGTTTTCATATTCTATAGTGGCTTAGCCCAAATGATTTTCAGAATTCGTCAATTTTTGATTTTTTATTATAAGTATGTGATGAAATCCTGTCGGGGATTTTTGGCCACTGTGGATATTTGGAGAAAGATGGGCCCACAGAACCAAATACATTATACTTCCACAAGGGTCTAGTTTTCATATTCTATAGTGGCTTAGCCCAAATGATTTTCAGAATTCGTCAATTTTTGATTTTTTATTATAAGTATGTGATGAAATCCTGTCGAGGATTTTTGGCCACTGTGGACGTTTGGAGAAAGATGGGCCCACAGAACCAAATACATTATACTTCCACAAGGGTCTAGTTTTCATATTCTATCGTGGCTTAGCCCAAATGATTTTCAGAATTCGTCAATTTTTGATTTTTTATTATAAGTATGTGATGAAATCCTGTCGAGTATTTTTGGCCACTGTGGACATTTGGAGAAAGATGGGCCCACAGAACCAAATACATTATACTTCCACAAGGGTCTAGTTTTCATATTCTATAGTGGCTTAGCCCAAATGATTTTCAGAATTCGTCAATTTTTGATTTTTTATTATAAGTATGTGATGAAATCCTGTCGAGGATTTTTGGCCACTGTGGACGTTTGGAGAAAGATGGGCCCACAGAACCAAATACATTATACTTCCACAAGTGTCTAGTTTTCATATTCTATAGTGGCTTAGCCCAAATGATTTTCAGAATTCGTCAATTTTTGATTTTTTTATTATAAGTATGTGATGAAATCCTGTCGGGGATTTTTGGCCACTGTGGACATTTGGAGAAAGATGGGCCCACAGAACCAAATACATTATACTTCCACAAGGGTCTAGCTTTCATATTCTATAGTGGCTTAGCCCAAATGATTTTCAGAATTCGTCAATTTTTGATTTTTTATTATAAGTATGTGATGAAATCCTGTCGGGGATTTTTGGCCACTGTGGACATTTGGAGAAAGATGGGCCCACAGAACCAAATACATTATACTTCCACAAGGGTCTAGCTTTCATATTCTATAGTGGCTTAGCCCAAATGATTTTCAGAATTCGTCAATTTTTGATTTTTTATTATAAGTATGTGATGAAATCCTGTCGAGTATTTTTGGCCACTGTGTAAGTTTGGAGAAAGATGGGCCCACAGAACCAAATACATTATACTCCCACAAGGGTCTAGTTTTCATATTCTATAGTGGCTTAGCCCAAATGATTTTCAGAATTCGTCAATTTTTGATTTTTTATTATAAGTATGTGATGAAATCCTGTCGGGGATTTTTGGCCACTGTGGACATTTGGAGAAAGATGGGCCCACAGAACCAAATACATTATACTTCCACAAGGGTCTAGCTTTCATATTCTATAGTGGCTTAGCCCAAATGATTTTCAGAATTCGTCAATTTTTGATTTTTTATTATAAGTATGTGATGAAATCCTGTCGGGGATTTTTGGCCACTGTGGACATTTGGAGAAAGATGGGCCCAAAGAACCAAATACATTATACTTCCACAAGGGTCTAGTTTTCATATTCATAATAAAAAATCAAAAATTGACGAATTCTGAAAATCATTTGGGCTAAGCCACTATAGAATATGAAAACTAGACCCTTGTGGAAGTATAATGTATTTGGTTCTGTGGGCCCATCTTTCTCCAAACTTCCACAGTGGCCAAAAATCTTCGACAGGATTTCATCACATACTTATAATAAAAAATCAAAAATTGACGAATTCTGAAAATCATTTGGGCTAAGCCACTATAGAATATGAAAACTAGACCCTTGTGGGAGTATAATGTATTTGGTTCTGTGGGCCCATCTTTCTCCAAACTTACACAGTGGCCAAAAATACTCGACAGGATTTCATCACATACTTATAATAAAAAATCAAAAATTGACGAATTCTGAAAATCATTTGGGCTAAGCCACTATAGAATTTGAAAACTAGACCCTTGTGGAAGTATAATGTATTTGGTTCTGTGGGCCAATCTTTCTCCAAATGTCCACAGTGGCCAAAAATCCCCGACAGGATTTCATCACATACTTATAATAAAAAATCAAAAATTGACGAATTCTGAAAATCATTTGGGCTAAGCCACTATAGAATATGAAAACTAGACCCTTGTGGAAGTATAATGTATTTGGTTCTGTGGGCCCATCTTTCTCCAAACTTCCACAGTGGCCAAAAATCCTCGACAGGATTTCATCACATACTTATAATAAAAAATCAAAAATTGACGAATTCTGAAAATCATTTGGGCTAAGCCACTATAGAATTTGAAAACTAGACCCTTGTGGAAGTATAATGTATTTGGTTCTGTGGGCCTATCTTTCTCCAAATGTCCACAGTGGCCAAAAATCCCCGACAGGATTTCATCACATACTTATAATAAAAAATCAAAAATTGACGAATTCTGAAAATCATTTGGGCTAAGCCACTATAGAATATGAAAACTAGACCCTTGTGGAAGTATAATGTATTTGGTTCTGTGGGCCCATCTTTCTCCATATATCCACAGTGGCCAAAAATCCCCGACAGGATTTCATCACATACTTATAATAAAAAATCAAAAATTGACGAATTCTGAAAATCATTTGGGCTAAGCCACTATAGAATTTGAAAACTAGACCCTTGTGGAAGTATAATGTATTTGGTTCTGTGGGCCCATCTTTCTCCAAACTTCCACAGTGGCCAAAAATCCTCGACAGGATTTCATCACATACTTATAATAAAAAATCAAAAATTGACGAATTCTGAAAATCATTTGGGCTAAGCCACTATAGAATATGAAAACTAGACCCTTGTGGGAGTATAATGTATTTGGTTCTGTGGGCCCATCTTTCTCCAAACTTCCACAGTGGCCAAAAATACTCGACAGGATTTCATCACATACTTATAATAAAAAATCAAAAATTGACGAATTCTGAAAATCACTTGGGCTAAGCCACTATAGAATATGAAAACTAGACCCTTGTGGGAGTATAATGTATTTGGTTCTGTGGGCCCATCTTTCTCCAAACGTCCACAGTGGCCAAAAATCCTCGACAGGATTTCATCACATACTTATAATAAAAATCAAAAATTGACGAATTCTGAAAATCATTTGGGCTAAGCCACTATAGAATATGAAAACTAGACCCTTGTGGAAGTATAATGTATTTGCTTCTGTGGGTCCATCTTTCTCCAAATGTCCACAGTGGCCAAAAATCCCCGACAGGATTTCATCACATACTTATAATAAAAAATCAAAAATTGACGAATTCTGAAAATCACTTGGGCTAAGCCACTATAGAATATGAAAACTAGACCCTTGTGGGAGTATAATGTATTTGGTTCTGTGGGCCCATCTTTCTCCAAACGTCCACAGTGGCCAAAAATCCTCGACAGGATTTCATCACATACTTATAATAAAAATCAAAAATTGACGAATTCTGAAAATCATTTGGGCTAAGCCACTATAGAATATGAAAACTAGACCCTTGTGGAAGTATAATGTATTTGGTTCTGTGGGCCAGATATACTCGAATCTTAATTTCAAAAATTATGGAATTCTGGAAAAAATTTGAAGTAAGACACTGTGGAATATGAAAGTCAGAGCCTTGATGATAAATATTTTATTTGGTTTGGTGAACCCATCTATCTCCAAATGTCCACAATAGTGTTTTTCTGTTGTTTCCTATACTCTGTTAACCCTTAAACGGATCTTGGCTAAATAATGTGGTTTGCGTCTTTGCTAGTTAAATTCGAATGTATCTTCACACACATTATTATTTCAAAATTTGTTTAGTTTTTTTTACCGCAGTGCGGCGTTTTGTCGATAAAGCAGGTTTTTGTATTTTCCTTATTTGTCACTGCCGAGAAATTAGAAAATTTTCTAAATAAACAAGAGCTGTCTTCATTGGCGGACTTAGGCCGGTCTGGGGTGGGCAAAGCCCACCCTAGACTGATTTTTGCCCACCCCAGAATTTTAAAAAATTTAGCTATAATTCTTGCATCTATGATTTTGATGGCAAAAAGTATCACAATATTATTTTTTTTTAATACAGGGTCCGCCATCTAACGTTTTTTTTTCAACTAGTGCTTATTTCGTGAATGGTAACACTTAGTTCATGTCTGATTTGACAGATAATTACCTTGCCCACCCCAGCAAAATGGTCTAGGTACGCCTATGGCTGTCTTCAAACAAAATGCAATAATACAGCCTATATGACACTTGCTAGTTTCAGTATTAATAATCCAAAATAGAAGAGAGCACGAGTTTCCTTATGTGAGAAATAATGTGTGTGAAGAGAGGGACTATATCGAAAAACTATCAAACTGTCAAATTGATGTTGGTAATGCAGTACCTTTCATATGATTTGCATTGATGGTGCAAAAAACTAGAATCTAGAAACTAGCAAGTGTCATATAGGCTTACGGCATTTTTCCTCAAAACTATCTAGTTTTTGGCTCCAGCTAGATTTTAATTGTCATAACACATACATAAAAAACAATCAAAAACTAGTTTTGTACGAAAACTAGGTAGTTTTTGCTCAGTTTAAATGCCGTATAAGAAAATTTTAAAAATATAAAACAGTTTTCGAGAAATTCAAGAACAAGGATTGACAGCACTGCGGTGACGACAGTGTTTAATACCTCAATAAATAACTAGGTTGCAGAAATCACATTAAACGAAGTAGATTAGTTTTACATATTTTGATCCAGCAAACACTTCAGTAAAAAGTGATAATTTTAAAATTGTAAACCCAGCTCATATAATTAAAAATTGAATTTCTTTTTTCTGTTTGTTATTAACTTTATAACAATGGTTTCACTTTTATTTTATTTTCTAAGTACATATTTACATAGTAGTCAAATAATAATTTCAAGTAGTATAAAATTCAGCACTTTGTTTAGTTGTAGTAGACTCTTAACGAAGCAAAATATACTGAAAAAGCTACATAAAGCATGTAAACGAATTTTTTTTTACAAATTCAAATGCGAATATCGTGAACAAAGCAAATAATGCAACAAAAGTGCCTTTAATTTTTAAATTCTATGATTTGTAAACAACAAAATGCATACCACGTTTTCAGTTTAAAGTAATCGAAAGAAAAAATTGTGGACACTTTTTTGATTTAACCTAACGCCTTCTTCGCAGCTGTATCAAGGCTAACAGGTCCCAGCAAAATCTTTCATTACCAAATAAGTGGTTATATAATGAAACTAAAATTTTTTAGTACTTATAATTCGGCGTCAGTACTAGTTATTTTTGTTAGACGCAGCCGTTTTTATAAGCACCCAGCAAAACTTTCTATTACCTGGTAATAAGGTTTGTAAGAAGAAATTAAGGTATGTAACCTCTTACTTTGCTATTCCAACAGCTATTATTTTAACAAGGGCATGTCATTGGAGGTATGTACTTTCCAAAAGAGGGCTAGGTAACAACATAAGAACATGTTACTTTAATGTTACATGTTAGGAGTTACGTAACCACTTACATAACCGATACTGAGCACAATACTACTTACATAACAGCTTAAAGTAAGGCCAAAAAAATGTGTTACAAACAGGTCTGAAATAACACATTAAAATTATGCGCTCACTTACTGTATAAAAATATATACTTACTTCTTACAAAAAAAATTAAAATAAGACGTTATCGTGTTGGTTTTTTATAAATGCTAAAACGAAGCATATTCATATTTAATTAATATTTACTCAGATTAATATAAAGTTAACAAAAAACATAAAAGATATTTCAGTCAATATGTATAAAACATATAAATTATTTGTATCGAATATTTTAAATAGAAAATAACACTCATGTATCGCATTACAAATAACTCCTTATTTTGAGGTATTTGAATACACCATCGGTAATAAGTGGATATTTCTATTAAGTGATCACGTATCACATTAAAAGTAACTCCTTATTTTACGGTTTTAAAATATCCCATCGTAATAAGTCGCTGCTATTATTTAGAACTCATGTTGTGTATTACAAGTAACTCTTTTCTTTGAGGTGTTTAAATATATCATTGGTAATAAGTTGATATTACTACCCAGTAGTTATGCAGCACATTATACGTAAGACATTACATTTTAGTTATGAAATAATGCAATGGTAAGGGGTATGGTATTACCAGGTAATGTGTTCTGTAATACCAACATATTACCAAGGTTTTGCTGGGCTGTCTAGCTTACGCGCGACTACTCAATTATAAAGATAATGTGATATTGGTAACTACTTATTTTTAACTCCTAATAAGTATATGAGTAAGCCTTATTATTTAACAACTTGTAACCACTTATTTTTTAACTGCGTATCAGCATACGAATAACAACTTATTTTGGTAACAACTTATTTTATATATTTTTATAATGCAGCGAATATGGACCACTACTTACAAAAACGACCTTGTCGGATAAAAATAATGAGTTTTGACACCAATCCATTGAAAGGAAACGTGACTGGGCGAGTTTCTGGATTTGTTAATAAAACATTGGCGTTCGAGAAACATATTAGTTCGAGATTTAGCAAAAAATTTAAGTTTCTCGTATGTACATATGTCAAAAACGTTAAAAAAAATAAAACTTGGATCGGGTAATAAAAGTGCCAGACAGAGGTGATGAAATCGATGTAAGGACAGAAAACGCGCCAAAAAACTATTGAAACCGTTCTGAGAAATTTTAAAGGCTGTATATTGATGGATGACGAAACATATTGTCGCTGCGCCTAAGAAAATAGCTATTTGTTTTCAAAAATTATTTGTGGAACACCTAAGTATGGTCTTTATTTTGTGTCTTGTCCATGTTTTTTTGAAGTAATTCTTTTAGAAATGAAAAGTTTGAAGTTTAGTTTATATATGTTTGAAAAAATAATTTCTAAAAAGTTTCTGAAAAGGCTGAAATAGAGCAGTTTCCTAGGTCTCCTCACAAAAATTTGTTTGGACAAATAGCTAGTTTCTTAGGCGCAGCGACGATATGTCAAAGAGGATTTTAAACAAATTCCTGGATCTCAATACTATACAGAATTTATGAGGGGAGGTGTAAGGAAAATATTTAAATATAAAAAGTTGACAAATTTGCAAAAAATTCTTAGTGTGGCAAGTAGTGCTGGTAAAAATATGAGTAGTGGGTATCGAGTATTGTCTTTTTTTTTGGGTACTCGATACTCAAACCTACTACTCGATATTTTCAGAGTTGCATGTGACTCCGATAAAATATTTACCACAAAAATGTGACTCTGATAAAATATTTGACAGAATATTACAACTCTGCTAAAAGAAAAAAATCAGAAGTAAAATATTTAAAATAATATGTTAAAAAACTATAAAAACCGTAATGAATAGTTTGTGAAAAATTTTTAAAATATGTTTATAAATTTAAATATTGAATTACCATAAACACTTTCAAAGAATTTTACCAAAAAATTTAAAAAAATTACAAATTTAAAAACCGTTAAAAGTATCGAGTAGTATCGAGTATCCAAATCAAAAATATCGAGTATTGAAAAGTAACCGAATTTACCAGCACCAGTGGCAAGCAATTTGCTGTGGGCAATTCACTAAGCCTTTTGTGAAGTTTTGAACAGGCAAATATACATAAACTCAATTCTACCCCGCCAATGTCCTAGCCCGATTTAGCAACAATTCATTATTCCGGGAAACTGTCGAATGGTTCAGAAACAGATATATATATTAGAGATGGGCACGTGAGCTGAATTTTGCGTGATTCACGCGTGAGTGTGAGTAAAACCTTAATTTAGTGTGAGTAGAAGAAAATTGGTCGTGAGTGAGTGTGCGTGAGTAAAATTTTTGCGTGAGTGAGTGTGCGTGAGTCGAATTTTAACGACTCACGCTGTTTTTTTTTGGGCTTTTTATTCATATTTTCAAATAATTGTTTTAGGCGACTTTATATTTTTGGGTATATTTAATACAAAATAAATGGCAAAATTTCGTACTGGACTAGGGTTTCCCGGGAGATGGGAATGAAAATCGAAAAGTATCAGTTTTTTGGTAACATTTTTTTATTTTGATTTGTTTTATTAATATATTGTAGAAAGCGTTTAAGTCGTATTTTATGTAGAACGTCAATTTTAAGGATGAAAGAATGGAAATATTTAAATCAATGAATTTCGGTTTAAATGTCTACTTTTTGTATTTTTTGACATTTAAATAGTTCTTTTATCAAGTCAAAAAAATCTATGCCAAGTTAATTTAGGTCTTGTCAAGTTTCAAGCTAAAATATAATTTGCCAAGTTAAGAATACAGGTTTACACCGTTTACGAGTAGAATACGGATTTATATGATATTAGTAATTACTAGGGTAAGGTATTCCATGCAAATGCATGTTTTTTCTCCATAGTCCAAAACTAATATGGATCCGAATAATATTTATCCGAATCATCAAATTTAGAACAAAATGGCATCGATTTTGTCAAAAATGCATGTTTTTGCATATTTTGACTTTAAATGCATATTTGGTGCGTCTTTAATGCATATTTTGTGCTTTTTAATGCATTTTGTGCATATTTTTACCTCTCAATTCATAAATGCTTTGTAAAGTTATAGCAGGTTTGCAAAACGTCATTTTCATACAGAATTTGTTCAATAAACCTCCTATAATTTTACAAAGCGTTTATGAATTTAGGGGTTAATTTTTAGGAACATTTTTTATTTTGTAAAAAATATAAAAAATTGAAATTTTCATATTTTGATTCAATCAAAATAAACATTCTTAAAAACCTTATTGACCTATGGAAAATCTTCGAGTTGTGTGTCTGTTTGCAAAATAACTAACTTAAATATATTTTTTAGTTTTAAAGTGCATTATTTTTGAATGAATGGTATGTATATTTGATCTTTTTTATTTGTTAAATGAATATTTTTAGATCGATTTTAGATCATAAATTAATATCACTTTCTGTTTAAGTTATTTTTCAAATTTAAGAAAGATGATAAAATTTTCACAAGTAAATTACAAAGAATAAAAAATTTTGAAAGATAAGGCCAGCAAAACAGAATACGTATTTTCGGCTTTCGCTACAAAATCATCATCAGTGTCGTTTGCCTTGATGGGTTGATCATTGATGATGGTCTACTTATGCTAAAGTTGAAAACATATTATTATTTTTGCAAAAATAATAGTTTTTAGTGCATATTTCTTATATTTTTAATGCATATTTTTATTTTTTAGTCGCATATTTTAGGCGCATATTTTCCATTTTTAAGTGCATGAAATTCCTTGCCCTAGTAATTACTTACCCACTAAAGCTTCCAAAAAATCCGTTATAGAGTAGCTACCTTTTCTTTACAGACCGTTCTACTCTCAATTCTAATACCGATGATTTTTGTCTGAAATTGTCCCAAAAGCAACCACTTCTATAGCACCAAAGTGAAACCGGTTGCAATAGAATTCGTTTTGGAACTAGTTCTAGAACTGATTCTACGTCAGTCATGGTTCCGGAACCAGTTTCATGGAATCGTTTGCAGTGGAACCAGTTGCAGAACTAGTGTGGTTTGAAACCGATTGGAAAAAATTTTTTTCTTGGGATTCCCGTAAAACTTTTTTCGGGAAATGCCGCTCGGGAATTTCCGAACCCCAAACCCTATACTGGGCACATTTTCAAGTTTAATTTTTCTTAATTTTTGAATATTATTTTGTTTCGTGATTCACGTAAATCACGCGTGATCACGCGTGAGTGTAACTGAAAGTTCAATTTACTCACGTGAGTGAGTGTGAGTAGTAATTTTTTTGTCGTGAGTGATTGTGCGTGATTAGAATTTTTTTCTCGTGAGCGTGAGTGAGTGTGAGTGAAAATTCACTCACATGCCCATCTCTAATATATATATATATATAATTTGTAGAAAAAAGAATTCAATCCACCAAACTGCCCTGAACTACGTCCAGTGGAAAAATTTTGTGCTCAAATAAAGCCAATAATTCGAAAAACATCTAAAGTAGCTAAAACTAGGAAAAATTTGTTTTTCAGATGGAATAAAGAAGTTAATAAAATTGGTAGAAAAGGTTCCAAAACCTTATGAGTGGCTTAACCCTTATCTCACCCTTGTGTGGAAAACCATACAAAATCAAACTTATAGGACCGCGAGACTTACTTGGCCTGACTATGATCTGGGGTGAAATAAACATCTCCTCAGCAGGATTAGGAAAGATGTGAGGAGGAGACGGTAAATCATCTAATCTGTGATTGCCCGGCGCTAAAGGACATCCGACATAGGACTTTGGGTGATCATATACTAAACGCCCTGTCGGTGATATCGTAAGATTAGATGATCTTATCCGTTATAATAATTTACGCGTTGGGTCTAGTTCTTGGGATATTATCTCCGTTGTTGTCTTTTCAAAACGGAATAGCTTTTAACTCTAATTGATGCTCACGAGTTCGTGAGCTGCTACTTAAACCAACCAACCAGCCTCATCCGTATATAGAAAGGTGGATCCATTGTTTGTCTCAAAAGATGGTATAGTATGGAATCTCCATCCAGTTCACGATCGTGCTGGAAGGTTACGGAACGAAAATGTCATCAGTTTGCATCCAGGCACAACAAGATATGCAAGAGCACGTATCGATGACGCAAATTGAGAATGTTATTCTGAAATGGTCAAAAGCATATGCAAAAAAAAAAAAATAATACATGCATATATCGGTGTTCTCATTTTGGCTGGTGTTTGCAGATATATTGAAGTCTAGGTTTGAGATCAATCTTACTTTTTAATTATAATTGTAATATCTTAGACCAAAAACTTAATAATATTGGATTTATTCGATGGCAAATGTGGACGTCCCATATTTAGAGCGATAATATCGAACATCTCAATTCATGAATCGCGTTATTCGGTTTGATGACGATATGAGCAGACGACAAAGAAGAAGGAAATATGTACACTAATTTCATCTAACATTTAACAAAAGGTCCGTTCCTTTACGTTACCGCAAGAACCCGCAGGATCCCAATCTTACACAAAAAGCGTTCCCGTACTCGAAAATTGGGTAAATGAGAGCGTTCAATAGAGTGAATTTGTGTTTCTCTTTTTACCAAAGTTACCCAAACTTTTTCTTCGCTGATGCAATGATAACCAAAAACAATAGTGAAAATTAATTCAAAAATTAAATTAAACAAACCAATACGCAAAAGAAATGTGTTATTTATATAATAATTAATTGAACAAAATCAATAAGAATTTTTAAATGCAAATACTCGTAGATATGTGTGTGTTTATTTAATTTTTCAAACTAAAATTATACGCACTTTCACATTTTTCTTTGAAATTAATTTTTGGGCTCGAAAAGTGGTTTTGTGTAATTTTATCATTTTGTGAGAGGATTTTTTTTAAACTCATTTTACATAACTTTACACAAAAAGTAAAGGAAATATAAAAATAAATATTTTATTGATGGTAAGTCATGATTTTGACGACAAAAAAATTATGTTTGCTAGTGTAAAATACGTGGACATACCATATGCGTAGAAAACCACACACGAGGGTAAACAACGTAAGTTTTTTTTAAGGGTAAGATGAAGGTTAAAATGTTGTCTTTTCAAAACGGAATCGCTTTCAACTCTAATTGATGCTCACGAGTTCGTGAGCTGCTACTTAAACCAACCAACCAGCCTCATCCGTAGATAGAAAGGTGGATCCATTGTTTGTCTCAAAAGATGGTATAGTATAGAATCTCCATCCAGTTCACGATCGTGCTGGAAGGTTACGGAACGAAAATTTCATCAGTTTGCATCCAGGCACAACAAGATATGCAAGAGCACGTATCGATGACGCAAATTGAGAATGTTATTCTGAAATGGTCAAAAGCATACGCATTATCTCGCCGCGAATTGTAAATTTTTTACTACTTTTAAAAACTATGAAGTAATGTTCTTAATTTGTGATTTTAAACAGAATTTGTTTATTTTTAGTTTATAAGTTATTAATAAATAAAAATGTAAAAAAAAATTCGTTTACATGCTTTATATACCTATACAACGAAAATTTATAATCCAAATAAATGTTGTTTTATTAACTTAAATTAACTTGAAGTATGGCTTAGCGACATTTGCTTATTTGTCTGTATATCTGTCGGATTGTCGGTCTATTCGTCTCTAAATTCACTTTAGATAGAGTAAATTTTGAAGATGATTACGGTCAAGTGAAGTAATCAAAGTAAAAATAAATTATGCGCACATGAAATATTTTTAAAGATCAACAAATAAAATCTGTACACACTAACTTATACAAAATGTTGGAAAATTATAGTTAATTTACTTATAACTCATAACAGCAAAAAATAACGAAAAAGATCATAGTTTAAAGCACAGATTAATACCAGATGTGAAACCAATGACAGGTGTCAAAAAAGTTTCTCGAACCGTATGGTTTTGTTTACATGGAAGTCAAATCAAGAGGGAGATAACAATATAAAATCTCCATACATTTTGTATTATGCATTTTTTGTATATATTTGTCTCTTTTTTAGATTATTGTGCTTTATCTTTTGTGTTTTTCTTAATTTTTTGCGTTTTGTTTTGCTTATTTTCTGTCGGCCATATTGCCCAAATCAGCTGATTCATATCTGGTATAATTTGTGGTTTAAAGTATCATATAACATGATGCAATTTACGAGTACTGTTTGTGTAAAACAGAAAATGGAAAAACAATGTATGACTCTTGCTTAATTTTGTATTGACTTAGTATTGACGAAAAATTTATTAATTTCCTTATGGGAAAATAGTGTGTAAGAAGAGTTCAGCGATATAGAATAAATCAGTATCTGTCAAATGAATATCAGTAAAGCTAGTGTCATACGGGCTTTAAGACGGTCTGATAAGTAATGTTGCCAGGTTAATTAGGCACAAAATCGTCAAACATTTTTGAAAAAATCGTCATTGCGTTTTGAAATATCGTCAAATATCGCTCTCATGTGACTCCGTATGTAATCCAATTTCTTGGGTGCTCTTTTGTTAATTATGTAGGTATGAGGTTATTGATATTTTTTTACAAAGCAATGGTTAATGGGTTTCCGGACTATATAGTTGACAACTTTCTTTTGTCCAACTCGGAAAGAAACCCCCAACTGGTTTATCCAACACATCATACTACTATGTTCGAGCGATCATTTCAGGTTAGGCTTTCAAGAATATGGAACGATCTACCTCTATACCTGAGAGGTTTTGATTTTTCACCCCAGGTCTTTAGGCGAAAGCTTAAGGATTATGTAGCTATTCATGAGTTATAGCTTTTTATTTGTGCTACTATTTTTATCTCTCTCGACCTTTTCTTTTTTTATTATCGCTGCACTTAGGAAAATCTGGTGATTGTATTATTTTTATTTAAATATCTATTTATATTATTCAAGATAATGTTTTCAGTATTTTTTTATATGATAGTTTTACTGTATTTTTTACTTATTTTTATTATTATTTATTTTTATAATTATTTATTTTTAATATCCTTATTTAAATTATTTTTTTGTAGTAGCTTTTATTAATCATATATGGCCCCCAGGGCTTTGGTTATGTAATTTGAAGTAAATAAATGCTGTATTTATTATTAAAAAAAAAAAAAAATATATTGTTAAAAATCATCAAAACTTTAATAATAACATATTTTTATTATCATAACCCTAAAATCATAATAGAAACTTTTAAAATCACTCGGTTTTCGGTGTCTGATGTAATTTAAGAAAAATTCTAATACTTAAATTTTTTATTTGATTGGTTGAAGTGAAGGAAACTTCCAATGTAAATTGATTTTTTTACAATAAAAATTTCTATAGAAATATTGCAACACTTCACCGAAGTGTTTTAGAAAATAATCCTCTAATACTCGTATCTCCAAATATCAAACAATTTTATGTATGTATTGAAAATTGACCATATAATGAAATTAATTTTTCGAAAGAAAAAGTTCACAGTGGCAGTGCTGTCAAACTTTGTTTTTGAATTTCGCGAACACGATTTAATATTTTTAAAAACTTCTTATTGCGTTTTGTTTAAAAAAAGCTCTTGTTTATTTAGAAACTTTTCTAATTTCTCGGCAGTGAGAAATAGAGAATATACAAAAAACTGCTTTATCAACAAAACGTCGCACTGCGGTCGACACTGCGTATTTGTGGTTTAGGAATAAGTCAATACAAAATTAAGCAAGTGTCATACGGGCCTTATATTAATTAAAACTAATAATATCGCAATCCATTCATTTTTTAAGAATGTCTAGTAAAAAGATTACACCATTTTGAAAACTTCCTTTTGAAAATAATATACCTTAAAGCGACTCACCTTATATGGACAGAAAAAAGTAAAAAAAAAGTGCCCCCCTCAAAATAAACCTTGGTTTGTTTTATGATGATTCCCAAAATATTTCGGGAATTTTAGTTAACTTAGCTAAGAAATTTGAGTTCATTTCTGCAGAATATTTACCTGATTTAACTCAAAATTTCTGGTAAAATGTCTGCGTTTTTGGATTCGCCGGATCTGTCCCGATACAGGCCCATAACTATTATTACGAGTATAGGTGGCTGATAGGGGTTAATAAGTACAGATTAACGAATTTTTGTCTATTTTGCTCTATCTCGCTTAGTTTCCGAGATATAAGCCATTTTATGATTATACAGTAAAAAATATGAAAATATAGCGCCATCTCTATGTGATACTGATAGCAGAGACACAAAAATATAATCATTTGGAAATAATGGTGGTTTAAAATAGCTCAAAAATTTTTAAAATTAAGAAACACAAATTACTAAAAATTAGCATGAAAAGTTAGTTTAAATACGGATGAAAATAATTGTTATGCTAAATTGGATTTACAAAAAATATTAGTTCAATTCTAAATTTTGAGGCAAAATAACATAAAAATTAATTAAATTTTTTTTATGAGTGTATGTGATGAAATCCTGTCGAGGATTTTTGGCCAATGTGTACGTTTGGAGAAAGATGGGCCCACAAAACCAAATACATTATTCTGTCACAAGTTTTCATATTCTTTAGTGGCTTTTATTACTTTTTATTAAAAGTGTGTGATGAAATCCTGTGGAGGATTTTTGGCAACTGCGGACATTTGGACAAAGATGTGCCCACATAACCAAATTCATTATTCTGTCAATTCAATTAGGATAAGCCACTCAATTTTTCGGAAAGGACATGCAACCTGCTTCCAAGGAAAATACAAGCCGTTGGCCGAGGTCGTTCCATGTGATCAAAGTGGGCAAAATCGTAAAGATAAAATCAATCCCATACAGTTATGATGTAAAAAAAATGATAAATTTTAAAACCTGCATTCGATATTTTATTTCAAATGTGTTTTTATATCTACAGACCATGAGCTTTCTTCAAAATTATAGTTTATCATTTGACCATTCCTACTTGCACCAGGAGTGGGCTTCTAAAAAGTTCCCCCAGAATTCTATGCTTAAACGCATTAAGTTTTGTTACAAACCCTACATACGATTTTTATTACCGAAACTATTTTATAATCCTGAGATTACGTTCTTTCAACAAAGGTACAGGTTTAGCTCTGACCATTCCTAGTATTTCCTCGAAAGGGACTCCAGTGGGTAAAAATCGTTCATGAAAAATCATATGTTTTTCAAAAAGATCTCAAGTTCAATTTGGGCAAGCCAATTTATTTTTGGCAAAGGGCATTGAAAATGGGTACGTTTACTAGACGCTCAACTGTTACTAGTCTGCTCCTCAACAATCTGGTAAACGACGTGATTACCTACCGCTAAGTAAACATGTTGAGGTAGCGCTTCCTTATTTTGGTAGCGTAATTTTTTTTTTTAAATAATAAACAGGTACCAATATAATTATAAAGAAAAAATTACAAAAGACGAAGGATCCTCTACAAATAGTTGAACGGAACGGGCATTGAACTTGATTCCAAGTAAAAAAAACTCGTTGGCCGAGGTTGTTTCATGTGATCACAGTGGGCAGAATCGTAAAGATAAATTCAATCGAATATAAGTATGATTTTAAAAAAAGTGATAAATTTAAAAACCTGCATTCGATGTTTTATGTCACATGTGTTTTTTTATCTACAGACCATGAGCTTTCTTCAAAAATATAGTTTATCATTTGACCATTCCTAGGTGCACCAGTTCCCCCAGAATTCTGTGCTCATATTTCTCCAAATATCCACAATGACCAAAAATCCTCGACAGGATTTAACAAAAATCAAAAATTGACGAACTCTGAAAATCATTTGGGCTAAGCCACTATAGAATATGGAAACTAGACCCTTGTGACAGAACAATGTATTTGGTTTTGTGGGCCCATCTTTCTCCAAATGTCCACAGTGGTCAAGAATCCCCGACAGGAAAAATCAAAAATTGCCGAACTCTTAAAATCATTTGAGTAAGCCTCTATAGAATATAAAAACTAGACCCTTGTGACAGAATAATCTATTTAGTCATGTGGGCCCATCTTTCTCAAAAAAAAAAAATGTCCACAATAGCCAAAAATCCTCGACAGAATTTCGTCATATACTTATAGCAAAAAATCAAAAATTGACGAACTCTGAAAATCATTTGGGGTAAGCCGCTATAGAATATGAAAACTAGACTCTTGTGGACACAGCATGTATTTAGTTTTGTGAGCCCGGCTTTCTCCAAATGACCACAGTGGCCAAAAATATTCGAATCCTAGTTTCAAAAATTGTGGAATTCTGGAAATGATTTGAAGTAATCCACTATGGAATACGAAAGTCAGACTCTTGGAGCTAAATATTTTATTTGATTTGGTGAACCCATCTATGTCCAAATGTTCACAAGTATTTTTCTATTGTTTCCTATACTCTGTTAACCCTTAAACGGATCTTTGCTAAATAATGTGGTTTGTGTCGTTGCTAGTTATATTCGAATTTATCTTCACACACATAAATTTTAGGGGGTAATTTTATAAAAAACTTCGGTGAAGTGTTGTGTTATTTCTACTGTAATTATTTTTGTTACAAAAACAATTTACATATATTGAAAGTTCCTTTCACTTCACCCAAGTGTTTTACAAAATTAGGTACTTAATAAATATTAAAAATTGTTTCAATAATAATGCATAATATGAAAAAATATAATAACAAAACTAAACCCGTTAACTTCTTGAAATCTCAGCCAGAGCCTGTGAGAAAGCATTTAACAGTATGTGAGCGACTTGCATAGAGCCTGGTGAAATCTTATGTGTGTGTGTAAAACCCCGTCTAATAAAAACTGAAAGCAACGAGTATAGAATCTCAAGAGGTTGCATGCGTCTCTTCCTCTGTTGACTGGCTCTGGCCGACATTTGAAGAAATTTTATTAGGTGGTAGTATAAGTTTTATGGTTACATTTCAATAAATATTAAAAAATGTTTCAATAAATATGTATAATATGAAAAAATATATACTTCTTCAAATCTCAGACAGAGCGAGTGAGAGAGCGTGTAACGGTACGTGAGCGACTTGCATAGAGCCTGCTGAAAGTCAAAAGGATTTCATGTATGATCTTTTGAGTGGAACACAGAGAAAACAGATTCGTGCTTATAACTGCATTTGTTGCCAATAGAATGGTTCGGTTGTGGTAACCGAATTTTTCAGTTGCGACAACTTAATATTAGTTTGTTTTTTGGGTGAAGAAATGAACAATTTAAAGATATTTTTTTAGAGTATTTTAAGGTTAACGGCATTTTAAATCATTTCGTTAGGGCATTTTAGGGTTAACGGTCTTTTAAATAATATCGTTAGTGTATTAAAGGTAGTAAATCTCTTTCGTTAGTGGTATTTTAAGGTTAGCGTTAGTCAATTAAAAGGGTTTTTGAAATCGGTATTGGTATTTTATGGTAAGTGTTTGCCAACCATGTTAGTTTTTGAGGAAAATTAATGTAAATTATCTTTATGATATAACAAATACTACACGCAGTGTGACGTGTTTTTACGAACATGATGAGGGGAAAAAGGTCATTAAATTCATATCAGCAAAAAATATACCACAGAAACAGCAAAATTTTGGAAGTTTATAATTAGTACCCAATATAATTAAAATGTGCAAAATTAAAAGTAAATAAATATTTCTAAAATACTTAACCGAAAATTCATTGAATTTTAATACACACTCGTGTTTAAAACGTGGTCAAAATAAAATCGATATGTATTGTTTGTGTTACATTAAGGTTCATATTTATGTCGAATAAACAAAACAGAAAAAAAAAATCTAAATCAACAAGTTGTATTATTTTTGTAATTCATTTATGTACAGTAAAACTTCCCAATAGCGACGGTGTCATAGGAATTTGTCTGTTGTAGAGAGTTGACAACTATTGGGAGTGTCTTGTCACTGGAACGTTTTACTGCATAATTCGTTATGTTTATAATAAAAGTGTGTACTTTAATTAAATAAACAAATACTAAAAGAATAAACTTTGTAAATTTAACCACGCAACTGCGTAAGACGGAAATATTCGTTATATCTAAATTAAAAAATATTTCAGATATAAAAACAAATTATCAAATATGGGCTTAAACACAACCAGTTTTAGACTTGGTCACAGAAGTCTAAAAATTGGTACAGAATCATATTGAATCAGAATCAATAAAAAACGATTTTGATTTTTTTGATGATACGTACTTTTGGATTTTCGACGACGATATGAAGAAATGTTGAAATAGTTCTACAACGTCTACGAGATTATCCTATTCTCTTCAGTTTTTCTGTAAACTTTGTTAGAAAACACAGGCAGAAAAAAGTAGGCACCAACAATGTAATTTGTAAATACAAATACCTTTTTAAATTGAAATTTTATTTCCAACTACTATTTTGTTTGAAATGTTTGTAAATTGTTATTTTTATATAAAACTTATTTAAAAATAAAAACCCAAAGTTAGACAAAAAATAACAAAAAAGTTTTTTGTACTTACAAATTTCATTGGTGTTTAAAAAGCTTTTTGTTTGCATTTACAGAAAAGGCGTGTGAAAGGTTAAAAAATACAAACAGATTTTTGTAAATTATTTCTCTGTATTATTCTTCGAAATTAAATCATTTATAAACATACACGCTGAAAAAAAACGGCCTGTCCCAAACATATTTTTGCTGGTAATATATATATATTTGGAGAAATTGTTAAATATATTCGCCGTGTTTTTACTAGAAACAATATATATTTGCATGCAAATATATTATGTTTGTAAGCAAATATATTATGTTAATATATAATGTTTGGATGAAATGACGCTATCGACAAATATTATATGTTTGGCAGCAAACATATAATATGTGTGTTATAGACAAATTATGTTTCCATGCAAATACTATATGTAAATAATATATTTAGTTATAAAGCAATTATTAATATATGCCAAACAATAGGCGTATTTATTCTACTCTCCAAATTTCTATATATTTTAATGGAAAAACATAAAAAGTTAAATTAATACATCTACTGTTTGGCGATTATTTAATAACTAAATATATTATAAATCACATTGAATTTTACATCTAATACATTCATTGAAAAACAATAACTACAATCTCTTCATTTACTTTTTATTTATTTTTATTAACAAATATTAATTAAAAACTCTTATAATAAGTTAATACTTTAATATATACAATTAAATATTTTTTCTTTTTAACACAATTTTATGTTTTATTTATACTAATTTATTTTATTTTTTCACATCTTTCACAATAAAATTAATAAATAAAGGGAAATTTTATCACTAAATTTTCTGACTAGATGCAGTCTAGCTAAACCAAACGATTATTACCAACTACAAAAGTTATAATGGCTACATACAACTTTATATGTATCAAGAATGGAAATTCGCCGTTTTTCCAAATATATATTAAATTGTATCCACAAATATAATTATTACCGGGAAATATATATATAGTAACTATAAAAACAATATAATTGGAAGCACACTGCAAATACATATATGGTAGTTTGTAAACATACATTGATTACCTCCAAACATATACAAAAACGTCTTTTTCCTCCGTGTAGTTTTTGTATTAACTAGGCGTGCATAAATGCTGAATTGTATGCACATTTACATTCAGGAAAATCGAAAATATAGCCCATATGGGCGATAGGTCCAAATATGCACCGATCCTATCTAGAATCAATAGGCTTTTTCCTTGCGACCATGTGAGTCAACGAACCAAATTGCATTGAAATATCTTCGTATTTCAGACATGCAGCGTGTAACCAAGCCAATTTTGGGGGGACCCTTATATGGGCACTAGGTCTAAACATGGACCGATTTTAACCAAAATCAATAGGCTTCGGCCTTGGGCCGATATAGGTCTGTTTACCAAATTTCATTGAAATATCTTCGTATTTGTGACTTGCAGAGTGTAAAAAAGAAAATTTTGGGGGGTACCATTATATGGGCACTAGGTCTAAACATAGACCGATTTTAACCAAAACCAATAGGCGTCGTCCTTGGGCCAACATAGGTCTGTGTACCAAATTTCATTGAAATATCTTCGTCTTTGCGAGTAAAAAGAAAATTTTGGTGGGTAACCTTATATGGGCACTAGGTCTAAACATGACCGATTTCAAATCAATAGGCGTCGTCCTTGGGCCGAAGTAAGTCGGTGTACCAAATTTCATCAAAATATCTTAATATTTGCGACCTGTAGAGTGTTCACAAGAATGCATGGACAGACAGACAGACGGACGGACGGACAGACGGACATCGTTAAATCGAAATAAAAAAAATTCTGAGCCGATCGGTATACTATAAGGTGGGTCTAGGACCAATATTTTTTGGTGTTACAAACATCAGCACAAACTTATAATACCCTCTCAACGTTGTGGTGTAGGGTATAAATATTTGTATTAATGAAAAAAATGTTTAAATTACACTAAAAGTACATCGCACATATGACCAATCAAAACTGTTACAATTTTAAGATGTAGATCACTAATGTGGACTCGAAGTTTTAAAATTAGGTCCAGTTTTTGAAATATTCGCAAATTTATCTTATACCAAAAAAGCTTTTTCTTTAAAATTGCTTATTAGCTCTTATACCAGAACAAAATTCCTATAATTTTTGATATGGGTTTACAGTATGGATTTTGATCTTTACGAACCATTTCAATTTATTTCGCTTAGGTGAAGGATGTAGAATATCTATTAGTGCTGGTAAAAATATGAGTATGAGGGCACTCGGTACTTAAAAATACTACTCGATATTTTCAGAGTTGTATTTTTGACGGAAAAAATATATAAAAATGTGACTCCGCTAAAATATTTACCACAAAACTACAAACCTGCTAAAGGAAAAAATCAAAAGTAAAATATTTCAAAGTATATAGTAAAAAACTATAAGAAACATAATAAGGTTTTTCACAAGGGGTGTGATATTTGTTGTATCGTCCTAACAAAAAACAGAGTTGTTGAATATTGAATTGAAGAAATACAAAATTTGAGAATAGCACGATACAACATTATTACGTATGTTTAGTGTACTATGTTTGAGTGTGCTAAAAGATAGAAATACAAATAGAAAATCGTTGTTAAACTTAAATAAAAATTTTAACAACTCCGTTTTTTGTTAGGATGATACAACGATACAACAGATAGCACACCTCTTGTGAACAACCTAAATGAATAATTGCTATAAAAGTTTCAAAATATGTTTATAAATTTAAATATTGAATCAATGTACACATGTCCAAAGAATTTTAGTAAAAAATTTCAAATTTAAAAACTGTTAAAAGTATCGAGTATCGAAATTAAAAATATCGAGTATTATTGAGTATTGCAAAGTAATCGAATTTACCAGTTCAGCAAAATCTCAGTACTGGATGCTCATTACTAATATCTAAATTATAAGCAGTAGAATTAGGGTCTACTGCTTATAATTCGGTGTCAAAACTCATTATTTTTGTTCGACAAGGTAGTTTTTGTAAGTAGTTGTCCTATTCGCTGCATGAAAAAACACACAAAATTTGTGTACCCGCTTACCCGCTGCATTATAAAAATATATAAAATAAGTAGTTACCAAAATAATTAGTTATTCGGGTGCTAATAAGCAGTTAAAAAATAAGTGGTTACGAGTTGTTAAAAAATAAGGCTTACTCATATACTTATTAGTGGTTAAAAAATAAGTAGTTACCAATATGAAATTATATTTGTAATTAAGTAAGTAGTCGCGCGTAAGCTAGACTGCTTATAAATACTTCTTCGTCTAACAAAAATAACTAGTACTTACGCCGAATTATAAGCAGTAAAAAAATTTTAGTTTCATTTTATAACCACTTATTTGGTAATGAAAGATTTTGCTGGGAGCACTAATATCTATGCAATTAAAGTGAAAACTTCACACATTTTTCTATTTTGCAATTCTTGAAAAATTCCTTAATCGTGGCTTTATTTTATTAAGTACCCCAGCAAAATCTTTCATTACCAAATAAGTGGTTATATAATAGAAATTCATAGCTCCGCACAACTTATTTTTTGGCGTCTAAACTCATTATTTTTGTTTGGCGTGGTCGTTTTTATAAGTAGTCACGCTTACCTGTTCGCTTACGAAAAAATGAGAAATAAGTAGTTACGAGATTTTGAATAATAAGTGGTTACATACATGCTTACAAAAAGTTGAATTATAAGTGGTTATCCGACTGCTTACTTGATTCTTAAAAATAAGGAGTTACACAAATACTATTAGCTTCAGGAAATACATTCAGAGAATTTAAAGTTTTTCCTAGTGTGTAATTTTAGTACTCGTCATAAAAATTTAACACAAAACATATTTACATGTAATAAATATAAATGTATAAAATTTAACTTTGTAAACAGTACTTATTTAAACTATTGCGAGTAAGGCATTATTTTATATTTAAAAGCAATAACTACAATAGGCCGTTATTAGGAAGTCATTATTTTATATTACAAAATAATGCAAAATGTAATGATATATCATTATTGGTAATGCAGACAGCAATGAGGTGTCATTACCAATATTTTGCTGGGACAATACGGTAAACAGTTAATTTTACGTAATGGAATGGTGTGATGTCTGCCTAGATCATTGATATCACACCTCTAGACTTTTTCCAAAATCTACATGGATAACCCACCCACGATTGAATTATATAATTTTTCAAATTAAATAAAATACTAATTTTGCAAATTAAATAAAACAAACATTGAGTTGATAAATGTTAAAGTCTATTCAAACTTTAAATTCTAAAACACATGCGCGAAACTAAATTTCGACAAATTAAGTTATCTGGAAAAAGAAGTGACGAATTTTTAATTTGACGTAATATTGATATAGTCAACTCTGCACATACATTTCTAATTCCATTTGATAGACATTGATTATTAAATTAAATAAATACACTAAAAAAAAAAACAGATTCGTACAGACAAACAAATTATTTGTTCATCAAATGTTTGTGTTCTGGCAACTAAATTTTTTTGCTTGTGTCTAGCAATCTTTTGTTGAGGCAACCGAAATTCTAAATTTGTGCTATCGCAACTGATATTATGTTGTCACAACCGAAAAATTTGGTACTTACAAACCATTCGACTAGCAGCAAATTCGGTTGTCATAGCAAATACGAGGGCAGTACAAAATATTCTTAGCCTGATGTGATCAGTTCGACAAACAAACAGAAATGATGTTTCGATTGACGTTTTGTTGTTGTGTGGCATCGTGTGTATAAAAAATTAAAAAAAAAATAGAAACACATGTTCTGTGACGAATATTCCTCATGTGTAGGCAGCATTACATAGAGATGGCGATGTAAACAGCAAAAAGCTTTGTATAATGGAAACTTCCATTCGTCATATGAACACATGTTAAATTTCCTTGCGATCTGTCAACTCATTCGTATAGTAACAGGTGTTCAAAAAAGGCGCTTCAGTTTTTTTGTAATGGAAAAATTTGAAATTTATGGTACAATTAAATATTTACATAAGAAAGGTTTATCAGGACAAGAAATTCATAATGATATGGTGAATGTGTTAGGTGAAAGTGCTCCTTCATATGCAACAGTAAAAAATTTGGTTGCTGAAATTAAACGTTATCGTACAAGCATTGAAAATGAATCACAAAGTGCACGTTCAAAAACTGCAACAACGCCAGAAATCATAGCTAAATTCCATGATATGGTATTAGACGATCGACGAGTGGAAGTGCGTGAAATATGTAATGCCATAGGCATCTCAAATGATCGAGTACATTTTATTTTGCATCAAGAATTACAGATGAAAAAGCTTTCTGCAAGATGGGCGCTGCATTTGTTAACATTTGACCAAAAACGGATTCGAATTAAAATTTCTCATTTCTCTGATTTAGCTCCCACTGACTTCTATCTGTTCCCAAATCTAAAAAAATTTCTTGTTGGCAAACGTTTTACCTCGAATAAAGATGCAATGGCAGCTGTAAACGATTACACTGTGAGACAAATGGTAGGGGTCAGTGATCGGGAAGGGTTCAAACTACCGGGGAAAGTTATATCGGTAAAAAAGAAGTTATACGTGTCCCGGAGTTTCGCTGGGTCACCCCTAGGAATCGAGATATATCGGTTTGACCTTTGGTGGTATTTTTTTTGACATAACTCGAGAACCAATAGTCCGATTTTGCTCAAACAATTTTAAAAAAATTAAAAATTACAATTCCTTTAATCTTTTCATATAACGTTTTTCTATATACTCAACAGTTTTGCCGGTAAAAAGAAATGTATGAAGAAAAAAATATTTTTTGCCTAAAATATTAAAAAAAAGTAATAAACAAAAGGTTATTGATTTTTATGGTAGCGGTAACAAACATTTATTTTTACCGGCAAAACTGTTGAGTATATAGAAAAACGTTATATGAACAGATTAAAGGAATTGTAATTTTTAATTTTTTTAAAATTGTTTGAGCAAAATCGGACTAGTGGTTCTCGAGTTATGTCAAAAAAAGATATATCTCGATTCCTAGGGGTGACCCAGCGAAACGCCGGGACACGTATAACTTGTTTTTGACCGATATAACATTTCCCGTTGGTTTCATCCCATCCCGATTTTGACTGTCGCATAGTGTTATTTTGAGGAGCTTCCGGACAATTATTTTAATCAAGGGATAGAATTGCTAGAAAAACGTTGGACTAAGTGTATTGAAGTTTCAGGAGACTATATTGAAAAATAAAAAAAAAATAATTTTAAAAATCTAGCTCTTGTTTTTCATTGTTAGGCCAAGTACATTTCGAACTACCCTCGTATATTTTCACTGCGTGAAAAGATAAGCAAAAAACTATGGAAATTTGTTTATTAGAATTTTCTTTTATTTTATAAAATCTATATAAATACCAAACACAAATATGTTGCGTTTTAATCTCTAACAAATGTGTGATTTTCACATTTATATCTCTTTACACATTAAACCGCAAACCAACAAAATAATTAAAATAAACACTTTTAAATTGAAAATCCAAGAAACATCCGCAAAAAAACTGAATAATATTCTACTATCTTCAAACATTTACTTTCATACATTAAATCAACACTGCCATTGACGACAGATGTGAAATGAACAAAAAAAAACTTTTCAATTGTCTTGTGGGCTTAAAATACGTGTATTTCATACTATAGTTCAAAATGTATATCAAGTGGATTTTTTGATACCCTACGTTATGCATTACACCTTTTGAGGTGCCAGAAAATCGATTACAGAATAAACCAATGGAGAGCGCGAAAAAGAGTCTCCTATTAAATCGGACGACCCAGATAATGAATACAAGAAATTAATACTCAAAGACTAGATTCGCAAAGTCATGCTGAAGGGACTTTTTTTAATTTGGACTACGGTATTATCGTAGACTGTAAAGAATGGACAGATGGTTCCAGGTTAAGATTTAGATTTAGTTCCCAGGGACGAAAATAATCTTTTTAACACATACATATTAAGCAATAAATTATCCAGCATATTTTCAGACAAGGTTTAATTTAATCAGTTTAAACTACACTAATAGAAAAGTCTGTAAAAAAAACCTTGCAGAAAAAACTGCTGATATTAGCAGATTATTTTTGCTGTATATTAGTAATATAGTAACAGTAAAAAAACACTGAATTTTAGTTATATTTGAGTTAAATTTGTGTTACTAGAAAATAACAACTTAAACTGCTAAAATCAGCAAAAAAAAAATAATAAATTAATAGGCTAAAAAATCACAAAAAATTAAAATTTTCAAAATTTTTGTTTTCGATTTTTTTTAATGCCTATTAAAATTCAGCCTTCTGAAATCAGAAGGTTTACTATTTTGTTAGCAAATATTTCTGCTGATTTTAGCAGAATAGACTTCTATTTGCATTCAACTAAATTTAACCTCAAAATAACAAAAATTTTCTAGATATAACAGTTTATTTTTGCTATTTTTAGTCTACTATTGTTTAGCAACGCGATGTTGGCCAAAAGTTATTCCATGAAAAATGTTTAAATGCTTTTTGATGACAAGGTCGTCCTTATGCAACTTTTAATACCTTTTTACAAAACAGTTCAAAACTATTTTTAGCCAAATTACACTAATATCGTCATCTTCAATCGCTGGTAGGGAACTTAAGATTCCCTTAATTTTTTTTACTTTTTTGCACTTTTCTGCCAATTTTTTAGCCAAAGCTAAGAAAGTTGGGAAAACTTGGAGAAAAGCAATGGGAAAAATGTATATTAAAAATTTATCCGTTTAATCGACCCATTTTAACCGATTATTCGGGTCGAATAATAACTTAAGTTTTCAATTATTTGTTTCGACATTGTATGTATGTTAAACATAAAAAGAAGCGATTAATTGAGGAATTGGTTAATCGATTAACCGAATTGGAAACACTATTAAAACTCTTTGAAAGAGGCGTTACCCCTTTTTACGGGGGGTACTATTTATATTTCGGGAACTGGCAACACTAATGTCAATAGCTTAAATCTGGCAACACCATAATAAAATTTGACATTTTTTAGCATAAACGTATTTCCAAGGTTTTGATGTACAAGTGCTATATGTTTTGTTTACAGTGAGTTAAGAAAATCAATTTGGCCAAAAAATGGAAATTTCAAGAGAAGGTTTTCGTTGGATTATTTTTCACAACTTTCGACGTATATTATCTCAACAATAGTGTGTCGATGAACTCAGTTCTTTGCATGGCGATAAATCACCATCAAAAACTACAGTATATCGCTGGTATAGTGAATTCAATCGTGGTCGTAATTCGGTTGCCGACGAATTCCGTGAAGGTCGTCCATAATCGGTTGTTGCGCCACAAAACATCGATGCAGTGGTTGAACTGATAATGCAAGATCGTCATGTGAAATATCGGAAGATAGAGGCATCCTTGCACATTAGTTCCACTTCAATACATTCGATTTTGCATGAATATTTAGTTGTAGAAAAAATTTGCTCTCGTTGGATACCCCATAATTTATCAATCGGTCAAAAAAAGGCTCGCTTTGATTGGTGTAAGGGAATGATTAAAAAGTTCGACCGTGGTGCTTCAAAAGACGTGTATAAAATCGTGACAGATGACTAATCATGAATATACAGTGGACACTATATAAAATAAAATGAAAAACCCTGTTATTTAAATTAACAGTAATTAAATTAATTAATTTATTAAATTAACAGTAATTTTATGCTATTCAATATCTTCTTTAATTTTTTGTATTTTTTTAAATTACAGCTAGTTTCATTTTATTTTAATATATAATTTGTCCAACTTTTTTTGTTCACTGTATATGATGCATGTATGGAGGTTTATTTATCCATGTATGGTCATGAATGCATGTTTATGAGCATGCACTAGGGATGCCAATCGGGATTGATATTTGAAAATCCCGGGATTTGGGATTTTGTATGAAATTCGGAACTACGGGATTTTTCGGGATCCCGGGATTTTACGGGATTTCGGGATTTAAATTTTTCTTATGTAACTAATTTTTTCATAGACTAAAGCGTTTTATAATTATTTAATAGTTGTTAATTAATAATGTGGTACATGTTATGTATATTGAAACATCTCAGTCATAAATTGACAGTGGTACAAAAAATCAAGTACTTGCATACCACTGGGTAACCGCGATATTAAAAATAAATGACTGGCAGAACACTCATTTGGGACGCTTAGCCAGCATTTGCAAAAATCGTTTTGCCAGTATTTGTTTTAGAAAACATCACGGCAGGGCAAAAAAAAGATACATATAAATTTTTTTAAATTTTATTTTGGAAAATATAATTCCAAACCACCTATTTATTGGTTTGGCAGCGTTTTGCCAAAGTTAAAAATTTTGTTTCTCCAGTACTTTTCCGGCGCTTTTTGAACTGCCGGTCCTTTTGTCTATTGACGTTATCATATTGGAAATGGGAAAGCAATTTTTGTCAGTACTTGTACCACCTGTTAAAATACCTTGCCATCTCTTTCCCGTTTGTATTTTTCTGGCTGGGATAATATATGAAGGCCTGTCATTAAGTACACTTGCGCCCAGTATTTTGTAAGCAGATTTTAAAACATATTCATTGCGATAACCTTGCCCACTAAATCGTGTAATTACAGCAACAAAGTTATTTAGTTATCGTTATCAAATGTTTTCATGGAAGAATTCAAACTTACAGTCCCAGCCAAAACTTAGAGTCCCAGTTTCAGAAATCGAATTTCGCTTGGAAGAATAAATCGCTAAAATAACAAACAAACTTGATTTTTCGCATGTATTACTCAAAAACTTAATATTGTTTACCAAAATTTCAAATTTTTTTGCAAAGTCTTTGTATAGTTTACTCGAATAATCTACTTAATTTATAATTTTACCAATATCTTGGCATCAATTTCTCAATATGAGAAAATTCAAGAAAAAACGTAGGTAATCTAAAATTTCTCACTTTGTTTATTTGCGTTTATATTAATATTAAAAAATAAGAAAATCCCGGGATTTTTGAGAAATAATCCCGGGATTCGGGATTTTGCCAATCCCGAAAATCCCGGGATGCGGGATTTCACGTTTAGCATCCCTAGCATGCACGTACCGTACATACATTAAACCTGTATGGATTCATATACACTGCGGTGCAAAATTATAGCCGCATGTACTTTTTAGCAGTTTTGTGCATATACAAAACAAAATTCAGAAATCTGTGTATGCCATCTGAATGACCTTCAAAAATAATGAAAAAAACAACAAACAAATATTTGTTTTTGTTTTTTAAAAAACCATTATAACAAATTCTTTGTTTTTTTGTTGGTGCATAATTATAGCCGCAGTTTAAAAAAACAATTTATTAAGTTAACGGTAAAGCCAGTTTTAGTTTTTTTCTTTTATTCTTATTTGCTTTGATTATTTATTATTTGCTAATTGCATTTTAGTCTTATTTTCGCAATGCCACGTGGTTGTTATTTGTCCGATATTGAAAAAGGCAAAATTACTGCTTTTCAAGAAGAAGGCATTAGTTTTCGAGGAATTGCTCGGAAAATAAACCGATCTGAAAAGGTGGTACGCAATTTTTTGAAAAATCCTTCAAATTACGGACAAAAGATAAAAAATGCTGGTAGAAAACCCATAACAGATAACTTTTTTGGATGAGATAACTTTTTCGGATGAGAAAAAGTTATCTGTAAAAAGAAATTTTCAAATCAGTGCTGGCTAGAGATATCTTAATTTGACTTACCTTATTCCAGTCTGTAGTCATGTTATTTTTTGCAAAATCCAAGCGTGCACTTTTGTGCCGTGGCAGTAATCGTGGTGCATTCTTCATTTTTTGGCGGCAAATAACTGAGGACTGCTTTAGCACACGGTTTAAAGTCCAACGGGACACATTTAAATCACATTCCTGTGCAATTTGCTTGGAAGTTTTTGTGGAGTTGCTAGCGATTCTGATTATCTTGCGTTTATTCCGATCTGAGAGTTGGGGTTTTCTACCAGCATTTTTTTTCTTTTGTCCGTAATTTGAAGGATTTTTCAAAAAATTGCGTACCACCTTTTCAGATCGGTTTATTTTCCGAGCAATTCCTCGAAAACTAATGCCTTCTTCTTGAAAAGCAGTAATTTTGCCTTTTTCAATATCGGACAAATAACAACCACGTGGCATTGCGAAAATAAGACTAAAATGCAATTAGCAAATAATAAATAATCAAAGCAAATAAGAATAAAAGAAAAAAAACTAAAACTGGCTTTACCGTTAACTTAATAAATTGTTTTTTTAAACTGCGGCTATAATTATGCACCAACAAAAAAACAAAGAATTTGTTATAATGGTTTTTTAAAAAACAAAAACAAATATTTGTTTGTTGTTTTTTTCATTATTTTTGAAGGTCATTCAGATGGCATACACAGATTTCTGAATTTTGTTTTGTATATGCACAAAACTGCTAAAAAGTACATGCGGCTATAATTTTGCACCTCAGTGTACAGTGAACAAAAAATTTGGACACTATATAAAATAAAATGAACAACCATTTTATTTGAATTTTTTTTCAAACAACATAAGAACATTGTACGTAAAATTAACAATAAATTTATGCTCTTCAATATCTTTTTAAGTTTTTTTTTATTTTTTTAAATTACAGCTCATTTTATTTTAATATATAATGTGTCCAACTTTTTTTTGTGCACTGTATGCGTATGAGCCGGAAACAAAACAGCAATCGACAATGCGAGCTCTCACACATCTCGTCAAACAGGTGAATTTTTGAGCAGTCAAAACATGTCAAGAGGAATGGAAAAACTGCTGTGAAAAATGGTTTGAAGGAATGTAAAAGTGTATTGATCATCAAGGGAAATATTTTGAAAAACAAGAAAGCAATTTTCATTTAATAATGTTTGTTATTATTTGCTATTTCCGAAATATAAATAGTACACCTCGTACGTGATTTCGTTTTATTTCACAGATGCTTCGCATTTTTATAATTAGTTTCCTAAAAACCGAAAATTTTGAAAATCTCAGCTTCAGGGTTTCGGAAGTGAAAAAACAATGATTTCGGTAATTTTTTGTTTCTGTAATTAAAAAAAAAAATAAAATATTTGTTAAAATTCAATTGAATGTTTACCTAGAATAAAATCATAAAAAAACGTAAAAAAACCGTTATATGTAAATCAATATTTTTGGTTATTTTAATAACGATAACGGGAAATAAGCGGTCAATTGCCCTCAAAGTACCTATTCCGTGACTGGCTAAAGCAGGACTTGTCACACGACTGCTGTGGCCAGAGATTATTAATTATAGAGATAAGACATCAGAAAATACTTACCGGTAGTGGGGGCTAACACTTAATATTACCTGAGCAACTATTTAATATAATAATAACAAAATTTGGGATATGCTTTACTTTTTTAGCTTTTTTATTTGTTTTTATTTAAATTTTGAATTAAAAAGAAGAGTGTAAATTTACTGAACGAAGTGCCACCTTTTGATAACGATTACATAATTATGTTATAACGCGCTTTGTTTAGTAAACTGACACTTCTTTTTTTATTTAAATTTAAATAATAATAAAAAAAGAAAAGAAAAAACTAAATTCTATATAAAATTTAGTTTTTCGAATATATTTAATGCTTCATGTTATTTTGCGCACTTTTCAACAATTTTTTAGTTTTTAAATATAGAACACATAAATTGCTTTTGCTTCAAGTATTTGACCATCTCGTCTTATTCCAATCGATTCTATCCGCTACAGATTCGGTAGGCTTGCTCGAACACATAGAAAACAGATTCGTAGTTCCAACCGAATTTTTCGCCAACCGAATTTTTGTAGTTCCAGGTACAATCACTTTTATTTATTTTTAATACCATTGTAACTACCGAAATTTATTTACAATTTTTGAATTTTTGTTGTGTTAATAGATTACTTTAATGTTTGTTGATTATAAATTCTATAAATAGAAAAACACGTTCCCCGAAATTTATTTAAAAATTAAAATTTTTTTATGTCGCTAACTGGGATCGAACCGGCGACCCTCCGCTTGTCAGCCCATTGCTTTCCCTCTAAGCTAAGCTCTATTTAAATTTTTTTAGTCAAATTTCAAATTTGAATTTCTTCAGGTTTGAATATTTTGTCTATAAATAAAATTATATCAACAACAGAAAATCAGTTGTGTCTTTTAATTTGAATAAAAAAAAAAAAATTAAAAAAATTTATATCGCGAACCGGGATTGAACCGGCGACCTTCCGTTTGTCAGCCGATTGCTTTTCCTCTAGGCTAAACTCGACATACATTTTTTTTGTCAAATTTCAAATTTGAATTTCTTCAGGTTGAAAATTTGAATATTTTGTTTTTGAATAAAATTATATTCACAACAGAAAATCAATTGTGTCTTTTAATTTGAATCAATAAAAACATTATTAAAAAAAAAGTAATGCCTTAGTTGAGGTTTGAACTCAAATCTCTAAAGCTACTTACGTTTAGTTGTCTAGCTTAGAATTTAAACACGCATATGTATGAAACGAAAAAATATGATAGATTCCAAAATTTTATTATGATAAATAAAACTTCTGTTCCTTGTCTCAATATATTATTACAATTACCAAAATAATGGAAATTAATGGTTAAAGCTACTAAAGTTAAAAAAAAAAATTTAAATTGATTGGAAAAACTAATACTTAGGATAGAGTGATCGATTTTATTGAAACACAGCTGATACTATATTTTTTTCTGCCGATATTTTCTTGAAATGACTAAGTCTTCGATAAATTGGTGGTTGTTGGTATTGAAGGTAATGTGGAAGTTAGTATTTTTTCAATATTGGTTAGAAAAGCCAATATTTTGGATAAGGTGACAGTTCATCATATATATTTTCTGTTCACAAATAAATATAACTTTCCTGATGATGATTTTTAAATAACTGCAATTAAAATTATTGAATGATGAAAATATTTCGTTGGTTCCGATGGAATTCCAACCAATTTGTTTTCTGTGTGAAGTGTGTCATTCGGTCAAGGCGAGTTTTGCCTGCCGTGTGCTTGCACCCTACTTTTTCTTGTCATTGGTAACGCCCACGATTTGCACCCACATGTTAGTATTGGGGCGTTTGTTGAATTATGTTGTATAGCTAATTTGGTTATTGTTAAAAATTCTGCTCTTGTAAGCACATTTTTGTTCAGTGAGAAATATAGTTTTTTAGTTGCTGATGTTACGGGAGTTTGCCCGAGCGCCGAGTTTCCACTAGATATTGAACAACAAATACAAAACTAAACGATTTGGGCTTTTCTGTTTTATATTTGAACATTAAAATTCCTAAATAATACAAAAATATTAATCAAATTAAAAGCGAACATATAAAAAATGTTTTAATTTTACGTACTTTTTTAGTATGAAAACAAAGCGCGACAAATTTTATTAGACTAAACTTAGATTAGTGTTTGGTCTTTTTGCTACAACTCACGAATGCCGAGATTTTACGATTTATAGAAAATTTGCGTTAATATCGCTTGGGAAATTATTAAATTTTGACATTTACAATTATTTGTCAATTAGAGATAACAGAAAACAAAAAATCGATAATTATATTAACTAATCTAACCGATTAATATACATTGTTTCGACATTAACCGAAATAGAGGCGATTAATCGAGGAATCGGTTAATCGATTAACCGAACTAGAAACTAGGTGGCACACACGAAAGGAATTTTCGCAGAAAAACAATTTTAAATGTGAATAAAGACACAAAAAATCTCAAAAATGAGAAAAATATTGATAATATCAGAAATAAAAAAGTTCAATATTTTATGAAATATATGAAATTTGAATTTTTGAGAATGAAATTTGAACATTAATTTTTGGTTATTGTTGATTTTTGTGCATTTTCATATTTTTATATTTTCTTTTTTCTTAATTCCAATATTTTTTTTTTTTAATTTTCATTGTAAGTTTTAGTTTAGTCAGTCAATGTACTTTCACCTTTTCATAACTTTTCGGTCGACTGTCTGACAACGGCGTAATGTTCTGTCCGATGTCCGGTCCGATGTACGATCGGATTTATATGCTTCTTGGTGACAGTTCAACGTGCTTACCATTACACCACAACGCAAAACACTCTTTAACTTGTAGAGAAGCTCTTGTCAGCCCGAGAAATAGCTATGGATCTGGACTTAAGAACAACATCATACTTTAAACAGTATATATAAGGAAATTAAGTCCAGTGTAATAATAAAGTAGGATAACATATCGTCGTTTATGATCAACCATTTTTTCTATATTTTATTCTTACATCTACATAATTTTTTTTTTTGTTTAACAAAAATCTTAAAAGTACATTTTCTAGTTATTTAATTCGTCAGTGAGGCAATTGTTCAGAATTATAGGAGGGATTTTTATTTAAATTGTTATTTAAAATGTTGCTGCTGCTATTATAGTTTGTCTACACTATTCTGTTCTGTTTTCTAAAACGCATGATAATAAATTGATATATTTGAAATCTGTGCTATTTATTTATTGTTCTCGTAATTGTTTTAGAATTTTTTTAACATATTTTAAGAGTTTAGCGCGTGTTCTGAAATTAATAACACCTTGCAATTGATATACAAACATCCCAGCAAAAACATGGTAATGATATCATAACTGTATACATTACCTTGCAATGATAACTAATAACACTGCATGACACTAAAAAAATTAATGGAGATCTGACCATTAGTTTTATATTTTTCGGACATGCTGATTACGATGGCGTACTTTATTTTTCGATCAATGGTACAGATTTTTCGCTAAATGTCTTTAAAGTTTGGCGGTTGTCCATTCAGTTTTTTATATAAAAAAAATTTAAAATTCAATTAATATGAATTTTTTTGTGTTAAAATGTAAGCACAGTACCTGTGGCCATATTTACGAACTGGTTCACTAATGAATGAATTTTCATTAAATTTTGTCAGGTATCATCTAAAGGTTGGTAGTTCCAAAAAATCATATGAATTTTCCATTAGTGGCGCCACCTATGTGTCATCCTACGGACTTTTCAGTCCATGTGTTAACTTCTTCGCGTTATCATGAACGTATTTACATAGTAGAACAATTCGTTTGTGCTTTAAACGATCAAATTCTGCAGGTCCTCAATAGCTTAGGGTATAGAACAGTCGTGTGGCCCAGTGTGGAAAATCATTACCAGATATGTGGTTATGTAACTATATACTTGGTAATGGTAACTAGTTACTTTTGTTATTACATTTCTTATTACCCTTATATGGCGATGTCGCGAAAAATAATGAGTTATGGTTACACACCGGCATACGAAAAATCATAAAATATATCGTTACCTATGTGCTTACCAGTACTGACAAAAATAATGAGTCTAAAAATAGATTTTCAAAAAAAAGAATTATATAAAAAAAAATATTTTTTATTGTATTTTTTTTAAATAAAATTTGCTGGTGCGGGAATCGAACCTGGGTCTACATATTGCCAGTCAATAGCTCTACCATCTGAGCTATATCGACATGTAATATTTAATAGATAAAAACATAATTGATCTGCTGCACACAAGTAAGCTTACTCGCCAACATACAAAAAATCAAAAAATATGTGGTTACATATATCCTTACCAGTGTTTAAAAATATTGAGTCTAAAAATATATTTCAAAAAATTTTCAAAAAAATCTAGAAAATTATTTTCTATTTGAAATAACGATAAAAATAAGTCATTATCAGTAACTCATTATTATATGTTTTAAAATAATGCAGAAGGTAAGTGGGTGTCATTACTGGTAGTCCAAAAAATAATGATATGTCATTAGCGTTTCTACACTGGGTAAGGCAGGTTCAAATTCCGGCACGACAATGTTTTTATTTAAAAATGTTAATTACACATTTTTTTAATTTTTTAAATACATTTTTAGACCCATTATTTTTCGTTTTTGGTAAGGATTTATTTTTTAATACTCTGTATGCATATCCACAACGCATTATTTTTTATTTTTTGTAAGCTAGCCCATAACACATTACTTTTGGGACATCTCATATAAACTATTATTTTGGGGGTAATAGTACACTAATAGAAAAAATACTTTAAAAAATTTGGTTAAAACTACTAAAAATTAGTTAAAAATGATGCTGTAGAAAAAACTGCTAAATTAGCAGATTATTTTGCTATTTGCTATTAGTAAGATAGGAACAGCAAAAATAAATTTGAGTTATATTTGAGTTAAATTTTTGTTAATAGAAAATAACAAATTAACCTGATCAAATCAGCAAAAAAATTTGACAAGTAGCCTAAAAATCACGAAAAAATTTAATTTTTCGAAGTTCTTTTTCGATTTTTTTTAAATGCAAATAAAAATAGATCTTTTTTGGAAAACAGCAGTTTAGAATTTTTTTTTAGCAATTATTTCTGTTAATTTAACAGGAAAGACTGCTATTTGCATTCAACTAAATTTAGCTTAAAAATAACAAAAATTTTGTAGATATAACAGTTTGTTTTTGTTATTTTTAGTCTACTAATATTTAGCAAAATTTTCCGCAGATTTTATATTACAATTTGTCATTTTCAATTAACTAAAAGTTAACTTAAATTTAACTAAAATTCTGTAAATTTTACAGTTTTATTTTTGCTGTTCTTATTTTACTAGTATTTAGCAAAAAAAAAAAATCTGGTAATTTAACAGTTTTTTCTGCAGCATAATTTTTAACTAATTTTTGGTTGCTTTTTCTGCTATTTGTACAGATTTATTTCTATGAGTGTAATATAATAGGGAATACAGAAACGGCATTGGGATGTATTATTTTTTGGACTACCAGTTAATAGTAACTCATTATTATATGTTTTAAAGTAAAGCAGAAAATAAGTTAGTATCATAACTATTAGTCCAAAAATAATGATACCACATTACAACTGGGATGTACAAAGCTTTGAGCTAAGATTTCTAGACTCATTACTTAGTAGGGTGTGTTTTTGCTGGGATAATACTGTGTGTTGCTGAAACGAAAATCTCAATTTAAAATAATGATTATTTGTTTTACGATGTGGTTTGATTTTTTCAATTATAAATCTCTATTATTTGAGGTCAAGTAATAATTTCTTTAATTACTTCAGATCATAGTAATAAACAGCGTTTTGCAAGTGCTTTGCGGATCTTGACAGATACTAGTTTTTTGTTGAAGCTGGTGTGAAATTTTTCTATAAAACATACCAACCCAAACAAAAATTACCAAAAACAATACACTGAACGAGCACTGATTTTATAAAAATTACTCCGCTTTGGTAAAATAAGGTTTAAAGTCGAAAAGTCACGATTTCGATTCCGTTCACGGAGAAACAATTTTTTTTTTTATAATTTTTTTATATAATTTTTCTATAATGCCCGTATTCTGGTGAAATTGTTATCTGTGACAATTTTTGGGCAGGTCTTAGAAGCACTGTATAAAAAAAATCAAGTTTTCCAAAGCTTTTATTGTGCTAAAATCGTTTTTTTTTTTAATTTGAATTTAAAAACCAAAATTTCAATGCCTCAGTAGCTCAATTAGTAGAGCTGTTGTGTACGAAAAGTTTCGTAAAAAAGAATAGGAATGAGTTCAATTATTTGTTATTTGTAGATAAAGATTAATTTTTAATAAAATGAAATGGTCAAGTGTTATCCACCACTTTGCAATTGATATCATTTTGACGTTTCACTGCAATGGTTTTAACATTTCATATCATATAATTTATTGCATTTGAAGACACCGGGTAAGACAAAAGCATTCAAATGCAATTTTATAAAACACAACCAATTTTTGTAGGAACATTTTTAAACATTTGGTTATGTTTTATTTTATAAAATTTGGGCCTTCAAAATTGTTTAAATTATAGAAATTTCTATTATCAACTTAATAGTTGTTAAGCATAACTTCTAGTCACAAAAAGCCTACCTACTATCTGATTTAATTATATAACAATGGTGGGCACGGTTTTGTCAAGGAGGGCCACATTGTAGTTTTTCATAAATTATACAGGACCGCACCATACCGTAAAAAAAAAGAAAACTACAAATCTTTATATAAAATGAACCCAGTGTAGAAACGGTAATGACATATCATTATTTTTTGGACTACCAGTAATGACACCCACTTACCTTCTGCATTATTTTAAAACATATAATAATGAATTACTGATAATGACTTACTTTTATCATTATTTCAAATAGAAAATAAAATGAAATCTATTTTTAGATTCAATATTTTTTGAACACTGGTAAGGATATATGTAACCACATATTTTTTTGATTTTTTGTATGTTGGCGCGTAAGCTTACTTGTGTGCAGCAGGTCAATTATGTTTTTATCTATTAAATATTACATGTCGATATAGCTCAGATGGTAGAGCTGTTGACTGGCAATCTGTAGACCCAGGTTCGATTCCCGCACCAGAAAATTTTATTTAAAGAAAAATACAATAAAAAATATTTTTTTTTTATATAATTTATTTTTTTGAAAATCTATTTTTAGACTCATTATTTTTGTCAATACTGGTAAGCACATAGGTAACGATATATTTTTTGATTTTTCGTATGCTGGTGTGTAACGACAACTCATTATTTTTCGCGACATCGCCATATAAAGGTAATAAGAAATGTAATAACAAAAGTAACTAGTTACCATTACTAAGTATGTAGTTACATAACAACATATCTGGGCCCAGTGTAGAAACGGTAATGACATATCATTATTTTTTGAACTACCAGTAATGACACCCACTTACCTTCTGCATTATTTTAAAACATATAATAATGAGTTACTGATAATGACTTATTTTTATCATTATTTCAAATAGAAAATAATTTTCTAGATTTTTTTGAACATTTTTTGAAATCTATTTTTAGACTCAATATTTTTTAAACACTGGTAAGGATGTATGTAACCACATATTTTTTGATTTTTTATATGTTGGCGAGTAAGCCTACTTGTGTGCAGCAGGTCAATTATGTTTTTATCTATTAAATATTACATGTCGATACAGCTCAGATGGTAGAGCTATTGACTGACAATCTGTAGACCCAGCAAATTTTATTAAAAAAAAATACAATAAAAAATATTTTTTTTATATAATTTATTTTTTTGAAAATCTATTTTTAGACTCATTATTTTTGTCAGTTCTAGTAAGCACATAGGTAACGATATATTTTTTGATTTTTCGTATGCTGGTGTGTAACCATAACTCATTATTTTTCGCGACATCGCCATATAAAGGTAATAAGAAATGTAATAACAAAAGTAAGTCGTTACCATTACCAAGGATGTAGTTACATAACCACATATCTGGTAATGATTTTCTACACTGGGTAGTTCCGATAATAAAATTGGCCCTAATTTTTTATCTAAAAATTTTCGAAATAAAAAACTTAAAAAAATTGCGAAATAAAATATTAAAAACAGTTTTTAAATAAAAAAATTTAAATTTTAAGTTCGACAAGGGCCGCACAAAAATAAGCAAAGGGCCACATTTGCCCTCCGTTGTTATATAAAGTCAGGCATGTTTATATGAAATTATATATAATTGGATGTCCTGGATATGGACAAATCTCGGATCAAATTGCACCAAATTATTTCTATTTTGATATAATTAGACACATGTAGATAACATTTTTCGGATCAAATTGTATATGGGAACTTATCAGATAAGATATAAAAAAATAAGACATATTAAAATTTTTACCCGGGATTCGCAATATATTTTTGCAAGGAATTAAATTCTACAAATGTTTTAGTTCAGTCAAATGCCTGTTATTTTGAAGTTTTAAAACTATTTATATTTGGTTATTTATTGCCGGCAGAAAATAAAAAGAGAATTTTCAAAATGTTACCTCAATTTGTGAACTTGATTTTAACTGAAACAAATGGCTTTCATGAAATTTTTAAAGCACTTGAATTTTTAGTTTTTCAATGTTTATTGGGTAGTTTAAAACCAAATTGTAAAAAAATGCTTTAATAGGAAATTATAACGGGCAATATTTTCAAGAATAAAAAAAATAATCTAAAGCATTTTAAAGGAAAATACAATTCGAAAAATTCTGATAAAAAAAATATGTTTCTCACAGACGCCAGATTTGGATCTAGCTCACAGTTTGTCTTTAGAAAAGTATAGTTTAGTCCATATGTCAGACATTTTTCGGTACTTAAGTTTCCTGAAATAATAACATGTTCTTACCAGTGCGCCCACTGGACATACAGAAGTTCCTCAACAAGAGTTGTACAACAATCCAGTGAATGATATTTCCTGTGGGAAAACAGGGGTTAGTTGTAGTGACAGTACCTGTCCCGTGACCGGTGACAACAGGACCGGTCTGAAGGAACCTGCCCTGTGACCCATCTCGTGACCGGAGAAAACAGGACCGGTCTGTATGGACCTGTCCCATGACTAGGGAAAACAGGGAATTTGTAATGGCAGGGAATTTTCCGGCCAAACTTCGTGGAAATATAGATCTATGCCAAAGAAATATAAACTTCCCCTGATTCTTCTTAAAAACACATGACACAGTGCAAAATATAATTTAAATAACATACATTTAAATTTAACAGTTTGTTGTAGTTCAAAAATCTGTGGTTATTATACACAGAGTTGAATAGAACCAGCTGAGATACCTTAAGAATTAAGGTTCGAAACAAAGCAAAAACAAAAGAGTAATAATAACAAAAGGATAAAAATAGCATTGTTAGATTTCGTTGATGTTACTCTAAGTTGAATTGTTGACATACACGATTTGTTTTCAAATTTCACATAAGTAGACGATCATCAATTATTAACCCATTCAAGGCAAATGACACTGGTGATGGCATTGTAGCAAAAGCCGAAAATACGTATTCTGGCCTTATCGCATTTCTTCAAATTTTTATCCTTTGTAATTTACTTGTGAAAATTGTATCATCTTTCTTTAATTTGAAAATAATTTAAAAAAAGAGTCAAACTAAAAAAAACATTCATTTACCAAAATAAAAGATCAACTAAACTTCCCCTCATTCATCCCAAAGAAATATTTTTTTTATTTTTATAGCTTTGCAGCAGCCCTAGCGGGTTCTTTTGTATCAGTCTTGTGACAGGTTCCTTTGCTTCAGTCCTGTGACTGGTTCTTTTGCGTCGGTCCTATGACACGTCACAAGGGGCAATTGACCCCCTCCTATGACAAGCCCATGTTAAAGTTACCGGTCCTTTTCATATAAAAGAACCGGTCACGTGACGTGTCATGTTACCGGTTCCTTTTCCCACAGGGTTATTACTAAGCGCCTACTCTACGTAAAATATTAATCCAATAACTTTTAATAATTAATCGTTTAATCGATCAAAATAAAAACATGAATAATTGACAACTCTAATATTTGTACCACTTGAATGACCTGGTTCATCACATTTTCCCATTTCACGGGAAAGCTACTTTCAGACCGGTGCTCTTTTCACCAATCACAGGACTGGTACTTAGAGACCAGTCCTGTTTTTACAGGTCACGAGACAGGTCACAGGATAGGTTCTTTCAGACCGGTCACGGGACAGGTGCTCGCATCACAACTGACCCCTGTTTTCCCACAGGGTTGCTATAATTTAATGTAATAATGACTACAATTAATTTTTTGCAATGAAACAAGTTGTCATGTGCTTTGTGGAATATGACCAATATTGTTATAAAAAAAATTAAAAAAAATTGTCATGGCCCTCAGTGGGTTTCGAACCCAGGCCTGTAAAGAAACAAAATTTTTGTACGCAACAGCTCTACCAATTGAGCTTCTGAGGCATTGAAAATTTGTGGTTTAAATTCAAATAAAAAAAAAAATTCTTTAGAACAATAAAAGCTTTTGAAAACTTGATTCTTTTATACAGTGCTTCTAAGACCTGCCCAAAAATTGTCACAGATAACAACTTTACCAGAATACGGGCATAAATATAACATTTTTTTGTATTAAATTTAATTCTTTATACATTTTTTTAAATCTTTTTTTGACCACTATTATTTGGGTTTTCCAAAACCAAGAATAGAAATATTCTGAAAGATTTTTGTTTTTGTATTTTATATTATTGGTATAAATAAATACAAAATTATATTTTTGCCTTACTTCTTTGTTAATAACTTCTTTGTTAATTTTTGTATGAAAACCCTACAAAAATATTTATATTTTCAAACATTTTTATTAGTCATAAATAAACTAACCAATCAAAATACTTAAAAAACAAACCAAGTCAAAGTATACTACTACAATACAAAGTTTTAACGACTTCAACAAAAGTATATCGTATTGTGAGCCTTTATTTAGTAAGTTTGAATGTTTTAAGCTTTTAGAAAATGCCCGAAAAAACATTAAATAAGCAGTTAAGATGAAAAAAAAAAACCATTAAAAAATTTAAAGTCGGGCATTCCGACTATATGATACCATACACCAGAATGGTTGAAAGTCAACTAATGGTTTGATCCGAAATTCAAATGGGTTGAAATGCACTTATGGCATCATTTATCTATACAATGATAAAAAACGTTCTTTGGTTTTTTTGTCTATCTAATTTTTGGTGTGGTTAAGAGGAAATCCGAAATATAGTCCATATTCGCGATATGTCCAAATATGGACCGATTATCAACTTGAATCAATATTCTTTGTGCTTAGACACATGTGAGTCAGCATACTAAATTTAATTTATATATTCGTATTTGCGACCCTAGGTTCAAACATGGACCGATTGTAACAAAAATCAAGAGGCTTTGTGCTTCCCAGGAAAATTTTCTGTTCCAAAGAATCGGTTCTAGAATAGCTACTTTTCCTTTACAACCCCTTCTACTGTCAATTCTAACACCGATGCTTTTTGTTTGAAATTGTCCCAAAAGCAACCACTTCTATAGCTCCATAGTGGAACCGGAATCAGTTCTGGAACTAGTTCTAGAACTGATTCTACGTCGTCATACCTTCCATATAAGGTCCCTGGAACTGGTTCCATGGAATCGTTTGCAGTGGAACCAGTTGTAGAATAGGTGTGGTTGGCTACCAGTTGTAAAAATTTTTCCTGGGTTGGGCTGATAAAAGCTGGTTTACGAAATGTACCAAATTTCATCAAAAGACAAACAATGCAAATAAAAGGCGATTCTGAGTCGATCAGTATACTAAAAGTTGCGTCTACGTTCAATATTTTTTGGTGTTACAAACATAAGCACAAATTTTTATACATTGTCCACGTAGTGGTGCAGGCTATAATGAGCCACTAAATTTTCATTAATTTCTGCTTTAAAATCGTTATAAAAAAACAAACTTTGTATTTAAATTGCAAATTCTTGGAACTTCGGGAGTCGAACATAGTCGAATAAGGTTATGAAATATTCGTAAGTACTATTGCAATTCAGGCTGAAAAAAATATTTTCCGAGTAAGAACCTTTTATTTACAAAAAATATAATTTAAAATTCGGGCAACTATAGTTAGCAATATCTCAAAATCGACTTTTTGTGAAAAAAGAACTTTTTTATTGTTGAAAATTAATCTCTGGGGTATAAGAAACAAAGATTATTCTATGACTTTTTCATATCTGAACTTTTTGAAAAGATACCGTTATTTTCAATGTCACTCACGAAAATCGCCTTTTTGACCCTTAAAACAAAAAAAATTTGGTTTGACAATGTTCCGCAACTTTGTCCAGGAGTGTTAGGTCTAAATTTTTTCTGAACTTACCAACATCGAAAAAATTCAAATAAAAGGTTTTTTTTTTAATTTATAATAAAAATGCCATTACCGCCACCTTGTGGCCACTTTTTGCAAAAATTGCTGAAACAGAAAAATAGATAATTTTCAAACCTTTCAAAAGACGTATCTACGATGAAAAATAAGGAATCTAGAGGCAAAAGTAATTAATAGTACACCGAATCTGGTTTCCTTTATAATTAATTTTATTAATATCAAACGACTTTATTCATTTTAATTTAGTAGGTTTGAGGTTAAGAAGAAGAATAAACATTTTTTTCAAAAGTTATGTATAAACACATTATTAATTTGCAAATCAGATTAGATCTAGTTTTTGCCTTTTTATGGACAGGCTTCATCCATGATTTTTATTCAATTTTTTTATTTTTTTGGTTGCCTAACGTAGGGGTCATTTTTATATTTCATTTATTAATATTTAATTTATTAATATTTTTATTTTTCTCTCCTTTTAAAGATTTTAAAATTGATATGATCTATTCACATTGCTAACATACATCAATATGGCCCATTTAGGTGAAAAAGCGAAAAAAGCTACAAATAGGTTCGCTTGTTTTTTAAATGGCACAAAAACGGCTAAAGAGTTTTGCTCGAAACTTTGCACACTGGTCAAGAACTTCAATATCTAAAATTGCTCCTTTCGGCTTAACAATCCAATGCTTAGTTTCTGAGATATACATAACTCAATGTCAAAAAGACTAAAAATTTTGCATTTTTTCGGTTTTTTTTAGATTTTGTCAATTTGTGTCTGAAGAAACCATTCTATCGTCAAGCGGAGCGGGGGAATTTTAGATATTGAAGTTCCAAACTACAACGAGTAATTTTTGCATAAAAGCCTTCAGTACTTTTTGTGGCATTTGAAATATAAAGTTAGGATTTTTCCATTTGCACATAATTCTTTCATAAATATTTTTTCTAAGTGTACTGATAAATTTTTTATTTTATACGAAAGATTACAATCCCAAATAAGTATCCCAAAATTAAAAACAATTGTTTTTTAATTATTAAAAAAAAACTACGGCATCTAATTCCAATTCAGTTGAAAAATCAAAGTCGGGAATATCATCCTATATTTCTCACAACTGATAAATGTGGGCGACCCTAATGTCCATTTCAGGTAGCCGAATGTATCCGCCAATGAATAGAAGTAATTTGTAAAAGTATAAATATCTTTAAGCTGGAAAAAAATGTTTTTTTTTTTGATATACGTGAACTCGCGATAATATGAACTAATTAAAACCAAGCCTGTTCATATTTGCAGGATTGTTCATATTTGCGAATGGTTTGAAAAGTTAGTAAAAAAAGTCATATACTTGTCACATAAAGTTTCTTTCTATATAAATGAAAGTTTTATTTGTTTTAAAATTAATCTTTATTTTATTAAAAGGAACTTTTTCATTCATATGTACGAACAAACAAATTAACAAGAATGAATGTAAACCAAAAATATAATGCACATATAAATTAATTTTCTGCCTCAATTTCGAGAAAAAGTTATAACCTCATTAGCGAAGAAATCGATTATCCTCTTTTGCTGTTTCTTTTGCTCAAGTACTTTTAAAATTGCCCTCTTCCGTAACTCTCTCAAAACATTTAAGGCACGTTGTTCAACCTTTTTACTTTCAGCCCACTGCAATTCATTATTAAAGATGTCGACAGCTTCCCTGACTTTAAAAGTCTTTTTTGGTTCCTCCACACAATCATATTCGTCGGACATTTCTTATTCTATTTCATGATCGTTATATTCAATAGAATCCTCCTTTCATTCTTTAAAGTTCAAAGCTGTAGATTCAACCTATAGTGAAATACAGAATTACATACATACTCGTACATAAAGCTTTTTAATGTAATTGTTGGCTTTATAAGCATTTTTGATTGACAGCCAAAGACATTTTAAATATGTAATAGATGCAAATTACTCGGGTATTCCCTAAATTACAATACTATGCGGTTGAAATTAGCACACATTTTTCAAAAGATGTTGTTCATATTTTAAAGCGTTTGCACAAAGTTCATATTTTGGGATGTTCATATATTAGGATGTTCATATTATCGCGAGTGCACTGTATTGCTAACTATATTAAATTCTGATGAAATTTAGCCAACTTATTTTAGGAAACTGTACTCCTACTATAAATTGGGTAAATTTACTCTATGCGTGTAATTGGAAAAAGAAATACCCACAATATGTTTAAGCTGGTACATAAGTAATGAGTAATTTTACTTTGAAAGTGCGTAAAAATTAAATGAAATTTTGAAACTAGGTTATTAGTTTACTAAATTTGTGGGTTGAAAATCACGTGTTACGTGTAATTGGACACATAAAATGCGTAAAAATCCACAAAAATGGGTATGTTAACCACATCTGTGTTTAAGGTTAAACCACAGAAAAACAATTTTTTTTTTTAATAAAACAATAAATTCATTTTTAGTAAGTAAGTACTTTATTAATCATGAGTTATATATTTGTACTAATATGCAATAACAAAATTAAATGAAAATAATTTTAGATAACAATAATGCAATTTATCTAAAAATCTAAGACAAATTAAATCAAATTTTAATATCTGTGTTATTGTTATATGTAACTGTAGAACTACCCAGGAAAATTTTCTGTTCCCAAGAATCGGTTGTAGAATAGCTACTTTTCATTTACAACCCCTTCTACTGTCGATTCTAACACCGATTCTTTTTGTTTGAAATTGTCCCAAGAGCAACCCCTTCTATAGTTCCAAAGTGGAACTGAAATTGATTCTACGTCAATCACACCTTCCATATATTATCCCTGGAACTGGTTCCAGAACCAGTTCCATGGAATCGGTTGCAGTGGAACCAGTTGTAGAATAGGTGTAGTTGGCTACCGATTGTATACAATTTTCCTGGGTAAAAGCAATTTCGAAAAGAGGTTTAGACTACAACATGCATCTACAATAATTAATAAAACAATTTCATTCTTATGTTGCTATTTTCAAATAAAAATGTGTTTGTAGAAATGTAATAATTCACAAAAAATAATCCGTTTTAGCTTTTTTTTTGAAATATTTAAAAAAATTTCATTATTTTCCAATTTGAAATGTCAAAATATTTATTATTATTAGCTGTGTTTGTGCGGCAAGCTATCAATGTTGGCTTATGTCATTCCCATATAAATTTGACATTAGCCAACGTTTAGTGTTAACTCTCAAGTATTCCGTTCTAGTAGTTACCCACCAGATCTCAGTTGCTACGACCCTAATGTACTACCCTAATTTCAGAAAATTAAAGCTCGCAAAAAATCATTAAACTTTTGCTAAGGAAGTTTTTCGCTAAACCCAGTAGAAATTTTTTTATATCTTGGTTGCCGAACGTAGGGGTCGCCTTTTTAAATTTTTTTTAATTGGATTTTTCCTTTATAGCAAAACACTGGTCTCCTCGAGGCAAAAAAATCGATATATGATAAATCCGATTTTAAATGCCGAAGCTATAACGAAAAATTGAAAAAGGCGACCCCTACGGTCGGCAAAAAAAAAATCGCCTTCCAAAAATACATCATATTGGAGGGTGTATGGCGAACTTTTTTTTTGAGGTACGGTCTAGTGGTTATGTAACTACCCAGGTATAAAATGCCGACGTTACAAAAAAGATTGTACTGGGAGCAGAGAAACAAGCCGATCAAAATAATCGGCGGCGGCGGCGCAAGCAAATAATCGGCGGCGGCGGCGGCTTGATCGGCTTGATAGAACATTATACACGTAATTTAAAGATGTTTAAGGTTTTTTTCCAAAATATAGCAGTAGAAAATTGTACAAAAAATTTGGAATTATCAAATAAAAAATAATTTTAAGTTAAATTCATCGATAAAAATTACAAATTTAGGATTTTTAGTTTTGAACGGACCTAGACGGAGAGATAGTTGGGCTTTCCAAATATATACATATGTTTATATATTCAACAAAACTGTGTGGAAATATTTTCAAATAAAACTGATTTTCTTAATTTTTTCTTATTTTGTTTAATTTTGACGGCTTTTAATTGCAATATTTTGTTTATAAAAAAATAATTTTTATCTAATTTATTCTTAATTCAGGGTAAAATGAAGATCTACTTTAATCGCTTTAAAATTGTCAAAGTTATACATTTTTTTATAAACATGGAATCTTTGTATATATAAGAAAATTTAAAATATTAGCCTTAATGAGTGTGCAAACAAGAACATCGAGTTGTCTTATAATAGCTGGAATTAAATGTTTAGAAAAATTACGATAACTTTTTCTATTTTCAATTAATTCAAACAAAAGAATCTGATTTTACTATGAACTAAACCCACTTTCAGAATAAATTAAAATAGTAAAGAATTGTTTAATACTGTAAAAAAGCCGTCAAAGTATAGAAATTAAAAAAAAAATTAATTTTAATATTTAAAAAAAAAACTCAACATATTTCAGTTACAAATAAATAATTCTATATATATTTGGAAAGCTTTGTCTTTCCAAAAACGCTAAAAGATTCAAAATCGGTTGAAAAATTGCTGAATTTCACCCACAATGACACTATCACCCCTGTTCTGAATTCCGAAACTTTTTAATTAGAGTGGTTTTGTAAAATCACACAAAATCCAAAATGTCGGGAATTGACTGTTTCGAACAAATTTTAGCATACTGACAAATTTTAAAATAAATTTTAACATTTATTTTTGCAACAAAATATTCATTATACTTTCACCAAGCTTTTCCAACACGAAATAAAACGAAGAAAATATTTCGGATGTGGATCACAGAACAGCAAAAAAATTCGGAATGTTTCACTTTAGAATTTTTTTAAAATTCTTAAATATCTCCCCAATTTTATAAGTCGACCGAGAAATAACTTACTTAAAATTTTTTTCGTCCGCAATGTCTTAAAAATGTGTCTTTTGATAATAATTTCAGGTGTACTGAAATTTCTGAAAAATGTGATGTGATCTATAAATTCGAATGAATTAAATCTTTAATTCATTTTTGGACTTTTAACCAAAATTTACTAATATATCATTCGTTTATACTATTCCTTATGAATTCATTCACTGGTTTCATTCTTTTAATTTTCATGCATAGTAAATGAATTCTTTCATGAATTCATTCTTTTTACAATGATCTTTCACGTTTCATTCGGTTTGTAAAAGATTAAAACAAATGTTGCGTTTTTAATTATTTTTATGGGTTTTGTATATGATATAAATATTAAATCCCTAAAATAAGCCACATTTTTATTTAATTTGTAATTATAAACTAAAGTGTTATCACAATCATTAGTATATTCATACCTTAGATCTTTTACTGATTGAATAAAATGACAATTTTGATAAGCCATTTTGTAAAAGATTAGAATTAATGAAAAAATTATTTAAATTGATTGTAATTCTATAAGGAATGTATTCAGCATAAGAATGCATTCTATTTAATTTTAAACTTTGGGAATGAAACCTATGAATTAATTATAAAGGAATGGTTTGATGGAATGATATATATTCAATTTCTAAAGCTGAATTCGGTTTTGTGCGAATTAAGCTAAAATTGAATTAATTATTTCGAAGCTCTGCCTACAATCTACACTTGGTCATTTGAAAAGTATATATATTTTTTATTTTATTTTGTAACACTGTGTAATTTGTATCCAAAACTATGGGTGCTAAAGACGTGTTCATTTGGATTCTCTCCTCTATTAAATATCCAAATTTCAGCGAAATCTGTCAGAAGTTTTCAAGAAAAACTTCCAACTTAGAAATATTTATGACAAAAACCCTTCTTAGCTCTGACTATAAAACTAGTTCTTTTATTTCTTTTGAACTAAAAAAAATACCCTTGATGGTTCAGGAAATGATGAAGTAGAAAATTTGTTTTAAAAATGACATTTGCTTTTAATTTTTTTATTTTGGAAAATTGATACTTCCAGCCGAAATGAGCCGAAAAAAATCGGCGGCGGCGGCTGAGGCAAAAATGACCGGCGGCGGCGGCTTAAACGGCTTTCGGCGGCTGGCTTGTTTCTCTGACTGGGAGAGCATGGTTTTTATCAAAATGCCGGTACTACTCGAAACTTGCTTTGCCAGTACTGTTTTCTATAAATTAACGACCATTTTTTAATTTATAAAAATTAACTATTATATTAATTTTACATATATTACGCAATTTGTTATGTAAGAGAGAATGAAATTCCGAAAGAATGTATTAAAAAACTGTCATGTGCACTAAAAGTACAGTAAAGTACTAGCAAACTACTAAACTATTTATTAAATGTACTGGGATATACCAAAAAAATAAAATCCCAACATCCCAGAAAAAACATGGTAATGACTGGTCATTACCATACGGATTACCAAGTAATGATAGGTCATTACCTTTTTCATTACTTTAAAATACAAAATAATGACTTACCGATAATAAGTTATAGAAGTACTTACATATTCGTGCAAAGTAATCACTTACTGGTAATTGATTAAATAAGTACTGATTAAGTCTAATTTATATTAATATTTTATTTATATACATATTTGTTTTGAACTAAATAGGAAATTTTCCTAGGTAAAAAGTTTTTTTTTTCCAATATTACCAACTATTTTACAATGTAGGGTAACCACTTATTTCCTAACTTCTGAGTAACCACTTATTCTATCTTTGTGAGTAACTACTTATTCTTTCACTATGCGTAACTCGTTATTCGCACTTTTTTTGTAAGCGAGAGGGTAATTACCGCCCATGAATTTTTAGACATCGCGAACAAAAGTAATGTTGCGAGTAAATAGCCTGGTAAGTAGTGAAACCCTTTGTGTGCTACTTACTCGCTTAATTACTCGGTAATGTCTGTTTTTGCTGGGATCATTTACACAATGAAGTACCTACACAATTTATACAAAACTTGATAAAATCCACGAATTTTAATGAACAAATTTTTAATAAGTACCTATGCTTTCATCATTTTCCCTACAGGAATTTTTGGGTACACTCAGATAAAAAAGTTTGTAAAAAAATTTGTAAACAGTTTCCAATCGCACTATACTATTTTTATACTAATTACACTATTGAACATTTTTGGGATTATTGTCTGGGGGGTGAGAAATTCCAAGTCAGGGTGATGGTACTAGGTCAGTATAGTAAAACTCTCAAAGGGTTTGGCGTTCGTATGTGTCATTTTTTTTATGACCTTTTAAATTTTTTCCTTATCTTGATGTTTTTTCGCTTAGTTGTAACTCGAGAACCACTTGTCCGATTTTGATGAAACAAATTTAGAAAAATTTAGAATTACAATTTCTTTAATCCGTTCATATATAACATTTTTCTTTATAATCAACAGTTTTGCCGGTAAAAATAAATTTGTGGAGAAAAAAAAATATTTTTTTGCCTAAAAATTAAAATTTTTTATGAATTAAAAAAAAAAAAATTTTTTATGAATTTAAAAAAAAAAAATTTTAATTTTTAGGCAAAAAAATATTTTTTTTTCTCCACAAATTTATTTTTACCGGCAAAACTGTTGATTATAAAGAAAAATGTTATATGAACGGATTAAAGAAATTGTAATTCTAAATTTTTCTAAATTTGTTTCATCAAAATCGGAGAAGTGGTTCTCGAGTTACAACTAAGCGAAAAAACATCAAGATAAGGAAAAAATTTAAAAGGTCATAAAAAAAAATGACACATACGAACGCCAAACCCTTTGAGGGTTTTACTATACTGACCTAGTACCATCACCCTGACTTGGAATTTCTCACCCCCCAGATTGGCTGTTGTACTGTGTTATTAGTACAATTTTTATTTTTAGTAATCATTTTTGCTATTCTCTTATTACAAATTACGGATTTTTTTACTAATTTTCGCTGCTGATTTCAGCAAAACATTTTACAAATTTTTCAAAACCGAGTGCTAAATTGAGCAGAAAAATATACTAATTTAAAATAATTTTTTTTTGATTTTTTACAATTCTTGTTTAGTTTATATTTGTTACTATTGATATATTCTTAGTTTAGAAATAACACCCAGAAAATTTTATTGCATCTCCAATGCATAAAACGGCAATAACTGGAGAACCGTTTGCAATTTGAACTCCAAATATCAAGTACGATAAAGTAATTATACGCTTGTTACAATCGAAAGAAAAAAATTTTTTTTTTAGATTTTAAAGTTTTTTTTATTTTTTAGTACACTTTTTTGCTAATTTCAGCAGATTGATTTTAAATTACAGTTCACAGCAATTTACTGAAATTTATTAGCTGCAACTAATTATTTATACTAATTTCATTGTACTAAAATTATTGATATTTAGTAAGTTTTTAAGCTGATTTTAGCAAATCGATTTTGAATTGCATTTTACATAAATTTTACTAAAATTTAGTAGCGGCTACTAATTTTTTCTACTAATTTTATTGTACTACAGATCAGCAGACATGTGTTGCTAAAATTAGCAAAAAATACCGCTGGCCTCAAAACAGTTAAATTTCCCGTAATAACAGCAAAATTTTCAGTAGCCATTACAGACTTTATTGGTTGAGTGTATGAATTATATACTCTCCATGTAAAATAATTTTCTCTGCGATTGATTTTGAAGTTAATTGATAAAAAAAATATTAAACCTAATGTGTGGTGGAGATACCAAATTATTTTAAAATTTTATTACGTATTTTATTTCATTTGTAGACACTACATTAACAGTGAACACAGTAAATTAAATTATGACGCATTATGAAATAATATCGTTCCCCTTAAAAGCATCTAATTTCCCCGAAATTCCCCTGTATAATAGTTGGAATTTCTCCTTATTTTACGCTCTTTGATTTTACACAAGCAAAATGTGTTATTTTGCTTGTGCCCGAGTTCGCGAACAAATAAAAAGAGAGCCGATTGAGCGAGACAAGGGAGGACGATACCCACTGCCGGCACTGACAAAAAGATTGATTCTAAAAATAGATTTTCAAAATAAAATTTTATTATAAAATTTCCCAGCAAAAACTTGGTAATGACTGGTCATTACTACATGCATTACTTAGATCTTATATCTCCTTACCCTTTGAGTTACTTTTAAACTGAATATAATGAGTTACCCATAATTATACCCCACACATTACTAATTCAAAATAGCTGAAACAAATAATATATGTTATAAATCATTAAATACCATAACTATGCCGTAGCCTAGTGATTAGCGTTTTTGCCTGACAGAAATAAGATTCACTGATCAATTCGTGCCTGCTTCCATTGTTTTTCTTTTTTTTTTTGTAGTTTATATTAAACATCTATTTATAGAAATGTTGATGTTCATTAAGCAGTATTTAATAACAACAAGTTTTGTGAAAAATATACATGTATAACAACTGCCACAATAAATGTGTACATACGTTAAGAATTAAAAATCATAGCGATATCGTAGTGTAGTGGTTAGAGTGTTTGCCTGACAACCGTGAGGTACGCTGCTCAATTCGCATATGAAAAATCTAAAAATATGTCGTTGTCTATATGCTTACCAGTACTGACAAAAATAATGAGTCTAAAAATAGATTTTCAAAAAAATAATATTTATAAAAAAAATAATATTTATAAAAAAATATTTTTTATTGTAAAATTTTCTAGTGCGGGAATCGAACCTGGGACTCCAGGTTGCCAGTCAATAGCTCTACCATCTGAGCTATCTCGACATGTAATGTTTGATAAATAAAAACAGAACTGACCTGCTGCACACAATTCAGCTTACTCGCCAACATACAAAAAATCAAAAAATATGTGGTTACATATCGTCATATGAAATCAACAAAGCCGTAAGTTACATTTAAAAAAATTTACAGGAGAAGCAAAAACTTTTTAAAATTGTTTGTGCTTACACTTGGGGCTGTAGGAGTGTAAAATTCTGCAGGAATATGCATTATAATCGATCAAAAAGTCGATTTTGAATTTTTTGTAACTTACGGCTTTTTTTGATTTCATATGACGATACAGTAGTTTTGATTTAACTGCTTTTTTCTTAAGTGCACATTTGCTATAACTGCACAAAATTTTGGTTTTGTTTCTATTTTACAAAATTATGTACGCAATTGTCTTCTTTAAGTGCACTTTTTGTACCTGCACATTTAAGATAACTGCCTCATATTTTTGGCAGTTTTACACTATTATCATAAAAAAGATCACCGTTAGCTGCCTCTTGTGTTTTGCTTTGTTTTTCAATTCTAGAAAAAAAAACACACATAAAATAAATGTGTTGTCAACTTTTTTTGTGACAAAAATATCCTACTTTCGCAAGATTTGGTGCAAAGCACAAAGTTGTCATCATTACCTTCATTTGTTTTGTTTGTTTTCAGTTTGTATTGGTATACTTGCACTTTAAGGCAGGTAAACAATTTGACTTAGCTGCCTTTTTGGCTTACCTGCACAAAAATTCTTGCAAAAGTTGGTTGTGCAGCTAAGTCAAAATTACTGTATATCCTTACCAGTGTTGAAAAAATATTGAGTCCAAAAATAGATTTAAAAAAATTTACAAAAAAATCTGGAAAATTACTTTCAATTTGAAATAATGATAAAAATAAGTCATTATTAGTAACTCATAATTATATGTTTTAAAATAATGCAGAAAGTAAGTCGGTGTCATTACTGGTACATAGTCCAAAAAATAATGATATGCCATTACCGTTTCTACACTGGGATATTTACCAACTTTGTGCGTAAACATTTTATTCAACAAAAGAATAATAATTTTACGCATAATGTGTTTATTTGTAAGCACATAATCTTTAAAAATACTTTGTGTGTGTATTATTGTATATGGAAGCGTACAAAAAAGATTACGTATTTTTTGTTTACATTTACCGAATTTTAGTAAAATTAAACAAAACTTTACCCATTTTATAGTAGTAAATTTACAAACAATTTTTAGAGTGTAACCTTGGTGTCTATATAGAATTTTTTAAGGCAAAATCGGGTGCCTTTCTGCAGCCATAGTCAATCATCTGAAAATAAAAAAAGAAACAAAAATTTATAGGCGAATAAATTTTTAAGTCACTGACGTAGCCGGATTTTTTAATTTTTATTTGCATAAAAATATTACCAGGGTAAATTCAAAAATTGCACACAGATTACAAACCATTTAATCTGTGTGCAATTTTTAGATACAATTTTTTACGATTGTTTCCATATTTTATGGATTATTAACTATTAAGGCCAAATTACTGAATGCCCAGTTAGAATTTAGCAGACAGTTAAATTAAAATTTTATATGGTAAACAGATGTGTTAAATTCCCAGTTGCTGGTTAACTGGACATGTAGTAATACGGCCTAAATAGCAAAAAACTAATTTAATCGGCCAAATTGACACTTTGCAGAGTGGGGGAACATCTTCCAGTTCTTTTTATGTGTCCAAAGAAACGGTTAAGTATCTAGCAAGCGCCCGAAAGCGTTTATTTTTTGTTTTTAACAAAAACAAATATCTTTAATATTCTAATCGTTTTTTTGAATTGTGCAAAAACCAAGCAACTATTTTTATTTTGAACTGTAACGGTGGGTCTCATACTGCAGGTTTAAGTGTTAACTAATAGTTAACCCAAAAATTTGTTGTTGTTTTGTATACATTTTTTTTGCCATTTTCTTTTGTTTAAGTTAAAACTACAGTATGAGTCCCACTGTAAATATTAAAAAAAAAAAACAAACCGAAAAGTACTCCTGCAGACATTTGGAAGATATCTTCCAAGAAGATAATAATGCGATATCTTCTATTTTTTATTTGAATTAAAATTATCAAGTAGTATTTCGAAATTGTCTTCCTTTTATCATTTGGAATATATTTTGGCGATATTTGGAAAAAAAAATTCAAAAATTGTTTTTAGTCATAATTTTTTTATGATACTATTGCGACAATATCACCTTTTTATCATCTGGAAGAGAAACACAATTCATTTAAATTTTTTTAAAATTTTGGAAAAAAATAATACAAAATTTGTACAAAAAACAATATGGGAAACAAATTCGTTGAAAAATAAAGATTTAGTGCGCGGAAAAAATCGGGTATGATGCCAAAAAGTTAATTAATGTTTTTTGTCAATGGATTATGTATGCAGATAATCTTTTTAAGAGTTAAATTTAATAATGAAAAATATAAATCGTTTAGTTTGTTTCGAGGGGTTCATTTAGTGATATCACCTTTTTATCAGGTGATAGATTAGCGACATTTGATTATCTAGCGATATGGCCATTTATCATTCAGAAATATCGCATTCATATTGCTTGGGAGTATCGCTATAGAGAGGACATTTTTTTTATTTTTTCCTTTTAACTCAAAAAAATTTATAAATTTTCAAATAATTGTATAAATGAAACGTATAGTTTTGCGAATAATTTTTAACATAATATCTTGTACCACAACTTTTTTTGTTGATCTCTCGGTTTTACCTGCTATTTTTAAAAATATCTATTTTTAATTAACACCTTCCATTGCAATAACATTTGTTAGGGCCGATATGTACATATTTATTGGCATATATGTATGATGAAAAAAAATTGTTATTTCATAAAGCGTTTTTTTGCAATCCGTCATTATTTTGCAAGTTTTGAAATACTATTTTTAAATAATTACAATCTGGGGACTGCGCCTTTTTCTGTAATATCCAGATCTTGTAATAAAACTTAGCGGTTTTGTTGATACTACAAATCTGACAGTTATAACAGCTATTTTGAAAAATATATCTTTTTAATTGAAACTTCCATTGGAAAAACATTCGTTTGGGAAGGTATTGTAGTTAATTTTGCGAAATTTTCGCCAAAACCGTAAAAAATGAAGAAACCGCGAAATAGCGGTTTCATTTCTAGGTTTGGTGAGTCCAAATTGTCCGTAAATATTAATCACATGTTGTGTTCATCGCAATTTTTATTCGCATAATATATTATAAAAAACTTTTTTTCAAAAATAAATACATAATTTCTATATTATTATTGGAATATAGGATGTAAATAGCGGACGGGGTTTGTAAAAAATTTGTTATTCCATAAAGAGTTTTTTCGCAATCCTCCATTATTTTGCACGTTTCTAAATAATGTTTTTAAATAATTATAATCTAGGGACTGTGCTCTCTTCTGTGATACCCATATATTGTACCATAACTTAGCAGTTTTGTTGAAACTACATATCCCACGGTTTTACCGCAATGAATGTCATGGAAGGATTAGGTCCCTTTTTGTTAATGACTTTAAGCAAGTTTATTCATTAATACAAGCGAAACTCTTTCCGTTTTTAAGCACCGTAAGTAGTTTTTCACGTGGAAAAATTTCACTCGAACTTTAAAGGCTTCAAACTGCAATTTAAATTATAAAAATTAAAATTTTTTTAATTTTATAACAAAGACACAATCACAATATACACAAAATGTCACTTTTTCACCACAAAAATAATAGTCTTGTACATTAAATTTGCGTGAAAACAAAATCTACCGACTTCTCACGTGAAACTGATTATCGTGAAAAATTATTTTTTTTTATATGGAGTATAACAGTTTTTTCACGTGAAATGGAAACAACTTACGGTGTTTTATTTGTTAAAATATTTTACAGTTTTTTAACTTAAGCACCGTAAGTTGTTTCGATTTCACGTGAAAAAACTTTTATACTCCATATAAAAAAATGATTTTTCACGATAATAAGTTTCACGTGAAAATTGTGTAGTTTGTTTTTACGCAAATTTAATGTACAAGACTATTCTTTTTCTTGGGAAAAAGTGACATTTTGTGTTTAGTGTGATGGTGTCCTTGTTATAAAATTAAAAAAATTGTTTATTTTTATAAATGAAAATGGATTTGAGGTTCTTTAAAGTACGAGTGAAATTTTTCCACGTGAAAAACAACTTACGGTGCTTTAATAGAAAGATGAAGAAAAAGATAAGTACAAAGTGCAAAAAAGTACATTATTTTTATGAACTATATTTTTAACTTTGATATTTATTATTTTGAAATTTACTCGAAATATAAATATCTATAAAAATTATATTGTTTCAACACAAGTGATAGTTTTTGTTGAGAAAAAAATAAAAAAAAGTTCGTTTTAAAACTATTAATATCAGGTGCCTGATATCTAGGTTTTTAAAAATAATGCCAGAACTATGCGAATCGATTTGATCTTTTTTACGTCTACCACATACATGCAACCTAAAATGGAATACAATAAAAAGGAAAAAAAAAAACAGTTTGTCATAGTCTTGTGATTATGGAATGCAAATTCCCGCACTATTTGATTTCCCGGGAAAGCGGGAAATTAATTTTGAATTTCCCGGATCCCGCTAGAAAATAAATTTATATAAAGGGTGGTCCAACCAAAACGCACGATGTTAATTGTAAATAAAACAAAAAGTTTTCAGAGAATTCTCTTAATATTTTTTATTATGATAGAAGGATCTATGACAATTATGTGTGAAAGAAAATATCGGCCAAATGCTCGCCACGGCTTCGGTGGCATACCTCTATCAGATGGTCCATATTTTCAATGACTCTGAGACATAATTTAGGTTCAATGTCGTCAGAGATGGGCTAAAATCATTACCATTACATTTTCATTACCATTACTTGATGTAATGGTAATGGACCTTTTTTTATCATTACCATTTTTTGAAGAAATGGTAATGTTTTTTTTTTTTCATTACCATTGCGTTAAAAAATGGTAATGAATATTTTTTTTAATTTTCATTTGTTTTGAAAATTAAAATGAACCTTTTTTTAATTTTCATTACTTTTACCTAATGTTTACATAGTAATGAAACACCCATTTGTTTTTCATTACATGCCGTTTTTGTCGAAGTTTTTTATTTTAAAAATATTAGGTTTACAAATTACTAAAAGCATTTTTTAGTTCATAATCCGAGGCCTATGGTATCCATGTTTGATACCAAGTTTTGGTGGCTAGTTGCAAAAAAAAATCGCGAAAAGAAATTGCATAAAGGATAATTCTTGCATCAATATATTTCTTTGCAGAACATAAATAGCTGATTAAGTTTTTTAATTCAATTCTAGCACCATAGTCTTTTTTCGCGATCCGTCATTATTTTGCAATTTTGTAAGTGCGGTTTTTTTTTAATTTATAATCTAAGGACTATTATACTCATTTCGTACAACAAAGTTTGGTGGCTAGTTGAAAAAAAAAAATTTGCAAAAAAAAAAATCGCAAACAAAAAAAATTCAAAAAGGAAAATTTTAAACTTCAATTCTTTTACCATAAAGTCTTTTCGCGTCCCGCCATTATTTTGGAGTTTTTTAAGTGCGGTTTCTTAAAATTTATATTCTAGTGACTATAATACCCGTTTCATACAACAAAGTTTGGGAGCTGGTTAAAAAAAAACCGCGAAAAAAATCGCGAAAAAAAAAATTTCAAAGAGGAAAATTCTTACATCAATAGATTTGTTTGCAGAATGTAAATCGCTGAATAAGTGTTTTAATTAAATTTTTTTACCATAAAGTCATTTTTCGCGTCCCGCCATTATTTTGGAGTTTTTTAAGTGCGGTTTATTAAAATTTGTAATCTAGGGACTATAATGCCCCTTTCAGACAACAAAGTTTGGGAGCTAGTTAAAAAAAAACCCGCGAAAAAAATCACGAAAAAAAATTTACAAAAAGGAAAATTCTTACATCAATAGATTTGTTTGCAGAATGTAAATCGCTGAATAAGTGTTTTAATTAATTTTTTTTTACCATAAAGTCATTTTTCGCGTCCCGCCATTATTTTGGAGTTTTTTAAGTGCGGTTTCTTAAAATTTATATTCTAGTGACTATAATACCCGTTTCATACAAGAAAGTTTGGGAGCTAGTTAAAAAAACCGCGAAAAAAATCGCGAAAAAAAAATTTTCAAAGAGGAAAATTCTTACATCAATAGATTTGTTTGCAGAATGTAAATCGCTGAATAAGTGTTTTAATTAAATTTTTTTACCATAAAGTCTTTTTTCGCGTCCCACCATTATTTTTGAATTTTTTAAGTGCGGTTTCTTAAAATTTGTAATCTAGGGACTATAATGCCCATTTCATACAAGAAAGTTTGGGAGCTAGTTAAAAAAAAAACCGCGAAAAAAATCGCGAAAAAAAAATTTTCAAAAAGGAAAATTCTTACATCAATAGATTTGTTTGCAGAATGTAAATCGCTGAATAAGTGTTTTGATTAAATTTTTTTACCATAAAGTCTTTTTTCGCGTCCCACCATTGTTTTTGAATTTTTTAAGTGCGGTTTCTTAAAATTTGTAATCTAGGGACTATAATGCCTATTTCATATAACAAATTTTGGTGGTTAGTTGCAAAAAAAAAAAAATCGCGAAAAAAATTTGCCAAAACGAAACTTTTTGCATCAGTATATTTGTTTGAAGAATGTTAATCGCTGATTAAGTTTTTTAATTGAATTTTTCTGCCATAAAGTCTTTTTTCGCGTTCCGCCATAATTTTGCTATTTTTTAAGTGCGGTTTTTTTAAATTTATAATCTAGAGACATACATCAAAGTTTGGTGTCTAGTTGCCAAAAAAAAATTGCGAAAAAAAATTTCCATAAAGGAAAATTTTTTAGTGTATAACAAAGAACAAAACGTTCTTTACATCATTATGTTAAGTAATGGTAATGAAATTTCATTTGTCTACCTAGTGTAGAAAAAATGAAAATGATTTTTGTTTTTACTATATTGTAATGAAAATTATAAAAAAGTTTCATTAGGTTTTAGGTTGAATGGGAGCCCGCCAGAACGGCGAGTTCACTCGGAGGCCATAGGGCCCATTGTGATTCCCTTAGTTTCCCCCGCATGGAAAGAAATACCACGACCCGAGAAATCTAAAACCATCCCGATCCCCTTAAGAAGTTCGCAAGACCAGACAGAGAAACATTGCGTAGACTGTCCAGGTCGTCGAAGAACCTGCACCCCAGATATCTGAGTCGCCGTTCCTTCAGTCCCGGACATTCACAAAGCAGATGATGTACTGTCTCCTCCTCCTCCTCGTCCCCACAGCCCCTGCAGTAGTCCGCCTGGGCGTAACCCCAACGCGCAGCCATTCGGCCTATCGCGCAGTGTCCCGTTAGAACCCCTACAAGCATCCCGACCGTCCGCTTGCCAAATCCAAGAAGAATCTTTGTCCTCCCCGGATCTGGCAGTGGCCATAGGGTCCGAGATATCCTACAATTGGTCAAGGTTGTCCACCTTGTCCTCGTCTCCCTATCCGATATATCCCCTATCACACCGAATAGCCCCACCAGAGGAACCAGGTTTCATTACATTTAAAGAAAACAAATGAAATGAACATTTTTTTCATTGCAATTACATTTTGTAATGGTAATGAATTTTTTTTTAATTTTCATTTTATAGATTTAATGGTAATGAAAACCTGCAATGGTCATTACAAAGTAATTAATTACTCCCATCTCTGAATGTCGTTAATGTGCCTAATTATCTCATCCTTTAGCTTTTGAATTGTTCTTGGCTTATTGACGTACACTTTTTCTTTTAAATATCCCCAAAGAAAGAAGTCCAACGGTGTCAAATCACATCATCGTGGCGGCCAATTAACATCGCCACGACGTGAGATAACAAGGCCATTGAATTTCTCGCTCAAAAGAGCCATTGTTTCGTAGGCTGTGTGGCAAGTGACAACATCCTGTCGGAAGCACATATCGTCTAGGTCCATACCCTCAATTTCCGGCCACAAGAAGTGCGTTATCATCTCGCGATAGCGAACACCATTCACGGTAACTGCTTAACGGCTCTTCTGCCACACTATCGCGAACAACAGCAATGTTTTCCGCAGAACAAACTGGACGAGCATGCACAGGTGTTTTCACATTTCCTACACTAATAAAAAAAAATCCTGTACAAGTAGGTCAAAATTGTGCTGGCGCAAATACATGTACTATTTCCTGTTATTTTAGCAGAATTTTTACCTATTTGTACGGGCTTTTTTAGAGTAAATAACAGAAAAATTAGTTAAATTTAATCAGGACGCGTTTAACAGACTTCTGAACTAACTTTTTAAACTCAGTTTTACTGACATTCGAAAAACTCGGTCTAACTTAAAAAGTTCAATCAAGTACACAAATTAGGCCTCATTACTGAATGCCCAGTTAGCTACTAACTGGGATCTTAACTGACACATTTGTGGTTATTCCCCATATAAAATTTGAATTTTACTGTCGGCTAAATTTTAACTGGACATTCAGTAATCAGGTCTTAATGTAATGTAAAATTTTAAATAATTATCTTGTTTATTGTATTGTAAATGCAATTTTTTAAAATCCAGAGATTCCCGGAACAAATTCCCGGGAATGCGGGAACTGAAAAATGTTTAATTTCTATGGATTTCTCATCCGTTCTTCCGATATATCCTTTTGTTTGCTTCACACAAGCAAAAATTTAATTGATAATTTGCTGGTGTACAGATAGTCGCTTATCATAAGTTAAAAAAAAAATAACCTGTTTTTCATAACAATATAATGGGAAACACTCCGTCCAAATAAGTAAACTACCCCAAGAGACCGAATTTTTCCTTACAATACCACTCACCTAGTGGATAACCTTCATTTGTAGTCGTTTCTTCAGTAGATCGTATAACGAATTACAATACTCCAAGCTCCCTGATACAATGATAATTCAAATCAAGCGTCCAAAAACGATAAATCCTCTTATAAACTCCCACAACATATTTGCTGAAATCTAGTTATCAACTGTTACAAGTCTCCTGACAATTGGCTTAATTAGTTATTGCGGTCCGATATTTATGAGACATTGTGAGATAAAAGTTAATAGTTCAAAAAGAAAAAAAAATATTCTTTCAAAATTACTTTATTTGGAATATAGGTTTCTTTTTCTAGGCAAAAATTTATTAACACGATTTTGTTAATATTATATTAATTGCAATTTTATGTTTAACCTGAACACAAACTTACCAAGGTCATAATAAATGAGAAAATCAAACAGAAAAACACTTTGAACGCATATAAGTTATTAGAAATATAAATATTTATACAAATATATTAAGAACAGAAATAGGTGATTTTTTTTCTTTAAGAAGAAAAACCAAATTATCCAACTAAATTCATACAAAATAAATATTAGAAAAGTAAATAATAAACTACAACATATGAGCCGGTTGTATTCAAAATGATTACGTCTAAAAAGATATGAATAAATATACAAACATACGAGTACGTATACTTTATTTTATCATTCGTTATATCGTACACTCTTCTCTACTTTAAATTCTAATTTGTTGGCGGAAATTAATTAAACTATATATATTTAATGAAAATTATTACATTCTAATACACTTATCGTTTTAGAAATGTTTTATAGGCCCATTCATGATGATACGAGTATAATCCCAGCAAACATAGCAATACAATTACGATTTCCCAATCGTATTGCCTAGAAGAAAATTTTTATTGCGGCAACAATCGCCTTCGTATTGCGGAAGATACCCCATTTGGTAGAAAACGTGCAATACGAAGGCAATTATTCTAGAAGCTAAACAGGCGATATCGCTAAATTATTATCTGGAAGATAAAAAAGTATTGCATATATCGCGGATATATTATCTGGAAGTTAAAAGGTATATATCGCGTAATAACCATCCGGAAGAAAAAAATTGTTTCACCATTTTTATAAATATTTATTAAAAAAAGACACGTTAAATTAAAAATTAATCATCTTTAAATGTTTATTTTTTAGTTGATTTAAATTATGTTATCTACCAGTTATCCTAATTTGAATTTATTTTGCCACGCATTTCATCAGTTTCTGAGAGGCAAAGAAATTAAATTTTTATTTGCAATATACAATTAAGTAAATAAAATACAATTTTAACTTACCTTATTTGCAAAATGTTCCAAAATTTAGCTGTTTTTAGTTTTTTCATATAAAAAGTTCAGTTTTTTAAATAGAATAAAAATATATTTATTTATATTAGAATTTTTCAGTACCGCCGACATGTCTTCCAGCTGATAAAAGGAAGATATACCCAAAATACTAATTTAATTGTCTTCTGGGTCTTATATCTTCCAAACGCTTATTGGGAAAATAGAACATTTACGTTTGTGTATTGGATATTGTAAATACACACAATTGTGTGGACTTTTGACAAAAGCACTTATTTCAAAAACACAAATTTTTTAGGAGAGCTAAAAAAACAGATTTTCCGTTGTATACAACCGCTTGCATGAAGACATTACCATTCATACTTTCTTTTTAGAATTTTGTTTTTTAAATGGAAAATTCGCTGATTAAATTCTTTGCTCAAACAGAAATTAATAAAATTTTAAAACAAGTTGATTTGAGTGAGTGCCATAACAGTGTATAAGGTGTAGAAATGTGAGGATAAGACAGAAGGAAACAATTATATTCAAAAGCTATATTAACTACAAAAATCTTGAAAAATGTTCTTCAGTCGACTTAAGTGCTTTTGTCAAAAGTCCACAAAATTTTGAATTAAGAAGTTACGTGCTGCTTGTTTTTTCTTTTCGTAGATAACAATTATTTACTGACGAAGCGTTCGCTTTCATATGAAATATATTTGCAAAGTACAAGGCCGTTTGGGAAATTCCATAGAAAAGTACTTAACCCATTAACGGCTTATTTTTCGATTTTACCGAAACTTTTTACACGCAAAGGAAAAACATTACCATACTCGAAGACCACCATATACTTTTGGATTTATGGTTACGACAATCATATTTTTATACCCTACACCACTACGTGGACAGGGTATAATAAGTTTGTGCTGATGTTTGTAACACCAAAAAATATTGGACCTAGACCCACCGTTTAGAATAGCGATCGACTCAGAATCACTTTTTGTTTCAATTTAACCCTTTCAGACCCAGCATACACGATTGTGAGATGTGATGTTTTCTCTTTAAATTACAAATATTTTCTATACTAATAGGTTCATTTACATAAAAAAATTCAGTTATACTTTTAGCTAAATTACATTTCATAAAATATGAACTAACACCAGGAAATTTGAATAGTTTTAATACCATTTTACCTTAAAGTTATAAAGTGAATACATTTTTGCATACTGGTTGCGTTTGAAAGGGTTATCGATGTCCGTCTGTCCGTCCGTCCGTCCGTCTGTCTGTTTGTCCATGCATCCTTATGCGCACGCTATAGGTCGCAAATATTAAGATATTTTACTGAAATTCGGTACACCGACCTGTGTCTGCCCAAGGGCGAAGTCTATTGATTTTGGTTAAAATCGGTCCATGTTTAGACATATATGTTCCCATCGTTCCTATAAGGAGCATAGGGCCTTAACTATGTTTAGACATAGTGCCCATATAAAGGTCCTCTTCAAAATTGGCTTATTTACACGCTTTTCGAAACTCCCTCATGGTTATATGAAATTTAACACTGCTTATGTCAATTACCATCTGTTAAATTCTGTGCAAATTCCGTCATTAACTTTGCGTTTAATAGGTGTTCATACAACCGCGTGGATTTTTGTAGAAATGGAAAAAAGTGAATTTCAAACTAAGGAAAAGCTTGATAAGTACTATGGGGACTCTGAACTATTAACTTCATTGGCAAAAAAGTGGTTTACTGAGTTTCGTTGTGCTTGCACAATCACTAATGACGCTGAATTGATTTCAATACACCCGAAAATGTTGAAAATGCGTGAGATTTTTGATGCCATAGGCATTTCATATGGCACTGTGGTTTCGATTTCAGATGGGTGCCACGTTTGTTCACAATTGACCATTACCGCAGACGTGTGACAACTTTAAAGAATTGTTTAGTGTTGTTCATCCGCAATGCGGATAAGCGGATTTAGCCCCCAGATATACTGACTACTTTCTATTTCCAAACCTAAAGAAATCGCTCGGTGAAAAGAGATTTAGCTCCAACTATGAAATCATTGCTTAAATAAAACAAAATTTATGAAGCAATTTCATTTATTATTATTTATTATAGTTGGTTGTTGTCGTTGCTAAGCTGTAGTGGATAAAAAAAAGTATTTAGCAAATGCAAAAAGCGTAATAAAATTGTAGCATATTTTACGGATGTACAAAATATATGTATCTAATGAAATAATTCATTAAATTAGAAATATCATAAAATCATATATTTAGTTAGAATATTCTTCTTCCTCAAGTCCATATTCTAATACGATATTGTCATATTAGATTTTATTTGTTGTTTCAAAAAGGTTGATCACTTTCATGATAGAAAATACAATTGTTTCGTGGGCATCACCCCAACTCTTCAGTTGTCCGTAATAAGAAAATGAAAACTTGAATGGTTTGAGATAAAGTTCGTTGTTTTTACAAATGTTATTGACAAGGAACACATACATACATATAAATAGTACACAAAGTACTTTTATGTAATTGTTGCTTTCAAAAGGAGTTGATTTATAAAGTTTTTATTGAAAAAAGCGGCAAAAAAAAAAAATGGAACTGTGCAAAATCTAGAGCTAATTTGAACAAACTGCAGATTCGAAATCAGCACCCCCCAAATATCCTAAATCCATTGCAATATCATTTACCTTTTTTTTTTGTAGAGCAGTGTTATTTACTTTTGTAAATAAGTAAATAATAAGAAATTGTTTTACTTTTCTGTACTTTCAGGTTAAAAATGTCATTCGACCGCGTTATTATTCCTCGGAATTGGGTATACGAGAGAAAATCTTTATTGGTGTTATGACAACACAAGATAACATTAATTCGTTGGCCACAGCGATAAATCGCACAACAGCACATTTAGTCAATAAAATTAAGTTCTTCATTAATGCCGACAATGTTAAAACCAATTATAAATTGAAGAATATTGTGGGATTTACAGATACACGAGAAAATCTCCGACCATTCCATGTCATTAAATACATTGCAGATAATTACCTTGATGATTATGATTATTTTTTAATTATACAAGATAACGTGTATGTGGATGCGCGAAAATTAAAATCGATGTTGTATCACATGAGTATAACGTTTGATTTGTATATGGGAGCAACAATAGAGAACAGTTACAGTAGTTATGGCGTTGATAATAATAACGGACCGGTAGCGGGAGGAGGTGCACCAATAGCAGACGCTTTGGCTGCAGCTAATATAAATGGCCATGATGTTGATAATGACAATAATAATAAAAATCGTGCTGGTGGCGGCGTCAATGATGAATATCGTATGTTGAGTGATCGTAATTATTGTGATTTGAATGCTGGCATTTTATTAAGCAGCAGTGTTATACGCAAAATGCGCAATAATTTAGACTGGTGTGTTCGTAATGGTATTACAAATGTTCACAGTATCAATATTGGAAGATGTGTTAAATATTCATGTAATTTACCAGGATGTCAAAAAAATTTTCAGGTAAGTTTTCATATGCTCCATATTTTATAATTAAGTCATTGACAATTTGTTAAGATTGACAGTTGTGGAAATTAGTAGTAGTGTTCATTTCTTTTTACAGCAACAATCGTAACAGTTTATGGGTATTTTATTCATTTATGGATGTTTTATTCATATACCCGCGGGAACCCAAAATAGTCCAAACAACAACAATTTACACGCAATTTTGAGTACGGGAACGCTTTAGGGCTAGTTTGGGTAACCGCGGTAACGTACGGGAACGCACATATTGTAAACTGACTTTACTAAACACATTTGAACAACACAGAGAAAACATATTCATTGCGGCAACCGAACTTCTTGCCAACCTAATAATTTGGTTGTAGCAGCCGAATTGTTTGGTGGTCGTAATCAAATATATTGCTGACCAAATTGAAATACATTGTTTTAACCGCAATTCTGTTATATTGAACGAATATCTGCTGCAAAAAACGAATATATCGGTGACTCCATTTGCCATTTGATTGGCAAAAAAGTTGGTTGTGACAATGAATCTCTATTCTCAGTGCATAAACCACTATTACTATATTGTAGCTTTGGATTTAGTGCATAAATACACCCAGAAAACATATTCGGTGCTGACAACCCCATTTGTTGCCAATCGAATGGTTCAGTTGCATCAAATGAATTTGTCGGTTGCTGCTACCGAATTATTCTTGATACAACTGAAATTCCGTTACCACAGTCAAATTAGTCCTGTCTCAATTGGTTTTCTGTTGCCACAACTGAAAAATTCGGCTACCACAACCGAACCATGCGATTGGCTACAAATGCGGTTATCAGAACTGAATCTGTTTTCTAGGTGTACAAACAGAAAACAATTTTTTGTTTCAAACAAATTTGGCGTCAAATGAATAGTTCGTTTGTCAAAATCCTATTTCTGCTGTCCAACTAAAATAGCGTTGTGAATGCCGAAATAGAACTTCCAACACCTGAGTGGGGATTGTGGCAACCGAATTGAACGAGCACTTCCGTTCACGCTGAAAAAGAACGGCCTGTCCCAAACATATTTTTGCTGGTAATATATATTATATATATTTGGAGAAATTGTTAAACATATTCGCCGTGTTTTTACTAGAAACAATATATGTTTGCCTGTAAATATATAATGTTTGGATGAAATGAAATGACGCTATCGACAAATATTATATGTTTGGCAGCAAACATATAATATGTGTGTCATAAACAAATTATGTTTCCATGCAAATACTATATATAAATAATTGGTCTAATTCATAAACCTTTACAACAGTCTTATTGCAGGATTTTAAGCTAATTTGTGAAAAACAGTATTCATATTTACTTAATAATGAAGAAAATAATAAAGGTTTATAGTTGGTACTCACTAACTTTAAACCTTTTATAAAGTTTGGAGTGAGGAAGTCACAATTTAATTGCTAATTATTTCATTTTCAGGCATGAAATGATTTATTAAAGCCATCCCATCCCTCGAATGTGTGGCTTCCAACAACTTGCATCCATCAAACTGAAAAAAACTACAACAATTGCGTAGCCTTGTGACCTTTTTCGAAAAAATTTTCAAAAAAATTTAAAAATAAAATTAAAAAGAAAAACAAAACAATAGTGATGTGTAGACTGTCAAAACATTATTCGAAATTCGATTACTTTTGTATGCTTTGAATAATATGTTCTAAAAAATTAATTTTTTACACACATTTCCATTGATTTGCTTTATAAATAAAAAAAAATATTTTTAATGGCTTTTAAATTTATCTTAGCACATCATTAGTTCTCTAATTTAAGGAAATAAAGTTTTCACTTCCAATTACCGAGACAATCGTTTACTAAATTTGTAAATCACTTACGACTTATTTGGGAGAAGAGAGAAAATAAACAATAGTGTTGCCAGTATCAAATCGAAAAATTAATTTATAGTTAAAATACGATTATGAATCAAGATTTCTAATAACTCCTTATTAAGCGAAATATGTACTTTAACTATAGCAAGCTTCAAATACCAAATAAATTTTGTTTATGAATTAGCACAAATATATTTAGTTATAAAGCATTTATTAATATATGCCAAACAATAGGCGTAGTTATTCTACTCTCCAAATTTCTCTATATTTTAATGGAGAAACATAAAAAGTAAAATTAATACATCTACTGTTTGGCGATTATTTAATAACTAAATATATTATAAATCACATTGAATTTTACATCTAATACAAATCTTTCATTGAAAAACAATAACTACAATCTCTTCATTTATTTTTTATTTATTTTTATTAACAAATTTTAATTAAAAACTCTTATAATAAGTTAATACTTTAATATACACAATTAAATATTTTTTTTCTTTTTAACACAATTTCATGTTTTATTTATACTAATTTATTTTATTTTTTCACATCTTTCACAATAAAATTAATAAATAAAGGAAAAATATCACTAAATTTTCTGACTAGATGCAGTCTAGCTAAACTAAACGATTATTACCAACTACAAAAGCTATAATGGCTACATACAACTTTTATTTTTTTTATTTATTTATTTTATTTAATATTTTGGATAAACCTAGCACAAGATTGACACAGTGCTAGCGATAAAACGTTTACAATTTCGCTTGTGACATAAAAATAATTTAAACTTAATTATAATTTATTTGCTAGTATATAAATTTTAAAGATTAAAATGTACTTTTCAATAAACTTTGACTTTATATGTATTTAGAATGGAAATTCGCCGTTTTTCCAAATATATGTTAATTGTATCCCACAAATATAATTATTACCGCGAAATATATGTATAGTAACTATAAAAACAATATAATTGGAAGCATACTACAAATACATATATGGTAGTTTGTAAACATACATTGATTACCTCCAAACATATACAAAAACGTCTTTTTCCTCCGTGTTGGCGCCAAATTCGGCAATAATAAATTCATTCTTTGGAAATTTGTGTGTTTTTGTATATCACTTAATAACCCAGCAAAACCTTCTATTACCAGGTTAAGGGCGATTAACTTATTTTCAACATAACTATGGTAAAACGTTAACCACAGATATTTCCATTTAATTTGACATTCATAACTATGGTTAAGCACTACACTCAGTTTATTTTGAGATAAGTTAACAGGTCTAAGGGAAATGGAATTAGAAACCAAAAATTGTAAGTAACATAACACCTTATTTTAACATGGGGATGACATTGGAGGTAAATGGTTGCCTAAAGCTTTGCGGTATAGGCTCAAATAAGTGATTACTAAGAAAGCACTGAAATAAGTTGTTACTTGTAATATTAAATTCGCTAGTTAGCAATAGAGGCTAAAATAAGTACATAAATGTATGGAGTGAAATAAGTCATTACACATTAGTGCATATTTCATTTGTTGGGAATAAAATATCACGTTACCAGAAATAACTTTAAACTTTACAAATAAGAACTTAAGTAACTGTTTACATATCAACAATATCATAATATCCCGAGTAAAAAAGTTCATGTAAACACTATATTTTTTAATACAAAAATACACATTAACATATAGTAATATAAAATGGCTTTGCATCCATATGTATTCATATAGTATAATATCTTTCAAATATTTCCTGAAATTTTCTTATGTATAACCATATAAAATCATATACCAAAAAATGTGTTAATGTTAATGATACACATAACTATATATAATCAGATATGGTTGATCCCATAAATTGAAGTTTAATATACAATAAGATATAACCCAATACATAATAACTAGGGCAAGGAATTTCATGCACTTAAAATATGCTGTTAAAAAAGAAAAATATCACGCCTGTTCTCGATATCACTTAACGCCGAAGTGATTTGAAATCACTTAAAAGGTGTTCTGAACAGAAATATTTTGAAAATCACGTGATTTTAAACCGGTCAGATAAGTTAAGGTTATTTGAAATCACTTGCTGTTTTTCTGTACGTACTTTGTTATGAACTTAATAATAACTATCTTGAAAATGTAATTTTATGTGTTTTTTATGGATTCTAGTAGTAAGATTAGGCTTTTATACATAAAAAACTTAAAAATGAACAAGTTTTCAAAGTAACTGCTTGTTTGCAAAAAATTTTATTTTTTTTGTATGACATTCTTCGTGATTTTGCAATCATATTTAGTTGTCAGCTGATTTGGCTTTTCGAAAATACATGTGTAAATGCCAGAGTCACACAATGTTACAGCACCGAACAAATTAACTAAAATATTTTATAAAAATAACCTTTTAATACCAAACTTTATTATTTTTCTTAAGTAAAAATGAAAATAGCCAATAATTGTGAAGTTTTTTATTAAGAAAATATAAAGAAACATATGTATTAAATGTAACAAATGGCAACAACAAGTAATCATAGCATTAAGAATGTAATTACCCTTTCTGCTAAAATATGCAGAATGATCGGACGGTGGCTTCATTATTCTAATAAGCGTTCCATCAACACATCCAATTACGCCGGGTATACCAAACTGTTGATAGAAATGAGATTTTGATGCACTTTGTGTTTGCTGATCTAATGAGATTTGTATCCAAGTTGGACACAAGGTTTCTTCTAATAAATTCATTACGTTCCATAAGATCTTGCAGAAGGTGGAGCGTCCCATACTTATGTTCACATCGTTCGCTATGACCCCTTGATACAATCCGACTGCTAAAAATCTAAGCACAGCTGCTAGCTGAATACTTGCCGGAATGGAGGAGTTTGGTAGCTGTGGTGCTATTTCTTCCAATACCATTTGAAAAGCCCTCTTGTTTAGCCGGTAAAATGAAATGAAACTGAAAACCAATATGCCTTAAATCATTACATTAATTTAATCGTTGTTTACTTACAATGTTTTGTTTGTATCCATAGGATTTGATACATCACGCAAATAACGCTTTTTAACACGATCATCCCTTAACTGCTTTCTTTTTAAATCAATTACTGCCAATATAGTAGCTCCCTGCATTTTAATTTTCCACTTAGTATTTTTATTAAAAATATAAATCAAAACAAAGTAAAGAAATCAGCTGTTTCCTCGTGATATCAAAAAACTGAAATCACGACGAAAAACATAAAATCTGGTGATTTGTAGAACAGCAACAAATCACCCGTGTGATTTTAAAACGGTCCGTGTTTTGAAATCACACCGTTTTCAGAACAGGCCTGTATGCATTAAAAATATAAGAAATATGCACTAAAAACTAATATTTTTGCAAAAATAATGCATTCCAAAACTTAAAATGTATTTAAGTTAGTTATTTTGCAAACAGACACAGAACTTTACTAAACAGAAACTTTTTAAGAATGTTTATTTTGATTGAATCAAAATATGAAAACGTATCAATTTCTTATATTTGTTTACAAAATAAAAAATGCTCCTAAAAATGAAAAATATGCATTAAAAAGCACAAAATATGCGTTAAAAAGGCACCAAATATGCATTTAAAGTCAAAATATGCAAAACATGCAACTACAAATCAATGCCATTTTGTTGTAAATTTGATGATTCGGATAAATATTTAGTCCACATTAGTTTTGGACTATCGAGAAAAAACATGCATTTGCATGAAATTCCTTGCCCGAAGAAATTTTCTAAGTCTTTTCAGATATAACACAGCAAAAAAAAATGAAGCATTAGCTTTACAAACTACTTCTTTCAATACTTCACAAGTATCCGTTATTGTATTTTTACCGCTTTTTTATTCTGAACAACTTCAAAAAATCACTTCTTTCATTGCTTCCAAAGTATTCCTTAGTATATTTTTACAGCTTTTTTAGAATTACTTATGAACAACTTCCAAAAAACCACTTAAGTATTGCTTCTAAAGGGTAATTGCTCTAAAAGTGATCGTAAAAAGTGATTTTAGTATCATTTGGCATTTCCAAATAGAGGGTCCCGGGTTTGATTCCCGGTGGGACAAATATTTTTTTATTTTTTTTTTAATTTTTTTTTATTCCATTAATTTTTTTTAAATATTTTTAATTAATTTGTTTAAATTCAATATTTTTTTAATTAAAAAATTTTTAAAAACATGTATATTAGACCGTACCTCAAAAAAAAAAAGTTTGCCGTACACCCTCCAATATGAGTATTTTTGGAAGGCGATTTCAGGGGCCGAACGTAGGGGTCGCCTTTTTTATTTGTTATAGCTTTGGCATTTAAAATCGGATTTTAAAGTGTAATATATCGATTTTTTTGCCCGTCAGCCAATCGGCCCGTCAGCCAATTTCGTGCGGCCCTTCATTAATTTTAAAACAATAAAAAATAATTTTTTTTAATTAAAAAAAATATTAATTAAATAAAAAAATTTAAATTAGAATTTAAATCAACAAATATCGACTTTTTTGCACAGACGTCCTATAAAACTTTTTAAAGTATTTTCGACTCCAATATACGAATATTAAGTGGAAAATTCCTTCTTCTTTATTTAAACCTTAAGCCTGGGAAAAATACTTTATGGCTCAATATGACGTAGAAATACTCTCTAATTTTTTATGAGTTTGAATTCAAAAAAATTACCTTTCATTTAAGGAAATGTTTAAGGCTGTTCTACAGGCCTCGTAAGGATCTCTAAAATCTACTTGTGAGAATTGTCCTTCAAGCACTTAAATTTGGTAAAACACTTAGACACAATAAAATTTTATTTATACACTAACGGAAATAAACCTGGGAAAATAGCAAGACAATTAGTAGCTTTTCCTGCTATTTATACAGGGTTATTATTTAAAAGTAACTTTGCAGCAAAATTTTTGCAGGTTTTTGCTAAATGTTAGTAAGATTATAAGAGCAAAAATAAACTCTTAAACATACTAATAGTCATCCTGTTAAAATCAATAGAAATATTGGTGAAAAATAGTAGATTGCTGATTTCACAAATAGATTTTTATTCTCTTAAAACAATTAAAAATTTTTGGAGTTTTTTAATTCTACTAATATTTAGCAAAATTGGTTGCTGATTCTAGCAGAGTAAATTTTTTTTCAATTAACTAAAATTTAGCTCAAATAAAACTAAAATTCCATATATTTAACAGCTTTATTTTTGCTATTCTTATCTTAGCAAAGAAAATCTGCTTATTTTAGCAGTTTTCTATTCAAGGTAATTTTTAACTCATTTTTAGCAGCTTTAGCAAAACTTTTTACAGGCTTTTTTCTATTAGTGTACTTAACCTGAACAAATACTCCGCTTTTGACGGGATTATACCGCTTTTTAAGCGTAATTTAAAATGCGTAATTTTTGAGAAAGAAGTTTAAAATATAAAAAAAATATGTGCTTTGCTTGAATAATTTTCTTTTGACTTACTAAATAAGAACCCTCATAAAAGTATCAAAATTTTCTGCTGGGGTTATCAGTCAAGGGATCAAAATCCAATAAGTAAATTTAAAAATATTTGAAAAATTGGTAAAAACCTTAAACCAAATTTTTTGAAATAACGAAAACTATATTTTCGAAGATTAATTCGACAAAGTTTTTTGATTTCAGATTCGTATTATGGAGGGCAAAATATTTTAAAAACATTTATTGAGTCTGTGCCTTATATTTTTAAATATATTTGGATAAAAAATATAAAAAATTACAAAAATATAAAAGATTTTGATGTACTTCTCCGCAACATTGACTCATAAAGTATTTTCCTGGGTGAGGGGATAAAAAAGAAAGACCCACAACTCGAAGGCTATTCAGTGGACCGTTTTTGACTTTAGATCCGGGATTAGGAAACCAAAATACTCAAAAAAAGATTTTAGCAGAAGGCTATACAAAAAATTCATTTTTGTCGAGTAATGTATTAATTGGTGCGGCCCTCGGTAAGTCTGTGAAAACCTAAATTTGGCCCGTCAAGCCATTTTTGTACCCATACCTGCTATATAGTAAAAATCAAATTAAAAAAAAATTAAAAAGGCGACCCCTACGTTCGGCAACCAATATATAAAAAAAATTTCTACTGGGTTTAGCGAAAAACTTCCTTAGCAAAAGTTTAATGATTTTTTGCGAGCTTTAATTTACTGACGTTAGGGTGGTACATTAGGGTGGTAGCAACTGAGATCTGGTGGGTAACTACTAGAACGGGATACTTAAGGTCAAAATGTCCTTAGAGCAAAACACTGGTCTCCTCGAGAGAAAAATATCGATATATCATACTTTAAGATCCGACTGTAAATACCAAAGATATAACGAAAACTGTAAAATGGCGACCCATACGTTCGGCAAAAAAAATAAAAAAAAATTTTTGAAACCTCCTTGCAAAAATACTTCATATTGGAGGGTGACCGGCGCACTTTTTTTTTGCCTGTAAGGTGGTACGCTCTAATGTATATATAAAAAAATGGTGAGAAATTGCTTTTTATGCACTTGTAAAAATAGTACTGAAAACAATATTGAATTGGAGTGCACCTTTTAACACTTGTTTAATAAGTACTTTTATTGAAGAGAATAAGGAACAATATCTCGCAGTAACAAAGTTCTGTTTTTATGCCAGTCAAATTTCATATCAAGGAATAGCTCAGCGGTAGAGCGCTAGACTAGCAATCGTGAGGTCACAAGTTCGATACCCGGTGGCGGCAATAAAAAACTTTTGTAAAATAAAAAAAATATATTTTTTTTGTGAAGAATTTTTTTTTTAACTTTTAATTGGTGAAAAAAGCTTCCTTTGCACTCGTTCAAAAAGTACTGAAAAAATGTTGAAGTGGAAGTACTCTTCTCCTATGACAACTCAATGTTAAAATCATTAGTGTTTATATTAAAAAAGAAGTTCATCTAGACCATCAGTTGTAGTGCTTTTTCTACTGCTTCGGCATCTCTTTTTTTGCTGGGAATTTAATATAAACCATTATCAAAAGTTTAAGTTGTTTTACATATAACTTTATATGGCAAATTATCAAAAATATTTTCTATGTCATTTTATATAAAACTTTATATAATCTAGATTCCAAAACATTTTCTCAGCCATTTTTTATATAAATTTATATAAATCTTAATTTAAAATATTTTCTGAGTCAATTTTTGATAAAAGTTTATATTATTTAAAATCAGAAAAAATTTCGAAAGGAAAATATTTTTTATGTCAGTTTTACAATTCAAACATATTTCAAAACCCAACATATTTTGGGTATAAATCTTGAAATCCAATTGTATTAAATATTATATAACTATATCAGATTGGATATAATACGATTCAATTAGATGTGCCCAATTTTGGGATGAAATCCCCGGGAATCCGGGGAATCAAATTTTTTCATTCCCGTTTCCCGGGAAATAAAAAAGTCCGGGAAATCCCAAACCCTAATTCTTATATATAAGATATATAAACTTTTTTACTCGGGTTATACATTTTTATAAAATCGTGCTTTTGCGTAATAAGTAGTTATATAATGCATGGATGTTAACCGAAACGAAGCGGTTGTCGGTAAGGGTAACGCTATTTTAGATTATTTCGGTAACGGTATTTTAACGATAACGCTATTTCATTAATATCGGTATCGGTATTTTAAGGATAACGGCTTTTAGTTATTTCGGGAACGGTATTTTAAGGATAACGGTATTTTGATTATTTCGGTAACGATATTTTAAGGATAACGGTAGTTAGTTATTTCGATGCATCCCGAAATTTTTTTTTACAAAAAATAAACGAGATTAAAACAAAACGAATTAACCAACTTAACGTACGAAAAATATTCAATACCCACGTGCAATTACCAAAAGCATAAAATTAAAAATAACGGTAACGGTATTTCATTTATTTCGGTAACGGTATATTAAGGGTATCGATATTTCATTTATTTGGGTATCGGTATTTTAAGGATAACGGTATTTCAGTTATTTCGGTAACGGTATTTTAGCGGTATTGCCTGCCAACCCTGATATAATGCTATAATAATTTATTGTTTTTACCCTTATTAATAAGTTATTATCAGGGCAAGTTTTTTTTGGCATTTGCCATTAAATTCCATTTTTGCCATTTTTTCACTTATTTTGTAAAAATGCCATTTTTACAATACCTTGCCAAAAAAAGTCATTTTGTTTATTTTTTAGACTTTTCATAAAAAAAATTATATAAAATTCAGTAAAAACTTACCCCTCACTTCATACGATAAATGCTTTGTATAGTTATAGCAGGTTTACAAAACATCATTTTCATATAAAATTTGTTCAATAAACCTCCTATAATTTTACAAAGCGTTTATGAATTTAGGGGTTAATATTTGTAAATAATTTTTGAAAAAAAAAATTTACAAAAAAACCATATTTTTTTTTAATATTTAACCCTTTAACACGGGAATTTTAATGGCTAGGAATTTTCCGACCAAACTTCGTGAAAATGTAGATCTATGCCCAAGAAATATTGTTTATTACTTTTATGGCTTTGCAGCGCCCCCTAGCGGAGATATTTGGAATCAAAGTTCAAACATTAACATACTGCCGACTCCGAGCGGGTTAAAATTTTTTTTTAAATTTTAATTTTATATTTTTCCTATTACTAATCTCTACATAAGAGCTTTTGAATTTTTTAATTTTATTCATCACACAATTTTTGAGACTAAACTTTAGCCTTTTTTGAACTTTTTAATTTTAACACATTCTCAGCAGCGTTGATGATTAGAAGACAAAGCGCACTCTAATGCTCTCATATTGTTTTGAAATTTCACAGCCTGCATACAATTTTAATAAGAACAAAATAACGAACCGATAACGCGCTTTGGTTAAAATTCAAATCAGTGACGAATTGATGAAGTCGACGTACATTATAATGTACGCTACTCGCAAAAGGGTTAATAAAATTCCAGATTTTTTTTTTTAAATCATACTAATATACGGCGAATGCATTTTAGCAGTTCAACTGTAAATCCCTTCATTATTGTAGTTTTGTTAAAAACATTCAGAAAAACACTTAAATAAGCTATTATACTTTAAAATTTTTGGAATAAGCGTGTCATTTTTGCGTTTTTTGTGCCAATTTTACTATTTTTTCGTACCATTTTGCCTGCCCATTTAAAATTATTTTGTGCCATTTTAAACTTGCCCTGGTTATTATATAACACTATATCAGTAATGTATTATTTTAAAGCCTCCAAATAGGAATTGATATATCTCTATATCGGTAACTCATTATTTTAACCTCCCACATAAGTATTGATGTATCACAATTAGGGTTGCCAGACGGGCTGGACTCGCCTGGATTGTCCAGCTTTTTTAATGCTTGTCCAGTGTCCAGCTAAAATAAAATTTGTCCAGCTAAATTATTTAATATTATTTTTAGTTATAAATACCCTTATTAGTAGGTACATTTAACACAATAACTTTTGAAAAAGTGCCTGTTGTTTTTAGCTTAACATTGTCATTTTTAGTGTCGAAATTTTAAAGTTGAGGGTAAATGATTATTAGGGCAAGGAATTTCATGCAAATGCATGTTTTTTCTCGATAGTCCAAAACTGATATGGACTAAATATTTATCCGAACCATCGAATTTAGAACAAAATCACATCGATTTGCAGTTGCATATTTTGGCATATTTTGTCAAAAATTCATGTTTTTGCATATTTTGACTTTAAATGCATATTTGGTGCCTTTTTAATGCATATTTTGTGCTTTTTAATGCATATTTTTCATTTTTAGGAGCATTTTTTATTTTTTAAAAAAATATAAAAAAATTTATATGATTTCATATTTTGATTCAATCAAAATAGACATTCTTAAAAACCTTATTGACCTATAGGAAATCTTCGAGTTCAGTGTCTGTTTGCAAAATAACTAACTTAAATATATTTTTAGGTTTTGAAGTGCATTATTTTTGCAAAAATAATAGTTTTTAGTGCATATTTCTTATATGTTTAATGCATATTTGTCTTTTTTAACCGCATATTTTAGGCGCATATTTTCCACTTTTAAGTGCATGAAATTCCTTGCCCTAATGATTATAAATAACACAAATTCGATGATATTTAACCAAAAAGTTAATAATACAATTATATATTGAAATTTGTTAAATTTCATTTGTTACCGATTTTCATTGAACCGTGATTTTATTGAGGAAATTTTTTCTACAAGTGGCCGTTAAGTGTCATTTATCAATTTCAACAATCATTATTTTGTGCATAACAATAAAAATATTTAAATTTCTATGAAAGTACAAAACTTAAAGGGTAATTTTTTTAGTTCAATGAAAAATCCGGTTAATTAACTGCGTATGCGTGAACGCAAACACATTACTTTAAGGGTTTGACTGTTTTAGAGAGCCCTTAACATAGGCTTTCTTAAATCAAATAATTTTTACGGAACTAATAACAAATTATAAAAAATTATATATATTTATGAATATCAATTACCTGTACGAACCTTAAGTTGTTAGGGTAGTACTTTAGTAACATAAACTACTAGATTGAATTGCTATTTGTTCTTTTAATTTTTGTTTGTTTTTTTTCAGTATTAAGATTTTAGTTAATTTTTTTTGTTTTTAGTATTTAGTCTTCATTCTCACAAATTTAAGAGACTGAATTTTAAAATTTTAAGTTTTATTTTTAGTGTATTATTTTAAATCATACATATTTAAAAGACTGAATAATTTTTTTTAAGATTTATTGTATTTTAATACTTTATGTTCCTAGCAATGTGCAAAACTATTTTTGAAATAAAAATTATCAATACTACAAAACAAAACTTGACAACTTTTTTTTCGTTAAAACATGTTTTGAAAATGTCCAGTTTTTTTTGGAAAATCCAGCTTTTTTAACCCGAATGTCCAGCTTTTTGCGAATCTGGGTCTGGCAACCCTAATCACAATATAAGTAACGTATTACTTTAGTTTTCTAAGTAAAACCAAGGGTAAAGGGGTACCCATTGCCAGGCAATGCGTGAAAAACGTCCAACCCATTACCAAGGTTTGCTGGGAAGGTATCCATTTAGAAATCATTACCATATATTTGCTGAGTAATAATAATAATTTGAACTACAGTAAACCAAAATTGATATCCGTTTCCAAATTGTACTTTTACACCAAAATTGATATACTGAAACCCGGTTTATGTAATGTGTGGCAATTTATTGCTTTAAAAAAAACTTCAAATTGCTTTTTAAAAAAAATTATAAAAAATTTATCTAATATCGCCGAAATATATTAGAACTGACAACAAAAATATAATTAAGGCCCTGTGCAAGGTGGCTAAATAAATTCTTAACTAAATACAAATTGAGAAAGGGGTTTAAAATTTCTTTTAAAATTTTTTGAAAACTTTTTATAATTTCATAGAAATTTCGAAACCTGAATTAAGTTTATATTTTATTTAGCCAGTTCGCACCCACCCTAAATACCACTTTGATATATTAATTTAAAAACGCACTAAAGTATTTTCATTTTCAGAACATTTGGTATTTCCCAATGTAATTCACTTTTGCCCCAAACCAATAATTTGCAATAGTTTTATTGTGGTTTCACTAACAATACTACGAGTATGTTTTTATAGTTTATTTAATATTTATTTTAGTTTAACTAACTAGATATGTGGTACAAACTGTTAAAAAGAAAAATTTATTTAGTGCAAAATAAATTTTTGTTTAAAAAGTTATTTTTGTTTAAGCTATAGAATTGCAAATGAGACGTGTTTATGATTCGTAAATTTTAATTATATAATTTTAAGCACCATTAATTATTATGCATCACATAATTTCCGTTTGTGGTTTGAAGTTTAAAATTTCACAAAAAAGGATGTCAAATAAATTTAAAAAAATGTTTGTTGGTTCTAAAGAATATACATAGCGGCGTGGACTTAAATGACAAAACCTCTGATTTAACGCGTAACGAAAATAAATTTAGCTGTGGTTGAAATTGGAAGCATCCTACGTATGACATCTAAGAGAATAATACTTTTGTGTGACACAACTTTAGATTGTATATCATACAAATGTAAATATTTATAACATCATTAAATTCAATTAATTTTAATTAAATGGAAAAAAGGAAAATTTAATAAAAATTTTGCAAAACATTGAAAAGACAATTTAATTGATGTAATTGAGTTTGAGTAAAAACTTATATAAATCTTAACAGAAATTTCGTAACATTTTTACATTGGCAAAAATTGCCAATTCCGTAATTTGTCAAACCAAATGCCTTCTATACCTCGCTTCCTCTCTCAACCTGTGCTCTTTTTAGTTGTTCGTGAAGTACCAACGTGAAAACATGTTGGTAAAATATAACACTTTTAATTCACTTTTTCTTCATATTTTTTAATAATATTTCAACACATATTTGAAATAGTCAGTATTTTAACGAACCAATAATTAAAATCAAATAAAAAATATTAAATTTTAATAGAAAATATTGTAAACCAATAAAAGCAAAATAAAAGTTAGTATTTGAAATTTTTCTATGTAAAAAAAAAAAAATGTTTTCATTTGCTTCCCCGAGCAACACACAAAAAGAAAAACGGTGAACACTGTAGTTTCTCTAGTACACTAAATAGAAAAAAAGTCCGTAAAAAATTTAGTTAAAAATACTTAAAATTAGTTAAAAATGATGCTGCAGAAAAAAACTGCTAAATTAGCAAATTATATTTGCTATATATTAGTAATATAGGAACAGCAAAAATAAAACTGTTAAATGTACAGAATTTTAGTAAAATTTTTGTAAATGAAAAATAGCAAATTAACCTGCTAAAATCAAGAAAAAATTTTGCTAAATAATTAGTAGCCTAAAAAAAAATGAAAATTTTCGAAGTTTTTTTCCATTTTTCTTTTTAAATGCAAATAAAAATCGAGCCTTTTAAAAACAGCAGTTTACAAATATTTTTGCTGATTTTAGCAGTATAGACTGCTATTTGCAATCAACTAAATTAAGCTTAAAAATAGAAAAAATTTTGAAGATATAACAGTTTATTTTTGCTATTTTTAGTCTACTAATATATAGCAAAATTTTCTGCATCATTTTTAACAGCATCTTTTTAAATAATTTTTAGTTGCTTTTACTGCTATTTTACAGATTTATTTCTATGAATGCAGAACTACCCGACCTGACGTAAAGATTTCGGCAATAGTTTGAACAAAATTACTTTGGTGAAAAGTGGCAACCTTATAAAACACATGTTTTAAGTTTGAAGGCGCCACGTTGTTTAGTATTTTTTTGGAACCATCAATTGTAAACGATCTCATGTCAGTGATTTTGTAAACATGAAAAAATTGGTCACCGTTTTGTAATTCAATACTTTCATTTTAAAGGTCTCAGTTCAACCAATATTAAAGCCGAGATAGATTCTACTCTGGGGGAGTCTGCTTATTCGTTTACAACTATAAAATATTGGGTGGAAGCAGTGTTGCCACTTTTTGAATAATCATTCAAAAACGGGACTGTTTACACATTCTTTGGATAATTTTTTAATAATGACATTTTCAGTTTTCGTGTAATTTCACTATTTACAGAAATTTCCGTAAACTCATTTCCAGAGCTTTTTAATAATGAAATGAAAATTAGTCGATATTCTGATGAAATGAGTTTGTGAAACATTTACCACAAATTTCTATTTTCCCGAAAATTATTTCGTAAATTTGTTCAAAACTAAACCCAATCAAGAAGAAATCCAACACATTTTCCTATATTTAATTTTTATTTTTAACCCCGTATATAGTTCATGTTTTTCGTACATATTTTTCAAACTGCATGTAAAAAAGTACTTTTCTCTTGGGTGGCAAGACCATTTGAAAATGCTGCGACAAAGTGAAATTTGAATTAGTTAGTTTATGGTTGACTAAAGAAACTAGTAATTTTCAAAGTTTTTATAACAGTTTTAGGGCTTTTAACCCAGCGCGAAAGTTGTTTGATGTAGTATCCGTGATCAGAGAAAAATGTTGTTAACTCATCACAGTGGGTCAGAATCAAAATATTTTAAAAATAATTCAGCAATTTAGAAATAGTTAACCTAGAAAGGTTTCTTTTAACTACCCAGCAAAAATGTGGAAGCAGTAAAAACGTCTATTACTTCCTTACTGCTACTTTTACCGCTTCTAAAAATGTATAGCTTCGTAAACATCACTAATGAAAGGCCTAAGTTGATTAAGTGTTTACATCGCTTTTTGCTGTTTTTTTTTAAAAGGCATGAAATGAGCAATGCATTTTGATTGCTTAAACATTTTTGCGCTTCTTATAAAAAAAATTTTAAAAATGCGGAATAAAGTTATTTTAATGAGAAGAAGAGGTTTTACTGAAAATGAGAGGCATATTCTCTTCACGAAAAAAAGAAGATATATTGTGCTTTTGAGAAGGCATGATTTTAAATAGTTGAAAAGCATTATAATACGCTCTTCCGAGAAGGCATGAATTATCGACATTTAAAAGAAAAATGGGAGCACTAATTAAAAGCGGTGAATTCATGCCTTATCGGATCAAGTGCTTTCACGCGAGCTATCTCGAACAAAAATCAGGCATGATATCATCAATAATGCAATTGCTTCACTGCTCAACTTTCCCTGACAAAACTGCTTCCAAGCAAGCAGTAATTTGTGCTGGGATGTTACGTTTTTAACACCGGTTCATGAATCATAAATTGGCAGGCTTTCACATTGCTCGAGGGCGTCTGGTCAAGTGGCACTGTGGGCTCGGCCGCAAAAACTTAAGCTGGAAATTACTTTCTTTGACTTCGACTATCAGAAATTTCATAATAATCCAACCAGCGGGTAAGAAATCCCTACATTATTTCCAAAATATTTGATTCTGCCCCACAATGCGCAGAAGAGTTGGTCTAAATGGCCACATATATTATTTGAAAAAAAAAAAGATTTATAAACTTTTTGTGTAATTTCATACAGTTTTGGATAATTTTTGACCTACAGCTGTGTAATTTTTGTTTTACTGGTGGCAACACTGGCTGAAAGGGTTTAAATGAGGCAGTACGAGCTACCAAGACGAACACCGTTGTGGTCGACCGAATGAGGTGGCCACGCCAGAAACGGATAAGAAAATCCGCAAAATGGTATTGGATGATCGTCGCCTAAAGTTGCATGAGTAAAGCGATATATAGATATACATCGAGTGAGCTGTGAGCCAGCTATGTGCCGGGTGTGCTCACAATAGAACAAAAACAGCGTCATGAGAATGTTCCCTATGGGAAACGGAACTGTCACGGGACACGTCACGTGACTGGTCCAATGGGACCGGGACCAGTCCTCGGACCGGTTCTTTTATACAGGGTCCGCCAAATAACTTTTTTTTTTGAAAATGCTATAAAAAAAAACTACTGAATATTTTCTCAAATTTCTTTTTTTATTTGAAAGTACAATCCTTCCGGTTAATAATGGAAAATAATTTCATTCATATGGCTGCCTCGGCTGGCCATGCAGTAGCCTACACGATCGGCCCAATTTTTAAGCACATTATCGATTGTGTGCAGCTGTATTTCACCAATGGCTTCACGAATATTGTCCTTTAAAGCGTCAATTGTCTCTGGCTTGTCGGCGTAACACTTATCTTTGACGGCACCCCACAAATAATAGTCCAACGGTGTCAAATCGCAGCTCCGAGGTGGCCAAACGACATCAGCTCTGCGGCTGATAATGCGATCTTCAAAAACAGGGCGCAAAACATCGAGTGTAGCTTCGGCTGTGTGGCACGTAGCGCCGTCCTGTTGAAACCAAATGTTGCCAATATCCTCCTCTTGAATTTTTGTGAACAAAAATTTGTTCAACATGGCCCGATAACGATCGCCATTGACTGTAACGGCCATTCTTCAACATTACCATGATTTTCAAAGTAATGTCGCAATATTTCCCAGCGTTGTTCAAGCGTATACACAACCATATTCGTTCAGCGGAAGGATAAAACTAATTATCTGTCAAATCAGACATGAGCTAAGTGTTACCATTCACGAAATAAGCACTAGTTGAAAAAAAAAAACATTAGATGGCGGACCCTGTATGAAAAGGACCGGTCACTTTAACATGGGCTTGTCATAGGAGGGGGTTAATTGCACTTTGTGACATGTCACAGGACTAACGCAAAAGAACAGTTCACACAACTAACACAAAGGAACATGTCACAAAACTAACGCAAAAGAACAAGTCACAGAACTAACGCACAAAAACACGCCACAGAACTCACCCCAAAAGACATGTCACCGTACCAGTTTTGAAATAAAAAGTTTGTGTGTAATATGTACTTTAAAATTTAATTTCATTTAATTTTAATATTAATCTTTCAAATCAAATATTTTAATTTTAAAGACTAACATTTTTTTAATGAAAATAAAAGCAAATAAAGTAATTTGAAATAAACATAACATTTTAATGTAACATAAAACAGAGTTTTTGGTCCGTGCGGCACTTTAATAAACAACCCACTGTAAACGGTAATGACATATCATTATTTTTTGGAGTACCAGTAATGACACCCACTTACCTTCTGTATTATTTTAAAACATATAATAATGAGTTACTGATAATGACTTATTTTTATCATTATTTCAAATAGAAAATAATTTTTTAGATTTTTTTTGAAAATTTTTTGAAATCTATTTTTAGACTCAATATTTTTTAAACACTGGTAAATATATATATAACCACATATTTTTTGATTTTTTGTATGTTGGCGAGTAAGCTTACTTGTGTGCAGCAGGTCAATTATGTTTTTATCTATTAAATATTACATGTCGATATAGCTCAGATGGTAGAGCTGTTGACTGGCAATCTGTAGTCCCAGGTTCGATTCCCGCACCAGCAAATTTTATAAAAAAAAAAAAATACAATAAAAAATATTTTTTTTTATATAATTTATTTTTTTGAAAATCTATTTTTAGACTCATTATTTTTGTCAGTATTGGTAAGCACATAGGTAACGATATATTTTTTGATTTTTCGTGTGCTGGTGTGTAACGACAACTCATTATTTTTCGCGACATCGCCATATAAAGGTAATAAGAAATGTAATAACAAAAGTAACTAGTTACCATTACCAAGTATGTAGTTACATAACCACATATCTGGTAATGATTTTCTACACTGGGTAATAGTATTATATTCCACATAAATATTATTGAATCTTTTTCGTACATATTTTTGCTAGCCATGGGATAGGTAACAACCAGAGCTTCGAAGAATTACTTCTCTAATTCCCTTTTTTTGAAATGAATTGATATTTTGGGAATGAATTCCCTGACCAAACTTAAGGAATTGAATGAATTCCTTTTTTTTTCATTCGATTTATATTAGAGGAATTCATTCATTTTTTTCTAATGCCTTCATAAAATTTTATGAATTCATTCAACAAGGAATTCATTCAATTCTAGTTAATTCAACTTTTGGTAAAGGAATTCATTCATTTCTAGTTAATTCAACTTTTGGCTAAGTAATTCATTCAACTGTGCACTTAATTCAACTTTTGATCAAGGAATTCATTCAATTCTAGTTAATTCAACTTTTGGTCAAGGAATTCATTCAATTCTAGTTAATTCAACTTTTAGTCAAGGAATTAAATTTATTTCGTTTAATTCCCTAGGAATTGAAACTTAATTCAGGGAATTAAACGAAAAAAATTTAATTCCTAGGGAATTAAACGAAAAAAATTTAATTCCTTAGGGAATTAAACGAAATAAATTTAATTCCTTGACTAAAAGTTGAATTAACTAGAATTGAATGAATTCCTTGACTAAAAGTTGAATTAACTAGAATTGAATGAATTCCTTGACCAAAAGTTGAACTTGAATGAATTCCTTGACCAAAAGTTGATTTAACTAGAATTGAATGAATTCCTTGACCAAAAGTTGAATTAACTAGAATTGAATGAATTCCTGGATCAAAAGTTGAATTAAGTGCACATACCAAAATATATATTTATACCCTACACCACTATGTGGTCAGGGTATTATAAGTTTGTGCTGATGTTTGTAACACCAAAAAATATTGGTCGTAGACCCACCTTATAGTATACCGATCGGTTCAGAATTTTTTTTTATTTCGATTTAACGATGTCCGTCTGTCCGTCCGTCCGTCTGTCTGTCCATGCAATCTTGTGCGCACTCTACAGGTCACAAATATTAAGATATTTTGATGAAATTTGGTACGCAGACCTATGTTGGCCCAAGGACGAACAAGTTTGAGTTTGGTGAACATCGGTCCATGTTTAGACCTAGTGCCCATATAAGGGTCCTACCAAAATTATATTGTTTATACGCTGCAGGTCGTAAATATTAAGATATTTTGACGAAATTTTGTACACGGACCTATGTTAGCCCAAGAAAGCAGCCTATTGATTTTGGTGATCATCGGTCCATGTTTAGACCTAGTGCCCATATAAGGGTCCTACCAAAATTATACTGTTTATACGCTGCAGGTCGTAAATATTAAGATATTTTGATGAAATTTAGTACACAGACCTATATTGGCCCAATAACGCAGCCTATTGATTTTGGTGAACATCGGTCCATGTTTAGACCTAGTGCCCATATAAGGATCCTACCAAAATTATACTGTTTATACGCTGCAGGTCGCAAATATTAAGATATTTTGATGAAATTTGGTACATAGACCTATGTTGGCCCATGGACGAAGCCTATTGATTTTGGTGAACATCGGTCCATGTTTAGACCTAGTGCCCATATAAGGGTCCCACCAAAATTATATTGTTTATACGCTGCAGGTCGCAAATATTAAGATATTTTGATAAAATTTGGTACATAGACCTATGTTGGCCCAAGGACGAAGCCTATTGATTTTGGTGAACATCGGTCCATGTTTAGAACTAGTGCCCATATAAGGGTCCCCCCAAAATTGGCTTGGTAACAAACTGCAGGTCGCAAATATTAAGATATTTTAATGAAATTTGGTGCGCTGACTTACATTATAGAAAATTTTGACACAAGCCCCATTTTAACCCATTCGAATTTCGGATCCAAACAATACACCAGACTGGTGTAGGGTATTGTATAGTCGGCATGCCCGACTTTAACCTTTTTACTCGTTTTTTGCACAATTTGCGATTAAAATTTTTTTTTCAATAAAAAATTTATAAGTTATTTACATTTTAAGCTTAATTCTGTGCCCTATTTTTCAAACTTAAGTGTGTATCAATATCTCAATAACTTTTCTAAATATAGTCGCTCAATATCAAAATTTCAAAAAATTTTAGATTTTTAAAAAAAAAATTTAAATATAAAACGAAGTCCGATTTTAAATATCAAAGCCAATTTGGAAAGAAAAAGGTCCAAAATTTTTATATATTCGAAATCAGCACGCCCCTAATTATCCTAAAAGCACTGCAAATTGTGCAACTTATAAATATTGTCATATTTTGTAGAGCTGTATTATTAAAAGTTATTGGATTAATGTTTTACGTATTGAGTAGGCGTTTAGTAATCATATCATTCACCGGATTGTTGTACAATTCTTGTTGCGGAACTCTTGTATGTACAGTGGGGCGCACTGGTGAGAACATGTTAGTATTTCAGAAAACTCAAGTACCGAAAGATGTCTGACATACGGAATAAACTATACTTTTCTAAAGACAAACTGCGAGCTAAATTCAAATCTGGCGTCTGTGAATCAACATATTTTTTTTTTATCAGAATTTTTCGAATTGTATTTTCCTTTAAAATGCTTTCTATTTTTTATTTTACTGTTGAAAATATCGTCCGTTAGAATTTCTTGTTAAAGCATTTTTTTACAATTTGGTTTTAAACTACCCAATAAACTTCGAAAAACTAAAAATTAAAGTGCTTTAAAAATTGCATGAATTAAACTTCTTTGAACGCCATTTGTTTCAGTTAAAATCAGAAATTCAGAAATTGAGGTATTTTCTCTTTTTATTTTCTGTCGACAATAAATAACCAAATATAAATAATTTTAAAACTTCATAAAAACAGGCATTTGACTGAACTAAAACAAATAATTTAGTAGGTTTGACGTTAAGAAGAAGAATAAACCTTTTCCTCAAAAGTTATAAACACATTAAATTTGTAAATCAGACTGGATCCAATTTCTGCCTTTTTTATGGACAGGCTTCATCAGTGATTTTCCATTAAATTGTATTATTGTTTATATTTATACCCTACACCACTATGTGGTCAGGGTATTATAAGTTTGTGCTGATGTTTGTAACACCAAAAAATATTGGTCGTAGACCCACCTTATAGTATACCGATCGGCTCAGAATTTTTTTATATTTCGATTTAACGATGTCCGTCTGTCCGTCCGTCTGTCTGTCTGTCCATGCATTCTAGTGCGCACTCTACAGGTCGCAAATATTAAGATATTTTGATGAAACTTGGTACGCAGACCTATGTTGGCCCAAGGACGAACAAGTTTGATTTTGGTGAACATCGGTCCATGTTTAGACCTAGTGCCCATATAAGGGTCCTACCAAAATTATATTGTTTATACGCTGCAGGTCGTAAATATTAAGATATTTTGACGAAATTTGGTACACAGACCTATGTTAGCCCAATAACGTAGCCTATTGATTTTGGTGAATATCGGTCCATGTTTAGACCTAGTGCCCATATAAGGGTCCTACCAAAATTATACTGTTTATACACTGCAGGTCGTAAATATTAAGATATTTTGATGAAATTTGGTACACAGACCTATATTGGCCCAATAACGCAGCCTATTGATTTTGGTGAACATCGGTCCATGTTTAGACCTAGTGCCCATATAAGTGTCCTACCAAAATTATACTGTTTATACGCTGCAGGTCGTAAATATTAAGATATTTTGATGAAATTTGGTACACAGACCTATATTGGCCCAATTACGCAGCCTATTGATTTTGGTGAACATCGGTCCATGTTTAGACCTAGTGCCCATATAAGGGTCCTACCAAAATTATACTGTTTATACGCTGCAGGTCGCAAATATTAAGATATTTTGATGAAATTTGGTACACAGACCTATGTTGGCCCAATAACGCAGCCTATTGATTTTGGCGAACATCGGTCCATGTTTAGACCTAGTGCCCATATAAGGGTCCCACCAAAATTATATTGTTTATACGCTGCAGGTCGCAAATATTAAGATATTTTGATGAAATTTGGTACATAGACCTATGTTGGCCCAAGGACGAAGCCTATTGATTTTGGAGAACATCGGTCCATGTTTAGAACTAGTGCCCATATAAGGGTCCCCCCAAAATTGGCTTGGTTACAAACTGCAGGTCGCAAATATTAAGATATTTGAATGAAATTTGGTGCGCTGACTCACATTATAGAAAATTTTGACATAAGCCCCATTTTAACCCATTCGAATTTCGGATCCAAACAATACACCAGACTGGTGTAGGGTATTGTATAGTCGGCATGCCCGACTTTAACCTTTTTACTCGTTTGTTTATCTTCTTATTTCCTCCGTGTCACCTTTTCGCAAATGTTGCCACACTGAGGTATGGTTTTTACGTACAAGTGCAGGCAATTTGTGTATATTGGAGACGGACAGCCAACAGGGCATTTTTTTATTTTTTATAGTAAAGTGTTGTTTTTTCAAACTCGTCGTATAGACCAAATACAATTAATATTGTAATTAATATGTATTTTTATTCAATATTGTAATTAATATGTAACTTTTCTAAATATAGTCGCTCAATATCAAAATTTCAAAAAATTTTAGATTTTTAAAAAAAAAATTTAAATATAAAACGAAGTCCGATTTTAAATATCAAAGCCAATTTGGAAAGAAAAAGGTCCAAAATTTTTATATATTCGAAATCAGCACGCCCCTAATTATCCTAAAAGCACTGCAAATTGTGCAACTTATAAATATTGTCATATTTTGTAGAGCTGTATTATTAAAAGTTATTGGATTAATGTTTTACGTATTGAGTAGGCGTTTAGTAATCATATCATTCACCGGATTGTTGTACAATTCTTGTTGCGGAACTCTTGTATGTACAGTGGGGCGCACTGGTGAGAACATGTTAGTATTTCAGAAAACTCAAGTACCGAAAGATGTCTGACATACGGAATAAACTATACTTTTCTAAAGACAAACTGCGAGCTAAATTCAAATCTGGCGTCTGTGAATCAACATATTTTTTTTTTATCAGAATTTTTCGAATTGTATTTTCCTTTAAAATGCTTTCTATTTTTTATTTTACTGTTGAAAATATCGTCCGTTAGAATTTCTTGTTAAAGCATTTTTTTACAATTTGGTTTTAAACTACCCAATAAACTTCGAAAAACTAAAAATTAAAGTGCTTTAAAAATTGCATGAATTAAACTTCTTTGAACGCCATTTGTTTCAGTTAAAATCAGAAATTCAGAAATTGAGGTATTTTCTCTTTTTATTTTCTGTCGACAATAAATAACCAAATATAAATAATTTTAAAACTTCATAAAAACAGGCATTTGACTGAACTAAAACAAATAATTTAGTAGGTTTGACGTTAAGAAGAAGAATAAACCTTTTCCTCAAAAGTTATAAACACATTAAATTTGTAAATCAGACTGGATCCAATTTCTGCCTTTTTTATGGACAGGCTTCATCAGTGATTTTCCATTAAATTGTATTATTGTTTATATTTATACCCTACACCACTATGTGGTCAGGGTATTATAAGTTTGTGCTGATGTTTGTAACACCAAAAAATATTGGTCGTAGACCCACCTTATAGTATACCGATCGGCTCAGAATTTTTTTATATTTCGATTTAACGATGTCCGTCTGTCCGTCCGTCTGTCTGTCTGTCCATGCATTCTAGTGCGCACTCTACAGGTCGCAAATATTAAGATATTTTGATGAAACTTGGTACGCAGACCTATGTTGGCCCAAGGACGAACAAGTTTGATTTTGGTGAACATCGGTCCATGTTTAGACCTAGTGCCCATATAAGGGTCCTACCAAAATTATATTGTTTATACGCTGCAGGTCGTAAATATTAAGATATTTTGACGAAATTTGGTACACAGACCTATGTTAGCCCAATAACGTAGCCTATTGATTTTGGTGAATATCGGTCCATGTTTAGACCTAGTGCCCATATAAGGGTCCTACCAAAATTATACTGTTTATACACTGCAGGTCGTAAATATTAAGATATTTTGATGAAATTTGGTACACAGACCTATATTGGCCCAATAACGCAGCCTATTGATTTTGGTGAACATCGGTCCATGTTTAGACCTAGTGCCCATATAAGTGTCCTACCAAAATTATACTGTTTATACGCTGCAGGTCGTAAATATTAAGATATTTTGATGAAATTTGGTACACAGACCTATATTGGCCCAATTACGCAGCCTATTGATTTTGGTGAACATCGGTCCATGTTTAGACCTAGTGCCCATATAAGGGTCCTACCAAAATTATACTGTTTATACGCTGCAGGTCGCAAATATTAAGATATTTTGATGAAATTTGGTACACAGACCTATGTTGGCCCAATAACGCAGCCTATTGATTTTGGCGAACATCGGTCCATGTTTAGACCTAGTGCCCATATAAGGGTCCCACCAAAATTATATTGTTTATACGCTGCAGGTCGCAAATATTAAGATATTTTAATGAAATTTGGTGCGCTGACTCACATTATAGAATATTTTGACACAAGCCCCATTTTAACCCATTCGAATTTCGGATCCAAACAATACACCAGAGTGGTGTAGGGTATTGTATAGTCGGCATGCCCGACTTAAACCTTTTTACTCGTTTTATTGTCAGATTGTCTCTATATGAATACTTTCAGAAGTTATCAAACAGACATATACAAACATTCTACTTTAGATTTTTTTGTTTATCTTCTTATTTCCTCCGTGTCACTTTTTCGGAGAATTTAATTCCTGCACACAGAAAAAACATTAGTTGGAAATCGGTGGAAACTCCCAAAAATCAATTGATAAACCACACACATAATTTCTATTGTATAAATTCATTAATTCCATCAGATAGAGGGTTATAATTACTGATAAATTTGTAATACATCCAACAAATGTCTTAATAGCTCAAAATGCGGTCCTCTAAACCGATATTAAGTCAGAAAAATAGTTATGGGAATAGTCGGTAGACACAACAGCAACAATTGTAATAATTGGTCATAGTTACTTCAAATATTTAGCTACAGAAGATTTTCATTGTTGACTGCTAAATAAAGTGTCAATAATATAGAAAATAAATAAAGGAAACATATCAAATTTCAATTTGGATTTATAAAAAATTAAAAATAACATTAAAGCTAATTAAAATAATATCTGCGATATCTGTAATAAAAGGATAACGTAAATTTGTTGGTGTAAGTTACATTAATCAAACATATTTCTACCAGTCATCATTTACATGTAGATATATATTTTTTTCAGCGGCAATAATCGAAATTAATTTTGGACAGTTTACAAATGTAGATGCGAGTTTGAAATGCTTGCAATGAGTTTCCAATAGAATCTACATTTTGCAGTTGAAAATATATAGGAAAGCAGTTTGTTAGGCCAACAAGTTCGAAATTATATCCCATAAAATTATTTAAACTTTATAGAGAGCAAAATATTTTTTTATAAACAAGGTTTCAAGTTTCAGGGTTAAAGGGTGAAGCTCTCGGAAAGCAAGTGGATTTATTGATAAGAAAAATCCTCAAAATCTTAGTTTGTTTTTAGAAAAAACTATATATTTAAAGATTCCCCAGATTCCGAGAACGTTTTCTTTAAAAACTACTTCGATTTCAGGAAATTCTTCCTGAGTGTTGCTTCTGGTTGGGATAGAAAAAACTCATACATATTACTATTTTTCATAAATTGATGTTGCCTTGGTTGGGGCTCGAACCCAATCTCACGTGTAATAGTCCAACGCGCTAACCATTACACCATAACACAGCGCCTGTGATAGTTTCATTTATGCCAATCCTGTGACAGGTTCTTTTGCTTCACAAGGGGCAATTGACCCCCTCCTAGGACATGCCCATGTAAAAGTTACCGTTTTCATATAATAGAACCGGTCCCCGTCCCCAAGGACCGGTCAAGTGACGTGTCCGGTGACCGGTTCCTTTTCCCATAGGGATGTTAAAAATCTGCTGCGTAAAAAATATTGCAATTTTTACTCTACTGGCCGCGTGTTTGTATAGTTTTCGTATTATACACTCAACCAAAATAGTCTGTAATGGCTACTCAAAATTTTGCTGTTATTACGGGAAATTTAACTCTTTTGAGCCCAGCGGTATTTTTTGTTCATTTTACACATGTCTGCTGATCTGTAGTATTAAAAAATTAGTAGAAAAAATTAGTAGTCGCTACTAAATTTTAGCAAAATTGTTTTAAACTGCAATTCAAAATCGATTTGCTAAAATCAGCTAAAAAACTTACTAAATATCAATGATTTTAGTACAATGAAATTAGTATAAATAATTAGTTGCAGCAACTAAATTTCAGTAAATTGTTGTAAACTGTAATTTAAGATCAATCTGCTGAAATTAGCAAAAAAGTTTAATAAAAAATAAACAAACTGCAAAATCTAATAAAAAAATTTATAAAAAAAACTTTTTTTCTTTCGATTTTAAAAAGCGCCCAGTAACAAATTGTCGAACTAGTTCTAAAAAGTACTAGTTTTTTGACTAGTATTACGAACCTAGTTCTCAAAATAATCATTTTGATCCAGTTGTGTTATAGTTAAACCCCATGTGGGACCTGTTTAAAAAATTACATAAAAAATACGAGATTTTAAATTCTTATTTTATTACAATTTTTTTAAATAAAAAAATCAGAGATTGGAAAAAAATACTTTAATTTTTAGTTGTGAATTGAATTTAGGTGCAACTCAACTGGTACAGTACTGGTGCCAAAGAGTCACTCCAGAACTAGTTTGATAAATTTCTCAGAAGTACCAATAAAGGTTTCTGTTTTTCTTCCTAAAACAATAATTTTGAACCATTTGTGTACTTACTGTTATTATTGAAAGTATGCAGAGACTCTTTCAAAAGATTGAACTTAAATAAGAGTTTTGAAATTCTAGTTTTGTTTACATTTATTTTTAATAATATAGTCTGAGTTTTCAAATAAACGGTAACATTTTTTATTGCGATTAAAAATCGTAAAAATAAAATATTTTAAATTCGGTTAGGCAAATGGGCCTAATTATCTCAGTAAGAGGAAACTATCGGTCTATTCTACGTTTCATCAAAGAAAAATCTTTGGTTTTTATCTATATAATTCAGTTCTTAACCAACTAATACAGTACTATTTCCAAAGAGTCATTTCAGAACTGGTTCCGCGAGTGTTACATTAACACCAGTTTTGTTCCCAATTTTTCGTCCTTAAAATATAATTTTCAAACTAGTTCTACAACTAGTATCAAAGTGGTAGTTTGGCGACAATTGCCCCCATTCCTATGACATCTCCATGTTAAATTCTACAGTTGTTTGTATGGAGAAACGGTAGAACTCGTACTAATCTTTATTGCTACTGGGCGTATTATTACTCGTCGTACTTGAAATTTGGAGTGAAAATTGCAAACGGCTCTCGAGTTATTAGCTTTTTATGCATTGGAGATACAATAAAATTTTCTGAGTGTTATTTCCAAACTAAGAATATATCAATAGTAACATATAAACTAAAAAAGAATTGTAAAAAATCAATGAATTCTTGTAAATATAATTTTTTAAATTAGTATTTTTTTCTGCGAAATTTATCACTTGGTTTTGAAAAATTACACTGATAGAATTTTGTGCATAGTATTAATGAATTTGTTCATTAATCCAATTTTTTCATTGAAAAGTCCCCAAAGAACGCGTTCATTAAATCAATGAAACGTATTCATTAAATGAAAACTAATTGAAAAAAATATATTTTTTTGCGTTACTTTTTTTTATTTATTATATTTCTTTTTATTCGTACATATATTTATTTTTTGTATTTATAACGTTTTTCACATCTCCCTGAACTCGACTTGAACCCACAATCACCAGAATGTACCCATTACCGCGTTACCGATTGCTCTAAATAGCCAAAACAAAATGATGTCATTATTTGGACTTTTATATTTAAATAGTTTCAGTTTGCAACCCTAGCGTTCATTACTGGAACATACACTCACAATATATTTTCCATAACCGATTGAGGTTTATTTAAAAAGTAATAGGTAAAGTTTGTTTTCAATTGAAGAATCAATTAAAATACATTGAAAGATATTGTTTAACATTTTTTGTCAACCAATATAAAACAAACCAGAAAAAAATATGTATCGTCTGTAGGAGTTGTTATTTTCAGTCAAATATTCTATTTTTAGATTTCTATTTTTATAAAAAATTATTTAAATAATTTCGTTGTTTTCTGTTTTAAAACAAAAAATTAAAATATTTTCGGTTTTCTTTTTTGTTAAAATAGTTTGTTTATATACAAAATTATTTCAATTCAAATTACAAGAAATTCTTTACTCATACACACAAACATAGCCAATAAAAATATGAACGTGTCTGTTGTGTATGGTGTAGTGTTTTGAAAATCGAAACAAAAAAAAACTTTCAAATATGAAAAAACAAACCACAAAATCGTTTTTTTTTACGTTTTGTCAGTTAAAAAATTGATGATTGTTTTAATAGACTTTTCAATTATTTTTATTTCTTTTCTGGATTGTTTAAACAATGTTTGAAAATAAATAGCAAAATGGTTTGAATATAATGAAAAATCAGTAGTCCTTTTTTTAATAGTGTTTTCAATTAATTTAATATATATTTTAGGTTGTTTTTAAGGATAAAATATTGTGAGTGTACATTTGTGTGAAAAATTTATGGTGCTATCTCGATTCGTCTCTCAGTTATAGCCAAAACCATGTCCCTAAGTATCGTTTGTTGCCCTAGGTTGACCTTATTTTTCAACTTGCGATTTAAGGCCGTCTCCCACCTAGAAATGTGCCTTTGGGTATAAAAATATACCATGCAAAAAATTAGGGTGTTCGGATAACGAGAACACGTGCCGCATCGGCCCTGAAGTTTGAAATACGATTTACAAGGCGAAAAAATCACTTTTTTGGCTTTCTTTCAAAAAACTGGCAATTTAGTAACCGTATTTTTAGAAAATGTAAATAGAATCATAATCTAGACTGAATTACCTTTCTGGTAATGTATAGAAGTCCAAAATCGGTTGGAAAATATTTTAGTAATTGCAATTTCCTCAGACCATTGTAGGGTTAAAATGAGATAAATTATGAAAATCGTAAAAAATAAAATATATTTTCAACAAATTTACAATGTTGTACTCTAGTTTCATTTCTAAGATCCACAAATATTTAGATATACATTTTTGTCTGTCTTGGCGTATGATAACCTAGTCCCAGGTATGGCCAAAGATGGAATTTTTTTTATAAATTCGCAAATCCCTAGTTTCGAGTTTTTTAAAATTTTGTTTAAGAAAATATAAAAAAAAGTTGTCAACGTATAGGATTTTATTAAATACACCCTAGAGAATAATTCTACTGGAAATTTCACATATCCCTTTTTTAACTTAATAGTGACGGCGTTTTAAATTTGAAAATTTTGGAGAAGTGTGATTTTGGCCAATAATTAGTATTAATGTTTGTGTTTTTAGATAGCTGTAACAAAATCACTTCGATTGCTTTTAGTTCTGATACAAAAGATTGTTTTCCGAAAATTTTGAAAAACTCCTTTTCCTGGAAGTATATCAAAACAATGTGTAGTTTCTTGCGGAATTTGTTAATAGTTGTCCAAATAATTCTGTTAACACCCTACACCAGTCCGGTTAAAAGCCAACTAATGTTTGGATCCGAAATTCGAATGGGTTAAAATGGGACTTGTGTCAAAATTTTCTATAATGTGAGTCAGCGTACCAAATTTCATCAAAATATATATATGCGGCCTGCAGCGTATAAACAATATAATTTTGGGGGACCCTGATATGGGCACTAGGTCTAAACATGGACCGATTTTAACCAAAATCAATAGGCTTCGTCCTTGGGCCGACATAAGTCGGTGTACCAAGTTTCATCAAAATATCATAATATTTGCGACCTGCAGCGTATAAATAATATAATTTGGGTGGGACCCTTATTTGGGCACTAGGTCTAAACATGGACCGGTGTTAACCAAAATCAATAGGCTTCGTCCTTGGGCTGCCATAGGTCGGTGTACCAAATTAAATCAAAATATCTTAATATTTGCGACCTGCAGCGTATAAACAATATAATTTTGGTAGGACCCTTATATGGGCACTAGGTCTAAACATGGACCGATGTTCACCAAAATCAATAGGCTTCGTCCTTGGGCCAACGTAGGTCTGTGTACCAAATTTCATCAAAATATCTTAATATTTGCTACCTGCAGCGTATAAACCATATAATTTTAGTAGGACCCTTATATGGGCACTAGGTCTAAACATGGACCGATGTTCACCAAAATTAATAGGCTTCGTCCTTGGGCCGACATAAGTCGGTGTACCATATTTCATCAAAATATCTTAATGTTCGCGACCTGCAGCGTATAAACAATATAATTTTGGAAGGACCCTTATATGGGCACTAGGTCTAAGCATGGACCGATGTTCACCAAAATCAATAGGCGTCGTCCTTGGGCCGACATAAGTCGGTGTACCAAGTTTCATCAAAATATTTTAATATTTGCGACCTGTAGAGTGCGCACAAGAATGCATGGACAGACAGACGGACGGGCGGACAGACGGACATCGTTAAATCGATATAAAAAAAATTCTGAGCCGATCGGTATACTATAAGGTGGGTCTAGGACCAATATTTTTTGGTGTTACAAACATTGTAATACCCTGACCACATAGTGGTGTAGGGTATAAAAAGTGGGCATATAAACAGGCGTGATCAATAGAAAGTATATTGCGATCTGGCCTGAAATGAAACATGACGATCCTGTATGGGGATCAAGTGTACCAAATTTCGGAGAAAAAAATAAAAATTTGTAAAACGAACATCAAAACAAACAAACAAATAAATAAACAAGCAAACAGAAAATTAATTTTATTTTGATTTTTAGAATTGATCAATACAACTATTTCTTAACGATTTTATTTCTAAAACAACTGTTCAAATTTCAAAATATAAATTAATAGGATCAAGTGTTTACAGTTTCCCAGTTCTATACTAAATTACTTTACATGAGAATGCTACATATTAAATGGAAAAATAAACAGACAAAAAAATTAATAAAACATGAGAAAAAGGGGGATACAATTTCTTTAAAAAAATTTCGTTTTCTTTTTATTCATCCATGTGCTAAAAAATTACTAGGCATTAACCCTTCTTTGCATGATGATGGAATTTTCCATCATAATATTTATTAACCCATTGGCGAGTGGCGTACATTATAATGTACGTCGACTTCATCAACTCGTCACTGATTTGAATTTTAACCAATTTACTGTTATCGGTTCGTTATTTTGTTCTTATTAAAATTTTATGCAGGCTGTGAAATTTCAAAACAACATGAGAGCAGTAGAGTGCGATTTGTCTTATGATCATCAACGCTGCTGAGAATGTGTTTAAATTTAAAAGTTCAAAAAAGGCTAAAGTTTAGTCTCAAAAATTGTATGATGAATAAAATTCAAAAGGTTTTATGTAGATATTAGTAATAGGTAAAATTAAAATTTCAAAAAAATTTTAACCCGCTCGGAGTCGGCAGTATGTTAATATTATTGTTAATATTTGGGGGCTCTGCAAAGCCATAAAAGTAATAAACAATATTTCTTGGGCATAGATCTACATTTCCACGAAGTTTGGTCGGAAAATTCCTAGCCATTAAAATTACCGTGTCAAAGGGTTAAAGAAAAAAATGCAAACAAACACGTGACTTGTAATTTTTTTTTTGCTAGCAACAATATACATGACTATTGTTTCAATTGGAGCACATCTGTCAAAAAATTAAAGTAAGCTTCATTATCAATTAGCAGGTTTAAACTTGTCACCCAATACATTACAGTGATTTTTTTCACAAAAAAAAAAAAGAAAAAATCATGCAAAGAAGGGTTAACTTTATTCCACATTTGTTTACTTTAAAATTTGATTTACTGTCTCACTAAAGAAAACTAAATATTTTAGTTTTTTGTTGTGTTATTTTGGCCAATATTAAAATGTTTGTTTAGGAATGTTAATAATGCAATTGAATACGAATTTGTTCACAAAAAAATTTTGTGATCGACAACAAAATAATTATCAATAAAATCAGGTGAGGCGATGACGAGCCAACTTACCAACCGATCTAGACATAAACGATTTATTTTGTTTTATAATGCTGATGCAATTTTTTTTGGCATAGGTCAGGGGTGGCAAGACTTTTTTCGCTGCGTGCCAGAAACGGAGAAATTTTTTTTGTAAAAATTTCTCGCGTGCCACCTTAATTTTCCTTTTCGAAAATTTCTCTTAAAAACATCATCGCAGATGTACATATTTATCAGCGCAACGGATAACCCCCATGAAATAACCCCAAAGGGAAAAATTAAACAACATCCAAGAAATGACGTAAAAATGTTTGACGGTAATTTAATTTTTGGGGGTTTATTTAATCTTTAAATATTGAAATTATTTCATTATGAAAAAAATCCACAATGAAATAAAATTAAAACAATTTGAATATTTTTTTGGAGGCTATTCCTTTTTTGGTGGTTATTTCATTTTGTTAAAAAAAGTTAAATTATTGGGCGCCAAAAATTATTTAAGTACGTAAGAAACTACAATAGTTGAAAAATGTCCTTCGGGCAAAAATATGATTTTGTTATAAAAATAGCGCGGTTTTTATCATAATGTTAATGAATAAAAAGCAAATATTATGAATTTGAACACAGAAATTTCTATTTCAGATGAAATGGCTCTGCGAAACACGATCAAAACCCCATTTCGAATTCCAACAAAGGGTTATTTCATTATGAAACTTATATTCAGCCTTTATTTCATTGAGGGTTATTTCGTAGCACCTATTTTCCCTTTAAAAAAAACTTAATTTTTTAGATCCAATTTTATTACAAATTGTTTTCCATTTTTGTGCAATTTTCTGGTACTTTTTATTTCTCCAATTATGAGGCATTTTCTCATCGAAACATTTAAACTTCTTTCAATCTAGAAATTTAGAAATTTTCCCAAAATTTTCTGATAATCGAATTTGCGAGTTCTTTATTAACCATATTCCTTTAAACAAAATATGGTGGCAATACAGAGTTTTATTCATTTTAAAGGACGATTTACAAGCTCAATGAAAAATTTCACCATTATGGAGTTAATCACACATTTTTGTAACGAAATTTAACAGTTAACTGAATTTTTTGCCGGTATTCTAATAGTTCAAATTTTTTGAAAATATCCAACAAAACGTCGCGTGCCACCTAAAATCCACTCGCGTGCCACTACTGACACGCGTGTCATAGTTTTTCCAGCCCTGGCATAGGTTAACTAATATGGAAGTGCTTGTGCAAATTTAAATGGAACTGACACTTGTGGAAAACATATGATTTTCTTTTATTGGCTGTACATTAGACCATACCACCTTACAGGCAAAAAAAAGTGCGCGGTACACTTTCAAATATAAATTATTTTTGCAAGGTGATTGCAAAAAAAAAATTTTCCCGAACGTAGGGTTCGCCTTTTTTAATTTTTCGTTATAGCTTCGGCATTTAAAGTCGGATTTTAAAGTGTGATATATCGATTTTTTTGCTTCGAGAAGACCAGTGTTTTGCTATAAAAGAAAAATCCAATGAAAAAAAAATTAAAAAGGCGACTCCTACGTTCTGCTGGGTTTATCGAAAAACTTCCTTAGCAAAAGTTATGTGATTTTTTGCTACCATTAGGGTGGTAGCAACAGAGATCTGGTGGGTAAATACTAGAAAGGGGATACTTGAGGTCCTTAGAGCAAAACATTGGTACCTTCGAGAGAAAAACATCGATGTATCATACTTTAAGATCCGACTGTAAATGCCAAAGATATAACAAAAAATGTAAAATGGCGACCCTACGTTCGGCAAAAAAAATTTTTTTTTAAAACCTTGCAAAAATAATTTAGATTGGACGGTGTACGGCGAACTTTTTTTTTGAGGTGTGGTCTATTGTCAGCTTATTGTTGGTAAAAAAGCGGTTTACTGAATTTCGTTGTGGTCACACAAGCACTAGTGACGCTGAACCTTCTGGACGGCCAATTGAGGTCAATACAGTCGAAAATGTCGAAAAAATTCACGATATGGAGTTGGCCGATCGGAGAGTGAAAGTGCGTGAGATTGATGATGCCATAGGTATTTGGGTTTTAGAAAGCTATCCGCAAGATGGGTGCCGCGATTGCGCTCAATTGACCATAAAAGCAATCGTGTGACAACTTCAAAGGATTGTTTTGAGTTATTTAACTGTAACTGTGGATAAAACATGGATCCATTACAATATTCCGGAGACCAAGCAGCAGTCTAAACAATGGGTCTCCGGAGAAGGCCAAGGTAGGTTTGCCGGCCAACAAGTGCATGGCGACAGTTTTTTGGGATGCACGCGGAATAGGGAGGGTCAATTTCTGGACCAAAAAATCGTAGGGGGGAAATGATCCTACGAAGAATTCTAAGCAACTTTGCCCTAGAAACCATAGGTCTAAAATGGATTTCGAGCTTGCGGAAATTCAAAAATATGTTGCGAGTGGTGCTTTATGAGTTTGAATAATGAGTTTTATTAATTATACCCTACACCAGTACATGGACAGGATACAATAAGTTTATGCTGATGTTTATAATTCCAAAAAATATTGAAACTAACCACCTTTAAGTATACCGATTGATCCAGAATAACATTTTGTTTCGATACAACGATATCCGTCTGTCCGTCCGTCTGTCTGTATATCCACATATTTTTGAGCGCATGGCAAATATTAAGATATTTCTACAAAATTTGGTATACCGACTAATTTCGACCCAAGGACAAAGCCTATTGATTTTGGTTCATATCGGTCCATGGTTAGACCTAATGCTTATATAAAGGTTCCCCCAAAATTATATTGTTTGCACACTACAGGTCGCAAATACGAAGTTATTTTAATGAAATTTTATACACGGATTCGAAAGGCTATTGATTTTATATGGAATCGGTCTATGTTTAGACCAAGTGCCCGTATAACGGTCCCCCAAAAATAGGCATATTCGTTCGCTGAAGGTCGCAAATATTAAAATACTTTGATAAAATTTGGTACACAGACTTATACCGGCCCAAGGACGAAGCTTTCTGGCTTTAAACCAGATTAGTGTAGGGTATCGTATAGTCGGCATGCCTGACTGTTTAATACCCTACACCAGTCTGAAATGTTTTGATCTGAAATTCGAATGGCCTGACATGTACTTTTGCCAAAATTTGTATATAAAATTATAAAAAATTAGAAAAACGGTAAGAAATTTTGATTTCATCTAAAGTTAAGATAAAATCGGAAATATAGTCCATATGGGCGATAGGTTCAAATATGGACCGATCCTATTTAGAATTAATGGGCTTTGTTCTTGGGCCCATATGAGTCAACGAACCAAATTTCATTAAAATAACTTCGTATTTGCGACCTGTATCATGCTAAAAATCAATTTTTGGGTGACCTTTATAAAGGCACTGGGTGTATCCATGGACCGATTTTAATCATAATGCAGTGTTGTTAACTTTCTTTTAAAATCGCTAAAAAGAAAGAAAAATTTGGTCATGTTTAAAGTGCTGCAATTTTAAGTCTGGCGACTATTTGTAGATAAAGATAATGCAAGACTTTAGGAAATTTTATAGGATTTCCAAAAATATAGTTTGTACAGAACCGATTAGTACTGCCTAAATTTTACTATGTAATTTGATAGTTGATATCGCTAATTTTTCGTTAAAAGCCACGCCCACTTAAAACAAGTGACAAAATGAAAAAACAAACATTACGCTAAAATTCTGTACAATTTTCTTAACCTTCTCCTTGCCTTTCGTGGCGAATTTAGCCACTATTTTGATCTTTAAAAATAAAGGCAACAACAAAAAAAATTAGAAAAAACTTGAATTGACTTAAATGGTTGGCTGTATGTGCGATTGTAGCTTGTGGATATGCAAACTTTTGGGGGACCTTTATACAAGCACTAAGCCTAAAAATTTACCAATTGTAAAAACAATCAATAGGCTTTGTCCGTATGCCCATGTGAATTAGCGTACCTAATTTCATTAACATATATTCGTATTTGAACCCGTAGTATGCAAAAAAACAATTTTGGGAGGAACCTTTAAATGGGCACTAGGTCTAAACATGGACCGATATTAACCATAATCAACAGACTTCGACCTTGGGCAGATATAAGTCGATGAACCGAATTTCATTAACTTCGTATTTGTAACCTGTAGCGTGCAAAAATACCAATTTTGGGGGTACTTTATATGGGCACTAAGTCCAAACGTGGACCGATTTCAACCAAAATTAATATGCTTCGTCCCTGGGATGATATACGTCGGTATACCGAATTTTTTAAAAATATCTTAACATTTCCAACCTGTAGCGTGCGCTCATTTTTAGGCTGATTTATGTCATCAGCTTAGCAGTTTAGTAAAAAAAAAAAAAAAAATTTAGATGTTTTTTCTTATAATAAGGAAAGCCGATGAAGACTCCTATCTAAAAAGACCAGGACTATTATCCTGGTTAACAATACTTACATGTTAACGCAAATTTTACACAAACATTGCAGTGAAGCACTACTAACAACATATTTTTGAATTTCCGCAAGCTCGAAATCCATTTTAGAACTATGGTTTCTAGGGTAAAGTTGCTTAGAATTCTTCGTAGAACCATTTCCCCCCTACGATTTTTAATTTTTTTTCCTCCATACAAATTGACCCACCCTAACGTGGAATAATCCATATCGATTACCTTCAAAAGGTAAAAATAAACGGCGAATATTATGCCAAGTTATTGGACCGATTCAACGACGATAAAAAACGTTCCTTTTAATCAAGACAATGCAAAGGTGCACATGTGTGTAGTCTCAATGGCAAAATTGCATGAATTGGGCCGCGAATTGGTACCTCATCCGCCATATTCCGCGAAAACTATGTTCCATTCAAAAAGTCGCAGATTTATTATATTTAAATTTATGAAAATTTGTACTCTTGTTTAAAATGTATGCTGAGAGTAACGGTAGAAATAAAAGAATATATTTATCATGTAGATTTTAAGAAAAAATAAAAACTTTCTTTATCGTTTTTCTCGGTACCGACTTTTTGGCATATGGGTAAACCAGTAATAAGCTGACTAGATGCCACTACATTTCTTGATCTGTCAAAACAACAGTAGTATTTTGGAAGATGACAAGGCAAGGGCGCTTATGTTCTAGTGTTGGTTTTTTTTCTTTGATATTTAAAATGTTACATAAAGCTGTAACCACAATTGACTTACTTATGTTTTTTTTTTTTTTTGATAAAAGTCAATAAAATTTGAATGGAAGTTTACCACAAGTTAAATTTTCACATATTTTCACATTTTTTGCGATTTTTTTTATTTTTAGTTGTAGTTCTGCATTTCTTTATTTCAGTACTCTTTTGGAAATGTTTTTAATTTGATTTAAGGCGCAGTTATATTTAGCAAAGTTGAATTAACTCTCTAACGGGCAAGGATCTAACGGGCAGCTATCAAAAAATTGCCCACAAATGCGTCAAATGTGTATTTTATAATCATAACTGAAAAAATTCCGATACAAAATATAATTCCCTAAATCTTTTAAGAAGAAAATTTTCGTATTCAGTGTTCGGTTTAGAAGCAAGAGTCAAAATTAAAATTTCGTAAAATTTAAAAAAAATAATTATTTTACAACGAACACAATTTTCAAAAATCTAAAAGACATATTTAAGAGTAATTAATAGTACACTCATAGAAATAAATCCGTAAAAATAGCAGAAAAAGTTACTAAAAATTAGTTAAAAATGATGCTGCAGAAAAATCTGCTAAACTTAGCAGATTTTTTTTACTAAATACTAGTAAAATGAGAACAGCAAAATTAAAACTGCTAAATTAACAGAATTTTAGTTATATTTAGGCTAACTTTTAGTTAATTGAAAATAGCAAATTGTACTGTAAAATCTGCAGAAAAATTTGCTAAATATTTGTAGACTAAAAATAGCAAAAATAAACTGTTAAATCTACAAAATTTTTGCTATTTTTAAGCTAAATTTAGTTGAATGCAAATAGCAGTCTATTCTGCTAAAATCAGCAGAAATATTTGCTAAAAAATTGTAAACTGCTGTTTTCAAAAGGCTCGATTTTTATTTGCATTTAAAAAAAAAATCGAAAAAAAAACTTCGAAAATTTTAAATTTTTTGGTGATTTTTTAGGCTACTAATTATTTAGCAAAATTTTCTGCTGATTTTAGCAGGTTAATTTGCTAATCTCCATTTACAAAAATTTAGCTCATATATAACTAAAAATCTGTATATTTAACAGTTTTAGTTTTGCTGTTCCTATATTACTAATATATAGCAAAAATAATCTGCTAATTTAGCAGTTTTTTTCTGCAGCATCATTTTTAACTAATTTTTAGTAGTTTTTACTAAATTTTTTACGGACTTTTTTCTATTAGTGTAATAATTAAAGGTTTTTATATCGATCGGAAAACAATCTCTTGTATCAGAATTAAAAGAAATCGGAAGTGATTTTGTTACAGCTAGCTAAAAACACAAAAATTAATACTATTATCTAAATCATAGGCCAAAATCACATTTTCCTCTAAAATTTTCAAATTTAAAACGCCGTCACTGTTAAGTTAAAAGAGGGACATGTGTAATTTTTAGTAGAATTATTCTCTAAGGTGTATTTAATAATCTATGCGTTGACCACTTTTCTTTACATTTTGTTGAACAAAATTTTAAAAAACTCAAAACTACCCAGGAAAATTTTTTACAATCGGTAGCCAACCACACCCATTCTACAACTGGTTCCACTGCAACCAATTCCATGTAACTGGTTCCGGAACCAGTTCCTGGGATCCTATATGGAAGGTGTGGGTGACGTAGAATCAGTTCCAGAACTAGTTCCAGAACTGATTCTAGAGCAACCGGTTCCACTTTGGAGCTATAGAAGGGGTTGCTTTTGGGACAATTTCAAACAAAAAGAATCGGTGTTAGAATCGACAGTAGAAGGGGTTGTGAATGAAAAGTAGCCATTCTACAACCGATTCTTTGGAACAGAAAATTTTCCTGGGTAGAGTTTTGCAAATTTATAAAAAAAATCCCATCTGTAGCCACACCTGGGACTAGGTTATCATAACCCAAGAGAGACAAAAATTTATATCCCCGGGTAAAAATCTTAATATGGTGTCATATATAATTATATCTTATTTGATAAGTCCCCATATACAACGACATACAACTAGATCCGAAAAATGGGTCATCTACTTGTGTCTAATTATATCATTATATAATTATATATCATATGATACAGTTTGATCCGAGATTTGTCCATATCCACGACATCAAATTACATCTAATTCGATATAAAAACATCTGATTTTATATAATTTTGTCTAATAGTAGGTATACTTTTTATGCATACGGGCTATTAAATTTTTATTGAAATTTCTATAGCTTGAACAATTTTAAATGCCCAAATTTTATAACATAAAATAAAAATTTTAATGCTTTTGTCTTCTAAATCGTACGCATCATTTTTTTAATATAATTTTATATGCAAAAAAATCACGTGAAAATTATATGGCTGTGGAGAAATTAACACTTAATTTATATTAATTCGTATGAGATCATATAGAAAGTTATATAAAATTACAAGAAAATATTTTTAGTATGACGATACATACAGTGTTATATAACTTAGTATCGAACCATATATAATCATATCGGTCACTAGATATATTTTGATTAGTTTTATATGGCTTATGTAGTTATATATGGAGTCAGATTTGGGGATATGTAACACTGTGAGACAAATGGTAGGGGTCAGTGATCGGGAAGGGTTCAAACTACCGGGGAAAGTTATATCGGTAAAAAAGAAGTTATACGTGTCCCGGCGTTTCGCTGGGTCACCCCTAGGAATCGAGATATATCGATTTGACCTTTGGTGGTCTTTTGGACATAACTCGAGAACCACTAGTCCGATTTTGCTCAAACAATTTTAAAAAAATTAAAAATTACAATTCCTTTAATCTGTTCATATAACGTTTTTCTATATACTCAACAGTTTTGCCGGTAAAAATAAATGTATGAAGAAAAAAATATTTTTTGCCTAAAATATTAAAAAAAAGTAATAAAGAAAAGGTTATTGATTTTTATGGTAGCGGTAACAAACATTTATTTTTACCGGCAAAACTGTTGAGTATATAGAAAAACGTTATATGAACAGATTAAAGGAATTGTAATTTTTAATTTTTTAAAATTGTTTGAGCAAAATCGGACTAGTGGTTCTCGAGTTATGTCAAAAAAAGATATATCTCGATTCCTAGGGGTGACCCAGCGAAACGCCGGGACACGTATAACTTGTTTTTGACCGATATAACATTTCCCGTTGGTTTCATCCCATCCCGATTTTGACTGTCGCATAGGGTAATAACATCAATTACCGTACAAAAAAATTCATTGAAAAAATAATATCAGATGTAGTTGTAAATACCCAAGTAAAAAAAATCATATGGAGCCATATGAAGTTATATTTAATTATATATAATCTTTTATGTAATTAGATATAATTATATCCGAAAAATGAGAACATCTTATTGTATCGAATTGTATACAATTGTATACAATTTGGTACAATTTGATACAATTTTATGCAATTCGATACAATTGTATCCGAATTTTGTCCTCATCAAATTATATCTTTTTGTATAAAATTATATAAAATATTATAAAAGTGGACATAGTTTGATACAATTATATCTAAATATTGACCTTATACTTTTGATCATATTATATAAGACCACATCTAACAATATACAAAAATTATTTTTTTAAATAAAAAAGATATGCAATATCTGGAGATCAGACCTGGGGGATTTCAATTACAATTGCAAATAAATGTAATTGAAATTAAAAAAAAAACACAATTACATTTCATGTAACTGTAATTGAAAATTTTCAATTACAAGTAATTGTAATTGAAAGTGATTTCAATTACAAATTTCAATTACATTTAGAATTAAAGTGTTTTTTGTTAAAAGTTTGTAGAAAAAACTGACTGGGATAGGTTGGATAGGCGTGGATAAGTATAAAAAGAATACGTCATGTTGGGCTGACCCCTCACTTGTGCTTTTTGTCATTATTTCTTTTCCGAAAAAATTTAATTGTAATTGAATGTATAATTGCAAATTTTCAATTACAAATTACTTGTAATTGTGTAATTGCATGTGTTATTAATTTCCAAATATAATGATTAACCCAAAGGTCTGCTGGAGATCCTATAATTTCGATAAATCTTCCATTACTTTTATCCAGATTTACCATGACAGTGCATTAAACATGAACAAAATTTTCTTTATTTTTAGTAATTTTAAAATAACAAGACTGAAATGTTAAAGTTAATAGGATCATGTTATACAACCAAGATATAAGAAAAATAGTAAAAAAATAGTAAAATATTACAAAATAGTAAAAATTACTAAAAATATATGATGCAAAAAATAAACTCACACACGAATCATGCACGGGTTATATATTCTTATTCACGCTCACGCACGAATCACTTGAGTATAGTAATTATTACTCACGATCGCGTGTTATTCACAGAGATGTTCGTGACTCACGAACATTTCTAGTCACGCGCCAATCCCTAGTAATTACTAAATTTAAAAATAGTTCAAAATCATTGTTAACATAGAACCACATATAATATAATACGGTTTTATATGGACCTTATATATTTTTATATAAAATCACTTTGAAATAATTGCTTATTTGGGATGATATATAATTATAGATGATTTTATAAAGAACGTTGTATTGTTATATATTAAAGAAATCATGAAATATTGTAGATATGGAACGGTATTAAGTTATATATGGGTTCTTATTCGTCAATATATAATCATATCTAACACAAATTATGAAATATTTCTTATATGGCTCCACATATAGTTTTATATTATTATGTAGTGTCATACTAAATTATATATAAACGTATATGTAATTACATCTGTAATATGTTACTTTATGTATTTATATATAGCACATGCAATTATATGTAGGCCAGTATGTAATAATATAAAATCACATATGTCTCCATATTAAAACCTTTAAGGAAAAAATATCTAATATATGACTATATAAAAGTATATCTGCTTGAATTTAAAAGCATATCTGGCCATATGTTACTATAAGTTACTATATGCAATTACATAAAATAATATATGATTATATCAAAACTTTTTTACTCGGGTAATGAAATGTGTGTTAATGTGACTCCATTCACCGTCAGATATAACCCAATCACATTATATATAACAATGTATAACTATTTTTACTCGGGTCTCAATATTTTTGGATCTTAGAAATAAAACTTAATTTTTTTTACGGTTTTCATTTCATAAAGCAATTGCTTAAATGTTTTCCAACCGATTTCGAATTTTTATACATTACCAGAAAGGTAATTCAGATTATGATTCTATTTGCATTTTTCAAAAATACAGTTATTTGAGAGCCAGTTGAGAGCCGGCCTTAAATAGAAAGTTGAAAAATAAGGTCAACCCTTATGTTCATATATATTTCGATTTTACTTTAACTATCAATTTCTTTAAAATTGTTGTTGAAACTACAAAAAAAAAATCGTATTTTTGTATATGAGCATAAGTAGGTATATAAGCATATATGTCCACATATGATCATATACGGTCATATACCCTCAAATTATGGATCCGAGCATATATGAAATCATATTTGGTCATTTATTATCATATATGATAATTTTCACCCGGGATATTAAAAAAATTGATGAAAATAAAATATCCATCTAGAAAATTAAATTCATTTGTACACAAATGATTGTTTTTTATTGAGGAAAAAACAAAATAAAACGTTTTAAAAATATTAATATCTTGCCTGGTCTGCCTGGTCACAACTAAGAGTTACAGACTTTTCGTAACATAGGAATAGGCACATTTAATTCCTTTGAAATATTTTTAGAAAAATAACAATTTAAAAACATTTCAAACAAAAATTGTTGGAAATCGAATTTTAATTTAAAAAAAGATGTTCGTAGTTGCAAATTCAATTGTTAGTGCCTACTTTGTTTGCTGTGTACCAATTACTTGGCAACGATTTCTTTCTGTGTATTTTTTTTGTGAATAAATACTAATACAAAATGTGATACCCAATTAGAGTCAAAAATTATTCAAACAAAAGTCATATTTTTCAAATTCTAAAATTTTTTGTCAAAAATTGTATATTTTTTGGACGAAAATATGAGTCTTCTAAAATGAATCATAAAAGGCGCAAACACTAGAAATAGCAAATATGAAACAATTGTGTTCGATTTATGACTATAAAATTTGAGCGCTCTGAAAATTATTATATCTTAGTCTTTTTTTTATGAGTGAGTCAATATTTCTAAGCATTTAGAAATATGTTGGCTGTATTTTTTTTGGAGTTAGTTTTGAATTAAAAAAGGAGGATCTTTTGTATGAATCACTTTCATACTAAAATTTGAACTTAAAATACGAGTAATATATTTTGAGTTCCTTTTCGATTCAGTTTTTGGGGTCTTTGGTGGGTTGGGTATTGTAAAAAGGGCTTATGTTATCTATTTTGGCACAAACATATAGAAACTGTTTATTGTTAAGTGTTTTAATGTAATACTGGTATTAAACTTAAATTTACCTACATATATGATCTTGATTGACATAAGTTTTTAACTTTCTGTTCAGTAAAGGCGCCCATAACTCGTCTGGTTAATTTGTAACTGAATACCAATATTGAGGGTTATTTTAAATTAATATCATTAAATTACTTTTGATTCATTTAAAATTCATGAATAAACGTATTCTTTTTTTTTTGCGAAGCACACTCATCACTAGGCCAACCCAAAATGCTATAAAAACAATGGTAGCATTCGGCAGAGATACCTTAAACTGATAACGGTGACTTGTAGCGCTTTGGAATTACTTACTCTGGTGAACGATGTATTCTTTGTTTTGTTTTTAAATACACTTTTTCTATAGTTTCCTTTTATTTTTTAAAATTTTTGTTTTCAAATTATATTTGTTTTTATTTGTCATTCTTACAAAACAATTTTTATTGTAAATGAACAACAACAAATTTATCACTTATTGATCAAAAGTAGCAAACTTTTTTTACGCTACCAAAATATGACAGCGCTACCTGAGTGCTGAGACTGAGCGGTTAGTGATCAGGTCGTTCAGCAGAAAGTGGTACAACCGTTGTAGAACTGTTGACTATTTAATTGTATCTGCCGAACGATAAAGAAGCAGTTAAAATGAAAAATAAGCACTTCACGTTCAATAAATCTTCATTATTTTCTTCATTGAAATCCTTATTAAAATGGAATTTTGTGTTTTAACTTGATGGCATATTGCTTACAAGGTTGTAATATATTTGCACAATTGCAATTCAGGATAAAGAAATCAAAAATTTATTTTATTTAAAAAAATTTAGAGAAAAATTTATGAGAAAAAAATAAAAATATGCTCCATTTTTGAAGAAAAAAGCTTTTAAGAAAATAGCAATAATTTTGATATTTACAAAATTTACAAAAACAAGCAAAATTAGGCAATACGATATAAGAAAAAAAACTGCTAACAAATGTATTTTAAAATTCTTATATTTTTGAGACCAGAACTTGCATTCAATCTAAATTGATTGTTCTATCTTTTCAAAGAAAAAATAAGCTCTAGCTACTTTTTGGTTGGCCTACTCATGACACTTACTTTCATAAAAAATATTTTTGTAATCAAATTAAAAAAAAAAAAGTGTAATAAAATTGTTATTTGCTTTCATTTGTGATATATTGAGGTTCATCATCAATTTTTTGCGAACAAAATTTAATTTTTTGAGTTATGATTCAAAGAAATACTATAATCGCACGTACTTATTGTTTTAAGTGTTAAATAAAATTGAAATATTTTATGTTTTTTAAGAACAAAACGTGTTGAGTGGTAGATTAAATTGTATTTTTCTCTCCATAGATCAGTGATTTGTTCATATTTCAATTATTTTTTGCGATTAGTATCTTATTTATAAACTCTTGAAATATTTTATAGCGGAAGTGCAATTTTTTGCTATTGCGTCAGGTTACTGACCATTTTTATTTTAAATTAGTTAGGAATGGTTTACAAATAATGTAAATATTCTCTTTCTGATTTTTAAAAACATTTCTCGGTATTATTATCAACAAATATTAAAAATTAAAATATATAAAAATAAAAAATAAAATACGTTATACTGCCCAAAAAAAAATATATGTATTATATGAAATATCCACTACCGACCTTCACAGCAAAATATTAGTACCCAGCAAAATCTCAGTAATGGGTGCTCATTACTAATATCTAAATAATAAGCAGTAGAATTAAGGTCTACTGCTTATAATTCGGTGTCAAAACTCATTATTTTTGTTCGACAAGGTCGTTTTTGTAAGTAGTTGTCCACAAAATTTGTGCACCCGCTTACCCGCTGCATTAGAAAAGTATATAAAATAAGTAGTTACCAAAAAAAGTAGTTAATCGTGTGCTTATACGCAGTTAAAAAATAAGTGGTTACAAGTTGTTAAATAATACGACTTATATATTTACTAGTGGTTAAAGAATAAGTAGTTACCAAATTCACATTATCTTTATAAATAAATAAGTAGTCGCGCGAAAGCTAGACTGCTTATAAAACCGGCTTCGCCTAACAAAAATAACTAGTACTGCCGCCGAATTATAAGTACACTAATAGAAAAAAGTCCGTAAAAAATTTAGTAAAAACTACTAAAAATTAGTTAAAAATGATGCTGCAGAAAAAAACTGCTAAATTAGCAGATTATTTTTGCTATATATTAGTAATATAGGAACAGCAAAACTAAAACTGTTAAATATACAGAATTTTAGTTATATATGAGCTAAATTTTTGTAAATGGAGATTAGCAAATTAACCTGCTAAAATCAGCAAAAAATTTTGCTAAATAATTAGTAGCCTAAAAAATCACCAAAAAATTTAAAATTTTCGAAGTTTTTTTTTCGATTTTTTTTTTAATGCAAATAAAAATCGAGCCTTTTGAAAACAGCAGTTTACAATTTTTTAGCAAATGTTTCTGCTGATTTTAGCAGAATAGACTGCTATTTGCATTCAACTAAATTTAGCTTAAAAATAGCAAAAATTTTGTAGATTTAACAGTTTATTTTTGCTATTTTTAGTCTACAAATATTTAGCAAAATTTTCTGCAGATTTTACAGTACCATTTGCTATTTTCAATTAACTAAAAGTTAGCCTAAATATAACTAAAATTCTGTAAATTTAGCAGTTTTAATTTTGCTGTTCTCATTTTACTAGTATTTAGTAAAAAAATCTGCTAATTTTAGCAGTTTTTTCTGCAGCATCATTTTTAACTAATTTTTAGTAACTTTTTCTGCTATTTTTACGGATTTATTTCTATGAGTGTAGTAAAAAATTGTATTTTCATTATATAACCGATTATTTGGTAATGAAAGATTTTGCTGGGTTTTCACCTCATTACTATCCGCATTACCAAAAATTGTATATCATTACCTTTAGCATTATTTTATAATATAAAATAATGACCTATTGTAGTCATTGTTTTTAAATATAAAACAATGACTTGCTCGTAATAGCTTAAATAAGTACTTTTTACACAGTTAAATTTTATACAATTTTCTGTTCCAAAGAATCGGTTGCACAATAGCTGCCTTTCCTTTACAACCCCTTCTACTGTTAATTCTAATACCGATTATTTTTGTTTGAAATTGTCCCAAAAGCAATAGCTTCTATAGATCCAAAGTGGAACCGGTTGCCCTAGAATCAGTTCTAGAACTAGTTCTACGTCGGTCATACTTTCCATATCGGATCCGTGGAACCGATTCCGGAACTAGTTACATGGAATCGGTTGCAGTGGAACCAGTTGTAGAACTGGTGTGGTTGGCAACCGATTGTAAAATTTTTTCCTGGGATGTTTTATGTTTAACTTTTTATGACGAGTCCTAAAATTACACACTAGAAAAAACTTGAATTTTTCTGAATGTATTTCCTTAAGTTAATAGTATTTGTGTAACTCCTTATTTTTAAGAATCAAATAAGCAATCGGATAACCACTTATAACTCAACTTTTTGTAAGCATTATTATTCAAAATCTCATAACTACTTAAATTTCATTTTTTTAATTTATGTTTCTTAATTTTTCAAATTTTACAGCTAACTTAAACCCCAATTATTTCCCAAAGCTTATATTTTTGTGTCTCTGATATCAATATCACATAGATATGGCGCTATATTTTCATAATTTTTTATTGTATAATCACAAAATTGTTTATATATCGGAAACTAAGCGAGATAGAGAAAAATGGACAAAAATTCGATACTATGAACTTATCAATCTTTATAAGCCACCTATACTCCCAAAAATAAATATGGGCCTGTCTCGGGACAGATCCGTAGATCCCAAAAACCAAGACTGTAAGCGACATTTTAGCAGAAATTTTCAGTTAAATCAGGTAATGTTTCTGTTGAATTTAGCTCAAATTTCTTAGCTAAGTTAACTAGAAATGTCTGTGTATTTAGCAGTGTGTAAAATTTAGCTTACCTTAATTTAGCAGACCATAATTCTCAACTTCATTGAAAATTCTGCTGGCGCAAATACAGGTACTATTTCCTGTTATTTTAGCAGAATTTTGAACTATTTGTACGGGCTTTTTCAATGAGTGTACAGTTGAACAATTTCATAATGCAGTTTTAAATGATTTTTTTAATTGTTTCAATATGAACTGTGAACTCATTGTAAGTGTATGAGTTTGAACTACAACATTTCAGACCAATTGAAATATTTCCAACAACTCATAAAAATCACACTTAAATATTTCCTTCCAAGCATCCTTTCAGTCATTTATGTATTTATAAACTCTATTAAATTTAGTTTGAAAGCTTAAAACAAAGCAAAATCTTTGTTTAAAATATACATTTTTTTTAATGGTCTATAAGAATTTAATGGCAATTTAATGAATTTTTTGTTGACAGTAAAAATATACACTAATGGAAAAAATTCCGTAAAAATATTAGTTAAAGCTACTAAAAATTAGTTAAAAATGATGCTTCAGAAAAAAACTGCTAAATTAGCAGATTATTTTTGCTATATATTAGTTATATAGGAACAGTAAAAATAAAACTGTTAAATATACAGAATTTTAGTTATATTTGAGCTAAATTTTTGGAAATGGAGAATAGCAAATTAATCTGCTAAATTCAGCATAAAATTTTGCTAAATAACTAGTAGCCTAAAAAATCACCAAAAAATTTTAAATTTTGAAAAAAAAAAATTGCAGAAAAAAACTGCTAAATTAGCAGATTATTTTTGCTTTTTGTTAGTAATATAGGAATAGCAAAAATAAAACTGTTAAATATACAGAATTTTAGTTATATTTGAGCTAAATTTTTGTAAATGCAGAATAGCAAATTAACCTGCTAAAATCAGCAAAGAATTTTGCTAAATAAGTTTTTTTATTTACATCTAAAAAAAAATCGAGCCTTTTGAAAACAGCAGTTTACAATTTTTTAGCAAATATTTCTGCTGATTTTAGCAGAATAGACTGCTATTTGCATTCAACTAAATTTAGCTTAAAAATAGCAAAAATTTTGTAGATTTAACAGTTTATTTTTGCTATTTTTAGTCTACAAATATTTAGCAAAATTTTCTGCAGATTTTACAGTAGAATTTGCTATTTTCAATTAACTAAAAGTTACCCTATATATAACTAAAATTATGTAAATTTAACAGTTTGTATTTGCTATTCTCATTTTACTAGTATTTAGTAAAAAAATCTGCTAATTTTATTAGTTTTTTCTGCAGCATCATTATTAACTAATTTTTAGTAACTTTTTCTGCTATTTTTACAGATTTATTTCTATGAGTGTACGAGTACCATTACACTCATGCTTTTTCTTCATTATTTTTAAGATAAACATTTTGTCTGTTATATTTTTAAATATTTTCCTATATGCAAAATAGTGTCAACGAAATGAACTTTTGTTTAGATGTCTACAACAAAAATTTCTTTAAACATTTGGTAACAATATGGTTGATTGAAATTTTATAAAAAATTACGATTTTTTTATATTTATAGGGAATTCAACAGAGGACATATGCATTGAAGACAAGTACAAAATTATTTAAAGATTTGAATATATTAACAAAAGATGAAACATTTCGGAACGCAACCACAATATATCCGGTCACAACAACTGATGATTTTTATAGGTTACATGCATATTTTTCAAAGGTGAGTTATGTTGTTGATTTAGTGCTATTGAGATTCTTTTTCTGTCTTTATACAGAAAATTACAGTTAAGTTATTTTTACAATTTAAACATATTAAAATCGGAAGTTTTTAATGCATGCAAAATTTTAGCGATACAAATCGCAAATTCTGAGAATCTTTTATAAATAAGAGAAACTTTCGGATTCTTGCTTTTTCGTACACTCATAAAAAAACAAGTTAGTACATAAGTCTGTTAAATGCGTTCTAATTCAATTAAACAAATTTTTCTGTTTATTTTGTCGCAAAATTTAGGATTTAACTAATAGTTTTTGTAAATCCAATTTAGCATATCAATTAACATACTTTCATCCGTATTTGAAGTTTACATCATATTTTTTATTAATTGTTATGTTAAATTGGATTTACAAAAAATATTAGTTATTATCAGGGCAAGTTTTTTTTGGCATTTGCCATTAAATGCCATTTTTTTCACTTTTTTCTAAAAATGCCATTTTTACAAATCCTTGCCAAAAAAGCCATTTTGTGTATTTTTTTAGATTTTTCATTAAAAAAAATGCTATAAAATGCAGTAAAAACTCAATCTTTGTAAATAATTTTTATAAAAAATTTACAAAAAACAATATTTTTTTAATAAATGTGTTTGTTTACATGCTATTTTTTACTAGCTTTACCATTTTTACCAGTTTTACTCAAAAAATAGTAAGAACTAGTAAAAAATTTAAGGGGAAATTTTACTAGTTTTACTCGAAAAATTGTCTTCCAGCAGAAACTAGTAATATGTTTTTTTGTTTAAAAAACGATAAAATTGAACACATTATTATGTGAATCGTTATTAAATTAATTAACTATTATTATTCGCATTAAAGTTTGCACTCCGCGGACGTTTTTATGCGATTTTCATAAATTTTTTTTGTTAGTTCACTATTCTTGCAATTTTTTTGTTCGATTACTTTTAAATATTTTGACAACTTTTTCAATATTTTTTCTTTTACTAGTTTTACTAGAAATATAATCGTACAAACCTAATATTTAATAAAACTCCAGTTTTTTTATTTAAATCATACTAATATACGGCGAATGCACTTTATCAGTTCAACGGTAAATTCCACCATTATTGTATTTTTGTTAAAAACATTCAGAACGAGTAAAAAGGTTAAAGTCTGGTTAAAAGCCAACTAATGTTTGGATCCGAAATTCGAATGGGTTAAAATGGGACTTGTGTAGGGTTTGGGGTTCGGGAATTCCCGGGAAATCCCGGGAAAAGTTTGCCGGGAATTCCCGGGAAAATAATATATTTTTCCCGGGAAAACGGGAAATTTTAAAAATATTAAATTTTTTAAATTGTTTTTGTTTCGAATAGGATTTTTTAATTTTAGTCATAAAAAAACATTTTAAATACCAAAACAAAAATGTCATTGTTAAAATCTTTTAATAGGGAATACATTTATTTGACACAGAAATAAAATCTTTGCCAAGTAATTAGGAGCATTTCAACTAATAAAGATTTTTCGCATAACTTCTTCAAAATTTAAGTAGTAAAAAACTTGGTAAAATGTTTAAAAGAAATATGAAAAAATAGCTTTGTTTCTTACAAATAATCGCCTTTAGTATCTAAATTTTTCAAATGTATAATTTAGGTAAAGTCGACTTTAGTTAAAATATTGGGTGGCAGTATACCTTGACTTGGTTTATTTTTGGAGCATTCTGATTGGTTAATTTATTTTTAACCAATCAAAATATTTGAAAATATAAATATTTTTGTAAGGTTTTCATACACAAAATGAACAAAACCGTTTGATTAAAAATAAAGTCGACTTTAAATTTAAAATACTCCTTTATATTAAGGGTCAATAATTTTATAAGTAACGTTTTCATTAAAAAATATGAAAAGAAAAGACTAATGGTTAACGGTGGTATCTAAATTTGGTTATCCGACATCTAAATTTGGTTCACAAAAAAAAAAAAAAAATTGATGGTCATGCAACTTCTCTTGAAGAAAACAACAACAAGAACAACGTTTCATCTAAAATTAGCAAAGTACCCGAAGAAAAAAGTGTAAGCTGAATAGGCATTAAAGGTTTTATGGTAGGGCAAACATTTCCTGAAATGGTTCCAAATTAGCCGTAGTCAATCCGCACCATAACTAGATCTTCGTTTATTCGAGAAAGTTTTTATAATAAAAACCTGGCATTGCAAAAAAATTAAACCGATATAAAGAACATTATATTAAATTACTACAATCATGTAAAAGATATGATAAAAGAAATATCGAGCAATATTTCTAACAATGGGAGATTTACTATATTTTTAGATGAATGGACAAGAATATCACAAAAGAGATATTTGAACATATGTATAAACGGAAATAATTCATTTTATAACCTGGGGTAGGTTTATATATCAGGAAGATGTAATGCTGATGAAATAAGAAGAATTGTAGAAATAAGACTAGAAGAGTTTTATTTGTCTTTTGAAAATAACATTGTGGCCACCATATCTAATGGGCCAAGTGTGTTGAAACGGTTTGTTTCCGACAGTCCAGTAGTAGGTGCTTTCTGCTGGAATCATGCAATTCATTTGGCAGTGCTTAGAGAAATTTATGTGAAATCAAATGTTCAACACTCTGATATTTTTACTTTGAATTCTCACTACACAGACTGAATTTGTACTGAAATAGTGTTTTTTTTTTAACAAAAATTACTTTATAGGTGGTTTTCATTAACAATTTTGTTCAAAAATATTTCCCGGGATTCCCGGGAATCCCGGGAATTAAATTTTTTCATTACCGTTTCCCGGGAAATAAAAAAGTCCGGGAAATCCCAAACCCTAGACTTGTGTCAAAATTTTCTATAGTGTGAGTCAGCGAACCAAATTTCATTTGGTACACCGACTGCTGTCGGCCCAAGGACGACGCCTATTGATTTTGGTTAAAAAAGGTCAATGTTTAGACCTAGTGCCCATATAATGGCCCCCCAAAATTATATTGTTTATACTCTGCAGGTCGCAAATATTAAGATATTTTGATGAAATTTGGTACACAGACCTATTTTGGCCCAAGGACGCAGCCTACTGATTTTGGTGAACATCGGTCCATGTTTAGACCTAGTGCCCATATAAGGGTCCCCCCAAAATTGGCTTGGTTACAAACTGCAGATCGCAAATATTAAGATATTTTAATGAAATTTGGTGCGCTGACTCACATTATAGAAAATTTTGACACAAGCCCCATTTTAACCCATTCGAATTTCGGATCCAAACATTAGTTGGCTTTTACCCAGACTGGTGTAGGGTATTGTATAGTCGGCATGCCCGACTTTAACCTTTTTACTCGTTTTCACATAGATTTTTAGCAACTGGAGTTCTTTCACAAAAACTTTGATAAGTCAAAAACCGCAAAAAGACATTTTGGGATTTATTAGCTGAAATCTCATATTTTAAGAGCATATAAGCGGTTTTTCCCGGTTTCACCCAGAAAGTTGGTGAAACTCAATAGATATATCAAAACTTCCTTATTTTTAGAGTAATTTGATTTTTTTTCAACACTTCCAAAACATTTATCTAAACAAAAAATAATTTATTATATGCTCAAATACCTGAAGTAGACGGTTACATTATAAAAGTTTTACTTTTAGAAGTTTTAATAAAAAAAATAATCACTGGAAATATCAAAACTTTCACTTTTAACCAATGTGTGCAAAAATAATAATTATTGAACTTTAAATACACACTGCAAATAAAGTAAACAACTTAAAACTTTTATTTTTGCAATTAGTGATGTAGAATTTTATCTATTTTCACTCGGTACTAAATACGGTTGTAAAAGTTAAAGTTCATCTTTTGAATTAATCGCCACTTTTGATTGATTTTCGCCCCTCTGTGCGCCGGGTGTTTTATACAATAAAAAAATGATTAAATGTACAAAAAGAGGTGTCAGGAAATAGTCCCATGAAATCTCATTTCAGTATGGTCCTTTTTTATGAAATGTCATAATAACCAAAAATTTCCGAGGCGGCCAAACAGTAGAGGAAGTCGATCTTAGAATTTTTATTTCTACAACATATCGAAGTTTATTCAAAATCGCAGTGTTTATCTTGGATTACATTACTTGTAACTACATTTTCGTATAGAAAACCTCTCAGATTTTGATAATATTTTCTAACCCTTTCACTACCGACTTTTTGTTTGCGGATGTATCGTTATTTTGACTTCAGATTCTTGTTAAGAGTCCTCAAATTAGAAAAAAATATGTAACATATTTTGCCCCCTCCCCCTCCTACCCACCAAAAATGACGTCCGAAAATAGATTTTTTAAACTTCTAAACCCCGTTTTACCCCTTAAACATTCGAGTAGCGAAAAATCCTTCGGTTGGTTTTATTTTCGTCATAAAACAAAGCTATATGCCAAATTTCAATAATCTATCTTCATTAGTTTAGGAGAAACACCAAAACACCCTTTTCTCGGAGGGTGTTTTTTTTTAACAAATATCGCGACCATATTGCCATGTTGAACTGCTTATGCATATAATGATTTTTATTTGAAGTCCAAGATTCTAATAAACTTATGTATTTGTAAAAAGTATAAAGTTTTTTTGCACTATTAAATTTTATATATTCTTTTAAAGATGTGTACACTGTAGTGTACAAGGGTAGCGAAAGAGTTAAAATAGTTACTATAAAAGAGTATTTCAAATTTAAAGTCGACTTTATTTTTAAATAAAGGGTTCTCTTCATTTTGTGTACAAAAATATTTATATTTTTAAACATTTTGATTGGTTGAAAATAAATTAACTAATCACAATGCTCCAAAAAGAAACCAAATCAAAGCATACTGCCCGCAGTTTACATAGATCTATTACTTTTTGACATTTGCTGTCAGTGGACGTAGCACATGAGAATGTATTGGACGTACAGTGGTGGCCAATATAATAGGAACCATTTAAGTTTTTTCTAATTTTATTCTCATTGCCTTTATTTTTAAAGATTAAAATTTCAGTGTTGTTAACTTTATTTTAAAATAGCTAAAAACAAAGAAAAATTGTGTCATGTTTCAGGTGCTGCACTTTTAAGTCTGGCGACTATTTGTAGATAAAAATAATGCAAGACTTATGGAAATTTTATAGGATTTCCAAAATATACAGTTTGTTCAGAACCGATCAGTACTGCCTAAATTTTACTATGTAATTTGATAAGAGGTCGATATCGCTAATTTTTCGTCAAAAGCCACGCCCACTTAAAACAAGTGACAAAATGAAAAAACAAACATTACGTTAAAATTCTGTACAATTTTCTGAACAACCTCCTTGCCTTTCGGTGCAAATTTAGCCTCTATATTGATCTTTAAAAATAAAGGCAACAAAAATAAAATTAGAAAAAACTTGAATGGTTTCTATTATATTGGCCACCACTGTATGTCCAATACATTCTCATATGCTACGTCAAATGTTTCTTTGTTTTTTATCGATTTTAAAAGAAAGTTAATAATACTGAAATTTTAACATGAAATGCTTTTTAATATAACGTAAAGAAAAGCTTGACTGATTTCTTATATAGTGGTAAGAAAAGCATAAAACTATTCACTTTAAAATTTCAGTGTTGTTAACTTTATTTTAAAATAGCTAAAAACAAAGAAAAATTGTGTCATGTTTTAGGTGCTGCATTTTTAAGTCTGGCGACTATTTGTAGATAAAAATAATGCAAGATTTTATAGGATTTCCAAAAATATACAGTTTATAGAAGCGATCAGTACTGCCTTAATTTTACTATGTAATTTGATAAAAGGTCGATATCGATAATTTTTCGTTAAAAGCCACGCCCACTTAAAAAAAGTGACAAAATGAAAAACAAACGTTACCTTAAAATTCTGTGCAATTTTCTGAACCATCTCCTTGCCCTTCGTGGCGAATTTAGCTACTATTTTGATCTTCAAAAATAAAGGCAACGAGAATAAAATTAGAAAAAACATGAATCGTTTCTATTATATTAGCCACCACTGTATGTCTTATGCATGTACAAAAAATATTTGAATGTGTGTAAAAAATGTGTTTGTTGACAAAAGCAGAAGAAGAGTAAGATACCAGTATCTACACTAATAGAAAAAGTCCGTAAAAAATTTAGTTAAAACTACTATGATGCTGCAGAAAAAAACTGCTAAAATTAGCAGATTATTTTTGCTATATATTAGTAATATAGAAAGAGCAAAAAAAAAACTGTTAAATGTACAGAATTTTAATTATATTTGAGTTAAATTTTTGTAAATGGAAAATAAAAAAATTAAGCTGCTAAAATCAGCAAAAAATTTTGCTAAATAATTAGAAGCCCAAACAATCAAAAAAAAATTTTTTAATTTTCGAAGTTTTTTTTAGATTTTCTTTTAAATGCAAATAAAAATCGAGGCTATTGAAAACAGAAGTTTACAACTTTTTTAGCAAATATTTCTGCAGAATTTAGCAGTATAGACTGATATTTGCATTCAACTAAATTCTGTAGGTATAACAGTTTATTTTTGCTATTTTTAGTCTACTAATATTTATCAAAATTTTCTGCAGATTTTACAGTACAATTTGTTATTTTCAATTAACTAAAAGTTAGCTTAAATATAACTAAAATTCGGTTAATTTTACAGTTTTAATTTTGCTGTTCTTATTTTACTAGTATTTAGCAAAAAAAAATCTGCTAATTTTAGCAGTGTTTTCTGCAGCATAATTTTTACCTAATTTTGACTTTAACAAAAATATACCAGATTTGGATAATTTAGATAGTGAGGGTGTTAGATTCTAGGTACTTTTTCGAACAAAAAACTTTTCGAATATGGAAAATTTTTGTTTAAAAAAACTTGAAAATTCGAAGTATTTCGTATACACACAAAAAAATATTGTTCAACTTTTTCAATTAAAACGATTTGTTAAATTATTTCAAAAGGTGTCAATTAAAAATTAATCCAATAGTTGCTCAAAACTACTGCAATTTGCTTGACATTTTTTTTTATTCTACCACTCAAAAGCATTTCATAAAACAAGAGAAAAACATCAGAATGTTGTTGTTGTTTTTTCGTTTGTTTTATTTATGTAGTTGTTTTTATAAATGTTAATGTATTAGTAACAGGGATAATAAAGTTGGTACTATAGTAGTTTTTATGGTACTATTAGAACCTCAAAAGTACTATGGTACTCCTTAGCATTATTTGATACCATTTTAAATTATTCAAAATAAATAGTAAAAGCTGGTAAGAAACGTAATTCAAAGAAAAGGTTTCTAAAATTTTGCACAAAATATTAAACATTTATTTGAATTTAAGAGAAAATCTTTAATTTTTTGTGATTTTTGTTTAGTTTTATTTTATTTGATTTAGTTTTCTCAATTGATTTTAGTAATTTAAATTGTGCGGTAACTTCATTTTTAGTAAATTGGACATGTTCGGGCATGTTGTTTGTTTTAATACCCAATCCATATATAGCTTTTGTAATTATAGGAAACAAATTCAAAAAAAAGATTAAAATTTTATAATTTTTGACCCCGCTTTTTAAATATTAAATATGAGACTGGGACGCTAAAATAATAGTCAACGCTGAAGATTGGATGCAAGAACAAAAGCAATAGAATAATATAAAAAATAAATTGCGAAGAATAAAGAACAGAATACACTATTCAGAGTGGAGTGGATCTATATTATATTTTGAACCTTGTTTTAATGTACAAAAGAACTTTCATATATGTACGTTTTTTTGTTAATTTATAATAAAAAACTTAAAAAAAGTACTATGCGTGTCGAAAAAGTACTATTTTTTAAGCAGGTTGGTACTATTTTGAAAATCCCATTTAGTAACTAATATTTTAAATTATTTTTTATAAAATTTTATAAATTCTCGTTGAGTTTATTATTTTATTTAGTTAAATATTTTAATTTTGCCATATTAAATCTGAATATTCATTTATTCTAAAACAGGGATGATAAAGTTAGTACTATAGTACTTTTTCTGGTACTATTTGAACCTCAAAAGTACTATGGTACTCCTCTGACTCATTTAGTACTATTTACACATTTTCCGATTTTTATATTTTTTGTGCTTTATTAATTTTCATAGACATTATTGTGTTTAATTTTTTTAATAAAAAATACTTATGTTGAAAATATTTTAAATATAAGATATTACTATTGAAAATTCAAGTTAAACACAAAAACTACCTAGTTTTTGGCCGTTGCTAGTTTTTACTTGTCAAACCGCATACATAAAAACAAACAAAAACTAGTTTTGTATAAAAACTAAGTAGTTTTTGCTCAGTCTAAATTGAGTACGATTCAATACGATTTTCAGGGACTTATACCTTAAATAACTCATAACGAAATAAACCTGTAAAAATAGAAGAAAAGGGCAAATAGCAACAAAAAAAAAACAGACTTAGAAAAGAAACTTCTGAGATTAACAGATTTTTTGCTAAATACTAGTAAGATAAGAACAGCAAAAACTAAACTTGTAAATTTAGAAAATTTTAGTTATATTTAAGTGACTTTTACTTCATTGAAAATAGCAAATTTACTGTAAAATCTGCAGAAAATATTAATATTAGTACACTAAAAATAGCAAAAATAAACTGTTATATCTACAAAATTTTTGTTATTTTAAGTTAAATTTAGTTGAATGCAAACAGCAACAGCAGTAAAATGGTTGCTAAAAACAATAAACTGCTCGTTTCAGAAGACTAGATTTTTATTCTTATTAAAAAAAATTTAAAAAAAGCTTTCAAGATTTAAATTTTTTTTGTGATTTTTTAGGTCACTAATTGTTATTTTTTATGATTTTAAAAGGTTAAAAGCAGGTTTCTGTTAACTAAAATTTATTGATATATAACTAAAATTTTGTATATGTAGGGTAGAGGGGGGATCCTTCGCCAGTGGGGCACATACACTAATCCCATTTTTCTCCGGTGTTAAGGGAGATAAAAAATTGGAAATATATATTTTGTGCATTTTTCAATTGCCTTTCCTTGACATCCACTTTGACGAATTTATATCACATGTGGTCGCAGATAGACGTGTTTTTGTGTTTTTTGGGGTGCCAAAAAAAAAAAATTGAAAGCAACTACATTTTGCAATAACTTCCTCAAATCGTGTGATAAAAAAATAATTTTTCATTATGTTAGAACTATGATCCTAAGCTTTCAGAAAATAATAATTTGATTTTAATAAATGCTTATAAAGTGTGAAAAAATATTAATTTTATGTTAGTGCCTGCCTCTGGGGCACAATGACCGGATGGCCCCTGGTGCTACGAACAGTTGATGCTTCCCTGTCTAAAATGCTCTATAAGACTTTTCTATATGTGTAAAATATGTTCAATAGTAAATTAGTACAATCGTGTTCATTCTTAAATTTATATTAATTATTCAGTTTTTTGTAATTTTGAAGAATCATTATATTATAGTTTTAAATTATTTTTTTTAATGTAGTGAAGATTTATTGATCAAAAAGAATCATATACCTTAAATAACTTATTCTAAATTATTTATTTCAGTCACTAAAACATTGACTTTGCCGTATTAACAATATTTTTTTTGTTGAAATTGTATCTAGCTCTTTTGGCGAATATCCCCCAGGTTTGGGGCAGTTACGCCGATTTGGGTTACTTTGGAAATCATAAAAAAAGTAATAGAAAATATGCAAATAATTAGAATAAAAATCATAGAAATTAAAGCCAAGATATGTAGATCTTCAATTTGAAAGTAATTTTTGAAAAATAATTACCCAGTCAGAAAAATACAAACGGGAAAGCGGTGGCAAAGCACTTTAACAGGTGGTACAAGTACTGGCAAAAAGTGCTTTTCCATTCCCAAAATGATAACATCATTAGACAAAAGGACCGGCTGTTCAAAAAGCGCCGGAAAAGCACTGGAGGAACAAAATTTTTAAACGTTGGCAAAACGCTGGCAAAACCAATAAATAGGTGGTCTGGAAATATATTTTCCAAAATAAAATTTAAAAAAAGTTCATATGTATTTTTTTTGGTCCTGCCGTGATTTGAACCCAGGCCGTCAGATTGACAGACGATTGCTCTACCGACTGAGCTAACGAGACATATAATATTTGTACGCCTGGTAGCATTGGCTAGGTAGCACTGGATAACCACTTGTTGCAAACCTTGGCATATCACTCTAAGCCAATTCTTTGCCAGTGGTTTTTTTTATAAACCACCGAAATTTTTGTAAAACAAATACTGGTAAAACGCTTTTCGAAAACGCTGGCAAAGCGTCCCAAATGAGTGTTCTGCCAGTCATTTATTTTTAATACCGTGGTTACCCAGTGGTATGCCAGTGCTTGATTTGTTGTACCACTGGCGATTTCTGACTGGGTAGGGGTTAAGAAATCACAGTGCTTTGAAAAAAAGTGGCGAAGGATCCCCCCTCTACCCTATTTAATAGTTTGGTTTTTGCTGTTCTTATCTTACTAATATTTTACAAAAGTAATCTGATTGCATTTTTTTATGCAAGGTAATTTTTAACTAATTTTTAGTAGTTTTAACTAAAATTTTTACGTTTCTCTATTGCTATAGATATAACAGAACTCTATTTTTTATGAGTTTTTATTTGTTAATTTATAATGATAAAAAAAAATTAAATGGAAAATTTTTTGGTACTATAGAGGTCGAAAAAGTACTATTTTTTAAGCTGGTTGGTTCTATTTTAAAAATCACATTTATCATCCCTGTTCTAAAACATTACTATAAAATAGTAATGTAAATTTTGAAATTTCTAAAAAAAATTTTAAATTATTATAAATGAAATATATTTAGTTTTCAAAAAATTTTTCTTACAAATTGAAAAAATTTTAATTTTTGAAATTTTGTTTAAAAAATTTGAAATTTTTTTTAAACAAAAAAAAAAAATCGCATAAAAATAAATTAAAAATTGTTTTAAAGTCAAATATATTTTTTTTTTGGTTTGGAGAGAACTTTTCACATAAGTATAAATAAATCTATCAACTGAATGAAAATTGCATGCATGTTTTATTTTAATAAAATTTAAGCTAAAAATAAAGAAGTATATTTTTTATATTTGGCATGGCAACTACCACTTTATCCAGCTGATAGTTTATTTAGAAGTTATACAATATTGATCAATTTTTAATCCAATGGATTAATTTTTAATCAAATTCATATAATGTGTTATTTATAAGGTATATAATATTGATCAATCCAATCAATCCAATGAATTAATTTTTAATCAAACTCATAAAAAACCAATAAAAATCCTAATCAAATGTATCACTATTTTATTGAAAATTTATTCAATTAAAGAGCTACAAATTTTTAATTGAATGAACAATTTTCGTGATTGGAGGAATTTCAGGCGGTTTTCATGATTGAAATTAGATTTTATTTTTTTGTGTGTAGAGAAACTCTCAAAAAAAAAGGCTTCTCATGGATGACTCGAGAATCTTAAAGAAAATTGAATAAGTTTTAGAAAATAAAAAAACTATTGGCATCCCGACTAAAAAAGATGTTATATAATCATATATCACCATATATAAACCAATATATACGTCCATATCTAATTTGATCCGAATATTGGAATATATAATTATATCAAGCGAGATAAGCATGTTATCTCACCTGATACAATTTGATCCGAAAAATGGGTCTATCTAACTGCATCAAATTATATATAAATACATATAATTTGATGAAGATTTTCAAAGAAAATTTTAGTAAATATTATTGGGATCACTTATTTCATTCATATTAAATCCAATACTTAATGTTTAGAACAATTTTTGCTAATAAACTTGGAAATAGGTGACAAAATAAAACATTACAAAAATTTATCGGAACAACTTTTTATAGGTTAGAGTTTTTATCTTTCTTTTATAAGAAAGATAACTGAATAACTGAATTAACTAATTAGAAATTTATTAATTCAGTTCGAGGCCAATTTCCTTATTATGAATTAATATAATAAGTACTTTTTTTAAAAAAAAACTGCTATTTTTCTTCATCAGGATACTCTCCTGACAAATACTTCACAGAATTTTTGCTTTCAAAAAACCTCTACACTTTCAAGAATGAAAAGACGATCGTTTCAGGGATTACGCCACCACTTTCTAAAAGAAACTGATGAAGGGGACCTGGAAAATCCCCGAAATGATCGTCTTTTTCATTCCTGAAAGTGTAGAGGTTTTTTGAAAGCAAAAACTCTGTGAAGTATTTGTCAGGAGAGTATCCTGATGAAGAAAAAAAAAACAGTTTTTGAAAAAAGTACTTATTATGTTAATTCATAATAAGGAAATAGTCGTCGAACTGAATTAATAAATTTCTAATTAATGAATTAAAAAGGTCGAAAAAAACAAATTTCATTTTTTTAAATAAAAATTAAAAACCAACATGATAAAAAATTAACTTTCACAATTAATTTTTTTTAACGGAAAAATAAATGAACTTAAACCATATTTATTTCAACATATGTTTGTCTAATTTTTAAATTTAAAAGTAAAAATAATTATTTCGACCTTTAATTCCACAATGAAAAAAAAATTTCCTTTATTTATTTCTTTAAAATAATTTTGAGTTTAATAAAGAGTATTTCGCTAACTATTTGGAAAATATATGTTAAATTCAATTATAAACATTTATTTATATGTCAAAGTGCAAAATTCAAAACCAGATCCACAATTTCGGAGTTTTTTTTTAATTTTTATAGTGCAATTAAACTTTATAAAATTTTGTATAATTAGATATCATGTCAGATAAATTTATACATAAAATTATTACAATTTTATATTAACTTTGTTATATATTTTGATATAAGATTGTTTAGAGAAGCTTATACGCCATTATATATAATTATGTATAAACTATATTTGCAGATCTCTTAATATATGCCTGGAGACCAAATCGCATATGATTATATATAACGTCATATCAAACATATTTATAAAACCAAAGTGTTAATATAAATGTATATGGTCATACAAAGCCACACATATAAACATTTATAATTATATCAAATCGTATAAGATTATATGAAAACTTTTTTAGTCGGGATGTAATTTTTAGGGAGGTCACAAGTATTTTTCGTTGTTTTTTAATATTGGTTTCAAAGAATTATATACAAATTGGGTATTTTCAAACCCTAAAATTGAGGTTAACTGTTTATTATCTACTTTTTTTTTTTTTTTGTTTTTGCTTTATCCCCTTTATGAAACATCCAAATTTTCTTATAAATTTTTTTTTTAAATATCTTCCTTAAACTGTCCTTTATCTTAGTATCATTTAGAAATTGTTCAACAAAATAGTGGTGAATTGGAACAAAAATCATATCGCATTGCTAATGGTACCATATCAAATAATATTCTGGAAATACGATGGCCTTTGGGGGTACCATTGGCCAGTGCACCAGAAACACGTCATGACATACTTATGTGGCATTTACTAAATCATACCCATATATTTTTACCCAATGGTGATAACAATGTTGAACCATTGAGTAATATTGAATCGATGGATCTCGAAAAAGTACTCGAAATAACAAAACAATATGCTAAAACAAAGTTTCCTACAATGATAAATGTGGGTATAAATAGTATTTATAGAAGATTTGATGCTACACGTGGTATGGATTATCAAATACATTTAAAAATGCGTGATACAAGAAGAATATCCGCTTTAACTCAGAAAAATGCCATCATAAAAAGTTTTCAAATCGTTAAACCTTTGGGAAGAGTCGAAGTGGTACCTTCACCCTATGTTACGGAAAGTACTCGTATAGCCATATTGGTACCGACGTTTGAACACCAACTGGACGATGCTTTGGATTTTATAAATCAATATGAAAAAACATGTATGCACAATCAGGATAATACATTTTTATTAATGGTAATAGGATCAATAAGCTTAATTATGTATTATTTAATCATTTTTTCTTCTATTCGTAGGTTTTCATGTATCGTTATGATTCTTCTAGCAAAGGAGATACAGATCCTTTTAAAACCATTAAAACACTTGCCTTAGATTTATCTTCCAAATATAAAACAGATGGTTCTCGCATTGCTTGGGTCTCTATACGTTTACCATCCACTTTAGGTGATCCTGTAACTACGGATGTTATGTTAAATTCTTTATATGGTCTTAATGAAATATTAAGTATAGCTGTTGCTGATCTTGCACTACCAAAAATTGGCTTAGAGAGCCTTGTTTTAATGGCTTCGAATTCTATAACATTTAAACCAGATTTTCTTAACCGGGTACCTAATTCAAAATATTTATTATGGAATCTTTTTGATAAACTTAATATTCTTTTTATAAGGTTCGCATGAATACCATTCAAGGTTTTCAGGTATATTCCCCAGTTGGATTTATGATGTATCCTTGTAAGTTAGCTGGCTTTTGTAAAGAATGTGAAACATGTGATGTTAGTCAAAGTACGGGTTATTTTGATAAATGGAATTATGATATTATATCATTTTATAGTCGAGATTATGTACAAGGTAAGTGGGGAATACATTTCTTTTTCACAGAAATAAATCTGTAAAAAAACAGAAGAAGCAACTAAAAACTGGTTTAAAATTATTTTGCTCTTACTAGTAACATAAGAGCAAAAATAAAACTGTTAAATTTACAGAATTTTTGTTATATTTATGTTAACTTTTACTTAATTGCAAACGACAAATTGTACTGTAAAATCTTCAGAAAATTTTGCTAAATATTGGTAGACTAAAAATAGCCAAAACAAAATGATATATCAAAAAAATTTTTGTTCTTTTTAAGCTAAACTTAGTTGAATGCAAATAACAGTCTATCCTACTAAAATCAAATGAAATATTTGCTAAAAAAATTTAAAAAAATAGCAAAAATAATCTACTAAGTTTAGCAGTTTTTGAAAAAAGTTGAGTTTTGTAATAATAATATGCTGTTTTGTCGAGTTAAGCAGGCTAAAAGTTAAAATTAAAAAGCAATCTCAAAAATTCGTTTTATCCCATAAGCCAAAAATAAAACCTCCCAGGTAGAAAAATACAAACGGCAAAGCACTGTATATGATGGTACAAGCGCTGGCAGGACGTCCGTTTTCCGAAAATAAAGTACTGGGTCAACCTGGAAATTATAACGTTGATCTTCGGTTGGCCGTTTGTCTTTTGGAACTTTGGCAAAGCATTGGTAACAATGGTAAAATAAAAGCTCTGCCAACCCTGAATTGATAACGTCGATCTTCGGTTGGCCGTATGTTTTTCGAAAGATTGGCGAAGCGTTGGCAGAATAATCTAAAAAATACTATTACAATGGGTACAGTGTTCTGTGTCAATAGTGATCGTGATTTTAATGTTTTAATTTCATCAAATAATATTGTTTATAACTGCAATAAATGCGCTAAAGGATCTAATAATTTAATTGCTATGATAACAATTTTGTCAAATGAAGTAAGAGAATTAAAAAAGTTATTCAATGCCTGTATATTAGGGTTTGGGGTTCGGGAATTCCCGGGCGGGAATTCCCGGGAAATCCCGGGCGGGAATTCCCGGGAAATCCCGGGAAAAGTTTGCCGGGAATTCCCGGGAAAATAATATATTTTTCCCGGGAAAACGGAAAATTTTAAAAATATTAAATTGTTTTTGTTCCGAATAGGATTTTTTAATTTTAGTCATAAAAAACATTTTAAATACCAAAACAAAAATGTCACTGTTAAAATCTTTTAAAAGGGAATACATTTATTTGACACACAAATAAAATCTTAGCCAAGTAATAAGGAGCATTTCAATTAATAAAGATTTTTCGCATAACTTATTCAAAATTTAAGTAGTAAAACCTAAAAATTTGGTAAAATGTTTAAAAGAAATATGAAAAAAAGTTTTGTTTCTTACAAATAATCGCCCTTACTATCTAAATTTTTCAAATGTATAATTTAGGTAAAGTCGACTTTAGTTAAAATATTGGGTGGCAGTATACCTTGACTTGGTTTATTTTTGAAGCATTCTGATTGGTTAATTTATTTTCAATCAATCAAAATATTTGAAAATATAAATATTTTTGTAAGGTTTTCATACACAAAATGAACAAAACCGTTTGATTAAAAATAAAGTCGACTTTAAATTTAAAATACTCCTTTATATTAAGGGTCAATAATTTTATAAGAACAGTTTTCATTAATAAATGTGAAAAGAAAAGACTAATGGTTAACGGTGGTATCTAAATTTGGTTATCCGACATCTAAATTTGGTTCACAAAAACAAAAAAAAAATTGATGGTCATGCAACTTCTCTTGAAGAAAACAACAAGAATAACGTTTCAGCTAAAATTAGCAAAGTACCTGAAGAAAAAAGTGTAAGCTGAATAGGCACTAGGCTGGGTCGATTTGCGGGGAGGCAAAAAAATCGCCCATGGCTCAGGGAAAATCGTATTCTAGGGATCAAAATAAGAAACTTTGCCGAAGGAACCATACCTCTAAAACGAATGCCACTGGCATGGGTGGATCGGCCCTCCAAAGTTAGTGGGGGTCGGTCATACATTTGGACTCGATTGGGGCACTCTAAATGGGTCAAAGTGGGATTTTTCAAAACTTGACCCTACGGGACAAAAGTCAACAGTTGGGGATAGTAGAATTCGTTTTAGAGGTATGGTTCCTTCGGCAAAGTTTCTTATTTTGATCCCTAGAATACGATTTTCACTGAGCCATGGGCGATTATTAAATCGACCCGCCCTAATAGGCACCCAGCAAAATCTTTCATTACCAAATAAGTGGTTATATAATAGAAATTCATAGCTCCGCACAACTTATTTTTTGGCGTCTAAACTCATTATTTTTGTTTGGCGTGGTCGTTTTTATAAGTAGTCACGCTTACCCGCTCGCTTACGAAAAAATGAGAAATAAGTAGTTATGAGATTTTGAATAATAAGTGGTTACACACATGCTTACAAAAAGTTGAATTATAAGCGGTTATCCGATTGCTTACTTGATTCTTAAAAATAAGGAGTTAAGCAAATACTATTAGCTTAAGGAAATACATTCAGAAAAATTTAAGTTTTCTCTAGTGTGTAATTTTAGGACATATAATAAATAAAAATGTATAAAATTTAACTGTGTAAAAAGTACTTATTTAAACTATTACGAGTAAGTCATTATTTTATATTTAGAAACAATGAATACAATAGGCCGTTATTAGGAAGTCATTATTTTATATTATAAAATAATGCAAAAGGTAATGATATATCATTTTTGGTAATGCAGATAGTAATGAGGTGTCATTACCAATATTTTGCTGGGCATTAAAGGTTTTATGGTAGGCATTAAAGGAAATGGCATCCAAATTAGCTGCATTCAATCCGCACCATAACTAGATCGTCGTTTATTCGAGAAAGTTTTTATAATAAAAACCTGGCATTGCAAAAATATGAAACCGATGTAAAGAATATTATATTAAATTACTACAATCATGTAAAAAATATCATGATAAAAGAAATATCGAGAAATATTTCTAACAATAGGAGATTTACTATAATCTTAGATGAATGGACAAGAATATCACAAAAGAGATATTTGAACATATGTATAAACGGAAAAAATTCATTTTATAACCTGGGGTTGGTTTATATATCAGGAAGATGTAATGCTGATGAAATAAGAAGAATTGTAGAAATAAGACTAGAAGAGTTTTATTTGTCTTTGGAAAATAATATTGTGGCCACCATATCTAATGGGCCAAGTGTGATGAAACGGTTTGTTTCCGACAGTCCAGTAGTAGGTGCCTGCTGCAATCATGCACTTCATTTGGCAGTGCTGCGAGTAAATTATGTGAAATCAAATGTTCAACATTCTGATATTTTTTACTTTGAATTCTCACTACACAGACTGCATTTGTACTGAAATAGTGTTTTTTTTTAACAAACATTACTTATATATGTGGTTTTCATTAAAAATATTGTTCAAAAATATTTACCGGGATTCCCGGGAATCCCGGGAATCATGTTTTTTCATTCCCGTTTCCCGGGAAATAAAAAAGTCCGGGAAATCCCAAACCCTACTGTATATACAACAACAATGCAGTTGAGAGTGCTTCTTTTAAAAATAAAAACATACATGCCACTGTTGGTAAAAGTGGCACAAAAGTGCCATTTGTGGCACTATTGAATGTTCAATGGCACTTTGGCACTCTTCATAGAATTTCGGCACTTTTTAAGAAAATTTCTAAATAATTTGATAAAAGGTCGATATCGCTGGTTTTTCATTAAAAGCTACGTCTACTTAGAACGGGTAGCAAAATTAAAAAACAAACGCCACACTAAAAATTTCTACAATTTTCTGGACCACATTCCAGTTTTTTGGGCACAATTTAATCATTATTTTGATCTTTAAAAATAAAAGCAATGGGGATAAAATTAGAAAAACTTTAATTGATTCTATTGTATTGTCCGTCACTGGAATTTTTCAAAAATTTGTTATGGTATTCTAGTTTTTTTATGACTAGCAAAGGTTTTAAAAATTTCACCATACAATGGTGAAAGCTTTTTCTGCCGAAAATAAAATAAAATTATCAAAAAATTGTAATTTGTGAAAAATTACGTTTTTTTGGATAATTTTATGAAATCTTAAATGAAATGAAAACTTAAAAAAATGTCCAGGAACCGCAAACACGAGAGAACTAGTTCTAAGCACTTGGAGTATCCTTTAAATTTTAGCATCAAGTATTTTGAGCTTATTCCTAACAACTTTAGCCCCAAAAATCCCATGTTACTACCTAATCTTTTGGAGGAATTTACAGGAATTTTAGAATCGGTAAAAGGTTCGATGTATCTTAAAATAATATCTCAAAATATGAATGAGGTTTTTCGTATTATATTTCTGTGAAGAAAAATTATAAAATTCTTCAAAAGAAAATAAAACTTATATTTTAAATTGTTGACGAATGAAAATTTATGTGCTTTTTATTGCATGACAATTTTGTCAAGGTTTTGCTGTGACAATTTTTCTTAGAATACCAAAATTATAATAATTTCCATTCACACCAGTTTTGTGACAATTTTGTTATTGTTATAAAGTTTATTATAAGGGTGTAAATGTATAAATATTTGAAATAAAAACTGAACATAATTTTTGCAACATTTGCATGTTGCTTAATTTTTTTTTTTGGCACTTTTAAAGCTTTTTTGGCACTTTTTGGCATCATTTAGGCACCAAACGAAATTTTTCAAATACCATCACTGATACATGCTCAGTCAAGCTTAAATTCAAAAAATAATGATTTACAACTAAAAGGTCGTTCAACTCTGAGTGATTCCTTTTCTTCAAGTTCTGCTAATTATGCTTTTCGTAAAAATGTTGTTAATACTACTGAACCAAGTAATAATGTTTTAAATTCTAATATGCGAATACGTAGAGCTAGTCTTTGTCTTTCTTTACATGATGATGATGATATTCATAATGATGTTATTGCTACTATTAAACCAAATGATGTTATTGCTGCTACTGAGCCAAATGCCGTTTTAAATTCTAAACGAAGAGCTAGCATTTGTTGTTCTCAAAACTCTGACAATACTGTTAGCTCAGCTTCAACTGCGTACTCTCAAGTAGAAAGTAATATCCCAGTTAACAATACTGGATGGACTAAAGTTAACTACAAAAAAAAGAAACGTAAGCATGTGGTGTTTGGAGATAATAATTCCAAAGACTTAGAAGTTATCGCTAATCAAAAATGGGTGCATATTTCCTCATTTAAGCCCAGCGTAACAGCAGAACAAATCCTGAGTTATGTTGCAAAAGGTGCTAATATTTCCAAAACCCATCTAAAATGTTTTAAATTGGTTAGAAAGGAAATTGAGCAGAACACATTGAGGAGTGTTTCTTTTAAAATTGGGATCTCCGCTGAATTATATGATAATCTATTTGAGCCTTCCTTGTGGCCTACTAATGTAAAAGTGCGTCCGTTCTTGTTCTTTCAAAAGCCTATATCTTAAAACATGTATAATATTAATTAATATTTATAATTATTTTATAGTTTAATCATAGTCTGTAAGGAAATGATGTTCCATAGACTGAATAAAGAATAATAATTTGCTAATTTCAGCAGTTTTTTCTGCAGCATCATTTTTAACAAACTTTTAGTAACTTTTTCTACTATTTTTACAGATTTATTTCTATGAGTGTATTAATAGGCCAACCAAACTAAGCTATAAAATCAATGTTTTAGGTCTTAAAAACGCTCTAAAACAGTTAAATAAGTTGTTAAATCGAAAAAATATGCTTTTAAATTTTATTAAACATGAATTAATTTCTTCAATAAAATCCTTGTGAAATTTAAATTTTATATTTAACCCTTAAATACACGATCTTATCAATTTTAACCATTTTTATAAATATGATTTCTAAAGGCGTGTACACTTCATGAAAAATGCAAAAAAAAAATTATTCAAAAAAATATGATTTTTATTAAAAAATATGGTTTTTCGCTAAATAGCTAAATTGTGATTATTTTAACGTATATGGGCATTTCCATCATGTCGAACGGGACCGTCGTACACCTTTAAAGTGAAAAAAAGTCAAAATAAAATGGATTTTTATTTTGACAATAGGCTTTACTTATATCTTTTTATTAGCCCTACAATTGGTGCTGAGGTTGATTTTTAGCAATTTTTCGTTTTCAAGATAATTGTAAAAAACAAGGCATTCGCACGGGACAAAAAGAGAAGTGGTTTTCGCGGCTAACAATTAAAATGCCGATTTCAGCGAAACCTGAAGCAATATTTCAATGTGACTAATTTTACACTGTTATGCATTGATGTCTTTTAAAACTGGTTGTAATTTTACCCAAAAACGATTCATATTATTTTTTTAATTTAATTTTATTCACTGTCGCACGTGACATGTCGCACGGGACATTTTTTTCCATCATGAGATTTATGTTGTTTCTGTTGCTCTTTTTACAAAATTATATATAAACAAGCTTAGTAAAAATGCTTTTTAAATCGACAGAAGTATTCAAGGTATTTATTTTAATATAATAACCAAAAACAAACTTAAAAGAAATATGTAGTATGAATTAACCCAGCAAAATTGTCGGATGGAAAGAACCCATTGTAGAACAATTTGTACGTGCATGCAACCTGTTATAATTTATGTTCTATCATCGGTGATTTTTGTTTGAGTTTGTCCCAAAAGCAACAGTTTCTTTTCCTCCAAACTAGAACAGGTTACTTTGGAACCGGTTCTAGAACCAGTTATATAACTGGTTCCGCGACAGTGAAACCTTCCATTTTGACTCCCAGAAATCAGTTCTAGAACCTGTTCCACGTAACCGGTGGTAAAAACATCTGTTCTAGAACAGATTCAGAGGCAACCAGTTCAAAAAACTTTTGCTGGGAAGTATTTATTTATATGAAAATATAAAAAACAGTTTTTTTTTAGAATAGGCAGTCCTAGCTGCTTTTACTTCTTGACCATGGTGCATGCCAATTTTAAAAAAATTTAAAAGTAAGTATTTATATAAATAAAACATTTACATAAGAAAAAAAAATTAAAAATTTTTAAATTTCACACTTACGATGTCGCACGTGACCAACTGTGAATAAGTACCATGATCACAATTCTTCTTATTTTTCAGGTAGGTTTTTTTTATTTTAATTGTATAAAAAATCTCTGTTTGTAATCAATATTTGATGAGCTTTCTGCGTGTACTTTCGACGCACTGATAACAAATGTTGTTTTTCAATGTCGCACGGGACATCGAAATATGCGACAATTCAAATCAAAAACTTACAGTTATTTTCAATTGCATTGTTTATTATGCATTCTTTTATGACTCTTTGTACCTTTAGAAATATTTTAGAAAGCAAAAGTCAATGCATAACGTCTCTGTATAAAAACTTTTATCAAAACAAAATGTGCAATAGAAATATCCAAATAAGAAAAGATGCGCTTGTGCGACTTTGCATTCGAATACCTCGAAATGGGTTATGAATAAATGCGAAATCTTTTTACGTTATTTAAATTTGATTGTTTCCCTATGAAAATATTATAAAACAAAGTGTTTTCAAGAACTTTTAATATTTTAGTCTCGGTGGACCTTTCGGTGGAAATGCCCATATGAAAAAAAAAAACAAAAAAAAAATCTATAAACTATGAATTACACATTTATTCTTGTCAAAATTAATTATATTGCGAATATACCGCTTTAAATATTTAAACAAACATTTTTGAATATTACACCCTGCAAAAAGAGAACATCCACTTTTGCATGCATGACTTTTTTCTCTACATTCAATATAAGATAATGCAAAAATAAAATAAAACAAATACAACAACACATATCGACATGACGCACAAGCATACCCAATCAGAAATCGCCAGTCGTACAAAAAATCAAGCACTGGCATACCACTGGGTAACCACGGTGTTGAAAATAAATGACTGGGAGAACACTCATTTGGGACGCTTTGCCAGCGTTTGCAAAAAGTGTTTTTCCAGTATTTGTTTTACAAAAATTTCGGTCGTTTATAAAAAAAACCACTGGCAAAGAATGTCCAGTGCTACTTAGCCATGCTACCAGTGGTACAAAAACCAATTCACTGGTAGAGCAATGATTTTATAAAAATGCTGACGCTTCGTTAAAAAAGGTTTGTAGTCAGGAGGTTCCGATTTCAAATCCGGTTGCAAGCACAATTTTTTTTTTGGACTTTTTTTAATTAAAAAATTTTTTTGTTCTATAAATCAATTTTTTTGTTTGTGGAAAAGCTCCTTTAAGACCAAATTTTTTTTTGCTCTCCCAACGCTGGCATATTAGTTCCAAAAAACTGTTTGCCAGTGCTAGCATTTTAGCACAGCCAGTAATTGTGCAGCTATTATCATTCATTTATGTGTTTAGCCATCAAATATTATATGTCTCGTTAGCTCAGTGGGTAGAGCAATCGTCTGCCAATCTGACGGCCTGGGTTCAAATCACGGCAGGACCAAAAAAAATACATATGAACTTTTTTTAAATTTTATTTTGGAAAATATATTTCCAGACCACCTATTTATTGGTTTTGTCAGCGTTTTGCCAACGTTCAAAAATTTTGTTTTACCAGTGCTTTCCCGGGGCTTTTTGAACAGCCGGTGCTTTTGTCTAATGATGTTATCATTTTGGGAATGGGAAAGCACTTTTTTCCAATACTTGTACCACATGTTAAAGTGCTTTGCCATCGTTTTCCCGTTTGTATTTTTCTGACTGGGTAGTTTTCTAGTGAAAATTTGTTAAATTTAATGCAGTATCGGTTCTTTTCTATGACACGCATGCATTAAATTCATTGATGGAAATGCCAAATTTTGAACTACTAATAGCTCCAGAAAAAACACAACTCAAAAATAAAAGTGGTCGTAAATTTTGTAAAACAAGTACTGGGAAGTTCTTTTACCTAACGTTTCCAAATCGTTTTAAACCGATTTTTTCCCAGTGGTATTTTCATAAAGAATAATACAATTTTTGTTAACGTTGGCAAAGCGTTCCAAATGAGTGCTTTTCAATGCTTTTTTCTTTGCACGATTGTTAACCAACGCTTTGCCAGTGCTTTGTTTTTTGTACCATCGGCAATTTCTACCTGGGCATGTACGCAACCTACAGTGGGAATTCTAAAGTCTGAAAATTAATATGCGAGATATATTGTACGCGTAAAGATAAAATCGCAGTTTCAACATTTTTTCTAACTTTCCCCAAAAATTAAAAAAGAACAATTATTTAAATTTTTGCATTAAAAAATACAAAAATTGTTTTTTCGGACTTTCTATATTTTTATATATTCAGCTAGAATATTGTTCTACCTCAAGTCTAAATTCTAATATGATATTGTCATATTAGATTTTATTTGTTGTTTCAAAAATCTTGATTATTTTCATGATAGAAAATACAATTGTTTCATGGGCATCATCCCAACTCTTCAGTTGCCCGTAATAAGAAAATGATGTCTTGAATATACAAACCGAGATAATACATAATGTACAAAAATTCAACGGGACGAGAATTTTGTACTTTTGTATATGAACTGTCTGACTTGGTAAAATCCAGTCATAAATCAACACTTTTTGAAAGCAACAATATATATCTATATTAGACCGACTCACGAAAAAAAGTAAAAAAAGAGTGCCCCCCTCAAAATTAACCTTGCTTTGTTTTATGATGATTCCCAAAAATTTTCGGGTCTAGCAATGAGATCTCACGAGCTGGACCATATTTAAAACAGGTCTTCTATTAGTTTTTGTAAGAAATTTGCATCTTAGCTGAAGACAACCTACTCAATATGAGTATTTTTTAGAGACGCGTCCAGCGGTATATATAACATGTTCAAGCATATCCTGACATGTCCTATTTTTAAGGATATTCTATAAAAAAAAAAAACAAAATTTTGACTCTTTTGTAAGGAGATATTTGTGATTGAAATGTCAAACTTACATATCACAATCTATAGACGATTTAAGTAAACACGTGTTTCAGATTTTTTTGAAATTCGCGATTTTCCGCGTTTTATCACCCAGTGTAGAAAATCATTACCAGATATATGCCCAGGTAGAAATTGCCGACGTTACAAAAAAAATTGTACTGGGAGAGCACTGTTTTTTACGAAATGCCGGTACTACTTAAAACGTGCTTTGCCAGTAGGTACTGTTTTCTGAAAATTAACGAGCTTTTTATACCCTACAACACTACATGGAGAGGGTATTATAAGTTTGTGCTGATGTTTGTAACACCAAAAAATATTGGTCGTAGACTTACCTTATAGTATACCGATCGGCTCAGATTTTTTTTATTTCGATTTAACGATGTCCGTATGTCCGTCCGTCCCTCCGTCCGTCTGTCTGTCCATGCATTTTTGTGCGCACTCTACAGGTCGCAAATAGTAACATATTTTGATGAAATTTGGTACACCTACTTATGTCGGCCCAAGGACGAAGCCTATTGATTTTGGTTAACACCGGTTCATGTTTAGACCTAGTGCCCATATAAGGGTCCCCCAAAATTATATTGTTTATACGCTGCAGGTCGCAAATATTAAGATATTTTGATGAAATTTGGTACACGCTCCTATGTCGGTTCGGCCCAAGGACATAGCCTATTGATTTTGGTTAACACCGGTCCATGTTTAAACCTAGTGCCCATATAAGGGTCCCCCCGAAATTGGCTTGGTTACACGCTGCAGGTCGCAAATATTAAGATATTTTAATATTTGACCATGCTGACTCACATGGTACCGAGAACAAAACCAATAGATTCTAGATAGAATCGGTCCATATTTGGACCTATCGCCCATATGGGCTATATTTACGATTTTCTCTTCTTTTATAATTTTATAGAAAATTTTGACACAAGTCCCATTTTAATCCATTCGAATTTCGGATCCAAACATTAGTTGGCTCTTAACCAGACGGCATGCCCGACTTTAACCTTTTTACTCGTTTTAATTTATTAAAATTAACAATTTTAAAAATTTTATGTATTTTTGGATCTATTACACAATTATTTATGAAAGAGAGACATCGCCATTCTTTTCTTGTGAAGTTTCGAAAGAATACATTAAAAATTTGTGATGTACATTGAAAGGACAGTAAGTTACTAGCAAATTACTATATTGGTTATTAAATGTACTGGGATAATACCAAAAAAATAAAATACCACGCCTGCGCCAACGTTGGGAAATAACTACGGCCAAGCCTTTATTGGTGTTATCATTTCGACAACATGCCAGTACAGTGAAAGTTGAAAATCCGACGCATTACCAGTACATGTACTACCGTCTCCAGTACTGGGCCGACATTGTGCCGTTTGTATTTTTCTACCTGGGTGGTTATGTAACTACATACTTGGTAATGGTAACTAGTTACTTTTGTTATTACATTTCTTATTACCTTTATATGGCGATGTCGCGTAAAATAATGAGTTGTCGTTACACACCAGCATACGAAAAATCAAAAAATATATCGTTACCTATGTGCTTACCAGTACTGATAAAAATAGATTTTCAAAAAATAGATTATATAAAAAAAAATATTTTTTATTGTATTTTTTTTAAATAAAATCTGCTGGTGCGGGAATCGAACCTGGGTCTTCAGATTGCCAGTCAACAGCTCTACCATCTGAGCTATATCGACATGTAATATTTAATAGAAAAAAACATAATTGACCTGCTGCACACAAGTAAGCTTACTCGCCAACATACAAAAAATCAAAAAATATGTGGTTACATATATCCTTACCAGTGTTTAAAAAATATTGAGTCTAAAAATAGATTTCAAAAAAATCTAAAAAATTATTTTGTATTTGAAATAATGATAAAAATAAGTCATTATCAGTAACTCATTATTATATGTTTTAAAATAATGCAGAAGGTATGTGGGTGTCATTACTGGTATTCCAAAAAATAATGATATGTCATTACCGTTTCTACACTGGGCAGAAATTAAATGTGATGGAAACAATATGTTGTAAATAGGGCAATATGGATACCAAAACTTTTCTTTTGACAAGTAAATCATCGCTAAGTGGATATAGTTTGGAATTTTGCAAATTTCGTACATTTTGCTCGATGCTCTGGACCAAAGTTTGTTAAAATTTTTGAATTACTGCAATTTTGCATTTGAATTCAGTATGTAGTTGATGTGAGATAAAAAGGCAACTTAACAGAAAAAATTCCATCACGCGTTTTTTTGACGAATTAACTTTTTTCGCGAAAAAAATTTTTTATAAAATTTTAATAATAATTTAAATTCTGTTTCTAGTAGATGTAAGGATAAATATGCAACTTAACAGAAAAAACCCCAACACGCGCTTTTTTTTTTGGCGGAATTTCGTTTTTTCGCGAAAAAACATATAAAATTTTATTTAGGGTCAGCCTATATTTAGACTTTCTTAAAAAATTTACAGACACGCGTATTTCGATAAGATATTTTATTTAATAATAAACCTACAAAAAATTTCATAAAATTTTTTTGTTGAATTGGGGTAGCTCTAAATTTTTATAAAAATTTAGTCCAGAGCACCTGAAAAAATGTATTACATTTACGAAATTCTAAACTATATCCACTCAGCGGTGATTTACTAGTGAAAAGAAAAGTTTTGGTATCCATAGTGCCCTATTTAGAACATTGTTTCCACCACATTGAATTTCTGATAAAACGCGAACAATCTGAAACACGTGTTCATTTAAATCGACTATAGATTATGATATGTAAGTTTGACATTTCAATCACAAATATCTTCGTACAAAGGAGTCAAAAAAAAATTTTTTTTTATAGAATATCCTTGAAAATAGGACATGTCGGGATATTTTTGAACATATTATATATACCGCTGGATGCGCCTCTAAGAAACCTTTCATATGATACCCATATTGAGTATGTTTTTTTCAGCTAAGATACAAATTTCTTACAAAAACTAAAAACAATTCCTTTTTTAAAAATGGTCCAGCTCGTGAGATCTCGTTGCTAGACCCGAAATATTTTGGGAATCATCATAAAACAAACCAAGGTTTATTTTGAGGGGGGCACTTTTTTTACTTTTTTTTTCCATACAAGGTGAGTCTGTAACGAACCTTACGACCTGGTTCTACCTGCTCCGGGGCAGGGCTACCTATAGAGCCGGCCGTGCTCAGGGCTGGGGTGTGTTCTTGCCCCTTTGCAAGTAGATTCAGGTTCGCTAACAAAAATATTAAATTAAGGTAGCTAAACAAAACGATAACAATAAAAATGGTGAAAAGGATAGTTAAGGGATGTTGATGATTGTTATGGGTAGTCTTAGATGTTATGACTACCCTGGTCTATTTAGATTTCAATTTGAATTTTTTTTTATCAACAAAACAATTCCGTATAAGCGTTGCCTTTTTACACTCATAAAAAAATATTAATAGCTAATTATAATTATATTCAATTTTGCTATTACACAAAAAAATTTCCGTCAAAAATCGTCCTCACAAGTCGTTCTAATATATGTATGTATATATTTTTTATTTTTGCTTAATTCTGTAAATAATTGACAATCAAAGAAAAATCAGCAAAAAAAAAATTAATTATGAAAATTCCTTTGGCGGTAATGAAATGAGGAAGGTTTAGTTTATGTTAATAATAATATTATTTTAAATTTTGAAAAACGCTCCTAGACGAAAACAAGAATTTCTCAATAAGTTTGTAATTTAAGCTAACAGATATTTCTAGAAATTCTAATAGCGTCGTCCCCTGACGGGTTCCCCCCCTAGGCAAGAATGAAATCCGGATAGAGTTGCCCTTCAAAAGATTATTTTTCATTTCATTTGGGGTTTTATCACATTTAATTCCTTTAATGAAATTAATGTTTATCCCGATAAAGGTAAATTTGAAAAAAAATTTAGATTCTGAGATTTTTCTATTTAAAAAAATCGAATATGATTTCTTAAGGCACATTTACACGCGAGAGGAAACTGCTAGAGATAGAGCAAAAAACATCTTTAAATATTTTAAATCATTCACTATAGAGCTATTTAAAGGCGTGTTTTGCTCTATCTCTAGCAGTTTTCTCTTGCGTTTAAATGTGCTTTAATAAGTAGAAAATTATTAGATTCTGAAATACTTTCAATGCAAAATTCTCAAATTCTAAAACATATTTTTATAGAAAAATTTTTAGAATCTTAACATAATTGGTTTTCCGAAACGATGCGGTAATCGGCTATTATTATTTCTATATTACTTCTGTAACGATATTTTAAGCGTTAAGTGATTTTATTTATCGGTATTTTAAGAAGGGTATTTCAGTATTTTTGATAACAGTATTTTAAGCTAACAATATTTTAAGGTTAGCGGTTCCTCAGTTACTGAATACCGTTACCCCTAAAATACCGTTACCGAAATACCCGGAATGCCGTTATCCTTAAAATACCGCTACCGAAATAACTGAAATACCGTTATCCTTAAAATACCGATACCGAAATAAATGAAATAGCGTTATCCTTAAAATACCGTTACCGTTATTTTTAATTCTCTACTCTTGGTCATTGCACGTGGTTATTGAGTATTTGACATAAATTAAGTCAATTAATTCGTTTTGTTTTTACTTTGCAAAAAAAAATGCGGTATGTACCGAAATAACTGACTACCCGACTAAAAAAGATGTTATATAATCATATATCACCATATATAAACCCATATATATGTTCATATCTAATTTTATCCGAATATTGGAATATATAATTATATCAAGCGAGATAAGCATGTCATCTAACCCGATACAATTTGATCCGAAAAATGGGTCTATCTAATTGCATCAAATTATATAAAAAAACATATAATTTCATGAAAAAATTCAAATAAAATTTTAGTAAATATTGTTGATATCACTTATTTTCATTCATATTAAATACTAATGCCCAGAACAGTTTGGCTAACAAAGTGGGTATCGGCCGATCTTTGGTATTTTGATGGAATACAGAAAATTTTTATTGATGGAAAGATGTTTGAAATGAAGATTGAATGCGATTTACGCCGTTTTTAGACGCAGATTGTCGTTAAACGCAGTTTGTAACTGAAATCCTTCTTTTGAAATGTGGTTTATTTTGATTTATTTCAATAAAGACCAAAATTCAAAACGAGAAAAAGTTGTTGAGAAAAATTTTTTTTATTAAACTTGGAAATAGCTGACAAAATAAATTTTCAGTTTAAGTCAAAATTAGAACTTTTTCTAGTTTAGAGTTTCACAATTATTTTTTTTTTTCACTGAAAAAATAACTGGGTCTAACCGCGTAACTCGATTCGAAAAAAAATTTTCGAATTCGTAAATCTTGCAAATATTCTTAAAAAAAGAATTCTGTACAAAAATTCTACCTTTTAATTTATTTTTGTTCTTAGCCTTGTACACTATATACAAAAATTCAAAAAGTAAGTTTTATGCAAAAGCTTTTCTTTTTACATAAGGTATAAAATTTACGAATTCGAAAATTTTTTTTCAAATCGAGTTACGCGGTAACCGCCATGAACTTAAATCGTATTTATTTCAACATATGTTTGTCTAATTTTTATTTTAAAAATAATAGTTATTTCGCCCTTCAATTTCACAAGGAAAAAAATTTTTTTCCTATATTTATTTCTTTAAATTTTGTTTTTATTTTAATAAAGAGTATTTTGCCAAATATTTGATAAATAGATGTTAAATTCAATTATAAACATTAATTTATATATCAAAGGGCAAAATTCAAAACCAGATCCACAATTTCTAAGTTTTTTTCTTAATTTTTATTGTGAAATTAAACTTTATAAAATTTTGTATAATTAGATATCATGTCAGACATAATTATATATAAAATTAATACAATTTTCTATTAACTGTGTTAAAATTTTCATATAAGATTGTTTACAGAAGCTTATACGCCATTATATACATATAATTATATATAAACTACATCGCAGATCAAATCGCATATGATTATATATAACGTCATATCAAAAATATTTATAAAACCAATGTGTTAATATAAATGTATATGGTTATATAAAGCCACGCATATAAACATTTATGATTATATCAAATCATATAAGATTATATGAAAACTTTTTTAGTCGGGTACTGTTATGCTTAAAATACCGTTACCGATATAACTTAAATACCGTTAACCTTAAAATACCGTTACCGAAATAACCCAAATATTGTTATCCTTAAAATACCGTTACCGAAATAACTCAAATACCGTTATCCTTAAAATACCGTTACCGAAATAACCTAAAATATCGTTACCCTAACGATAACCGCATTCGTTTCGGTTACCATCCATGATTTAAATGTAACGGTAGTCAGTTTTTTTTTTTTTTTTTTTTTTTAAGCGAAGCAACACTCAGGAAATTCTTCCTATTAATTAACGTGTCGCTGTCTTTGGAAAGGGGATAGAGAAGAAGTGAAAGGTGGTGAAAGATGAAGGGCTTCAAATATGGCAACACTGTAATTGCGCGAGATGTTGAATTTTAGAACAATTGTTGCACGCCATCTGAGTTGGTGAACTTTGTTGAAGCTTTTTAGTTCATAGCCCTGTTATATTATTTTACTTCGGTGGGGTTAAATGCTATTGAAACACCGAAGGAGGACGCTGCGGTATGTATGAGGGATAGAAAAAACTCATACATATTACTATTTTTCATAAATTGATGTTGCCTGGGTTGGGGCTCGAACCCGCAACCTCACGTGTAACAGTCCAACGCGCTAACCATTACACCACAGCGCCAAAAAAAAAATTAAAACAAATAATCTAAGATACTTTTTTAGAGCCTACTCAAAAGTGTTCCCCAATCACCTCAAGCTCCCCCTTATAATTTTTTTTTTTTTTTGTTGAAAAAAAGATACATATTGTAATGAATTTTTTCGTTGAAATATTATATTCTTACGATCTTTTGATTAATGAATTTAACTTCCCTAGTAAAAATGATTTTTATATAATCAGATATGATTTTTATATAATCATTTATGATTTTATACAATTATAACTTGTCGAGTATTGTGAAACATATATTTTTATATGATTATATTAAAAGATATTTAATTATATAAAATTATATTAACCAGATATATAAAAACGAGTAAAAAGGTTAAAGTCGGGCATGCCGACTATACAATACCCTACACCAATCTGGTTAAAAGCCAACTAATATTTGGATCCGAAATTCGAATGGGTTAAAATGGGACTTGTGCAAAAATTTTCTATAATGTGAGTCAGCGAACCAAATTTCATTAAAATATCTTAATATTTGTGATCTGCAGCGTATAAACAATATAATTTTGGGGGACCCTTATATGGGCACTAGATCTAAACATAGACCGATGTTCACCAAATCACCCTACACCACTATGTGGTCAGGGTATTATAAGTTTGTGCTGATGTTTGTAACACCAAAAAATATTGGTCGTAGACCCACCTTATAGTATACCGATCGGTTCAGAATTTTTTTTTATTTCGATTTAACGATGTCCGTCTGTCCGTCCGTCCGTCTGTCTGTCCATGCAATCTTGTGCGCACTCTACAGGTCGCAACTATTAAGATATTTTGATGAAATTTGGTACGCAGACCTATGTTGGCCCAAGGACGAACAAGTTTGATTTTAGTGAACATCGGTCCATGTTTAGACCTAGTGCCCATATAAGGGTCCTACCAAAATTATACTGTTTATACGCTGCAGGTCGTAAATATTAAGATATTTTGATGAAATTTAGTACACAGACCTATATTGGCCCAATAACGCAGCCTATTGATTTTGGTGAACATCGGTCCATGTTTAGACCTAGTGCCCATATAAGGGTCCTACCAAAATTATACTGTTTATACGCTGCAGGTCGTAAATATTAAGATATTTTGATGAAATTTGGTACACAGACCTACATTGGCCCAATAACGCAGCCTATTGATTTTGGTGAACATCGGTCCATGTTTAGACCTAGTGCCCATATAAGGGTCCTACCAAAATTATAATGTTTATACGCTGCAAGTCGCAAATATTAAGATATTTTGATGAAATTTGGTACACAGACCTATATTGGCCCAATAACGCAGCCTATTGATTTTGGTGAACATCGGTCTATGTTTAGACCTAGTGCCCATATAAGGGTCCTACCAAAATTATACTGTTTATACGCTGCAGGTCGCAAATATTAAGATATTTTGATGAAATTTGGTACATAGACATAGGCCCAAGGACGAAGCCTATTGATTTTGGTGAACATCGGTCCATGTTTAGAACTAGTGCCCATATAAGGGTCCCCCCAAAATTGGCTTGGTTACAAACTGCAGGTCGCAAATATTAAGATATTTGAATGAAATTTGGTGCGCTGACTCACATTATAGAAAATTTTGACATAAGCCCCATTTTAACCCATTCGAATTTCGGATCCAAACAATACACCAGACTGGTGTAGGGTATTGTATAGTCGGCATGCCCGACTTTAACCTTTTTACTCGTTTATCATTAAAAAAGTACTAGTTCGGTCGCGGAGGTACGGCGGTACTTTTTCAGGTGAAAAGTACTGAATTTTTCATCCCTGGTCTAGGTCCAATATTTTTTTTGCATTACAAACATCAGCAGATACTTATTATACCCTGTCCACGTAGTGGTGCAGGTTATAACTATAATTTTTTTTTTACTTTTTGTTAGAAGTTCTTGGATTATTGAACCTTCTGCAAAGAAAAATCTTAGTTTATGAGACATTTAAAATTATTTTTTTAACATTTTCGAATTTCAAACTTATGAACACATATTCCCTTTCTTTTTTTAATTACCAGCTCGTAAACTTGTTGAAGCCTCTTTACCAATTACACGCACCGACAATGATATTGAACAATTACTTACACGTGCTGATAAAAAAATAAACAATATTTTGGACATGTTTGTGTCGTCGCAGCTGCCTGTACACATGTTGCGTGGTGTGGAACCAAATTTACGCTATGGTACAGCCATTAAAAATTTCATTGATAAAAATTATGAAAATAATCAAATACCGAAATGTATGTTAAACGATGACGGCGACGACAACCATAAAGATGAAAATGATGACAATACCAGAAGGAGTAGAGGAAGTAATTTTTCAAGTACACAACAACAGCAACATCGACATAAGTGCATACACTTGGCATCTCGAAAACAAATTGGTGATGCCATTATACGTTATAAAGATAAAAGTATTATACATAAATGAAAAAAAATTTTTTTTTCTGGTTTAACCCTCCCTCATACACATGTTTCGATAGTCACATTCGTAACACATGATTTAAATTACAATTAAATCGAAAATGGTTTGGCCCGACCAGTGTGTAAGTCCGAGGTTTAACAATTTTTAAGTTATTTTAGATTATTTTATATAGTGAGTAGTTAGGAAATTTTATTGAAATTTTTTCAATTTGTTAAAATTTATTGTAAATACTTTATATATATGCAATCATAAGAATTTTAAGAATATAAGCCAAGGGGAGCGTTTTGCATTTCTCATTCGATTTAAAAACAAATTCAATTCCAATAAGAACTACTGAAATTCAAGTGTAAATCAGGTTAAAATCCAGTCGCATTTTAAGTTAATATATGTGTAAAACACATAAGTTATTCTTGTAAAAGTCGGATAAATTGCTTAATCGAGCACTGAACAGGTCGATTAGTAATAACTAGAGCAAGGAATTTCATGCAAATGCATATTTTTTCTCGATAGTCCAAAACTAATATGGATTAAATATTTATCCGAATTATCAAATTTAGAACAAAATGGTATCGATTTGTAGTTGCATATTTTTGCATATTTTGTCAAAAATGCATGTTTTTGCATATTTTGACTTTAAATGCATATTTCGTGCCTTTTTTTGTTAAAAAAATTAAAAAAATTATAGATTTTTATATTTTGGTACAAACAAAAAAATTTGTTTTTGTGATTTCAAAAGAAAAACCTTTCTTGAAAATCGGTGTTTATTTGAAAAATAACTGAATTATATACCTTTTTATATTTTATGGTGCTTAATTTTTGCAAAACTAAGTATTTTTAGTGAATATTTCATATGTTTTTAATGCATATTTTTCTTTTTTAGGCGCATATTTTCGTTTTTTATGATGAAATTCCTTGCCCTAGTAATAACATTATATTAACATTTTTGGAAGTTTAAAAGAAATTTACTTAGAAACGAAAAATCGGCACATATTCCTACTTTGTAATCCATTTAGAAGGGGTTATTTTTCATTTCTATTACTTCCATTCTTTTTATGGGTTAATAAGTTCAAATTTTTATATTTTTTCATGAATCCTAAAATTTTGAAATTCTTTGATTGTAGTGTAGTATTCAGATAATTTTGTTATTGTATTGTGTTTCTTAGAATTTTAACTTTTTCGGGTAAATTTTCAAGTGAAAATCTAATGTTTTTTTAGATTTCTAACACAGTTTAAATTTAAAAGTACGTATCTTTTACTGTGTTCGTTATTAACGAAATAATTTTTACGAACATTTATAAACGGGTTCACTATAACCGTATTCATTTATATGAAATATGTTATTTAAAGCGTTGGGACCAGAGAAATTGTTCGTTATAAAAAAAGTATAGAATTTAACTTAATTTACACTACAATTTATGTAGCACCTTATTCATAATCAAAAATTTGTAATTTCTTATACATCGCATCGAGCTTTTAGGCCTAGCAGCTTGTTATATTTAAGAGAAACCCTGTATTTGGAAATCAAAGCCTCTTTTTTTTATTGCGAATGGAATTTTTTGTTTTTTGGCTATGTTTAATGACGAAGGAATTTAGCAGCATTACTAAAAGGGGTTTAAAAACAGTACCTATTATGAATTAAAGTCACACAGAAAAAGCATTGGAAACATTACCTAAGTGCTATGTCATTATACAAAACCACATAATTTTCATGTTTGCTTTACAATTTTTAGTAATATACACAGAAAAAACAGTAGGCACCAACAATGTTAATTTGTAAAAGCAAACACATTTTCTTTTAAATTGAAATTTTATTCCCAACAATTTTTTTGTTTGAAATATTTGTAACTCGTTTGTAAATTGTTATCTTTCATATAAAAATTGTTTAAAAATAAAAATTCAAAGTTACAAAAAAAAAATTTTTTTTTTGAATTTACAAATTTCTTTATTGGTGCCTTTTTAAAAAGTTTTTTTGTATTTAAAAATTTGGTATGAGAAAGGTGTTTAAAAATTTAATTAGGATTTTGTAAATTCTTTCTGTGTATATAATTTTTTAACCACAATGTATTTTATAACAATGTCATCCCACTACCTAATGGAAATCAACCGATTGATGATGATGAACGAATGCGCCGATAGGGCAGCAAAGAATGCACAAAATCTAACGCAGATAACTAAAACTTCTTGTATTCCGAAAGTTATTTTGAACCAATTCCGAGCTTCACAGAGAAGGCTGTGAAGCTCGGAAGACGACATAACAAGCTCCGAAGCTTGTTATGTCGTCTAAGGGTTGGCAAAACTCTTTTCAATGCACAACACTATTACAATCAAACAGACCCGGCAAATGTACCTCCTGCACTCTTGCTATCTGTTCCACATATTTTAACCGAATGCCCAATATCTAAAATTGAGGAAAACTGGAGAAAATCATTCACTGTACTCGTAAATCTACCATCTATAAAAAAAAGTCTTCAAAGACACGGTATTCAAGATGTATAAATAAGTCCATTATTCAAAAATTTTTGTTTTGTATCAAATAATTTTTTATATGATTAGTTTCTTTTTATCTTATGTTACTAGTTTTTTTTTGTGCGCAAATGGTCTAGTCACCCGCCGCGTTTTGTATATTTTGTAAATTAATTTATAGAATATATCTTGAATAAATAAATATAATTTTTTTTGTAAAATATAGAAAATTGTAAAACTAACTTGAAACATATGTAGGTACTATAGCTGGGTTTGTGAGGCAAGCTATCAACGTTGGCTTATATCATTCCCATATAAATTTGATATTAGCTAACGAGTAGTGTTAACTCTCAACGTTACTGATATCAAATTTGTATGGGCATGTCATAAGCCAACGTTCATAGCTTGCCGCATAAACACAGCTTATGTATAACTACACAGCACTTAGTTAATTTTCTTCCTCATTTTTTCTGTGTGCATGTTAATAAAATGCAAAATTTTATTAACATGCACACATATTACTGGTGGTAGTGTTTACAGGTTGAATTTGTATTTACCAATTTTCGAACCAAAGCTTTTTGAAATGCTGATACCATTAGGGGTAATTGTCCTTATATTTTACCGCTTTTATTTCGGTATTTTACCGGTTCAAGCTACCGTTATAAAACCAATTAAAATGTCAAAACAGTAATAACTAGGGCAAGGAATTTCATGCACTTAAAAATGGAAAATATGCGCTAAAATAGAAAAATATGCATTAAAAATATAAGAAATATGCACTAAAAACTATTATTTTTGCAAAAATCATGCACTTTAAAACTTAAAAATTTACTTAAGTCTGTTATTTTGCAAACAGACACTAACTCGAAGATTTCCCATAGGTCAATAAGGTTTTTAAGAATGTTTATATTGATTAAATCAAAATATGAAAACGTATCAACTTTTATATTTTTTTACAAAATAAAAAATGCTCCTAAAAATGAAAAATATGCACAAATATGCACTAGAAAGCACAAAATATGCATTAAAAAGGCACCAAATATGCATTTAAAGTCAAAATATGCAAAAACATGCATTTTTGACAAAATATGCAACTACAAATCGATGCCATTTTGTTTTAAATTTGATGATTCGGATAAATATTTAGTCCGTATTAGTTTTAAACTACGAGAAAAAACATGCATTTGCATGAAATTCCTTGCCCTAGTAATAACGCAGCAAAATCTCAGTTGTGGTTGCTCATTTCTAATATCTAAATAAAAAGCAATTGCATACAATTCAGTATTAGAACTCATTCGACAAGATCGTTTTTGTAAATAGTTTTCCTTATTCGCTGTATGAAAAAACGCACAACATTTTTGCACCTGCCTATTCGCTGCACTACAAAAATATAAAAAATAAGCAGTCATCCTGATAAACAGTTAAAAAATAACCCCTCAATTCATAAACGCTTTGCAAAGTTATAGCAGGTTTACAAAACGAAATTTTCATACAAATTTTGTTCAATAAACCTCCTATAATTTTACAAAGCGTTTATGAATTTAGGGGTAAGTGTTTACAAATTTTTAAATAATAAGGCTTGCTCATATATTTATTAGCAGTTAAAAAATAAGTAGTTACCAATATAAAATTATTTTTGTAATTAAATTGACTATAGACTGCTTATGAAAATGACTTCGTTTAACAAAAATAACTAGTTCTGATGCCGAATTATAACGCCCTGCCAAAATCAAAGAAAAACGTACGTCAAATTACAAAATTGTTGTTGTTTTACAAGATATTTTTGTCTAATTTGACACACGCCTAACGTGGACGTACTGTTTTAGGTCGTACGCTAAGTAGTAAAAAATGTTATTGTCATTATATGAATGCTTCTGTTGCCAAATCAATTAACTCCACTTTCTGAATTTTATAAAATATTAATTTCAAAACATTTTATTGACTCCTAAAGCCTAAACTACATAGTGAAAGTGCCAGTGGACAAAATTACTTATTGTGTTTAGAAAATTTTCTAATTTCTCGGCAGTGATAAATAAAGATAATACAAAAACCTGCTTTATCGACAATACTTAAAAAAACTGCGATAAAACACTGTTCACACTGCGTTTATCTGTTTTAGGCTTAACTGTATAATATTCTAAACAAATTTCGCTGATAATACCAACATAACCATGGTTAAACATCAACCACAGATATTTCCATATAAATTTGACATTAATAACTATGGTTAAGCACTAAACTCAGAGCTTTGAAGAATTAATTCCTTAATTCAATTTTTCAATTCTGAATTAAAAATTCGATGAATTAATTCACAAAGCACCATATATTGAATGGAATTCATATTTGTTTTCGTTCGATTTATTTTGTTACGAATTAATTCAATTGCTATAGTTCTTTTTATTAAATCAAATGAATTAATTCACTGGTGAACGCGTTTAATTTTATAAATCGAACGGAAAAAAGTGAATTAATTCCTTACTGAATTAATTCACCACTGAATTCGTTCAATTTCATTTTGGTTCAGTGAATTAAAATAAATAAAATTACGTTCAGTGAATTAAAAAAAAAAAATTACGTTCAGTGAATTAAAGCCTGTTTTCTGCCGTTCAGTAGAAGAAAACATTTATTTACAAATAAAATTTGCAACTAAGCAATTTTACAGCATTTGCTAGTAAAAATAAACAAATTGCATATATGTATATATTAAGTGATAGAGAAACCCGATGCACTTTATCAACCTACATGATTAAAAAATAAAGCCTTTTACTATTGAAAATAAAAACTTTACAGATATAGGTGAATTTGGAAAAAATATAACTATTAATTTTGAAAACTTATGCTTCCCAGTAAAATGTAGATGCTTGACTATGACGTATTTCATTTATACGTTTTTACAATACAATGTTTTCTTCTACTGAACGGCAGAAAACAGGTTTTGAATTCAGCGAACGTAATTTTTGTTTTTCGATTAAACAAACGTAATTTTTTTTCAATTCAGTGAACGTATTTTTTTCTTTTTTAATTCACTGAACGTAATTTAATATTTTTTAATTCACTGAACGTAATTTTATTTTTTTTTTAATTCACTGCACGTAATTTTATTTTTTGTAATTCACTGAACGAAAATGAAATTGAACGAATTCTGTGGTGAATTAATTCAGTAAGGAATTAATTCACTTTTTTCCGTTCGATTTATAAAATTGAACGCTTTCAACAGTGCATTAATTCATTTGCTTTAATAAGGAGAACTATTGCAAAGGAATTAATTCTTTGAATTTATTGTTTGATGAACGCGTTCAGTTGAACGAATTCAGTGAATTACTTAAGAAAAGTGAATTCATTCAAAAAAGAATTAATTCTTCAAAGCTCTGACTAAACTCAGTTTATTTTAAGATAAGTTAGCAGGTTTAAATGACAAAATTTATAATTTAACAGGAATTTTCTCATTTTTTCTCATTGAGACTCATTCATTTTTCTTTATGGAATTAATCGATTTGGCAACTGAAGCATTCACATAAGCACTTGCTTAGCAATGTAAGATTTTGCTGGGAAATAACAGTAATATGCGAAAAATAAGAAATTGAACAGGTAAACAGAGGAACTAAAAAAGGTGAAATATAAAGACAATTGTTTCAAATGATATAGAGGATTTAAAATTTGAAATTGGTTTTGATTTCGGTGTGGTAAGCAGTTACCGTTATTTTAAAATGAAGTGGTAACCAACCGTGGTATATCTTATTATGGATATGTTATTATTGTCGTCATAATAAATGTCTTAATGTCGCAGATTTATCTTCCAAGGGAATTGTTTGCCTACACTCAGATAAATATGTCGGCAAAATTAACTGCAATTACAGTTAAAAAAGTGTACACTACAATTACATTTAAATTAACTACAATTGCAGTTGTTTTTAACTGCATTTGTAGTTAAAATAATGGCAATATCAGTTAATTTGAAAAGCATTTGCAGTGTACACTTTTTTAATTACAAATGCAATTGATTTTACCGACATAATTCTCTTAGTGTATTGCTTTAAAAACTACTTTCTTCCAGACGATATTATCGAGGAATATTCTTCGTATTGCACCATGTTTGTTGGGGAAATGCAAAACACATCCTCCACGTCAATGTATAGAAAAAGTGGCCTTATGTTAATGTAAAAATGGAACGTATAAATAATATTCAACGAAGTGTTTAATGCTCAATTTGTTTCACATGTTTTAGTTTATTACAAGGTTGGCAACCGATACCTTTATAATACCATTATCCGTTTCAGAACTCTTTCAAATTGATAACCGATACCACTACCGAAACTCTTAACTTTAAAAAATACCGGTATCCAAAAGCCTTTTCCCTTAATACCGGTATCGTACCGGTATTGAATCGGTTTCTAATAAAATAATACGTTTTTCACAAAAGAATATAAATTCCCAGGTGGAAAAATACGAACGGCAAGGTGTTGGTAAAGCGTCGGCGAGGGTAGTACAAGTGTTGGCAAAACATCCGATTTCGAACTCATACAGCACTGGTATGACGTCGAAATGATAACAATGGAGGACGGTTGGCTACGGGTGTTGGCAAAGCGTTGGCATTTTAAAAATTCAGTGCCTTCCTAGTACTTTAAATACAATAAAACCGGTGATTTTTTTATACTGATTTGCCGGTACATTTAAACAATGATTTTGTTTTATTTTGAATTAATTTTATTATAAATAAACACATTAAAAAGTTAAATACACAAAAAAGAAAAAAAACGTAAAAAATAAAAAGTGCTGGAAATATAAAAAATGCTAACACCCGCCAATAACGTCAATTGACCGTCCTCCGTTGTTATCATATCGACACCTTCACAGTACCGTAAAAGGAGAAAATATGGCGTTACCATACCTTATTTTTTGTACCGTTGGCAATTTCCACCTGGGTTGTTTTATACAAAATATGCAAAATTTAAAATTAATTAATTGAATTCTATCTGTTTTTAATAAAAAATCGTATTGCTAGCAGGCGTATTGCTATTACTTTTTTAATTTGGTTTAGCAACATTGTGTTTTTTACAACAACACATAATTTATTGTGAAAACACAATTCTTCAATAATACCGGTACGTACCGGTATTGGTGTTTTGGTATCGTTAATACCAATACCGATACAAATGAAATACCGTTACCGATACCAATACCGAAACAAACAAAAAATCGATACCAATATCGTTATTCGTTTCGGTTGCCAACCTTGGTTTATCATTATTATATCGATTATGTATGTATTTTGCCAAATTCTTGCTTGTATTCATAAAAATTATTATTCTTATAGTTTTAGATTCTATTTTATAATTTAAATCTTCTGTAAGTCCTTTAACTTTTAAATTATATTTAGGTTGTTCACAAGGAGTGTGCTAAGTGTTGTATGTTTTGTATCCTTCTATCAAGAACAGAGTTGTAAAAGTTTCATTTAAAATTATAAAACCCTAAATGATAGGACGATATATTTGTACCAATGTTTAGTGTGCTATGGTTAATACTGCATTTTGCTGAACAAAAACTATCTAATTTTTGGATCTTGCTGGTTGTCGCAAGGCGTATATAAAAAAAACAAGCAAAAACCAGTTTTGTACGAAACCTTGACGGAGCTTTGAAGAATGAATTCTATTTTGAATGAAGTCCCTGAAAATACCATTCCATTTCCTTTTACATTGATTAAATTCACTTTTAAACATTCGCAGAGATTTATTCTTGGGAACTTATTCGATCGAATTCCTTTTAAGGAATTCAATCAATTTATCTCATTCGATTTTGTCAATCATGGAATTCAATCATTGGTACACTCAAAAAAATAAGTTAGTAGAAAAATTAGTAAAACATCTTGTATATCAAGTGTACTAGTTTTCAGAAAATTTTTTGCTGAAATTCCGTTTTCAGCAAAAGTTTTAGTTATATTTTTTTGCACTAAACTAATTTTCAACTAATGTTTTACTAATTTATTTTGCTACAAAAATTGTGCTGATAACCGCATTTACAGCGTGGACGACAACCAGATAGACAATATGTAGATGTCGCAGCTTGTCTGTATGTAGTACATACAACGGAAATGATAATTAAAAAAAAACAACTCTACACAATTTCTATATTTAAATTTTCAGCAATTAAATTAACTAAAGTAAAATTTCTCTACAAATTTTTTGAGCTTTTTTCAGTATACTAATGTTCAGCAAAGAGTTTAGTGATTTCAGCAAGGATTTTTTTCATTTGCAATCGACTAAGTGCTATCAAAACTTTTGCTGAGATTACTATTTTTTTGGTAAAAATCAGCTTGCTGATTTTCAGCAAACACCTTTTGTTGAAATTACCAACCTTTTTGCAAGCACGCTTCTGACTAAAAGTTTGCTGACACAGCAACATTTTTTGCTGCCTTTACTGACTTTTTTTTAATGTAGCATTCATCAGAGAAACCTTAAACTGATACCGGTGACTTGTAACGCTTAGTGATTGCCAACTCTGCTGAACGCTGTTTTCTTTGTTTTGTTTCTACATAAATACATTTTCTTTACATATTTTCGTTTGATTTTTTAAATTTATTAGGGGTTTTCATATAAACTCGTGTTCTACTCGTAAACGGTGTAAACTTGGTATGTTTATGAGTTTAATTTTAAACTCCAGACATAAAAAATATGGCTTGAACCCTTCATTCAGCATATAATTGTACAACTGTTGACTATTAAATTGTATCTGCCGAACGCACCCAATCATTCGATTTTGTATCATTTGATTAAGCAATTTGAGAATGACATTCGATTTTCTTAATTTGATTTAAATTTACGATTTCTTACAAGCAACGATATTCAACGAAATATTTTATTTTTAAATAACTAACAAAAACAACTGTTTACTGTAAAATACTGTTTTTGTGGTTGTTTAATATGATATTAAAAATAACTGATTTAAACAACTGTTACGAAACTAATTCGTTAGTTGTTTTCTTAAATAATTTTCCAATATAATTTTTTTTAGTTTTCTTTTATTTGTAAAAAATATTTTATTTCTTTAATAAAAACTAATAACTAAGTTGTTTGTTTTCAAAATTTTAAGTCGAATGTCGTTCCCAAATTACTCAATCGAATGAACTACACTGAAAGAATTATTATTCATGATATTAATGATATAATTTCATAGAATTTTTTTCGTAGAATCAATGAAGAATTTTGTTATGTATATAATATTTTTAATTAATATTATGAAATTTTTCATAACATTTCTTTCATAAAATTTCATAACTTCATTAAAAAAAATTCATTGAATTTTATAAATTCATAAATTTAATGAAAATGTTCTTTATATATATCGTCATTTAATTTATTTTTAAAAATTTTCATAAATTTAGAATTTTATATTAAACATTTAATTCTCAAGTACAATAGTTTTATGTAACCATAAGTTTTCGAATGTGATTAATTTCCATACTGAGAGAATTATCGTTTATAACTTTTTTTTAAATTAATTTTATATTATTAATTTCGGACTATGAAATTATTTTATAATTCATATTAGTTTTTAATTTAATGAACTCTTTCATTAGATATATTGTGTACATCCGTAAAACATGCTACAATTTTTTTACGCTTTTTACATTTGCTAAATACTTTTTATTTATCCACTCCAGCTTAGCAACGACAACAACCAACCATAATAAATACTAATAAATGAAATTGCTTCATAGATTTTATGAAGCTTTTCATTGGCTGTATGATCACTCATTGGAGGAGTGGTCTACTCATTTTATGAAGAGTTTCATTAATTTTATGAACTTTTCATAAACATTGACTTTACTGAAACCTTTTTCATAGATTATATGAAAAGTTTCAATGGACGAGTTCCAGTGACAATTTTCATTGAAACTATGTAGAAATTCATAGCTGAAGTGATGATAATTCTCTCAGTGTAGAAATCGATTGAATTCCCAAACTTTTCAACCGATTGAGAAAAAATCGATTGATTTCCTAACGATTGAATTCGGTGATTGAAAAAGCGAATGAGACCAATTAAGAATTTATTCGATGTGTAAAATTGCAGTTTAAGAGTTCCGAAGGTCGAAATTGCTGAGTAATTGCAAACTACAAAATTTTTTATTAAACGTACCAAAAAAAATAAAATCCCAAGGATGTGCCAACATTCCAAAATAACTACGGCCAAGCGTTTATTTGTGTTATTATTCCGACAACAAGCCAGTGCAGTAAAAGTTGAAAATCCGACGCGTTGGCAGTACATGTACTACTACAGTATCCAATACCGGGCCGACGTTGTGCCTTTCGTATTTTTCTACCTGGATCTAAACAGTTTTTTATTCAATCCTTTTTATTTAAAAATTTTCTATCACAAATGATACGAGAAGTATTATTCCAGTTTATGAGTCGTTTAAAAATCAATAGTTTTTGTTATTATTTATTAAAAACCAGCCCAAATGGTATTTTAAAAAAATGTGTTCCCATATAATTTTTCTAACAGTAAGTTTTTAAAAAAGTTACAGTTTGGCATGTCAACTATATGACACCCTACACCAGAGAACGATTTTGTCATAGTCTGGGATGGGAATTTCAATTGAAGTTGCAATAAATATAGTGTATATAAGTAGATATAATAAAAGTGGGTCCCGGTCGAGTATTTTTGATAGTAACAAGTATCAGCACAAAATAATTATATGATATACAGCATTGTGTAAGGTATTACTCTATAAAAACGCGTTTAAAAAGTTCAAAAACCGATTTCTCTGACATTGAAATTAATCTGGATTCACAGCTATATGCTCGACAGTTTCCGATATAAACTTTTCTGATTTTTTTGGATCTTTAAACTGTACACGTCAAACTTTTGGCTTTCTAGCCGTGCGAAAAATTGGTCTATCAGTTAGACATCGAGTTCTGTTTTTAAACTACCCGGTGAAAAATGCTCATATACGCTCAAACATGTTCATATATGGTTTAATTATGTACACATATGAACAAATGGATTTTTTATGAACATATATGGAAGTTTATATGATTCCATATATGGAAAAAGATTTCATATACAGACATATATGGAGGCATCTATTATTTCATATGGAAAGGCACTCATATATGGACAAATATGGAAGTATATGTTATTCAATTTATGCAAAAGGGACTTGTATATGATCATATTTGGAAGAATACATTTTTCCATATGTTTAAAAGGTGCTCATATGGATAAATATGGAATTATATTTAATGCCATGCAGAAAAAAGGAACATCCCAATTAAAAAAAATTAATATGGAGCTTTATATGGTAATATATAACTTAATGTGATCCATATACCATTTCATCCGAAAAATGGCCCGATATACTTGTGTCAGTTGGATATCACTTTTTATCTAATTGTATCAGTTTAGATCTTAACTGATTAGATTATATATTAAGCATATGAAATTTTATCTGATTTTTGACCTGATACAATTTTATGGGTTTATGTCGCATGGTATTAGTTTAGATTCAAATTGATACATTACTATACAAACTTATATAGTTATATCTGAATTTTGACCTGATGCAATTAGATCTGCTTTAAAACTTTGATACAATTATATAAGGCAAATGTCGTATACAAATATATTTTATTTATATAAAATTGTATCAACATCGACCTAAACAGATACCATTAGATATAAACCGCTAAAATTGTATCAGGTCAAAAATTGGATATAATTTCATCTGAATAATGTATAATTTTATTAGTTGAGATCTAAACTAATACAATTAGATAAAAACTGATAAACAACTAATACAATTACATCGGGCCATTTTTCGGATGAAACAGTATATTTATACAGATATAACTTAATCGCATTTTGTACGACTATATGTAACTGTTTTTACTCGGGATATGTAACGCCTAATTTGAATGTCATACATAAATTTATATCTATAGTACAACCTTATAATAAAGGAAAGCAACGTTCGCATGTATTCGCATATATTTAATAAATGTATATATTCATATATGTCCATTAGACCGTACCTCAAAAAAAAAGTTCGCCGTACACCCTCCAATATGATGTATTTTTGGAAGGCGATATCAAAAAAAAATTTTTTTTTTTGCCGACCGTAGAGGTCGCCTTTTTTAATTTTTTGTTATAGCTTTGGCATTTAAAATCGGATTTTAAAGTTGATATATCGATTTTTTTGCCTCGAGGAGACCAGTGTTTTGCTATATAGTAAAAATCTAATTAAAAAAATTTTAAAATGCGACCCCTACGATCGGCAACCAATATATAAAAAAAAATTCTACTGGATTTAGCGAAAAACGTCCTAAGCAAAAGTTTAATGATTTTTTTCGAGCTTTAATTTTCTGAGATTAGGGTTGTACATTAGGGTTGTAGCAACTGAGATCTGGTGGGTAACTACTAGAACGGGATACTTGAGGTCAAAATGTCCTTAGAGCAGAACACTGGTCTCCTCGAGAGAAAAACATCGATGTATCATACTTTGAGATCCGACTGTAAATACCAAAGATATAACGAAAAATGTAAAATGGCGACCCCTACGTTCGGCATAAAAAAATAAAAAAAATTTTTTTGAAACCTTGCAAAAATACCTTATATTGGAGGGTGTACGGCGCACTTTTTTTTTGCCTGTAAGGTGGTACGCTCTAATGTCCATATATGAACATATACTTAGGTGTTACCTCATTTTTCGGATCCATACATATATGCTTGAACCATAAATGTTCATATATGGACATTTTTTACCGGGTAATACATTTAAGCTCAGATGGGACCTTTCCATAGCTACTATTCCAAAACTTGCACTTATTTCAACCATTTTCAATTGGATTCTTCCTTGCAATAGTCCAAACTAATGTACTAAATTCCGTCCAATTATCTTCAGAGTTGTTACCTGAATAATGAACTTATGGGTCGTTCATTTTACATGGACAGACGGACGGACATCGCTTAATTTTATTTATTCTGAGACGATCGGTATACTCAAAACTTTAAAGAATTGATTAAGAAAATATATTCAAAGATGATTCAAAAAATAAAGATAATTCGCGCCAATTATTTCCATATTTTTTGATTCACGAATCAATTTTTTGTTTTGATTCACCAATCAATGTAAATTTTTTAATTTGGTTAAGACTCGATTACAATTTAAAACACTGATTTATTAGGAGTAAATTACAATTTAAAACACTGATTTATTAGGAGTAAATTTAATTTTGTATTTAAAACGATTTTTAAATCAATTTATTGTATGAAAGTTTATTTCTTACAAAAATATTAATGACTAAAATTGATTTGTGAACCAAAAAAATACAATTCTAATTCGCGAATCAAATAAATATAGACAAAATTCGCGAATTAAAACCAAATTTTATTGATTCCTTTTTAGAAATGGAATTATAGCTGATGATTGAATTGTTTTTTTTTTAAGGTCTGGTATATGCCCATTTATTATTTTTTTTTTTTTTGTAGTTACAAGCATCAGTTAAAATTCAATATAAGTACCTTCTTCCACATAGTGGTGTAGGGTATAATTATCGTCAAGGTGATGATAAGATTTTAACAACCCTGTTTTTTTGTTTTTTTTTTTTGGAACAATACAACACAGACAACATTAACACATCTTGTGACTAACCTTATTGTATGTATTTAAAAAAAGCTTGGTCTGTGTTTTGAAAAATGATTCCATTATAATTTGTTTTAACAATTTTAAACTTATGACTGCCTTAGATGTTACTGCTACCTCTCTATCAAGTTTTGTTTATTTTATTTTTGTGATTAATATTTTTTCGAAGTCGTATAATTCTCATTAAGTTTGTTATTTTAACCACAAAATACATTTAGTACATACTTTTTTTTCTTAAATTGCCAAAGGTTTACTACAAAATAAATAAAAAAAACTAATTTAATAATGAGTACATATCCATAATATTTATATATTTTAATTATATAATGCCATTTTCTTGCTCATATAATTGTTTTTTTTTTTTTTTTTTTGGTATTCCAAATACTTTAGATTTTACACAAATCAGGAAATTTAAAATTTATTTATTGTATTTATATAGTAGTGTTAAGTTGTATATAATTTATTGAAAACAAATTAAGTAAATGTATATACTGTTTGAATGGAGACAACGCAGTTTTAATTATTAAATCGACCAGAATTTAGTGGGGGAATAAAAATGGAAACACTGTTTAAAAAAATGATTACAAAATAGTTGATATTCTAAAAGCCAAATGATCTTTTCCGATTACGCAGTACAACAAAATAAGAAAAATTAGATGCATCGCAATTGCGATACATCATTTATAATAGACTTTGGGACGACGCAGGTCAGGAATATGTCCTTAGAATTTTAAAGTTAGCTATGTATAGTTTAAGAAATATTTGCAAAACGATTTTGTAGGAAAATTAAATTTTTTAATAAATTTTTTTCAAAAAAATACAAAACTAAAAGTAATAACGCTATTTCTTCCAAAATTTTAAGATGATAAAATATGCCCTTTAATTTGGTATAAGCACGTTTTGGAAGTTGCGATAATATTGAAATTTCTATTTTTTCACGGTTTCGTCAATAAATAATCTGCGATGAAAGGAATATCCAATATTTGAATTTGTACCTTTAGTAAACATCTCATGTTACTTAAATTATCAAAAAAATTGCAATTTTCCATTTTAGATATAAGTTAATATTGACTAAAACTGAAAAAGATTAACTTTTTGAATACCTAAAAATTAAGGAGTCTGTGACAAATCTTAAATTATAAAACCCAGATAAAACCATTCAGAAATGTAAAACATATATTTTCTAATCAATTTCAACGACGTTCTAGATAATTGAAGTGCAAATTCCTAAAAAAAAAAAACGATTTTAAAATATGCATGTACAAAAATATACTTTATTTCCTTTTGCTATAGTATACAAAAGAATTTTGTTGAATTTTCTGCAAGTTTTGATGCTGAAGTTGTGATTCTTTTGGTAAAATAAATTTAGTGGAATATGAATTTAAGTCATGTGTTAAGATTTTGAAATTTCGATTAAGGGATTTTACTAGATTTGCAAAATAAGAAAATAAGTCAAGTTTTCACTTTAATTGCAATTATATCGTAGAGCTTTTACCTATTAAAAATAAGTTGACATTGTTCTAAAAGCCAAAAGTCTATATTTTTAAACCATATTAAAATTTATCCATGGTTTGGTCAAAGAGGATTTAAAGGAAAGAGTTCTCTTCCCAAGAAATTGTGTTAACTCGTGCTCAATTATTTGTATGGATGCTCGGGTCTGTTAATTTCAGTGAAGAATGAGAAAAACAAAAGAAAAATTAAAAAGTTAATATTTTTTTTTTGCGATTACTGAATAAAACGGTAACAAAATCAACTTTAATAAGGAAATAAATAATATTTAATTAATTTAAATAAATTTGTTTGCTTCTAACTTTTGTTTTTTTTTGTTGTAAAAACGATTTTATTATTTTTTTGTTTTCCCGAATTCCTTCATTTTATCTCATTCGCTGTTAATTTTTTTCATATTCCTTCTGTTATTCCTGTTTCTTGCGTCAAATTTTTTGGCTCATAAAGCATTTTTAAAAGCAGCTGATGGAAACTCCCTGGTATGGTCAGGTATAGAGTTGTCAAGTATTCGACCTATTTGAAAAATTGGTTTTCGAATACTTCTAAAAACCGCCTTTTTGAAAAACCGGGTTTTGGTTTTTTTAATTCAAAACCGGTTCGAATAACCGGTTTCCGGTTTTTGTAAATAGTCATTTTTTATTGCTATATATACAAATTTTCTTACAAAACTTGCAAAGAATTGCTAAAAATTTTAAAACTTACTATTTTCTTCATTTCTTGAAAGCAATTCGCAGCGTAAATTATTCCCTTAGCACGAATCCACCCAGGTAGAAAATTACAAAGGGGCCAGCACTGGTAAAGCACCGAAATGGGTGGTATGAGTGCTTGTTAACAGCGCTTTGCCAACGCCCAAATGATAACACCGTTCCACGGTGGTGCGAATGCTTTACCAAGCCCTGGGAAAGCACCCATAAACATAAAAATCAAATGCTTTGCCAACGCTCAAATAAAAAATTAAAGTGCTTTCCTGACACCCAAATGATAACACCGATCTATTTAATGCTTTGCAAAGTATTGATATAGCACCAAGAAACATAAAAATCAAGTGGTTTCCCTGCCACCAAATTATGAGCCCTCACCACTGAAGAATTTTAATTACTCTAAAAATAGACGATTCTTAGAGTTATTGTATTGTGGATTCAAAAATTATTTAAATATTCACTCTTTTGGAGTTTCTTTTTCAAAGACAAAATAATGTTATAGGAAAACAAGTGCTGGGAATTCACACTTTTAAAGCGTTGGGAAGGCGTCCAAATTTAGTGCTTTGCCAGTACTTCTTTTTGTAAGACCCCGGTCTACTTGCGCTTTGCCAGTGCTTCTTTTTTGTTACCACACATAATTTCCAGCTGGGTACCTTTAAAACTAAGTTATTTCTAAAGGCGCTGTTTGTGCTTTTTTTTCTAAATAAAAACACTTCCGGACAGATCTAAAAGCCCAGTATTTTGTTCGTAATTTTTGCGAAAAATCTATTAACCTCCATAAAAAACAAGAATGACTTTTCACTTCCTTTGGATTTGTTACAAAATTGCGGTGGAAGTTTTTTCGCCCTAATTTAATAGACAGGACGATTTAAAAATGTCAAAAAATAACTTTGGCCTTACAAAGATTGTAGTTTTCCAATTTGTGACTTTTAAAATTTTTATTACAATTTTTTAGCTAAAAAATAAGAAAAAACTCCTTTTATTTATTGAGGAAATGGAAAATTGAGCTTATATGCATTTTAGGACAAACTTTTAGATCTTTCCTACTTAACTTATTGTCAAAAAATTAGAACGTTTTTAAGATAGATAGAAAATTTAGAATTCTGCAAAAAAACAGTCTCTTGAAAGAATTTCAACATTTTTGTTTCGAAAAAATAAATTATTTTGATAATAGTCCACTAATGTAGTCATAGCAACGACAAAGTGAATAAGCCCTACGTAAAGGAGGGAATCAAACATTAAGAGTCATATGCATAATCACTTTGAAAATTTTTAAGTGACTTATAAAACAAATTTTCCATACAAAATTTATTTTATAAATGTGTTATACCGATCGGTTCAGAATTTTTATTTTTTTATTTCGATATAACGATGTCCGTCTGTCCGTCCGTCTGTCTGTCTGTCCATGCAATCTGTGCGCACTCTACAGGTCGCAAATATTAAGATATTTTGATGAAATTTGGTACGCAGACCTATTTTGGCCCAAGGACGAACAAGTTTGATTTTGGTGAACATCGGTCCATGTTTAGACCTAGTGCCCATATAAGGGTCCTACCAAAATTATACTGTTTATACGCTGCAGGTCGTAAATATTAAGATATTTTGATGAAATTTGGTACACAGACCTATATTGGCCCAATAACGCAGCGTATTGATTTTGGTGAACATCGGTCCATGTTTAGAGCTAGTGCCCATATAAGGGTCCTACCAAAATTATACTGTTTATACGCTGCAGGTCGTAAATATTAAGATATTTTGATGAAATTTGGTACACAGACCTACATTGGCCCAATAACGCAGCCTATTGATTTTGGTGAACATCGGTCCATGTTTAGACCTAGTGCCCATATAAGGGTCCTACCAAAATTATACTGTTTATACGCTGCAGGTCGCAAATATTAAGATATTTTGATGAAATTTGGTACACAGACCTATATTGGCCCAATAACGCAGCCTATTGATTTTGGTGAACATCGGTCCATGTTTAGAACTAGTGCCCATATAAGGGTACCCCCAAAATTGGCTTGGTTACAAACTGCAGGTCGCAAATATTAAGATATTTTAATGAAATTTGGTGCGCTGACTCACATTATAGAAAATTTTGACACGAGTCCCATTTTAACCCATTCGAATTTCGGATCCAAACATTAGTTGGCTTTTAACCAGACTGGTGTAGGGTATTTTATAGTCGGCATGCCCGACTTTAACCTTTTTACTCGTTTTCATACAAAATTTGTTCAATAAACCTCCTATAATTTTATAAAGCTTTTATGAATTTAGGGGCTAGTTTGCAAATAAAAATTAGAAACTTGTATTTCCAATAAGCACATAGGTTTTAAAAATTCAAGTGCTTTAAATTTTGCTTGAAGTAAAGTATATTTCAAATTCTAGCATTTGTATATTTAAAAAAATAGATCAAACTTGAATTTTTGTTTCCTTTTGCTGGAGTATGCTATTGAAATAAAATGTAATTAAAGTTTTATTCAAGCCTTGAAACTGGAAAACAGGGCTGGAATTGGACTTGTTTCCAACTTGAATTCCAGTGAAATTGTTTATACACCCGGTGAAAAATGTCCATATATGAACATTTATGGTTCAACCATATATGTATGGATCCGAAAAATGAGGTAACACCTAAGTATATGTTCATATATGGACATATATGAACATATACATTTATTAAATATATGCGAATACATGCGGACGTTGCTGTCCTTTATTATAAGGTTGTACTATAGATATAAATTTATGTATGACATTCGAATTAGGCACTACATATGTTCCTTTTTTTATTGATGGCATTAAATATAATTCCATATTTATCCACCCGGGTAAAAATCTTAATATGGTGTCATACATAATTATATCTTTTTTGATAAATCCCCATATACAACGACATACTAATTGATCCGAAAAATGGGTCATCTACATGTGTCAAATTATATCAAATTAGATATAATTTGATACAGTTTGATCCGAGATTTGTCCATATCTAGGACATCAAATTATATCTAACTCGATATAAAAATATCTGATTTTATAAAATTTTGTATGATAGTAGGCATACTTTTTATGCATACCAGCTATTAAATTGAGATTGAAATGTCTATGGTTTTAACAATTTTGAAACCCAAATTTTAAAATATAAAATAAAAATTTATTTGAATACTTTTGTCTTCTAAATCGTACGCATCATTTTTTAATATGATTTTACATGCAAAAACATCACGTGGAATTTATTTGGCTATGGAGTAATTAACTCTGAATTCGCAGATAACTAAATTTGATGTTAAACTATATATTAATTTGTATGCGATTATATAGAAAGTTATATAAAATTAAAATATATTTTTAGTACGACGACACATACAGTGTTATAAAACTTAGTATCAAATCATATATAATCATATCGATCACTACATATAATTTGATTAGTTTTATAAGGGTTATGTAGTTATATATGGAGTCAGATTTGGGGATATGTAATAATATCAATTACCGTACAAAAAATTCGTTGAAAAAATAATATCAGATGTAGTTGTATATAATGAAATGTGTCTTAATGTTACTCCATTCATTGTCAGATATAGCCCAATCACATTATATATGACAATATATAACTATTTTTACGCGGGCATATATGAGTTCCTTTTACACATATGGAAAAATGTATTCTTGCAAATATGTTAATATACAAGTTACTTTTGCATAAATTGAATATCATATACTTCCATATTTGTCCATATATGAGTGCCTTTTCCATATATGAAATAGCAGATGCCTCCATATATGTCTGTATATGAAATCTTTTTCCATATATGGAATAATATATACTTCCATATATGTTCATATAAAATCCATATATGTTTATAAAAAATCCATATTTGTTCATATGTGTCCATACATAAACCATATATGAACATGATTGAGCGTATATGAACATTTTTAACCGGGCACCCAAAATATTCCTTAGTTGATTGTAACGAAATTTTCAACTATCTTATAGGTGAAATACCTCTAACTAAAATATAGTTGATTTGATTTAGTTGGTGTCAACTAAGCTTTTAAATGCAAATAATTCAACTATAATTTTGATTACTCGCAATGAATTCATCGTTGAAATTTAAGAAGTCTCATAAATAGTAGGTTACAACTAACTTTAAATTAAATGTGCTATAATTCCATATAATTGATTTTAAATGAATTTATGCTAAAATTTTCTACATTTTTATTTCACTAGCGATCACAAAAACGGCTACGGCTACAATATACATACATATACAAAAGCAAAAAAATACATTTCAATTTTTAATTTAAAATATGTATTCCTTTTTAGTATAAATCATTATAGGATACATATTTTTATGAGACGCGAAATTAACAATATGATTCCAAAGATTTGCTCCATCCTTTGCTATTGAAGTTTGTTGATATAATTCTGTAAAAAATATACAAAAATTTTTATAAATTATATCGTCAAAGGTGCAAACAAATTTAATAACAACTTACCAATTGCAAGCATTCGCTTCCGTTTCTTGTTGCTTGTTATATTTGTTGTTCATAAATTTATAATTTGAAAATACAATATATACAAAAATAAATTAAAATTTTTCACGATTTTATGAACTACTTTTCAAATATTGTTTGTCAATTTAAAATTATTTGAAAAAAAAAAAAATATCACAGGGTAATTATAAATTAGTTTTTGTCTACTACACCCATAGTTGTTAATAATTATGATAGTTGTTTTTAATTTATTCAAATTCAACTACATATTTTGTTAACTATGTAACTATGAAATTTTATCGGTGTAGGGTTGTATCTCCAATGCAGGCTTGCTAGATACTTTTTTTCGTTATCCCCAAACAAATCTTAAAATATCCCCAAAAATCCCCAACTAGAAAAAATGTTAAAAAAGGTACACGCAAAAAATAAAAAAGGGAAAATCACATAAAATAAGGATATAACTTACATAGTTTTAGTATGTATTATAGCTCTACCAAAGTTTTTGGTATAACTTATATAATATGCTTGGTAAAATAAATAATAATAAAATAATAAAACAAAAACTAACAAATAACTACACCTAAAAAATTGATCAGTTACTGGCTACTAAATTTTAATTGAGACTCAGTTGAAATACCCCTTACTGAGGCTCAGTTAATAAAATTAGTTGTAGATAACTGAGTGGGCAATTATCTTGAGCTAATTGTTCAAATTTCAAAATGTAACTAATAAAACAGTTGCAATGAACGGGGATTTAGTCAAAATTTGAGAAATTCGCAAATTAGTTGTAATTAATCAATAAATTTAATTTAAAATTCTACGGAATTTTAATTTATTGGCAATTAATAAGTATTTTCATACATTTATTACATATTCTATTAACAAATTGAATCATATTAAAGTTATTTAAAATAATAAAACTTTTTGGCTGAATTCAGCTTAGCATGCTAAAGTTAATTTCAATATCGTCTCTTCAGTCCTCAGTACCAAAATCTCTCATTTGATTAGACTTCAGAACATTCTTGTTGAACATTCTTCCCTTCTATAATAAAAAAATTTAAAGAATTTAATGTTTTTTAATAGAAACCCTAATTAAAAATTCAAACTTATCTTGAAATATCCTTGTTTTATGCAAATTCTTGACGATTTTTAATTTTGAGCCAAATTTCCGTACCAAATATAAAAATCAGATAAAGGAAAATTTATTTTAAATTTTGTTTATATTTTGAAAACACTTCGACAATTCAAAATTTACATTTTTGTTTATACAGGGTGATAAAAAAAATTGCATTTAACAGAAACTATAGTTGATAACAATTATTTCGGTTACTTTGAAAATTTTCAGTTTTAACTGAGGAATTATTCAACTGAGCAACATAGAAATTTTATCGGTGTATACAAAAAAAAAAAAAACTTGGTAAATATTACTTATTTTGTTTTTGGAATTGTTAGCACTAATTTATTAAACTTAAGCTATATTAAATTATTAAAACAATTTGATTAATATAATTAGTTATTTCTTTATTTCATTTTACAATTATTACTATTATATTAATTACTTAACGGGTTGGCCCCAATGAACTTGATGTACGACAGCTTCCTTCCTTCACATCTTCCTTGGAATGCAACCCTTTTATCAATTGCACATGGATTTCTCTGAGGCACTATATGATTTTGTTTATTTATTACAATTAAATTTTTATGTTTTATATTGTTTTCAATACTTTTTCCCTTTTGGCATCTACTTTCAGCCATATTGTGTTATTATACCCTACACCACTATGTGGTCAGGGTATTATAAGTTTGTGCTGATGTTTGTAACACAAAAAAATATTGGTCGTAGACCCACCTTATAGTATACCGATCGGTTCAGAATTTTTTTTTATTTCGATTTAACGATGTCCGTCTGTCCGTCCGTCCGTCCGTCTGTCTGTCCATGCAATCTTGTGCGCACTCTACAGGTCGCACCTATTAAGATATTTTGATGAAATTTGGTACGCAGACCTATGTTGGCCCAAGGACGAACAAGTTTGATTTTTTTGAACATCGGTCCATGTTTAGACATAGTGCCCATATAAGGGTCCTACCAAAATTATACTGTTTATATGCTGCAGGTCGTAAATATTAAGATATTTTGACGAAATTTGGTACACAGACCTATATTGGCCCAATAACGCAGCCTATTGCTTTTGGTGAACATCGGTCCATGTTTAGACCTAGTGCCCATATAAGGGTCCTATCAAAATTATACTGTTTATATGCTGCAGGTCGTAAATATTAAGATATTTTGATGACATTTGGTACACAGACCTATATTGGCCCAATAATGCAGCCTATTAATTTTGGTGAACATCGGTCCATGTTTAGACCTAGTGCCCATATAAGGGTCCTATCAAAATTATACTGTTTATACGCTGCAGGTCGTAAATATTAAGATATTTTGATGAAATTTGGTACACAGACCTATGTACATTGGGCCAATAACGAAGCCTATTGATTTTGGTAAACATCGGTCCATGTTTAGAACTAGTGCCCATATAAGGGTCCTACCAAAATTATAATGTTTATACGCTGCAGGTCGCAAATATTAAGATATTTTGATGAAATTTGATACACAGACCTATATTGGCCCAATAACGCAGCCTATTGATTTTGGTGAACATCGGTCTATGTTTAGACCTAGTTCCCATATAAGGGTCCTACCAAAATTATACTGTTTATACGCTGCAGGTCGCAAATATTATATTTTGATGAAATTTGGTACATAGACCTATGTTGGCCCAAGGACGAAGCCTATTGATTTTGGTGAACATCGGTCCATGTTTAGAACTAGTGCCCATATAAGGGTCCCCCCAAAATTATATTGTTTATACGCTGCACGTCGCAAATATTAAGCTATTGTAAGGAACCTCCGGTTAACCCGGGTTTGAAGCTGGGGTAACTCAGCTAGTCCAGTGGTCCTTGCATTAAAATTTATATTTTTGAATAATTAAAAACACTTTCTTTTATTTCTTTTTACTCCGTTACGCTTTATTTATTGATTTCTCAATATCACATTTATTTAATGTATTTCAACTTTTGATGTCCTTTGCGGTGGGAACGCTGTCACTCCGCGTTGCTTGGCCGGCTAACCACTGGTGATCTACTCTCCTGACTACCTGAACTCCCTAAACTTTCACGGATGTTAATCCGTGCGCGGATGTTATCCACTTTTATTGGGTGTTACCCAATTTCTACACTCTTAGGATTTTGGTTGTAAACCAAAATAATTGCTACAGCCCTGTGCCAGTGCCCTATAATCTCCTTCCGAGTAGGATGTAATCCTATCGGCGCTTACGGATGTAATCCGGATTATTTCTGGTTGTTAACCAGAGCCCTATTGCTATTCTGGTTGTAAACCAGGACCCTACACTGTTGACTTGGTGTTACCAATCAACCTTAAGGATACACCCTACTCTAAGCACTGCACATAAAATTTATTCACCAAGTTAGTTCTTACCACTGTGTTGCTCCGGCCTGTTACCACGTCTTGTTCGTTCGCGTGCTTAACACAAAAAAAAATCTCGACTGATTGTGGTGATCGCCTTTTATACTTTCTGCATGCTGCATTCCAGTCGCTTTGCTTCTTTATGCCTTTGAGACTAACAGTGTGTACTCATTGTAACTATTGTGTAAGTTATGCCCCCGTGTTAGATATGTGTGTGTGTTTTGCTGTATTTGTTCTCTTTGTCTCTTCATGTTGCTTTTCTCCTTGTAGTTTTCCTTCCAGTTGTAGTTTCCTTCTCTTATTGTAGTTGCTTCTCTTCGTTGCTTTTCAGACTCTTTGTAGTTTCTCTTCTCTTCTCTTTGTAGTTTTTTTTCCCCTTTGTAGTTGCTTCACTGAAATGAAAAGATCTCCCTTAACAGGTGGATGTAATCCGACCTTCCCGCGATGGGTGTTACCCATTCCCAAATAAATTATAAACCTCTAAAAAAAATTCATTTATTCATAATTCTTTTGATTTTGTTTCACTCATTATATTTATATATTTACACTAAAAAATAAAAATTCACTTAAATACTTATATGTGGGCAAAATTTGCTTCAAGATTTTGTACCTCACACTATTTTGATGAAATTTGGTACATAGACCTATGTTGGCCCAAGGACGAAGCCTATTGATTTTGGTGAACAACGGTCCATGTTTAGAACTAGTGCCCATATAAGGGTCCCCCCAAAATTGGCTTGGTTACAAACTGCAGGTCGCAAATATTAAGATATTTTAATGAAATTTGGTGCGCTGACTCACATTATAGAAAATTTTGACATAAGCCCCATTTTAACCCATTCGAATTTCGGATCCAAACAATACACCAAACTGGTGTAGGGTATTGTATAGTCGGCATGCCCGACTTTAACCTTTTTACTCGTTTTTTTTTGTGTTTTCAACTTTGGCTATTTTAATGAAATTTTTAAGAATTCTATACATTTTACAACCATATGGCAAGAAATAAATTAATTGTAAAGCTTCCTAAGTTTATTTTGTGTATCGTTTATACTGTTTTATCATTTTCCCCATAATTTAACATAATAATGTACCAATAAAAAGTTATATTTTTAGGTAATTTATATAAAAAATTAAGGGTCTGATTTAAACTAAGCTAATAAAAACTATTTTTTTCTGTAGGAAATCGTTTTTACCAATCATGATTATATAATATCACATACGGTAGTTTTTTTGCGTGTACTCAAGTTTATTTATTTTGCTCAAATTTTCAAGATTTTGAACTAATTCTTTAAAGAATTCGTAATTCGCCTTTAAAAATATAATTGTTTACTTTGACTTTTAAATCTTAATCAACTTTTAACAAATCGATTCGCAAAACTCATTTTATTGATTGAATTATTTCCTACTTCTATTAGTCAATATCCTATTCAAATAATCAGTTTGATTTTTGTTGAAGCTAATTGATTCAATTTTAACAAATCAATTAAAAAAATGTTTGCCTTGATCGATAGTTCGCGAATCATAACATACAACGAAAAATTTAATCGAATCAAAATTGATTCAAATCAAATTTGAATAAATCTCATTGTAGCTTTATTCAATTTAAATCATTGACTCAAAGTCAATTATTTAATAGTTCATAAAATGAATATGAATGAAAAAAAGTATCTTTTTCAATATTAGCTGTGTTTGTGCGGCACGCTCTCAACGTTTGCTTATGTCATTTCCATGCAAATTTGACATTAGTAACTTTAAGGGTTAACATTAAACGTTGGTTTATGTCAAATTTATATGTGAATGACATAAACCAACGTTGATAGCTTGCCGCACAAACACGGCTATTTTAGATACTTGGACATTAAAGCCCAAATTGATGTTTTTTAAATCTTTTTTTTGTGCATAGAATTATATGTCGAGTAATAAAATAGAAACTTTTTACGATTTCACTTGACAACAGTTACAATGCATAGAAAAAAGACAAAAATATTTTCTATATTAGCTGTATTTGTGTGGCTCTCTATCAGTGTTATCAAGAACGATTTTGACAGTTTTTCAACGTATTCCTGCTTTCTACTGTCAAAATTGTTCGAGATATCATTGATATGAATGCCGCACAAACACAGCTATTATTTTAACACACTGAATTGATTACAGATACGTTTTTTTTACTTTACGATTAGACTAATGAAGCCTTAACTATTTTATCTACATCCAACAAAATCCCAGCAAAATCTTTCATTACCAAATAAGTGGTTATATAATAGAAATTCATAGCTCCGCACAACTTATTTTTTGGCGTCGAAACTCATTATTTTTGTTTGGCGTGGTCGTTTTTATAAGTAGTCACGCTTACGAAAAAATGAGAAATAAGTAGTTATGAGATTTTGAATAATAAGTGGTTACACACATGCTTACAAAAAGTTTAATTATAAGTGGTTATTCGATTGCTTACTTGATTCTTAAAAATAAGGAGTTAGGCAAATACTATTAGCCTATTATTAGTGTGTAATTTTAGGACTCGTCACAAAAATTTAAACATAAAACTTATTTACTATTTTAACTGTGTAAAAATTACTTATTTAAACTAATACGAGTAAGTCATTATTTTATATTTAGAAACAATACAATAGGCCGTTATTAGGAAGTCATTATTTTATATTATAAAATAATCCAAAAGGTAATGATATATCATTTTTGGTAATGCAGATAGTAATGAGGTGTCATTACCAATATTTTGCTGGGTAACAAATATAAATTAAACAAGAATTCTAAAAAATCAACGAATTCTTTCTTATAAATAAAATTTCCTTAAGTATGCACTTGTTATTAAATTAATATATTTTTTGCTGGTTTAGCACTCGGTTTTGAAAAATTAGTAAAATGTTTTTTGAAATCAGCAACAAAAATTAGTAAGAAATTCGTAATTTTTAATAAGAGAATAGCACAAATTATTACTAAAAAAATTGTACCATAAATCATTACAAAAATAGTAAAGTGCAATTGAAAACTGTTTAAAATTTTTTTTACTAACTTTTTTATCCGAGTGTATCCATATTTATTTATTTTAAAACAATTCTATTTATATCACAAGAAAACCGAAAAATTACCGAAACTGCGGTTTTAAAATTTTTCGGTTTTTAGCAAACTGTTGTTCCCTTTTTACTTTCTGTTTACTGGGTATGTATTTGTGTTGAAGAACTCCACACAGTAAAAATTTGTACAAATTATCCAGTTGGAAAACACAACTAATATTGCGTATTGTATGTGTTTCTTAAAATACAGTATTTTCTTTCCGAACCCTGCTAAATAGAAAACAGCTGTGTGTGTAAACAACAATAAATTTTTTTCAAGGTTGGTTACCGAAACGAATAACGGTACAGGTATCGAATTTTATTACTTTAACGGTTAAGGTACGTACCGGTATCGTTGAAATCCCTGATTTTATAATGCTGGTAGTTTCAATAATTGAAATTATTATCTATAAATTTTTTTGATAAAATGATCTCAAGATTATTATTATGTTTAAATAAACTATTAAAAAAACGGTATCGTTAACGATAACGATATTTGGAAACTTTTTTAGAGGTATTGGTAACGGTATTCAATTTGAAACGGTATTTTAGCGAAAACGGTATTATAACGATAACGGTAACCAACCTTGGTTTTCTTTTATTCTAATTTATCACTAACCGAACGCAAAGAAGTGGTTTATGGCACCGGGTTTTTATCAATTGTGGTGTCAACGAATTGCTGATAATTTTTTATAATTTACACAGTTCAACTGTAAGAATCAATGCAAAGGGTTTTTAAAATGACAGCAGAACGTTCAATATTATTGTTGTCCTCCTCCCGTGTTCATGGTTTTGGATATTTGGAGCACGCCAAAGAAGAAATAACGAAGTTTTTTAATAAGTAAGAGAATAAATAGAAAATAACACTATAATGATAAATCTATTGTTAATTCTAGAAAAAATGCTAAAACTATATTATTTGTACCTTATGCATTACCAGACCATGATGCCTATACGGCTGTAGTAAGTAATGCCCTAACCCCATTGGGTTATAGTGTGGAGGGAATACATACAAAAGCAAATCCCGTAGAGGCTGTATCCAAAGCACAAGCTATTTTTGTTGGTGGTGGCAATACTTTTGTTTTATTAAAAAATCTGTACGAATTAAAACTTATAGAGGCGATAAGAACACAAGTTTTGCAAAAAGGAATTCCTTATATGGGAAGTAGTGCTGGTACTAATGTCGCTACTTGTTCCATTAATACTACTAATGATATGCCTATGGTACATCCTCCGACTTTTGAAGCTTTGAATTTGGTAACATTTAACATTAATCCACATTATGTTGAAACTGATCCCAGTACCCAACATAAGGGTGAAACAAGAGATGAACGTTTAGAAGAATTTTTGCGTTATCATAAGAGACCTGTTTTAGGTTTACGTGAAGGTACTGCTGTATTGGTAGAAGGAGATAAAGCTACATTGGTTGGAGATAAAAAAGCTAAATTATTTAGACCGTAAGTATTTTGGGGTATGCAAATATGGTTCTTTAAACTTATTTTTTTCTTTCTTTTTGCTGGGAAAAGGACTTGAATTTTTTTAAAAGAAAATTACATACAATTTAAAAATTTTTCTGTAAAAACTCCCATGGGAAAAATTTTATTGAGATAATTTCTAAAACATGAAAAAGGTCAGCGGAAATCTAAAGAGCTAAAAAAAAATAAGAAATATTTTAACATTTTCTTTATAAAACGAGTAAAAAGGTTAAAGTTGGGCATGCCGACTATACAATACCCTACACCAGTCTGGGTAAAAGCCAACTAATGTTTGGATCCGAAATTCGAATGGGTTAAAATGGGGCTTGTGTCAAAATTTTCTATAATGTGAGTCACCGCACCAAATTTCATTAAAATATCTTAACATTTGCGATCTGCAGTTTGTAACCAAGCCAATTTTGGGGGGACCCTTATATGGGCACTAGGTCTAAAGATGGACCGATGTTCACCAAAATCAATAGGCTTCGTCCTTGGGCTGATATAGGTCGATATACCAAATTTCATCAAAATATCTTAATATTTGCGACCTGCAGTTTGTAAACAAGCCAATTTTGGGGGGACCCTTATATGGGCACTAGGTCTAAACATGAACCGGTGTTAACCAAAATCAATAGGCTCCGTCCTTGGGCTGCCATAGGTCGGTGTACCAAATTTCATCAAAATGTCTTAATATTTGCGACCTGCAGCGTATAAACAATATAATTTTGGTACGACCCTTATATGGGCACTAGGTCTAAACATGGACCGATGTTCACCAAAATCAATAGGCTTCGTCCTTGGGTCAACGTAGGTCTGTGTACCAAATTTCATCAAAATATCTTAATATTTGCAACCTGCAGCGTATAAACCATATAATTTTAGTAGGACCCTTATACGGGCACTAGATCTAAAAATGGAGCGATGTTCACCAAAATCAATAAGCTTCGTCCTTGGGCCGACATAAGTCGGTCTACCATATTTCATCAAAATATCTTAATATTTGCGACCTGCAGCGTATAAACAATATAATTTTGGTAGGACCCTTATATGGGCACTAGATCTAAACATCGACCGATGTTCACCAAAATCAATATGCGTCGTCCTTGGGCCGACATAAGTCGGTGTACCAAGTTTCATCAAAATATCTTAATATTTACGACCTGTAGAGTGCGCACAAGAATGCATGGACAGACGGACATCGTTAAATCGAAATAAAAAAAAATTCTGAGCCGATCGGTATACTATAAGGTGGGTCTAGGACCAATATTTTTTGGTGTTACAAACGTCAGCACAAACTTATAATACCCTGACCACATAGTGGTGTAGGGTATAAAAAGTTCAGAGGGGTTACCGCGCAACTTGAATCGAAAAAAGATTTTCGAACTCGTAAATTCTGTACATTTTGTAAAAAGAAAAGCTTTAGCTTCTAGTTTTTTAATTTTTATATAGGGTAGAGGGGGGATCCTTCACCACTTTTTTTCAAATCAATGTCATTTCTTAACCCCTAATTATTTTTCAAAAATTATTTTCAAATTGAATAAATTTTTATGATTTTTATTCTAATTATTTGCATATTTTCTATTATTTTTTTTAATGATTTGCAAAGTAACTCAAATCGGCGGAACTACCCCAAACTAGGGGGATATTCGCCAAAAGAGCAAAATATATAATATAATACGGCAAAAACAATCTTTTAATGATTGAAATAAATAACTTAGAATAAGTTCTTCAAGATATGTGATTCTTTTTAATCAATAAATCTCCACTATATTAAAAACGAGTAAAAAGGTTAAAGTCGGGCATGCCGACTATACAATACCCTACACCAGTCTGGGTAAAAGCCAACTAATGTTTGCATCCGAAATTCGAATGGGTTAAAATGGGGCTCGTGTCAAAATTTTCTATAATGTGAGTCAGCGCACCAAATTTCATTAAAATATCTTAATATTTGCGACCTGCAGTTTGTAACCAAGCAATTTTGGGGGGGCCCTTATATGGGCACTAGTTCTAAACATGGACCCATGTTCACCAAAATCAATAGGCTTCGTCCTTGGGCCAACATAGGTCTATGTACCAAAATTTCATTAAAATATCTTAATATTTGCGACCTGCAGTTTGTAACCAAGCCAATTTTGGGGGGACCCTTATATGGGCACTAGTTCTAAACATGGACCGATCTTCACCAAAATCAATAGGCTTCGTCCTTAGGCCAACATAGGTCTATGTACCAAATTTCATCAAAATATCTTAATATTTGCGACCTGCAGCGTATAAACAGTATAATTTTGGTAGGACCCTTATATGGGCACTAGGTCTAAACATGGAGCGATGTTCACCAAAATCAATAGGCTGCGTTATTGGGCCAATGTAGGTCTGTGTTCCAAATTTCATCAAAATATCTTAATATTTACGACCTGCAGCGAATAAACAGTATAATTTTGGTAGGACCCTTATATGGGCACTAGGTCTAAACATGGACCGATGTTCTCCAAAATCAATAGGCTGCGTTATTGGGCCAATATAGGTCTGTGTACCAAATTTCATCAAAATATCTTAATATTTACGACCTGCAGCGTATAAACAGTATAATTTTGGTAGGACCCTTATATGGGCACTAGGTCTAAACATGGACCGATGTTCACCAAAATCAATAGGCTGCGTTATTGGGCCAATGTAGGTCTGTGTTCCAAATTTCATCAAAATATCTTAATATTTACGACCTGCAGCGTATAAACAGTATAATTTTGGTAGGACCCTTATATGGGCACTAGGTCTAAACATGACCGATGTTCTCCAAAATCAATAGGCTGCGTTATTGGGCCAATATAGGTCTGTGTACCAAATTTCATCAAAATATCTTAATATTTGCGACTTGCAGCGTATAAACAGTATAATTTTGGTAGGACCCTTATATGGGCACTAGGTCTAAACATGGAGCGATGTTCACCAAAATCAATAGGCTGCGTTATTGGGCCAATGTAGGTCTGTGTTCCAAATTTCATCAAAATATCTTAATATTTACGACCTGCAGCGAATAAACAGTATAATTTTGGTAGGACCCTTATATGGGCACTAGGTCTAAACATGGACCGATGTTCTCCAAAATCAATAGGCTGCGTTATTGGGCCAATATAGGTCTGTGTACCAAATTTCATCAAAATATCTTAATATTTACGACCTGCAGCGTATAAACAGTATAATTTTGGTAGGACCCTTATATGGGCACTAGGTCTAAACATGGACCGATGTTCACCAAAATCAATAGGCTGCGTTATTGGGCCAATGTAGGTCTGTGTTCCAAATTTCATTAAAATATCTTAATATATACGACCTGCAGCGTATAAACAGTATAATTTTGGTAGGACCCTTATATGGGCACTAGGTCTAAACATGGACCGATGTCCACCAAAATCAATAGGCTGCGTTATTGGGCCAATATAGGTCTGTGTACCAAATTTCATCAAAATATCTTAATATTTACGACCTGCAGCGTATAAACAGTATAATTTTGGTATGAACCTTATATGGGCACTAGGTCTAAACATGGACCGATGTTCACCAAAATCAACAGGCTGCGTTATTGGGCCAATATAGGTCTGTGTACCAAATTTCATCAAAATATCTTAATATTTACGACCTGCAGCGTATAAACAGTATAATTTTGGTAGGACCCTTATATGGGCACTAGGTCTAAACATGGACCGATGTTCACCAAAATCAATAGGCTGCATTATTCGGCTAACAAAGGTCGGTGTACCAAATTTCATCAAAATATCTTAATATTTACGACCTGCAGCGTATAAACAGTATAATTTTGGTAGGACCCTTATATGGGCACTAGGTCTAAACATGGACCGATGTTCACCAAAATCAAACTTATTCGTCCTTGGGCCAACATAGGTCTGCGTACCAAATTTCATCAAAATATCTTAATATTTGCGACCTGTAGAGTGCGCACAAGATTGCATGGACAGACAGACAGACGGACGGACGGACAGACGGACTTCGTTAAATCGAAATAAAAAAAAATTCTGAACCGATCTATATATACTATAAGGTGGGTTTGGTGTTACAAACATCAGCACAAACTTATAATACCCTGACCACATAGTGGTGTAGGGTATAAAAATAATTTAAAATTATAATTAGGTTGTTCATAAGGGGTGTGCTATCTGTTGTATCGTTGTATCGTCCTAACAAAAAACAGAGTTGTTAAAATTTTTATTTGTGTTTAACAACGATTTTCTATTCAATTTTCTATCTGTTAGCACACTCAAACATAGGACAGTAAATATATGTTAAAATGTTGTGTCGTGCTATTTTCAAATGCTGTATATTTTCAATTTAATTTTTAACAACTCTGTTTTTTGTTACGACGATACAACGATACAACAAATAGCACACCCCTTGTGAAAACCTTTAATATCTAATATTAGAGTTTGCTGTTCGGTTTTAATCGAAACCGAAACCGCGGTTTTTCAAGCTTCAAAACCGAAACCGAAAACCGACAAAAATAAGTCGGTTTTTAACAAATACTTTAACCAATTACAATAATTAACTAGATTGCATACCAGTGTGCAGTTAGAATCCGAAAAGAGTCATAAAAGAGCCTAAGACCTTGTGAAATTATAGCTGTATGAGGAAGTATTTCTTCACGGATGAAGCCTCTTTCCGAGCGCTCTTTTACGACTCATAAGAGATCCTGAATTATGAGCATTATTGGAAAATTTAGAATTTTCGGAGCCAGTATGAGTCATTTAAGACTAATTTTTGAGTTATTTAGGAGTAATGAAATAATTAAAAAAAATGTCGAACACGCCCATAAATACGAGTCTATTATGTTTCATTTATCCGCGAAATTTATAAAATTTTAACTTTATATTGTTTTAAAGAAATTGTTTAAATTTAAACTCTTAAAACTACAGCTTTAGTTGCCGGCAAAACACACGGTTTTACGTGTTTTTTTCTTCTCTCGCAAAGGTCTAGAAACGGATTAATTGTCTTTATTCGAGTGAGAAATTGAATTACAATGTAATTAAAGTTCAAATCAAGGCTTGAAACTTGAAAACATGACTGGAATTACACTTCATTTCAACTTGAATTCCAGCGAAATTGCTTATTGGGATATCTTGAATATGTTAAAGTATTTAATTCTTACACATATTAAATTATTCTAAAACAATTGTATTAATATCCTAAGAAAACCGAAAAATAACCGAAACCGCGGTTTTTGTAATTTTATAAAACCGAAACCGCGGTTTTCAAAGTTTTCGGTTTTCAGCAAACTCTAATCTAATATAATAATGAAAAAATCTGAAATATTCAGGCATGTCACAGTTTCTTCCGGAATTTATATGATTTCGCAATTTTACTTTCACAATTTTTTTCCTAAAATGATCCAAAACAATTTTTCCTTCTGAATTTGCAGTTTAGGTTGCTACGGATAATTTTGTATTTAAAATAAAACCTTTTGGTAAGCATCAAGTATGCTACAGTCTTTATAGTGAGTGGTACTTAAAACGTTAAAAGCTTCTCCAGAAAAAGAAAAAGGAAAAAAAAAATCGTTTTCTTTCCACTTTCAAAAACCAAAGTGGAATTGATATTTACAGTAGCTTAAACTCATAAAAGCTTTTCAATAGTGCTTCGTATGTATTCCCTAAAGTGTCTTTATTTCACTCAAAATAAATTACATTTAAAACGCTTTTTGTTGGTAAATTTAATAATTTTCTGATTGATTACCAAAACGTATATTTTTCTGAAAAATTAAAATCTTAAATTCTGATCCGCGATCTTCTTTTTTTTAACTATAAATAGCAACTTATATCAAAATTTAGCAGTTGGAACACAAAATTACCACAAAAAAGTTATTTTAAACATTTTAGAATTTTCGAAAACGCAAAAAATCTGAAGAAGCAAAAGTAAAACGTTACGAAATTGTACTTCGAAATCATATTAATTTCATACGAAATATGTGTTAAAACTTTAAATATGCTCACTAACAAAATTTTTTGGAGTGAAATTACGAAAAACAGCTTTCTTAACTTATATTTAATTATGTTTATCTATTATTTTTAAAAAATACTAAATATGCAAAAATACCATTTACTTCTGGAGAAGCAATTTGGTCTGTGACATGCCTGATTAATATAAATTTAAGAATGAACACGATTGTTCTATTTTACTACTAAACACATTTCATCTATATAGAATAATTTTATAGAGCATTTAAAGCAGGGATGCAACAACTCTTTGTAGCTCCAGGGGCCATCTGTGATTGTGCTCCAGAGACAACCAACATAAAATTAATATTTTTTATACTTTTTAAGCATTTATTAAAATGTAATAATTATTTCAAAGCTTAGGATAATAGGTCTAACATAATGTAAAATTATTTTTTATCACACGATTTGAGGAAGTTGTTGCAAAATGTAGTTGTCAAAAAACACAAAAAAAAGTCTCTCGGCGACCACATGTGATGTAAATTCGCCAAAGTGGATGTCGAAGAAAGGTAATTGAAAAATGCACAAAATATATTTTTTCCAATTTTTTATCACCTTAACAACGGAGAAAAATGGGATTAGTGTATGTGCCCAATAGGGAAGGATCCCCCTCTACCCTATAGTGTAATTTTTATACAGAATTATTTTTTTTAAGTATATTTGTAAGATTTACCTACTCGATTTTTTTCGAAAAATGTTCAGCGGTTACCCCCCAGAGTTTTAAAAATGCGTTTGAAAAATATTCAGTTTTAATACAGAAAACCTTCAAGGATGCCTCAGGGCAGCTATCATAAAATTGCCCAAAATGCGTATTTTATAATCATAACTGAAGCAATTTCAAAACAAAACATAATTCCATAAGTGGGTTATTTTGTAAACCGCAACGCCTTCTGTGTAAATAGTTATTGTTACAAAAACAATTTGTTCACTAAAAACTTTTGATAATGAACTCAAAACAAGATTGAAGGTTTAACTTTTATACTCAGTTCTTACTTTAGTCCAAGGACACACAGGGTTCTATCAGCATACCTTCAAAGGGCATCGCCTTAAAAACTAATGGACGGATGTTTATGAAATTTAGCAAAAAGATTATAATTAGTATTGATGGCAAGGTTTTTTAATTTGAACAATATATACTGAGGTTAAAGTACCTTTTTGCTCAATTTCGCATTTGCCGAAAATCGCTAAATCGTTAGCAGCGCGAAAAATGTAATTTTTGGATTGCAGTTATATCTTGGTGCAAGGAGTAATTTAACCTTTAACCTACTAATATTTATGTATTAGTTTTCAAGATTCCCTTCAACCTATTTTGGTCCATGTCGCCTAAAGTAGACAATAAAACAAAAATTTTGTGGAATAAATTAGTTTATCTTTTGTGACGAACACATGTTATAAGTTTCATGCAAAATAGCGCAAGAGCGTTAGACGGTTAAGAGATTTTCTGTAAGAAAGTTTTAATTCTTTTAGAACTATTCGATAAAAATAAAGTCAATATAAAGCATTTTTTTTAGAAAATATTTTCAGAATTTCTGAAACCTTTGATAATTTTTCAATATAGAAACTCAAATCAATTAGTATTTATTAAGTTACTCCCATTTAAAATAGGGCCATTAAAGTTTATCCTGCAGTATATAAAAGCTTATTTTTTGTTTTGTCTTTTCAGCAAACTGGAACCAATTGAGTATGAGCCTAATTCCGATTTAAGTTTCTTATTAAATAATGTTTAAAAGTTTGTATAATTTATTATTTTTATAACGTTTTTTATTAATAAACCACAATTTTTTAACAAAACAGTACCTTATATCAAAAGCATTTTAAATTTACTTTTTACGCATATTGCCACTTTCTTTACCCAAATATTTGTCGAACAGATAATTACCCAAATCACATTCAGAACGTTTAATTTGCCTTATAAAATCAGCCAGTTGTTTAATACTATCAACTTGTATTTGTAGAAAATTTGTTTCAATAAAATCACATAAGTTGGGATCATTATTTGCAGAAGCTATAGCATGAGCCTCTAAAAGGGCCTTGAAAGGAATTTAACAATTTAGTATATTTTTTCACAAGGCAACTCAATGGAAAATCTCACTTGATTAACTTCCTTTTCGATATTTAATGCTTCTATCATGGCTTCTTCAGTTGATTCATATGATGGTTTTGGTTCCGCTAGAGCGTCGATTTTTATATTACCACCTCTTTTGTTCATATACTCCATAAATAATTCGGCATGTTTGCGTTCTTCATGACTGGATTCAATGAAGAATTTAAAAACTCCAGGTAAGGCGACATCACTGCGATTAAAGTGATATGCCTTAAAATGATGAAATAAAGAAATTAGGATATTTTTTTATTGGTAAATGAATTTTCTTTTTTCATCTTTTACATAAGCTGATTCGGCCTAAATTCATTTAATGTAAATAAAAACACACACACAATAGGTCTGTTCGGGTACTCAACATTGGGATCCCGCGGGATCCCAATTTTACCAAAAAGTGTTTTCTTACTGCACAATTGGGTAAATGAGAGCTGTCATGAGAGAGTAATATTCTTGTTCTTCTTGCACGAAAAAGCCCAGACTTTTTTTCGTGTAAATTTCGGTAAATTGTTTTTATCAGCTGTTATATCATCAGTTGCGTTCAACCAGAGCTTTGAAGAATTAATTCCTTTTTGAATCAATTCACTACCAATCGAATTCAATTTTCTCTAGAATTGAATGAATTTCTTTTCTTAAGTAATTCACTGAATTCGTTCAAATGAACGCGTTCATCAAACAACAAATTCAAAGAATTAATTCAATTGCAATAGTTCTTTTTATTAAATCAAATGAATTAATTCACCGGTGAACGCGTTCAATTTTATAAATCGAACGGAAAAAAAGTGAATTAATTCCTTACTGAATTAATTCACTACTGAATTCGTTCAATTTCATTTTCGTTCAGTGAATTAAAAAAAATAAAATTACGTTCAGTGAATTAAAAAAAAAAATAATAAGTTCACTGAATTGAAAAAAAAATAAAATAAGTTCACTGAATTGAAAAAAAAATAAAATAAGTTCACTGAATTCAAACTTGTTTTCTGCCGTTCAGTAGAAGAAAACAATAACGTACAAATACAATTTTTAAATAAGCAATTTTGCAGCGTGTGCTAGTAAAAATAAACAAATTAGAAACCGGATGCTGTTTATCAACCTACATGATTCAAAAATAAATCCTTTTACTATTAAAAATAAAAACTTTACTTTTATAGATAAATTTGGAAAAAAAAATATAACTTTTAATTTTTCAAACCAGTTATATAGTTATATTTTTTTCCAAATGTATCTATATCTGTAAAGTTTTTATTTTTAATAGTAAAAGGCTTTATTTTTGAATCATGTAGGTTGATAAACAGCATCCGGTTTCTAATTTGCTTATTTTTACTAGCACACGCTGTAAAATTGCTTATTTAAAAATTTTATTTGTACATTATTGTTTCCTTCTACTGAACGGCAGAAAACAGGCTTTGAATTCAGTGAACTTATTTTATTTTTTTTCAATTCAGTGAACTTATTTTATTTTTTTTTTCAATTCAGTGAACTTATTATTTTTTTTTTTAATTCACTGAACGTAATTCTATTTTTTCTTAATTCACTGAACGTAATTTTATTTTTTTTAATTCACTGAACGAAAATGAAATTGAACGAATTCAGTAGTGAATTAATTCAGTAAGGAATTAATTCACTTTTTTTCCGTTCGATTTATAAAATTGAACGTGTTCACCAGTAAATTAATTCATTTGATTTAATAAAAAGAACTATTGCAATTGAATTAATTCGGAACAAAATAAATCGAACGAAAGCAAATATGAATTAATTCCATTCAATATATGGTACTTAGTGAATTAATTCATCGAATTTTTAATTCAGAATTGAAAAATTGAATTAAGGAATTAATTCTTCAAAGCTCTGCGTTCAACTACACCATTTCTAATTGAAATTGAGAGCTTTCCATGTAGTATTGAGAAAAGAGCAATTGAAATTGGGATTTTCCATTTGCTAATGAGAAAGAAACAATTGAAATTGAGATTTTCTATTTCATATTGGGAAAAAACCAAATGAAATTGAGATTTTCCAATTTAAATTGAGAAACGAATAAATGATATTGAGATTTTACAATTGAAATTGAGAAAAGCATACATGGAATTGAGATTTTTAATTTGATATTGAGAAAAGAACATATGAAATTGAGATTTTACATTTGAAATTAAGAAAAAAACAAATGAAATTGAGATTTTACAATTGAAAATGAGAAAAAAACAAATAGAAATTAGATTTGTTTATTTGAAATTGAGAAAAGAAAAAACAAATAAATTAAGAAAAATACAAATGAAATTGAGAAATTTTCAACTGCAATTAAGAAATTTAATAAAATTCTTGTGAATAAAATTAAGCTTGCACGGAGACAAAAATGGCAAGAAATTGGAAATATCTTACACCGATATATATTCCTTAAAAGCTGCTAAGAAGGCCAAATACTCAGAACACGTAACTTGTCTGAACGAGTACGTCAGAGCCGGTATCGAAATAGTGGGGCTCGACGAAACAAATTTCAGTTTGTTTTATTGCCGTAAACGTGGCTATTCAAGATTTTGAACTCGCGCTAGCCACCACCAACCCACCATCACGTGACCCAATTGTTAAAGGCGTTATTAAATTGGATTCCCTGTTGCCAGGGAATGGATGAGAAATTTTTTCGTTAGATAGGAGGAGATGTGGAACAACCTTTCGGAGTTCCTGGTAGTCGTTGATAATGCTTCTTATTGCAACAGGTTAGAAACTGTATTTGAAAACTCTTCTGCAACTCTACTCAGATTGAGCTCGTATTGATGAAGCTAAAACATTGGTAACTGCTGGCGACTGCAGCAGAGCCATACAGCATTCCTGCACATTCCATTAATCCGCCGTACAAATAAAACATATGCCCGTACGTTGATTGTTGTTTTTATTGTTTATTTTTTGTGTTTAATAAAATTTTTTCTTTAATACAAATTTTTCCCAAAATCGTTTGATATTTTCTAAATTACATTTATACTTTTCTTAATTTAATTTATAATTTTCCCAATTTCATTTGTGTTTTTCTTAATTTCAAATATAAAATCTCAATATCATTTGTTCTTTTCCCAATTTCAATTGGAGAATCTAAATTTCATTTGTTATTTTCCCAATATCAAATATAAAATCTCAATTACATATCTTCTTTTCTCAATTTGAATTGGAAAATCTCAATTTTATTTGTTCCTTTCTCAATTTTAAATGGAAAATCTTAATTCCATTTGCATTTTTCTCAATTTCATATGGAAAATCTCAAAATCAATTGTTATTTTCTCAATATTAAATACAAAATCTCAAAATCAAATGAACTTTTCTCAATTTCAAATGGAAAATCTCAATTTCAATTGTTCTTTTCTCAATTACAGTTGGAAATGGTGTAGTTTAATTGAACTATTCAATAATTTGAACCAAAGACCTAGTTCACAACTAATAGCTTTTTTAGTTCAATCGCTCATTTCATTCATTCAGAAAAGATGTTTATCATTTACAAAAATTAGTATAAAAGTCGCAGAAGTTTATCGGTTATGTTACAACTCCATAAAATTACCGACAATTTTTTGAAGACGCTTGTTTAAATGTGTTAAAGAGATAAATATGTAAATAAATCGAAGCTTTTGTTTAATATTAAAATCTTTACCAAATATAATAAAGTACGTATTCCTTTTTGTAAATAGAAATGCCTAAAATAGAAATTTTATTAAAATTTTTGATTTGAAAAGGGGTTTAACTAGAAAAGCTATCTAGATTTTTACAACAAATTGAACAAGAACTAGAAAGAGCGCTCACCAAAACGAACTATAAGTGTAGGCCAAGAATAAGAGCGCAGAGGCTAGCGATTTACGCTCTGAGAAAAATTGCGCCCGAAATAACGACGTACAGCGGCAGCGACATAATTGAGCATGTGCAGAGCTTTGAAGAATTAATTCCTTAATTCAATTTTTCAATTCTGAATTAAAAATTCGATGAATTAATTCACTAAGCACCATGTATTGAATGGAATTAATTCATATTTGCTTTCGTTCGATTTATTTTGTTACGAATTAATTCAAATGCAATAGTTCTTTTTATTAAATCAAATGAATTAATTCACTGGTGAACACGTTCAATTTTATAAATCGAACGGGAAAAAAGTGAATTAATTCCTTACTGAATTAATTCACTACTGAATTCGTTCAATTTCATTTTCGTTCAGTGAATTAAAAAAAAATTATGTTCAGTGAATTAAAAAAATAAAATTACGTTCAGTGAATTAAAAAAAAAATAATAAGTTCACTGAATTGAAAAAAAAATAAAATAAGTTCACTGAATTCAAAGCCTGTTTTCTGCCGTTCAGTAGAAGAAAACAATAATGTACAAATAAAATTTTTAAATAAGCAATTTTACAGCGTGTGCTAGTAAAAATAAACAAAATAGAAACCGGATGCTGTTTATCGACCTACATGATTCAAAAATAAAGCCTTTTACTATTAAAAATAAAAACTTTACAGATATAGATAAATTTGGAAAAAAATATAACTATTAATTTTTCAAACTATTTATATAGTTATATTTTTTTTTTCCAAATTTATCTATATCTGTAAAGTTTTTATTTTTAATAGTAAAATGCTTTATTTTTTAATCATGTAGGTTGATAAACAGCATCCGGTTTCTAATTTGTTCATTTTTACTAGCACACGCTGTAAAATTGCTTATTTAAAAATTTTATTTGTACATTATTGTTTTCTTCTACTGAACGGCAGAAAACAGGCTTTGAATTCAGTAAACTTATTTTATTTTTTTTTCAATTCAGTGAACTTATTTAATTTTTGTTTTCAATTCAGTGAACTTATTATTTTTTTTTTAATTCACTGAACGTAATTTTATTTTTTTTGTTTCACTGAACGAAAATGAAATTGAACGAATTCAGTAGTGAATTAATTCAGTAAGGAATTAAATCACTTTTTTTCCGTTCGATTTATAAAATTGAACGCGTTCGCCGGTGAATTAATTCATTTGATTTAATAAAAAGAACTATTGCAATTGAAATAATTCTTTGAATTTGTTGTTTGATGAACGCATTCAGTTGAACGAATTCAGTGAATTACTTAAGAAAAGGAATTCATTCAATTGTAGAGAAAATTGAATTCGGTTGGTAGTGAATTCATTCAAAAAGGAATTAATTCTTCAAAGCTCTGAGCATGTGTTATATATAACAAGGAGGCTTTACGCCACTCATACGTCTCTTAGTTTACTGCAAACATAATACACAATGCTAAACGATGAACTACCGACCTACTAATAATGTTCAATATCTCAATTGAATAAAGAAAACAAAATTTTAATAACCCGACTAAAAAAGATGTTATATAATCATATATCACCATATATAAACCCATATATACGTCCATATCTAATTTGATCCGAATATTGGAATATATAATTATATCAAGCGAGATAAGCATGTTATCTCACCTGATACAATTTGATCCGAAAAATGGGTCTATCTAACTGCATCAAATTATATATAAATACATATAATTTTATGAAGATTTTCGAAGAAAATTTTAGTAAATATTATTGAGATCACTTATTTCATTCATATTAAATACTAATGCTAGATGTTTAGAACAATTTTTGCTAATAAACTTGGAAATAGCTGACAAAATAAAACATTACAAAAATTTGTCGCAACAACTTTTTCTAGGTTAGAGTTTTGGTCTTTCTTATAAAATGTGTCTTTCTTATAAAATAAAAAATTAACTAATTAGAAATTTATTAATTCCTTATTATGAATTAATATAATAAGTACTTTTTTTCAAAAACTGCTATTTTTCTTCATCAGGATACTCTCCTGACAAATACTTCACAGAGTTTTTGCTTTCAAAAAACCTCTACACTTTCAGGAATGAAAAGACGATCGTTTCGGGGATTACGCCACCACTTTCTAAAGAAAACTGATGAAGGGGACCTGGAAAATCCCCGAAACGATCGTCTTTTCATTCCTGAAAGTGTAGAGGTTTTTTGAAAGCAAAAGTATTTGTCAGGAGAGTATCCTGATGAAGAAAAAAAAACAGTTTTTGAAAAAAATACTTATTATGTTAATTCATAATAAGGAAATAGGCCTCGAACTGAATTAATAAATTTTTAATTAATGAATTAGAAAGGTCGAAAAAAACAATTTTTAGTTTTTAAAATAAAAATTAAAACCAACATGAAAGAAAATTAACTTTCACAATTAATTTTACGGAAAAATAAATGAACTTAAACCATATTTATTTCAACATATGTTTGTCTAATTTTTAAATAAAAATAATTATTTCAATCTTTAATTCCACAATGAAAAAAAAAATGTTTCCCTTATTTATTTCTTTAAAATTATTTTTAGTTTAATAAAGAGTATTTCGCCAACTATTTGAAAAATATATGTTAAATTCAATTATAAACATTTATTTAAATATCAAAGTGCAAACTTCAAAACCAGATCCACAATTTCGGAGTTTTTTTTTTTAAATTTAATAGTGCAATTAAACTTTATAAAATTTTGTATAATTAGATATCATGTCAGATAAATTAATACATAAAATTAATACAATTTTATATTAACTTTGTTATATTTTTTGATATAAGATTGTTTAGAGAAGCTTATACGCCATTATATATAATTATGTATAAACTATCCCCTTAATTCATAAACGCTTTGTAAAATTATAGGAGGTTTATTGAACAAATTTTGTATGAAAATGACGTTTTGTAAACCTGCTATAACTTTACAAAGCATTTATGAATTGAGGGGTATATTTGCAGATCTCTTAATAAATAGCTGGAGACCAAATCGCATATGATTATATATAACGTCATATCAAACATATTTATAAAACCAAAGTGTTAATATAAATGTATATAGTCATATAAAGCCACACATATAAACATTTATAATTATATCAAATCATATAAGATTATATAAAAACTTTTTTAGTCGGGAATTTAAAAATTTTATTTTTTTTTTTTGCAAAAAAAATAGAAAAAGAGTCAGAAGAGCAATCAATGCCTTTGTGAGCTGTACTCTTTGATGTAGTAAACACCAGCAAAAATAACAATAGAGTTGACAACATTGGTGAGAGTATGAGAAAGAAAAATGGGAGAATAACAAAAACCGGCATTAAAATAAAATAGATTCTATCTCACAACAGCTACGCCCAGCGATTTTTAAATGTTAAAATGTATGGAAAAAATCACTGCGCTCTTATTTTGGGCCTACACTAATGCACAAATCCACAAATTATACCAGATATGAATCAGCTGATTTTGGCAATACGGCCGACAGAAAATGAACAAAACAAAACGCAAAAATTTAAGAAAAACACAAAAGATAAAGCACAATAATCTAAAAAGAGACAGAGATATACAACAAATGCGCAATACAAAATGTATGGATATTTTATATTGTTATCTCCCTCTTGACTTGACTTCCATGTAAACAAAACCAAACGGTTCGAGAATACTTTTTTGACACCTGTCATTAGTTTCACATCTGGTATTAATCTGTGCACAAATCTATTGACGTTTGTTTTTCGGGCTTCGCGTTAGTTTACTTTTGGGCATTTTGTCACTTCGTGAGAGTATTTCTTGTTAAAGCCTGGATCAGCCAGACGTAAACGTAAACGTATCTCTGCATAGCTGAATTAATAAGTTAAATAAGAACAGAAGATGTGTTGTGTTTTTTGTTTCATTCTTATGCATTCAATATAGATCAAACGTAAATACAGAACAAAAATCTATTCACAACAGATTTCGATGTGTATTTACGTTTGCTCTATATTGAATGAATAAGAATGAAACAAAAAACACAACAGATCTTCTGTTCTTATTTAACTTATTAATTCAGCTATGCATAGATACGTTTACGTCTGGCTGATCCAGGCTTAACTCTCCTTTTACCGAACTTTACCCAAAAAGTAAAGAAACAGACCTAATGTAATTGTGTTTTTATTTACATTAAATGAATTTAGCATAGGAATTTAGGCCGAATTAGCTTATGTAAAAGATGAAAACTGAGGATTAGCCAAATTATACAAACAAGGTATTTTCTTTTTGTTTATTATTTTCCTTACCATGGCTAAATAATTATGACAAGCTTTTAGCTCAATATTAATTTGTTTGTTAATTGCTTTTTCACATTCTTTCGAAAAATTTTCTCTCACCAACAAACACAAAAAACGACGAAAATTTAAGCGACCGAAACTATTCATAATTTAATAAAATACGTGCGTGCCGATAGCCAGGCAAAAGATATCCATGAATTTTCTAAAAATTGTTGGCAACGCTAAAATTTTCACAACTGTAGCAGCTGATTGTGGGAGTACGTTCCTGGGACTGTATTCATGAAAGTAACGACTTATTTTAATATATTGTATATAAAAACTATAAATAAAAAATGAATTGGGAAACAAATAAGCAAATGTTTTTTTTAATATGTTTTATGGGTGCATCACATATTCTAGGAAAGATTAATGTGGAACTAGGATTTGTATATCAGAGAAGTTGGTGTTTTCTAATAGCTATGGGCTAGTAGCGATAAAAACAATTACCTTGCAAAAAGTTTCCAATGCAGGTTCCGAGCACAACTGGAGGAACCGTATTTGTGGTCACGGTGAGATTCTAGCCAAACAAGGATTTGTATATCAGAGAAGTTGGTGTTTTTTGTTCCTTATATGGTAGTCCTATCTATAGATATTTTATGAACTAGATGCAAGAAGGGTATACGACTAGGAGTCCCAATCGCTTTCGGATCGCACATCGGACCGGACATTGGACAAAACAATTGCGGCATTGGACAAAACAATTGAGACAAATGGTAGGGGTCAGTGATCGGGAAGGGTTCAAACTACCGGGGAAAGTTATATCGGTAAAAAAAGAAGTTATACGTGTCCCGGCGTTTCGCTGGGTCACACCTAGGAATCGAGATATATCGATTTGACCTTTGGTGGTCTTTTTTTTGACATAACTCAAGAACCACTAGTCCGATTTTGCTCAAACAATTTTAAAAAAATTAAAAATTACAATTCCTTTAATCTGTTCATATAACGTTTTTCTATATACTCAACAGTTTTGCCGGTAAAAATAAATGTATGAAGAAAAAAATATTTTTTGCCTAAAATATTAAAAAAAGTAATAAACAAAAGGTTATTGATTTTTATGGTAGCGGTAACAAACATTTATTTTTACCGGCAAAACTGTTGAGTATATAGAAAAACGTTATATGAACAGATTAAAGGAATTGTAATTTTTAATTTTTTTAAAATTGTTTGAGCAAAATCGGACTAGTGGTTCTCGAGTTATGTCAAAAAAAGATATATCTCGATTCCTAGGGGTGACCCAGCGAAACGCCGGGACACGTATAACTTGTTTTTGACCGATATAACATTTCCCGTTGGTTTCATCCCATCCCGATTTTGACTGTCGCATAGTGTAATCTTTTTTCTTAATTATAACTTTTTTTAAAATTTTTATAGTTTTAAAAAGTACCAAAAAAGCGGTTCGGGATAATCTGCTCAACCGCATTTCGACATTTTTTGAATATTTAATTAGTTTTTTGTTCAATAAAAATCTACTTCACTAGTGCGGTCTTCGTTGCCGATTTAAGTAAATGTAAATCTTTTTCTGTCATTTTTTATAAGAAGCACCAACAAAATTAATTTGAGTTTTAGTTGTTTTGAAAATGTACGAGTTAACCAAAAAATTCTTAACATAAACTTAGAAGAATTTTCTATTGTAAATTTTGTCATTAATAAATTAAGAGATCGAGCACAGAATCCGAACACTTTATAAGAGAAAATATTTCTAAATTCGAAAACTTTTCTACTAAAATAATCACAAGATTTTAATGTTCTGTTTTGTATAAAGCATTTAAAAATTAAATAATATTTTCATAGAAAACACAATGAGCAAAAACTACCTAGTTTTCGTACAAAACTAGTTTTTGTATGTTTTTTATATATGTGTTTTGACAATTAAAAACTAGTAAGAGGCAAAAACTAGGTAGTTTTTCTTCAGTCTAAATGCCGAATAATAGGAATGTGCCTTAAATTGTAAAATTTTTTGCAGTGTTTGTGATAGTTTTATAAGAAAAATTACTCCAAATCCTACATCTTTCATATCAAACCTAGAATATAAAAAATGTTTCAGTATCAAAGAGTTTTTCGACAATATTTCCTAATATAATATGTTTAATATAGAAGGTCAGAACTAGAATCTTTGAAAATTTGTTATTTAGGAAAAAATCAATTTGAGATCAAAATATATAAGAAAAAACCAATCTTTATTCTGACTATAAAACTGGCCTTAATTAAATAAACAAAAAATAATTTGACAAGAAGAATGTCTAAAATTTTAATGGGTTTCAATACGAGCATCTTGAAAAAATATTTAAAGTTTTAGTTAGTTGTTTTTAACTATGAAAATATTCCGATGGGTTCCTTCCGATCCTAATGAAATTCGGATATTTTATATGTAGTAGAACTCTGCGGCAAAACTCGCCATAAATTCAGATTCCATCAAAAATTTCTACTATTACCAGGTAATGAGTTTTGTAACAAGAAGTTAGGATAGGCAACCTTTTGCTTTTCGTCATATAAAATCAAAAAAGCCGAAAGTTACATTTAAAAAATTTTACAGGAGAAGCTAAAAACTTAATAAAATGATAAATAAACCCGAGTAAAAAAAATTGATCTCGCGCAATATCTAATTATATCCAATTTGATATTGTTTAAGATCTGCTGTAATATCTAGCTGATCCAATTAGATCTCAAAATTGGGTGTATCCAATGATATCGTATTAGATCCCATAGTATATATGGGGATAAACTAAGATCAAGTTATATCTCAAAATTGGGAGGTCCAGTGATATCTTTGGGGATAAACCTAGATCTATTTTGATCCGAAAATTGGCGGATCCAGCTCTATATTTGCGGATATTTTTAGATCTAATTTGATCCGAAAAATGGCGGATCCAATTAGATCCAGCTATATATTTGGGGATAAACTTAGATCTAATTTGATCTCAATTTTGGCAGATCAAATTAGATCCGGCAATATATTTGTGGATAAACGTATATCTAATTTGATCCGAAAAAGTGGCAGATCGAATTAGATCTAGCTATATATTTGGGGATAAACTTAGATCTAATTTGATCCGAAAAATGGCACATCGAATTAGATCCAGCAATATATTTGTGGATACACTTAGATATAAATTGATCTGAAAAATGGCAGATCAAATTAGATCCAGCAATATATTTGAGGATAAACTTGGATCTAAATTTATCAGAAAAATGGCAGATCGAATTAGATCCAGCAATTTATTTCGGTATTAAAATGGCAGATCGAATTAGAAACAGCAATATATTTGGGGATTGACATCTAAAATTATCCATAAAAATGACAGATAAAATTAGATGCCGCATTATATTTGGGTACTACGTAAGAATCCCATTTATTTGGGATTAAATAAGATCCCAGACATATATTGCCAACTGTTCAAAAAATAATAGACTGGCAGAGCACTGATTGTATAAAAATTACAATATTTTGTTAAAATAAGGTTTAAACTCAGAAGGTAACGAGTTCAATATGCATTTCTTTTACAAAATGAATTTCTTTTTATAAAATTAAAATTTTTTTTCTATAAATTTTTTTATAAAATTATATATTTATTTTTTTATTAAATTAAAATCTTTGAATAAAATAATTTTATTTACATCTTTTTGACGCTCTACACCATTTCCAATTGTATTAATTGTTTTAAGATTTATCAATTGTATTTCAGAAATAATCAATTGAATTTCAGTTTTATCAATTGTGTTTCAGAACTCATCAATTATTTTTCACATTTATGAATTGTACTTCAGAACTAGTCAATTGAAGTTTAGTTTTATCAATTCTGTTTCAGAAATTATTAATTGTATTTCCGAAATTCACAACTGTATTTCAGAAATTATCAAACTGTATTTCAGAAATTATCAATCGTATTTCCTAAATTATGAAATGTATTTGAGAAATTTTTCTCTATTAGCTATTAAATTCTGAAATAGATTTCATTATTTCTGGACACAACTAAATAAATAAATAATTAAATTTGCGTAATATTGTAGTTTCTGAAGTGCAAATAATATTTTGTGATATACAATTAAAATTTTCTAAAATACATTTAATAATTTCTGGAATACCTTTTTTCGATGCTTATAAGTTAGCTCGAAATGCTTTTATCATTCATTTAATTTGTAGCTATCACACATCTATAACAAGTCTCGTTAGATTAGAGTGTAGAGGTCTTGGCTGACAATCTGGTGGACTGGGTTAAATTTCATGTTTTTAAAAGCAAATATTAAAAAAGTTTTCTCAATTTTTTGAAAAATGTTTTTTGAAATCTATTTTTTGCAAAGATAGTTAATGCAACGTTCTGCCAACGCATAACCGACCATCGCCAACGGTTTGCCAGCATATATTGTTTAAATTGTGCCATATATGACAATATATTGTTTAAATGATACCATATATGTCTATATATTAATATTGTTTAAATGACACCATATATCAATATATATGGGACTATATATGGTAGCATATATTATCATATCTGCATCTGTATTAAAAATGTCGTTCATCAGGTACCATATATGAGCATATATTGTTGAAATGGCACCATATATGACAATATATGGTTTAAATGGCACCATATATGGTAATATATTACTTAAATAACACCATATATAAATATATATTGCACTATACATGGTAGCATATATTATCATATGTGGAACTGTATTAAAAATATTGTTCATGAGGTACCATATATGGGCATATATTGTTGAAATTGCACCATATATGATAATATATGGTTTAAATGGTACCATATATGATAATATATGGTTTGAATGGCACCTTATATGATAATATATGGTTTGAATGGCACCATATATGATAATATATAGCTTAAATAACACCATATATAAATATATATCGCACCATATATAGTACCATATATTATCATATCTGGAACTGAATTAAAGATCTGGTTTATGAGGTACCATATATGACCATATATTGTTTAAATGGCACCATATATGATAATATCTAGTTTAACTGTTACCATATATAATTATATATTGTTTAAATGATACCATATATAATTATATATTGCTAAAATGCCACCATATATATTAAGATATAGTTCTATATATAACTATATATGCAATAAGATCAACCATGTTATGTAATATATAATTATATATGCCATATATAATATTATGAAGGCCGATATCTAATTAGATAAAATTATATATGGCATAATATAAGGAAAATTTTTCGGAAAAAACCTCATATATAATTATATATAGATATACATAACCACATGTCTAATTATATATTGTAATATATGCCACATATGATTATATATAATTTTTTTTACTCGGGAACTAAATTTTTTAAAATTTGTTTTCAGGATAAGATTATTTTTGGTTATCGAATTAGTATCTGAAGAAAAATTTCCGATTTTTGCATTATTTACAGAGCTATGAAACTTACGCCGTTGAGGATTGATTTTTTCTGAAACCGAAAAAGGCGTAAGTCAAATTAAAAAAATGGTTTTTGGAATTTTTAGGAAATATTTTCTTATTTTCTTCATTAATAGGTTAAATATAAATTAGTTTCACTATCCAACAAAATAAAAAACCAGACTTGGGGGATTTCAAATACAGTTACTTGTACATATTCAATTACAATTACTTGAAAATTTTCAGATACAATTACAAAGAAATGTAGTTGAAATTAAAAAAAACTCAATTACATTTACATGCAATTGTAATTGAAAATATTCAATTACAAATTACATGTAATTGAAAGTGATTTCAATTACATTCTCAAGTATATTTAGAATTAGAAAATGTTTGTTGTTAAAATTTTGCAAAACAAATTGGCTGGGATAGGCTTGGCCAAGCATAAAAAGAATATGCATTGGCGGACTTAGGCCGGTCTGGGGTGGGCTAAGCCACCCCTAGACTGATTTTTGCCCACTCCAGAATTTAAAAAAAATCTACCTACAATTCTTTTATCTATTATTTTGATGGCATAAAGAATCACAATATTACTTTTTTTTGATATTAATTAATCCTGTGTTTTTGGTTTCTAAGGGTCAGTTCTATATAGTCAGAACTAAGATCGATTTTTGTTTTAAATATTTCTTAAATAAGAAATGTTGTTTGAAAAATTCTTACCTAAGAAATATTCAATAAACAAGTCGATCTTAGTTCTGATTAAGAAATTGGCTTTGTATAAGAGTTTTTCTTTAAGAAAAATTATTAGAATCGCAAAGTTGTTCAATAATAGAAAAATAACGCAAATCTTTTTTGGTGAGTTAAATATCTTAGACTTCATAGTTTTCTAAACGAATAATTAGTTAATACTTATCTAACAAGGAAGTTACTTCAAACTAAACACTACTATGTTATTTTAATGAAATTTCAATATTTTGTAGAAACAAAAATTGTAAGATGAACATTTCACTGTTTTTGACCACCTCGGTAATTTAAGTGGTCAGAATATGGGGTTAGAAAGGGTTCGTCCGAGGTAGACGCATTAGACAAGTTGATCTTAGATTTCTTTTCTCTATCATAATAATCTGAGAATATAGCTTGGAATACATTCCTTGTACGAGGTTTTCTTTAGAAAAATAGATGCACTATTCAGAGTTTTGTATAAAAACATGGCGATTTTGATAGGATAAGCTACCAGGATTATTTAATTTTGAAAATTATGAAAATTTTATTAGAAGGCAAGGAATCATTTTTATACCCTACACCACTATGTGGTCAGGGTATTATAAGTTTGTGCTGATGTTTGTAACACCAAAAAATATTGGTCGTAGACCCACCTTATAGTATACCGATCGGTTCAGAATTTTTTTTTATTTCGATTTAACGATGTCCGTCTGTCCGTCCGTCCGTCCGTCTGTCTGTCCATGCAATCTTGTGCGCACTCTACAGGTCGCAACTATTAAGATATTTTGATGAAATTTGGTACGCAGACCTATGTTGGCCCAAGGACGAACAAGTTTGATTTTGGTGAACATCGGTCCATGTTTAGACCTAGTGTCCATATAAGGGTCCTACCAAAATTATATTGTTTATACGCTGCAGGTCGTAAATATTAAGATATTTTGACGAAATTTGGTACACAGACCTATGTTAGCCCAATAACGCAGCCTATTGATTTTGGTGAACATCGGTCCATGTTTAGACCTAGTGCCCATATAAGGGTCCTACCAAAATTATACTGTTTATACGCTGCAGGTCGTAAATATTAAGATATTTTGATGAAATTTGGTACACAGACCTATATCGGCCCAATAACGCAGCCTGTTGATTTTGGTGAACATCGGTCCATGTTTAGACCTAGTGCCCATATAAGGGTCCTACCAAAATTATACTGTTTATACGCTGCAGGTCGTAAATATTAAGATATTTTGATGAAATTTGGTACACAGACCTACATTGGCCCAATAACGCAGCCTATTGATTTTGGTGAACATCGGTCCATGTTTAGACCTAGTGCCCATATAAGGGTCCTACCAAAATTATACTGTTTATACGCTGCAGGTCGTAAATATTAAGATATTTTGATGAAATTTGGTACACAGACCTATATTGGCCCAATAACGCAGCCTATTGATTTTGGTGAACATCGGTCCATGTTTAGACCTAGTGCCCATATAAGGGTCCTACAAAAATTATACTGTTTATACGCTGCAGGTCGCAAATATTAAGATATTTTGATGAAATTTGGTACACAGACCTATATTGGCCCAATAACGCAGCCTATTGATTTTGGTGAACATCGGTCCATGTTTAGACCTAGTGCCCATATAAGGGTCCTACCAAAATTATACTGTTTATACGCTGCAGGTCGCAAATATTAAGATATTTTGATGAAATTTGGTACATAGACCTATGTTGGCCCAAGGACCAAGCCTATTGATTTTGGTGAACATCGGTCCATTTTTAGAACTAGTGCCCATATAAGGGTCCCCCCAAAATTGGCTTGGTTACAAACTGCAGGTCGCAAATATTAAGATATTTTGATGAAATTTGGTACATAGACCTATGTTGGCCCAAGGACGAAGCCTATTGATTTTGGTGAACATTGGTCCATGTTTAGAACTAGTGCCCATATAAGGGTCCCCCCAAAATTGGCTTGGTTACAAACTGCAGGTCGCAAATATTAAGATATTTTAATGAAATTTGGTGCGCTGACTCACATTATAGAAAATTTTGACACAAGCCCCATTTTAACCCATTCGAATTTCGGATCCAAACAATACACCAGACTGGTGTAGGGTATTGTATAGTCGGCATGCCCGACTTTAACCTTTTTACTCGTTAAGTTTTTTTTTTTTGTGAAAAAATTGCAATCATAATGCCGAAAATGTTTTTTAGAATTAAGAGTGTGAGAATGGGCAATGGGTCGCTTGCCCGCCCCAGAAAAATGGTCTAGGTACGCCTATGTCATGTTGGGTTGATCCCTTACTCGCGCTTTTTGTCATTATTTCTTTTCCCAATAAAATGCGATTGTAATTGACATTTTTATACCCTACACCACTATGTGGTCAGGGTATTATAAGTTTGTGCTGATGTTTGTAACACCAAAAAATATTGGTCGTAGACCCACCTTATAGTATACCGATCGGTTCAGAATTTTTTTTTATTTCGATTTAACGATGTCCGTCTGTCCGTCCGTCCGTCTGTCTGTCTGTCCATGCAATCTTGTGCGCACTCTACAGGTCGCAAATATTAAGATAATTTGATGAAATTTGGTACGCAAACCTATGTTGGCCCAAGGACGAACAAGTTTGATTTTGGTGAACATCGGTCCATGTTTAGACCTAGTGCCCATATAAGGGTCCTACCAAAATTACATTGTTTATACGCTGCAGGTCGTAAATATTAAGATATTTTGACGAAATTTGGTACACAGCCCTATGTTAGCCCAATAACGCAGCCTATTGATTTTGGTGAACATCGGTCCATGTTTAGACCTAGTGCCCATATAAGGGTCCTACCAAAATTATACTGTTTATACGCTGCAGGTCGTAAATATTAAGATATTTTTATGAAATTTGGTACACAGACCTATATTGGCCCAATAACGCAGCCTATTGATTTTGGTGAACATCGGTCCATGTTTAGACCTAGTGCCCATATAAGGGTCCTACCAAAAGTATACTGTTTATACGCTGCAGGTCGTAAATATTAAGATATTTTGATGAAATTTGGTACACAGACCTACATTGGCCCAATAACGCAGCCCATTGATTTTGGTGAACATCGGTCCATGTTTAGACCTAGTGCCCATATAAGGGTCCTACCAAAATTATACTGTTTATACGCTGCAGGTCGCAAATATTAAGATATTTTGATGAAATTTGGTACACAGACCTATATTGGCCCAATAACGCAGCCTATTGATTTTGGTGAACATCGGTCCATGTTTAGACCTAGTGCCCATATAAGGGTCCTACCAAAATTATACTGTTTATACGCTGCAGGTCGCAAATATTAAGATATTTTGATGAAATTTGGTACATAGACCTATGTTGGCCCAAGGACGAAGCCTATTGATTTTGGTGAACATCGGTCCATGTTTAGAACTAGTGCCCATATAAGGGTCCCCCAAAATTGGCTTGGTTACAAACTGCAGGTCGCAAATATTAAGATATTTTGATGAAATTTTGTACATAGACCTATGTTGGCCCAAGGACGAAGCCTATTGAGTTTGGTGAACATCGGTCCATGTTTAGAACTAGTGCCCATATAAGGGTCCCCCCAAAATTGGCTTGGTTACAAACTGCAGGTCGCAAATATTAAGATATTTTAATGAAATTTGGTGCGCTGACTCACATTATAGAAAATTTTGACACAAGCGCCATTTTAACCCATTCGAATTTCGGATCCAAACAATACACCAGACTGGTGTAGGGTATTGTATAGTCGGCATGCCCGACTTTAACCTTTTTACTCGGTAAGTTTTTTTTTGTGTGAAAAAATTGCAATCATAATGCCGAAAATGTTTTTTAGAATTAAGAGTGTGAGAATGGGCAATGGGTCGCTTGCTCACCCCAGAAAAATGGTCTAGGTACGCCTATGTCATGTTGGGTTGATCCCTTACTCGCGCTTTTTGTCATTATTTCTTTTCCCAATAAAATGCGATTGTAATTGACATTTTTATACCCTACACCACTATGTGGTCAGGGTATTATAAGTTTGTGCTGATGTTTGTAACACCAAAAAATATTGGTCGTAGACCCACCTTATAGTATACCGATCGGTTCAGAATTTTTTTTTATTTCGATTTAACGATGTCCGTCTGTCCGTCCGTCCGTCTGTCTGTCTGTCCATGCAATCTTGTGCGCACTCTACAGGTCGCAAATATTAAGATATTTTGATGAAATTTGGTACGCAAACCTATGTTGGCCCAAGGACGAACAAGTTTGATTTTAGTGAACATCGGTCCATGTTTAGACCTAGTGCCCATATAAGGGTCCTACCAAAATTACATTGTTTATACGCTGCAGGTCGCAAATATTAAGATATTTTGACGAAATTTGGTACACAGCCCTATGTTAGCCCAATAACGCAGCCTATTGATTTTGGTGAACATCGGTCCATGTTTAGACCTAGTGCCCATATAAGGGTCCTACCAAAATTATACTGTTTATACGCTGCAGGTCGTAAATATTAAGATATTTTTATGAAATTTGGTACACAGACCTATATTGGCCCAATAACGCAGCCTATTGATTTTGGTGAACATCGGTCCATGTTTAGACCTAGTGCCCATATAAGGGTCCTACCAAAAGTATACTGTTTATACGCTGCAGGTCGTAAATATTAAGATATTTTGATGAAATTTGGTACACAGACCTACATTGGCCCAATAACGCAGCCTATTGATTTTGGTGAACATCGGTCCATGTTTAGACCTAGTGCCCATATAAGGGTCCTACCAAAATTATACTGTTTATACGCTGCAGGTCGCAAATATTAAGATATTTTGATGAAATTTGGTACACAGACCTATATTGGCCCAATAACGCAGCCTATTGATTTTGGTGAACATCGGTCCATGTTTAGACCTAGTGCCCATATAAGGGTCCTACCAAAATTATACTGTTTATACGCTGCAGGTCGCAAATATTAAGATATTTTGATGAAATTTGGTACATAGACCTATGTTGGCCCAAGGACGAAGCCTATTGATTTTGGTGAACATCGGTCCATGTTTAGAACTAGTGCCCATATAAGGGTCCCCCCAAAATTGGCTTGGTTACAAACTGCAGGTCGCAAATATTAAGATATTTTGATGAAATTTGGTACATAGACCTATGTTGGCCCAAGGACGAAGCCTATTGAGTTTGGTGAACATCGGTCCATGTTTAGAACTAGTGCCCATATAAGGGTCCCCCTAAAATTGGCTTGGTTACAAACTGCAGGTCGCAAATATTAAGATATTTTAATGAAATTTGGTGCGCTGACTCACATTATAGAAAATTTTGACACAAGCGCCATTTTAACCCATTCGAATTTCGGATCCAAACAATACACCAGACTGGTGTAGGGTATTGTATAGTCGGCATGCCCGACTTTAACCTTTTTACTCGTTTCAATTACAATTACATGTAGTGTGTAACTGTTTATAAAAAAAAACAGTTACTTTTTTTCGAAAGGCCTAAGTAACCTTTTTGGTGTATGAATTTTTTGCGTTTGCACTTAGGGCTTTTAGATTTTTGTTAATAAAATCGTCGGATTGTAAAATTTTGCAGGGATGTGTACTGTGCATCATAATCAATCAAAAAGTCGATTTTGAATTTTTTGTAACTTACGGCTTTTTTGATTTCATATGACGTTTTGTATTATATAATGAATTATTTTAGCAAGGGCATGTCAATCGCTATAACTTCCTAAAAAACACTCATTACCTCTACACAGCGAGAATTTTGCTCAACGAATTTTAATAAGATTTTTCATTCTTCACAAAATAAATTGAAAATTTCTTAAAATTAATGAACAAGCTTCATATATTTTAAGAAACTTTTTCATTGAGTGTACGATATTTTTAATAAATAAAATGAAATTTTTCACAATATTTTATGAAAAAATCCATTAATTCAAAGAAAAGTTTCAATGGACCAATTCCAGTGAAACTTCATTGGTTTTATGCAAAAACTCATTAATATGCTGCAGATAATTCTCGCAGTGCAGGTTACAAGTAATGAGTTTTTTTCAATTTAAATATTTTTTTTTGTGTAATAAATTAAAGCTAACATATTTTTAATACTACATTTACAGTTAACCAAAAAATATTTGTTTTTAAAAACTACTTGTATTTACTTATTAAATTCAATACAAATTTTTAATCAGAAACTAAAAGTTTTTTTCAAATGAAAAAAAAACTTTTAAAACACTAGAAAATTTGCAGTGATATTCAATTTGTCTACAATTTCTTTGAAATAATACGAAAAAGCATTAAAAAAAAATTTTAATGGGGTAATTTTTGCTTAGATGTGTTTTTTTTTATATAAATATGACTCTGATATTTTTTAATATCTTAGAATTAACAAATTTTTTTTAAATGTATAATTGAGAATTTGAGAATTTTCATATCAAAAAATCTGAGAGCCGACATTATAAATAGTAAACACTTAAATAAAACCAAATACTTAAGTGAAATTTTTTCAGAGATTTAATGTTGATCTTAAGACAATCTCTATATATAAAAGAATAACGTGACTGACTGACTGACTGACTGACTCAACATTGTCCAGCCCAAACCGCTGAAGCTAGGAAGTTGAAATTTGGTATGTAGGTTCCTCTTTCGGCGTAGACGTCCGCTAAGACGGGATTTTTGGAAATTCCTACCGGAACGGGCAAAAAGGGGAAAAGTCTCCCCCTTGGCGGCCTGCCAAAACCCCTTTGACTAGAAAGCTGAAATTTAAGATATGTTTTCCTTGGAGTATGGGCTAACTTTTCTGGAAAGTACTTTCTGGAATTTTGGACAGGGACGTTGTAAAAATGGGGGTTAAAAAGGGGAAAAAGGCCCCCCTTGACGGCCTGCCCAAACCGCTGAAGGTAGGAAATTGAAATTTGGTATAAAGGTTCCTCCACTATCGTAGACATCCACCAAGACGGGAGTTTTGGAAATTTTTACAGGGACGGGCAAAAAGGGGAAAAAGTCTCCCCCTTGACGGCCTGCTCAAACTGCTGGAGCTATGAAGTTGAAATTTGGTATGTAGGTTCCTCGACCGGTGTAGACGTCCGTTGAGACGGCATTTTTGGAAATTCTTATCGGGAGGGGCAAAAAGGGGACAAAAAAGTACCTTTTTCCAAAAAAAGTACCTTTTTCCAAAAAAAGTACCTTTTTCCAAAAAAAGTACCTTTTTCCAAAAAAGTACCTTTTTCCGAAAAAAGTACCTTTTTCCAAAAAAAAGTACCTGTTTCCAAAAAAAGTACCTTTTTCCAAAAAAAGTACCTTTTTCCAAAAAAAGTACCTTTTTCCAAAAAAAGTACCTTTTTCCAAAAAAAAGTACCTTTTTCCAAAAAAAGTACCTTTTTCAAAAAAAAGTACCTTTTTCCAAAAAAAATTCCTTTTTCCAAAAAAAAAGTACGTTTTTCCAAAAAAAAGTACCCTTTTCCAAAAAAAAGGGGACAAAAAAAGTACCTTTTTCCAAAAAAGTACCTTTTCCCAAAAAAAGTACCTTTTCCCAAAAAAAGTACCTTTTTCCCAAAAAAGTACCTTTTTCCAAAAAAAGTACCTTTTTCCAAAAAAAGTACCTTTTTCCAAAAAAAGTACCTTTTTCCAAAAAAAGTACCTTTTTCCGAAAAAAGTTCCTTTTTCCAAAAAAAAGTACCTGTTTCCAAAAAAAGTACCTTTTTCCAAAAAAAGTACCTTTTTCCAAAAAAGTACCTTTTTCCAAAAAAAGTACCTTTTTCCAAAAAAAGTACCTTTTTCTAAAAAAAAGTACCTTTTTCAAAAAAAAGTACCTTTTTCCAAAAAAAATTCCTTTTTCCAAAAAAAAGTACGTTTTTCCAAAAAAAAAAGTACCCTTTTCCAAAAAAAAGTACCTTTTTCCAAAAAAGTACCTTTTTCCAAAAAAAGTACCTTTTTCCAAAAAAAGTAACTTTTTCCAAAAAAAGTAACTTTTTCCAAAAAAAGTACCTTTTTCCAAAAAAGTACCTTTTTCCAAAAAAAAGTACCTTTTTCCAAAAAAAGTACCTTTTTCCAAAAAAAAAGTACCTTTTTCCAAAAAAAAAACCTTTTTCCAAAAAAGTACCTTTTTCCAAAAAAGTACCTTTTTCCAAAAAAAGAGTACATTTTTCCAAAAAAAAGTACCTTTTTTAAAAAAAGTACCTTTTTCCAAAAAATTTACCTTTTTCTAAAAAAATTAACCTTTTCCAAAAAAAAGTACCTTTTCCCAAAAAACATAAATTTTTTCAAAAAAAATACCTTTTTCAAAAAAAGTACCTTTTCCAAGAAAAAGTACCTTTTCCCAAAAAAAGTACCTTTTTCTAAAAAAATTTTCCTTTTCCCAAAAAACATACATTTTTTCAAAAAAATACCTTTTTAAAAAAAGTACCTTTTCCAAAAAAAGTACCTTTTCCCAAAAAAAGTACCTATTTCTAAAAAAATGTTCCTTTTCCAAAAGAAGTACCTTTTCCAAAAAAAGTACCTTTTTCCAAAAAACATACATTTTTCCAAAAAAAACACCTTTTAATAAGGTGTTTTAATATACCTTTTCCAAAAAAAGTACAAATAAAGTACTTTGTAAAAACAAAGTATCTTTTTCCAAAAAATTTCGTTTTTCCAAAAAGTACCATTTAAAATAATATATAATTTCAAAAAAACTACTTTTTTCCCTCCCCCACGGATATCACCACTAAAACAAGGTTTCTTGATATTCGGCATAGACGTGCGCTAAGACGGGATTTTTGGAAATTCCTACCGGAACGGGCAAAAAGGGGAAAAGTCTCCACATAAACAGTTTCACAAATTGGAAAAGTGCCTGCCCAAACCACTGGAGGTAAGAAGTTGAAATTTGGTATAAAGGTTCCTCCACTGTAGTAGACATCGACTAAGTTTGTATTTTTGGAATTCCCTAGAGGATATCCCAAAAGGAAACTCGGTATGTGAGTTCCTCCTTCTGTGTAGGCGTCCGCTTAGACGGAATTTTTGAAATTCCTATCGGGAGGGGAAATAAGGTAAAAGTCTCCTCCTGACGGCTTGCCCAATCCCTTTTGGCCAACCTAAAATTTTAAATATGTATTCCTTGGAGTAGGACTAACTCACCGGCAACGTAATTTTTCTATTTTGGAACAGCAACATAGTAAAAATGGTGGTTGCCCAAACCGCTTAGGCAATGCAGTTGAAATTTGGTATGAATGTTCCTCATCCATCGCAGATAGCCGCGAAGATGGAATTTTTGTAAATTCCTAAAGGGAGGGGCAAAAAGAAGAAAAGCCTCACCTTGGGGGCCGGTAAAAACCCCTTTCGGCTAGAAACCTGAAGATTAAAATGTGGGTCCCTGGAGTAAGGGCTAACTTATTAGAAAGATACTTTTTTGAATTTTGGACAGGGTCGTTATAAAATGGGGGCTCAAAAAGGGAAAGTTGCCCCTTAACGACCTGTCCAAACTGCTGCAACTAGGAAGCTGAAATTCGGTACTTAGGTTCCTCTTCCAGCCTAATTCCAACCGGGAGGGACAAAAAAAGAAAAAGTGTCCCCCTTGACAGCCTGCTCAAACTGCTGGAACTAGGAAGCTGAAATTCCCTGTCGATGGATTTTCGGAAATTCCTACCGAGAGGGGCACAAATAGTAAAAGTTGGCTAGAAACCTGAAATGTAAAACATATGTTACTTGGAGTATGGGCTTTTTGGACCGGGAAGGTGCTTTTTGGTCAGGGACATTGCAAAAATGGGGATTAATGAAGCGAAAAGTGCCGCTTAAAGGCCTGCCCAAACCGCTGGAGGTAGGAAGTTGAAATTTGGTATTAAAGTTCCCCCTCTATTGTAGACATCCGCTAAGATGAGATTTTTGGAAATTTTTACAGGTAGGGTCAAAAACAGGAAAAGTCTCCCCCTTAACGGCCTGGCCAAACTGCTGGAACAAGGGAGCTTAAATTCGGTATTTGGGTTCCTTCTCCAACGTTGACGTCCCCTAAGATGGTATTTTTGGAAATTCATACCGGGAGGGGTAAAAAGGGAAAAAACTTCCCCCTTGACGGCCTGGCCAAACTGCTGGATATAGAGACCTAAAATTATGTATGTAGTAGGTTCCTCCTCCAACGCAGACGTCCTCTAATACGGAATTTTTGGAAATTCCTACCGGGAGGGGTAAAAACGGAATAATTCTCCCCCTTGATGGCCTAACCGAACCCATCGGCTAGAAACCTGTAATATATAATATGTTTTCCTTGGAGTATGGGCTAACTTATCGACAAGGCATTTCTAGGACTTTGGACAGGAACGTGGTAAAATGGTGGTTCAAAAGGGGAAAATTACCCCCCCCCTTAACGTCTGCGTCTTTAGCTAGAAACCTAAAACTTAAAGAACAAGTGTATATGAAACACTAAAATTAAGAAACTAAATAGGAAACGAGTGGAATGAAACACTACACAAGTGGAATGAAATGGATATCAACGAGTAGAATTGAAATTAAAGAGAATGCAAATGGATTGGAAGAGGGAATTACCTATTCAAACACTATCCACGGAATATGAAACTTATGTAGCATTGAAACTTACTCTCCAAAAAGTTAAACAAATTTTCTAAAAGAGAAAAAATCTTAGAAAAGGAATTGAACTTATATATTCCGATATTTAAACTTCATGTAACGAAGCACCGGTGGAAGAAACCGACGCAGTAAATTTTCCAACTGAATTTGTGAATTTACTTGAATTGCCAGGTCTACCTTTACATAAACTGGAATTAAAAAAAAAAAACTTTAAGACCCGCTATTTTTAATATTATAAAATGCTTTCCAATGCTTTACGTTATTTATTTTCATTCAAAACACAAATGAACAAAACTACTTACGGGTCTATCTACCTAAGTTCGCACTTTACCAAATTATCTTAACATACACACGTATATTGCAATTTATTATGGATTCATTACTAACAATCCACTTTCATGAGAAAAAGTGATCAAATATTTATTTATTTTAAACCCATTGTTGTGCAGAATTATTTATTTGTGGTGGCTGGGTGAAGGCTTTAAATAAAAAAACTTTAAATAAAAAAACGAATTTAATAAAAATTGTGGGGGGCGCAGCCCCCCCCTTAACCTTTAAGGCACGCTAACAACGTAGCGGGCTGCGCCCGCTAGTGAAACATAAAAAATTAATTAAGAAGTTCACTTAAGAGATTTTAATAGTAGTGCTCATATTAAAAAAAAAACGTTTGTTCTAACTTTAAAATATTAGGGCCAGTTCTAAAGTCAAGTCTAAGCTCGATTGTTTTCTTAAATATTTCTTAAGTAATTTCGTTTGAGATCGATCTTTGTTTTGATAATAAAACTGTCCCTAAATATATATTTTTGAGTAAAATGCCTCAAAAAATTTGTTCAATTGTAAAAAAATTATTAATAGTTTCATAATAATTCTATAAAACAAGCTCATCGTAAAAAAATTTCGAGAATTATCTCTTGAAAAAATGTAGAATCTGAAAGGTTTCCTGAACAAAACAAATTTTTTCTTCTAAGACAAATAAAGCCAAAAATCTACACAAAATCTCAAAATTAAAAATGGTTTTTGAATGTGAAATTCTAAAATGTCTGTTTAAAAAATGAATCGTGTTGTCCCTATTAGCATTATTTGCAACAAAAATATTTTTTTGTCCTCAAGGGGGGACAAAAATAGCCCCCCCCCCTTGTATCCGCGCCTGGTGGTCACAGTGGGATTCTGACCAAACAAGGATTTGTATATCTGGGAAGTTGGTGTTTTCTAATAGATATGGACTAGTAGAGCTAAAAATAATTACCTTGCAAAAAGTTTCCAGCACAGATTTCAAGCCAAGCTGGAGGACCGTATTTGTGGTCACAGTGGGATTCTGGCCCTACTCTATACTAGCCCATATATGTATATTAGAAAACACCAACTTCTCTGATATACAAATCCTTGTTTTGTAATTATTTTTATTAGAAAACACCAACTTCTCTGATATACAAATCCTTATTTGGATAGAATCCCACTGTGACCACAAATCCGGTTCCTCCAGCTTTGCTCGAAATCTGTGTTGGAAACTTTTTGCAAGGTAATTGTTTTTAGCTCTACTAGCCCTTATCAATTAGAAAACACCAACTTCTCTAATATACAAATCCTAGTTCCACATTAATCTTTCCTATAATATATGATGCACCCATAAAACATATTAAAAACACATTTGCTTATTTGTTTTCGAATTAATTTTTTATTTATAGTATTTATATGCAATATATTAAAGTAAGTCATTCCTTTCATGATTACAGTCCCAGGAACGTACTCCCACAATCAGCTGCTACAGTTGTGAAAAAATTTAGCGTTGCCAACCGTTTTTAGAAAATTCATGGATATCTTTTGCCTGGCTATTGGCACGCACGAATAGGGTTTCGATATATGGCTTAACAGCAAGGTTGCCAATTTAGGCATTTTCCGGCTAGATCTAGCCATTTTAATTTCGAAATTTTAGTACAAAATTTGCAACTTTTATTTTGGGTTCACAGACACATGTAATTTTTACATTCGATTTAAAATCATATTTCTTATAAAATTTTAATGAAAATATTCTAGAAATTCGGAAAACAATGGGTCATATGAATAAAACTTAGCAATTACTTAGTAATTACTTTGGGCTTAGGAATGGCATTTAACTCCAAATTTACCAATTGGCTGGTAGAATAGCATGAAATGTAAACGAAAATTAAAAAATTAAATTTCTAGTCTACTCCCAAGCAGACTAGATTTGTGAAGTAATTCCTGAAAAAACCTTCTATTTCCCCCTATTACTAATATCTATTTTTTATTCATACGAGCCAATGGCTATATATGATGTCATATATAGATCAGTATAAATATATATGTCCCCATATATATTAATATGTACCATATTTAGTTACATATCCCGAGTAAAAATAGTTATACAGGAAATTATATAATTTAATATGGACTAATATGTTTATATATAGTCAAGTGTGACACTATATCTTTGGCGATATAATTATTTATAGCTTTCAGTTTTTCAAATATTTCTTATATGATGTCATACACTCGCGATCACATGATTAGAACCAACTAAAATTACAAAAAACTGAATAATTAATCAGTGTGTTCCCGTACGTTCCCAAAGTTACCGAAATTTACCCAAAGTTACCGAAATTTACCCAAAAGCTTTCCCGTACTCGAGAATTGGGTAAATGAGAGCGCTAATGAGAGTGTATTAGTGCTTCTCTTTTTACCAAAATTTACCCAGACTTTTTCTTCGGGTAAACTTTGGTAAAACAGCTGATGCAAATATAAACAAAAAACAATTGTGAAATTAAATTAAAAATTGTAATTTAATAAAGAAATAAGCAAAAGAAACTTGGTTTTTTGTTAAAATTAATTGAATAAAATCAAAAACAACTTTTAAATGCGAATAAATATGTATATTTGTGCCGATTTACAAACTGAAATTATATGTACGTATTTTCACATCAGTGATGGGATTTTTGGCACAATCTAAGATTGATTGGTACAATGGCACAACCGATACTATTTTGGCACATTTTGGTTATCTACAAAATTTAATATAAAATGAATTTAAAAAATAACAATTCTTTAATTTTTAGTTTCTAAGCATTTATTGGTATTAAAATACCTTTTCGAATAAAGCAAAACTAAAAAATGGCATCGAAGATATTGCCGAATAAAGCACCGTAAGTTGTTTTTCACGTGAAAAAATTTCTCTCAGACTTTAAATTGCAATTTAAGTTAAAAAAATTAACAATATTTTAATTTTATAACAAAGCCACAATCACAATTAACACAAAATGACACTTTTTCACCAGAAAAATAATAGTCTTGTGCATTAAATTTGCGTGAAACTAAGTTTGCGCAATTTTCACGTGAAACTCATTGTCGTGAAAAATATTTTTTTTTATATGGAGTATAACAGTTTTTTCACGTGAAAACTGAACAAATTACGGTGCTTAATCCATAGAATTTTAAAAATTGAAATGCTATAAATTTTATATACCATTCCGTGCAACCATTCCTAAAGAATTCATTCATTGGCTGCACTCCCAAATCTTTAATAAGAATCGGATGAATTTAATTTTACATTTACCTTTTAATTGAAAGAAAATTTTAATTCATTCAAATATAATTAAGTCCATAAGAATTCAAGATAGAATTAATTCCATAAGAATGCATTTACAAAATGAAAGTTGAAAACACGGGTTCTAAGTGAAAATTGAGTTTTGGCACAATAAAGGCCCATTTGGCACATTTTAGACACACACTTGGCACAAAACAAAATTCTTCAAGTCCCATCACTGTTTAACATTATTCTTTGAAATAAGTTTTTGGGCTAGAAAAGTGTTTTTTTGCGTTCCTGTACTATTGGGTAATTTTGTCATTTTGTGAGAGGATTTTGTGCTTACTCTCATTTTACCGAACTTTATCCAAAAAGTAAAGAAACACACCTAATATAAATTTAAGAATGAATACGATTGTTCTCTTTTACTATTAAACATATTTTATGTATAGAAAAATTTTATAGAGCATTTTAGGGAGGGATGCACCAACTCTTTGTAGCTCCAAGGGCCATCTGGTGATTGTGCACCAGAGACAACCAACATAAAATTAATATTTTTTTTTACACTTTTTAAGCATTTATTAAAATGAAATAATTATTTGAAAGCTTAGGATCATAGGTCTAACATAATGTAAAATTATTTTTTTATCACACGATTTGAGGAAGTTATTGCAAAATGTAGTTGTCAAAAAACACACAAAAACGTCTCTCGGCGACCACATGTGATGTAAATTCGCCAAAGTGGATGTCGAGGAAAGGTAATTGAAAAATGCACAAAATATATTTTTTTTCCAATTTTTTATCTCTATATATAAAAGAATAACGTGACTGACTGACTGACTGACTCAACATCGCCCAGCCCAAACCGCTGAAGCTAGGAAGTTGAAATTTGGTATGTAGGTTCCTCTTTCGGCGTAGACGTCCGCTAAGACGGGATTTTTGGAAATTCCTACCGGAACGGGCAAAAAGGGGAAAGTCTCCCCCTTGGCGGCCTGCCAAAACCCCTTTAGCTAGAAAGCTGAAATTTAAGATATGTGTTCCTTGGAGTAGGGGCTAACTTTTCTGGAAAGTACTTTCTGGAATTTTGGACAGGGACGTTGTAAAAATGGGGGTTAAAAAGGGGAAAATGGCCCCCCTTGACGGCCTGCCCAAACCGCTGGAGGTAGGAAGTTGAAATTTGGTATAAAGGTTCCTCCACTATCGTAGACATCCACCAAGACAGGAGTTTTGGAAATTTTTACAGGGACGGGCAAAATGAGGAAAAAGTCTCACCCTTGACGGCCTGCTCAAACTGCTGGAGCTATGAAGTTGAAATTTGGTATGTAGGTTCTTCGACCGGTATAGACGTCCGTTGAGACTGCATTTTTGGAAATTCTTATCGGAAGGGGCAAAAAGGGGACAAAAAAAGTACTTTTTTCCAAAAAAGTACCTTTTCCCAAAAAAAGTACCTTTTTCCAAAAAAAGTACCTTTTTCCAAAAAAAGTACCTTTTTCCAAAAAAGTACCTTTTTCCAAAAAAAGTACCATTTTCCTAAAAAAGTACCTTTATCCAAAAAAAAGTACCTTTTTCCAAAAAAAAAGTACCTTTTTCCAAAAAAATACCTTTTTCCAAAAAAAAGTACCTTTTCCAAAAAATGTACCTTTTTCCAAAAAAAGTACCTTTTTCCAAAAAAAAGTACCTTTTTCCAAAAAAAAGTACATTTTTCCAAAAAAAAGTACCTTTTTCCAAAAAAAGTACCTTTTTCCCCCCTAAACTTTAAGTCACGCTAACAACGTAGCGGGCTGTGCCCGCTAGTCTCTCATAAAGTCGGAGAAAAATGGGATTAGTGTATGTGCCCCACTGGCGAAGGATCCCCCTCTACCATATATTGTACAAGTTTAAGGACAAAAATTAATAAAAAAGTAAAATTTTTATACAGAATTATTGTTTTTTTTTAACAATATTTGCAAGATTTACGTATTCAATTTTTTTCGAAATATGTTCAGCGGTTACCCTTCTGAGTTTTAAAAATGCGTTTGAAAAATATTCAGTTTTAATACAGAGAAGTCAAAAAACGCGCATTTAACCCTCCAACGGGCAAGGATGCCTCAGGGCAGCTATCATAAAATTGCCCACAAATGCATATTTTATAATCATAAATGAAGCAATTTCCATATATTTAGTTAGAAAATTCTTCCACCTCAAGTCCAAATTCTAATATATTATTGTCATATTAGATTTTTATTTGTTGTTTCAATTTCGATACAAAACATAATTCCAAAAGTCGGTTATTTTGTAAACCGCAACGCCTTGTGTGTAAATTGTTATTGTTACAAAAACAATTTGTTCACTAAAAACTTTTCATAATGAACTCAAAACAAGATTAAAGGTTTAACTTTTATAATCAGTTCTTACTTTGGTCCAACAAGGACACACAGGGTTCTATCAGGATACCTTCAAAGGCCATCGTCTTAACTTGAAAACTAATTGGTGCAAGGACTCACTTCAACCTATTTTGGCCAAATCCTCTAAAGTAGATAATGAAACAAAATTTTGTGGAAGAAATTAGTTTATTTTTTGTGCCGAACACATTACAAGTTTCATGCAAAACAGCGCAAGAGCGTGAGAGAGTTAAGAGATTTTCTTTAAGAAAGTCTTAATTCTTTTAGAATTATTCGATAAAAATAAAGTTAATATAAAGCATTTTTTTAGAAAATATTTTCAGAATTTCTGAAACCTTTGATAATTTTTCAATATAGAAACTCAAATCAATTAGTCTTTTTTAAGTTTCTTTTACTTAAAATAGGGCCATTAAAGTTTGCCCTGCAGTATATAAAAGCTTATTTTTTGTTTTGAGTATTCCGATTTAAGTTTCTTATTTAATAATGTATAAAAGTTTGTATAATTTATAATTTTTTAAGGTTATTTTTTTAACAAAACAGTAACTTATATCAAAAGCATTTTAAATTTACTTTTTATGCATATTGCCACTTTCTTTAGCCAAATATTTGTCGAACAGATAATTACCCAAATCACATTCACAACGTTCAATTTGCTTTATAAAATCAGCCAGTTGTTTAATACCATCAACTTGTTCTTGCAGAAAATTTGCTTCAATAAAATCACATAAGTTGGGATCATTGTTTGCAGAAGCTATAGCATGAGTCTCTAAAAGGGCCTTGAAAGGAATTTAACAATTTAGTATACTTTTTCACAAGGCAACTCTATGGAAAATCTCACTTTATTAACTTCCTTTTCCATATTTAATGCTTCTATCATGGCTTCTTCAGTTGACTCATATGATGGTTTGGGTTCCGCTAGAGCGTCGATTTTTATATTACCACCTCTTTTGTTCATATACTCCATAAATAATTCGGCATGTTTGCGTTCTTCATGACTGGCTTCATTGAAAAATTTAAAAACTCCAGGTGAGGCGACATCACTGCGATTAAAGTGATATGCCTTAAAATGATGAAATAAAGAAATTAGGATATTTTTTGTTGGTAAATGTATTTTTTTTTTTATTATTTTCCTTACCATGGCTAAATAATTATGACAAGCTTTTAGCTCAATATTTATTTGTTTGTTAATTGCTTTTTCACATTCTTTCGAAAAATTTTCTCTTACCAACAAACATAAAAAACGACGAAAATTTAAGCGACCGAAATTATTCATAATTTAGAAAATTTGACTTGATAGAGTTTTGATATATGTCTTAACAGGGTAACTTACCCAACAAAAATTTTCAATAAAAAATATCTAAAAATTGGTTTTTTAATATTAGGTTTGTTTTTCGAATTTGATTACTTGTAAAAAAAATTACTATTCCAACTTATGTGACTTTTGTTTTATGCATTGTAAATAAATGAAATTTAAACATTTGCGCCACCTTTGTACGAAAGCTGTTTCCGTATATGGACTTTTCCGGAACGCGAAATAGAGCAATTACATTGTGTTGCCTTCCCTACCTTTACTAATAAACACATAATTTATGTTTTGGCATTTATTATTTTTGATATTTTAGCTGTGTTTGTGCGGCAAGATATCAGCGTTGCCTTATGTCATTCTCATACAAATTTGACATTAGCCAACGTTTAGTGTTAACTCTTAACGTTACTAATGCCAAATTTGTATGACAATGACATAAGCCAACGTTGATAGCTTGCCGCACATACACAGCTTTTATATAATTTAAAAATACCAAAATTTCAAATATTTTTATGACTAATACATATTTTTGTTTACATTTAGCATAATTTTCCCAATGATCAGTTAGCTACTAACTGAAACTTTAACTGACACATCTGTTATTGTTTACCATATAAAAACTTAATTTAACTGTTGGCTAAATTTTAACTTGACATTCAGTAAACTGGCTTTAAAAGAGAAAAGCCAAGAATTTTCAAGACTTGGCAGCATTTTTATAACTACTTTAATTTTTAAAAAGCTAAATTCATACACGCAAAAAATAAAAAGTGGATAATTGCCGTAGTACTTCGGTAAAATACAACTTCAAAAGTTTTCTGCTAAGTTACACAATTCTTTAATTGAAATATAATATTTTTGAAGACAATTTATAAAAGAAAAAACTTAGGTAACTTAACATATTTTGAAGTACGTGAAAATTAAATAGATCAAAAACTAAGGCAAGTTGACAAAATCTATAATTTGGTAAATTTACATGTATTTTTTTACTGACTTACAAAATATACTTTTGAAGTTGTATTTTACCTAAGTACTTCGATAATTATACACTTTTTATTTTTTCCGTGTACCTACACATATGGTCAAAATAATAAGTACACCTGCTTATTTTTTCTTTATGTTTAATTTTAGTTACTTTAAGGGAAAGTAAACATGGCAATTCTTTTTTATTTAAATAACTTTAATATGGCAATGCCTTCAAAAGTAAAAACAAAACTGGGGCTTCCCCATTGTTTTCATTGTGTGTTAGTTTTGTACAGGTGTGATTTGAGTACTTGGCAGTGTTGCCACTTTTTGAATAATTATTCAAAAATGGGACTGTTTACACATTCCTTGGATAATTTTTGAATAATGACATTTTTGTGTAGTTTTTGTGTAATTTCGCTCTTTACTGAAAAATTTACTAAATTCCATGCTCTCAATCCAACAGTAGATAAAATGAGTTTGTTTTTGTAACATCTACCAGAAATTTCCAGTTTCTGCTGAATTTTTGTAAATTTTTGCAACACGAAACCCAATTTAGTTAGACGAAGTAAAACATGCTGTTTTATATTTTATTTGTATATAAACCCCATATTTCGTTAGTTTTTTGAGAAAACTATTGTCAAACAGAATGCAAAATATTTATTTTTGTCTTGGGTGGCAAGACCATTTGAAATTAACGAATTAAACAAAAGAAATTTGGGTTTATTATGATTAAGACTTTCTCATGACTGAAAAAAACTTGTAATTTCCAAAGCTTTTGTAACAGTTACTGGGCTTTGATCAGACAAAAATTTTCTTACAACAGCACAGTTGAGCAGATTTAAATATCTTTAAGTAATTCATTAATTCAGTCTTCGTTAACATGCAAAGGCTATTTTTATTACAATTGGCACTCTATAATTGACTTTTTATTGTGACTTTTGTAGGTAAACTGTGTCTAAATATTAACCCATTTTATCCAAATTTAGCACATATTATAAGATTGTAATTCAAACACCATTTTCCAACTTTCTGCCGAATATAATTTTGTGTTACGTTTTTAAAATCTGTAGATATATCGGAAAATGGCAAGCTTTCGAAATTTTCACATTTTAGAAGTGGCTTTCTTTGGAGCTGAATGGTCGAGCTCCTGTTGCGTTCATGGGTTCCGGCCTCAAAACTTAACTCTATGACCTTGTGAAATTTCATAGCAATCCAACCATCCGGTAAGAAGTAGCTGAATTATTTCCAAATTATTTCGATTCTGCCCCACTGTGTGCAGGAGAGTTCAAAGAGCCACATAATTAAAAAAAAAATAACTATTATTTTAAACTAATAAAAATTTTAATTTTTTGTGTAATTTCGTACGGTTTTGGATAATTTTTGACCTTTTACTGGTGGCAACACTGGTACTTGGTCAAAATAATAAATACATTGCTGAATTCTTTAATATTTTCGCAGTCTGCTATAGTTTTTTGGAAAGGCTAGTTATTTTACTGTTGTTTATCTTTATTCATTCATATATATAGCAAAAACTATTAATCGGTCGCTATTTTTTGTACAAAATGCTTTAAAGCCTAAAAATCTCGTCGAAACTCGCAGAAGACAAAAAAAATTTCAAAAACCACTGATATCCGTATTGTAACTCTTGCCAAGAAGGACCCATTTCAGCAAATATTGGAAATGTAATTTCATCGCGAACTGTTCGTCGTAGACTACAAGAGGCTCATTTTATTTATCCAGAAGAGTCCCTTTACTTAGACAAAAAAGGCTAGGTTGGCGTTTGCAAGAAGTCATTCCAATTAGTCCGGAGCAGACGTTAAAAAAAATGGCAAAACATTTTGTGGAGCGATGAAACGAAAATTAATTTATTTGGAAACGACTGTGCCCGGAATTTTCGACGCCCTAAGGGTAAGGAATTCCATGTTCGCTTTACAAAGAAGACGGTCAAGCATGGGGGCAGCAATATTATGGTCTGGGTTGTTTCTCGTGGTATGGTGTCGGTCCGATACATCAAATTACCGACACTATGACCAGATTCCACTACAAAGATATCTTGGAAAATACGATGTTGACCTATGCTGAGAAAAGTATGCCTCTTAGATGGACATTCCAGCAGGATAACGATCCAAAGCATACTTCTAAGTTGGTAAAGGATTGGTTCCAAGACAGTCATGTGTCCCTTCTTGGCTGGCCAAGCCAATCTCCGGTCTTAAGCCCCATCGAAAATCTTTGGGGAGAGTTAAAATAAAGAATTGGAAAGGAGGTTTTTACAAATAAGGATCAGTTATGGAATTTTGTTCAAAAAACTTGGTATGGAATACCAGTAGAGACCTGCAGGAAGCTTGTTGCCAGCATCCCGAGTAAAAAAGTTTTGATATAATCATATATTATTTTATGTAATTATATATAGTAACTTATAGTTACATATGGCCACATATGCTTTTAAATTGAAGCATATATACTTTTATATAGTCATTTATTAAATATTTTTTCCTCAAAGGTTTTAATATTGAGACATATGTGATTTTATATTATTACATACTGGCCTACATATAAGTGTATGTGCTATATATAAGTACATAAAGTAACATATAAAAGATATAATTACATATACGTTTATATATAATTTAGTATGACACTACACATAATAATATAAAACTATATATGGAGCCATTTAAGAAATATTATATAATAGGTGTTATATATGATTATATATTGACGGATATGAACTCATATATAACTTAGTATGGTTTCATATCTACGATATTTCATGCTTTCTTTTATATATAACGATATAACGTTCTTTATAAAATCATCTATAATTATATATCATCCCACATTAGCAATTTTTTCAAAGTGATTTTATATAAAAATATATAAGGTCCTTTTAAAACCGTATTGTATTAAATGTGGTTCCATATTAAAAATGATTTTGAACTAGTTTAAGATTTAGTAATTACTAGCGATTGGCGCATGACACGATCGTGAGTGAAGTTATTCACAAGTTATCGTGAGTAATAATTACTATACCAAAGTAATTCGCGCGTGAGCGTGAGAATATATAATTCGTACGTGAGCGTGAGTAAGAATATATAACCCGTGCATGATTCGTGTGTGAGTTTATTTTTTGCATCATGTGTTTTTAGAAATTTTTACTGTTTTGCGTGAGAATTTTCTGATTGTGAGTAAGTTTTTAATATACTCATGTCTGCGTGGGTAAGACACGAAATGCTCGTGCGTGAGTAATTTGTTTTTGTTTAGGAGCGGGAGTCAAAATGGCTAACGCGCCCATAAAATTAACAATACTGGAGCTTTAATATGGAATTCTCTATACTATAACGCACACTTGACTGATCTCTTATATCTTGGTTGTATATCACAATCCTATTACGTTAAAATTTCAGTGTTGTTAACCTTATTTTAAAATTACTAAAAACAAATAAAAATTTGTTCATGTTTCATGCACTGTCATGGTAAATCTGGATAAAAGTAATGGAAGATTTATCGAAGTTATAGGATATCCAGTAGACCTGGGGGTTAATCATTACATTTTGTAACTACCCAGGTAGAAAAATACAAACGGCAAAACGTTGGCAAACCACTGTATATGGTGGTACAAGCGCTGGCAGAGCGTCCGTTTTTCGAAAATTAAAGTACTGGGTCAACCTTGAAATGATAACGTCGATCTTCGGTTGGCCGTTTATCTTTCCGAACGTTGGCAAAGCGTTGGTAACAATAGTAAAATAAGTGCTCTGCCAATCGGTATTTTAGATCAACGGTTTTTTATTCAATTCTTCATGAAAAAATCTCTAAAATTCTAAATGCAGAAAAAAAAGAGAAACGTAAATTTTAGTATAGCAGCACTGTATCTAATAAGCGAATACATCTCTGCTTAAAACTACAAATTCAATAGATTTTCACACAACTTTTACCATAAGAACAATTTTCCAGTTTTATCAATAGACTTGAAAACTGGTACTTAAATAGGGTGAACATTAAGTGATCAGTTTGTGTATTTTTTACATACAGTCATAAGTTTCGTAAAACAAGTACTGGCAAAATCCTTTTTGCAAATGTTGGCAAAGCGCTGCAATCCAATGTTTTGCCAGTAGTATTTTTTCATGTACAGTCGTAAATTTTGTGAAACAAGTACTGGCAAAGTCCTTTTACCTAACGTTGGCAAATCGTTTTGAACCGATGTTTTGCCGGTGGTTTTTTTCATAAACAGTGGTAAACTTTGTAAAACAAGTATTGGGAAAGCACTATTTCCAAAGGTTGGCAAAGTGTTCTAAATTAGTGCTTTTGCAATGCTTTTTTTTTGTACCATTATAAAGCAACGCTTTGCCAGTGCTTTGTTTTTTGTACCGTCGGCAATTTCTACCTGGGTAATTACACATGCATTTACACAATTACATGTAATTGTAATTGAAAAAAACTCAATTACAATTACAAATTATTTGTAATTACAATTACAAATTATTTGTAATTGTAATTCAAAAAAGAACAATTACAAGTAATTTGTAATTTGAAAAATGTCAATTACATTTTTTGGGAAAATAAATAATGACAAAAAGCTCAAGTTAGGGGTAAGCCCAACATGACGTATTCTTTTTATACGCATCCATGCCTATGCAACCTATCCCAGTCAGATTTTTCTACAAAATTTTAACAAAAAACAATTTTTAATTCTAAATGTAATTGAAATTTGTAATTGAAATCACTTTCAATTACAATTACTAGTAATTTGTAATTGAAAATTTTCAATTACAATTACTTGTAATTTCAATTACAAATTACAAGTAATTGTAATTGAAATCCCTCAGGTCTGATCTCCAGATATTGTATATCTTTTTTTATTTAAAAATATAATTTTGTATATTGTTTGATATGGTCATATATATTATGGTAAAAATATAGGGTCAATATTTAGGTATAATTGTATCAAACTATGTCCACTTTTATAACATTTTATATAATTTTATACAAAAAGATATAGTTTTATGTAATTGGATGAGGACAAAATTCGGATACAATTGTATCAAATTGCATAAAATTGTATCAAATTGTACCAAATTGTATACAATTGTATACAATTCGATACAATATGATACAATAAGACGTTCTCATTTTTCGGATATAATTATATCTAATTACATAAAAGATTATATATAATTAAATATAACTTTATATGGCTCCATATCATTTTTTTTTACTTGGGATGCCAAAAGCAGTCAAAAAAATAATTCAAAATAAAGGTGGATATACCAGCTTTTAACGAAACTCAGCTAAACTCACTCAATTTGAATTTGAATTTTTTACTGTTTTGCTTATTTTAACTAAATGTACTTATTATTTTGTTCATGTTTTTTGATTAATTACTTACTTTTTGAACAAGACTGAATTTAATTTTTTCTTATTGTGTAACGGTGGGTCTCATATCGTAGGTTTAACTTTAACTTAACTACAGTAATTTTGACTTAGCTGCACAACCAACTTTTGCAAAAATTTTTGTGCAGGTAAGCCAAAAACGCAGACTGAAAAAAAATAAAACAAATGAAGCTAATAATGACAACTTTGTGCTTTGCACCAGATCTTGCTATTTTTATGCTTAAAAAACGACTAAAGTACGATATTTTTGTCACAAAAAAGTTAACAACACATTTATTTTATGTGCGCTTTTTTTTCCTAGAATTGAAAAACAAAGCAAAACACAAGAGGCAGCTAACGGTGATTTTTTTATGAAAATAATGTAAAACTGCCAAAAATATGAGGCAGTTATCTTAAATGCACACCCAGTCAGAAAAATACAAACGGGAAAGCGGTGGCAAAGCACTTTAACAGGTGGTACAAGTACTGGCAAAAAGTGCTTTCCCATTCCCAAAATGATAACATCATTAGACAAAAGGACCGGCTGTTCAAAAAGCCCCGGAAAAGCACTGGAGGAACAAAATTTTTAAACGTTGGCAAAACGCTGGCAAAACCAATAAATAGGTGGTCTGGAAATATATTTTCCAAAATAAAATTTAAAAAAAGTTCATATGTATTTTTTTTGGTCCTGCCGTGATTTGAACCCAGGCCGTCAGATTTGCAGACGATTGCTCTACCCACTGAGCTAACGAGACATATAATATTTAATGGCTAAACACATAAATGAGTGATAATAGCTGGACAACTACTGGCTGTGCCAAAATGCTAGTACTGGCAAACAATTTTTAGTAACTAGTATGCCAGTGTTGGGAGGGCAAAAAAAAAGTTGGTCTTGAAGGAGCTTTCCCACAAACAAAAAAATTGATTTTATAAAACAAAAAAAATTTTAAATTAAAAAAAATCCAAAAAAATTTTTTTGCTTGCAACCGGATTTGAACTCGGAACCTTCCGACTACAAACATTTTTTAACGAAGTGTCAGCATTTTTATAAAATCATTGGTTTTCCAGTGAATTGATTTTTGTACGCCTGGTAGCATTGGCTAGGTAGCACTGGATAACCACTGGTTGCAAACCTTGGCATATCACTCTAAGCCAATTCTTTGCCAGTGGTTTTTTTTATAAACCACCGAAATTTTTGTAAAAAAAATACTGGTAGAACGCTTTTCGCAAACGCTGGTAAAGCGTCCCAAATGAGTGTTCTGCAAGTCATTTATTTTTATTAACCGTGGTTACCCAGTGGTATGCCAGTGCTTGATTTTTTGTAACACTGGCGATTTCTGACTGGGCAGGTACAAAAAGTGCACTTAAAGAAGACAATTGCGTACATAATTTTGTAAAATAGAAACGAAACCAAAATTTCGTGCAGTTATAGCAAATGTGCACTTAAGAAAAAGGCAGTTAAATCAAAATTACTGTAAAAACAAAAGAAAATGTCAAAAAAATGTACACAAAACAACAACAAATTTTTGGGTTAACTTTAACTAAAGTTTTAACCTTCAGTATGAGACCCACCATTAGTATTTATTTTATTTCTAATGTTATAACTAGGGTAAGAAATTTCATGCACTTAAAAATGAAAAATATGCGTCTAAAATATGCGGCTAAAAAAGAAAAATATGCATTAAAAACATAAGAAATATGCACTAAAAACTATTATTTTTGCGAAAATAATACACTTTAAAACTTAGTAATATATTTAAGTTAGTTATTTTGCAAACAGACACAGAAGTCGAAGATTTTCCATAGGTCAATAAGGTTTTTAAGAATGTTTATTTTGATTGAATCAAAATATGAAAACGAATCAATTTCTGATATTTTTTTACAAAATAAGAAATGATCCCAAAAATTAAAAATATGCACAAATAATTAAAAAAAAAATATTTCAGGCTGTACTTATTATTTTGACCATATGTGTATATAAATATATGTAAATTTGAACTAAAGCCAAAACAAATTTCCCATACAAATATGCAGTATGAAAACAAAATAGGGGTTTTCATGTAAACTCGTAAATTCCTTGTAAACCTTGCATAAATACAAATCATACTTTTTATGTATGGAGTTTGACATTAAACTCATAAATATACCAGGTTACACTGTTTACGAGTAGAATACGAGTTTATATGAAAACCCATAATATTTGAATAACAATAAAGGTAGGACATGTTTGGACACATTTGTATAGCGTTAGCTTTAATTTGATTTCCAATTTGTCAATGTTTCTTTAAAATCATTAGAAATTAATTAAAAAAACGAAAATTTGTGTAACTTGTGACCCCACTTTTTAACTCCTAAAGCACCGTAAGTTGTTTTTCACGTGGAAATATTTCACTCAAACTTTAAACTTAAACTTGAAAATCTTTTTTATGCAATTAGAAAGCCACAATCACAATAAACACAAAATGTAACTTTTTCACAAGATAAATAATAGTTTTGTGTATTAAATTTGTTTGAAAACAAAATTTGTACAATTTTCACGTGAAATTCATTGTTGTGAAAAATTATTTTTTTTATATGGAGTATAACAGTTTTTTCACGTGAAACTCAAACAACTTACGGTGATTAAACATGAAATTGGGCCTCTAAATAACATTATTTTTTTTATCAACTATTATATATCCGAATCTCATTACGATCGGAGGGATACCACCCTTGTTAGCTGTAGGTAATCAAATCATTCACCAGAATGTTGAGTCTGGTAAACGCACCCATTTTAAATTAATTGTGATTGTGTCTAATAGAATATAAATAAAATTGTTTATTTTCATATTCCCATAGTCCTAAACGTTCGAAATTATTAAAAATCTAACCGAGTTTAACTGGGTGTTTTTATAAAAAGAATCAGACGTATTCGTTAAGAAATTTGTGTGAAAAACACTGATTGAAAAACGTTTTTCTTTAAAAATTTTTGCACAAATTTGTTAGGACTTCTATGTAGAACAAATGCGGCTAAAAAATTTTAAAGATAAATCTTTTTAAGTTTGTGTTTTTAACACAAATGTTTTAACGAATTCGTCTGATTCTTTTTATAAAAACAAGCAGTAAATCTTTTTAATGTTTTAAGTAATAATAATGGTAATCGAGAATAACTCGATCGGTAATATGCCCCAGAATTTACATTACGATTTGTAGACTTTAAAGTTCGAGTGAAAAAACAACTTACAGTGCTTTAAAATAAAAAATAAATTATAAAATCTAACTCTTGACAAACAGAAATGCTTCTTTTGCAATATTAATTTGTGTGGACAATATTAGAAATAAAAAATGTTTTTATAAAACTACGTAATTTCTGCATTTAAAAAATAGAGCTCTATATTTATGCACATTAAGATCTACTCCAATACTTTTCGTAAAAATTCTTCCTTTATGAGCTTTAATTTTGTATGTGAAAACTCCAATGACTATCTTACACGCCATCTCTATCTCCACTCGGGAGTACACTTCAGTTTTTCACTGAGAGTGAACCTTTAACGTTTGCTAATTGGAAACAGCATAAGAAACGAACCCTAAACAAGGGAAACGAAATTTAATTAAAACTTAAGTCTGATTTTAGTATATTTATTGAGTACAAAGAGAGATAATCTTTCTTTATTTGCAGTTATAACTTCGATTTAGTGATTTAATTTGTTTTCAACTTTATTCAGCTAAATACAATTTAATTTTTTTTAAATATATGCACGGGATTATTAATGATTTGCACTTATAGTATGTACTCTAAACGGTTATAACTTTTTTAATAAATTGAGATCACAGTTGTAGAAAATTTCAAAAATTTTAGAATTAGCTATACCCTAGATGAGATCACTTGGCGAAAGTTGCGATTCACCTTCGGCTAAATAAATATGCATCGCTTTAAAAAGCAAAGCTATACCTAAATATTTTTTCTCTTTCATAGTCCAGGTCCTAGCAGGACCATAATAATCACCACGTTTACAATTTGTTAAATGTTGCAAGCTCAATGCATCAATAATAGCAGCTTCACGTGTATAGGCCTCAGTAGGTACAATGTTATGGAAGACATGTAGACATACAACACCATTGCCATTACCCCAAATATTTAAAATACGATCAAGCTTTTTACTATCGGAAGATTTTTCCGGAGGGGATTTAAAGATATCAACATTTAAGGGTTGTTTTCTAACTGAAAATTCGGAAAAGATGAAGTAAAATGTAATGTAAAGCCTATAGACACCTTATTTTTTCAAAGAACTTTATCAGGGGTTTTCCATCAAGAATTTAAAATTTTCTTACACTCGGTTTTACTATTTAAAACAATTTATAGAAAAATCGGTATTCTTAAAAAAACCTGATAAAGTTGCTTGAAAAACGCAAATGTTATATAGCTTTAATGAGTTTTAAAGATTTGGCAAAGTATGCGATGAATATATCAATGAATAACAAATTAAATAAAAAAATGAATCAATGATGATTGAAGTTTAATTAAAACAAGAATATACATTTCCCGGAAAATATTTTAAATAGTTGCCCACGAAAAGAGAATATGAATTATCTACATTATAAAAATTTAAAACTTACTTGATATCTTTTTTCCATTTTTATTAGTTTTCTCTTGTAGTTCTTTATTATGCACACGTGAATGAGTTTTCATAGCTTCATATAAATGAGAATATGGCCGAGATGTTTTGCCCTTACCCACATAGAATACAGATTGCAGAAAACGTTGCCAAACATCAAATTTTTCTAAAAACTATAAACAAAACAAATATTACAAAATTGATGGTGAACAAAGGAATTTAGTCTGTAAAACATACCACACTTTCACCAGGTAAATTACATGATATACGAGGATCTATCAGCATATAAATGAAACTTTGTTTTAAATGTCCTTCACGCATTTGTTTTTTATTATTTTGCTTACAGGCAAAATATTCCATCGATTGTGTTTCATACTTCATATAATCATGTATAAATTGAAAATTTTCTACTGATCTTAAAGTTTTTTGTAATTCAACTGAAAATTCTGCAAATAAACAATTGGGAAGTTTTAGAAAAAATAATGGGTTAATAAGTTATTTATAGATACAAACTTTTAAAAGGGTTTATTTTGCATTTCACTGCCAATTTTGCAAAATATCTTAATGACTGAAAATGTTGAACTGGTAATTTCAAAACAGAATTTAGCAAAAACATATTTTACTAAACAATACAATTTTTAAAAATAAAGAAAATCGAATGAAACCTAGTAATCTGTGGATAAATATTTTAAATTTGACAAAAATAAATCAAAAACATTTAACGGTGGGTCTCATACTAAAGGGTAAACCTTTAAATTGAACAAAAGGAAATGTCAAAAAATTACATACAATAAAAAAGCACCGTAAGTAGTTGTATTTCATGTGAAAAAAATTCACTAGTTTATGTATTAGACAATACTCTAAACGAAAGCAAAGCAACGAAAATTTGTTTTTGTTTCCCAAATATTTTTGACGAAAGTTATTGTTAATTTCTTTCGTTTATACTGAATTTAGACTGAGCAAAAACCATCTGGTTTTTGTACAAAACTAAATTACAAAGCCCAAGTCATTTACACTGGTTATTTAGTTTTTCTTTGCCACATCACTTTTTTATTACACGCTTTTCTTTATTTTTTATTGTTAACACCCCTATTAAAAAAAATTAATATGGAGCTTTATATGGTAATATATAATTTAATGTGATCAATATACCATTTCATCCGAAAAATGGCCCGATATAATTGCGTCAGTTGGTTATCACTTTTTATCTCATTGCATCAGTTTAGATCTTAACTGATTAGATTATATATTAAACAGATGAAATTTTATCTGATTTTTCACCTGATACAAGTTTATGGGTTTATGTCGCATGGTATTAGTTTAGATCCAAATAGATACATTTCTATACAAGCTTATATAGTTATATCTGAATTTTGACCTGATGCAATTATATCTGCTTTAAAACTTTGATACAATTATATAAAGCAAATGTCGGATACAAATATATTTTATTTATATAAAATTGTACCAACTACGATCTAAACATATACCAATAGATATAAAACGTTAAAATTGTATCAGGTCAAAAATCGGATATAATTTCATCTGATTAATGTATAATTTTGTTAGTTGAGATCTAAACTGATACAATTAGATAAAAACTGATAAACAACTGATACAATTACATCGGGCCATTTTTCGGATGAAACAGTATATTTATACAGATATAACTTAATCGCATTTTATACGAATATATGTAACTGTTTTTACTCGGGCCGTGAAAAAACGATTAGATTTGATCAAGTTAGGTTTGATCCAATTGTATCTATTCATGTTAGAGAGTGAATAACAACGTATACAATTAAATATGAGTTTAACTGCGATTTCGATTTTCAAAATTTTCTTATTCGTTACCTTATATAATCATATCTTAAAATTTCTTTTCTCTTATATCATTTTATATGCCATATACAAATACATATACTTGATCAAATTATATCTCGTTGAAGATAAATTTGTATATTGCTTCGAACAACACTTTATAAAACTAAATGTGACCCAAGAATATTTTAGATAAATTTATTTACTATCTCGAATCGAACAAAATGTATGTGTATATACTTAATAATTCAATACAAAATCAAAAAGCTGAGGTTTTATGTTATGCATCTAGGGTTTCTAATGACCCAGAATTTTTTCATTTCTGGGATAAATGAGACATACCAATGTCGCACTTTTTTAATTATAATATCTAATCTTAAATCTAATAAAAGAAATAATAAGAAAAGTAACTACACAGAGAAAAAATTATAGTTAAATCAATTACTATATCAATTAATTAATTAACATTTGATTTTTTACGAATACTATTATAGTCATCACTTAGTAGGATATTTTATTTTAGTAAGAAACTTTAAAACGAAGTTTTATAATTGGTGACTATAATACTTATCCTTATTAAAGTAAATATGATTATAGTTAAACTTTTTTATATTTAAGTTGATGTGTTTTCCAATTTTAAAAATAAGCAGACAATTTTTTCTATAAAAAGAAAAAAACCTGAAATTTGTGTGATCTTAAAGCTGTTTCTATCTTAGTAAACGTTGTTTGTGTATGATTTTAATTTTTTTCTTCTGTGTAGTTACTACTAACTGATAATGGATTATATAAACCACACAGAGAGAAGTTTGCTGGACCAGTTTTAATGAAATTTTTTAGTAAAATAATAGTTTTCTTCACAAGATAAATGAAAAATTTCTTAAATTTGATGAAAAAGCTTTATATATTTTATGAATTTAGTTTTAATGAAGCTTTTTCATTAAGTGCATGAAACTTTTAATAAATAAAATGAATATTTTGACAACATTTTATCAAAAATTCTATTAATTTAATAAAAAGTTTCAATGGACGAGGCCTAGTGAATTTCATCGGTTTTGTGGAAAAGTTTATTAATATCATTCAGATAATTCTCTCAGTTAATTAATTGGTTGTTTTCCTACACTATACATATTCATATAAACAAACAAAATTTAATGCATTTGAATAAGACCAAAACTCCGATAAAATTGGATGAAATTATATCAATGCAAATATCTTTTTTATTCGTTTATATGCAATTTGATTAATCCATTTTCCGGGTAAAATTTTATATAATTTAGTATGATGTCAAATAAAAAAAGATATGCTACCGAATAAATTTTTTTTCGCGGGAAATTAATGTAAACAAATTGTTAATGCATTTAACAATTAATAACAACACACAATTTCAAACTATAACAGAAATATTCAGAGAATATTAATTTTAGATATAGGAAATCAAAACTTGCACTACTCACCGATAGAGGGCGCTGAAATTTAGTATTACCTGAGCAACTATTTAGTATCAGCTCAGCCTATATATAAAAACTCCAAAACTGCTCAAAATAAGTTAAAAACAAACGCGGAATATATTTAAATAATAAAATTTTAAATATCCGCTTGTTTTTTTGCTTTGTTGTTTGTTATTATTTAAAATTAAACAAAAAAAGCAAATTGTAAATTTTTTTAACAAAGTGCCATCTAGTGATAACGATATTTTTATAAATTATTTTTTTGGTGGTGCCTTACCCCTGGAAATATTCTTAAAAAATTAAAAAAATATTTTTTTGACACTTGCTTAACTTCTATATTCGTTGTTACAGGGTGTACCGAAAATTAATTATAAATGATACCGGGTGTATCAAAAATGCATATTTCAGTTATTTTTACTTGGTTTTTGGCAAAAACCAGATAGAACCTGGTTTTTAGTTTGTATGAAAATTGTATGGAAAAACTAAATTAATTTTGTAGTTTTCGGCTCAAAACCTAAAAATAGCCAAAAACTACACTATTAGACTATTTTCGTAATATATAAACAAGCTCTCGAAAGTTATTCAAATTCTAAAAATGTTGAATATTTTTGTTTTTTTAGAAAGAAACAATCCCGAAAACACAAAATGTTATTTTTCACAAGAAAATAATAGTTTTCTGCATTAAATTTGCGTGAAAAAGTCTACACAATTTTCATATGAAACTCATTATCGTAAAAAAATCTTTTTTTATATGGAGTATAACAGTGCCCAATCCAGATGCTGAAAGTACCAGTAAACTGCAGCAGTGCTGTCAAATTTGTTTCTTGAATTTCGCGAAAACCATTTGATATTTTTAAGAATTTTTTATTGAATTTTGTTTGATGATAGCTCTTTTTTATTTAGAAAATTTGCTAATTTCTTCGCAGTGGCAAATAAAAAAATACAAAACATGCTTTATCGACAAAACGTCGCACAGTGCTGTCAAACTTTGTTCTTGAATTTCGCGAAAACTATTCAATATTTTTAAAAATTTCTTATTGAATTTAGTTTAAAACCAGCTCTTATTTATTTAGAAAATTTTCCGGTTTCTCGGCAGTGACAAATAAAGGAAATATAAAAACCTGTTTTATCGACAAAACGTCGCACTGCGGTCATATCCTGTTGACACTGCGTGTTTAAAAACAGCTCTTGGTTTTTAGAAACTTTACTAATTTCTCGGCAGTGACAAATAGAGAAGATAGGCTTTAAGCCCAAACCACATAGTGAAAGTGCCAGTGGACAGAGGCAGTGCTGTCAAACTTTGTTCTTGAATTTCGCGGAAACGATTTAATATTTTTAAAAATTTCTTATTGCGTTTTGTTTAAAAACAGCTCTTGTTTATTTATAAACATTTCTAATATCTCGGCAGTGACAAATAGAGAAAATACAAAAACTGCATTATCGACAAAACGTCGCACTGCGGTCGACACTGCGTTTATGTGGTTTAGGCTTTACTTTGCTTAAACAAAAACAAAATTTTTGGGTTAAGGCAGTGCCAGAGCTGTCAAACTTTGTTCCTGAATTTCGCGAAAACGATTTAATATTTTTCAAAATTTCTTATTGCGTTTTGTTTAAAATCAGCTCTTGTTTATTTAGAAACTTTTCTTATTTCTCGGCACTGACAAATAAAGAAAATACAAAACTGTTTTATTGAATACAGAATTATATTTTTAACAATATTTGCAAGATTTACGAATTCGAAATTTTTTTTTTCGAATCGAGTTACGCGGTTACCCTCCGTCTCCTCGAGAGAAAAACATCGATGTATCATACTTTATGATCCGACTGTAAATGCCAAAGATATAGCGAAAAATGTAAAATGGCGACCACCCTACGTTCGGCAAAAAATAATTTTTTTTGATACCTCCTTGCAAAAATACTTGGAGGGTGTACGGCGCACTTTTTTTTTTGCCTGTAAGGTAGTACGCTCTAGCGAACACACCAAAACTGCGACACTTAGAAACTAATACCAGAAAAAAACTAGATGGCTTTCAAATATTTTTTTTTTTATTCGAATACTTTGAAGTTTCGAGGTAATAAAAATATTAAAATATTGGCTTTTATTTGTTCCATATGCAACTGATCGGACTTTTCGTCGCACACGCACAATCATATTTCGCACGAGTGCATCATCGAATTTTCGCGACGCCGACAACCACTTGGTTTTTAATTCTGCAATATCTTTTACCAGTTCACCTGTCTTTTTCAATATTCCCTTCACTATTGACCAATATTCCTCAATAGGTGGTAGCTCTGGGCTATTGGGTGGATTGTAGTCGCGAGGTAGAAAATCGATTTTATTTGCATTGTACCACTGCAATGTGTCCTTGGCATAGTGGCAGCTTGCCAGGTCCAGTCAGAACAGTGGTTTGGTGACGTGACTCGTAATAAATGGCAGAAAAAGCGTCTGAGGCACTCATCCCGATAAATTTGAGCGTTCATTGTTACAGATGTGATGAAAGGGCTGGTTTTACGACTACAGGAGCAAATGGCTTACCAAACCATGTATTTTTTTTTTTTTTTGAAAACTTGGACTTCATTTTAAATTTACAGCAATTGTCAGACCTTCTCTGTAGCGATTTAAAACCCTGGAAACTGTCGAAAGGTGCACTTTTACATTTTTCGCAATTTTAGGCGTACTGAGAACCGGACTTTTTATATATTCGTGCAAAATAATTTGCCTCGTTTCTAACTCGGTAGTAATTTTTAACGAAACTAAAAGTTAAATCCGAATGAAATTTCTCATACATGAAATTTGGGTCATGTCCTACTCAGGGTATTTGAATTTCAAAATATATAAATTTTTTTGAGTAAGTTATGTTTTCCAAAGTGTTGCAATTTTGGTGTGTTCACCCTTTAAGTGATAGAATTTTTGTATAATTCTTCCATATATATTTATCAGGGTTGGCAAATAATCCATAAGGTTACTGATAACACTATGCGACAGTCAAAATCGGGATGGGATGAAACCAACGGGAAATGTTATATCGGTCAAAAACAAGTTATACGTGTCCCGGCGTTTCGCTGGGTCACCCCTAGGAATCGAGATATATCTTTTTTTGACATAACTCGAGAACCGCTAGTCCGATTTTGCTCAAACAATTTAAAAAAAATTAAAAATTACAATTCCTTTAATCTGTTCATATAAAGTTTTTCTATATACTCAACAGTTTTCCCGTTAAAAATAAATGTTTGTTACCGCTACCATAAAAATCAATAACCTTTTGCTTATTACTTTTTTTTAATATTTTAGACAAAAAATATTTTTTTCTTCATACATTTATTTTTACCGGCAAAACTGTTGAGTATATAGAAAAACGTTATATGAACAGATTAAAGGAATTATAATTTTTTTGATTTGTTTGAGCAAAATCGGACTAGTGGTTCTCGAGTTATGTCAAAAAAAAGACCACCAAAGGTCAAATCGATATATCTCGATTCCTAGGGGTGACCCAGCGAAACGCCGGGACACGTATAACTTCTTTTTTACCGATATAACTTTCCCCGGTAGTTTGAACCCTTCCCGATCACTGACCCCTACCATTTGTCTCACAGTGTAATTGATAAGGTTATTTCAACAGTATTTCGGTATTTTAAGTTATTTGGTTAAGTTATTTGAGGGTTAACGATATTTAAAGGTATTCCGTTTGATCATTTGAAGGTTGACGGTATTTTAAATTATTTCGTTGGTGGTATTTTAAGGTTAACGATAGTTCTTTTTTGATTTTTTTTTTTTGACAATATTATGGACCGCCTTAGAAGTATTGGGTGACAAGTTTAAAACTGCTAATTGATAATGAAGCTTACTTTAATTTTTTGACAGATGTGCTCCAATTGAAACAATTAGACATGCAGATTGTTGCTAGCAACAATAAAATTACAAATTACGTGTTTGTGGGCACTTTTTTCTTCAATAAATGAAATTTCCATCATCATGCAAAGAAGGGTTAAATTATTTCGTTAGAGCATTTTAGGGTTGACGGTGTTTTAAATAATTTCGTTATGGTATTTTAAGGCTAACAGTATTTTAAGTTATTTCGTTAGTGGTATTTTAAGGTTAACGGTAGTCATTTGAAAGAGTTTTAAATCGTTATTGGTATTTTAGGGTTAGTGTTTGCCAACCATGATATTTATATATAAGTATATATGACGTCATATATAAAAGTGTAAGAAGTTTTTCATTGGATTTTAGCACATGAATTTATAAAATATCTGCGAAAAAGAAAGTAACAGAATCCACTCTGCAGAATGGAGTACTTTAGGCATGTGAATCCAGCTTAAATGAAATCTTAAAATTTTTAAAAAACAAACAATTGCATTTTGAAATCTTAGAAAACGTTGCTGATTAACGGCTAACCAATTGTGAAAAAAACTAGTGGTTAAAAAAATCATACTTACCCTAGTAAAAATGATTTTTATATAATCATATATGATTTTTATATAATCAGTTATGATTTGATAAAATCATAACTTGTCGAGTATTGTGAAACATATATTTTTATTTGATTATATCAAAAGATATTTAATTATATAAAATTATATTAACCAGATCCACCATTTTCTGGATCAAATCATGTATGGGTTAATATAATTATATAAAAAATATATTATTTGATCCGAAAAATGGTGGATCTGGTTAATGTTGTTATAACTTCTAAAATTATTTTACTCACTTGTTTCATTTTGCTTGTGCTTTTCTCTTAATTGTTGCATTAATGCGGTTTTACGTTTATATTTAACAAGTCTTTTGATATACAACTTCTTAGTACTCTTCGTAATAGGACCAGGAGGTTCACCAAATGTTGTCAATTCAGCCCTTAGAGTATCTGTTTCATAATCTAATGGTAGTGTTACATTTGTAGATTCACTAGTCATAGTACAATCTGAATCCTGAGTTGGAGTTTTCGTTGTACTAGATAACAGAAAATAAAATAATATTGTTATTCAAAACGAAATCATCATTAATACTGCTAAAAAATTCATGTTAATGGTGATTTAATATGAGAATTCGGTTAACTGATCACGTTGGAAGAGTTCTTTGATAACAAAATATAAATGGAAACTATTTATAATTGAAACTATTAACAATTCTCAATCCAAAAATTTTTATAAAAAATATATTTCAATGGGATTGTTATCTAAAAAGTTTAATATTAAACTTACCATGGATTTCTTTTTTGTGCTTGTTTATTACCCACATTACTTAATAATTTTGTTTCATAGAATACCAATCCATTTTCATCATCGGTATGGACATAAGCTTCAGTCATTTGTAAAAAGTATTCATTATTTTTAGGTGAGCGTATAAAATTCGTAGTAGTATTGAGTCCTTGTTGCTGCTGATAATCATTGCTATCTTTTGGTGATGCTACTATATCTGGTACTGTGTGATAGCTACTTTCCAACTCTGTCGATTGTTGAGGTGACGGAGTTTTTGGTTTTTCTAAATGTTTGGGTTCAAAGTCATGGACTTTAGCATCGGCTACTATTTGCATTAATTTACTTAAAGACATTTGAGGTTTTAATACAGTTTTTCTTGTATCATTCGACTGTTGTTGTTGTGTTATCTTGGAAGTTGGTTTTGGTGGAATTATTTCTTGATATTCTGCTGTGTCTAATAGTGATGAACCACAGGCTCCACTATCAACTTCTATATCTGGCTGTTTTATCTGTGGTTTTTGTTTTAATTCTGTATTGGTGAAATTCAAATGATCATTTTCCACAACTTCATCTACCATATCCACAATATTATCAAATTGTTTGAGTATCGATTGACGAGCTCTTGATTTTTGGACTTTTTCACGCCAATTTTCAATTAATGACAAACGAGATCTTTCACAGCTACCGGTACGGTGTTGCAATTCTTTAAGATTTTCTTGGGTTAATGAAAATATATTTATGATTTCCTGACTTTTGTTTGGATTTTCGGGAGAACATATGTTAATATTTTGTATAGATATTGACAAGATATCATCCACTTTATTCTTTTCGCATGATTTATTTTCTTGTTCCAATTTTTTATTATTATCATTTTGTAATTCTGGAAATTTTGGTTGAGGTTTATGTCTTCTATGTGTGATATTTATATAATATGGAGAGGTAATATCATAATTATAATGAATTCGATTTGGTGTCAATTTATTTATATCTCCTATATTACCAAAAGATTCATCTAAAGAGTTGGTTACCTTTAAAAGGTTTTTATTTTGTGCCATTTGTGGATCATCAGCATTTTTTGCTGGAGTCGTGTGTTGGGGTGTAGAAGTTGTTTTATTGTTTAGTAATCTTTTTTGTAAAGAATTTTCAAATGTTGATTCTGAAAGTATGATCGCGGTGCTTTGTTTCTTTTTTTCATATTTATTTAAAAATATATGGTCTTTTATTACTTGCAGAACTTCAAAGTGACACTCTTCAATGGCATATAAAACTGGTGTTTTACGTTCATCATCATAAACTTCTAATTTAGCACCATGTTCCTGCAATAAAAATTAATTCAAAATTATTTTAACTTTTGCATTAAGGCACATCTACACGGGATAGAAAACTCGCTAGACTCTTTGAAAATGCAGCTCTATACAGGTCTACGAAATGTAATCTCCAGGGCATTGACAATTGCTGTCATACATAATTTCTTTAAATAGTAACAATTTTTAAGATGTCTTGTAACATTATTGAACATTTCAGTTTATTATATGCACCTTTTGGTATTTGGAGAACAAATTATTCTTTAAAATACAACAATTTTATTAAAAACAAATACTTGACAACTAGAGATGATTCTTTTACGATAAAAACTAGTGCCAACTATATTAGAGATTACAAATTAGGCGTTAACTCTACGAGATTTCTATCCCGTGTAGATGTGCCTTTAAAACTAATAAAAAATATTTTTCGGACTTTTATATTTTTATATATCCGATTAAAAACGTTTGTATATAATAATGTATAATTTTATATACCCATATATGGTTTTGTACACCAGTGTATATAACCGTTCCCACGGGGGTCAAGGGAAATTATTTCCAAATGCCAACCTCACCCACAGTCCACCTTGGACATGGTGTCCCCTGTTAACGCTGACGAGGCTCTGACGACCGAGTATGGGCGGTATAACCCGGTTCCCACGGCAATCGGACTATGTGCCGGAACGATTCGGATGTATTCGAATCTTCGAATTTATCCGAGCAAGGATTGCCACTCCGGCTTTAAATGAGAATTATTAACTACAAATTCTCATTTTAAAGCCGTTACAACAACAACAACCGTTCCCACGGCACTCGGTTCTACGTACCGGAACGACTCGGAGCCCAACAAGCAACGACCAAGGAATGCCAACTCAGCAAACCCACAATACGTATGTATGGTTGCTACAACAACAACAACCGGACATAATTATTTTTTTTTAAATCGGGCGATAAAAAAAAATTGATATGGGGCCTTATACACCCGATTAAAAAATGTACATCAATTCAGTTCTAATTTGATCAGACTTTATATAGTGGTATAAAATTATAGCTGAAATGGTACAAACATATAGAAAAACAAATATTGTTGTATCCGGTTTATGCGCTATGAATTTCACTGAAATCCTAAATGTTTGCAGAAATAATTACCTGAGAGTTTGTCAGCTATTAAACTTTTTTTATTTTGACAAAAGGACACTTTATAGGAAAGCACAAACACCTTTACTGTTGCTTTAAACTGTTTGTATAAATTTTTTAATAATTTCTTTCCATTGCAAATTGTTTTTTAACATCCTCTGATAAAATTACCTCCAAAAGAATAAATCCTTTTGTCTAAAGAAAATTTAAAAAAATAAAACTTTGAATCGATTGTTTAAGATTTTGTAACTCATTCCCTGTAAGCATTTGGAAGATATCTTCCAAGAAGATATTAAAGCGATAACTTTTATTTTTCATTTGAACAAAAATAATCAAGTAGTATTTTGAAATTGTATTTTTTTTATCATTTGGGAGATAATTCGGTGATATTTGGAAAAAAATAATTCAAAAATTGAATTTTTTGTCATAATTTTTTATGATAATACTGCGGCAATATTAGAAGAAAATTTGTTTGAAATATTTTGTCATTTTGGAAAAAAATAAAATAAAATTTGTACAAAAATAACCAACAGATACATAGGAAACAATTGCTCGAAAACATCAAGATTTAATGCACGGAAAAAATCGGCCACGATGAAATCAAGATAATTAATGTGTTGGTCAATGGATTATGTATGCAGATATTCTTTTTCATGTTTAAATTTGATACCCGTGAAAAAAAAATTATTCGGTAGCATATCTTTTTTTATTTGGCATCATACTAAATTATATAAATTTTAATCCGGAAAATGGATTAATCAAATTGTATATAAACGAATAAAAAAGATATTTGAATTGATATAATTTCATCCAATTTTATCGGAGTTTTGGTCTTATTCGATTGCATTAAATTTTGTTTATATGAATATGTATAGTGTAAGAAAACGACCAATTATTTAACTGAGAGAATTATCTGAATGATATTAATAAATTTTTGCACAAAACCGATGAAATTTCACTGGGCCTCGTCTATTGAAACATTTCATTGAATTAATGGAATTTTTGATAAAATGTTGTGAAAATATTCATTTTATTTATTAAAAGTTTCATACACTTAATGAAAAAGTTTCATTAAAACTAAATTCATAAAATATATGAAGATTTTTCAACAAATTTAAGAAAATTTTCATTTACCTTGTGAAGAAAACTCTATTATTTTACTAAAAATTTCATTAAAACTGGTCCATCACACTTCTCTCTATGTGGGTTATATAATCCGTTATCAGTTATTAGTATCTACACAGAAGAAAAAAATTAAAATCATACAGAAACAACATTTACTAAGATAAAAAAAAAATTTGAAATCACACAAATCTCAGGTTTTTTTCTTTTTATATAAAAAATTGTCTGCTTATCTTTGAAATCGGAAAACACATTAACTTAAGTATGAAAAAGTTTAACTAGAATCATATTTACTTTAATAAGGATAAGTATTATAGCCACCAATTAGAAAATTTTGTTTCAAAGTTTGTTACTTAAATAAAATATCCTAACAATCGATGACTATAACACTAGCTCTAATATTCATACTTTATTTACAAAGTGTTCCTAAAAAATCAAATGTTAATTAAAATCTGATGTAGTAATTGATTTAGCTATAATTTTTTCTCTGTGTAGTTACTTTTCTTTTTATTTCTTTCATTAGATTTAAGATTAGATATTGTAATTAAAAAGTGCAACATTGGTATGTCTCATTTATCCCAGAAATAAAAAAATTCTGGGTCATAAAAACCCTAGATGCAACATAACTAGGGTTTATGTCCCGGGAATTCCCGGGACGGGATTTCGGATCCCGCAATCCCGGGAATTTTGTGCGGGATTTCCCGGGATTTTTTTTATTCTTTTACAGAAGTTTTAGCTTATATTATTGCAATTTTGGAAGCTTTATTTAAATTTAAAGCATTGTTTTTTGAAATTAATTTGATCAAAAAATATTTAAAATTAAAAAAATACGATTTAAATTTTAATAAACTGAATTAGGCCAAATTGTTTTTAGATGCCAGTTGAATTTGGTTAAGTTAAACCGAAAAAATTTTATCAGCCATTACCAAGTTTACCAACAAAAATTCTTGTGTGTACTTCGGAAATTTTTTTTCTTTAAAATGATCTTTGTTCAAATAAAGAAATATTTGTATAGGCTGGTTTACGCTATATTTTCGGAAAAATTCTGCAACCTTGCCTATATGTTTTGCAGGTGTACTAAAGTAAAATCGTACCGAAAATCTTATAGTGTAAACCAGCCTTATTCAACATTCCAACTTCATTATTTCAGTTCCAAATACCTCCAAAAAACTAGACATTAAAATTAAAAAATTTGTGATGTTTTCATATTTTCAATTGACAAGTATTTTGAGTTTCTTTTATTTAAAATAATTAAATTTTAAGTTCAATTGTTATTCCTTTATTTCAATTGTATTTTTTAAATATTATTTGTTTTCAAATTAATCCATCAGATGCTTTTTAAAATTATTTTGGATTTTTTATATGTTAATTTAAAATGCAACTAAATACGAAAATTAAATAATTTATTTTTAAGTAGCTGTGGCATAAAAAATGTCTATTCAAGAAAACCAATTAAAGTTAAGAAACTATTTAATAATGTTGTAGTGTCTTTTTTTATAAAGCGATTTAGGCGAATTCGCCTAAAAATTTGTGTGAAAAATACTCACTATTAAACTTTTTTATAAAAATAATTCTAGACGGATACTTTTGAAAATCTGCATAGAAAGGTATATATAAAATATTTAGAAATAAAAATTTTGTGATTTCATATTTAAGAAATATTTTAGCAACAAATCGATCTTATTTCTGACTATAAAACTGGTCCGACACAATTTTGCACCCATTAACAATTCCAATATATTCTGAAAAAGGGGATGAAGATAAAATACCCGTGTCTTTCACTTTTTCTATATCAATTGGTTTAACCGTTTAAACGGCGAATTAATATTTAATTAATATATTTCTAAGAGTTTTTAAAATTAAGACGGCCTTCCATATGAATATATTACCTAAATATTAATTCACGATTTAAATTGTTAAACGAATTGATCCAGAAAAAGTGGAAGATATGTATATTTTATATTTAGCCATCCTTTCAGAATATATTAAGTGCATTTTCTCATGGGTACAACCAAAAGATGAACTTTGTCGGACGGTGTTTGAACACTAATCGAGTTTTTCAAGTGCAACATATATCGAATTTATATATTTTCTAACGAGCGGGAATTCCCGGGATCCCGGGAAATTCTGAAAAAAATCCCGCTGTCCCGGGAAATGAAAAAGTCCGGGAAAAGAAAAACCCTAAACATAACATATAAGCTCAACTTTTTAATTTTGTATTGAATTATTAAGTATATAGTTGTATTTAAATCCACATACATTTTGTTTGATTCGAGATAGTAAAATAATTTTATCTAAAATATTCTTGGGTCACATTTAGTTTTATAAAGTGTTGTTCGAATCAATATAAAAATGTATCTTCAACGAGATATAATTTGATCAAGTATATGTATTTGTATATGGCATATAAAATGATATATGAGAAAAGATTTTTTAGGATATGATTATATAAGGCAACGGATAAGAAAATTTTGAAAATCGGAATCGCAGATAAATTCATATTTAATTTTATACGCTGTTATTCCCTCTTTAATATGAATAGATACAATTGGATCAAACTTAACTTGATCAAATCTAATCGTTTTTTCACGGGTAATGAAAAAATAAATCGTTTATTTTGTACCGGGGAGTTTATTTATTTATTTATTATTCAAATAATCCAACTGAGCCCTTAGGGCCATATATAGTTGGTAGACTAACAAAAACAGGTTATTTTATAATATTTCTTAAAACTATAGTCTTAAAAATTAATTAAATTTGTATATAAGAGCATTTGAAAGAGACTACAAGATAAAACAATTTGTAATAAAAATTTGTTTTACTTACAAAAAATATAAAAGTAACAATAATATGGCAAAAATATATATGACAAAAAATATTGCGTTATAAAATTAATTAAAAATAGAAATAATATGGCAGAAATAAAAAATATATGATAAAATGTATTGCGTTCTAAACTTAGAGGAATTTAAACACCCCATTACTTGAACAAAACAAGAAATGATGTAAATATGCAAGAGTAAAATCAAATTAAAGAAAAACAAAGATTTGGCCACTTAAATGTCATGGACAGAAGCATATTCTACAAGTTTACTCTTGAATGTTTTCAAAGATAGATCAAAGGATCTAAGGGGACGGGGTAAATGGTTCCAAACCTTTGCAACACGAACATGAAAAGATCGTTCATGAATAACGTAATTTCTGGTCGGATACAGAAGTTGAGGGTTCCTGTCGGCGTTCAATAATACAAAATGTCTGTGTATATATTCGGGACAATCAGTGAGCATTACCTTATGATAGAATAATAGCAATCGGATTTGCACAAAACTTTTAAAACTGCATGCCAAAAAATCGGAAATATACCTCGACACATGATCATGTGGTTTCAAATTGTAAATAAAGCGTATTATTTTATTAAAAAGCAATCTACACCTATAGAAGTCTTCAAGACTACATCCAGAGTAAACTTCAATATTATTTAGCAATATCACCTTTTTATCTTCCGGGTGATAAACTAGCAATATCGCCGATTTATCTTTCTTGGGTATTGCTTTCGTATTACCTGGAAATATTGCTTTCGGGTAACAGTTGGATGAAACTTCCGCAATACGAAATTGATATTGCTGGCAATAAATGTTTTCTTCCTGGTAATATGATCGGGGAATCTTCTTCGTATTGCCATGCCTGCTGGGATTTCGACTTAGGTTATTTTAGAAAAGTAAGTTTTATATTTTAGCGAAATTTAAGAGCCTAAGGAAAAATAATTAGTTTCGTCAAAATGATTTAAGAATTCACAACAGTGATTGCACAAATACAAAAAATAAATTTTACAATTTATTACTTTCTTTTTAAAATTGTGCACGGAAATAGACTATAGTGAAAATTCCTAATGCTGCAAATAAAATAAGTTCTTTTGTCAAACGGACATTAATAAAATTTCGAAAAAAAAACCTCATTTTAGAGATATTACATATTTTAGTGATTAAAATGTAGAAAATTTGAGGAATACACAGAAATATGGGAATTCAAAAATTATGTTGTCGGCAAAAATCTTGGAAAATATTCTCAAGTCGTAATATAAAATATAAAATTATATCCAAAAGGCGACTGACAAATTTTCTAGTGTGACTGAATGGGGTATATATAATTCTATCCAAAACGAAATCGTGTTTTTTTAAAAAATGGTGTATAAAAACATATATTATTTTGGATTATGTACTAAATAGGTATATATAACGTCATATAAAATTCAATTATATACTGATCGATGTGTAATAAGATGCAACTAAGTATGAAATCATACTACAAATTTTTTGAGAAAGAAAAATCTATTTATGGATATATGTAATTATGTCCGGTTATATACACTGGTGTACAAAAACATATATGGATATATAAAATTATACATTATTATATAGAAACGTTTTTACTCGGGTATGCAAGATTCTTTTCGGTTTCATAGATATTTCAACAAAGAAGTTTTCAGATTTAGAGATAATTTATCTATAAAATTTGATATGTTGCTCATTTATATTATCGGGTAGCAGTGAAATTCCGTTATATACTTACCAACAGTAAGCGAACAATTTCTACACGGCCATACATAGCAGCCACATGCAATGGAGTCATATTATCTTCACTACGACAATTACAATCAACTGGAATCATTTAAAAACTCTCAGCAATACAAATTATAAAGCCTATAAAAAATTCACTTACTTTCCATATCTAGAAACTGTTTAGTAACCTCAATAGCCAATTGTTCATTTTCCATACCACATACATAGTGCAGAGGAGCAATACCCCGATCATGGGGAACATATGAGGGGTTTATAGCTTTACTATTACTTTGCATTATAAAATAGATATCACTGAATTAAAGTTAATATATGAGAATAAAAAGTGCTACGTTTAGTTTCAATATCTTTTTCCATTTACCTTTCATTCTCATCTTCCAGAGCATCCAATAAGATCAAAGATAAGTAATTCGTCCTCTGATCCATTACACGATTACTTTCTAAAACAACTTGTTATTAAAAATAACTAATTTTATATATTTCCACTTTTATTTTTATTAACTTTATAATTATTTTTATAAATTTCATTAGATTATCTACTATTTGCAAAGTTCGTCCTTTGGCGTATTTTTGTTTAAAAGTTTGTTTTATATTGGCGCTTTTCTCGCTAATCTTGCGCTTTTCGATTGATCACAACGGGGTAATATATTGTGGTTAGGTTTTTCACTAATTAAAAAAGTTTAACAAATACAGTTTTCTTAGCAATGAATAAATCTGGCTCACATTGAATTTTTCTTCAGTTTTAGCTAAAAAGGATATATGTTTATAGCAAAAATTGCCACAAAAAAAAACAATTTCTGATTATTTTTTTTGCTAATGTTCACCTAATGTTCATTGACAACATTGTTCGAATAGTGGTGCTCACCAGTGTTGGTAGTTTTTTACACTTTAACCAAAATTATCGATTACCCATCCCCGACAATCCCCAAAAAAATTCCTTATTAGAGTTGTGAAATTTCGATACTTTTTGAGTACTAAATGCTACTCAATTCTTTTCAATTGAGTACTCGATACTACTCAATATTTTTAACGGTTTTTTTGAATTTAAAAATAAATATGTTATGAGTTCGTATTTATAAGGAAAAATAATAACAATTCGCATACACGTGTTAAATAACTATTGTTACTTACATTTTAATAAATTTATAACATTTTAAATAATTTTTCCCAAAAATTCACTACAAATTTCTTTGCTTCACAAATAGAGTTGTACTTCCAGAGTTGTAGTATTTTTAAAGTAGTATTTTTAGAGTTGTATTTTCATACGAAAAATACACATTTCTATAGAAAATTGCATCTTTAAAAGTATTCAGTAGTAACGTTTTAGTATTGAGTACTCAAAAAAACAGGCAGTATTGAGTACTCAGTACCGGAATACTCAATACTTTTACAACTCTATTCCTGATCGCCGAAAATTCCCAATTTCGTAAAAAATTCTTAAAATGATTCGTTGTCGTTCATAGCACCGATTCGTAACCTAGTGTCTTCAAATTTAATGAAATGTGCAAAGAAATTTGAAATTAACACACAAAACAACAACAACGAAAATAATTTTGTTGTTGCTTTGTGTGTTATTTTCAAATTTCTTTGTCTTCAAATGCAATGAAATGTGCAAAGAAATTTGAAATTAACACACAAAACAACAACAACGAAAATAATTTTGTTGTTGCTTTGTGTGTTATTTTCAAATTTCTTTGCACATTTCATTGCATTTGAAGACACTAGGTAATAGTTTGCAAGCGATGAAGTGATAAAAACTGTCATTTGTTATCATTACTTTTAAATAAAAGTGAAAAATATTAAAAATAACATAAAATAATGAAATAAAAAAATTATTAATTTAATAAATATGACTTTAGACCCAATGGAAATTTACTAATGATTATAAGAAGTGTTGCGTGGTTCTAATTTTTGCTTCCCGCAAAGCATAACTATGAAGAAAGCATTGGGAATTGCATGTCTTCCTTCCGCCAAAATATTGCAAAATCTGGGTTCTAGCTTGTCGTCCTTATAAAAAAACAAATTTACTAACTTATTTAGCGTTAGATCTTTACATAAAATAGTGTAAATTGTACTCCGCCAATGAATAAAATGGTTTTTAGAAATATTTTTAATTTTAGATTATTTTTTTATGGTACTTTGTTTACAAAAAAAGTGCAGCTGTCAAATCGAAATCTCGCTACTGTCAAAAAGTGTAAATGTAAACGGTCAAGATTTCGGGTCGAGATTTCCATTGAAATCTCGGGATTTGAAAACAGATGTAAACGCAACTTAACAAAGGATAAAAATAGCATTGTTAGATTTCGTTGATGTTAGTCTACACACAGAAAAAAAAAACAGGGGGAATATTACGTAAGAGCTATGTAATTATACAACTTAGATAAAGTTCCACCTGTTTTTTTCTGCGTGTAGTTAGTTGTTAACATATTAAGCTCTGTTTTTGCGACAAGCTATCAATGTTGGCTTATGTCATTCCCATATAAATTTGACATTAGCCAACGTTTAGTGTTAACTCTCAAAGTTACTAATGTCAAATTTGTATAGGAATGACATAAGCCAACGCTGATAGCTTGCCGCACAAACACAGCTATTATTTGTTTCCCACTTAACATAAGTAGACCATTATCAATGATAAACGCTTATCTTAAATTGTTTTCTATTTTGGTATAAATAATAGTATTTGCAAAATATTTTGAAACCCCTCTACACGCAGAAAAAAACAGGTGTATCTTTTAAAAAGCCTGCTATGTAAAATTTGCATAGTATTGAACTAATACAAAAATACAAGCCCCAAATTCCTGGTAATTAATTGATTTGCATTTTTGCTAAATTACGAATGCTTTTTTTTGTTAAGTTGGCTAAGTACGTGCTATTTGAAATTTACATTGGAGAAATTTATTTAAAAACGTACTATGTAAAATTTGCATTGATCAAATTTTGAAAATAAAATAAGCAATAAGTATATTTTTTTAACAAGACAGGTAAATGTCAAATCAATATGGTGGATGTACATCTCTAATATAAAAGAATGATGATGCTGGACTTTCTCAAGTTTTTATCTTATAATATTATTAATGCAAACAAAAATAAAAAATATTAATGCAAATAAAAACAAAAATAATATATTTTTATTCTAATTTTCATGTGAAAATTGCTTACTTGTTGAAAAAATACAAGCCTAAAAGTATTAAGTAATTACTTTACAGCATTGGGTGCCCTAAAAAAAGTCGGAAATAAGTACTCGGTACTCAACACTTTTACAGACATAGTAATTTTTTATTTAGTCAATTTTTTTTTGCATAATGTTTCTTATAATTGTCATTTGTTTTTTAGACAAATAGTTTTTATATATACCCAACAAACAATTCGTTCCGTTTACGCACCGTTTTCGATCCGTATACGGACCAGAAAACGGTACGTAACGGAACATCGAAACTGAAGCCTGGATCAGCCAGACGTAAACGTAACGGTATCTCTGCATAGCTGAATTAATAAGTTAAATAAGAACAGAAGATGTGCTGTGTTTTTTGTTTCATTCTTATGCATTCAATATAGAGCAGACGTAAATACACAACAAAAATCTGTTGTGAATAGATTTTCGTTGTATATTTACGTTTGCTCTATATTGCATGCATAAGAATGAAACAAAAAACACAACACATCTCCTGTTCTTATTGAACTTATTAATTCAGCTATGCAGAGATACGTTTAGGTTTACGTCTGGCTGATCCAGGCTTGATTCAAATCCGTTAAAAATCCGTCAATGACGGACCGTTTACGGACCGATATGTTGTGTTAAAAACGGACAAGTCCGTTTAAAGTCCGTCAATGACGGACCGTTTACGGACCGTTATATCATGTAAAAAACGGACTAGTCCGCTGAAAGTCCGTCAATGCCGGACCGTTTTCGGACCGTTATGTCATGGGAAAAAATGAGTATTTCCTTGTCCATATCCTACCGATTTTTTCCACAAAAATAGACCATATGTTTATTATTTTCAATACACAATACTGTTTTCCTTTTTTATAAATACATTAATAATTATTATTTACAATTACTATTAATAAATTTCTAATTAATACAATTACAATATTTAGCACATCCGGCTCGGTTTACCTATCTATCCAACGCATAGGGACCCAGAGTAAAATCCAACATCTATATGAAAAAGAGACAATAAATTAGTTATACACTCAGAAAAGTTCTGCAGTTACTACATGACAGTTATTTGTGTAGTAATGCGGTTGTAGTTATTTTAACTACAATTGTAGTTAATTTACTTAGAGCAAAGTTTTTCAATGTTTTTGACAGTTATTTTTTTAAACAAACTACAAAAACTACTACATTGTAGTAACATTTATTTTATGCAGTTATTTCGAATTTTTTACAAATACTTAAATTTTCAAGTATGTGTGCACACACAAGAAGCAAACAGGAGCATGTATATGACGCGCTTGTTTAGAAATTTCTAGTGAAAGAATATCAGAAGAACATGTTTACTTTTGTCTTAGCCATAAAACAACGCCAAAGAGTGAGGACGCGTAATACGGAAAAGGTTATATATTTTTTATTAAATTATTAAAATAATAAGGTATGTTTTATAATATAAAATATAAATTTATTTACGGGAATGTTAAAAAAATATTGTATTTATTTTCTTTCAGTTCTTTTATATTCACATCATGTTCTACCTGGAGAAAAAAGGAAGCCAAACAACACCATATTTCATCCCTCACAGACGGACATCTACAACAATATCTTAATAGTGAAAAATATGTAAAAGTGACGTTAAGTGTAAATTTTGATTTCTCAATTTTAAATTTATTATAGAATAAAATTAAGTTAAGAGTATTTACATAAATTTGTTTTTTATTAAATTAATAATTTTTAAAATAATTTTCATTTATGTTTTTTTAACTACATTTGTAGTTGTTTGTACAGTTTTACAATAATTTGCATGTATGTTGTTTCAATTGCATTTGTATTTATTTTTACTACATTTGTCAGTTGATTTTTAACAGTTAAAAATAACTTCATATTGCAGTTAATTTAACTGCAAATGTAGTCTACACCTTTTTAAGTGCAAATGCAGTTATTTTAACTGTCATTTGCAGTTGATTTTACCTACATAATTCCCTAAGTGTAGTTTAATTGACTGTGTACACGATGCAAATTCTCACATGTTATACACAAAACATTAAGTTTCATAAATCTTACCTTGTTACTTTATGTTGTTTGATTAATGGTGTGATAGAAAGAATTCCCTCTACTGCATATTCTCCATATATTCCCGTTATAATAATATTTTTTTTCGAAAATCCATTTATACGGTCCGTTAATGTTCCGTATACGTACATGCATTGACGGAAACGTACATTACGGATAGTTAATGTGCCGTAAAAGCCGGATTCATGAATCCGTACGTGCCGGAGAGTCCGTAAAAATGTTTCTTGGGTACCCTACGGGCAAAGGGACCGGTCCCAGATGACACGCAGGATAGGTCCCAAGGGGGCGGAGACCGGTAGTTGATCGGTCTTTTTGTTTGAAAGAGACATATCACTTTAACATGGCGTTGTCATTGGAAATCACCAATTGCCACAGTTTGGACACTTTGTGACTATAAGATGGTGTGTCTAAAAATTGCTTTTCAAATAAACTAATAAAAAATTAAGAATTAAAAATAATCTACTTGGCGTCGAAGTAGGGCTCGATAACACAACCTCCTGCTTGTAAGGCAAACGCTCTACCGTCTGAGCTAATGTTTCTTATGCGTGATGGCTAGCTGATGGTAAAGTTATATATTTTTCGTTTCTGTTCAAATAAAACAGAAAAAACAAATACTACAAGCAAATAACAAAAATGGAAAAGAAAAAAATAGAAAAGAAAACAACACTAACACATACACAAATATAGTGGAAGTCGGGCATGCCGACTATACAATACCCTACACCAGTCTGGTTAAAAGCCAACTAATGTTTGGATCCGAAATTCGAATGGGTTTAAATGGGACTTGTGTCAAAATTTTCTATAATGTGAGTCAGCGAACCAAATTTCATTAAAATATTTTAATATTTGCGACCGCAGCGTATAAATATAATTTTGGTAGGACCCTTATATGGGCACTAGGTCTAAACATGGACCGATGTTCACCAAAATCAATAGGCTTCGTCCTTGGGCCAGCGTAGGTCTGCGTACCATATTTCATCAAAATATCTTAATATTTGCGACCTGCAGCGTATAAACCATATAATTTTAGTAGGACCCTTATATGGGCACTAGGTCTAAACATGGACCGATGTTCACCAAAATCAATAGGCTTCGTCATTTGGCCAACGTAGGCCTGTGTACCAAATTTCATCAAAATATCTTAATATTTGCGACCTGCTACGTATAAACCATATAATTTTAGTAGAACCCTTATATGGGCACTAGGTCTAAACATGGACCGCTGTTCACCAAAATCAATAGGCTTCGTCCTTGGGTCGACATATGTCTGTGTACCATATTTCATCAAAATATCTTAATATTTGCGACCTGCAGCGTATAAACAATATAATTGTGGTAGGACCCTTATATGGGCACTAGGTCAAAACATGGACCGATGTTCACCAAAATCAATAGGCGTCGTCCTTGAGCCGACATAAGTCAGTGTACCAAGTTTCATAAAAATATCTTAATATTTGCGACCTGTAGAGTGCGCACAAGAATGCATGGACAGACAGACAGACGGACGGACGGACGGACAGACGGACAGACGGACATCGTTAAATCGAAATAAAAAAAAATTCTAAGCCGATCGGTATACTATAAGGTGGGTCTACGACCAATATTTTTTGGTGTTACAAACATCAGCACAAACTTATAATACCCTGACCACATAGTGGTGTAGGGTATAAAAAATTCTGAGCCGATCGGTATATATTTTTTGGTGTTATAAACATCAGCACAAACTTATAATACCCTGACAACATAGTGGTGTAGGGTATAAACAGCTTTAACATTAAAAAATGTTAAAAATACAAAACTTACAATTTTTTAGCAAAAAATTATAAAAATTTAAAATAAGAGCTAAAATAAGCAAATCGCAAAAAATAACGTTCAAAATAAATAAAAGAGTAAAATAAATAAATTTATTTTATTTTTTATTTCGGTATTGGTCAAGTTTTTTAAAAGCAACAGTGAAAGTAACGAATCAGAAAATATTTAGAAAATTAATTCATTTTCTTTGGTTCATATTTGCACTAATTTAGTAATATGCCTTCGGTTGACCGGTCACGGGATAGGTCCTTGGAGGGCAATTGACTCCTCATTCCCCGTAGGGTATGTACATCATTATTATACCTACAGTTATTGAACGGAAATGACGAATAGAGCAATGAAGGGTTGGTAAACACAATTACAGTTCGGCAGCAGAGGAATTGAGGACAAATAAAATTAATTAAATTAATTAAAATTGAACAAATTAAAATAAAAATACAGAATTTGCAATTTTTCTTTTATTTATTTAAAAAATAAACCATGTTTTTTTTACTAAAAGAAAAATGTTTATATTCATTTGTGTGTTGTTATATTAAACAAAGGCTTCGATTTAATTACTCATATGTATATCTCTTTGAAAATTTACCTAAGCGTCTTGACAAATTTGTCGTTAATTTTATGTAGTTGTATATCTACCACGGAACTTTGTAAACTTTTACTCTAATTTTTGTAAATGTTACACCTTTTTTTTCTGCGTGTACTGTGAACTGAACGGTAGAAAACAGCTTTTGAATTAAATGATGTAATTTTCCGTTTTTCAATTCAGTAAACGTAATTTTTTTCAATTCAGTGAACGTATTTTTTTCAATTCACTGAACGTATTTTTTTTAGTTCACTGAACGAAAATGAAATTGAGCGAATTCAGTGGTGAATTAATTCAGCAAGGAATTAATTCACTTCTTATCCCTTCGATTTAGAAAATTGAAAGCGTTCACCAGTGAATTAATTCATTTGATTTAATTTAAAAAAACAACTATGGGAATTGAATTAATTCTTTAGGCACATCTACACGAGAGAGAAAACTGCTAGAAAGAGAGCAAAAAACACCTCTAATTAGCTCTATTGTGAATGATTTAAGCTATTTAGAGATGTTTTTCTCTATCTCTAGTAGTTTTCTCTCTCGTGTAGATGTGCCTTTTGAATTTGTTTTTTGTTTAATACTAAAGAAAATTGAATTCATTAAAAAAAATTGCGCGAGGTGCTGAATATTATAACGGTTGTTGCGCGTCATCTGATGAAAAGTTGATCAACTTTGTTGAAGCTTTTTAGTTCATAGCACTGTTATGTTACATCTTCGGTGGGGTTAAGCGCTATGGGAACACCGAAGGAAGACGCTGCGATATGTATAAAGGAATGAACCCGCAACCTTATGTTTATCTTGAAATATCTTCCTATTTGCGATCTGCAGCGTGTAAACAAGCCAATTTTGGAGGGGAAAAATATATGAGCACTAAGTCTAAACATGGACCGATTTTAACCAAAATCAACAGGCTTCGTCGTTGGGCCGATATAGATATGTGTACCAAATTGCATTGAAATATCTTCATATTTGCGACCTGCAGGGTGTAAATAAGCCAATTTTGAGGGGACCCTTTTATGGGCACTAGGTCTAAACATGGACCGATTTTAACCAAAATCAATAGGCTTCGTCCTTTGGCCGACATAGGTCTGTATAACAAATTTGATCAAAATATCTTAATATTTGCGACATGTAGAGTGCGCATAAGAATGCATGGACAGACAGACGGATTGCGGATTTTACAGTACAATTTGTAATTTTTAATTACCTAAAAGTTAACTTATATATAATTAAATTCTTTAAATTTAACAGTTTTAGTTTTGCTGTTTTTATTTTACTAGTATATAGCAAAAAAATCTTCTAATTGAATAGCTTTTTCTGCATTTTTAGCAAATTTTTAATTGCTTTTTCTGCTATTTTTACAGATTAATTTCTATGAGTGTAGAATTCTGAGAACAAACGGACTAAGAACGAGCGGCATTGTGGTACAAAAAGCATTTGACAAAATGAATCTAAACTTGCAGGCTTATTGTCTCGCCAGACAAAATTTTTATAGCCTTAAGTTTTTCACTGGTACATTAAAAAAAGTTTTACGGTTACTACATGGCAATTGGTTGATTTTAACTGTAATTACTATTAACTAACTGTAAGCTTTCATGACAGTCTTTTAAGAAATCAACTAACGGAAATTTCTGTAATTTCTTAACAGTTTTAGAAGCAATTATTTTATATCATAATAAACAACTGTAAAAACAGAATTTTGCTTTTTTTCTGCAGTTGAAAAAACTTTTTCGTATTTAAATTAATATTTTAGATTTTATTTCCGCATTTATAATAAATTGTAACATATTTAAATAAATGAAGCTTGGTTTGATTTTAAAGTTGTTTCTATTGAATTTAATATTGTTTATGTTTGATTTAAATTTCTACTTGAAAATATGCTATATATTTTGTTCAGAAAAGTTCATTTTATATTTTTGTTATATTTTTCGTATTTAATCTTTGCCGTTAATTTTATTATTTTAAAGATATTTTTGATATTGAACCAAATTTTTTTCTTTAATTGACTTCGAAATAAATAAAAGTGTTATTAAACCTTATTTTTGAAGTTGCTTATATAATAAATGTTATAGTATTAAATTCCGTTTCGCGTAAGACTTTCCGGTATTGTTTTACTTTCAATAACACTCTTATAATAACGTGCTGAATATTTGGCAATACGTTCCTTACTATCGCTTGACATGTTAACATAATACAATCCAAACTTTTCGCTATAAAAATGAAAAACAAACAAATTAAAATGTGTTAAGCTAAACACTTGCCAACAAACACGCAGGCCAAATAAGAAATATAAAACTTACGTATAACCCCTCTGCCATTCAAAATTATCGATTAAACTCCAATGCGTATAGCGTGTTACATTGCAACCATTATTAATTGCATTTAAAATTGCCTGTAAATGAGACTGCAAGATAGATGATACGATTTAATAATGATACATTGTGAAAAAAGAATTTAAAGATATTTTACCTTGAGGTAGTCAATACGTTCATTATCATCCAATTGACCATCATCAGACCAACCATTTTCAGTTATTATCACCTCAATATTATTATAATTTGTTTTTATCCAACTGTAATTGAAGATTTATATTAATCAAGAAATATTTGTGTATACTGGAAATTAATTTACTTACTTTAATAGACCTTCTAGACCTTCTGGAACACAATATAACCAACTTGATTTACCTTTTTTCCACTTTGGATCCAGTTCATATTTTAAACTGGAATCATATTGAACAGAAGGTTTTTTGCCTTGTGGTGGATGAGCTTCATCTACATATCGTGATGAATAATAATTCAGACCCAGAAAATCGGAAGTATTTTGAATAAAATTTCTTTCTTTTTCATTTAAGCTCATCATTCTGGACCATGTTCTTCCTTCTTGCCGACTATGTTCTTCTATATTATCCAACATGACTTGTGGATAGTTACCAGTTTGGCCAAATATGGGATAAGCTAACCAACCCAACTGGAAACATAAAAGAATTTAATTTCCAATATAACCTTGAGGTATTTTAAGTATAAAGGTCCTTCTAATGTGAAATTTATTACAAAGGTGAGGAAATTTTGGCTCAGTCTAATTTATCACCTACCACAGACTGCGTTTTGCCCACCCCAGAATTTTAAAAAATTTACCTATAATTCTTGCATGGCAAAAAATATCACAATATTTTTTTTAAATGTCTACTGGTTTCCTGGGAAGATAATTTGTTGGAATCAAAGGGTCAGTTTTATAGTCAGAACTTAGATCGATTTTTGTATTAAATATTTCTAAAATAAAAAATGTTATTTGAAAACTTCTTACTTAAGGAATATTGAAGAAACAAGTCGATCTTAGTTCTGATTATAGAACTGGCTCTAAGGCCTGGTATCTTATGTAATGTTAAACAATGATTAAGAATCATTGTTTAGGTCTTAATTACAGTAACTTGTCGAATTTTAATCTCTGATTCTACCCTTAACATTGATTAAATTTAATTACAGAAATTTCTGTGATTAAGACCTTAAACATATATTTTTTACCCTACAATTCACGTTAGTACTTACCTTTTTTACTAATGTTGGTAACTTTTTAAAAAGTTTTACGTAGACTAATTTTTTTTAAATAAATACCTTACAACATCTCATTATGCCCTCTAAATGATGTTCATCTTTAGTAACTTGCCTAATAATGTATATCTTCTCTAAAAAGACAAATTTTAACTATGAAAGTATTTGGGGGAAATTATAATAATATTACATAATATTGGATTCTGTGCGAATGTTTTGTTTGAATCAGTCATAATATTGATATTCCTTTAGTATAAACAAGACACGATTCATGGGAGCAAAATGCAGTTCTGCCATTTTGAATTGCAAATAATTTAAATTGTTGAATATTCTGGGAAAATATGAGATATATGAAGAAATAAGACCAGGCCCTATGGAAGTCGCTCAACTACTGTTAAACGCCCTCTCACTGGCTCCGGTAAGACCTTTAATTTCAGTTAATGGGTATAATTTATATTTATATATTATTTTATTATATTTTATTGCACCAATTTTTCTATATATCAAAATTTACCCATAAAACTTAACCTACCACATGTCCATAGGTGACCATATCTTGAAATGTGGGACAGAGCCAATTAACAGAAGTTAAGATTTATACATATTTTTGAGATTCTAATGTAACGACAATTTTTATATATTTTTCCACCATATCCACCATATATTTTTGGATTCATATCTTTTATTCTCCACAAAATTTCTAAATTTTAATTTTTGCAATAAACACAAAATTCTGTAGAAATAACTCTTCTAAGATATCTTAGAAATAGAATAAAGAAAATCAATCGTTTACGTTTCACGGTTTGTAGAAATTTACTTTATATTTTCTTTGGGAGATGTGACTGCATGTGTATATGAAATTTGATCAAGATGTGTTTTCCTAAACCAATAACAAATAATATACCTAATTATTTCAGACTATAAAGTTTGGATTGAATGTATCAAAAATCATGTTAGCCTTCATAAATATTTCTTAAAAACACCTTCCTGGACTAAAAACAAATTTATTATTATACACACTTACCCAATGAAAAAAATTAAGATATGCATGTAGCATGCAAAAAGACACTTCCTATTTGAGGCATTTCATTTGGGTATCGACTCTAGGAAAAATTTTGTTTTCGAATTTTTTCATGTTTTATTTGGATAGCGCATACTCTTTAGTATATGCTCAGAAAATATCAATAAAAAATTCGAAGAAATAAAATGTTCACATGTTTTTTTGTAAAATATATTTTAGTCACAAAGTAATACTCTATTAGAGTTGTCATAACCGGTTTCCGAATAATTCGATAAACCGGTTTTTTCTATATTTCCGGGTTTTTTAAACCGGTTTTTGAAAAAGGGCAGATTTCGAATTATTCGAGAAACCGGCTTTTTCGTGTCGAATAATTCGACATTTTCGAATATTTATAAGGTGAAAATTTCTAATAAATTTTCTTCATTTTTTCAATATTTATGCAAAATATTTAAGTGCCTATGCCAGGCACGTAGCTAGGGGGGGGGGGGGGGCTTGAGCCCCCCCGAAATGATTTGACAAATTTTAAAACGTAACAAAATACGTCGAAAGTAACAATGTTTTTTAAAAAATGTAATAAAAATTTTTATTTTAGTTGAAATCAAATAGCAAGTGACCAAGTTTCTGTAGTTTTCATAAATAAAATAGACTCAAAATCCAATTGCGAAAATTGTTTTCCAAAAATTTTTTTAAGCTGTTTGGTGCCCATAGAAACTGTTTTTGTTTATGGGTTTTTTTGTAAAAATCCTGAATAGTTATGTGTGCTAGGCATAATCAAAGTGGTTAGAAAATAAAGCGAACGCCATCCTCTCATTAACTTCGAAAAAAATTATAAAATGTGGCTGCAAATCGGAAACTGAAATTTTTTTCGCACCTTTTAATTCATAAGTGGCTATTTTTTTTATGTTACTACTAATAGTTTTCGTCATATTTATTATAATTTAAACATAAAATTGATAAATTAACCTTTGCTTTTCTTTAAAAATGACCAGTTTCTTCCTGCTTGCAGGCACAAGCTATTATTATAGGGTGATAATTTCGCATAATTCGACATTTTACAATTTTGTTTCCACCCTAAGTTAAGCATTATAATGTTGGCGTTTTTTAATGTTTTCAACATTAAAATTATTAACTGCATACTTTATGAGAAACAAGAAATTTATTCTGGAAGTGACTGTAAATTAAATACATATATAAATTCGGATCTGTCCCGATAGGCTTCTTGCAGTACATTTAACAAAAATAGATTCTACGGTTTTAGAAGATAGTGCAAAATGATCATCGCGGTCAGCCTCAATGTTTCTAACGCAAAATGAAAATACACTGTTGCTAAAACAAAGCCCTTGGATTTTAATTTGATGGCCTCTTGAAACATATGTCTATTTTAATCACGTTCACGTCAAGAGACGCACTATCAGTTGCTTATTTTTATTCAAATTGTTCGTTATTAGCATACTTGGGAATTTTTCATTGGCATTGAAATTTAATTGGCATTACCATTCAATGCTAATGAAATTTTTTTTTAATTGGCATTGATTGAAACAATGGCAATGAAATATACAACCAATGGTAATGAAATGTACATATAATTGACATAAAAAGCATTGCATACAAAAAAAAAATTGTTTTATAAAAAAGGAAATTAAGACAAGAATGTAAAATTTCAGAGCTATAAACATTATAAATATTCGCTATTTTATCAAGTTGTATCAATTATACTGCTGTTCACTCTTCTTTAACCCTGGTCAGTCTAGATGAAACAGCCTCTAGTAATGTAAACTTGACGCAATAGCAAATATAAGATAAGAAATAGCCGAATTTTAATTTTTTTTAATTTGTTCTTTTATCAAAACATGAAAATAATTTACTTTTTTCATCAATTATAATTGTGCATTTAGGCATTGAACAATGCCAATTGATAAATATTTCATTGGCATTTATCAATTGTAATGCCAAAAAATTTCATTGGCATTGGTCAATTGTAATGCTAATGAAATCATCAATTAATTGGTCCATTCAATTAATTAGTCCCAAGTATGGTTATTAGCAGTTTGGTGTTAAAAATTGTCGAAATCGGTTTAGAAGTTTTGAGTAAAAATGTGTAATAACTAGGGTTTTCCGGGAAATCCCGGAAAAGTGTGCCGGGAATTCCCGGGAAAATAATATATTTTTCCCGGGAAAACGGGAAATTTTAAAAATATTAAATTTTTTAAATTGTTTTTGTTTCGAATAGGATTTTTTAATTTTAGTCATAAAAAACATTTTAAATACCAAAACAAAAATTTCAATGTTAAAATCTTTTAAAAAGGAATACATTTATTTGACACAGAAATAAAATCTTTGCCAAGTAATTAGGAGCATTTCAACTAATAAAGATTTTTCGCATAACTTATTCAAAATTTAAGTAGTAAAGCCTAAAAACTTGGTAAAATGTTTAAAAGAAATATGAAAAAAAGCTTTGTTTTTTACAAATAATAATAGGTAAAGTCCACTTTAGTTAAAATATTGGGTGGCAGTATACCTTGACTTGGTTTATTTTTGGAGCATTCTGATTGGTTAATTTATTTTCAACCAATCAAAATATTTGAAAATATAAATATTTTTGTAAGGTTTTCATACACAAAATGAACAAAACCGTTTGATTAAAAATAAGTCGACTTTAAATTTAAAATACTCCTTTATATTAAGGGTCAATAATTTTATAAGTAACGTTTTCATTAATAAATGTGAAAAGAAAAGACTAATGGTTAACGGTGGTATCTAAATTTGGTTATCCGACATCTAAATTTGGTTCAACTTTTCTTGAAGAAAACAATAACAAGCTAAAATTAGCAAAGTACCCGAAGAAAAAAGTGTAAGCTGAATAGGCATTAAAGGTTTTATGGTAGGGCAAACATTTCCTAAAATGGTATCCAAATTAGCCGCAGTCAATCCGCACCATAACTAGATCTTCGTTTATTCGAGAAAGTTTTTATAATAAAAACCTGGCATTGCAAAAAAAGAAACCGATGTAAAGAACATTATATTAAATTACTACAATCATGTAAAAGATATCATGATAAAAGAAATATTGAGCAATATTTCTAACAATAGGAGATTTACTATAATCTTAGATGAATGGACAAGAATATCACAAAAGAGATATTTGAACATAAGTATAAACGTAAATAATTCATTTTATAACCTGGGGTTGGTTTATACATATATCAGGAAGATGTAATGCTGATGAAATAAGAAGAATTGTAGAAATAAGACTAGAAGAGTTTTAATTGTCTTTGGAAAATAACATTGTGACCACCATATCTAATGGGCCAAGTGTGATGAAACGGTTTGTTTCCGACAGTCCAGTAGTAGGTGCTTTCTGCTGGAATCATGCAATTCATTTGGCAGTGCTGCGAGTAATTTATGTGAAATCAAATGTTCAACATTCTGGTTTTTTTTACTGTGAATTCTCACTACACAGACTGCATTTGTACTGAAATAGTATTTTTTTTAACAAAAATTATTTATATAGGTGGTTTTCATTAACAATGTTGTTCAAAAACATTTCCCGGGATTCCCGGGAATCCCGGGAATCAAATTTTTTCATTCCCGTTTCCCGGGAAATAAAAAAGTCCGGGAAATCCCAAACCCTAGTAATAACACCAAAAATTAAACATTTTGTACAAACAAACAATCGGGATTTATCCCCAAATTGGGGATTTTTTTCGTCAATGGGGATCCGGGGATTTATTGGGGATGACACGAAATTTTAGGGGATTTTTTGGGGATAACATATTATTGCCTTTATATATTTTTATGAATTTAACCCTGATAATTCTAAATATTTCTATATTTCTTTTAAGTATGATGATAATAGTGCATGATTTTATTCTACACAAATTTGTGTCTGGAAAGTTAATGTGCGTACAAACCTTAATTCCTTTTGGTGAAAATTTGAATTGCTTTTGGTTCCAAAATATTTAAGCTTATTCGGATGTAATATGAGTTATAGGAAGCTCTTCTTAAATTAAATATATACTTTACATGTTATTCAATTGTCAAAAATTCAATCCATCTGCTGAAATATTAAAACTTTTTTATACAGTACCATACGCAACAAAATGTCTGAAGCTGATGAATCGGAAAATTTGGCTCACATTTCTTTATGCTGTTAGTTAAATTTATTTGTTCTTTTTTATAATTTGTTAGAATTACAAAATTTATTGAGTTTGAGTGTATAAGGTACCGAAAAGAATTAAATAAATATGGTATTTTTACATTAATTTAAAAAAAAAAGTTAAAGAATACGAATTTTTTCCAGAAAATAAAAATTGGGGATTTTAGGGGATAACAAATTAAAAATTGGGGATTTTTGGGGATAACAATTTGAAAATTGGGGAAAAAGTCTGAAAAAAAACTGGCAACACTGATTTCAATCAATTTTTTTTTTTGAACTAGTGTGTTCTTCTAGTTCATTTGTTCATTCGAGAAATTTTTCAATTGTTCATACAATAATATGAAAAGTTTGGCAGGAATTCCCGGGAAAATAATATATTTTTCCCGGAAAAACGGGAAATTTTAAAAATATTAAATTTTTTAAATTGTTTTTGTTTGGAATAGGATTTTTTAATTTTAGTCATAGAAAACATTTTAAATACCAAAACAAAAATGTCATTGTTAGAATCTTTTAAAAGGGAATCAATTCATTTGACACAAAAAAAAAATATTTGCCAAATAATTAGGAGCATTTCAATTAGTAAAGGTTTTTCGCATAACTTATTCAAAATTTAAGTAGTAAAACCTAAAAACTTGGTAAAATGTTTAAAAGAAATATGAAAAAAGTTTTGTTTCTTACAAATAATCGCCCTTACTATCTAAATTTTTCAAATGTATTTATGTATATTTTAGGTAAAGTCGACTTTAGTTAAAATATTGGGTGGCAGTATACCTTGACTTCGTTTATTTTTGGAGCATTCTGATTGGTTAATTTATTTTCAACCAATCAAAATGTTTGAAAATATAAATATTTGTGTAATTTTTATATTTTCATTCATACACAAAATGAACAAAACCGTATGATTAAAAATAAAGTCGACTTTAAATTTAAAATATGTACTCCTTTATATTAAGAGCCAATAATTTTATAAGTAACGTTTTCATTAATAATTGTGATATTTTCAAGTAAGTTTACTTTATTTTAATACACCTGCTTTCAAACTAATATATTCTTTTATATTAAAGAATAAAATGTCAGGAGTATGGAAATACCTACTTCACAAAAAAGGACAATGCAGCGAAATGCAATATTTGCCCTAAAAGACTAATGGTTAACGGAGGTATCTAAATTTGGTTATCCGACATCTAAATTTGGTTCACAAAAAAAAAAAATTGATGGTCATGCAACTTCTCTTGAAGAAAACAACAAGAATAACGTTCCAGCTAAAATTAGCAAAGTACCCGAAGAAAAAAGTGTAAGCTGAATAGGCATTGAACGTTTTATGGGTAGGGCAACCATTTCCTGAAATGGTATCCAAATTAGCCGCAGTCGACGGAATGTCAATTCGCACCATAACTAGATCTTCGTTTATTCGAGAAAGTTTTTATAATAAAAACCTGGCATTGCAAAAATAAAACCGATGTAAAGAATATTATATTAAATTACCACAATAATAGCTGTGTTTGTGTGAATCTCTATCAGTGTTATCAAGAACGATTTTGACAGTTTTTCAACGTATTCCGGCTTTCTACTGTCAAAATTGTTCGAGATATCATTGATAGGAATGCCGCACAAACGCAGCTAATGTAGAAGATATCATGATAAAAGAAAATATCGAGCAATATTTCTAACAATAGGAGATAGGAGATCTTAGATGAATGGACAAGAATATCACAAAAGAGATATTTAAACATATGTATAAACGGAAATAATTCATTTTATAACATGGGGTTGGTTTATATATCAGGAAGATGTAATGCTGATGAAATGAGAAGAATTGTAGAAATAAGACTAGAAGAGTTTTATTTGTCTTTGGAAAATAACATTGTGGCCATCATATCTAATGGGCCAAATGTAATGAAACGATTTGTTTCCGACAGTTCAGTAGTGGGTGCTTTCTGCTGGAATCATGCAATTCATTTGGAATTGCTTAGCGTAATTTATGTGAAATCAAATGTTCAACATTCTTATATTTTTACTTTGAATTCTCATTACACAGACTGAGTTTGTACTGAAATAGTAGGGGTTTTCATATAAACTCGTAAATTCCTTATAAACCTTGTATAAATACAAACCATATTTTTTATGTATGGAGTTTGACATTAAACTCATAAACATACAAGGTTTACATCGTTTACGAGTACATTACGAATTTATATGAAAACCCCTAGTGTTTTTTTTAACAAAAATTACTTATATAGGTGGTTTTCATTAACAATTGTGTTCAAAAATCTAATTTTTTTATTCCCGTTTCCCGGGAAATAAAAAAGTCCGGGAAATCCGAAACCCTACTTATAACACATTTATAAAATGAATTTTGTATGGAAAATTTGTTTTGTTAGTCACTTATAAATTTTAAAAGTGGTTATGCATATGACCCTAGGTCTTTAAAATTTTTGCTGAAAAAACAGCTGAACTCAATCTACTGAACTGAAAGACACAAACATCAAGAAAAAATCTGTTAAATTTACAAAATTTCAGATATATTTTAGCTAATCGAAAATGACAATTCATCCCGCTAAAATCAGCAAAAATTTTCCTTGATAAAGTCGACTAAACCATCACAACCAATTAGAAATTATTAAGGGAACTCACGATGGGTATTGCAAACGATGCAAACGTTGCAAATGATTGCAAAAAAAACAACGATTGCATCAACACAAAAACAAAATGTATGTATTTGCAATTTGCTTTATTTTTCTTCATTTGCAATAAAAAACCTTTAGCAAAAATCACTTTGCATATAAGCTAAGTTGCAAATAAAACAAAACATCTGTTTTTAACATATCAGCCGCCATATTATGATTTATAAAATAAGATATTAAATAAAAAAATTGTTTGTGATTTTTTATTAACATAAAATTTTTTTTTATTTTATTATTATTTTTATGATTCACAAATTTTCGCAAAAATACGATTTATTTTTACTTTTGACGTAAACAAAATCACTGTTGCCAATTTAGCTATTTTCTCGTCAAATCTAACGATATTTTACCATTTTCAGCTATTTTCTAGTGATTTTTTAGTTTGATTTAGCGATATTTTTAGGAAAAAAGTTAGCAGCAGTGAACAAAATAGCTCATAAAGCAAATATGCAATTGATCTTAAAAAAGACGCTCACGATATGTTACAATTTGCATAGCAAATTGCAAATATGCACATGTACCATCGTTAATACCCTTATTATTTTTTTTGAGGTAAATTTGCAAATCAATTAAACAAAGTTTAACACAAATATTACGGCTGCCATTGTACAGCCAAGGCGGGTTTATATTTCTCTATCAAATATCCAAATTTCATACTATTCTGAGCGTATAACATCTCCTGCACGAGGTTTTCGTGAGAAAAATGGATGCATTTTACAGAATTTTCTATAAAAACATGGGGTTATAATGGGGCCCTTGCCCACCCGATAAAAATGATCTAGGTACGCCTATGAACATATTACGAAAACAATTTGAAAATATAAAGTCGATCATGCTTACACCACAGCATAATATGGGTTATATTCCTGGAAGCGAATTCGCTTCCTAGAAACGACAAGGTCAATAAATATAGAAAAATACACTAAGATAACTAACTGCAATTGCAGTCAAAAAAGTGTACACGGGAATTTAAATTAAAATTAACTAATATTGCAGTTAATTTAACTACACGAACAGTCAAAAGTAACTGCGGTGCTAATTTAAATAAAGTCGCGGTGTATAATAAATATTGTTTCGTCAGTTTCCAAAATAAATCCTAGCTCCTTCGTCGCCTTTTAACTGCATATACTTTTGTTTTAACTGAAATTTTCAGTAGATTCTACCTACAATCTTTGTAGAGTGCGAGATATTTATAGCCAAATGCATAGACATTTTTTCGGTTATTTAACATTTCTATGCATTTGGCTATTAGTATTTATTTGCCATATCACTTTTTTATTAATAATTTTTCTTTAGCTTTAACATTATTAAAATAAACGAAAAAAATTATTTACACATATATTAGGTTTTTTTTCCTCGAATTTTATATAAATATTCCATACAAATTTAAGTATGTATTTATAAAAAATTTAAGTAGGTGTAAATTTAGCTTAAGTAGAGTTTACTGTTCGGTTTTAATCGAAACCGAAAAAGCGGTTTTTCAAGCCTCAAAACCGAAACCGAAAACCGACAAAAAAGTCGGTTTTTAACAATTACTTTCACCAATTAAAATAATTAACTAGATTGCATTCCAGTGTCAAATTAGAATCCGAAAAGGCTCATAAAAGAACCCTAAGACCTTCTGAAATTATAGCTATATGAGGAAGTATTTCTTCACCGATGAAGCCTCTTTCCGAGCGCACTTTTACGACTCATAAAAGACCCTGAATTATGAGCATTATTGAAAAATTTAGAATTTTCTGAGCTATTATGATTCATTTAAGATTAATTTTTAAGTTATTTAGAAGTAATAAAAAAATTAAAAAAAAAAATGTCGAATACAAAATTTCAGCACTCTGAAAATTATCATATTTTAGAGTCTCTTACGAGTCATAATTTCTGAGCGCTCAGCTCCTATTTTACAAATTTTGTATTTAATTGTAATGAACATTTTCTCCATTAAATATTAGTTTAAAGAATTTTTTGTTTTTTTTTGTTATTACTGATAACATAAGTTAAGTCAACAAAAAGTCAGGTAGTTTAAGAGATATTGAGTTTCATATATTCAGTTCGGATTTTCACAGCGTATTTTTAAAAAAGCACTATTTCGAAATCTCCGCGAAATTTATAAAATTTTAACTTTATATTGTTTTAAACAATTTGCAAAAATTTAAACTCTTGAAAAAACAGCTTTAGTTGCCGACAAAAGAATAAAAAAATTTATTTATAACGGTTTTCCGTGTTTTTTTCAATAAATATTTTGAACGTGTTAAAATATTTAATTCTTATATATATTTAATTTAAAACAATTGTATTAATATCACAAGAAAACCGAAAAATAACCGAAACCGCGGTTTTTATAATTTTAGAAAACCGAAACCGAGGTTTTCAAATTTTTCGGTTTTTAGCAAACTCTACACGCAGAAAAAAACAGGGGGAATATTACCTAAGAGATATGTAATTATACAACTACATAATTTTTTAGTTAGTTTTACAAAGTTCTAGTAAAATATCCACATATTTTTGGAAAATATATACAATCCTTGCAAAATATATACATGTGTAGTGAAAAATATCCGAAAAATTACATATATTTTGCTAGAAATTTGTAATACTTACTTTGAACTTATGTAGTTGTATAACTACATAGCGCTTAGATAAAGTTCCACCTGCTTTTTTTCTGCGTGTAAGCTTAAGCTGAAAAAGTAAGTAAATAGTTACATAATATGTCTGTTCCCGTACTTTACCGCAGTTGCCCAAACTTACCCAAAGGCGTTCCCGTACTCAAAATTGCGTGCAAATTGTTGTTGTTTGGGCTGTTTTGGGTTCCCGCGGGAACCCGCGGTAACGTACGGGAACGCACATAATAGCTGTCAAGTCTTGAAAATCTATTTAAAACCTAACGTTTGTTGAAAGAAACTCTATGTAGTAAAAGTTCAGAAATTTGGTTTATGATAACTTACCGAATACTGCATAGCACGATCTATTAACGAATCATTATTTTTTTTAGAAAAATAAAATCTCGTACTTAAAGTTATACCAACTTTTCCTTTTTGTTTCTCAAAATATTGAGACTTGTATAAATGATAAACTTCAGCATGTGCCTTAAGTGTTGTATCCATACAAAGATAATCAGCAATACCAGAAGCATGACCCATTGGTGGATAATTGCCATCACCATAACCGGGAATACAGTAATCATAGGGTTCATTAAAAGTGATCCACAACTTGACACGATCTCCAAACGTTTCAAATAATAATTTGGCATAATTGGTAAAATATTTGATAAGCATAAGATTTGTAAAACCTCCGAAAAGGTTAAATGTTTCCGGTAAATCATAATGAAACATAGTAACCATAGGTTCTATACCATTTGCTAAGAGTTTATCAATTACCATATTATAGTAATCTATGCCTTTTTGATTTTTTGAAGATATATCACCATTTGGTAATATACGGGACCATGATATAGAAAAACGATAAAAATTAACCTGAAATTAATTTATAAATGAAAATAAATTTAAAATATTAGTTCCATCTTGTATAGTGCACCTTCAACTCCTTTAATGCTTCCAAATCTTGATCAAATTTATGATATGAATCTGCTGCTACATCTCCTGTTGTATGATCATCTATCATTTCGGGATGTTGATGGGTAAATGTATCCCATATTGATGGTCCCCGACCATCTTCATTCCATGCCCCTTCAATTTGATAGGCGGCCGTTGAAACACCGAATTGAAATTCATTCGGAAAATGTTTACTACCAGCTTTGTGCTGTAGTTCACATACTTTATGTTCATTTTTGGTATTACATGTACCAACATGTAACAGATATATTGAAAACACACTGAAGAATTATTTTGAATTAAAAGCTTTTAATCAAAATATTTAAAATGCATTTACCTTAAAATTAATATTATTTTCCAGGGCATATTAGTTTTGCTTTGAATGCAGAATGCAACTGATCTTCATAACCGCTGTAGTGTTTTAGTAATGGAAAAAGTCTATTATTATTGTTTCTGATAAATAAGAAATGTTAACATTTATTTACGGGGTTGGCAGGCAATACCCCTAAAATACCGTTATCGATTCAAAATCCTTTCAACTGACTACCGATAACGAAATACCGATAACCTAAAGATAACGTTAACGAAAAAATTTTAATACCGTTATCCATTACCGTTGGTGGTGGTTTTGTTTATTGCAATAACTGAAATACGGTTAACCTTAACACACTACAGCCGTATAACACAATGTCCCGTTAAAATTTAAGTTAAGGTTAAATTTTAACTGGACATTGTGTTTAACTTAAGGTTAAATTTTAACTGGACATTGTGTTATCCGGCATTAGTGTGTAAAGGTTAACAGTATTTCAGTTATTGCAATAAAAAAATAAATGAAAAAGCGTTAACCTTAAAATACCGTTGCCGAAATAATCTAAACCAACGTTACCCTTACGGATAACCGCGTCGTTTCGGTAACCAACCATGGCAATTTATTGATAACACCACTCAACAAAACTAAAACTTTTCCAAAGCATTTTTATATGTTGATAACATGGTTGGTAACCGAAACGATGCCCATAAAAAAGTGAGAAAAATCAGTGAGCTGATTTTTAGCAAAAAATTTGTAAATTCAACAAAAGTTGCGCTAACACTTAGTCGATTGCAAATGAAAATAATTCCTGCTAAATCCAGCAATACTTTTTGCTGAATACTAGTGGACTAAAAAGAGTTAAAAAATTTGTAGAGAAATTGTACTTTAGTTAATCTATTTGCTGAAAATTTTAAACTATAAATTGTGTTTTTTTTTTAATCTTTAATCTATTTCAAATTTTAAATAGGCTGAAGTAAATACACATATTTTTGTAACCGAAAGAAATAAAATTAATTTTTTTTTTATTAAAATATACTTTTATAATACCAAAAGAATTAACTGTAAAAAAATTTGTCAGTTAATTTTACAACATTATTAGTTATTTTTTAATGAATTTGTTAGTTATTTTTCAAAAGTTAAGAATAACAACATTTTTCGTAATTTTAAAGGTAAATATATTTGTTGCCTTTTTAACTGCATACACCTTTGTTTTCACTGTATACTTTTATAAACAAAAAGAATTGACTGTAAAAAAAAGTGATTCTTACCGATTTTGTCAGTTGTTTTGAAATTTTTGTAGTAAAATTTTATCAGTTAATTTTACGACATTGGTAGTTATTTTTAATGCATTTTTTAGTAAATTTTCAACAGTTAAAAATAACAAAAGTTTTAGTTATTTTAAAGGTAAATACCTTTGTCGCCTTTTTAACTGCATATTCCTTTGTTTTAACTGTCATTTGCAGTAGATTCTACCGACAAACTTTTGTGCGTGTACTTATTTCATTTCGTTTTATTTGTCAATAGAATACAAATTCCATACAAAATAAGATTAAACACAATATTTATCAACCAGGGTTGGCAGGCAATACCGCTATAATACCGTTTCGATTCAAAACCATTCTAACAACTGTTATCCCTAAAATACGTCACCGAAATAATGATAACCTTAAATGCCATTACCGAAATAACTGGAACACAGTTATTCTTAAAATAGCAAAATAAACGAAATATCGATAACCTTAAAATACCGATAACCCTAAACGGCCATTACCGAAATAAGTAAAGTACCGTTATTCGTAAAATACCGAAATAATTGAAATATCGATAACCTTAAAATACCGTCACTGCAATAAATGAAATATCTTTATCTTTAAAATACTCTTACCGTTATTTTTAATTGCCTGCTTTTGTTCATTGCGTGCGGTTGGTTATTGAGCATTTTAAATAAGCTAATTCCCGATCACACAAAGTCCAGTAAAATTAATTTAAACGAGAAGTTTGTTACCGAACAGTTAAATTCACTGACACCCCAAAGACCAGATTGCATATTGCCAGATTCAAATTTATTCAACAGTTGAAATCAAATTTTATATGGGAAACAATATAAAAATGAGTGCGTGCTCAACTGTTACTAATCCGCTACTCAACAATCTGGTGCACGATACACTCAGGGAATTATGTAGGTAAAATCAACTGCAAATGACAGTTAAAATAATTGCATTTGAAGTTAAAAAGGTGTAGACTACATTTGCATTTAAATCAACTGTAATATGAAGTTATTTTTAACTGTTAAAAATCAACTGAGAAATGTAGTAAAAACAACTACAAATGCTATTAAAACAACATACCTGCAAATTATTGTAAAACCGTATATACAACTGCAAATGTAATTAAAATAACATAAATAAAAATGATTGTAAAATTTATTAAGGCTGCATTCACACCTAATTCTTAAACACGTGATTAGCTAAAACACGTATTTTAGCTCTTTATTCTACTACAACAGTTCTTTATTCTTTTACACTCGTTTTAGCTAAACACGTGTTTAAGATTTAGGTGTGAATGCCGTTTAATTTAATAAAAACAAATTTATATAAATACACTTAATTTTATTCTCAAATAAATTTAAAATTTAGAAAAACAAAATTTACACTTTTCATTTTTATTGTTCACTATTAAGATATTGTTCTATAATGTCCGTCTGTGAGGGCTGAAATATTGTTTGTTTGGCTTCCTTTTTTTCTCCAGGTTGAAAGTGATGAATATATTAAATAGCTGAAAGAAAATAAATACAATAGGGGTTTCCATATAAACTCGTAAATTCCTTGTAAACCTTGTATAAATACAAACAATATTTTTTATGTTTGGAGTTTGAGATTTAACTCATAAACATACCAGGTTTACACCGTTTACGGTTAGAATACGGGTTTATATGAAACCCCTAATATTTTTTAATATTCCCGTAAATAAATATATATTCTATATTATAAAACTCACCTTATTATTTTAATTATTTAATAAAATAACCTTTTTCCTTATTACGTGTCTTCACTCTTTAGCGTTGTTTTATAACTAAAGATACAAGAGAAACATGTTCTTCTCATATTCTTTTACTAGAAATTTCTAAACAAGCGCCATATTATTTTTGTATGTTTCGTACACACATACATACATACTTGAAAATTTAAGTATTTGTAACAAAATTCAAAACAACTGCATAAAATAAATGTTACTACAATGTAGCGGTTTTTGTAGTTCTACCCTACACCACTATGTGGTCAGGGTATTATAAGTTTGTGCTGATGTTTGTAACACCAAAAAATATTGGTCGTAGACCCATCTTATAGTATACCGATCGGTTCAGAATTTTTCTTTTTATTTCGATTTAACGATGTCCGTCCGTCCGTCCGTCTGTCTGTCTGTCTGTCTGTCCATGCAATCTTGTGCGCACTCTACAGGTCGCAAATATTAAGATATTTTGATGAAATTTGGTACGCAGACCTATGTTGGCCCAAGGACGAACAAGTTTGATTTTGGTGAACATCGGTCCATGTTTAGACCTAGTGCCCATATAAGGGTCCTACCAAAATTATATTGTTTATACGCTGCAGGTCGTAAATATTAAGATATTTTGACGAAATTTGGTACACAGACCTATGTTAGCCCAATAACGCAGCCTATTGATTTTGGTGAACATCGGTCCATGTTTAGACCTAGTGCCCATATAAGGGTCCTACCAAAATTATACTCTTTATACGCTGCAGGTCGTAAATATTAAGATATTTTGGTAAAATTTGGTACACAGACCTACATTGGCCCAATAACGCAGCCTATTGATTTTGGTGAACATCGGTCCATGTTTAGACCTAGTGCCAATATAAGGGTCCTACCAAAATTATACTCTTTATACGCTGCAGGTCGTAAATATTAAGATATTTTGATGAAATTTGGTACATAGACCTCTGTTGGCCCAAGGACGAATCCTGTTGATTTTGGTAAACATCGGTCCATGTTTAGAACTAGTGCCCATATAAGGGTCCCCCCAAAATTGGCTTCGTTACAAACTGCAGGTCGCAAATATTAAGATATTTTAATGAAATTTGGTGCGCTGACTCACATTATAGAAAATTTTGACACGAGCCCAATTTTAACCCATTCGAATTTCGGATCCAAACATTAGTTGGCTTTTACCCAGACTGGTGTAGGGTATTGTATAGTCGGCATGCCCGACTTTAACCTTTTAACTCGTTTTTTTTTTTTTTAATAACTGTCAAAAACATATAAAAATTTTTCTCTAAGTAAATTAACAGCGATTGTAGTTAAAATAAATACAACCTCATTACTACACAAATAACTGTCATGTAGTAACTGCAGAACTTCTCTGAGTGTATGATTACCTACCGCTAAGTCAACATGTTGTGGTAGCACTATCTTATTTTGGTAGCGTAAACATTTTACACTACTTGTGAGCAGTTAAGCCCGGTATTTTGTTCATACTTTTGCGGAAAAAGCTGTCAAACTCCATATAAAAAAATTATTTTTCACTTGCGTGGAATTGTTGCGAAATTGTGGTGGAATTTTTTTCGCATCAATTTAATAGAGAGGACCATTTGAAAATGTAGCGAAAAAGTGACATTTGGGTTAATTATGATTGTAACATTTTACACACCATAAAATATTTGTGCATTTTAATGTTTTTATTATAGTTTTTGAGCTCCAAACATAGAGCGAAATTTTTTCGCTCTTTTGAACAAAATACTGGGCTTTAGTGATAAATTAGCAGTAGTTTGTTTTTTTATAATTTTATTTTAAAACAAAAGTATCAATGGTAGCATTCGGCAGAGAAACCTTAAACTGATACCGGTGACTTGTAGCGCTTTGTGATTACTTACTCTGCTAAACGATGTTTTCTTTGTTTGCAATATCAGTTAATTTTGAATGGAATGGTAGTGTACACTTTTTTACCTTAAGCACCGTAAGTTGTTTTTCCCGTAGACAATTTCCACGCAAACTTTGGAGGCCTTAAATAATAATTTAAATTCTGAAAATGAAACATTTTTTAATGCAATTAGCAAACAACAATCACAATAAACACAAAGTGTCACTTTTTCACAAGAAAAATAATAGTCTTGTATATTAAATTTGCGTGAAATTAATTTTTTTATATGGAGTATAACAGTTTTTTCACGTGAAACTCAAACAACTTACCGTGCTTTAATTGTAATTAAATTTACCGACATAATTCTCTTAGCGTATTTTTGAGGCATCATAATCTTAGTTCAGACCCCTTCCCGAGATTTGAATAAACATTAAATCCAAACTAGATTTATCCTTAAAGCACCGTAAGTTGTTTTTCATGTGGAAAAATTTCACTCGCAATTTAATTTAAACAAATGAAAATTTTTTTAATTTAATAACAAAGACGCAGATGGGGTTTCTAGAAGTCGTGCGTTGTCACACGAATGAGTGACTACATGTATTTTGTTTTTGTATTGCATGTATTTTGTTATTGTATTTTCGTTCGGGTGGACCAAAACGTCATCTAGAAACACCACCACAATCACAATAAACACAAAATGTTATTTTTCTCAAGAAGTCTTGTACACAATTTTCAATTGAAACTGATTGTCGTGAAAAATCATTTTTTTTATATGGAGTTTAACAGTTTTTTCACGTGAAACTCAAACAACTTACGGTGCTTTAAGCATATAAAAAAATGATTTTTCGCGACAATCAGTTTCACGTGAAAATTGTGTAGAGTTTGTTTTCACACAAATTTAATGTACAAGACTATTATTTTTCTTGGGAAAAAGTGACAATTTGTGTTTATTTTGATTGGGCCTTTGTTATAAAATGAAAAAATTGTTCATTTGTTTAAATTAAATTGCAATTTGAGGCATTTAAAGTTCGAGTGAAATTTTTCCACGTGAAAAACAACTTACGGTGCTTAAGCATGATTTTTCACGACAATCAGTTTCACGTGAAAATTGTGTAGAGTTTGTTTTCACGCAAATTTAATGTACAAGACTATTACTTTTCTTGGGATAAAGTGACATTTTGTGTTTATTTTGATTGGGCCTTTGTTATAAAATGAAAAAATTGTTCATTTGTTTAAATTAAATTGCAATTTGAGGCATTTAAAGTTTGAGTGAAATTTTTCTACGTGAAAAAGAACTTACGGTACTTTACATATAAAAGCACCCAGCAAAAATAAATTTAACAACTTCTAAACAATTTACTTCTTTCATTATATATATATTTGTTCCTTTTACTCCTACAAGGAGCATAGGGCCGCAACAAGATTATCCGAATACGTTCGATCTGATGCACGGTGTTTGATTTCATTCCAACGAAGGTGTAAGTTGGATATTTCGGTTTCAATTTGCCGTTTCCAGGTGTGTGCTGGTCTTCCTATACGTCGACTGCCTTGCGGGTTCCAGTCTATAGCTTGTTTAGCAATATCATTGGGTTGTTTACGTAATGTATGTCCAATCCAATTCCATTTGCGTTTGCGGATTTCAATTTGGATAGGTTGTTGAACAGTTTCTGACCAGAGTCGGCAATTTGAAATTGTTCTAGGCCAGAATATGTGTAGAATCTTCCTTAAGCATTTATTCACAAAACTTGTATGGAATGTATGTCGTGAGGTGCTGCATTCCACGTCTCGCATCCATACATCAGTGTGGATTTTATATTGGAGTTGAATATCCTTAACTTCGTCCTTCTTTATATATGTGAAGAGTTCTACACTGACTTGAGTTGGCCGAAAGCTCGCCGGGCTTTGTTTATACGGTTAGATATATCGGCTTTGGATCTGCCACTTTTGTCCAATATGCTCCCCAGGTAACAGAATGATTCTACTTCATCAAGCGATTGATTCTGAATGGTTAATGTTTGCTCGTTAATTACTATTATTATTATTACTCGCATTATTTTTGTTTTGCCGATATTTATTTTTAAGCCAACATGTGATGCAGTTTCCTGGACTAGTGATAACTTAGATTGCATGTCTGAAAAGGTGTGGGTAAGTAGACAAATGTCATCAGCATAGTCAAGGTCCTCCAGTCTGCCTTGGAGACCCCAAGTTATTCCTCTTCTATGGGATGTTGCCTTATTCATTACTACGTCAAGCACACAGTTAAAAAGTAATGGTGATAATACACACCCTTGACGTACACCGGAGTTAATGTTCATTTTATTGCTTAGTTGTCCTTCGTGAAGAATTCGACAGGTAGCGTTTCCATATAGACCCTTAATAAGTCCTATCAGCCTGGTAGGTATACCTTTACATTCCAACGCGTCCCATATGGCAGCGTGATTTAGGGTGCCAAAAGCCTTCTCGAAGTCTATAAACGTTAGGTACAAAGGTGATCTCCATTCTACAGATTGCTCTATGATCACTCTTACGCTGTTAATATGATCGACACAGGATTTATGAGCACGGAAACCGGCTTGTTCCTTTCTAAGCTCAGGAAGAAGAGAGCCTGACAGTCCCTCATCCAATACATGTGCGATCACCTTGTTGATCATACTCAAAAGCGTAATGCCTCTCCAATTTTTACGAGCTGTTAGGTCCCCTTTTTTTGGTAAATTTACAATAACACCTTCAGAAAGCTCCTCTGGGAGGAGCTTCGTACACCAGAACTGGTTTATAATAGGCGTGAGTACATGGGCACTCGTTGTTGTGTCAATTTTCAACAACTCTGGGGATATATTGTCTACACCAGGCGATTTGCCATCCCTTAATGCCACTATTGCTGCGCAAATTTCAATAATATTGGGGCAATCGGTGGAGATACTGTTAATACTGTTAACCTTAACACACTACAGCCGGATAACACAATGTCCCGTTAAAATTTAAGTTAAGGTTAAATTTTAACTGGACATTGTGTTTAACTTTAGGTTAAGTTTTAACTGGACATTGTGTTATCCGGCCTTAGTGTGTTAAGGTTAACAGTATTTCAGTTATTGCAATAAAAAAAATAAATGAAAAAGCGTTAACTCTCAAATACCGTTGCCGAAATTATCTAAACCAACGTTACCCTTACGGATAACCGCGTCGTTTCGGTAACCAACCATGGCAATTTATTGATAACACCACTCAACAAAACTAAAACTTTTCCAAAGCATTTTTATATGTTGATAACATGGTTGGTAACCGAAACGATGCCCATAAAAAAGTGAGAAAAATCAGTGAGCTGATTTTTAGCAAAAAATTTGTAAATTCAACAAAAGTTGCGCTAACACTTAGTCGATTGCAAATGAAAATAATTCCTGCTAAATCCAGCGAAACTTTTTGCTGAATACTTTTAGACTAAAAAGAGTTAAAAAATTTGTAGAGAAATTGTACTTTAGTTAATCTATTTGCTGAAAATTTTAAACTATAAATTCTGTTTTTTTTGAATCTTTAATCTATTTCAAATTTTAAATAGGCTGAAGTAAATACACATATTTTTGTAACCGCAAGAAACAAAATTAATTTTTTTTATTAAAATATACTTTTATAATACCAAAAGAATTAACTGTAAAAAAATTTGTCAGTTAATTTTACAACATTGTTAGTTATTTTTAATGAATTTGTTAGTTATTTTTCAACAATTAAGAATAACAACATTTTTTGTAATTTTAAAGGTAAATATCTTTGTCGCCTTTTTAACTGCATATACCTTTGTTTTCACTGTCAATTTCTACAAAGTGAATTTATTTTTTTTTTAATTTGCTGAGACATCAAAATTTTTGTTGATTTTAATGACTTTTTTTCAATGTATTGTATATATTATATATCATTATAATGAAAGAAGTAAATTGTTTAGAAGTTGTTAAATTTATTTTTGCTGGGTGCTTTTATCGGTAAAGCACCGTAAGTTCTTTTTCACGTAGAAAAATTTCAAATTGCAATTTAATTTAAAAAAATGAACAATTTTTTAATTTTATAACAAAGACACAATCAAAATAAACACAAAATGTCACTTTTTCCCAAGAAAAGTAATAGTCTTGTACATTAAATTTGCGTGAAAACAAGCTCCACACAATTTTCACGTGAAACTGATTGTCGTGAAAAATCATGCTTAAGCACCGTAAGTTGTTTTTCACGTGTAAAAATTTCACTCGAACTTTAAATGCCTCAAATTGCAATTTAATTTAAACAAATGAACAATTTTTTCATTTTATAACAAAGGCCCAATCAAAATAAACACAAAATGTCACTTTTTCCCAAGAAAAATAATAATCTTGTACATTAAATTTGCGTGAAAACAAACTCTACACAATTTTCACGTGAAACTGAAAGCACCGTAAGTTGTTTGAGTTTCACGTGGAAAAACTGTTAAACTCCATATAAAAAAAATGATTTTTCACGACAATCAGTTTCAGGGAAAATTGTGTACAAGACTGTTATTTTTCTTGGGAAAAAGTGACATTTTGTGTTTATTGTGATTGTGGTGGTGTTTCTAGATGACGTTTTGGTCCGAACGAACGAAAATACAATAACAAAATACATGCAATACAAAAACAAAATACATGTAGTCACTCATTCGTGTGACAATGAACGTCTTCTAGAAACCCCATCTGCGTCTTTGTTATTAAATTAAAAAAATTTTCATTTGTTTAAATTAAATTGCGAGTGAAATTTTTCCACGTGAAAAACAACTTACGGTGCTTTAAGGTAAGGCGACCAGATTTTTAAAAAGAAAAAAGATGACATTAAGAAAAAAGTAAAAAATTTATTTGAATTCAACATTTTTTACAGAAAAAATTACATTCACATATGTAAATATGTAAAATTAGTTAAAAAAAACAAAAAAATTTACTTTTACTTATAAATATATAAAGTAAGTTAAAAAAATAACGAAACTTAAAAAATAGGATAATAGAACCAGGGCTTTAAAGAAATAATTCCTTTTTGGAATGAATTCCCAAAAATTTAATTCAATTCAAGGAACGAATTCATTAATAAAATATAAGCAGGAATTCATTGCTGTGAATGAGTACAACGCATTTATAGAATGAATTCCCTGACCAAAGCACTAAGCATTTGAATTAAAGAATTCATTCACTAAAGAATTCATTCACTAAAGAATTCATTTACTAAAGAATTCATGCAACACGAGTTAATTAAATTTTAAGTCTAGGAATTCATTCAATTCTAGTTAATTCAAATTTTTTTCGTTTCGTTAGAATTGAATGAATTCCTTGAGCAAAAGTTAAATTATTAATGAATTCCTTGACCAAAAGTTAATAATTCTAGTTAATTCAATTTTTTTTTCGTTTAATTCCCTAAGGAATTAATTTTTTTCGTTTAATCCCAGCAAAATATTGGTAATGACACCTCATTACTATCTGCATTATCAAAAATGATACATCATTACCTTTTGCATTATTTTATAATATAAAATAATGACTTCCTAATAACGGCCTATTGTATTCGTTGTTTCTAAATATAAAATAATGACTTACTCGTAATAGTTTAAATAAGTACTTTTTACACAGTTAAATTTTATACATTTTTATTTATTATATGTAAATATGTTTTATATTTAAATTTTTATGACGAGTCCTAAAATTACACACTGGAGAAAACTTAAATTTTTCTGAATGTATTTCCTTAAGCTAATAGTATTTGCTTAACTCCTTATTTTTAAGAATCAAGTAGGCAATCGGATAACCACTTATAATTCAACTTTTTGTAAGCATGTGTGTAACCACTTATTATTCAAAATCTCATAACTACTTATTTCTCATTTTTTCGTAAGCGAGCTGGTAAGCGTGACTACTTATAAAAACGACCATGCCAAACAAAAATAATGAGTTTAGACGCAAAAAAATAAGTTGTGCGGAGCTATGAATTTCTATTATATAACCACTTATTTGGTAATGAAAGATTTTGCTGGGATTCAATAAATTTTTTTGTTTAATTCCCTGAGTTCTATTATTCACATGAGGTAGGCCGAGAGCGATTCTCAGGAATCAATTTTTATGAACAGTCACGGTGACCCACGTGACTTTTTTATAGAAATGGATTAATCGGAATCTTTACAAGACCTGGCCTATTTTTATTATTGGGGTGTGTTAATAGTCCATAGGAGCAAAAATTTCGGTTTTGCTCTATCTAGCTTAGTTTTCGAGGTACGAGCCATTTAAAAAAAAATCGCCATTTTACAAAATGGTCTGTATCTCGAAAACTAAGCGAGATAGAGCAATAAGAGATGGGCATTGAGTGAAAACTTAAATTTAGGGAATTAAACGAAAAAATTTAATTCCTTGACCAAAAGTTGAATTAACTAGAATTGAATGAATTATTTGACCAAAAGTTGAATTAACTAGATTTGAATAAATTCTTTGTTGAATGAATACATTAAATTTTATGAAGGCATTAGAAAAAAATTAATGAATTCCTTTTAGATAAATCCAATGAAAGAATAAGCAATCCATTCAGTTCCTTAAGTTTGGTCAGGGAATTCATTCCCAAAATATAAATTCAATTCAAAAAAAGGGAATTAGGGAAATAATTCTTCGAAGCTCTGAATAGAACTAAATGTTTGCAATGTATCAACCCTGTACTCATAAAGTTTACAGGAGCCCATACACGATACTGCATGTCGTCCAACTTTCTGGACGGACGTGTGCATTTTGTTTTTGTAATAGTCGCCAAACAAGTCCATACACGATCAAAATCGAATTGTCATCGAACAAATTGTACAGCATGCAGTATCGTGTATGCCCCCCCCCCCCCTCTTACGAAAAGAAAATAAGTGCTAAAAGTTATTTTCAAAAGCGAAAGTTAAGTAAGAGTATGAACAGAACAAGCACGGAACGACATTTTTCATACGAATTGACAGAAAAAACCGGTACTTGCACCGGCGTGAAATAAAATTTGATGTAATTTTTAAAGGAAACCGTACCTTGTACCGTGCTTGTACTGTTCATACTATAAGATCAATAATAAAAAATATTAATCATGCTTTTAAAAATAAAGATGACAAAAGATGACGGATTATGAAAAAGATGACAGAAAGAGGACACAAATCCTCTAAAAAAGATGACGTATGGTCACCTTATTTAAGGGTAAATCTAGTTTGGATTTAATGTTAATTCAAATCTCGGGAAGAGGTCTGAACTAAGATTATGATGCCTCAAAAATACGCTAAGAGAATTATGTCGGTAAATTTAATTACAATTAAAGCACCGTAAGTTGTTTGAGTTTCACGTGAAAAAACTGTTATACTCCATATAAAAAAATTAATTTTTCACGACAATGAGTTTCACGTGAAAATTGTGTAGACTTTGTTTTCACGCAAATTTAATATACAAGACTATTATTTTTCTTGTGAAAAAGTGACACTTTGTGTTTATTGTGATTGTTGCTTGCTAATTGCATTAAAAAATGTTTCATTTTCAGAATTTAAATTATTATTTAACGCCTCCAAAGTTTGCGTGAAAATTGTCCACGTGAAAATTGTCCACGTGAAAAACAACTTACGGTGATTAAAGTTAAAAAAGTGTACACTGCCATTCCATTCAAAATTAACTGATATTGCAAACAAAGAAAACATCGTTCAGCAGAGTAAGTAATCACAAAGCGCTACAAGTCACCGGTATCAGTTTAAAGTATCATTGGTACCGAATGCTACCAATGATACTTTTGTTTTAAAATAAACTTATAAAAAAACAAACTACTGCTAATTTATAACTAAAGCCCAGTATTTTGTTCAAAAGAGCGAAAAAAGTTCTCTCTATGTTTGGAGCTCAAAAACTATAATAAAAACATTAAAATGCACAAATATTTTATGGTGTATAAAATGTTACAATCATAATTAACCCAAATGTCACTTTTTCGCTACATTTTCAAATGGTCCTCTATTAAATTGATGCGAAAAAAATTCCACCACAATTTCGCAACAATTCCACGCAAGTGAAAAATAATTTTTTTATATGGAGTTTGACAGCTTTTTTCGCAAAAGTATGAACAAAATACCGGGCTTAACTGCTCACAAGTACTGTAAAATGTTTACGCTACCAAAATAAGATAGCGCTACCACAACATGTTGACTTAGCGGTAGGTAATTATACACTCAGAAAAGTTCTGCAGTTACTACATGACAGTTATTTGTGTAGTAATGAGGTTGTAGTTATTTTAACTACAATCGCTGTTAATTTACTTAGAGGAACAATTTTTTATGTTTTTGACAGTTATTTAAAAAAAAAAACTACAAAAACCGCTACATTGTAGTAACATTTATTTTATGCAGTTGTTTTGAATTTTGTTACAAATACTTCAATTTTCAAGTATGTATGTATATTAGAGTGGTCCAAAAAAACATGAAAGTTGGAATTCGCGATCTCCACAATGTTGCCCCTATTCCTTAATGTCTAAAAACTCTCTGTGCCAAGTTTCAGCTAAATCCGCTGTTATTTAGAGGTAGCACAAAAAGTTGTCTTTTAAGAATTAGTAATTTATCTCTAGAGTAATTTATACAAAAAGTAGGGTTGACTTTAAATTTAATTATTTCTTAACCTGTACGCTATTATTTAACAATTTTTTTTAAATCTGGCCTTAATTAATGTGAATATAAGGAATTTGAAATCAAAACTAAAAAAAATTAAGTAACTTTTAAGTAATTCGCGGTTTTTTTAAAATTTATACAAAAAAGTACAGATTTTAGTCAAATTTTCGAAATTTTCCGAAAAGATGTAATTAAAAATTCAACTTGTTTTTGCCTTGTATGCGTAAATTTCTCAAATCTTTTTTCGCAAAAGTATGAACAAAATACCGGGCTTAACTGCTCACAAGTAGTGTAAAATGTTTACGCTACCAAAATAAGATAGCGCTACCACAACATGTTGACTTAGCGGTAGGTAATCATACACTCAGAAAAGTTCTGCAGTTACTACATGACAGTTATTTGTGTAGTAATGAGGTTGTAGTTATTTTAACTACAATCGCTGTTAATTTACTTAGAGGAACATTTTTATATGTTTTTGACAGTTATTTAAAAAAAAAAAAAACTACAAAAACCGCTACATTGTAGTAACATTTATTTTATGCAGTTGTTTTGAATTTTGTTACAAATACTTCAATTTTCAAGTATGTATGTATATTAGAGTGGTCCAAAAAAACATGAAAGTTGGAATTCGCGATCTCCACAATGTTGCCCCTATTCCTTAATGTCTAAAAACTCTCTGTGCCAAGTTTCAGCTAAATCCGCTGTTATTTAGAGGTAGCACAAAAAGTTGTCTTTTAAGAATTAGTAATTTATCTCTAGAGTAATTTATACAAAAAGTAGGGTTGACTTTAAATTTAATTATTTCTTAACCTGTACGCTATTATTTAACAATTTTTTTTAAATCTGGCCTTAATTAATGTGAATATAAGGAATTTGAAATCAAAACTAAAAAAAATTAAGTAACTTTTAAGTAATTCGCGGTTTTTTTAAAATTTATACAAAAAAGTACAGATTTTAGTCAAATTTTCGAAATTTTCCGAAAAGATGTAATTAAAAATTCAACTTGTTTTTGCCTTGTATGCATAAATTTCTCAAATCTGATCTTTATTTCAACGATGATTATGAATCAGCAATCGAAACTTAAAAAAAATTTGTGGTTTATGAATTATTCGCGGTTTTTGAAAATTCAAAAAAACTCAAGTTTTTTGAGATATTTTCCTAATAACCTGTAAACGGTGTTATCGAAAAATGCAATTTGTTATACTTTTGCAATTTACTTACCAAGGACCTTCATTATATATAACACTGATTTTAATTTTAAAAAGGATAACAGATATCCTTGCAAATTAACTTAAAATTTGACCTTTTTTAATATTTCGCTATTATTTAGCTTGCTATAATTTTATTGCTACCAAAAACCCTATCTCACATAATAGGACATTCCACAAATATATATTAATGCAAAAACGAAATTTTCATATTTGTAAATATAAGAAAATATCCTGACCGAAGTTGATCATTTTTTGTATAAAATTTTAAAATTTAGCGAAATTCGCGACTCCGATTTCAATTTTGATTTCATATTCGTAATGTACATCTAAAAATATATTAGATTTGATATGTCGCGATCATAATAATTATATTTAATTTTTCTCATTTTTTCCATTATTTTTAATTAATTAAAAATAATAGAACAAGTACAACCTCGAAACTTCAATTGCGATGTGCTACGTCTAAACAAAACTTTTTTGGTGATTTTTTTGATCAGACCACATTTTTTTTCAAAGTGGCATATTTGAAGGGTTGTGGAGCGTGAAAATTCCAACTTTTTTTTTTTGGACTACTCTAATGTATATGTGAACGAAACATACAAAAATAAAATGGCGCTTGTTTAGAAATTTCTAGTAAAAGAATATGAGAAGAACATGTTTTCTCTTATATCTTTAGTTATAAAACAACGCTAAAGAGCGAAGACACGTAATAAGGAAAAAGGTTATTTTATTAAATAATTAAAATAATAAGGTGAGTTTTATAATATAGAATATATATTTATTTACGGGAATATTAAAAAATATTAGGGGTTTCATATAAACCCGTATTCTACCCGTAAACGGTGTAAACCTGGTATGTTTATGAGTTTAATCTCAAACTCTAAACATAAAAAATATTGTTTGTATTTATACAAGGTTTACAAGGAATTTACGAGTTTATATGAAAACCCCTATTGTATTTATTTTCTTTCAGCTCTTTAATATATTCATCACTTTCAACCTGGGGAAAAAAAGGAAGCCAAACAAACCATATTTCATCCCTCACAGACGGACATTATAGAACAATATCTTAATAGTGAACAATAAAAATGAAAAGTGTGAATTTTGTTTTTCTAAATTTTAAATTTATTTGAGAATAAAATTAAGTGTATTTATATAAATTTGTTTTTATTAAATTAAACGGCATTCACACCTAAATCTTAAACACGTGTTTAGCTAAAACGAGTGTAAAAGAATAAAGAACTGTTGTAGTAGAATAAAGAGCTAAAATACGTGTTTTAGCTAATCACGTGTTTAAGAATTAGGTGTGAATGCAGCCTTTATAAATTTTACAATCATTTTTATTTATGTTATTTTAATTACATTTGCAGTTGTATATACAGTTTTACAATAATTTGCAGGTATGTTGTTTTAATTGCATTTGTAGTTGTTTTTACTACATTTCTCAGTTGATTTTTAACAGATAAAAATAACTTCATATTACAGTTGATTTAAATGCAAATGTAGTCTAGACCTTTTTAACTTCAAATGCAATTATTTTAACTGTCATTTGCAGTTGATTTTACCTACATAATTCCCTGAGTGTATCGTGCACCAGATTGTTGAGTAGCGGATTAGTAACAGTTGAGCACGCACTCATTTTTATATTGCTTCCCATATAAAATTTGATTTCAACTGTTGAATAAATTTGAATCTGGCAATATGCAATCTGGTCTTTGGGGTGTCAGTGAATTTAACTTTTCTGTAACAAACTTCTCGTTTAAATTAATTTTACTGGACTTTGTGTGATCGGGAATTAGCTTATTTAAAATGCTCAATAACCGCACGCAATGAACAAAAGCAGGGAATTAAAAATAACGGTAAGCATTGGCGTACCTATACCATTTTTCTGGGGTGGGCAAGCGACCCATTAATTTTCTGCTGTTTATTTGCCCATTCTCACACTCTTAATCCCAACAAACACTTTCGGCATTATGCTTACAATTTTTTCACACAAAAAAAACTTAAAAATGATTCCTTGCCTTCTAATAAAATGTTCATACATTTTCCTATCAAAATCGCCATATTTTTATACAAAACTCTGAAAAGTCATGCGCGGTTCCAGAAATTAATATAAGGGGAAAAAATCATACGCCAGCGTAGACAAATACATTAAGTTGGACACAGGCGTATGATTTTTTCCCCTTATATTAATTGCTGGAACCGCGCATGGAAAAGTGCATCTATTATTCTGAAGAAAACCTCGTACAATGAATGTGTTCCAAGCCATATTTTCAGATTATTATGATAGAGAAAAGAAATCTAAGATCAACCTGTCTAATTCGTCTACCTCGGCCGAATCCTTTCTAACCCCATATTCTGATCACTTGAATTACCGAGGTGGTCAAAACAGTGAGATGTTCATCTTACAATTTTTTTTTTCTAGAAATATTGAAATTTCATTAAAATAACATCCCGGGTAAAAAAAATAATATGATGTCATATGTATTGATATCTTATTTAATATAATTGGAGATATGCTATGATCCGAAAAATGGTGGATAAAATTATATCGGATAAGATCTAAATATATTGAATCATATAGAATCTTATCCGGATTTTGACCCGATATAATTATATCTAATTTGTTGTAGAAAGACATAATTATATAACGCTTCATACTTCAAGATCAAAACAAAAACTATTAAAAAGTACTGAAAAATAACACCCTTAAGTTAAGAATTAAAAATTTAAATAAAAATTTAGAAGAAGTTGTACATAATTGTAATTAAGCATTTTAAGCCTTCTCATATAAACTTGTATTCTACCCGTAAACTGTGTAAACCTGGTATGTTTATGAGTTTAATGTCAAATTCCATACATAAAAATATGGCTTGTATTTATACAAGGTTTACAAGGAATTTAGGAGTTATAATGAGTACGCCTTTTATATTTTGAAATCATAGATAAATATATCTCAAAAAAACATAGAATTTTTTTTACATTGCGCTATACTTAAACATATCTAAAACAACTTAGAAAAAAATTTAATATTGAGCTATATAAAACTTTATATATTTTCCGATAAAGCCATTTTTAATTATATATGACGATGTATTAAAATTGTCATAGCATATGTAAATAGATATGTCACATACAAATATATATGGGGACATGTATATTTATACTGATCTATATATGACATCATATAAGAAATTTTTGAAAAACTCAAAGCTATACATAATTATATCCGCAAAGATATAGTGTTAAACTTGACTATATATAAACATATTAGTCCATATTAAATTATATAATTTCCTATATAACTATTTTTACTCGGGATAGTAATGTTTAGTTTGAAGAAACTTCCTATATAGATATTAACTAATTATTCATTTAGAAAACTATGAAATCTAAGATATTTAACTCAGCAAAAAAGATTATGCGTTATATTTCTATTATTGAACAACTTTGCGATTCTAATAATTTTTCTTAAAGAAAAACTCTTATGGTTAATTTTAAAATCGGAACTAAGATCGATTTGTTTCTTAAATATTTCTTACCCGAGTAAAAATAGTTATATAGGAAATTATATAATTTAATATGGACTAATATGTTTATATATAGTCAAATGTGACACTATATCTTTGTGGATATAATTATATATAGCTTTGAGTTTTTCAAAAATTTCTTATATGATGTCATATATAGATCAGTATAAATATATATGTCCCCATATATATTAATATATACCATATTTAGTTACATATGCTATGACAATTTTAATACAGCGTCATATATAATTAAAAATGGTTTTATCGGTAAATATATAAAGTCTTATATAGCTCAATGTTAAATTTTTTTCTAAGTTGTTTTAGATATGTTTAACTAAAACTCAATGTAAAAAAAAATCTATGTTTTTCTGAGATATATTTATGTATGTATGATTTCAAAATATAAAAGGCGTACTCATTATAACTGATAAATTCCTTGTAAACCTTGTATAAATACAATCCATATTTTTTATGTATGGAATTTGACATTAAACTCATAAACATACCAGGTTTACACAGTTTACGGGCAGAATACAAGTTTATATAAGAAGGCTTAAAATGCTTGGTTACAATTATGTACAACTACTTCTAAATACTTATGTGTAAATTCATAAATGCTTTATAAATTTATAGGAGGCTTATGAAACAAATTCTGTATGGAAAATTTGTTTTGTGAACCTCCTATAAATTTATAAAAGATTTATGAATATAAACATTAAAGTTTTATTTAAATTTTGAAATCTTAACTTAAGGGTGTTATTTTTTAGTACTTTTTAATAGTTTTTGTTTTGATCCTGAAATATAATGCGTTATATAATTATGTCTTTCTACATAAAATTAGATATGATTATATCGGGTCAAAATCCGGATAAGATTCTATATGATTTAATATATTTAGATCTTATCCGACATAATTTTATCCACCATTTTTCGGATCATAGCATATCTCCAATTATATTAAATTAGATATCATTACATATGACATCATATCATTTTTTTTACCCGGGTAGGTAAGAATTTTTCAAACAACTTTCTTATTTAAGAAATATTAAAAAAAAAAAAAAAATCGATCTTAGTTATGTCTATAGAACTGACCCTTTGATTTCAACAACTTAGCTGCCTAGGAATCTAGTAGAGATTTTCCCAAACCAAAAACACAGGATTAATTGATATACAAAAAAGTAATATTGTGATACTTTTTGCCATCAAAATTATAGATAAAAGAATTGCAGGTAGATTTTTTTTAAAATTCTGGGGTGGGCAAAAATCAGTCTAGGGTGGGCACCCCAGACCGGCCTAAGTCCGCCAATGACGGTAAGAGTATTTTAAGGACCCGAGTAAAAAAAATAATATGATGTCATATGTAATGATATCTAATTTAATATAATTGGAGATATGCTATGATCCGAAAAATGGTGGATAAAATTATATCGGATAAGTTCTAAATATATTAAATCATATAGAATCTTATCCGGATTTTGACCCGATGTAATCATATCTAATTTGATGTAGAAAGACATACACTCAGGGAATTATGTAGGTAAAATCAACTGCAAATGACAGTTAAAATAACTGCATTTGCACTTAAAAAGTTGTAGACTACATTTGCAGTTAAATTAACTGCAATATGAAGTAATTTTTAACTGTTAAAAATCAACTGACAAATGTAGTAAAAACAACTACAAATGCAATTGAAACAACATACTTGCAAATTATTGTAAAACTGTACAAACAACTTACAAATGTAGTTAAAAAAACATAAATAAAATTTTTTTTTTAAATTATTAATTAATAAAAAAAAAACAAATTTATGTAAACACTATTAACTTAATTTTATTCTATAATAAATTTAAAATTGGGAAATCAAAATTTACACTTAATGTCACTTTTTTTCACTATTAAGATATTGTTGTACATGTCTGTCTGTGAGGGATGAAATATGCTGTTGTTTGGCTTCCTTTTTTTTCTCCAGGTAGAAAGGGATGAGAATATAAAAGAACTGAAAGAAAATAAATACAATATTTTTTTAACATTCCCCGTAAATAAATTTATATTATAAAACTTACCTTATTATTTTAGTAATTTAATAAAAAATATATAACCTTTTCCGTATTACGCGTGCTCACTCTTTGGCGTTGTTTTATCACTAAGACAAGAGAAAACATGTTATACTCATATTCTTTCACTAGAAATTTCTAAACAAGTGATTCATACACATACTTCTGTTTGCTTCGTGTGTGTGCATACACACTTGAAAATTTAAGTATTTGTAAATAAAATTCAAAATAACTGCATAAAATAAATGTTACTACAATGTAGTAATTTTTGTAGTTTGTTTAAAAAAATAACTGTCAAAAACATTGAAAAATTTTGTTCTAAGTAAATTAACTACAATTGTAGTTAAAATAACTACAACCGCATTACTACATAAATAACTGTCATGTAGTAACTGCAGAACTTTTCTGAGTGTAATTATACAACGCATTATATTACAGGCTCAAAACAAAAACTATTAAAAACTACTAAAAAATAACACTCTTAAGTTAAGAATTCAAAAATTAAATAAAACTTTAATGTATAAATTCATAAATGTTTTATAAAATTATAGGAAAATTTTCCATACAAAATTTGTTTCATTAAGGCTCAATTAGACGTGCCATAACCATAACCATATAAAACAGCTGTTCAAACCAATATTATGGGCTACAATGTATACGATTATTGGTGACATGCCATAACGCCGTAACCGTAACCATAGAAACCAATTGAATTTTGGTTGTCTGCTATGGCGTTATGGTTACGGCTATGGCGTTATGGCACGTCTAATTTAACCTTAAGCCTCCTATAACTTTACAAAGCATTTACGAATTTACACATAAGTATTTAGAAGAAGTTGTACATAATTGTAACCAAGCATTTTAAGCCTTCTAATATAAACTTGTATTCTACCCGTAAAGTGTGTAATCCTGGTATGTTTATAAGTTTAATGTCAAATTCCATACATAAAAAATATGGCTTGTATTTATACAAGGTTTACAAGGAATTTAGGAGTTATAATGAGTACGCATTTTATAGTTTGAAATCGTACATACACAAATATATCTCAGAAAAACATAGAATTTTTTTTACGCTATACTTAAACATATCTTAAACTTAGAAAAAAAATTAACATTGATCTATATACGACTTTATATGTTTATCGATAAAGCCATATTTAATTATATATGACGCTGTATTAAAATTGTCATAGCATATGTAACTAAATATGGTATATGCACTCACAATATTTTATCCTTAAAAATGACCTAAAATCAAGGTTGGTTACCGTTATCGTTATAATACCGTTATCGCTAAAATACCGTTTCAAATTTAATACCGTTACCGTTATCGATACCTCTAAAAAAATTTCTAAATACCGTTATCGTTACCGATACCGTTATTTTATGGGTGGTTATCGGTATTTTACCGGTATTTATTATTTTATATAAAAATTACAATTTTTTTATTTTTTATTTTATAATCTTGAGTGTTTTTTTTACAAAAAAATATAGATAATAATTTTACTTATTAAAACTACCAGTATTGAATTTATAGCTTAAAATCTGTATTTTCAGTACTTAAAATTAAAAATATGCCATGTTTTTACTTGTTTTTATATGTTTTTAACATAATTTTTAATACCGGTACGTACCGGTATTGCTGTTTCGATAACAGTATACCGTTACCGAAACAGTCTTAAATACCGTTACCTTTACCGTTACCTAAACAAACGAAATCTGATACCGTTACCCTTACCGTTATTCGTTTCGGTAACCAACCTTGCCTAAAATACATATTAAATTAATTGAAAACACAATTAAAAAAAGGACTACTGATTTTTCATTATATTCAAACCATTTTGCTATTTATTTTCAAACATTGTTTAAACAACCCATAAAAGAAATACAAATAATTGAAAAGTCTATTAAAACAATTATCAATTTTTAACTGACAAAACGTAAAAAAACAAGATTTTGTGGTTTGTTTTTCACATTTGAAAGTTTTTTTTTGTTTAGATTTTCAAAACACTACACCATACACAACAGACACGTTCATATTCATATTTTTATTGGCTATGTTTGTGTGTATGACTAAAGAATTTCTTGTAATTTGAATTGAAATAATTTTGTATATAAACAAACTATTTTAACAAAAAAGAAAACCGAAAATATTTGATTTTTTTGTTTTAAAACAGAAAACAACGAAATTATTTAAATTATTTTTTCTAAAAATAGAAATCTAAAAATAGAATATTTGACTGAAAATAACAACTCCTACAGACGATACATATATTTTAGTAGTTTGTTTTTTATTGGTTAACAAAAAAAGTTAAACAATATGTTTCAATGTATTTTAATTGATTCTTCAATTGAAAACAAACTTTACCTATTACTTTTTAAATAAACCTCAATCTGTTATGCAAAATATATTGTGAGTGTATTAATATATATGGCGACATATATATTTATACTGATCTATATATGACATTATATAAGAAATTTGTGGGAAACTCAAAGCTATACATAATTATATCCACAAAGATATAGTGTCACATTTGACTATATATAAACATATTAGTCCATATTAAATTATATAATTTCCTATATAACTATTTTTACTCGGGGATAAAGATATTTCATTTATTTCAGTAACGGTATTTTAAGGTTATCGATATTTCAATTATTTCGGTATTTTACGAATAACGGTACTTTCTTATTTCTGTAATGGCCTTTTAGGGTTATCGGTATTTTAAGGTTCTCGATATTTCGTTTATTTTGCTATTTTAAGAATAACTGTGTTCCAGTTATTTCGGTAATGGCATTTAAGGTTATCGGTATTTCGGTGACGTATTTAAGGGATAACAGTTGTTAGAATGGTTTTGAATCGAAACGGTATTATAGCGGTATTGCCTGCCAACCCTGGTTGATAAATTTTGTGTTTAATCTTATTTTGTATGGAATTTGTATTCTATTGACAAATAAAACGAAAGTACACTCACAAAAGTTTGTCGGTAGAATCTACTGAAAATGACAGTTAAAACAAAGGAATATGCAGTTAAAAATGCTAAAAAAAATAATTAAACTTTTGTTATTTTTAACTGTTGAAATTTAACTAAAAAATGCATTAAAAATAACTACCAATGTCGTAAAATTAACTGATAAATTTTTACTACAAAAATTTCAAAACAACTGACAAAATCGGTAAAAATCACTTTTTTTACAGTCAATTCTTTTTGTTTATAAAAGTATATTTTAATAAAAAATATTTTTTTTCTTTCGATTACAAAAATATTTATTATTACTTCAGCCAATTTAAAATTAGAAGTAAAAATTTTAAACCGTTCTCCAATTATTATGCATTGGAGATACAATACAATCCGGCAAGTTAGTTTACATTTACGTATTAGTAACCTAGTGTCTTCAAATGCAATAAATTATATGATATGAAATGTCAAAACCATTGCAGCGAAACGTCAAAATGATATCAATTGCAGAGTGGTGGAGAACACTTGACCATTTCATGGATAAGAAATATCATAGATTTTTCTTCGAAAAACACCAAATTTTATGAAACATTAATGTTTACCGACAAATAATAAAAAACTAAAGACTTTTCCATTCCTTTTTACCAAATTTTTTGTTGTTTTTCTATTACAAAATTAAAATGAAAGCTAAAAGTGACATTTGATCTCTGGCATCATTGCAAGATCCGACGGCATGTCAGCGATATCATGATATTGCAATAAAATTGAAATTGAGTGTCTTCACTTGAGATGAGAGCATTTTGACAATTGCTTGCTATGATTTTATTGCATGTCAAGACACTAGGTAACCATTCGTATACATTTCTTCTCGTGGTATCGAAACAGCTGATTCGTTACAGATACGTTTACGGTTGGGTAACTCAGCCTTGATTCGTGAACGGTGTCGTTCGTTCGACAATTTATTGGCGCACTACATGCAGAGCTTTGAAGAATTAATTCTTTTTTTAATGAATTCACTACCAATCGAATTCAATTTTCTTTAGAATTTAATGAATTCCTTTTCTTAAGTAATTCACTGAATTCGTTCAACAGAACGCGTTCATCAAAAAATAAATTCAAAGAATAATTTCCATTGCAATAGTTCTCTTTATTAAATCAAATGAATTAATTCACTGGTGAATGTGTTCAATTTTATAAATCGAACGGAAAAAAAAGTGAATTAATTCCTTACTGAATTAATTCAACACTGAATTCATTCAATTTCATTTTCATTCAGTGAATTAAAAAAAAAATAAAATTACATTCAGTGAATTAAAAAAAAATAAAATTACATTCAGTGAATTAAAAAAAAAAAAAAATTACGTTCAATGAATTCAAAAAGAAAAAAATACGTTCACTGAAATAAAAAAAAATTACGTTCACTTAATTGAAAAACAAAAATTACGTATGCTGAATTAAAAGCCTGTTTTCTGCCGTTCAGTAGAAGAAAACATTGTATTGTAAAAACGTATAAATGAAATACGTCATAGTGAAGCATCTACATTTTACTGGGAAGCATAAGTTTGAAAAATTAATAGTTATATTTTTTCCAAATTCATCTATATCTGTACAGTTTTTATTTTTAATAGTAAAAGGCTTTATTTTTTAATCATGTAGTTTAATAAAGTGCATCGGGTTTCTCTAACACTTAATATATGTAATTTGTTTATTTTCGCTAGCAAACGCTTTAAAATTGCTTAGTTGCAAATTTTATTTGTAAATAAATGTTTTCTTCTACTGAACGGCAGAAAACAGGCTTTGATTCTAATGAACGTATTTTTTTTTTTTAATTTACTGAACGTAATTTAATTTTTTTTAATTCACTGAACGTAATTTTATTTTTTTTAATTCACTGAATGTAATTTTATTTTTTTTTTAATTCACTGAATGAAAATGAAATTGAATGAATTCAGTGGTGAATTAATTCAGTAAGGAATTAATTAACTTTTTTGCCGTTCGATTTATAATATTGAACGCGTTCACCAGTGAATTAATTCATTTGATTTAATAAAAAGAACTTGTATATCAATTGAATTAATTCGTAACAAAATAAATCGAACGAAAACAAATATGAATTAATTCCATTCAATATATGGTGCTTTGTGAATTAATTCATCGAATTTTTAATTCAGAATTGAAAAATTGAATTAAGGAATTAATTCTTCAAAGCTCTGACTACATGTTACATGTTTATATTAATTTTATTGTGCATAGACTAATAGTGTCAAAAAATTACAATTTTATAAAAAATTTGAAATTATTAAGAAACACATTTAATTCTGTAATAAAATTAATAACCCCCCGTTTCCACATGCAAGTAAATGGTTGCAAGTTGAGAATACGTATTATCAGCGAAAATTTCGAAAATTACCGAAAAAAACATGAAAATTTTACATGTGTCCACACTACTTGCTGCAAGTTCATTTTTAAAATGTCGTCGAAAGCATAGGTTGACACTAAATAGCACTCCAGTATTGCCAAGTATTCAATATTCTAACAAAGCTGGGAAAAAATTTGTTCTTAACAATTTTTTTTTTCAAAAACTTTTAAAATTTATATTTTAAATTACCATTAAGATATGCCGTTGTGTTCTTTTTTACTTTTTTTTACAAATAAATACAAAATTAGTTGCCTTACAATTTTCACTTTACCAAATACTAGTAAATTAATAGAAAACATTAATTACTAGGCAACACTGTGTTCTTCATTCTGTCATTTCACTTGCCGCAAGTATCAAAAATCTACTGTCTTCTAACCCCCCGTTTCCACATGCAAGTACAAGTTCGAAAAACTCAATACACTCACACTTTTTCACTAATACTATCACACTAATACGTCTTGCGGCCAGGGCTGCCAGAATTGCCGATTTTTCGGCATTTTGCCGATTTTTTATTAAAAAATATGCAAAATGCCGATTTGCCGATTTTTGGTCGAAAAATGCCGATTTTTTGTTAAAACTCAAAAACACGAAATTTTAATTTTTGGTGATTTACAATGCATTAATTAATAAGAAGATAATTCTATCTTTGACATTTCGAAAGTTCATGTAAATTCATGTTTGTTATCGTTAGCTGAAAAAGAATGTTAACAAATTATCTTTGCGATCAACAAAATTTCAGCAAAATGACATCGATTTGTTAATGCTTGTTTTTTTCATATTATGCGCAAATGCATTTTTTTAAATATTTTGTTGCACATTGTGGTATAAATATATATTTTTTGCATTATTTGCTAAAAAAGAATATTTTTTAGCATACTTTTTGGTATTTACTTTAAAACTGTAAAACGGTAGAAAAAAATTATTTTTAAAATTTCTAAATATCATGTTAGGATTTGCAATTAATACTGAATTTAGACTGAGAAAAAACTACATTTTTTTACAAAAGTAGTTTTTGTTTGTTGCGCTTTTACAAGTAAAAACTAGCAACGGCCAAAAACTAGATAGTTTTTTCTCAGTCTAAATTCAGTATTAGGTAGAACAATATTCTATTCTGATTTCTAAATATTTTTCAACATTTTTTTTGATTTCGAATACAAAAATATCAAACATAAAGCAATTTCTGACGATGATTAATGGCAATTTTCAATGTTTAAACTACTTTTAAAAATATGTAATACTAAAACTGAATTGATAATATCAAAAACGTTGAAAAATCAATAATAAATGCATATTTTTATAAATTTTAATGATTTTCTCTCACATTATATACACATATACATATTGAATATATTAAATTTTGAAAATTAAAAAACAAAATGTGAATGTTTTAACGAAATAAAATAAATCCAGTGATTAATATTTCAAGGTGTACGGGTACCTTAATTTCGGAGAAGAATTATTTTTAAAAGCTGTAAAATTAATATATGTACATTAGAGTGGTCCAAAAAAAAAAAAATTGGAATTTTCACGCTCCACAACCCTAAAAATATGCCACTTTGAAAAAAATGTGGTCTGATCACAAAAATCACCAAAAAAGTTTTGTTTAGAGGTAGTACATCGCAATTGAAGTTTCGAGGTTGTACTTGTTCTATTATTTTTAATTAATTAAAAATAATGGAAAAAATTAGAAAAATTAAATATAACTATTACGATCGCGACATATCAAATCTAACACATTTTTAGGTGTACATTACGAATATGGAATCAAAACTGAAATCGGAGTCGCGGATTTCGCGAAATTTGAAAATTTCATACACAAAATTATCAACTTCGATCAGGATGTTTTCTTATATTTACCAATATGAAAATTTCGTTTATACATTAATATATATCTGTGGAATGTCCTATTATGTGAGATAGGGTTTTTGGTAGCAATAAAATTATAGCAAGCTAAATAATAGCGAAATATTAAAAAATGTCAAATTTTAAGATCATTTGCAAGGATATCTGTTATCGTTTTTAAAATTAAAATCAGTGTTATATATAATGAAGGTCCTTGGTAAGTAAATTGCAAAAGTATAATAAATTGCATTTTTCGATAACACCGTTTACAGGTAATTAGGAGAATATCTCAAAAAACTTGAGTTTTTTTGAATTTTCAAAAACCGCGAATAATTTATAAACCACAAATTTTTTTTAAGTTTCGATTGCTGATTAATAATCTTCGTTAAAATAAAGATCAGATTTGAGAAATTTACGCATACAAGGCAAAAACAAGTTGAATTTTTAATTACATCTTTTCGGAAAATTTCGAAAATTTGACTAAAATATGAATTTTTTGTATAAATTTAAAAAAAACCGCGAATTACTCAAAAGTTACTTAATTTTTTTAAGTTTTGATTTGAAATTCCTTATATTCACATTAATTAAGACCAGATTTAAAAAAAATGTTTAAATAATAGCGTACAGGTTAAGAAATAATTAAATTTAAAGTCAACCCTACTTTTTGTATAAATTACTCTAGAGATAAATTACTAATTCTTAAAAGACAACTTTTTGGGTTACCTCTAAATAACAGCGGATTTAGCTGAAACTTGGCACAGAGAGTTTTTAGACATTAAGGAATAGCGGCAACATTGTGGAGATCGCGAATTCCAACTTTCATGTTTTTTTGGACGACTCTAATGTACATATTATTGGTCAGATAATATCTGAATATGTATCATAAAAATATTCATAAAATTACAACTAACATTTTTTTATTATCATTTCATTTATATCTTAAGCCTTTATTTTTATTTAATTGTTGTAATTCAAACTTGTGTGTTTATCATACACAGAGTTGAATAGAATCAGCTGAGATATCTTAAGAATTAAGGTTCAAAGCAAAAAAGAGTAATAATAACATAAGGATAAAAATAGCATTGTTAAATTTCGTTGATGTTAGTCTAAGTTGGTTGTTGATAACAAACTCGATTTGCTTTCAACATTCATATAAGTAGACGATTATCAAATATTAACCCACTCAAAGGCGAAAGGCACTGATGATGGCTTTGTAGCGAAAGCCGAAAATGCGCATTCTGCCTTGCTGGTCTTATCGAATTTTTTCAATAATTTTTATTCTTTGTAATTTACTTGTAAAAATTGTATCATCTTTCTTTGATTTGAAAATAATTTAAACAGAAAGTGATATTAATTTATGATCTTGAGTCAAACTAAAATAACATTCATTTACTTAAAATAACAGATCAACTGAAAACTTTTCCCCCATTCATCTTAAACACATTGACACGGTGCAAAAATATAATTTAATAACATACATTTAAATTTAAATTTAACGGTTCGTTGTAATTCAAACTTGTGTGTTTATCATACACAGAGTTGAATAGAATCAGCTGAGATATCTTAAGAATTAAGGTTCAAAGCAAAAAAGAGTAATAATAACATAAGGATAAAAATAGCATTGTTAAATTTCGTTGATGTTAGTCTAAGTTGGTTGTTGATAACAAACTCGATTTGCTTTCAACATTCATATAAGTAGACGATTATCAAATATTAACCCACTCAAAGGCGAAAGGCACTGATGATGGCTTTGTAGCGAAAGCCGAAAATGCGCATTCTGCCTTGCTGGTCTTATCGAATTTTTTCAATAATTTTTATTCTTTGTAATTTACTTGTAAAAATTGTATCATCTTTCTTTGATTTGAAAATAATTTAAACAGAAAGTGATATTAATTTATGATCTTGAGTCAAACTAAAATAACATTCATTTACTTAAAATAACAGATCAACTGAAAACTTTTCCCCCATTCATTTTAATTGTTAAACTTAAAACATATTATTTTACACAAAATGTCTTTTTCACATATTTTTTAATGTAAAGTAACCTGAATATTACATAAATGAATATTTTTGAAAGTGCCGATTTTTTGCCGATTTTTTAAAATCAAAGTGCCGAAAATGCCGATTTTTTTTCGAAAAAGTGCCGATTTTTCATCAAAATCATCTGGCAGCCCTGCTTGCGGCTCAACTTGCAAGTAAATTTAGAAGACAGTAGATTTTTGATACTTGCGGCAAGTGAAATGACAGAATGAAGAAAACAGTGTTGCCTAGTAATGTTTTCTATTAATTTACTAGTATTTGGTAAAGTAAAAATTGTAATGCAACTAATTTTGTATTTATTTGAAAAAAAAAGTAAAAAAGAACACAACGGCATATCTTAATGGTAATTTAAAATATAAATTTTAAAAGTTTTTGAAAAAAAAAATTGTTAAGAACAAATTTTTTCCCAGCTTTGTTAGAATATTGAATACTTGGCAATACTGGAGTGCTATTTAGTGACAACCTATGCTTTCGACGACATTTTAAAAATGAACTTGCAGCAAGTAGTGTGGACACATGTAAAATTTTCATGTTTTTTCGGTAATTTTCGAAATTTTCGCTGATAATACGTATTCTCAACTTGCAACCATTTACTTGCATGTGGAAACGGGGTGTAAATTTAATTGCAAGTTGAGCCGCAAGTCGTATAAGTGTGATAGTATTAGTGAAAAAGTGTGAGTGTTTGAGTTTTTCGAACTTGCACTTGCATGTGGAAACCAAGGTTGCCAACACTTGAACTGAAAAAATGGCTAGATTACGGAGAAAAAATGGCTAGAAATGGCTAAAATTGGAAAATAATGCTAAACCTTAATAATTTTAATATAATTATACCCTACACCACTATGTGGTCAGGGTATTATAAGTTTGTGCTGATGTTTGTAACACCAAAAAATATTGGTCGTAGACCCACCTTATAGTATACCGATCGGTTCAGAATTTTTTTTTTTTTCGATTTAACGATGTCCGCCTGTCCGTCCGTCCGTCTGTCTGTACATGCAATCTTGTGCGCACTCTACAGGTCGCAAATATTAAGATATTTTGATGAAATTTGGTACGCAGACGTATGTTGGCCCAATGACGAACAAGTTTGATTTTGGTGAACATCGGTCCATGTTTAGACCTAGTGCCCATATAAGGGTCCTACCAAAATTATATTGTTTATACGCTGCAGGTCGCAAATATTAAGATATTTTGATGAAATTTGGTACACAGACCTATATTGGCCCAATAACGCAGCCTATTGATTTTGGTGAACATCGGTCCATGTTTAGACCTAGTGCCCATATAAGGGTCCTACCAAAATTATACTGTTTATACGCTGCAGGTCGCAAATATTAAGATATTTTGATGATATTTGGTACATAGACCTATGTTGGCCCAAGGACGAAGCCTATTGATTTTGGTGAACATCGGTCCATGTTTAGAACTAGTGCCCATATAAGGGTCCCCCCAAAATTAGCTTGGTTACAAACTGCAGGTCGCAAATATTAAGATATTTTAATGAAATTTGGTGCGCTGACTCACATTATAGAAAATTTTGACACGAGCCCCATTTTAACCCATTCGAATTTCGGATCCAAACATTAGTTGGCTTTTACCCAGACTGGTGTAGGGTATTGTATAGTCGGCATGCCTGACTTTAACCTTTTTACTCGTTCAGTGATAATAAAGAGTTCTAACACGAATTTCATGAAATATTTTCATTAAAATTTTACAAAAAAACATTATTTTAAATCGAATGTAAAAATTACATGTGCTGTGAACCCAAATAAAAGTTTAAAAATTAAAAATTTTGTACTAAAATTTTTAAAATCATAAAAATTTAAGCACTTTTGTATGAAATCAACTGTAAAACATTAAAAGAAAAAATGGCTAGGGCAAAATAAAATGGCTAAATCTTCCGGCTAGATCCAATCTAGCCATTTTTTTATGGCTAGATGAAATTAAAATGGCTATATCTAGCCGGAAAATGGCTAAATTGGCAACCTTGGTGGAAACGGGGGGTAAGAAAGGGATACAAATTTTTTATATGTTTTCTATGACTAAAAAAAGAACGAAATGAACGATTGAACGAAAAGCGGCCCATACATTAAGGAACATTCGTGAAAAAATTGCCATTTTTTACGAGTGTTCCGAATATAATTTAAAAGCGGTACCAACTCTCCCTAATTTGTATCTCTTCTTAATTTGTATCGAAAAATGTTGCCATAAGCATTACACATGTCTGCAAAGGCCAACATTTTTCGACACAAAATGTTAAAGGCTGAGTTACCCAACCGTAAACGTATCTGTAACGAATCAGCTGTTTCGATACCACAAGAAGAAATGTATACGAATGGTTACTAACACGTAAATGTAAACGAACTTGCTGGATCATTCTGTTGAAATCAGAATTTTTTATACGGCATCGAAACAGCTGACTGATTTTAGTCGGAAAAAATATGAAATGAATAAAGAAAAATGATTCAAACAACAAATAAGGAATAAAAATTAACAAATAAATGGAAAAATTTAGAATAAAATATAAAACCACATGAAATAGATGCTAAATAGTAATGTCGTTTACGATAATCTATAAGTGTTTTTTAGCTACGGCACGGTACAGTTACATCACATATACGTTTACGGTCCCATAATCCGCCCTTAAAGGTTCAATTAGACGTGCCATATCGCCATAGCAGAAAACCAAAATTCAATTGGTATCTACGGTTACGGTTATGGCGTTATGGCATGTCACCAATAATCGAATACATTGTAGCCCATAAGATTGGTTTGAACAGCTGTTTTATGTGGTTATGGTTATGGCACATCTAATTGAACCTTAAGGGCGGATTATGGGACCGTAAATGTGATGTAACTGTACCGTGCCGTAGCTAAAAAGTACACTTATAGATTATCGTAAACGACATTACTATTTAGCATCTATTTCATGTGGTTTTATATTTTATTCTAAATTTTTCCATTTATTTGTTAATTTTTATTCCTTATTTGTTGTTTGAATCAATTTTCTTTATTCATTTCATATTTTTTCCGACTAAAATCATTCAGCTGTTTCGATGCCGGATAGAAAATTCTGATTTCAACAGAATGATCCGGCAAGTTCGTTTACATTTACGTGTTAGTAACCATTCGTATACATTTCTTCTTGTGGTATCGGAACAGCTGATTCGTTACAGATACGGTTACGGTTGGGTAACTCAGCCGTTAATCTTCGAAAGAGAACGATGAAAACCACCTGGTCATATCGTTCAATGAACTGAACCGTTCTATGAACTAGTTCGTTCATGAACGACACAACTCTAATTTGTAAACAAACAGCGGATTTGTTTTGCATTTGTATTTTATTAAACCAGCAATATAATGTTTTTACAAAATCAAAGTTTACTCAACGAGAAAATTGCTGAATTTTATAAAATTTCAAGTGATGAGATACATTTGGTACATTATGATGTTATTCAATACTTTGAAATAGGTGGAGCATATAACACCAAGAAAATAGTGAAGTTGTTATGGCCTGAGCGAGGTTCTAGTGTGATTTTTAATGGTACGTAAAAGCTGATTTTTCAACGAAACCTTGGAATAACAAGCAAACCCCAATTGATTTTTAAAGTTTTATCAAATTAAAAATTCTTTAATTCAGAAGATATGTTCATATTCGAATCCTTTCAGATTTACAGACTTATAAATATGAAGATTATTTGAGCTGCCACAAAAAACTTGTGCCAATTTTTCAGTACACCCAATATTTGTTTAAAACTAATTCACAAAATGGCCATAATGATTTAAAAATCAAATGGTTGGGTAAAAATATCAATAAATATTTGGAAATGAAAAACAAATCCTTCCACAATTTTGAAACACATACCGTGGAACAAATTTTATTTTTAACATCAATTTTGGAAAATGGTTTGGCAAATGTTTATTTTACAAAATCCTCTGGAGAGCAAGTCCCACATTTATTAAAAGACTTAATAAATACTACAGAGATTCAAGATGTTTTTGGTATAGAAATGGTGAGTTTTTGTTTAATATTTGTTTTAATATATTCTCAATATGATTTCTGACCATTTCAGATAATAATTTTAAAAATTCTAATGGGTTCACCAAATTCTATAAACTTACGTAATATAGCTTGGCATGGATTTCCGAAACCTTTAGAAGTTCCTAATTATTATGTACATGTTTTAGTGGCAATCATTCATACAATGGGATGTACATTAAGCTTGAAGAAATTTGAATTAATGGAAAGAAATCAAATAGTAAATTTTGTTAAATATATGGAAGCATTTGAAGATGATTTAAAATGTCACATCTTTGATTTCAAATATTTGGAAAAGCATATAAACGAAAATTACAGCAATCTTACTAAAGATTTTCAACCATATTGGCAGCAATTACTTTCGTATTATTGTTCTAAACAGTATATCGAATTTATTATACTTATACTGCCACAAATTGAGCTATTATTAAGATTACATTATGGTAAAGTTAATAAATTTGATATTACAGCCAAACTAGAAGAATATTATGTAACAATGGAGACTATTTTCCAAAATACCACAGCAGCAGGTGAAAAACCAAACGAATTGTTAAATTTTGAAAATTCAGCCTTTGAGGGCTGTTTTAATTTAATATACGATGTTTTTATATCACCAAGCGGTTGTCGTTTAAGAGATAAAGTAAGTCATGGAGAGGTTTATATAGAAGCTCTTGACAATTCAGAATTGAGTGCCTTGGTTTTACATATATTTCTTAATATATTACTGCCTAAACAAGTCAAAACTTTGCAAAATTATGAAAGTAAATTACATTTAAACTGTTTAGCTAAAGATAAATTGAATAAAAATCGAGAAAATTTACAAATGTTTAAATTAAAATATATAGAAAATCCTTTGGATGTAATTCTGATCAACAACTCTATACCAACCAAAGTTCTAATATTTCAACGTCCCAAAAAAGAATCAGAGTTTATGCTGTTAATTAAAAAAATATCGGAAAATATTGTACAAACTTTTAATAATTATGAAGAATCCATATCCGTTAGATCTAATTTAATGATCCAAAGAGAATTACATTCAAAACGTCGTAAAACTTTGGAAAAGTTGATAGCCACTTTACCTGATATTTTTAATACCCTGACTAAAATGTGGCAAGCCATAAATCAACTGTATATGTTATTGCAACAGGATTTTGTGGTTATATTGAATGACAATGAAAACTGTTTGAAATCCTTAAGGTATTGTGTTATTACCTGTAAATAATGATTTTTTAAATTGTATTAATATCTATTTGTCTTTTTAGGTTTTTAAAACATTCCTTAACAATAAGTGAAAATTTTGTTAAATATTCTCATTATGATAGTAACGAATGGATTAAGTCGTTAGATTTATGCCGAAAATTTAAAGAATTTCATACGAAATTATTTTTATACAATCTATAGAGCACTTTAAAAAGGTATGAAATGTTGTTAAACTATTCAGGGTCAAATTTTAAAATTTAAGCACAGTAAGTTGTTTGAATACCACACGAAAAAAGTATTATACTCCATATAAAAAAACAGATGTTTCACGATAATGAGTTTCACGTGAAATTGTGTTGAATTTGTTTTCACGCAAATTTAATGTACAAGATTCTTATTTTTCTGGTGAAAAATTGACATATGTGACCTTCTCCGAGAAAAGGGACCTAGTGTGTCAAAAAACCTAGTGTGTCAAAAATTTGGGAAAATCGATATTTTCTCATTTTTATCGATTTTCCCAAGTTTTTGACACACTAGGTCCCTTTTCTCGGAGAAGGTCACATATAATAGTTTTTATGATTATGTGGTTCTTATTAAATTTAAAAAATGTTAATTTTCACAATTTAAATTACAATTTGAGACCTTTAAAGTTCGAGTGGAATTTTTCCACTTGAAAAACAACTTACGGTGCTTTAGCTGTTACAAAAAAATTTAATAATCAGTATCATGTTAAATTATTATAAAAATTTGAATTTGAGACAAAAATACGAATTTTACAAGTGATCAAAAATATAAAAAATTATCAAAGTTTGAGACAGTGTTAATTTAATATTATGAAAAATTTAAAATCAATTTTAAATATTAACAAAAAAGTTTGTGTTCAAAAAAATTTTTAATAATATATTCTGAGTTCTTTTTTGTTTCATTTTTGGGCTGGAAAACCGATAGTTCAATAATTTAACAAAAAGTTTTACGGCCTATTTGATAGTCAGCGCTAATCACAACTTTTTCTTAACTAAAAATTTAAAATGATCGAATTTTTTCAAATTATATTCTCTATAATTTACTTTTAAAAATGTGTTCATCTTTATTTCATTTGAAAATAAATAAATAATAAATAAAGGAAAATGAGATAATATATGTATGATCTCCAATCGAACGAAAAACATTCATTTACTAATTAAAAGCTCAACTATACATAAACTTCATTCATTAACTTCAAAACATCAAAGAAAAAATGGCTAGGGAAAAATTATTAATGTCTAAATCTGCCGGCTAGATACGATCTAGCTATTTTTTATAGCTACTCGCCAGAAATTGCCGATGGTAAGAAAAATAAAGCAATGACAAAGCACTGATTGCCAATGGTACAACAAATAAAGTGCTGGGAAAGCACTGATTTCAAACGCTCTTCCAACGTTAGTAAAAGTGCTTTGCCGGTACTTGGTTTACAAAATTTACAACCGTAAAAATAATAAAAGCGATGACACAGCCCTGGTTTATAAATAATACTTTCCCAACGTTTCAACCCTATTATAGAGCGTTTTCCCAACGTTGACAAAATGTGCTTTGCCAATACTTAATTTACAACAATAAAAATTATGAAAGCACTCGCACAGCCCTCGTTTATAACGCTTTCCCAACGTTGGCAAAGTAAGGCACTATATCTTTACGGATATAATTATATACAGCTTTTATTTTTTTTTCCAAAAATTTCATATATAGAGCAGTATGAATATATTGTATATATCCCCATATATACTTATATGTACCACATCTAGTTACATATGTCATGACAATTTTAATACCCCGAGTAAAAATAGTTATATAAGAAATTATATAATTTAATATGGACTAATATATTTATATATAGTCAAGTGCGACACTATATCTTTGCATATATAATTATATATAGCTTTGAGTTTTTCAAAAATTTCTTATATGATGCCATATACATATATATAGATCAGTATAAATATATATGTCCCCATATATATTAATATGTACCATATCTACCCAGGTGGAAATTGAAGACGGTACAAAAAACAAAGCGCTGTGAAAGCGTTTGTTGTCAATGGTACAAAAAAAAACGTTTTCACAGCGTTGAAAAACATTATTTTGGATTGCTTTTCGAACGTTCACAAACAGTATTTTAGGAGCGCTTTTCATACAAAATTTACAACCGTTTGTGAAATAAAAACACTGTTAAAACATTGCTTTAAAGCGTTTTTCTAACGTTTGCAAAAAGTACTTTAGAAGTACTTTTAAAGAATATATAACCGATTATTTAAAAAACACTGTCAAACATTGATTTGCGCCTTCAAAATGTTCGAAAAAGTGAATTCCAATGTCAGAGTCCCCTTTTAAAGTGTTTGATCAAAATGATAAAGTTTTTTTATATATACATATATATAATTTTAATTATATTTTATTATTTATGTAAAAAGAGTTATAGCAATCATTATTTATGTAAGAGTTATAGCAATTGTCTCATTATGAAAATTTGTAAGAATACACTTAACTTGCACTGATTTCCCAGCAGAAATTACTGCTTGCTTGGAAGCAGTTTTGTCAGGGAAAGTTGAGCAGTGAAACGATTGCATTATTGATGATATCATGCCTGATTTTTGTTCGAGATAGCTCGCGTGAAAGCACTTGTTTCGAGATTCGAAAAGGCATGAATTCACCGCTTTTAATGAGTGCTCCTGGTTTTCTTTTAAAATGTCGATAATTCATGCCTTCTCGGAAGTGCATATTATAAAGCTTTTCAACTATTTATAATCATGCCTTCACAAAAGCACAATATTCCTGCATATTTTTCCGTGAAGAAAAAATGCCTCTTGTTTTTATTAAAACCTCTTATTTTCATTAAAATTACTTTTTTCCGCATTTTAAAAAATTTTGATAAAAGAACCGCAAAAATACTTAAACAATCAAAATGTATTGCTCATTTGATGCTTTTTGAAAAGCACAGCAAAAAGCGATGTAAACAATTAATTAACTCATGCCTTTTATTAGTGCAGTTTACGAAGCTATATATTTTTAGAAGCGGTAAAAGTAGGAGTAAGGAAGCAGTCAACGTTTTTACTGCTTCCACGTTTTTGCTGGGATGTTTTTTTAAATAGTCGTTGACTAAATTAAATTTTCCTTGAATAGTTAATACTTTTCTTTGCTTTTTACTCGATTATAAAATTACACATCAACACTCCTTACTACTTAAATTTCAAATGCAACTAAACACCAGAGGAAAAACATGCAATCAAGGGAATTCCCTTATTTCGCTTTAGACACATATTAATTTTAGTGTTGCTAACACGTGGAAACCAAATTTCGTCAAAATAAATAGTAGATGTTTTTCAATCCCGGATAATTGATGTAATCACGGTTAATCGATTGAAATAAAAAAATCTTCCTTTCGTTATAGATCCCGGATAATTGATGTTCCCGGTTAATTGAATCACGGATAATCGATGCCCATCTGTATTGAAACTCTTCATGACTGAATTCGGTATTAAAAATTAGGGTAAAAGAAGTGTCAGAAAGAAAAATATTGTTAAAATAGCAGAAAACAGTGGCAAAGCCCAATTTAAGTAGTACTGGCATAATAAAAAAAAAACATTGCTCTCCCAGTACTATTTTTTTCTACCGTGGGCAATTTCCAGCTGTGTGGTTATCATTTGGGTCGTTTTCACAATGCTCTGAAATTGTAAACCAGAATGTTCTACATACGCTAGTTTGACGGTTGAAAAAGCATTTTAAAGTTTTTTTTCTGCAACGCTTTGAAAACGTTATAAAGTACCACCCTCACACCGTAAATCATGGTTATCATTTGGAGCGTTGTCAAAACGCTTTAAACTTGTAAATCGATATATTCTGAAAACGTTTGTACCACCTTTTAAAATGCTTTTAAAACGTTTTCACGATCGTATTTTTCCACCTGGGTAGTTACATATGCTATGACAATTTTAATACAGCATCATATATAATTAAAAATGGCTTTATCGGAAGACATATAAAGTTTTATATAGATCAATGTTAAAATTTTTTTTCAAAGTTTTAGATATGATTTAGTATAGCGCAATGTAAAAAAAATTCTTTGTTTTTTTGAGATATATTTATGTATGATTTCAAAATATAAAAGGCGTACTCATTATAACTCCTAAATTCCTTGTAAACCTCGTATAAATACAAGCCATATTTTTTATGTATGGAATTTGACATTAAACTCATAAACATACCAGGTTTACACAGTTTACGGGTAGAATACAAGTTTATATGAGAAGGCTTAAAATGCTGGGTTACAATAGTTTCGTATTATCGAACGTATGCCAGCAAAACCTTTTAGGACGTAACGCGAAGAAGTTATGTTAGATGCATAAATCTATAAACGTTGAGTTTTCAACGCTGATAATTATCCACGTTGGAAGGTATCGTGCATAAGAAAAGTAATGTGCTAGTTAAGTCGAAAACACAGCTATAGTTATACATGGAGTAAGATTTGGGGACATATAATATCAATAATACCATATAAAAAATTCGCTCAAAAAGTGATATCCGATGTAGTTTTATATAATGTTGTGTCTCATATTATTTGTCATAGTCAAATATATGTAAGTCAATAGCATTATATATCACCACATATAACTATTTTACCCGGGTTATTACATTATTTCATAAATAAAATATTTTGTCATATTTTTACACTAAAATTTTTTTGACCTCAAATTTTTTTCCAGCACATTTTTTTTACTTCAAAAATTTTTTCTATCACATTTTTTTTTTCACCACCAACATTTCTTTTCACCACAAAATTTTGTTTTCACCTCAAAAACTGTTTTCACATCCAAAAAAATTTTTGTCTCAAAACAATTTGTTTATCTTAATAAAGTTTTCTTATTTGATTCTTTTTATATTATTTGCAACAACAACAAAAAATCGGTAAAATCAACGAGCATAGAATTTTATTTGATTGTACACTCAAAAAAAAGTCAGTAGAGTCAGCAAAAAATGTTGCTGTGTCAGCAAATTTTTAGTCAAGAGCGTGCTTGCAAAAAAGTTGGTAATTTCAGCAAAAGGTTTGCTGAAAATCAGCGAGCTGATTTTTACCAAAAAAATAGTAATCTTCAGCAAAAGTTTTGCTAACACTTAGTCGACTGCAAATGAAAAAATCCTTGCTAAAATCACTAAACTTTTTGCTGAATATTAGTAGACTGAAAAAAACTCAAAAAACTTGTGGCGAAATTTTACTTTAGTTAATTTACTTGCTGAAAATTTAAATATAGAATATGTGTAGAGTTGTTTTCCTTTTTTTGTCATTTCCGTTTCCAGACAAGCTGCGACATCTACTTCTAGTCTATCTGGTTGTCGTCCACGCTATGAATGCTGTTATCAGCACAATTTTTGTAGCAAAATAAATTAGTAAAACATTAGTTCAAAATTAGTTTAGTGCTAAAAAAATATAAATAAAATTTTTGCTGAAAACCGAATTTCAGCAAAAAAATTGCTGAAAACTAGTACACTTGATATACAAGACTTTTTACTAATTTTTCTACTAACATATTTTTTTGAGTGTAGCAATAAAAAAACGAAGTTAAAATGTATTAACATTGAATTGCAGATCCAGTAAAAGCACGTTAGCGACTTGTATAGCGCCTGGTAAAACCGAATTTAATAATTTTTGTTTTTTTAAATTTCTATTATAAATGTAAAACCATTTATCAAACGCAATGACAGAAACATGTTTGTGTATACCTGAAATTATATTAACATAATTGTATCGTTAAATTGTTAAAACAATTACCAACTTAACAACGATGCACTCAAAAAATTTTGACAGTCATTGCATGGCAGTTGTTTGTGATGTAATCGTTAGTTGTTGTTTTAACTGTACTTACAGTTGTTTTTCTATAAAAACAAAAATACAAGACAACTGTTATAACAGTTACCCGATGAAAAAAGTTCCGATGTTACATATATGTATATAATTATATAGTCATAGATATAATTATATGTGTGCACAGAGCATGCTACTGGGACAGTTTTTCGATCTATAGTTTAGTCTGGAGACATTTGGTTAGTTTGGGTACTGTCATCAAACAATTCGTTAGTCTTGCGAATAGTTTGAAGACATTTTTGACTAATATACAGCATAGTTTGGGCACATTTTTGGCTATGTCCCCGAACTATGCGCTTTACATACATATATGTAGGTACATATCTTTATAATCTTATATATATATCTTATTTGATCCGAAATCAGGTTATATACATATAATTGTATACAGTTTGATAAACCGCGATCTAATTCTAAAAAATAGTTTTGAGATCCACACTAGGCTTTCCAGTACCGATTTCGGTAATACCGAAATTGTCGAAATTCGAGCAATTTTAGCAAATTCGAAATACCGATTTTAGAACGATACCGATTTCGGTATTGCATATATTTTTTTTTGTTAATTATTTTAATATTTTATGTATTTTTTATAGAAATTTTAACAAATTTGACAATAATTCTGTTTTTGTGTTTGCAATTCTTTACAAATTTTATATTTTAAAGATGGAAACATTAATAAATACTAATATATTGCATTTTTACTCAACTAGAACTTTGGACAACGCAAAAACTAAAATTAACCCAGCCAAAAATATATAATTATGATTACTTATATAAATAGTATGGCTTTTGCAAGGGTTATATCCACGAGTCTTAATTAATTCAAATATAAGAATAGTGTTTTTCCTAAAAATTTTCTTGAGGGAAAGTCAAAATATTGAAAAATTATTCACTTTTGTACCCGTGAAAAAAAATTTATTCGGTAGCATATCTTTTTTTATTTGGCATCATACTAAATTATATAAATTTTAATCCGGAAAATGGATTAATCAAATTGTATATAAACGAATAAAAAAGATATTTGAATTAATATAGTTTCATCCAATTTTATCGGAGTTTTGGTCTTATTCGATTGCATTAAATTTTGTTTGTTTATATGAATATGTATAGTGTAGGAAAACGACCAATTACACTATGGAACATTTTTGGGATTATTGTCTGGGGGGTGAGAAATTCCAAGTCAGGGTGATGGTACTAGGTCAGTATAGTAAAACCCTCAAAGGGTTTGGCGTTCGTATGTGTCATTTTTTTGTTTTTATGACCTTTTAAATTTTTTCCTTATCTTGATGTTTTTTCGCTTAGTTGTAACATTTTGGCAAAAACGTAGTTTAACATAACTCGAGAACCACTTGTCCGATTTTGATGAAACAAATTTAGAAAAATTTAGAATTACAATTTCTCTAATCTGTTTCTATACCGTTTTCCTATATGTGCAACACTTTCGAAGTTAAAAATGAATGTATGAAGGGAAAAAAGTATTTTTTGCCTAAAAATTTAAATATTTTTTTTTAAAAATTCATAAAAAATCCAAAATGGAAAAAAGTGCCAAAACTAATTACTTTCGCGTAAAGTCACATAACTCATGAGCAAAAAAAGGCATAGATCATGAAAATCGATGCACGCGTTTCTCATTTATTCACAATTAGGTAAATGTATGAATTTCAAAACTTTGCTCCAGATATGCACAACATTATTTGGAGAAAACATTGACACTCACAAGCCGAACTCTCTCATATTTTTCTACTGTACTAAAAGAGAAATATTGATGTGGCAACACTGGTTCTGTAATGTTCACATAAAACATGCATTGTCATTATACTTCTTCTCTTTCTCACACTAGTTCTGTGATTTTTGTCATTCAACAAGTGCCGACGAACGCGAACAGTAAAAGTGATTTTTCTCCAGTTTTTTAAAAGTGAACAAAAGAGAACAGAATATGGAACTGTGCAAGCCAGATATAAATAGCTTTTGCTACTGCTGTGGTCAATATGTCTCAACACATAAAAAAAGCGGAAATTTCAGTACTGATTTTGTTCAAACATACGAGATGTACTTCAACCAAAATGTTATAGTGAACGAAAATTGGGTATTAAATATAGTGTGTAAAAGCTGCTACAACCGTCTAATGGATTGGAAAAATAGAAGACGTGAAAGTATGCCATTCGGTATCCCAATGACTTGGACTAATCCTGGCGAAGGTCACAATCCATTGAATTGCTATGCATGTGCGAATAAAGGAGCCGCAAAAAGGATAAGAAAATCGTATAATTACGTTGGTGTTGCAAGTGCCGCAACACCATTGCCTCATTCGGACCACATTCCTGTGCCAAAAGCTTCTAGCCCAGATATTTTCTCTTCTACGACTGCTCCGACATATCATGCACGTGATGATTCCCCATATGAGCCATCAGTATCCAATGAGCCAATTTTAATAAATCAAAATAAGCTTGATTCAATTGTTGCCAAGTTGGAATTAACACAGCATAAATCGGAAGAGCTGGCTTCCATTTTGAAATCAAACAATTTGTTGGCACCCGGTGTGAAAGTCACAGCTTATCGAAGTCGTCAGGCAACACTCCAAAGTTTATTCCTTGTGAATGATGAAAAAACTTCTGCATATTGCCCGGATGTAGGAAAATTGATGGACGCAATGGAAATAAAATATGAAGCAGATGACTGGAGATTATTTATTGACAGTTCAAAACTCAGCTTGAAGGCGGTTTTACTGCATAAGACCAATAAAAAACCTTCAGTTCCAATCGCCTACAGTACAGAAACGAAAGAAACATATGATGCACTGGAAAATATTTTAAAAATGGTTAACTACGCCAAACATATGTGGCGCATATGCTGTGATTTAAAAGTTGTAGCAATGCTTTGCGGTCTTCAAAGCGGCTATATAAAATATATGTGCTTTTTGTGCGATTGGGACACACGATTTTCCGGTGACCAATATGCATGCCACGGATGGAAACTCAGAGAGCACAGCAGGTTACAAACGGCCAATATTATTCGTGAGCCTCTAGTGCCGAAGGAGAAGATATTGCTGCCTCCACTGCATATTAAACTTGGAATTGTTAAGAATTTTATCAAAACTGTCGCCAAAAGAGATGAAGTTTTCTTGTGTTTGAAACTAATTTACCCGAGACTCAGCGAAAGTAAAATTAAAGAAGGTAAGTTATAATATCACATTCATTTCCCATGATTTTCCATCTTAACAAATTAATTTTTTCCAATCAGGCGTACTAAATGGTCCAGATATACGAAAGCTGATTAAAAGTGACGCATTCAACAATATTTTGATTGACGCTGAATTGAATGCATGGCAGGCAATCAAAGAAGTAATAGAAGGCTTGTTGGGAAAGCATCGTTCTAACAACTACGATGTTTCTGTCGCAAGGATGTTAAGAGCATTCTCGGAAATTGGTGTCCACATGTCCTTGAAAATCCATTATTTACATCATCTGGACTACTTCAGCAAACAATTGGCTACCGAATCTGATGAACAAGGTGAACGCTATCATCAAGTTGCTATGCCATTTGAAATGAGGTAATACTGATTTTTTATTTTTTCAAACTCATTTTAATAAAACAAAAATTTACAGATATAGAGGCAAAAAGTCGCCGAGTGCAATAATTGCGGAAATTTGCTGGTGGAGTAAGTTAATGTGGCAAGACAAGGATGATCTTGATGATAAAGAATTTTCAGGAGATGCAGAAGGGCCAACAGTGGAGTCACACATTGACATTATGTGTGGTTCAGAAACTGATGATAGCGATGAATGCGATGCCACTAGTCCCGAACAACCACCATCGAAAAAGTCTAGGCAATATTTATTAAAATAAATAAAAATAAATAAATAAAATAAAAATAAAAAAGTATAAAAATGTTTACTTAATTTTTTTAGTAGTTTATGGCCAGAAGTCTTGAGTTATTGGGGAAAATTTATGAAAAAGGCGATAAATGACACTTTTTTGAATAAAAACAAATATCAATATTCTTGTCAAAATGGGATACCTTCACTTAATTGTAAATAAAAGCAGAACGCGTTAAATTTTGTATATAGGTTATGTGACTTTACATGAAATTAATAACACTTGATCCTTTTTTCCGTTTTGGATTTTTTATGAATTAAAAAAAAAAAAATTGTTAATTTTTAGGCAAAAAAATATTTTTTTTTCTCCACAAATTTATTTTTACCGGCAAAACTGTTGATTATAAAGAAAAACGTTATATGAACGGATTAAAGAAATTGTAATTCTAAATTTTTCTAAATTTGTTTCATCAAAATCGGACAAGTGGTTCTCGAGTTATGTTAAACTACGTTTTTGCCAAAATGTTACAACTAAGCGAAAAAACATCAAGATAAGGAAAAAATTTAAAAGGTCATAAAAAAAATGACACATACGAACGCCAAACCCTTTGAGGGTTTTACTATACTGACCTAGTACCATCACCCTGACTTGGAATTTCTCACCCCCCAGATTGGCTGTTGTACTGTGTTATTTAACTGAGAGAATTATCTGAATGATATTAATAAATTTTTGCACAAAACCGATGAAATTTCACTGGGCCTCGTCTATTGAAACATTTCATTGAATTAATGGAATTTTTGATAAAATGTTGTGAAAATATTCATTTTATTTATTAAAAGTTTCATACACTTAATGAAAAAGTTTCATTAAAACTAAATTCATAAAATATATGAAGATTTTTCAACAAATTTAAGAAATTTTTCATTTACCTTGTGAAGAAAACTTTATTATTTTACTAAAAAATTTCATTAAAACTGGTCCAGCAAACTTCTCTCTATGTGGGTTATATAATCCGTTATCAGTTATTAGTAACTACACAGAAGAAAAAAATTAAAATCACACAGAAACAACGTTTACTAAAATAGAAAAAGCTTTGAAATCAAACAAATCTCAGGTTTTTTTCTTTTTATATAAAAAATTGTCTGCTTATCTTTGAAATCGGAAAACACATTAACTTAAATATGAAAAAGTTTAACTAGAATCATATTTACTTTTATAAGGATAAGTATTATAGCCACCAATTAGAAAATTTTGTTTCAAAGTTTCTTACTTAAATAAAATATCCTAACAATCGATGACTATAACACTAGCTAATATTCATACTTTATTTACAAAGTGTTCCTAAAAAATCAAATGTTAATTAAAATTTGATGTAGTAATTGATTTAGCTATAATTTTTTCTCTGTGTAGTTACTTTTCTTTTTATTTCTTTCATTAGATTTAAGATTAGATATTGTAATTAAAAAGTGCAACATTGGTATGTCTCATTTCTCCCAGAAATGAAAAAATTCTGGGTCATTAAAAACCCTAGATGCAACATAACATCCCTACAAACAATTCGTTCCGTTTACGCACCGTTTTCGGTCCGTCATAAACGGAATCCAACTCCGTATACGTACCGTTTTCTGGATCCGTATACGGACCATAAGGAACATCGAAACTGATTCGAATCCGTTGAAAATCCGTCAATGACGGACCGTTTACGGACCGTTATGTCATGTAAAAAACGGACTAGTCCGCTGAAAGTCCGTCAATGCCGGACCGTTTCCGGACCGATATGTCGTGTAATAACGGAGTATTTCCTTGTCCATATCCTACCGATTTTTTCAAAAAAATAGACCATATGTTTATTATTTTCAATACAAAGTACTTTTTTTTCTTTTTTATAAATTCATTAATAATTATTATTTATAATTACAATATTTAGCACATCTAGCTCGGTTTACCTATCTATCCAGCGCTTAGGGACCAGGAGTAAAATCCAACATCTATATGGAAAAGAGATAATAAATTAGTTATGGTTTAATTGACTGTGTACACGATGCAAATTCTCACATGTTGTACACAAAACATTGTGAAACATTAAGTTTCATAAATCTTACCTTGTTACTTGATGTTGTTTGATTAATAGTGTGATAGAAAGAATTCCCTCTATTGTATATTCTCCATATATTCCCATTATAATAATATTTGCACCGACTTTACAAAATTTTTTTATTTTGTAAACAAACCGACGAAATCCGTATTTAAAGGTACGGAAACGGATACACCAATACGGAGTTAAAACGTATTGTGTTCGAAAATCCATTTATACGGTCCGTTAATGTTCCGTATACGTACAAGCATTGACGGATACGTACCTTACGGACAGTTAACGTGCCGTAAAAGCCGGATTCATGAATCCGTACGTGCCGGAGAGTCCGTTAAAATGTTTCTTGGGATATAAGCTCAACTTTTTAATTTTGTATTGAATTATTAAGTATATAATTGTATTTAAATCCACATACATTTTGTTTGATTCGAGATAGTAAAATAATTTTATCTAAAATATTCTTGGGTCACATTTAGTTTTATAAAGTGTTGTTCGAATCAATATAAAAATGTATCTTCAACGAGATATAATTTGATCAAGTATATGTATTTGTATATGGCATATAAAATGATATAAGAGAAAAGATTTTTTAGGATATGATCATATAAGGCGACGGATAAGAAAATTTTGAAAATCGGAATCGCAGATAAATTCATATTTAATTTTATACGCTGTTATTCACTCTTTAATATGAATAGATACAATTGGATCAAACCTAACTTGATCAAATCTAATCGTTTTTTCACGGGTATCTACGATTTCCCAGTATTGGTCATGGAAATTGTCAAATTTGTTCAAATTTTCTAAAAAAGAATAAAAAAAAGATTATTTCTGATTGTCTTGATTTTTTTTGATTCTCGCGAATTATAATTTTTTATTTTTATTCAGGATTTAAAAATGTTTTCTGATTTCTGAATTAATTTTAGTCAATAATATGTCTTCGCGAATCAAAAAAATATAAAAATAATTTGAGCGAATTATCTTTATATTTTTTGATTCGCGAATTTATAACTCAGCTTATTTTATCATTTTGGAAAATAATTATTTTGAATCAATTCTTCAAAGCTCTGATCTGATCAGCGCACCAAATTTCATTAAAATATCTTAATATTTGCGAACTGCAGCGTATAAACATTATAATTTTGGTAGGACCCTTATATGGGCACTAGGTCCAAACATGGACCGATGTTCACCAAAATCAATAGGCTGCGTTATTGGGCCAATGTAGGTCTGTGTACCAAATTTCATCAAAATATCTTAATATTTACGACCTGCAGCGTATAAACAGTATAATTTTGGTAGGACCCTTATATGGGCACTAGGTCTAAACATGGACCGATGTTCACCAAAATCAATAGGCTGCGTTACTGGGCCAATATAGGTCTGTGTACCAAATTTCATCAAAATATCTTAATATTTACGACCTACAGCGTATAAACAGTATAATTTTGGTAGGACCCTTATATGGGCACTAGGTCTAAACATGGACCGATGTTCACCAAAATCAATAGGCTGCGTTATTGGGCGAACATAGGTCTGTGTACCAAATTTCGTCAAAATATCTTAATATTTACGACCTGCAGCGTATAAACAATATAATTTTGGTAGGACCCTTATATGGGCACTAGGTCTAAACATGGACCGATGTTCACCAAAATCAAACTTGTTTGTCCTTGGGCCAACATAGGTCTACATACCAAATTTCATCAAAATATCTTAATAGTTGCGACCTGTAGAGTGCGCACAAGATTGCATGGACAGACAGACAGATGGACGGACGAACGGACGGACGGACAGACGGACATCGTTAAATCGAAATAAAAAAAAAATTCTGAACCGATCGGTATACTAAAAGGTGGGTCTACGACCAATATTTTTTGGTGTTACAAACATCAGCACAAACTTATAATACCCTGACCACATAGTGGTGTAGGGTATAATAAAAAATATATAAATGGGGGAAATGTTTTTTAGTTGATCTGTTATTTAAGTAAATGAATGCTATTTTAGTTTGACTCAAGATCATAAATTAATATCACTTTCTGTTTAAATTATTTTCAAATCAAAGAAAGATGATACAATTTTTACAAGTAAAGAATAAAAATGATTGAAAAAAATTCGATAAGACCAGCAAGGCAGAATGCGCATTTTCGGCTTTCGCTACAAAGCCATCATCAGTGCCTTTCGCCTTTGAGTGGGTTAATATTATGACAATCGTCTACTTATGTGGCTGTTGAAAGCAAATCGGGTTTGTTATCAACAACTCAACATAGACTAACATCAACGAAATTTAACAATGCTATTTTTATTCTTTTGTTATTATTACTCTTTTTTGCTTTGAAACTTAATTCTTAAGATATCTCAGCTGATTCTATTCAACTCTGTGTATGATAAACACAGATTTTTGAATTACAACGAACCGTTAAATTTAAATGTATGTTATTAAATTATATTTTTGCACCGTGTCAATGTGTTTAAGATGAATGGGGGAAATGTTTTTTAGTTGAGGTAGACCCGTGAGGGATTCCGGGGGTTTAATTTATATGAAACACCAATTTTTTTTGGTAACCTGGTTACAAACTGGAATGGACTGCAAATTAATTTCCCTTTAGAAAACGTGTAGTCCACACCAGAGAAACAAGCCAGCCGCCGTGAGCCGTTTAAGCCGCCGCCGCCGGTCATTTTTGCTTCAGCCGCCGCCGCCGAATTTTTTCGGCTCATTTCGGCTGGAAGTATCAATTTTCAAATATAAAAAATTTAAAAATAAATATATTTTTTAAAAAGAATTTACTAATTCATTAAACTTGAACAACCAGAGCTAAAAACAATTTTTTTATATGAAAAGAAAAAAGGTAAAATCTTCTAAATATTAAATTTTTATAAATATAATTTTTTTAAGCTATAAAAGCTTATATAAATTTATACTGTGAAAAAAATTAAAAAAAAAAAGTTCTTAATGGGTTAATATAATAACTCAGAATGCAACTCTTTGCAGATGTGTAAAAAATCAATTAATAAAAAAACATAGCTGCTTAACTTTGCATTTAAAACTCAATATACATATGTATTTGGTGTACGCATTTTTATCAAAAATTATGACGAAAAATCGTTACAGAGTTGTAGTCGTGTTAGCATAGATATACGAAAAAGTTTGTAAAATGTATTAATTTTTGTTAAAAGCGTTACTTCTCCTCTTCATATAAATTCTTACAGTTAGTGTTTAGCTTCATTGGTTATTAAAATATAAGCATTTAAAGTTAAAAAACCTTACGAGTTACTGGTTACGGAGTTTACATTTGGCCTATAAAATTGGTTACAAATTTTATGTATTAACCAAAAATTGGTAAGATTGTTATAAATTTTGTAAAACAGGTGACAATGCGCTGATATATGTCGAAATATATAACTCAAATATGCATTTAAAATTAGCTGATTACATGGTTTTTATCACATTTTTTGATATCACCCATATATATTTTTTCAATTCTAAAATACATTTTTAAAAATGTAGTTTTTAGTAGCTTTAATTAGCCATATAAGGCCCTAAGGGCTCGGTTATGTAAATGAAGATTTAATAAAAAAAAAAAAAAAAAAAAAAAATGGTCCAGTTGAATGTTTTGGATAAATTAGACATTTTGTAACAAATAAATGAAAAAGTAAAGATAAGAGATATTGTAAAATTCTATAATATTTAGAAAAGGACACTTACGGATAAAATGCTCAAACCAATGTTCGAATTGATCACATAATTTCATCATTTAAGGACATTATTGATTGGGCATCTAATTCAAATGGGTCCCTACAAGATATGTGCATCCTGCCCAAACTTTCTAACAAAACCTCCATTCAAAAGCCTTCAAACAAGTTTAATTTCTTAAATCAATCGATATGTATTTTTTCTATGGTCTTTATTTATTCCTTAATTTGTTAAAATTAAAAAGAATAAATAAAAACAAAATTGATTCCCAGTATGCTTTAATTGTCTGAAAATTCTATAAGAGGCAAAAATTGTTTTGAGTTCCAAGGGGGTTATATTTTCCCAATGTTGGGATTACTTTGGAGCCCTTTACATTGGCAAAAAAATGTGCTGGCAAAATTAATATTTTGCAAGTTATGTTTCAACGAAAAGGACTTGGTACTAAAAGGGTATGTTTATAATTTATTAAATAAAACTTGTATGTTATATTAAATATTTAGGTCCATTTGTTAGATATAGTCTTGACTAGCCATGGATCTGTGCGAACATGAAACAAATCACACGTGAACCAACAACAAATCTTATAAAAATTGATTTTATATATATTTTTTTGCGAGTGATTTTCTGACCGTGATAAAGTGCAGACGTTAATTGTGATCTCTTTTCTATAATTCTATTTAAAATTAAAAGCAATAACATTTGTTATTGTTTTAAGAAAAAACTTTTTTTTATTACATTGTATCAGTGCTGCCATAACGGCGATTTTCTCGTCAGATCTAGCGATTTTATTTCGCCCCTAGCGGGAAAAATTGTCCTGTAGCTATTAGCCAAAAATCTAGCGATTTTTTTATCAGCCGTAATATAATTTTTAAAACTCGGTTTTATGTTGAAAAATATTATAAAACTCGCACATTGATATTCCTTTATTATAAAACACAACATCTTAAACGATTTTAGTAAAAAAAACTCTAAAAATACACATTTCGATAAAATATGGGTATGCACTTTTTCATCGTACAACGCCCTCTATTGTGTATTCGTAATACTAAGATTAATTCAATGAAAATCAGGACTCATTATTTGAAGCTTAATCGTAAAATGTTTCATTATTTAAAAGTTCATAACACTTCTTATTAACATATTAAAGAAATTTTTGAGTAAAAACTCCTTTAAGTACCATTTTTCAACAATCTAGCGATAAAATCGCTAAATATTTACACTGTTTATAACACAGTACAACAGCCAATCTGGGGGGTGAGAAATTCCAAGTCAGGGTGATGGTACTAGGTCAGTATAGTAAAACCCTCAAAGGGTTTGGCGTTCGTATGTGTCATTTTTTTTTATGACCTTTTAAATTTTTTCCTTATCTTGGTGTTTTTTCGCTTAGTTGTAACTCGAGAACCACTTGTCCGATTTTGATGAAACAAATTTAGAAAAATTTAGAATTACAATTTCTTTAATCCGTTCATATAACATTTTTCTTTATAATCAACAGTTTTGCCGGTAAAAATAAATTTGTGGAGAAAAAAAAATATTTTATTGCCTAAAAATTAAAATTTTTTTTTTTTAAATTCATAAAAAATTTTAATTTTTAGGCAAAAAAATATTTTTTTTTCTCCACAAATTTATTTTTACCGGCAAAACTGTTGATTATAAAGAAAAATGTTATATGAATGGATTAAAGAAATTGTAATTCTAAATTTTTCTAAATTTGTTTCATCAAAATCGGACAAGTGGTTCTCGAGTTACAACTAAGCGAAAAAACATCAAGATAAGGAAAAAATTTAAAAGGTCATAAAAAAAAATGACACATACGAACGCCAAACCCTTTGAGGGTTTTACTATACTGACCTAGTACCATCACCCTGACTTGGAATTTCTCACCCCCCAGACAATAATCCCAAAAATGTTCCATAGTGTAATCTAGAGATTTTCTAGCGATTTTTGGGTCTGATCTAGCCATTTATTTTCAAAATTTGTTGGCAACACTGCATTGTATATTGAAATCCACAACAAATTATTACTTATTATTCAGTAGTAAACAAAGGGATTAATATTCTGCTATACTAATCCTCTGCTGTTACAGCAAAATGGATAGTAGCAGCGAGTCTACTGAAGCAAGCGATATTGGCTCATATGAATAAAAAATAGATATTACTAATAGGGGGAAATACAGGGTTTTTTAAGCAATTACTTCACAAATCTAGTCTGCTTGGGAGTAGACTAGAAATTTAATTTTTTAATTTTCGTTTACATTTCATGCTATTCTACCAGCCAATTGCTAAATTTGGAGTTAAAAGCCATTCCTAAGCCCAAAGTAATTACTTCGAAGTAATTGCTAAGTTTTATTCATATGACCCATTGTCTGGTAGACAGTCGCTGAAAACTAAACAACGAAACGACGACAAAATCGATCACCAGGATTAGTTAAGCATGCAATCAAAATAAAAAAAACTACCAACAATGATGATTAGGGCAAGGAATTACATGCAAATGCATGTTATTTCTCGATAGTCCAAAACTAATATGGACTAAACATTTATCCGAATCATCAAATTTAGAACAAACTGGCATCGATTTGTAGTTGCATATTTTGACATAAATGCATGTTTTTGCATATTTCGACTTTAAATGCATATTTGGTGGCTTTTTAATGCATATTTTGTGCTTTTTAATGCATATTTGTTCATATTTTTCATTTTTAGTAGCATTTTTTATTTTGTAAAAAAATATAAAAAATTTATACGTTTTCATATTTTGATTCAATCAAAATAAACATTTTTAAAACTTTATTGACCTATGGGAAATCTTCGAGTTCTGTGTCTGTTTGCAAAATAACTAACTTAAATACATTTTTAAGTTTTAAAGTGCATTATTTTTGCAAAAATTATAGTTTTTAGTGCATATTTTTCTTTTTTAACCACATATTTTAGGCGCATATTTTTCATTTTTAAGTGCATGAAATTCCTTGCCCTAATGATGATATACCAAGTACCTACTAGCAACAACATGTTTGCTGCACTTGATGTAGACAATAATGATGATGATAATTATATTAACGATAATGCTAACAAAGAGCTGTCTGAAGAAAAACCGCCTCCAATAATTATTCCAAATGTTTCAGATATAAGAGCGATGATGAATAACTTTTCAAAAATAGTAAACCTTGAAGATTATTCGTACAAATCCTTGAGAGATGGTCAGGTAAGAGTAATGGCAAAAAACGTAAAGGCATATAGAGTGATAGTAATATATCTATCTTTCGTAAAAAAACTTAAACGTTTTCAAATCACTTTACAAAATGTTGTTTTCAGCCGATCAAGCCGCCGCCGCCGCCGATTATTTGGTTGCGCCGCCGCCGCCGATTTTTATCCGGCTCAACCTCAATCGCCGCCGCCGCCGCCGATTTTTTGCTTGCGCCGCCGCCGCCGATTATTTTGGTCGGCTTGTTTCTCTGGTCCACACAATGTAATCGATTTCGTATACTTCACATTGTGTGTAATTAGGATATGGGATACTTGTGTATAAAAATTGTATTCGAAACTTAAATCTTTTGAAATTTTCCAAAAATGTTGTCTAACTTACATGCTACTATACTTTTGTATACTTACGAAGTATATTGGCTTGTGGGCCATTACAATGCGGCCATATCCTGGGTAAAGTAAGCCAGCTTGTGTATAGAGCTTGAAAGCATTCGGTACTTACTAGAGTACACACAAGCCGGTTAAAGGGTTAACTGCAAGGACATAATAGTTATAAGCAGGCCAGCCACTTTCATGCAAATGCATGTTTGTAGTCATTAATCAAAAAATGATTTTGACCAAATACTTTTCCGAATCAAAGAATTTGCAACAAAATGGCATCGATTTGTTGTTGCATATTTTTGCATATTTTATTATAAATGCTTTAAGTGCATATTTTTTGCATATTTTATGATTTTTAGTGCATATTTTTCATTCAATTGCATATTTTCATCATATTAAAAAAAATGAAAAATAAAGAAAAAGATGAATTTGCAAACCTTAAAGCAGCACTTAGCTAGAAGGAAATCATCAAGTTGTCATCTACTTAGACATTTACATGGGGTTTCTAGAAGACGTTCGTTGTCACACGAATGAGTGACTACTACGTGTATTTTGTTTTTGTATTGTATGTATTTTGTTATTGTATTTTCGTTCGTGTGAAGCAAAACGTCATCTAGAAACACCACCTTATATTGGATTTAATTTTTAAGCAAACGCTCCCGAGTAATAAATCAGATTTTTAAAAATCGATAAAGTTTTTGGTTTGAAGCGTTAATTTTTGGACTGTTAGTGCATATTTTTGAACTTTTTAGTGCATATTTCCATTTAAGTGCATATTTTGTGTTTTTTACTGCATATTTTAATCCCATATTTTCGATTTTTAAGTGCATGAAAGTCGCTGCCCTGGTTATAAATTTTATTGGATATTTCTTAAAAATAATAATTATATGAATGTTATTCTAGTTTGACTCAAGATCATAAATTAATATCACTTTCTGTTTAAATTATTTTCAAATTAAAGAAAGATGATACAATTTTTACAAGTAAATTACAAAATTAGAATAACATTCATTTACTTAAAATAACAGATCAACTAAAAACATTTCCCCCATTCATAATAATAATTATAGTTCTATTTTTATTTTTTTTTTTTCTTACCCATAATTATATTTGTCTCCAATTAAATTAACGAATCAACGATTTTTTTAGTTATTCATAATTACACTTCAATAAATATTTTAATTTAAAAAATAGTTACGAATAAAAAAGAAAGTTAATGATAATAGGTCCTTGCGATTACTTTTCTCAGTTAAGTCCAGTAAGAATTACTCAGTACGAACTTACAGAGAGTAAGACAAGATTTACTCTCAAAATAAAATTTTCCCAAAGATGTACGCGAACAGAAAATTTGCAACAATTTGCAAGTTTGTAGACAAAGCTTAATTAGCTTTGTCTACAAATAACTTTTAACTCGTCGCTTTAGAAGAACAGAATTATTGATGTTAAATCTTAAGCAGACAATTTTTAGAAGGTTTTCTTTCTTCAGGTAGTCCAAAACAAAATTCTTAAAATAATTCACAAACTACCGCGTTTATATAGAACTCGAGATCTACATACAAGATACACACATCAAACAATAAGAGAAGTAATTGACACTCAGAATCTCGCATTTACTAATAGATGCAGGAGTTCTGAGTATGATTTAATTAAACATTTATCAGAAGATACTTGATAGTTTATCTTGTAAACTAACAAAGTGTCAAGGATAAACGAATGATTTATTGTTTCCTGATACAGCTCAATTCCAGATAATATACAAAGGTTTTTTTTTTATCATTTTTCCTTTAAAGAACTTTTTAATTTTAATTTTTGTATTTTTTAATTTTATTTACGATCTATATGTTGAAATATCTTACACTTACAAGATAGCAACTCATTAATTCTGATTTTAACATTTTGTTTGCTGTAGTAACATGATAAATAATAATAAAGAAAATAAAATAGAAGGTTTTCTTATCTTTTCCATAATTTATTTTGAAAGTTTTACTGGTTTAAATTTCCATAAAATAACATAATTGGAAAAATTTTTTTTATTTACAATAAACAAACATATGTTTTCGAAACATATGTTTTTTTCTGCTTGCAAATTCTTACTGGAAAAAATTTGTCCAGTAAAAATTTGCAAGAAAAAGAAGAAGACTTAGAAACTCTCAGCATAGAACTGTCACTTTATTCTCTCTTTTTTCTTTCTGTTTACTGAGTATTTGTGTAAACGAACGCCATCCAGTAAAAATTTTTACAAATTTGTACAACTTATTCAGCAATCGAATGGACCTAATAATTACACTTCAAAAGATATTTTTTTTGTTTAACTGAAGGGGGCTAAATACCTACTGTAACAACAACATTTTAAAGGGCATATTTGAACGGTTGTCAAAAATTCAATTACCAATATTTTTAATCATCTTATTGTAGTAGTATTTTCAAACAATATGATTTTTATATTTCCCCAGCCAAATTCCCCAGAGTTGCCACTTCATTACTTGCCTTTTTTAAAAAAGGCAAAATCGGCTGCCACCCCAGCAAAATATTGGTAATGACACCTCATTACTATGTGCATTACCAAAAATGATACATCATTACCTTTTGCATTATTTTATAATATAAAATAATGACTTCCTAATAACGGCCTATTGTATTCATTGTTTCTAAAAATAAAATAATGACTTACTCGTAATAGTTTAAATAAGTACCTACACAGTTTACAAAGTTAAATTTTATACATTTTTATTTATTATATGTAAATATGTTTTATGTTTACATTTTTATGACGAGTCCTAAAATTACACACTAAAGAAAACTTAAATTTTTCTGAATGTATTTCCTTAAGGTAATAGTATTTGCTTAACCCCTTATTTTTAAGAATCAAGTAAGCAATCGGATAACCAATTATAATTCAACTTTTTGTAAGCATGTGTGTAACCACTTATTATTCAAAATCTCATAACTACTTATTTCTCACTTTTTCGTAAGCGAGCGGGTAAGCGTGACTACTTATAAAAACGACCACGCCAAACAAAAATAATGAGTTTAGACGCCAAAAAATAAGTTGTGCGGAGCTATGAATTTCTATTATATAACCACTTATTTGGTAATGAAAGATTTTGCTTGGACTGTGCAGCCTTCATTAATTATCGGAAAGTCAAAATGTAAAGTGATTCTTAATCCGAGATGAATTCTGTAGTCCTTATCGTGGCCGGATTTTTACTAAAAATTTCCAAAACGGCAACAAAAAACATATTTGCTCGGGGATATAAAATTTATTTGCCCAAAATTCAGAAAAGGGCCACGATAAGAACTACATTTTTTTGAAAAAAAACCTGGACCGAAATCGGTTAACCCGCCTTGGCTCTACAGTGGCAGCCGATTTTGAACTCAGGGTTGTGGGAAAACGCGTTTAAAGTTGAAAATTAATTTTACGCTAAGAAAACAGCAAAATTTCAAAAAACCGTGTATGAACAAAATGAATACCTCGCTGTTTTCTACATGTGTAAGAGAATTTATTAAACATTTCATTTCAGTCAAAATCTTTTATTTCGTACATTGTTTAATTTGTTTTGTATTTGTTTTTTATTTTTTATATACATTGATTACTTTTACGGCTTATAAAAAGCCATCAGTACCTGCCTCATATAACGTGCCTTCGCCCACCATCGAGGAATCGTCATTGGATTTTCTTTAAAGACTGCGTGCAATTTTTGCATCTTTGCATGTAGTTTTTTGCTTTTTGTTCTGCTGTATTATGCGAAATAAGATTTATAATAAAGAAAATGATAAAAAACGCTCCCAAAAAATTTTATGTACAAATTAAATGCATAGAATATTACAAATAAAATATAAAAAAAATTCGAAAACAAAATTTTTCCTAGAGTCCATACCCCCCTTAATAAAAATTGTACTTTTTTAAGTACCCAATTGAACAAGTTTATATAAATTTATACATACATATTTTTGGGCTTTATTTACTTTTTCATGAAAGGAAAACATCCATAACCATTAGAATTTTACAAAGGTTTTTTTTAAAGAATTAAGAATTTCCAAAATCTAAATTGAAATTTATTTTTAAAAATAAATAGTTTTTATATAAGAAATTAGTTTTTATATTTCTTAAGGCAAACATACACTAATAATGAGTTACTAATAAATACTTACTTTTTTCATTATTTCGAAATAAAAAATAATGTATTACCAATAATGACTTATTTTTATCATTATTTCAAAATTAAAGTAAATTTCTAGATTTTTTTGTAAATTTTTTTGAAATCTATATTTATTCTCAATATTTTTTTAACACTGGTAATGATATATGTAACCACATATTTTTTGATTTTTTGTATGTTGGCGAGTAAGCTGACTTGTGGGCAGCAATTCAATTATGTTTTTATCTATCAAATATTACATGCTATATACTGGCAGTCTGGAGTCCCAGGTTCGATTCCTGCACGGGAAAGTTTTATTAACAAAAATTTTTACATTAAAAAAATATTAAATGTATTCATTTAAAGTATTTACGCCTCGTATACTGCGTATATGTTGTAAGTTTACTCGATTAATGTCAAAACTAGTTTACGAGCCCTCGGAAATATATGCTTACATTTTTATGTGTAAACTTTTTCGTATTTATACACACATTTGAATATTGTCAAAAATAAAATTATTTTGTATTGTTTTGTATTGTTTTGTTTGTTGTTTTTTATTTTCGGTTTTATTTGTTTTTAAATGATACAAATTTAAAAAATTCTGTGTTTAATTTATGAAAAGATCAAAAATGTGGCTAAATGCAAAATTGAAATGTGAATAGTTTTGAAAGGTGCGTTCATTCAAATAAACAGGTAAAGTTACAAATATACGCGATTACAAAAATACACGGTTTACGAGGGCATAAATGCAGTTAAATGAATACCACTATTTTCTTTTATAAAACTTATTTTTTTGGAAATCAGTTCATTAGTTTTAGTCAATACTGGTAAGCACTAAGGTAACGACATATTTTTTGATTTTTCGTATGCTGGTGTGTAACTCATTATTTTTCGCGACATCGACATACAAAGGTAATAAGAAATGTAATAACAAAAGTAACTACCCAGCAAAAATAAATGGAATGACTTCTAAATGAATCACATCCTTCATTACATCACAAAGAATTACTCCCTTAGGAATGTGTTTTAAACAACATCTAATGCTGCAATAAATATATGCTAGTTAGAATTTTTTTTCATGGGTGATAAGAAGTTAATATTTTGTATGGGGGTTGCATAGGAAATTGCTGGCACAGAAATCAGAGGGTTGCGGGTTCGAATCCCACCAGGTGGGAAAATATTTTTTAGAACTTTTTTTTACACAATTAATAATTTTTTGTAGTTTTCACTGTAAATTTTTTATTTTTTTCTATTTTTGTGCACTCAAAAATTAATTTTTGAAACGATTTAAAAAAATTTTTTTTTTAATTTTCTATTAATTTTTAATAAAATTTTATGGAAATATAAAAGTTCTAAATAAATATGTAATTCTTCAAATATTTTTTGTTAAAATACGAAAAAGGTAAATATTACAATTTTGTTTGTATTTAAAAAATCCATTTTTATCAAATTTTTACTAAATGTATTTAGAAAATAAATATAACAGAAAAAGAAAAATCCTGTAAACATTTTAGTTAGAACTAGTAAAATAAGTTAAAAATTATTTTGCAGAAAAAACTATTTATACCCTACACCACTATGTGGTCAGGGTATTATTTTTATCTACTAATATGATGCAAATTTTTTTCCGGATTTTATCATTAAAAACCGGATACTTATTTAAACTTAACTTAAATGTAACCAAAATTTTGTAAATTTAACAGTTTTATTTTTTCTTCTTATCTTACTAGTATTTAGCAAAAAACAATGTGCTAATATCAGCAGTTTTTTTGCAAAGTCATTTTTAATTACATAATTTTTAGTAGCCTTTTCTCCTATTTTTACAGCTTTATTTCTTTCTATGAGTGTATTATTTTTATAAAAGAAACACTTAAAAAAAAACAACTTTATATATTTTCCAATATGTTATATATTTTTGTTAATAAAAATAGAAAGAAATAAATATAACAATTTACTGAACAAGACTGCTAAAAGTCAGCTATAAGTTATAACAAGCCATAGCATAGGGGGTAGAGCGTCTGCTTGAAATGCCAACGAGTGTGGGTTCAAACCCCACACGATGTATGATTTTTTTTTAAATTAAATTAAAAACAAGTGAAAATGAACTTCCTTTCCATTGGTTCAAATATACATAATTTGTTTCAAAAAAGAACAACTTCCCTCCTATGACAAGCCAATGTTAAATTCATCAGTGAAAACCAGAAATTATCCCTACTCCCTATTCAACTGTTGTTATGTTTTTACTACTTCTTTTTCCTCACATTTTTCCTGGGTAGTTACCATTACCAGGTATGAAGTTACATAACCACATATTTGGTAATGATAATGATGATTCTCTTAAAACAAAAAAAATTTATATAAAAAACATAAGATTTTTGTATATTTGTTTCATATGTTTCATTAGTTTTCATTTATTGTATTTTTGTATAATTTTGTTTTTTGTTAAAATAATTAAACTACTTTTAGCTGTATACCATATTTTTTTGTTTGCTAATTATCTATTTATTGTTTTGGAAAATCTAAAACATTTTATTTGTGTTTTTTCATAGTGATTTTAATATTCCATTTTTTAAATTACAATACCGGATTTACGGCTGTTTGACCTCTTTTGCGGTTGTCAACCTAAGTGAAACGTTTGTACTCTCTCATCTCCTTCATTTGTGTTTATTTTATATTTAAATTTTGTTTTACAAAATGAAAATATGCATTAGAGAACAAACAACTCTATGCTAAGTCTGTTTTTTTATAACAATAAACAAATGTTTATAGATTTATTTGCTTAAAATTGTTTTATTTGTATTTGTATGCGAAATATTTGTAATAAATTAATGAATGAATTGCATTTTTAAGCATCTATAGGCGTTTTTAAACAAAATAAACAATTTAGACCAATGACGTCATACGTAATTAGAAAGTGGAAAACATTTACTTTTAAAAACTGTATAAATTTGTTTTATGACTAGACTGCATTTGTTGAAGCTTATCAAAATTATTAATCATATTAAGATCGCACTCAAAACTACGGTTACTACTTTCGCAATAGTTGTTTTAAGTAGTTATTTTTAACACCATAATAAACAATTACACTCAAAAAAATAAGTTAGTAGAAAAATTAGTAAAACGTCTTGTATATCAAGTGTACTAGTCTTCAGCAATTTTTTTTTGCTGAAATTGAGTTTTCAGCTAAAGTTTTAGTTATATTTTTTTAGCACTAAACTAATTTTGAACTAATGTTTTACTAATTTATTTTGCTACAAAGATTGTGCTGATAACCGCATTTCTAGCGTAGACGATATCCAGATAGACAAGATGTAGATGTCGCAGCTTCTCTGGATGTAGTACAGACAACGGAAATGATAAAAAAGAAAAACAACTCTACACAATTTCTATATTTAAATTTTCAGCAAATAAATTAACTAAAGTAAAATTTCGCTACAAGTTTTTTTCTGTCTACTAACATTCAGCAAAAATTTTAGTGATTTTAGCAAGTATTTTTTTCATTTGCAATCGACTAAGTATTAGCAAAACTTTAGCTGAAGATTACTATTTTTTGGTAAAAATCAGATCGCTGATTTTCAGCAATCCTTATGCTGAAATTACGAACTTTTTTGCAAGCACGCTCCTGACTAAAAATTTGCTGACACAGCAACATTTTTTACTGACTTTACTGACTTTTTTTGGTATACCAAAATATTATTTTTTTTGTTATTTAAAATTTCGTTGATTTTTTATAATTCTTGTTTAGTTTATATTTGCTATTGTGGATATATATTTTTAGTTTGCAAATAAAAATCAGAAAATTGTATTGTACACTCATAAAAAAGGCCTGAGCAAATAAATAGTTACAAATTCTGCTAAAATAACACGAAATAGTATCTGAATTTGCTCTAGCAGAATTTTCAATGAAGTTCAGAATTATGTCTGTTAAATTTAAGTACACTCAAAAAAAAATTCAGTAAAGTCAGCAAAAAATGTTGCTGTTTCAGAAAATTTTTAGCAAAAGGCTTGCTGAAAATCAGCGAGCTGATTTTTACCAAAAAATAGTAATCTTCAGCAAAAGTTTTGCTAACACTTAGTCGATGGCAAATGAAAAAATCCTTGCTAAAATCACTAAACTTTTTGCTGAATATTAGTAGACTGAAAAAAATTCAAAAAACTTGTAGCGAACTTTTACTTTAGTTAATTTGTTAGCTGAATATTTAAATATAGAAATTGTGTAGAGTTGTGTTTTTTTAATAATCTCCGTTGTTTGTACTCCATCCAGACAAGCTGCGACATCTACATCTTGTCTTTCTGGTTGTCGTCCACGCTATAAATGCGGTTATCAGCACAATTTTTGTAGCAAAATAAATTAGTAAAACATTAGGTCAAAATTAGTTTAGTGCTAAAAAAATATAACTAAAACTTTTGCTGAAAACGGAATTTCAGCAAAAAATTTGCTGAAATCTAATACACTAGATATACAAGACGTTTTACTAATTTTTCTACTAGCTAATTTTTTTGAATGTAAGCTAAATTTTACACACTGCTAACTACACAGACAATTTTAGTTAATTTAGCTAAGAAAATAAAGCTAAACTATTGAAACTTTACCTGATTTAACTGAAAGTTTCTGCTAAAATGTCGCTTAAAAACTAGGTTTCTGGTCTCTCCGGATCTGTCCCGAGACAGGTCCATATTTGTTATTGTGAGTATAGGTGGCTGATAAGTATTAATAAGTACAGATTAACGAATTTTTGTTCATTTTGCTCCATCTCGCTTAGTTTCCGAGATACAAGCCATCTCTATATGATATTGATAGCAGACATAAAAATGTAATCACTTGGAAATAATAGTGGTTTTATTTAGTTAAAAAGTTTGTAAAATTAGGAAACACAAATTCTACAAATTAGCGTGTAAAGTTAGTTCAAATACGGACGAAATTAATTGTTATGCTAAAATGGATTTACAAAAAATATTAGTTCAATTCTAAATTTTAAGACAAAATAACAAATTATTTCAGACTTTTCTACTAACTTTTTTTATAAGTATATAAATTTTTTAAGAAGTCGTATTTTTTTGACAATAAGTTTAGTAGGAAAGTGTCCTAAAATGCATATACATAAGTTCCATTTTTCCATTTTCCTCAACAAATAAAACGAATATTGCCTTATTAATTTTTAGCTTTTATTTAGAAAGAATAAATGGTTTGGTTTTAAACGTAAAATTATTGCTTTTAAGAAAAGAACAAAATTCAATCTGCAGAGTGGAGTATTCCAGCATTGTGAATCGACCTTTAACCTAAAAATCGCAAATTTTTTATTGTTCACAAATTAATTGAAAGTCTGTACCCTATATTAAATTAAGGCTCGATTACTGAGTGACCAGTTAAAATTTAGACAACAGTTAAATTAAAATTTTGTATGTAAAACAACAACAAATGTGTCAGTTGAAGTCCCAGTTACTAGCTAACTGGACATTAAGTAATAGGGCCTAAATTCAAAACAACTTGGATTATATATGAGTAAAGATTTCTTGTCAGGAGTTATAAACATACCATATAAGAATTTGATATCGTTGCAAAGGAAATTACCTGTAGATTCCCTACGGGGAATGAGGAGTCAATTGCCCTCCAAGGACCTATCCCGTGACCGGTCAACAGAAGGCATATTACTAAACAAAAGCCACACTCAGCGCTATGCCGACCGTGGTGTAACTTGTTAAGAGGTGATGCTACGAGTCAAAGCCTGTGCAGAGGGCTGCCGGTTCAATCCCCGGTCATGGCAATATACAAAAAGTTTTTCAAATAGAGACAAATTAACAATTAAAAATTACTTTGATCAGTTGACACATAAACTAACCACTGACGAGTCTTTGGGTGAGACCAAACTGCGGCAGTCTGGTGATTCCCTTGTGTCTGTTAAATTTTTCAATAAAAATGTTTTCTTCTTCTTCTTCTTCCTATAAATCAACTCTAAAAAAGAGAATGACTTAATTTTCTAAGTATTTTTTAATCCGTTATTTTCACTGTTGCCTTAAAAAAAATTGACCGATACCGATAAATATTTTTTTATTTATTTTGAACTTAATTTTTTTTAGGATTTGCTTATTTTAGCTTTTATTTTAAATATATATAATTTTTTGCTAAGAAATTCTAAGTTTTGTATTTTCAACGATTTTTTAATGTTAAAGATGTTTTAATTTTAACAATTGGTATTTCATTTAACTTTTCTTTTAAACTTAAGGGGAATTTTTTAAATTTTTATTTATATTATCAGAGTGTTTGAGGTAATTTTCTAATTTTTAATTGATTTTTTGATTTAATTATGGCCAACGGAAAAAACGAGTCAACTGCCATTAAAGGACCTATACCATGACCGGTCAATCGGGTCATATTCAAGGCACTTCCACTATATTTGTGTGTGTATTAATGTTGTTTTCTGTTCTATTTTTTCTTTTCCATTTTTTTTTATTTGCTTGTAGTGTTTGTTTTTTCTTTTTCTTTTTTATTTGAACAGAAATGAAAAATATATAACTTTACCATCAGCCAGTCATCATGCACAAGCAACATTAGCTTAGACGGTAGAGCCTTTGCCTTAAAAGCAGAAGGTTGTGTTATCGAGCCCTACTTTGACGCGAAGTAGATTTTTTTTAATTCTTAATTTTATATTAGTTTATTTGAAAAGCTATTTCTAGACACACCACCTAACGTGTCACAACGTGTCTAAACTGTGGCAATTGGACATTTTCAGTGACAACGCCATGTTAAAGAGACGTGTCTCTTTCAAACAAAAATACCGACAAAGGACCGGTTCCTGTCACTTTGGACCGGTCCCTTTCCCCGTAGGGTTACGACATTCTTAAAGAGAATCCTATTTTGTACTACACTCATAAAAAAAAGTTAGTACAAAAGTCTGTTAAACGCGTTCTGATTAAATTGAACTAATTTTTCTGTTATTTTCTCTAAAAAAGTCGGCTGAGTTCCAAAACGTCATTTGCAATGCAACTGAACAAAGTCATGCATTCGTAAACGCAATTGATGCGCATATAAAAAGCAAACTGTGCATCACAAATGTTGTTGATGCTTTGTTGACATGTTTTTATTACAAAGTAAGCAACACACTTGTTTGCTTTGTATCGAAAGAGTAGTAAAACCGCAAACACTGCAATGTGTTTTGACGTTTAGGAACTCACCCGTCCGTACAAATAGGTAAAAATTTTGCTAAAATAACTGGAAATAGTAAATGTATTTGCGCCAGGACAATTTTGACCTATTTCTACGCACATTTTTTTATGAGTGTATTAGTGGAACTAAAAGTTTGGAAATCCTGATAGGAAGGTAAAAATTGCGGTTTTTGTTAAAATGTACATAAATTTTTACCATTCAATGAAATATTTATTAATGGACATAATCAAACGATTTTTAGGACTTTTGGAGTTTAAAGTCACAAATGAGAAATTGATGTCAGAATTTAAGATTTGCAATAAGCCATCCCACAATTCCCAAAAATGAAATTTCCAAAATGGGATTTTTTAATTTTTTTGCTGCCACGTCTACATTTGAAGCAGGGATTGGAGGGGGCTCATCCAATAAATTTTGTATATGTTGGAGTATCTAGAACCGCTTCCGCTATCTACATAATTGGAGGCGTGTTAATTTTGGAACAGTGAGTTTAAATTGATATTTGCTTTAAAAATGTGCCAAAAAAATGTGAAGTGTGTGGGGGAAAACTTATACACAAATCAATGGTTTTTTTAACATAGATCTCTTGTTGATGAAAACACCTTTCAAAATTGTATGCAACTTCATATGTTTGCAAAGAAAATATTTATCTGAAAGTAAATTTTTTATTTAAATGAATGCAGTTTTTGTCTGGAACAAGATATTGTGTTCATTTTTTATTTATTCCAGAAATTATTTGGTTAAATAACTTATATTTAAAAAAAAATTGGCCTTGATTTGGTCCCGCTGAGTCGGACCAAATTTGGAATTTTACATTTTCAAGTGGGAATATCTCGGGAACTATAAAGGATAACAAATACAAGTAAGCATGTTTTTTGTAGGCCTTATGAAAATCTGATAAGCCAAAAAATGGCGGGCGCTCAAAATATTTTATGGTAAATGTACCCTATTTTGGGGGGTCATATTGCCATCCCCAAAGGGTCTGTGAGGTCCAACGTCTAAACTTAAGTTCGATATTACCTCAGATATGTCTGTAAATTTCACATTTTAGGGCTCTTTTCCCCTGTTTTGTGTTTCCGCAGGATTACCGGACTGGCGGACCGGTAGGGTAGATAGATCGTCGATGACGCAAGTAGTCGAAAGAATCGTCTCTAGGCCCTTAGGTGTACGTAGTGGTCTGCAATGACAAATTGAGTGAGTTATCTGCATGATTTTAATGAATTATTGCGTAAAGGGAGTTCATTGAAATTTTATCCAGAAAGCTCTCTATCCAGGTTTTCCCTATTAAAGCAAATTTAATTGCAATGGGGCAACTAAGTAAGAAATGGCCGAATTATTTCCAACAATTTTGTGAAATATTCCTCTGTGCGAGAAGGAGTTACAAAGGAAAAATTAGGCATTCTACAACCGATTGTCTGGAACAGAAAATTTTTCGGGGTTCTTTTTATATTTGAATATAAAAAATAATCAAAATCTAAGTTTTTTTTAATTTTTTTTAGAAAATATATTAATATCCTAATAAAATCAATCAACCGTTAAAACTTTCAAATTAAAACTTTCCTTGGCCATAACTTATTGACAAAAAAAATCTCTTTACATATACGAGTACGTAACAAAAGATTTAAGGTTTGGTCTGTTTAATGGTTGGTAAGCAGCATAAGTTATAGTCAATTTAAAATAGAAAACATTTTTCCCACCACTTGGATGTCTGGCAGACTGGTGGCTAAAACAAACAAGTGGAACCATAACAAAAAAAGCGCAACAAAAAAGGGCCGATCATGCACAAATTCTAACTGCCGGCCTACACCCCAAAAATCATAGACATAAAAGCATTAGCAATGTAGCGCGAAGAACAAGTGGAAACGCATACAAATTTAAATTTATATATTTATGTTGATCGCAAGTTGTCATGGCAAAAAGTTTTAAATTTAAATAATTTTAGTTCAATATGCAGATTTTTAATGACATGTTTTTAACATATTTTTTTTTTAGAAGAGAGATAGAGTGCGAGATATAGACAAAATGTTGTTAATCTAGCGCTTCAGTGATTTTATATTAAACCCTAAAAGGCAACTACTATTAAAATTATAGTCACTTAAGGTCGACTATACAATACCTTACAGTAATTTAGTAGGAAGTCCACATGAGGATGTATCCGCAATTTTAAATTATACATACAAATTAGGATATTTTGTCCCGGGGATTCCCCGAGCGGAATTGAATTGTATGGAAACAGCAAAGGTTAGTGTTTATGTATTGAGTTTGTGCTAGTGTTTCCAATTCGGTTAATCGATTAACCGATTCCTCGATTAATCGCCTCTGTTTCGGTTAATGTCGAAACAAATAATTTAAAACTCAAATAATTATTCGACCCGAATAATCGGTTAAAATAGGTCGATTAACCGGTTACATTTTTAATATTGAATTTTCCCTTTATTATTTCCCAAAATTTTATGATTTTCATAACTTTGGCTAAAAAATTGAATCTACTGAAAGAGGTCTTTAAACTTTTAGATACCATATTTTGAGCAACTCCACGTAAGTGGACAATGCTCCAGCGAGACACGTGATGAGTTTTTAAGAGACTCCTAAAACGGAATAATAAAATTTTTTGGAATTTTTTTAACATCGTGAAAGGCCAAAATAAAGATCTTTTTAAACTTATCAAAACACACCACGTTTTTGGTTGGAGCAGGCTTTAGGAAAGACAAGCTGTGTTTGTGCGGAAAACTATCAACATTGGCTTATGTCATTCCCACATTATGTTGACATCAGCCGACGTTTAGCGTTAACCTCTAAACGTTACTAATGCCAAATTTGTACGGGAATGACATAAGCCAACGTTGATAGTTTGCCGCACAAACACAGCTACAATAGAAAATTTCTGATTTCGGTTTTAATTCTTTTAAAAAGTAAAACTAATTTTTAAAAGTGAGAGCAGTTTTTCAGCCTCTGGTTCGATGTTTTTTATTTATATATGAATTTTTACTTTGAATTGGTCCATTAAAACTTTTCATTGAATTGATGCAGTTTTATGAAAAATTTCTTATTATTTATTGAAACTTTCATACACCCAATGAAGGAGTTTAAATTTCAAACTTTCATTGATTTCATTGCAGAATAAATTGGTATTTTCAAATACGCTAAAAATTTTTATATCGATGGCTCAATCTAAAATAGCCCTTGATAAAATTTGGGAAATAGATTCCGAAACTTTTTAAGCTTCCCAGGAAAATTATTTACAATCGGTTGCCAACCACACCAGTTCTGCCACTTGTTTCACTAGAACCGATGCCATGGAACTGGTTCACGAACCCGTGCCACGGATCTCATATATAAAGTATAACTGATGGAGAATCAGTTCTAAAACTAGTCCCAGATGTTCTACACTCAAAAAAAATCAGTAAAGTCAGCAAAAAATGTTGCTGTGTCAGCAAATTTTTAGTCAGGAGCGTGCTTGCAAAAAATTTGGTAATTTCAGCAAAAAGGTTTGCTGAAAATCAGCGAGCTGATTTTTACTAAAAAAATAGTAATTTTTAGCAAAAGTTTTGCTAACAGTTAGTCGATTTCAAATGAAAAAATCCTTGCTAAAATCACTAAAATTTTTGCTAAATATTAGTAGACTGAAAAAAACTCTAAAAACTTGTAGCGAAATTTTACTTTAGTTATTTTATTTGCTGAAAATTTAAATATAGAAATTGTGTAGAGTTATTTTTCTTTTTTTTTTCATTTCCGTTGTCTGTACTACATCCAGACAAGCTGCGACATCTACATCTTGTCTATCTGGGTGTCGTCCACGCTATAAATGCGGTTGTCAGCACAATTTTTGTAGCAAAATAAATTAGTAAAACATTAGTTCAAAATTAGTTTAGTGCTAAAAAATATAACTAAAAATTTAGCAGAAAACGGAATTTCAGCAAAAAAAAAATTGCTGAAAACAAGTACACTTGATATACAAGACGTTTTACTAACTTTTGTACTAACTTATTTTTTTGAGTGTAGTATTAGTTCCATAATTTTTCCAGAGCAACCATTTTCACTTTGGGGGCTATAGAAACGGTTGATTTTGGAACTATTTCAGACAAAAATCATCGATGTTAGAATTGATAGTGGAAGGCATTTCAAAGGAAAAGTAGTTATTCTACAACCGATTCTTTGGAACAGAGAATATTCCTGGATTAGAATATGAAACCTTTTTTAAATACATCGAGTTATTTATATGCCACGTTAACATAAAAAAAAAACAGGTAGCTCTTTGTGTTTTTATTGGTAAACAATTAAGGAAATACATTAAGTTTTGCATTAAACGATTAATCGATTAATCGCCAATTTTCTCGATTAACCGACCCGAATAACCGGTTAATTAATTTTAGTGGTTTTTCGAATAATGCATTAACCGGTTAACCGCCTATGTTGAATAATTGGAAACACTAGTTTGTGCTGATGTTTGTAACTAACGATAAGAGTGGTCATAGACACCCGTTATTGTATACCGATGGACTCAGTATCAATTGCTAAGTCCTTTTAGCAGTGTCCTTCCGTGCGTCCATGTAAAATGGACGACTCGCAATTCTGAAGATAATTGAACGAAATTTGGTATTTAAGTTTGTATTACAATAGGGTTAGAATCAAGGTGGTTACCGATAACGGTAAGGGTAACGGTATTTAAGGTATACCGTTATCGAAACAGCAATACCGGTACGTACCGGTATTATAAATTGCGTTAAAAATAAAAAAAAACCAATAAAACCAGCATAATGTTAAATGTTAAAAATATAGATTATAAGCTTTAAACTCAATGCTGGTAGTTTTATAAAGTTAAATTATTATCTACACTCAAAAACGTTTGACAGTTACTATATGACAGTTGTTTGTGTAGTAATCAGTAGTTGTTGTTTTCAACAGTAATTACAGTTGTTTTTATATAGAAAAAGCAAAACAACCCAGTGTAGAAACGGTAATGACATATCATTATTTTTTGGACTACCAGTAATGACACCCGCTTACCTTCTGCATTATTTTAAAACATATAATAATGAGTTACTGATAATTACTTATTTTTATCATTATTTCAAATAGAAAATAATTTTCTAAATTTTTTAAAAATTTTTTGAAATCTATTTTTAGACTCAATATTTTTTAAACACTGGTAAGGATATATGTAACCACATATTTTTTGATTTTTTGTATGTTGGCGAGTAAGCTTACTTGTGTGCAGCAGGTCAATTATGTTTTACATACATGTCGATACAGCTCAGATGGTAGAGCTATTGACTGGCAATCTGTAGACCCAGGTTCGATTCCCGCACCAGCAAATTTTATTTTAAAAAAATACAATAAAAAATATTTTTTTTATATAATTTATTTTTTTGAAAATCTATTTTTAGACTCATTATTTTTGTCAGTACTGGTAAGCACATAGGTAACGATATATTTTTTGATTTTTCGTATGCTGGTGTGTAAACATAACTCATTATTTTTCGCGACATCGCCATATAAAGGTAAAAAGAAATGTAATAACAAAAGTAACTAGTTACCATTACTAAGTATGTAGTTACATAACCACATATCTGGTAATGATTTTCTACACTGGGAACTTTTATGACGGTTATTTAAGAAAACAACTAACGAAAAGTACTGTAATTTCGTAACAGTTGTTTTAATCAGCTACTTTGAATATCATAATAAACAACTACCAAAACAGTATTTTTAGACATTATATAATAATGTATAATTTTATATATCCATATATGTTTTTGTACACCAGTGTATATAACCGGACATAATTATATGTATCCATATATAATTTTTTCTTTCTCAAAAAATTGTAATATGATGTCGTATTTAGTTGCATCTTATTACATATCGATTAGTACATAATTGTATATTGTATTTACAATTAGATACAGATAATCCAATTTTATATGACGTTATATATAACTATTTAGTACATAATCCAAAATAATATATGTTTTTATATGAAATCATTTTTCAAAAAAGCACGATTTCGTTTTGGATAGAATTATATATACCCCATTTAGAGTCACACTAGAACTCTTGTCAGTCGCCTTTTGGATATAATTTTATATTACATTGCCATGGAAAGAAATTGTTAGAAAATTTATACAAACAGTTTAAAGCAATACTAAAGGCGTTTGTGCTTTTCTGTAAAATGTCCTTTTGTCAAAATCCAAAAAAGTTTAATAGCTTTCATTAAGTTTTAGGTCTGACAAACTCTCAGGTAATTATTTCTGTAAACATTTAGGATTTCAGTGAAATTTATAGTGAATAAACTGGATATAACAATATCTGATTTTCTATGTGTTTGTATCATTTCAGCTATAATTTTATACCACTATATAAAGTCTGATCAAATTATATCGCGCCATTATTCGGATACATTTATATCTGATATTATCAAATTATAACTGAATTGATGCAAACTTATGAAATTATATGGGCCCATTTCTCGGATAAAATTGTATAAAGACTCATGTTAAATTACATATGACTGTATAAAGCCTCATAACAATTTTTTAAATCGGGTAAACAGTAGTTTTTGTTAGTTAATTAAAAAATAATAATTTTGAATTTTAAAAATTCTTGTTTAGTTTAAATTTGTTATTATTGCTATAGTGACCTTCTCCGAGAAAAGGGACCTAGTGTGTGAAAATGAAGTTTTGAGAAGAACGCATTTAAAGTTTCATAACGCTCTCACTATCACCTTCAGTTCGTTTTGTACGTTTTTATGGGGTAAATAAATTTTTATCAGAAATCTAACTCATTTCATCTTATTCTACACCCTTTTAGGTACCAGAATCCACTCTTAAGTCCAAACCCGTTTTTGGACACACTAGGTCCCTTTTCTCGGAGAAGGTCACATATTTCTAGTTTGCAAATAAAAATCAGAAACTTGTATTGTATCTCCAATGCATAGAAGCATAATAACTGGAGAACGGTTTGGAATTTTTACTTCGAATTTTAAATAGGCTGAAGTAATAACGCATATTTTTGTAATCGAAAGAAAAAACACTTTTTTTATTAAAATATACTTTTATAAACAAAAAGAATTGACTCTAAAAGACAGTAGTTTTACCGATTTTGTCAATTGTTTTGAAATTTTTGTAGTTACAATTTATCAGTTAATTTTACGACATTGGTAGTTATTTTTTTTGAATGCATTTGTTAGTTATTTTTCAACGGTTAAAAAAAACAAAAGTTTTAGTTATTTTTAAGGTAAATACCTTTGTCGCCTTTTTAACTGCATATACCTTTGTTTTAACTGTCATTTTCTGTAGATTCTACTGACAAACTTTTGTGATTGTGTGTGATAAATTAAAAAAATTTCTCGAATGAACTCTAGTTCACTCTTTCAAAAATAAAATTTAAAATTTTTTAAATTTTAGTTTTTTTTGCACAAAATGTTCCATTTTGTATGGAAATTTCGGGGTGTCCCCATATTTTCACTGACATTTTCTAAATCGGTGGCCCGATTTCGACAATTTTTAACATCAAATTACTATTAATAAATAATTTGAATAAAAATAAGCAAATGTGTCTTTGTGCTGTGAACGTCATTAAAATCGACACATGTTTCGAAAGGCCATCAAATTAAAATCCGAGCTAGATTTGCAAAACCCTTTTAAGGTTTTGTTTTTTTTAGCCACAGTGTACTTTCATTTCGCATTAGAAATATTGAGGCTGAACACGATGATCATTTTGCAAGGTAAAGCCGCAGAATGTTAAATATACTGCAAGAAGCTTATTGGGACAAATCCGAATTTAGATATACAGTGGTGGAAAATATAATAGGGACATTAAACTTTTTTCTAAATTTTTTCTCGTTGTCTTTATTTTTAAAGTTCAAAATGTTGGCTAAATTCGCCCAGAAATGCGAGGAGATGGTTCAGAAAATTGTGAAAAATTTTTAACGTGATGTCTGTTTTTTTTTATTTTGTCACTTGTTTTAAGTGGCGTGGCTTTTTTCAAATTACATAGTAAAATTTAGCGAGTACTGATCGGATCTATACAAACTGTATATTTTTGGAAATCCTATAACATTTTCTTAAATCTTGGGTCTCCAGACTTAGCATGACAGTGCCTTAGACATGGACAAAATTTTCTTTGTTTTTAGCGATTTTAAAATCAAGTTACCAACACCGCCCACTTAAGACAAGTGAGAAAATAAAAAACAGGCGTCACGCTAAAATTCTGCACAATTTTCTAAACCAATATTTTGATCTTTAAAAATAAAGGCAGCGAGAATAAAATTAGAAAAAACTTGAATGCCCCTATTTTATTTTCCACCACTGTATATATATATATAATTAACAGTCACTTCCAGATTAAATTTTTGTTTCCCCTGAAGCACGCTTTTTCGTGGACAGTTAATAACTTTAATTTAAAAAATTATAAAAAGCGAACATTATAATACATAACTTAGGGTGGAAACAAAATTGTAGAATGTCGAATTATGCCTAGCAGACATAACCATTCAGGATTTTTTATAAAAAACCCATAAACAAAAACAGTTTCTATGGGAATCAAAGAGTTAAAAAAAATTTTAGAAAACAGTTTTCGCAACTGGATTTCGGTTCTATTTTATTTATAAAAACTTCACACACTTGAGTGATTATGCATAATAATTGGAAAATCGTGTTGCTTCGTGTGTTATTTTCAAACTTCATTATAAATTTTATATCATCTGTAGACACTAGGTAAAGACAAAAAGAAATAAACATACAAAATATACATATAAAAATGCAGTTTTGGAAAAATATGCAAAAATGTGTGGAAATATGCAAAATATGCGTTAAAATTTACAAAAATATGCATAAAAATATGCACTTATAATAAAATATGCATTTATGGAAAATATGAAAAAATATATATTAATAAATCGATGCCATTTTATTGCAAATTTGTCAATTCGCAAAGATATTTTGTTTACATTGTTATCCAGATAACGACAACAAACATGTATTTACATGAAAATCCGAGCCCTATTGTTGATTTTTTTTTTTAAATTTACTGCAGTAATTTTTGTGAGATATTTCCTAAAATAGTGTAGGAAATATCTTACTAAAATTAGTGCAGTAGTGTAGGGTGTGATTATCATCATTAACAAAACTTTTGACATATTTTACTTGTAATTCGCTGTACTCGTATGTATGAGTAGGTATGCTACAACTGCACCTTGTGTTGTATGTTTTACAAATTTTCAATTCAGCGTTTGGGGTTCGTTGTCATTTACCACCAGTTAGTCGTCAGTCATTCAGAACTTTTTCGTGCTACAATTATATTTCCATATGCTGGAGTATCTCCACCGAATGTATGATCATCAGCTAATAATGCTGCGGTTGTTTGTTTATACTGCGTGGATTTTGTTGTGTTTTTTTTTTAACCAGATCGTTACTCCGATTGTAACGACATAATTTAGTTTATTCTGATTTCATCATAATGTTACCAAAAGGAAAATTAAAAAAAAAGAAACAATACTGACTCTAATAGCAAAATATTGACGACAATTTTTAAACATTGATTCCCCGTTTAGGTTTAAATTTCAAATTTTCGTTTAATACAGTTGAATTTCAACATTTGATCGCAACGGTTGTGAAAGCGCGAAGATAAAATTTAAATAATATCGAACTAATTTTAATTATTCTTAACAAATTATTCAAAATAGCTTTTCAATTGGTGAGTGTTGCAAAAAAGGATAATAACTAATAAAAGTGATGCAAAAAATATATATTTAAACACTCAAAAGTGAAAATAAAAAAAATTGTAGTAAATATAATGAATAATACAAACAAATATTTCAAAATAAAATAATAAAAAAAAAATTAAAAAGTTTTACCACAATAAGAAATTTTGCTAATTTTGAATGCATTTGGTATTAATGTATATTAGAGCGACTCACCTTATATGGACAGAAAAAAAAGGAAAAAAAGTGCCCCCCTCAAAATAAACCTTGGTATCCCAGCCAGAAAAATTTAAACGGGAAAGCGGTGGCAAAGCACTTTAACAGGTGGTACAAGTACTAGCAAAAAGTGCTTTCCCATTCCCAAAATCATAACATCATTAGACAAAAGGACCGGCTGTTCAAAAAGAGCCGGAAAAGCACTGGAGGAACAACATTTTTGAACGTTGGCAAAATGCTGGCAAAACAAATAAATAGGTGGTCTGGAAATATATTTTTCAAAATAAAATTTAAAAAAAGGTTCATATGTATTTTTTTTTTGGTCCTGCCGTGATTTGAACCCAGGCCGTCAGATTAGCAGACGATTGCTCTACCCACTGAGCTAGCGACACATACGAGGGGTACTATTTATATATCGGGAATAGTAAATGATAACAAAGATTTTTAAATAAAAATGGCTTTATTGTTTTTCAAAATTTTCCCCTTGATGATGAATACAATTTTGCATTCGTTCAAACCATTTGTCATAGCAGTTTTTCCATTCCTCTTGAGACACCTCCGAAACATGGTTTTTGAACGCTTCAACTGCTTCTTCGGCGCTCGTAAATCGTTGACCACGCAGTTTACCTTTAATATTTTGGAACAAGAAGAAGTCATTGGGTGCCAAATCAGGACTGTACGGAGGATGAATCATCAATTCGATGTTTTAACTGCTCAAAAACTCATTGTTTGACGAGATGTGTGAGAGCTCGCATTGTCATGATGGAGAATCATTCGTCTTTGGGGGTTGGTCGTGTACCACTCAGAATTGACCGCCATACGTTGCTCAAGCGGAATAGTGGGCACATGAGCCATTCGGCCGAAGAATCAGAGTTGCCAGATTTTAGCTATTGACATTAGTGTTGCCAGTTCCCGAAATATAAATAGTAACCCTCGTATAATACTTGGTGGCTAAACACATAAATGAGTGATAACAGCTGGACAACTACTGGCTGTGCCAAAATGCTAGTACTGGCAAACAATTTTTTGTAACTAATATGCCAGCGTTGGGAGAGCAAATAAACTGTTTGCAAACCTTGGCATATCACTCTAAGCCAATTCTTTGCCAGTGGTTTTTTTATAAAGCACCGACATTTTTGTAAAACAAATACTGGCAAAAAGCTTTTTGCAAACGCTGGCAAAGCGTCACAAATTAGTGTTCTGCCAGTCATTTCTTTTTAACACCGTGGTTACCCAGTCGTATGCCAGTGCTTGATTTTTTGTACCCCTGGCGATTTCTGAATGGGATGTTTTATGATGATTCCCAAAATATTTCGGGTCCAGCAATGAGATCTTACGAGGTGGACCATTTTTAAAAAAGGTATTTTTTTTTATAGTTTTTGTAAAAATTTTGCATTTTATCTGAAGACAACATACTCAATATGGGTATCATATGAAAGGTTTTTTGAGCCGCGTCTAGCGGTATATGGGTTATATCAAAAAATGTGATAAAAACCATGTAACTAGCTAATGTCTAATGCATGGATTACATTTGAGTTATATATTTTGATATATATCAGCGCATTGTCACCTGTTTTACAAAATTTATAACAATCTGACCAATTTTTGGTTAATACATAAAATTTGTGACCAATTTTATAGGCCAAATGTAAACTCCATAACCAGTAACTCGTAAGGTTTTTCAACTTTAATAGCTTATATTTTAATAACCAATGAAGCTAAACATTAACTGTAAGAATTTTTATGAAGAGGAAAAGTAACGCTTTTAACGCTTTAATAAATTTTACAAACTTTTTCGTATGTCTATGTTAACACGGCGGCCCTATGCTCCTTGCAGGAGTAAAAGGAACAAATATATATTTGCTAACACTAGATATACGAATAACACTATCTATGCGGCCCTATGTTCCACTGGGAATTAAAGGATTAAATATATCTATGCTAACACGACTTGAACTCTGTAACGATTTTTCGTCATAATTTTTGATAAAAATGCATACACCAGAATTTTGGAGTTATCTATTAATTATTTTGCAAAAAGTATAATGGTATTTATACTCAAATGATCGTTGGACTGTAAAAAATCATCTAGTATAACAGACTTGAAGGTTTTCTGCAGCATGTAACATTTTCGAGATGAAGAAGTATGTCTTTAATAAGATTTGAAAAAATGTTGTAAACTCCGTTCCTAATTTTTACAACAAACTATTTAATGAGTGAGAAAAACAATGGCATATTCGTTTCCGAAAGAAAACGGAAAAAGTAACAAAATGTAAACTCTGTTACTGTAAACTCCGTAACCAGAATTCTTTGCATCGGATTGCATTCAAAAAAATGTAGGTAAATGTTTAAAATATTTTAAAATAACCATAAACAGAGGTGATTCAACTAATATTTATGCGTAAACAGATGATTCAACTAATAATTTTGCGTCAAACCAAAAAAATTGATAAATTTTTTACGGTAAACTGCTGGAGCGAAAATGATTGATTTTGCATTTGATTGGTTTGGAATAGATATTTAGAACCATTACTGACATTAGTTTGACAAATTAAATTTGTTTCACACAATTTAAAAATTTTTTGATCGCGAAATGTTATGTTTTTAATATATTAATTTAATATATTTTGTAACTTCGCAACCGCTGATTGGATTTTAAAATTTTTTATATTTTTGAAAAGCATTTAAAAGGACCAAAAATACAAAATTAAAAAAAATAAAATTTTTTTTCGCGGAATGAATTGTAGTTTTATTCGCGAAACCGCCAATTTGATAAACACAAATTGCAAATTATTGAAAAGCATGTTGATAACCCAAATACGGAAAACTAATAAATTGAAAAAAATTCGTATGCAATTTTTTTTTTGTTATATCTTTTGCTTGTGGAAATGTCAACTCCGTTACCACAAAAAAAAAAAATAAAATTGTTAAACAAAAATTATTGCGACAACTTGTAAAAGAGAGTTTTTGCAATTAGGTTTATAATGACTAAACTTACTGATTCCATTAAGAAAAAACCGAAATATTAACACTTTTTGCTTCTTACAAATTTGGCCCACAAACTTATCACATTTTTTGATTTCACCCATATATAACATGTTCAAGCATATCCAGACATGTCCTATTTTCAAGGATATTCTACAAAAAAAACAAATTTTTGAATCTTTTGTACGGAGATGTTTGTGATTGAAATGTAATGTCAAACTTACATATCATAATCTATAGTCGATTTAACCCTTTTAGACCCAAGCAGTTTTTTTTTTTTTTTTATAAAGAGAAGCAACACTCAGGAAATTCTTCCTATTAATTAACGTGTTGCTTCCTTTGGAAAGGGGATAGAGAAGAAGTGAAAGGTGGTGAAAGATGAAGGGCTTCAAATATGGCAACACTGTAATTGCGCGAGATGTTGAATTTTAGAACAGTTGTTGCGCGCCATCTGACGGTGAGTTGGCGAACTTTGTTGAAGCTTTTTAGTTCATAGCCCTGTTATATTATTTTACTTCGGTGGGGTTAAGTGCTATGGGAACACCGAAAAAAATTTATTGATTTTATAACTTTAAGGTAAAATGGTACTAAAACTATTAAAATTTCCCCATCTCAATTCATATCCCCACGGGAAATTTTAACAAACTGTTACATGACGTTGTCATAGGAGGGGGAAATTGACCCCTTGTGACATGTCACAAGACAAATCCTAGGACAGGTTACTGAACTCTCATAAAAAACCAAAGTTCAGGGACCTGACAGTTTGTAAAAATTTCCCGTAGGGAGGGAGAAATTGACCCCTTGTGACATGGCACAAGACAAATCCTAGGACAGGTTACTGAACTCTCATAAAAAAACAAAGTTCAGGGACCTGATAGTTTGTTAAAATTTCCCGTAGGGATGTTATGAAATATACATATGTATATAATTTAGGTAGAAGTATAACTGAATTTTTTTTTATCTAAATAAACCTATTAGTATTGAAAATATTTGTAATTTTAAGAGAAAATCGTGTATGCTGGGTCTGAAAGGGTTAGGTGAACACGTGTTTCAGAAATTCAATGTGATGAAAGAAATATGTTACCTGACAGGTAAATCTTCGCTGATTGGATATAGTTTGGAATTTTGCAAATTTTATACATTTTGCACGGTGCTACGGACCAAATTTTTTAAAATTTGAATTCAGTATCTAGTTGATGTAAGATAAAAATGCAACTAAACCGAAAAAAATTCGGCACGCGCTTTTTGACGGAATAACTTTTTTTTTCGCGAAAAAAGGATTTTATAAAATTTAATTAATAAATTAAATTCAGTTTCTCATAGATGTAAAGATAAAAATGCAACTTAACAGAAAAAAACCCAACACGCACTTTTTTTCTCGGAATATTTTTTTTCGCGAAAAAAAGTTATTATAAAATTTTATTTGGGGTCAGCCTATATTTAGATTTGTCTTTAAAAAATTACAGACATGCGTATTTCAATAAAATATTTTATTTAAAAATAACCCAACAAAAAATTTCATAAAATTTTTTCGTTGAATTGGGATAACTCCAAATTTTCTCAAAATTTAATCCAGAGCATCGTGAAAAATGTGTTAAATTTGCAAAATTCTAAACTATATCCACTCAGTTTTGGTATCCACATTGCCCTATTTAGAACATATTGTTTCCACCATATTGAATTTCTGATAAAACCCGAACAATCGCGAATTTCAAAAAAATCTGGAACACGTGTTCACTGAAATCGACTATAGATTATCATATGTAAGTTTGACATTTCAATCTCCGACCAAAAGAGTCAAAAAATTGTTTTTTTTATAGAAATATTCTTGAAATTAGGATATCTCTGTTGTATATACCGCTGGATGCGCTTCAGAAAAACCTTTCCTATGATACCTATATTGTGTATGTTGTCTTCAGATAAAATGCAAAATTTTTACAAAAACTAAAAAGAAATACCTTTTTTAAAAATGGTCTAGCTCGAGAGATCTCATTGATAGACCCGAAATATTTTGGGAATCATCATAAAACAAACCAAGGTTTATTTTGAGGGGGGCACTTTTTTTACTAAATTCTTCTACTAAATAAAACAAAATAATATGATAATAATTTAAATAACATATATTTAACGGTTCGTTGTAATTCAAATAATCTGTGGTTATAATACACAGAGTTGAATAGAATCAGCTGAGATATCTTAAGAATTAAGGTTCAAAGCAAAAAAGAAAAATAATAACAAAGGATAAAAATAGCATTGTTAGATTTCGTTGATATTAGTCTAAGTTGAGTTGTTGATAACAAATGCGATTTGCTTTCAACTGTCACATAAGTAGACAATTATTAATTATTAACCCATTCAAGGCGAAAGGCACTGATGATGGCTTTGTAGCGAAACCTGAAAATACGTATTCTGTCTTGCTGGTCTTATCGAATTCTTTAAAAAAAATTTATTCTTTGTAATTTACTTGTAAAAATTGTATCATCTTTCTTTAATTTGAAAATAATTTAAACAGAAAGTGATATTAATTTATGATCTAGAGTTATTATTATTATAGTAAATGAATGTTATTTGAGTCAAACTAAAATAACATTCATTTACTTAAAATAACAGATCAACTAAAAACTTTTCCCCCATTCATTTAATTAGAATTTTGTAAATTCTTTCTGTGAAGGAGTAAAACAAAACAATAATTTTTATAAAACAAAAATTTTTCTTAACTAAAAATAAAAATAAAATTTTTGTCTGCAACCGGTTTTGAACTCGGAACATTCTGACTGCAAACCTTTTTTAACAAAGCGTCATCATTTTTATAAAATCGTTCCACTACCAGTACCTTGATTTTGGACCGTTGGAAATTTCTGGCTGGCTAGTACTGGTTAATAACTTTTTTCAAACGTTGGTATATCACTCTTAGCCAATTTTTGGCCACTGACGTTTTATAAACCACTGAAATTTTTGTAAAACAAATGCTGGCAAAAGACGTTTTGCAAACGCCAGCAAAGCGTTCCAAATAAGAGTTCTGAAAGTCATTTATATTTAACACCATGGCATACCCAGTGCCATTGCTTTATTTTTTGTGCCACTGGCAATTTCTGACTGAGCGGTCACTTGCTTCTCAAGAATTTTAAAAACACAATTTTTTTACAAGTAGAAAGTTTGCTATTTTGTTGAAATATTTTTAGACAAGTAAAATTGAAATCGGGCATTCCGACTATATGATGTCCTACACAAAAAATAATAGTGTGAAACATATTCCGGGCAGTGGTCCAAAGGAGTGGTGTAAAAAAAATAATAGTCGGTCAAGACCGACAAATCTGAATGAAATTGCCGAAAAATTTTATTTAAGCAAGTTTTTATGGAGACTATGACCAAATCCTCTATATAACATTCACAACTTAAATAACAATCAGATATCTACGGTTTTAAGCCCATTTCAGATATGACCTTTCCATGGGTCTACACTCATTAAATTATGTGTGTAAAATCAACTGCAAATAACAGTTAAAATAACAGCTTTTGCAATTAAAAGGGTGCATTTAAATCAACTCCAATGTGAAGTAATTTTTAACTGTTAAAAATCAACTGACAAATGTCGTAAAAATAACTACAATTGTAGTTAAAACAACAGTCATGAAAATTATTGTAAAACTGTACAAATAACTACAAACACAGTTAAAACAACGGACATAAAAATTATTGTAAAACTGTATAAACTACTGTTTTTGTTAGTTAAACTTGCTGCTAAAATTACACAGAGATAATTCCTTGGACGAGTTTTAGTAAAATTTTTTCACTAAAGTAATGAAGTGTTCTTCACAATAGGAATGAAAAATTTCTTAAACTCTATGAAAAAGCTTCATAGTTTTAATGAAAATATTTTTAATGAAACTTTTTCATTAGTCGTATTAAATTTTTAATAAATAATATGAAATTTTTCATTGATAATTCCCTCAGTGAACTAACACCAATTATTAATTTAACAATAACAAGTTTTTGTAAATAATCTAAAATAAATTTTAAAAATTAGAAACAATATAGTATGCTTGTTTAATTTTTAAATTTAACGAGTAAAAAGGTTAAAGTCGGGCATGCCGACTATACAATACCCTACACCAGTCTGGTGTATTGTTTTTTCGAATGGGTTAAAATGGGGCTTATGTCAAAATTTTCTATAATGTGAGTCAGCGCACCAAATTTCATTAAAATATCTTAATATTTGCGACCTGCAGTTTGTAACCAAGCCAATTTTGGGGGGACCCTTATATGGGCACTAGTTCTAAACATGGACCGATGTTCACCAAAATCAATAGGCTTCGTCCTTGGGCCAACATAGGTCTATGTACCAAATTTCATCAAAATATCTTAATATTTGCGACCTGCAGCGTATAAACAGTATAATTTTGGTAGGACCCTTATATGGGCACTAGGTCTAAACATAGACCGATGTTCACCAAAATCAATAGGCTGCGTTATTGGGCCAATGTAGGTCTGTGTACCAAATTTCATCAAAATATCTTAATATTTGCGACCTGCAGCGTATAAACATTATAATTTTGGTAGGACCCTTATATGGGCACTAGGTCTAAACATAGACCGATGTTCACCAAAATCAATAGGCTGCGTTATTGGGCCAATGTAGGTCTGTGTATACCAAATTTCATCAAAATATCTTAATATTTACGACCTGCAGCGTATAAAGAATATAATTTTGGTAGGACCCTTATATGGGCACTAGGTCTAAACATGGACCGATGTTCACCAAAATCAAACTTGTTCGTCCTTGGGCCAATATAGGTCTGCGTACCAAATTTCATCAAAATATCTTAATAGTTGCGACCTGTAGAGTGCGCACAAGATTGCATGGACAGACAGACGGACAGACGGACATCGTTAAATCGAAATAAAAAAAAATTCTGAACCGATCGGTATACTATAAGGTGGGTCTACGACCAATATTTTTTGGTGTTACAAACATCAGCACAAACTTATAATACCCTGACAACATAGTGGTGTAGGGTATAAAAATAAAAATAGTTTTTTCGATCTTTAATTCTACAATGAAAAAATTTTTATTTATTCTTGTTCGAGGTCAATTATTTCTTTATTATGAAATAACATAATAAGTACTTTTTTCCAAAAACTGCCAATGTTTTCACCAGTATAGTCTCCTAATAAATACTTCACAGAGTTTTTGCTTTCAAAAATTTGTACACCTTCTGGAATGAAAAGACGATCGTTTCGGGGATTTTCCAGTTTCCCATCATCAGAATGGAAATGGAATTTTTATGGATCCTTGCCAAAGAAAGCCATTTTGGGTTTGTTTTTTTAGTTTTCATAAAAAATGCAATAAAATACAGTATTGAGAAAAGTATATTTTTTAGTGTTTAATTTCGGATTTTTTTAACATTAATGAAAATTTCAAACCTTAAGCACCGTAAGTTGTTTGATTTACACGTGAAAAAACTGTTATACTCCATATAAAAAAAAAAGATTTTTCACGATAATGAGTTTCACGTGAAAATTGTGCAGAGTTTGTTTTCACGCAAATTTAATGTAATGTGTTTATTGTGATTGTGTCTTTGTTATAAAATTAAAAAATTGTTCATTTTTATAATTTAGATTGTAATTTGAGGCCTTTAAAGTTCGAGTGAAAATTTTCCACGTGAAAAACAACTTACGATGCTTTAATAATGATACTAATTTACGCCGATTGTACTTTTGCTGTTCAACTGTGAATTCCTTTATTATTGTTTTTTGTTAAAAATATTTTCCAAAAAAAAACTTAAATTAACTAGTACTTTTTTAAATTTTTGGAATAATCATACAATTTTTTGCCATTTTTCATGCCAATTTTGATGTTTTTTCGCGCCTTTTTGCGTGTCAATTACAACTTTTTTGTGTCATTTTAAATTTGCTCTAGTTATAACTTTTAATTTTCTTTAATTAATTTGTAGACTATCATCAACATTAGGGCAGCCAACAAGAAACATGTTAAGCTGCCACAGTCGCTTAACCCCAACAGCCATAATTGTGCTTCTGATGTGTTGTTTAAGTCAAACGATATTGACCTTGCAAATACCTAAAGATGTGGAAATTCTGGAAGGTTATGAATTTGATGAATCACCAGAGTATTATGCCACAGATGCTAACTACTATGAGGCCCGCAGTATGCTAACAGGACTCAATAAGGCAATACGCAATAAAAGATCAACATTGGAATATGATCAAGCCAAGGGATTGATAAGCACAACTGGTTTAAATAAAAAATTACAAGAAAGTTTAATACATAATGTTGAAAGTGATCGTATAGAATTACATAAACCACCAACAATACAACAAGATCAACAGCAAGAATTAAAACCAGAAGCCCGGGGAGGAGGTGGAGAATCGGGTAATGAAGATAATGAATCTCGGCCTTTGCCAAAGGCCGAAAAACAAATTATGGATCCCGATTATGATTACTACTCACAAAGGCATATATCTAATTGGAAAGATCATGTTAATATTGATCATTCTATTAATGATGAGGATACCGTGGCTGAGGCTAGCAGTGGTTATGCTGCCAGGTCTAGACAAGCCAGAGTAAATTTTATAACACAACCCCGTAAAGATAATGAACAACCTAAAGAATTGCCGGAACCTGTGGTAACAAAGGTATCACCTCCTTTGATTAAGCCCCATTATGATCACAAATTTAGTGCAGTTTCTGCTCCTGCTTACAACTATGATATGTATCCCTCACGTTCCTATGATCCGTATCTAAGACGTTATGATCGGTAAGAAAAACTTAAAACATATTGAAAAATATTATAGAACATGTATAAACGAAATTAAAGTTTGCTAAAAACCGAAAAATTTTAAAACCGCGGTTTCGGTTTTTCAAAATTACAAAAACCGCGGTTTCGGTTATTTTTCGGTTTTCTTGTGATATTAATAGAATTGTTTTAAAATAATTTAATATCTATAAAAATTAAATATTTTAGTACATTTAAGATACATATTTATAAAAATTCGATTAAATTTCTTATTCGAATAAAAGCAATAACGCCATTGCCGGGGAAAAACGCGGAAACCGTTATAAATTGAAATAGTTTATTATTTTTTCTGCAAACAAAGCTGTATTTAAATTTAAGTTTAAATTTCAATGTTTAAAACAATGTTAAGTCAAAATTTTATATAATAAATTTTCGCGGACTACGAAATAAAACTTTTTGAAAAATAAGCGATGAAAATCTGAATTGAATACGTGAAACTCAATATCTCTTAAAATTCATGACATTTTGGTGCAATTTTTTTCTGAAATTATAATCCTCAGCTTATATTATCTGTAGTAATAAAAACAAAAAAATCTTTAAAGTAATATTTAATGGAGGAATTGTTCATTACAATTAAATACAGAATTTTGTAAAATAGCAGCTAAGCCCTTTTCGATTCAATAATATATATTTTAATTAATTATTTTAATTGTTTTAAGTATTTATTAAAAACCGACTTATTTTTGTCGGTTTTCGGTTTCGGGTTTGAGGCTTGAAAACCCGCGGTTTCGGTTTCGATTAAAACCGAACAGCAAACCCTAAACGAAATTATATTAAAAGTTCTTACAATCTGAGAAATTTTCTGTAAAAAGATTAACCAGAATATTTCGAAAGGAATTTCTTTAGGAAATAATTTTGGAAGCTTTAGGTTTTTCTCTATTCCTCAGAATCTATAGGTTTTTTTAAAATACAATGTTCTTAGATTCTGAGGGATTTTTTTTAGCGTTTTTGCTGTGTGTAGAAAAAGTTCTCAAAATCTGTGAATTTTTATGCTTGAAAAGAAGAAGTACTATTGCTGAGAATACTGAGAATTTTTTTATGGAAACTTTCTTTAGAAAATGAGTTTTTTAAAAGCGAAAGTCTTTTAAGTCATAGACTTTGAAAATGTCTCCAAATCGTAATCGTATCGTCTATCAATGAGATCTCACGAGCTGGACCATTTTTAAAAAAGGTATTTTTTTTAGTTTTGTAAGAATTTTGTAATTAGACAACATACTCAATATGGGTATCATATAGAAAATTTTTTTGAGGGGCGTCCAGCGGTATATGTAACATATTCAAGTATATACAGACACGTCCTATTTTCAAGGATATTCTATAAAAAAAAACAAATTATTCACTCTTCTGTACGGAGATGTAGTGCCAAACTTACATATCATAATAGCTCTGTTCCACGTACTTTACCGCTGGTACCCTGGTACCCAATTTTACCAAAAAGTGTTTCTATTGTCAAAATTGTGTGTAAATTTTTGTTGTTTCGGGTAAATTGGGTTCCCGCGGGTACCCGCGGTAACGACGTCGAACAGACCTAGTCTATAGTCGATTTAAGTGAACCCGTGTTTCAGTTTTTTTTTAAATTCCCGATTGTTCGAAAAAATTGCAGTTTTAAGAAATATTTTTAAAAATTGATTTATAATTATTATTGGCAACATAAAAAAACGAGTAAAAAGGTTAAAGTCGGGCATGCCGACTATACAATACCCTACACCAGTCTGGTGTATTGTTTGGATCCGAAATTCGAATGGGTTAAAATGGGGCTTATGTCAAAATTTTCTATAATGTGAGTCAGCGCACCAAATTTCATTAAAATATCTTAATATTTGCGACCTGCAGTTTGTAACCAAGCCAATTTTGGGGGGACCCTTATATGGGCACTAGTTCTAAACATGGACCGATGTTCACCAAAATCAATAGGCTTCGTCCTTGGGCCAACATAGGTCTATGTACCAAATTTCATCAAAATATCTTAATATTTGCGACCTGCAGCGTATAAACAGTATAATTTTGGTAGGACCCTTATATGGGCACTAGGTCTAAACATAGACCGATGTTTACCAAAATCAATAGGCTGCGTTATTGGGCCAATATAGGTCTGTGTATCAAATTTCATTAAAATATCTTAATATTTGCGACCTGCAGCGTATAAACATTATAATTTTGGTAGGACCCTTATATGGGCACTAGGTCTAAACATGGACCGATGTTCACTAAAATCAATAGGCTGCGTTATTGGCCCAATGTAGGTCTGTGTACCAAATTTCATCAAAATATCTTAATATTTACGACCTGCAGCGTATAAACAGTATAATTTTGATAGGACCCTTATATGGGCACTAGGTCTAAACATGGACCGATATTCACCAAAATCAATAGGCTGCATTATTGGGCCAATATAGGTCTGTGTACCAAATTTCATCAAAATATCTTAATATTTACGACCTGCAGCATATAAACAGTATAATTTTGGTAGGACCCTTATATGGGCACTAGGTCTAAACATGGACCGATATTCACCAAAATCAATAGGCTGCGTTACTGGGCCAATATAGGTCTGTGTACCAAATTTCGTCAAAATATCTTAATATTTACGACCTGCAAAAATGTCCGTCGGAAACAACTGTTTCCCTAAACAATACTTCCAGGCAATACGAAAGCAATAACTCATATGGAAGATAAAAGGGTGATATCGCTGAATAAACTCCCAGGTACAAAAAAAAAAGTTTTACATCTTTCATAATTAAATTTAAGCCTGAAAAACAATATCTGCATACATAATCCATTGACCAACTTATAAATTATCTTGATTTCATCTTAGTCGATTTTTCCCGCGCAATTAATCTTGACTTTTCACGAGTTTATTTCTTATATATCTTTTGATTGTGTTTGTACAAATTTAGTTTTAATTTTTTCCAAATTGACAAAAGATTTCAAACAAATTTGATTTATCTTCCAAATGATACAAAGGTGATATTCCCGCAATATTGTCATAAAAAGTTATGACAAAAGATAAAATTTTTTAATTATTTTTTTTTCCAAATATCGCCGAATTATCTTCCAAATGATAAAAGGAAGACAATTTCAAAGTAAATACTACTTGATTATTTTCACTCAAATGACAAATAGAAGATGTCGCTTCAATATCTTCTTGGAAGATATCTTCCAAATGTTTGCAGAGTCAATATGGGCGCTCTTTGTATGACTCAAAACATCGATTGTAACCAGGTATGGAAAATAATAATTTAGTTATTATAAAAATCAACAATCGAACCTTAATTATATATACAAGTATTATAGCCCTAGATTATGAATTTTAAAAAACCATACGTAAAAAATTGCAAAATAATAACGGAATGCGAAAAAAGGCTTTGGGGTTCAAAAAATTAATTAAAACACTTAATAAGCGATTTACATTCTGCAAACGATGCCAAAATTTTCGTTTGTTGTAACTAACAACCAAATTTTGTCTTATGAAAAAAAAATCGCACTTAAAAAATTGCAAATAATAAAGGAACGCAAAAAAAGACTTTGTGGTAGAAAAAAAAATAATTAAAAAACTCAAACAGCGATTAACATGCAAAATGAATACAATGACACAAAAATTTTCCTTTGCAAACTAAGCACCATACTTTAGTGTATAAAATTGGTACTATAGTCCCTAGATTATAAATTTTAAAAAACCACAGTTAAAAAATTGCAAAATAATCGCGGAAAGCGAAAAAAGGCTTTATGGTACGAAAAATTAATTAAAAAACTTAATCAGCGATTTACATTCTGCAAACAAATATATTGATGAAAAAATTTTTCCTTCTTGCAAATTTTACAACTTTGTTGTATGAAATGTGTATTATAGTCCTAGGAAAAAAGACTTTATGGTACAAAAATTTAATTAATTAAACCGATTTACATTCGGTAAATAAGTAAAGGGTTGTTCAACAGGGACGCTACAAATGTAGAAAGACAGGGACAGCAAACGACGCCATATTTCTTGCCGCTCTTTTGACATTTCTCTTCAGTAAGGTTTGCCATTTCATGATGGAAAGATAAACGAGCCAACATCGAGTCGAAATTATTAAAATTTACTACCGAAATTTGGAGTCAGTGGCCTCAACGTTAAGAGCGCTACGTCCAATTTATGGTCGTCATAATCGTCCTAGCAGGTCAAATAATTGAGCGTCGGGCTACGTCAAATCTATGGTCTATGCCAACAAGCCAGCGACAATTGATGAACTTCGTACGAATATCGAACGTGAAATTGCAGTAGTATCGGCCGATTTATGCTTGAAACCCGTCGAAAATTGGGTTCAGCGTCTGGACTTCTGCAAGCGTGCCCGTGGTGGCCATGCAAAAGAGATCGATTTCCATACATAATGGCATCGAACGTACTTTCACAGTAATAAAGAATTTCATTGATATCCAAACCGTTTTTGTTTTATTTAAACTTTTTTACTTTTGTAGCGCTCTTATTGAAAAACCCTTTACATTGACGCTAAAAATTTCCTTTTTGTAATATTTTTTGGTGTTTTTTTTTTACAATCAACCAGCTAACTTTGTGTAAATAATGGGTATTATAGTCCCTAGGTTATATATTAAAAAAAAAACCGCACTTAAAAAGTTGCAAAATAACGACGGAATTCGAAAAAGGCTTTATGGTACAGAAAATCAATTAAAAGGGCTAATCAGCGATCGATATTCTGCAAACGAATATATTGTTGCAAAAATTTCCCTTTTTGCAAATGTTTTTTCGCAAATTTTTTTTTTTAGTTACTTACATTTTTACATATGTAAGAGCGATCTAACATTTTTTGGTATAAGAGCCCGATTGAGTTAGCCTTTTCCATCCCTGATTAACCAGTCGGAGTTCGTTCCTGTTCGAAGTCGCATAATATTTTATTCCATAAAAAATATTGAGAGAGCATTCTAACCCTGTAACTCTTCTATGAAAGGGAATTTTTTGGGCCCTTTTCAAAATGGGACAAAAAAGACCCCTAAGTTGAAGAGTTAGAGGGTTAAAATGTTCCACAAAAATGTTCCTCGTAGTGTTTTACATAAGTTCGCTGAACACATCCTATACCTAAAATGGAAGATTCCCATGGTTTGTGGGACATTTGAACGCCAATTCTGAATAAGTACGAAATTAACCCTTAAACACATTTTAAGTTTTTACTTATTACTGGCCTTTAAGTTAAATTTTCAATGCTGATGTCTTTAGAGACTTATAGTAGAATTTCATGACAAATATTTTTGCGGAACATTTTAACCCTCTAACTCTCAAACTTACGGGTCGTTTTTGTCCCTTTTTAAAAAGGGGCCAAAAAAAGTTCCTTTAATTGAAGAGATAGAAGGTCAAAATGTTCCACAAAAATATTCCTTGTAGTGTTTTACGTAAGTTCGCTGAACATACCGTATACCTAAAATGGAGGATTTACATGGTTTCCTATATTAATCCTATTTATTTTTGTTTTTTTTTTAGAAAAATGCATTTTTTTTATTAATTTGATTTTACCTAAATTTGGCACAAATATGGCTTGATCTTATATCAATTCACCTGCTAAATTTCATCTCAATCGGATAATTTTTGCAGGTTTTATAAAGATTTTAAAATAAAGGATATATGGCAGGACTAAGAGTCCTTGGTTCGATTTTAATAAAAATTTACACAAAGGTTTCCAGTTTTATGTGCATCTCAATGGATACTTTTTGTAATTTTACGTCCATTTATGTAGCTAATATATTATTTTTAAATTTCAGGACCTATGGGAGGTGGGCGTGTCCTTGGCCCGATATTTCCAAAAATTAAAATTTTTCTTAACTAAGGGGTTCTATGTCAGTATACCAAATTTCAAAACTCTGTCTCCACTCCTTCTATTTTAGAAATTTATTTTATTTTGAACAGAATATTTTTTTATTTCTTGATGAAAACTTAAAAATTAAGTTTTTCGTTTGTAAAATCCGGCGCCTGTAAATAACATAATTGAGAATTAACATATGTATATTTATTTTTAAAATTTTAAAAAGCAATTTTTTAAATATAGCATTTTGAACCGCGCATTTCGGAAAAAACACATTTTAGTTTCAAGCAAGGAATATATGAATATGGCTATCAGTAGAAGCGTGATTTAAGTTGCTTTAAAATAAAATATAAACGAATTGCGTAGCTTAAACCGTTCAAAAGATATGGCTTATTATATATAACTACTTTTGTTAAATTTTTTCATTTTGTTCATATTTTAAACGCGATATTTCCAGAACCATAAGACATAGCACTCCAAAATTCGAACAAACTTGTCATAGATAAATGTCACAGATATACAGTAGTGGACTAAAGTGGATACATATTTGAATAATTTTAAATCTGTATTAATAACTTTTGTTCAATTTGTGATATCCAAGTGTAGTTTTTCCAGTTTTTGAAGTGGCCAGGTCAGAGCCCCGATTTGAATCCCATCGAGAATTGGTGGGCAATTGTCAAAAGAAGACTCTCCCAATGCGAACGAGCACCGATCAACTTAGATGATCTTTGGTCAGGAGTTTCAGCGGAATGGACTAATATTCCACCTCAAACTATTAAAAATCTCGCGGAAAGCATGCCTTCTCGCATAAAATCTGTTTTAAGGCACAAAGGACTTTGGATAAAATATTAAAGAAAGCACTTGCCGAAAATTTCAAATATGAACAATACTGGATAAAAGCGGTGACAATTTGCAATTATTTTTTTATTAACTTCTTAGTGATATTGTCTACTGTATTTAGGTTTTTATTGAAAAAGAATGTTTTAATTTTATGTTTTAAAAAAAATCATTTAAGTTTCTATAATAAAATAAAAATTATAACAAATTTCGAAAAATGTTGAATTAATGTATCCACTTTAGTCCACTACTGTATGACAAGCAATTTCCCCACCAAATTCGGTTGATATTTGAGGGTGTGAGGTCTAAATTTCTGATTTTTTTTTTGATGCTTTTATATGGAAAGACACAATTGGAGGCTATCCGGTTTGTTAGCTTCTTTACTTTTTTCTATAAAATTATATAATAAAAATTAACAATCCTCTTTGTTTTTTTTTCCAGATTTGATGAACACTATTCCCGTTATGATCCATATAATTATGAAGATCATTTCTTATACCGTCGCCATTATGATCCTTATGATAGTTATAGTCCTCGTATGCCACAATATCCAGAACCATATTATAATTACCCAGACCGTCGTTATGATATACCCGAGCCTCGTGACTATTTACCTATGTATAATAATGAAATATATGAAAAATCTGCGTATGCTCCCATTACCTATTCGGATCCCTATGCAGCATCTTCAAAATATCCTGCTGATTATTCGGTACCCTCAAAATATCCTGTCGATTATTCAGTGCCCCCCAAGTATCCTGTCGATTATCCTCGTAGTAATAAACGTATTGTTTATTATGCTCATTTACCGGAAATTGTACGTACTCCTTATGATTACGCGAATACGTACAATCGTGATCAACGTTATGATGGTCTTTTAACACCCACTAAACCATTGGCGAATTCATATAAAATTGATAAGATCGGAAGTCCGGCAACAACAAATAATAACGCAAATATTAATTCCGATCCCTATGATTATATGAAACGTGATAAAAAGGATCGTGTTACACCAAAGCCAATTAAATCCAATAACAATAACGGTCGACAATAATTGTTTTTGCTAATGGGTTAATATAGTTTAGTTTAAGTTGAAATGATGATTATGGAAAAAAAGAAGAACAACAACAAGACATCTTATTTACTCAAATTAGTTTGTAATTATTTTCAATGTTTTTAGTTAGTTGCTTTATAATATTTTTTTTAAATTTTACTTTAATAAATGGAAAATATAACTATTTATTATTTACAAGAATTGAATTAAGATTTTTAATTCAAACATTTTTGATCACTCATCGATTCCGTACAAATTGAAGAGATTTTGTAAAAAAGTTCAGACGACAGCTCTACCCACTGAGCTAAAGAGACAGGAAAACATAAATGAATGATAACTTGTGGTCGCGCAAAATTGCTAGCACTGGCAACAAGCCTGTTGGAACTAACATGTCAACGTTGTTAGAACAAAAAAGTTGGTAAAGGGCTTTTCCACAAACAAAAAAATCAATTTTATAAATCATCAAATTTTTTTAAATTAAAAAAATAAAAATAATTTTATTGCCTTCAACCGGATTTGAACCTTTTTTAACAAAACGTTATAATTTTTAGAAAATACTTGCTCTGCCACTGCATTGATTTTGTACCGTTGACAATTTCTGACTGGATAACCCATTTTTGCAAACGTTGGCGTACTACTCTACGCCAATCCTTTTCCAGTGTTTTTTTTTCTAAAGTACTGAAATTTTGGTAAAACAAATACTGACAAAATGCTTTTTACAAACGCTGACAAAGCATCCGAAATGAGTGTTTTTTTTGCCAGTCATTTATTTGTAACATCCCGGTTAACAGTGGTCCTTCAATCAGACAATCTGCTGATAGTGATTGGTAACACTTGAAATGCATTAATTGTCAACGGGTTCTAGGAAAGTTTTTTTTTTATCTATTTGTTGTAAAATAAATTGTGAATTCTATTTGGAATTTGTAATATTTGCTCTTAAAACCGAACAAAAATAACACTCAATGCCATAATATTATCATAGAATCAATCTAGCCAACCTAAATCGTCGGTTGGGCCGTTTTTTTAAAAATCTAAATTTTCGAAATTATTCACAAACTATCTTAAAAAACGAAGTAATTCCTCGGGAAAAATGCAATTACATGACGTACTATTAAATTTTCAATGCAATATTTATACCGCTCAAAATTTAAATTTTCATTTGAAAATATATTTTTGAAAAAATGGGACAATTTTTCGATCTATAGTTTAGTAAGGACACATTTAGTTAGTTTGGAGACTATCCTCAAACTCTTCCTAGGTCTGGAGAATAGTATGAAGACAGTTTTGACTAATATACAGCATAGTTTAGTAACTTTTTTGGCTATGTCCCCAAACTATGCGCTTTACATTTATATATACATATACATTAGAGCGTACCACCTTGCAGGCAAAAAAAAAGTGCACCGTAAACCCTCCAATAAGAAGTATTTTTGCAAGGAGGTTTCAAAAAAGCATTTTTTTCTTCTGATTACAATAATATTTAAACCATATATTTGTCGCTGAAAATCTACTATGGAACAAATATTGAAATTTTAATTTATCGTTTTATTTAGGCGATATAGCACAACAAAGGCTGAAGACGTATCTTGAAACCCAGTAGTCAAATAATTTCGTTTTTAACGAAATTATCTGCTTACTACTACCTCTGAGTATATAAACTGTGTTTAATTTCAAGAAAATCTGATTGCTAGTTTTTGAGTTAGAGAGATATTTGTAAAACGTATCCTGGCGTTATCCTGTGAGTCCTGTAAAAAAATTTTAAACTGATTTTACAATTAGAGACTCTAAACTAGCTTTGTTATTATCGGTAATGTACGCCAGATCGTAAACGGAGTTTTGGCAATTTTTTTTTTCACTTTACATGCTTCTCGCTTGAAAACCGTTCCTTATACAAAAAAAGTTTGAAGGCAAAAAAAAGTAAGTAGTTAAGTTTTCTATGGATATAATACAACTTGTTTAATAAAATATTGTTATTTAGTCAAAAACTATTTAAAATACAATAATAAATTTAGACTGAGCAATAACAACCTATTTAGTTTTTGCCGCTTGCTAGTTTTTACTTGCCAGAACGCATGTATCAAAACAAGTATAAACTACTTTTGTATGAATATTCAGTCTTAGTTCAGTATAAAGCCCAATTAACACTACAACCAAAAACTAGTAGTTCTTAAAAACTTTTAGTTTTTGATTCAAAATTTATATTGAACTTGAGAAGTTAGTTCAGGTAAATAGTTTTCAAAAACTACTAGTTTTCGGTTAAGTGTAAATGTAGTATAAGATATTATTTATATCGCGGTTTTAAGATGTTATATTTTTAAAAAATACTAAAAGAAGTGATTTAAAAAATTTCAAAAAGAGCTTTTTTCAAATCATTATATGGCAAAATAGCATCGGGAGCGTATGAGTAATTTATTTATATTAATAATAATATTCATCATACGTAGCTGCAGGCAAAATCTCCCTAATCTCCCTAATTAAAAATGGCCCAAAAAGCAAAATATGAAAAAACAGACAAAAAAACAAGAAATATTGCAAAAAATAACATGAAAAATCACCCAAAATCCAAATAATAATAATAATAATAAAAAAAAATTAGCAAAACAAATAAAAATTAACCCAAAATATTAAGAATCAGCAAATTGTAAAATATACAACTTAAATACATTTACTGTATCATAATAAATGTCTGCACGCAGAGAAACATATGGTTTAATATCATAATTTTATGATTGCGCTACGAAATGATTATTATAATAATCATTGTTACATAAGATGATCCTTACTGCCCGAGTAAAAAAATTGATCTCGCGCAATATCTAATTATATCCAATTTGATATTGTTTAAGATCTGCTGTAATATCTAGCTGATCCAATTAGATCTCAAAATTGGGTGTATCCAATCATATCGTATTAGATCCCATTGTATATATGGGGATAAACTAAGATCAAGTTATATCTCAAAATTGGGAGGTCCAGTGATATCTTTGGGGATAATCCTAGATCTATTTTGATCCGAAAATTGGCGGATCCAGCTATATATTTGCGGATATTTTTAGATCTAATTTGATCCGAAAAATGGCGGATCCAATTAGATCCAGCTATATATTTGGGGATAAACTTAGATCTAATTTGATCTCAATTTTGGCAGATCAAATTAGATCCGGCAATATATTTGTGGATAAACGTATATCTAATTTGATCCGAAAAAGTGGCAAATCGAATTAGATCTAGCTATATATTTGGGGATAAACTTGGATCTAAATTTATCAGAAAAATGGCAGATCGAATTAGATCCAGCAATTTATTTCGGTATTAAAATGGCAGATCGAATTAGAAACAGCAATATATTTGGGGATTGACATCTAAAAGTATCCATAAAAATGACAGATAAAATTAGATGCCGCGTTATATTTGGGTACTACGTAAGATCTCCATTTATTTGGGATTAAATAAGATCCCAGACATATATTGCCAACTGTTCAAGAAATAATAGACTGGCAGAGCACTGATTGTATAAAAATTACAATATTTTGTTAAAATAAGGTTTAAACTCAGAAGGTAACGAGTTCAAAATGCATTTCTTTTACAAAATGAATTTCTTTTTATAAAATTAAAATTTTTTTTCTATAAATTTTTTTATAAAATTATATATTTATTTTTTTATTAAATTGAAATCTTTGAATAAAATAATTTTATTTACATCTTTTTGACGCTCTACACTATTTCCAATTGTATTAATTGTTTTAAAATTTATCAATTGTATTTCAGAAATAATTAATTGAATTTCAGTTTTATCAATTGTGTTTCAGAAATTATTGATTGTATTTCCGAAATTCACAACTGTATTTCAGAAATTATCAAACTGTATTTCAGAATTTTTATCAATCGTATTTCCGAAATTATGAAATGTATTTGAGAAATTTTTCTCTATTAGCTATGAAATTCTGAAATAGATTTCATTATTTCTGGACACAACTAAATAAATAAATAATTAAATTTGCGTAATATTGTAGTTTCTGAAGTGCAAATAATATTTTGTGATATACAATTAAAATTTTCTAAAATACATTTAATAATTTCTGGAATACCTTTTTTCGATGCTTATAAGTTAGCTCGAAATGCTTTTATCATTCATTTAATTTGTAGCTATCACACATCTATAACAAGTCTCGTTAGATTAGAGTGTAGAGGTCTTGGCTGACAATCTAGTGGACTGGGTTAAATTTCATGTTTTTAAAAGCAAATATTAAAAAAGTTTTCTCAATTTTTTGAAAAATGTTTTTTGAAATCTATTTTTTTGCCAAGATAGTTAATGCAACGTTCTGCCAACGCATAACCGACCATCGCCAACGGTTTGCCAGCATTGTGCCGATTATATTTTTCTGTCTGGGATGTTAAACTTAAACCTATTGTATATTAACATTAATTATAAGTTAATATTAAATTAAATTTTAGATAATGGCACCAATTTGTAGTTGTAATTATTATATATTAAATCGTATATTCATAAACATTCTATACAGTTAGACGAGGTTTATGAAACTATTTAACTTTATAAAGTGTTTATAAATTATAGCTTAAATGTACAAATATATATGTTAAATGTACGTGAACAAATTGTTGATATGGACCCACAAATTGTATCTCAACTGATAATTGGAATTATTGTACCATTACCATACATCAATATATATTGAATTATATACATATATTACAATATATGACACTGTATTATAAATATTGTTAATGAAGTAACATATCTGATAATATTTTTTATAGCGCCATACAGTTTTACATTATTCAAATTAAACCATATATGGAATTGTATTCAAAATGTTGATGTGGTACCAAATTTGACCATATATTGTTTAAATTGTGCCATATATGACAATATATTGTTTAAATGATACCATATATGTCTATATATTAATATTGTTTAAATGACACCATATATCAATATATATGGGACTATATATGGTAGCATATATTATCATATCTGCATCTGTATTAAAAATGTCGTTCATCAGGTACCATATATGAGCATATATTGTTGAAATGGCACCATATATGACAATATATGGTTTAAATGGCACCATATATGGTAATGTATTGCTTAAATAACACCATATATAAATATATATGGCACTATATATGGTAGCATATATTATCATATGTGGAACTGTATTAAAAATATTGTTCATGAGGTACCATATATGGGCATATATTGTTGAAATTGCACCATATATGATAATATATGGTTTGAATGGCACCATATATGATAATATATGGTTTGAATGGCACCATATATGATAATATATAGCTTAAATAACACCATATATAAATATATATCGCACTATATATAGTACCATATATTATCATATCTGGAACTGAATTAAAGATTTGGTTTATGAGGTACCATATATGACCATATATTGTTTAAATGGCACCATATATGACCATATATTGTTTAAATGGCACCATATATGATAATATGTAGTTTAACTGTCACCATATATAATTATATATTGCTAAAATGCCACCATATATATTAAGATATAGTTCTATATATAACTATATATGCAATAAGATCAACCATGTTATGTAATATATAATTATATATGCCATATCTAATATTATGAAGGCCGATATCTAATTAGATGAAATTATATATGGCATAATATAAGGAAAATTTTTCGGAAAAAACCTCATATATAATTATATATGGATATACATAACCACATGTCTAATTATATATTGTAATATATGCCACATATGATTATATATAATTTTTTTTACTCGGGTGGTCATGATTTTATATTTAGTAAGGATCATATTAAGATCATACTATGATCAAGTCGTATTTAGAATCATTAAATAATGCTCCTAAATCTAATTGTTTCCGTGTATGGGCAAGACAATAAGGCAGTGTTGGGAGTTTTTGTTCTTCTGTTGATTTAAAAACTATGAATTACGCTGTAAGGATTGACAAATATTTTTTTAAACTTTAAGAGAAGATAAACTTCTAAGACTTGTTAATTTACCTCTAAATAACCAAAGGTTAATGTCTAACCATAGTTATGAATGCCAAATAACATATATATGAAAATATCTATAACTCTGGTTATTTTTTAGATAAGTTACCGGCCCTAAGTTGCTAGATTTTGTTTATGAAATGGAGAAGTTGCACCGCAAACAACAGAATTGTTATAAGACCAAAATTTTATCTCAATTCCGCAAAGCTATACGTGGTCTTTATGAAATCCGTACCGGCATTGGATTGGAACGGGCATACAAAAATTAACGGAAATGGCATTAAAATTACGTCATAAAACTCTTTATAAATTTAAGTTTTAGAAAATTAAATAACACCAGGGAGGGAAAACCTCGCTCGCTCGGGCTTTAAAAAAAAGAGCGAGCCCAAAAAAGCTCCCTATTTTTTAAAGAGCCAAAAAATATTAGCTCGCTTTTTTGTAAAAATGTAAGTAGCTAAAAAAATACAGCTTCCTCACTTTTTTAAAACAATTCAGGTCAATAAGGCTCAAAAAATGATAAAGAGCGTCATAAAAAAGGCTCTTAAAAAAAAACTCTTTTCAAGTAAATTTGAAAACTCGTTTGGCAAAATTTTCAGTTAATTTAAACACAATTATTTTCAAATGATTATATTTTTGTGTCTCTGCTATCAATAGCTGTGTTTTCGACTTAACTATATCCGTTAACTCATAAAAAATCTCAAAGTGCATAAAAACGCTTTTAAGACAAAAACTAACACATTACTTTTCGTATGCACGTTAACTTTCAAGACGGATAATTATCAACGTAGAAAACTCAACGTTTATACATTTTCACATCTAACGTAACTTATTCGCGTTACTTCCTAGGAACTTTTGCTGACGTACGTTCGATTATAACGGAAAATTTATAAACATAACCTGTTTAAAAATTTATTTACTACAATCGGTTTAACGTAGATTTTCTCTAAAGACTTAACGTTGATAGGCATGAGACAAAATACAGCTAATATATGTATTGTAACACAGAGATGGCGCTATGTTTTCATATTTTTTATTGTATTATCATAAAATGGCTTATATCTCGGAAACTAAGCGAGTTATAACAAAATGGACAAAAACTCGTTACTTTGTTTTTTTTTTTTAACCAAATCCTTATAAACCACCCATACTTCCAATAATAAATATGAGCCTGTTTTGTGACAGATCCGCAGAATAAAAAACTCAGATTGTAGGCGACATTTTAGCAGAAATTTTCAGTTAAATCAGGTAAAGTTTCAGTTGAATTTAGCTCAAATTTCATAGATAATTTAAATGTGTCTGTGTATTTCGCAGTGTGTTCTGCATACCCAAATACAGGTACTATTTCCTGTTATCTTAGCAAAATTTTGAACTATTTGTATGGGCATTTTTAATGAGTGTACTGTTTAAGTTTCCTTATCGGTAATTTGTATAAAAATTTAAATACATATTAATCTTGCCCTCAGAAAATCATTCAACTAATTCATTAATTTCACTTAAATAATCAAAAGATTATAGAAATTTATAATAATTCTTTTTCTGTTGGTTGGTACACACTCACACACACACACACACACACAAAATTGATATGATGACATACTTTGACATGATATCAAAACCAAACAATGTAAACATTTAAAACCTGTTTCAAAGGACAGAAAAGGACATACATAAAGGCACGCATACAGATGGAAAGATATTAAAAGCAAATCATTTCCTCTTCAACGAATATAACGGTAATTTAAATAAATACAAAACATAATTGGACGAAGGCCGAAGAGAAAAATTGTAAATATATAAAACAAATGATTCCGGTCAATTTGAACAGCAAACCAAAAATTTAATGAAATTCGAAAATAATGGAAGGAGTAACATTGTGGAGATCACTTTATTCCTCTAGGCTTAAATTAACAATTCTCTTTCATTTGGGTTTTGCTTTTTTTGCATTACTACGTGTGTTCATGAAATGTGTATAATGAATTGAAAATATGATGCAGCGTCACATCCGTTCTATAAACGGAAATATGCTTAATCTTGCGTTAATAAAATGATGACGAGGTCAAAACCAATAGACCACTCCAATCTGTGTTTACTTTTTTTATTGTATAATGACCATGCTACTGAATCAATTTATAACTTTGTAGTTGTTACTGTTAACTGTTTGTGTGCTGTTTTCTGTTTCGGTAGGGGCGTTTGTTTGGTGATACGAGTATGTCAAAAAAAGTCAAAGAAAAGTTACGACTTTTCACCGAAAACTCCACAAAAAAACATGATATTGTTTGGTTTTAAATTTGCTGGTGTTGTTAATTTTAAATTCATTAAAATGTACGTTAACTAGAAATAGAAATGTAAATGAAGTTTTTGGTTTGCCAGCACAGTTGAGAGGAAATAATTAGCATAAACTAGGAAAAAAAGCTAAAACTAAGATGAACACAACGGGTGGGTTGAATTATCTTACATGCACAGCCTAAATCGAAAACATAATTATAAAACTAAAATTCCAAAACTTATAGCATATTTAATTCAAAATATAGGTTTTTTTTTAATTTAAATAACATTTTTATCAAACCTTTCTTTGGACAAGTTGCTCCACAGCGTAGTTGGATAAGCAGTACCTACTATTGGAACATACTTGGTATGAGAGAAAATTTGATTCTGAATTTATTGAAAAATTAATGATGGGTTTATAATGATACATTTTGAATACCTATTTAAAACTACACATAAAAATTTGAATATTCAGGCTTATTATCTCATACGAAATAGAATAGAAAAATTTTGAAGAATTTTTTGTTTTATGGAGAATAAAGTCTTTTTATTTTTTTTTTTCAATTTGGATCAAAATTACGCCCGCTATCGGATACGCAGCGGACTTAGAAAATAATGGTTTAAGAAAAATGCTATTGAAATTTTATAAACATATGAAATATGATGGAAGTTTCTACTTTCGAAATCCTATAATTTGGAAAATAGTTATTTGATAATTTTGTAAAAAAATACTATCGATTTATGGAAAATTTGGCTGTCCCCTTAATGGGTAGGTTTTTAAAATCGCTACTATATGCTACCCTACACGGTACCTAGAAATGATTCCCAAATGAAACAAGTTCCGATTAAACAAGTCCCAACAAAAACTAAATAATTCCAAATTAAAAAAAAAAAAAAAAATAACTTCCAAAGAGGAAATTAAAGTCCCAATATTTGGAAGATTTTCATAAAGTAGTAAAAAAAAAAGAAATGAAATAACACCCAATGAAATAAATTCCAACAGATATTAAATAATTCCCAATTCAAAAATATCGAATACTATTTATTTAATAAATATACCCTAAAATTTTTTTGTAAATTCGCTGGTATAAAGTTTGAAAAAAAAATTATATAATGTTACACAAAATGCATATATTTAGACATCAAATGTGTAAAAATCTTATGTACACATTTTTGCCCACAAAAATACATATCACTTAGAATTATACATATTGTGTCGATTAAAATTTTGTGCTTAAACATGAATATTTTTACTACAAAATTTTGGAAATCGATTTAATCTTTAAAATGTATAAACTAGTTGAAAAAAGCGCGAGGGTGAATATTTGGTTTGGCTTAATAAATCGCGAAAATTTTTGTACATTTTAAAAATTAACTGGATTTCAAAAATTTTGTAGTAAAAAAATTTAAGCCGAATTTATTTTTTAAAATTTATAACTCAGTGATTTTAGAAAGGTTAGAAAGTAGTTGCAAAAGGTTTCCGAGCGAAAACTTGCTTTGGTGTAAAAAATCGCTCGACCAACTCAAATTATCGCCAGAGGCGTTTTTTTTCAACCAGATTATAAATTTTAAAAATTAATAAAAGTGCTTGAAAATATAATTGATTTTCAACAGGTGTTTCCTTAAATCTTCATATTAATGAATAAATATAATGGATTTGAACAGAGCAATTATCAAAAAAATTAACTGTTTAAAACAACCAACAAAACTGAATAACTCCCAACGATAAAATTACATTCAAAATAAAATAACTCTTAACTGTAAAATAGAAGTTTTTTCATAATGAAATGACTCCCAACAAAAAGTTATGAAATAAATCCCAACACATTGGGAGTTATTTCATAATGAAATAAGTCCCACTTTGTATGGAAAATCTTTGGGAGTTATTTCATATTTTTTTGGGACTTATTTCATTTGGGAGATATTTCATGGTACCACCAATACTCCCTGGAGTAGATGAAATACCGGAAAAGAAAATTTTACAGGTCTATTTCTATGAGCGTACAAAACAACAATAAAACCTTCGTTTCACTAATAGTTAACTAATAAACCGTCAGTATGAAACCCAGCGTAAATAATCACAGACTATTATCTGAAAAACTACGTTGGTTTTTCTTAGCAATTTTGATTTTTATGTATTCAATTATATTTTCATAAAAAAAAAATTTTAAATTCTGCTAAAATAATAGAAAATAGTACCTATATTTGCGCCAGCAGAAATTTCAATGATGTTGAGAATCAAGGTCTGCTAAATTTAGATGAGCTAACTTTTAGATAAAAAAGTTAGTTCAAATACAATAATTTGGAAGAAATGCTGTTTAATTGAAATGAAAATTACTGGGTTGAAATCAGCACAAGTTTTCTGCTAAATATCGGGCATGCCGACTATACAATACCCTACACCAGTCTGGGTAAAAGCCAACTAATGTTTGGATCCGAAATTCGAACGGGTTAAAATGGGGCTTGTGTCAACATTTTCTATAATGTGAGTCAGCGCACCAAATTTCATTAAAATATCTTAATATTTGCGACCTGCAGTTTGTAACCAAGCCAATTTTGGGGGGACCCTTATATGGGCACTAGGTCTAAACATGGACCGATGTTCACCAAAATCAATAGGCTTCGTCCTTGGGCCAACATAGGTCTGTGTACCAAATTTCATCAAAATATCTTAATATTTGCGGTCTGCAGCGTATAACCAATATAATTTTGGGGGGACCCTTATATGGGCACTAGGTCTAAACATGGACCGCTGTTAACCAAAATCAATAGGCTTCGTCCTTGGGCCAACATAGGTCGGTGTACCAAATTTCATCAAAATATCTTAATATTTACGACCTGCAGCGTATAAACAATATAATTTTGGGGGGACCCTTATATGGGCACTAGGTCTAAACATGGACCGCTGTTAACCAAAATCAATAGGCTTCGTCCTTGGGCTGATATAGGTCGGTGTACCAAATTTCATCAAAATATCTTAATATTTGCGATCTGCAGCGTATAAACAATATAATTTTGGGGGACCCTTATATGGGCACTAGGTCTAAACATGGACCGATGTTCACCAAAATCAAACTTGTTCGTCCTTGGGCCAACATAGGTCTGTGTACCAAATTTCATCAATATATCTTAATATTTGCGACCTGCAGCGTATAAACAATATAATTTTGGTAGGACCCTTATATGGGCACTAGGTCTAAACATGGACCGATGTGCACCAAACTCAATGGGCTGCGTTACTGGGCCAACATAAGTCTGTGTACCAAATTTCATCAAAATATCTGAATATTTACGACCTGCAGCGTATACAAAATATAATTTTGGTAGGACCCTTATATGGGCACTAGGTCTAAACATGGACCGATGTTTACCAAAATCAAACTTGTTCGTCCTTGGACCAACATAGGTCTGCGTACCAAATTTCATCAAAATATCTTAATATTTGCGACCTGTAGAGTGCGCACAAGATTGCATGGACAGACAGACGGACGGACGGACAGACGGACGGACAGACGGACATCGTTAAATCGAAATAAAAAAAAATTCTGAACCGATCGGTATACTATAAGGTGGGTCTAGGACCAATATTTTTTGATATTACAGACATCAGCACAAACTTATAATACCCTGACCACGTAGTGGTGTAGGGTATAAACATTCAAAAACTTAGAAGAATGTTCGTTTAATAGAAATGAAAGTGGGCCAGTTTATTATTATTAATTGAATAAAAACAAATTAATGTAAATATTATCAATTTTATTTTCGAATAAATTACGCAATCGAAAAACATTATTTGCACTAAATATTACTTTTGTTTTCTTGCCAATATGTGTGCCAGCGGATATGTGTGACCTATTTGTATATATTTAGTAGGTCGAATTTAGATAAAAATGGGTTCGGTTGTTCTGAGAGTCTACATTGTAAAAATCATTAAAAAAACTAACTAAATATCAGGAGGAAAAATTAGTTCAAGTACAGGAGAAATATGCTTTTGTGGTAAAATGGGATAACTGACAACTTTAGCTAAACAACAGATCTAAACGAAAAAACAGGTAAAATTATTTCAACTGAATTAGAACGCGTTTAACAGACTTTTGTACTAACCTTTTTATATGAGTGTAGTGTTATGAAAAAAAGACAAAATTTTCAGGTAATTTTTCAAGAGGTTTTTATCGAATATTTTAAAAACTTTAAACAATAAAAAATATTTCTAATTTTCCAATAGAACCGCATGATACTAAAAATATGTAAGTGTGAAAATGAAGGGAACAAAATCCACTCTGCAGAGTGGAGTACTTCAGCATTGTGAATCCGGCTTTAAATACACACAAAATTATGAACAAGCTAAAAATTAAATGGTTTTAAAATGCTCTTTATTGAAACAATTTCTAAATCAAAGTTCAAGTCAAGGGCTTTTAAAGAGTTCATGCTAGTTTAATTTTTTTACACACATTCAAATATATCCACAACATTCTTATGGGATACCTTCACTGACAGCGAATGTCAAAGTGTGAGAGACTTATGGAAAAAAATTGGAAGTCATGCCTTACAAACCACTTCTTTCGTTGCTTCAAAAGTATACATAAGTGAATTTTTACTGCCATTTTAGAAATAATTCTGAAAACCTCAGAAAAATAACTTCTTTCGTTGCTTCCAAATTAACCATTAGTCTATTTTGACAGCTTTTTTATAAGTAATTCTGAACAACATCCAAAAAATCTACTTCAAAAAATTGCTTCTAAAGCAATATTGCTCTAATAATGATCCTAAAAAGTGATTTTGGTACAGTTTATTTCCAAACGGGTGATCGCGGGTTCGAAACCAACATTTTAAAAAATTTTTTAATAGTTTTTTTATGTGAATTTTGTTGTTTGTTCGGCTTGAGGTCGATTATTTCAAATTTAAAATAAATAATTAAAACAATTAATTTTTATTATTTCTTTTAATTTATTTTACTTTCCGATATTTCGAACAACTTCGTTGGTCATCATCCGGGAATTTTTTAAATTTTTAAATAAATTAATATTTCCCTCCGCACTAATTCTAACCACTTTGTTAAAGCTGTAATTTTTTTATGTTTTTTTAAATATTTATAATTAATTTCTTTAAATTCAATGCTTTTTTATTTTTCTAATTCTAAAAAAATATATAAAAAAAAATAATTGGAAATTGCGTTTTGTGAAAATAGTCCCGAAAAAAACATTGAATTGCAGTGAATCTTTTGCACTTGTTTAATAAGTACTTTTATTAAAGGGAATAAGACACAATATCTATTGTAGCAATGACAAAGTAATGTTTTTATGCTAGAGCGCTAGACAAGCAATTTCGAGGTTGCAAAATGGATACCCGGGGGCAGGAATAAACAATTTTTTGAAATAAAAAATATATAATTCTTTTTTTTAGTTTTTTTTTTGCAATTTTAATGGATGAAAATGGATGCACTCGTTAAAAAAGTACTGCAATATAAACACTCAATCTTACTAATATTAGTGTTACTATTAGTGCTGGTAAAAATATGAGTAGTGGGTATCGAGTATTGAGTATTTGTGTTTTTTTGGATACTCAATACTCAAAACTACTACTCGATATTTTCAGAGTTGCATTTTGGACGGACAAAATATATAAAAATGTGACACCGCTAAAATATTTACCGCAAAAATGTGACTCCGCTAAAAATTTATCACAAAGCTACAACTCTGCCAAAAGAAAAAAATCATAAGTAAAATATTTAAAAGTGTATGTTAAAAAACTATAAAAAACGCAATGTTTATTATGTAAAAAAGTTTAAAAATATGTTTATAAATTTAAATATTGAATTATTCTAAACATTTTCAAAGAATTTTTTTTTTATTTTTTTTAAACAATTTAAAAAATTTCAAATTTAAAAACCGTTAAAAGTATTGAGTAGTATCGAGTATCCAAATTAAAAATATCGAGTAGTATCGAGTATTGAAAAGTAACCGAATTTACCAGCACTAGTTTCTATTAAAAGAGAAGTACATCTAGATCATTAATGTATTAAACACTAGACGACTGTGGCTACACGACTACATGAGTACAAATGCTGCTGGCTGCAATTGTAGTCGTGTAGTCAGCTACTCAATTTTTTTGAAAACGACAGCAACATAGTAAACAGCTGATCCTAAAAATTTGACGTTTTGATAAATATTAATCTTTTTTGGTTTGTGCTTCTAAAATAATGGCTGAGGAATATTTTGTTAATTTTGTAAGATCCATTTTTTATACAAAACATCACAATAAAATTATTTCCAAATATAAATTAATGAAACCTTCAAACAATTGTAAAATATAAACAGCTGTTTCTTCAGTGTTCCCATAACGTTGATTTTCTAGTCAGAACTAGCGATTTTATTTCGCCTCTAGCGGGAAATGTTGTCCTGTTTTACATATTTTGTTATATTGTCAACACTATTTTTGTTTTGTAGCCAACAAACATAGAAATTATTCTAAGTTGACTACAGCGGTAAAAGTAGTCATGTAGCCGTGTAGCTGTGTTGGTGTCAAAATAATCGTTTTCATATAAACGTGTGTATTTTATTTTTGTCAGGCTGTAGTCGTGTAGCTGCAGTCGTCTATGTGTTTAATGCATAACTTTAGTGCCTTCTCTAGTGCTCTTGTATTTATTTTTTTGCTCGGTATGCTAGTTTTTTGTCCCATCTGTATATCCTATTGCATTTTAAAATGAAGCTTATTTTCTAAAACAAAATCAAACAATAAATATAAACAACAAAAATAAAAAAAGAGGAAGAAAAACACATTTAAACAAATTTTGCCAATGGCCTTAACGAAATTCATTTAAAATTAAATTCAACAATATGTTTCAAAAAGTAATGGTACTGAACTGAAAATAGAAAAAAATATTATATTTGTTTTGTCAGCAGCCAATTGGTTTTAAAATGTTTTTACTAAATAACATTTTATGAAGAATATCATCAGAAGGTTAAAAGGAAATGACAATATTTCTAACTCCCCCTGACTCCCCTACCCATTTATTCGAACTGTACTATTCTACATACAATTCATAAACCATAAACATGTTAAAAACCAGTCAACATTTGTTTTGTTAAAACTAACAACCCAGGATCACAGCAGCAGTGAATGAAAGAATAAACAAAACAACAAAAATATACAATCTTTGCCTGGCATCAAAGGAATTTTTGGAATTCTTAATTAAATTTACAATTAAAATTGCATGCGTTTTACCAAGTAATATCACAAACTACTCTATATACTAACTTCTATGTAGATTCTATATACACTTTCAATATTTGTTTCCAAACGGTCTTATTCGTTTTTTTTACTTCATCTTATATAAAGTTAACTGTCCAAGATGTTGTTTAAGAAAATCTTTTGTTTTTGTTGTTGAAAGTAAAATTACAAAGTAGAAAATAAAGTTTTTCAAAGTAGAAGTTTGTTAATTTATCCAAAATGTTTTTTTAAATCTTTCAAAGCTTTCAAAGAATTTTATTATTTTTTTGTTTTTTTTTTTTGTTTAGTTAATATTTGTTATCCTTTTGCTACACATATTTATTATATAATTTCTTTTTGAAATTGGAATTAAAAAATAAGTCGAAGAATATAAGAAAACAAATTTTAAGGTAATTATATTTTTCTGGATTTCGGTCATTGAAACACATATTGGGTCTTCTAATTGCAATTGTTAAAGGAAAATCAATGGAATTTTTAAAAGTTACTAACATTTAGTAGATTGCAAATGAAAAAATCCTTGCTTAAATCAATAAAAGTTTTTGCTGAATATTATTAGATTGAAAAAGATTTTAAAAATTTGTAGGGAAATTATACTTTAGACGAATGAAGGTATGAATAGTTGATCTTTTAATTGGCAAATGAATATCTTTCGTTCGATTTGAGACCAAATATTATATCATTTTCTTTTTAATTATTTTAAAATTAAAGAAGGATGATACAATACAGGCAATAAAAAGTAAAAATTTCGATAATGTGCTTTAGTTAATTTATTTGCTAAAAATTTAAATTTAGAAATTGTGTAGAGTTGTTTTTTTTAAATTATCATTTCCGTTGTCTGTACCACATTCAAACAAGGTGCGACATCTGCATCTTGTCTATCTGGTTGTCGTTTATGCTATAAATGAGTTTATCGGCACAATTTTTGTAGCAAAATAAATTAGCAAAGCATTGGTTAAAAAATCGTTTAGTGCTGAAAAATATAACTAAAAACTTTGGCGGAATACGACTTAATACCCCATTAAGGGGTATTTCACCTGAGACTCAATTACAAATTTAGTAACCAGTAGGGTAGAGGGGGGATCCTTCGCCAGTGGGGAACATACACTAATCCCATTTTTATCCGCTATTAAGGGAGATAAAAAATTGGAAAATATATATTTTGTGCAAATTTGAATTACCTTTCCTTGTCATCCACTTTGATGAATTTATATGACATGTGGTCGCAGACAGACGTATTTTTGTGTTTTTTTGGGTGCCAAGAAAATAATAGGAAGCAACTACATTTTACAATAACTTCCTCAAATCATGTGATAAGAAAATAATTTTTCATTATGTTAGACCTACGATCCTAAGGTTTCGAAAAATAATAATTTGATTTTAATAATGCTTAAAAAGTGTGAAAAAATATTAATTTTATGTTAGTGCCTGTCTCTGGGGCACAATCACCAGATGGCCCCTGAAGCTACAAAGAGTTGGTGCATCCCTGCCTAAAATGCTCTATATCACTTTTCTATATGTTTAAAATATGTTTAATAGTAAAATTTTTTGTAATTTTGAAGAATCATTATATTATAGTTTTAAATTATTTTTTTTAATGTAGTGGAGATTTATTGATAAAAAAGAATCACATATCTTAAAGAACTTATTCTAAATTATTTATTTCAGTCATTAAAAGGTTGACTTTACTGTATTAATAAATATTTTTGTTAAAATTGCATCTAGCTCTTTTTGCGAATATACCCCAGGTTTGGGGCAGTTTCGCCGAATTGAGTTACTTTGAAAATCATTAAAAAAATAATAGAAAATATGCAAATAATTAGAATAAAAATCATAGAAATTAAAGCCAAGATATGTAGGTTTCAATTTGAAAGTAATTTTTGAAAAATAATTTGGGGTTAAGAAATGACAGTGGTTTGAAAAAAAAGTGGCGAAGGATCCCCCCTCTACCCTAACTGAAAAATTTTTTACGCGTAAAAATTTATTTGTTTATCCCTAACAAATAACTAACAAATGCATAAGAAATAACTAAGAATGTCATAAAATAAACTGATAAATTTATACTGTACAAATTTTAATACAACTGACTACAGTACACCTGTTTTTACAGTAATTTTTTTTTTTGATATTATAAAAGCATATTTAAGTAAAATAAGGCAGTTTTTCTCTTTCGATTGTAGAGAAGTGTGTTATTACCCAGCAAAACCTTCTATTATCCGGTAATGACTTTGGTAAGAAGAAATAAAGGTGGGTAACCTCTTACTTTTCTATTACCAAAGCTATTATTTTAACAAGGGCATGTCCATCGAGGCAACTCCTTACCTATTAATATTTTATTCTGAACTTATATGTTACACACAGAAAACAGATTCGTTGTGTCAACCGAATTTGTTGCCAACCGAATTTTGGTAGTTGCATGAATTATCACATTATTCGGTTGCAGATACAGAATACTTTTATTGAATTTAATTATATGAAAGTTGCTCCAACCGCATTGGTTTAGTAAACCCACCCGAATTTAAATATTTAATTAATACACTGTTTCCAAATTTTTTCTTCATTTTTTTATTAATAAAATAATTTAAAAAAATTAAAAACATATACATACATATATGTAGTTTGAATATTATTTTTTATAGTTAATGGGCTAAATATAGATTACAAAATAAAAATATATCATATGTTGGAAACTGAGAGATCCTTTTATTTTTATACAAAAAAGCCTTTAGAATTTGAAGAAAAAGTTACCCTTAACACGGTGATTTCGGACAACATTTTCTTTAAAAAATCCCGCTTTCAGAGAATACTCTTCTTTATACTTCATAATTTTCGGAAGGCTTTTATAAAAAAAAATCCAAACGCCTCTTACTTTCTAAGTTTGCGGATAAGTACTTTCACAAAAAAGCAACGGTTTTGCATCCGCATTTAATCTATATAGAAAAAAAATTTATAAAAAGAATGAATTAAGAGATGAAATAATAGCTAAAATTATCTAAAGTTACCTTTATTTTCTTCAATCATCATTTTTATCAGTGTTATCAGCAAATTTGTATTTTTAAAATTTGTAGATTTTATTTTATTTTGTAGTTTTAATTGTTGACATTTAATTCAAATTGATTTAATACAAACGACTTTCTGTTATATTGGTCTTCTGTTGGTGATAGTGACCAATATTAATATTGTTCTAACTGAAAATCTAACATAAAACTTATAGCATTTATTTTAAAATCTTATTTAATATTTTAAAACCATCATTCGGCAGAAAATAATTAGTAAAGCATTAGTTAGCAATTATTAAGAAACATTGGTTATTACAACTAAAATATAATTGTCACTGTTGATTCAAGGTGAAAAATTAATTATTTAGAGATTTTTAAAGATGTTGTGACTATCGAATTAGATTATAAGTTTTATTCTTGACTAAATTGGTTGGTAAAACTGAATTTTATTACATAAATAACCTTCTTTTAGTTACAATTTCAAATTAATAATCATAAATGGGTATTTATTAGTAACACAACTAATTTTATGTATGTAAAAAAATAAGCATTTTGTAATAAAGGGGGCAAGCTCTTACTTTTTTATTACTACACTCAAAATAGTTTGAAGTTTAAATTAACTGAAAATGTAATTTAAAATAAATGAAAAATCACTTAAAAACCGGTCTACTGACTTTTCATTTAAATCAAAAGAACTTTTCATTTATTTTTAAATGTTAATAAATAAACTACAAAATCCTTAAAAAATAATGATTTTTCATTTATTTCTTTTTTTTAATTTCAAAAAATTAACTACAAATCCGTACACTCAAATAAAAAAGTTTGTAAACAGTTTCCAATCGCACTATACTATTTTTATACTGATTATTAGTACAATTTTTATTTTTAGTAATCATTTTTGCTATTGTCTTATTACAAATTACGAATTTTTTTACTAATTTTCGCTGCTGATTTCAGAAAAACATTTTACTAATTTTTCAAAACCGAGTGCTAAATTTAGCAGAAAAATATACTAATTTAAAAATATTTTTTTTTGATTTCTTACAATTCTTGTTTAGTTTACATTTGTTACTATTTATATATTCTTAGTTTAGAAATAACACCCAGAAAATTTTATTGCATCTCCAATGCATAAAACGGCTATAACTGGAGAACCGTTTGCAATGTTGGCTCCAAATTTCAAGTACGATGAAGTTATTATACGCTTGTTGCAATCGAAAGAAAAATTTTTTTTTTTTTAGATTTTACAGTTTTTTTATTTTTTAGTACAATTTTTTGCTAATTTCAGCAGATTGATTTTAAATTACAGTTTACAGCAATTTACTGAAATTTAGTAGCTGCAACTAATTATTTATACTAATTTCATTGTACTAAAATTATGATATTTAGTAAGTTTTTTAACTGATTTTAGCAAATCGATTATGAATTGCATTTTACATAAATTTTACTAAAATTTAATAGCGGCTACTAATTTTATTATACTATATTGTATTGTACTACAGATCAGCAGACATGTGTTGCTAAAGTTAGCAAAAAATACCGCTGGCCTCAAAACAGTTAAATTTCCCGTATAACAGCAAAATTTTCAGTAGCCATTACAGACTTTTTTACTTGAGTGTAAGAATAAATGATATTTAGTTTATTTCGTTTTTTTTAACTGATCTAGAAATTGAAAAGGAATTCTTTTTTTAACAAAACATTTTAAATGAAAATATTAACTGCAACAGAAAATCCGTATTTATGTGTAATTTATTTTTTAAATAAACGACAAAAATAGTTAAAAAATATATTTCCTTGTTTTTTAACTGTAGAATCATTTAAAAATAAATGTACGGATAACTTTTTAAATAAACTACAGTCAGTTACTGTAATAATATTTTCAATGTAGAGCTATTATTTTAACAAGGGCATGTCCATCGGCACCCTAAGCTCCAGTGGGAGTTAGAGGAATATATATATGTCCATCCATGTAACTCCTTACCTACCCAGCAAAAAAAATTGGAAGTAATGATTTAAAAACTACTTCTTTCACTGCTCACAAGTATCCGTTATTGTATTTTTACTGCTTTTTTAGAAGTTATTCTGAACAACTTCAAAAAATCACTGCTTTCATTGCTTCCAAAGTATCCGTTAGTATATTTTTACAGCGTTTTTAGAATTACTTCTGATCAACATCCAAAAAATTACTTAAGTATAGCTTCTAAAGCGTATTTGCTCTAAAAGTGATCCTAAAAAGTGATTTTGGTATAATTTGGCATTTCTAAACAGAGGGTTCAATTTCCGTCGGGACCAATATTTATTTTTTTTTAAATTTTTTATATATTTTATTATTTTTGTTTTAATATTTATAATTAATTTGTTTAAATTCAATATTTTTTTAATTTTAATAACTTTTAAAAATATGTATATACATATAAAAAAATTATGAGAAATTGCTTTTTATGCACCTGTAAAAATAGCACTGAAAATAATATTGAATTGGAGTGCACCTTTTACACTTGTTTCATAAGTACTTTTATTGAAGAGAATAAGGAACAATATCTCGCTTTAACAAAGTGGTGTTTTTATGCCAGCCAACTTTCATATCAATAGCTCAGCGGTAGAGCGCTAGACTAGCAATCATGAGGTCGCAAGTTCTGTACCCGGTGAGGGCCAGTGTTGCCATAATGGCGAGTTTCGCGTCAGATCTAGCGATTTTATTTCGCTCCTAGCGGGAAAAATTGTCCTGTAGCTATTAGCCAAACATCCAGCGATTTTTTATCAGCCGTAATATAATTTTTAAAAATCAATTTTATGTTGAAAAATATTATAAAATTCGCATATTGATATTCCTTTATTATAAAACACAACTTCTTAAACGATACACATTTCGATAAAATATGGGTATGCATTTTGCATCGTACAATGCCCTCTATTGAGTATTTTCTATACTAATATTATTTCAATGAAAATCGGGATTCATTATTTGAAGCATCATGGTAAAATTTTTCTTTATTTATTTCCTATGAACATATTAAATAAATTTGTGAGTAAAAAACTCCTTTAAGTAGAATTTTTCAATAATCTAGCGATAAAATAGCTAAACTTTTGCACTGTTTATAAATCTAGTGATTTGCTAGCGATTTTTGGGTCTGATCTAGCAATAAAAAAACTTTCGTAAAATAAAAAAAAATAATTTTTTATTTAAATTTTATTTGGTGAAAAAGAGCTTCCTTTGCACTTGTTCAGAAAGTACATGAAAACTGTTGAAGTGGCAGTACTCCTCTCCTATGCCAACTCATTGGTAAAATCATTAATGTTTATGTTAAGAAAGAAGTACATCTAGATTATCAATTCTAGTGCTTTTTCTACTGCTTCGACATCTCTTTTTATGCTGGGTAGTAACATGTTATTCCGATCTTGCAGGTAAGGAGTTTTCAAAAACATTTTGTTTAAATTTTATTTTTTAAACCGAATATCAATTTTAAATTAGCAGGTTTTTAACAAAAAAAAGAATTATAAAATTTTCTACAAAAACGAATTATTTATACCAATAAAACATCAAAACCTGTGAATTTGGTATTACAAGTAATGCAAGGGTAAGTTGTAAGGATCCAAGGTAATGCAAGCGTAAGCGGTTTGATATATTACCAGGTAATATGCATAGTAATACCCATATATTACCAAGGTTTTGCTGGGTACTTTATCATACTTGAAAAAGCCAAACCGGTCACCACTTATCACCTTTTAATGCATTGGAGGTACAAAACAATTTTCTGATTTTTATTTGCAAATTAAAAATATATCAATAAAAACAAATATAAACTAAAGAAGAATTAAGAAAAAAATCAAAACAGTTTTTTATTTTTTAAATAGCTTACAAAACAAAACAAAAAAAAACTTGTCAATGAAAAATTACTGTTTTGGTAATAGTTATTGTGATAAAAAAATAACTGCTCGTTTTCTTAAATAACTGTCGTAATAGTTGTTTTGTATTTTCCATAGAAAAACAACTCTAATTACAGCTAAAAATAATAACTAACAACTAAAACTTTTTTGAGTGTGCATTCTTTTGTATACCAGTATTTTCTTTTTTATTAAAAATACCATTAATAATCCCAGTTTTATAGTCAGAACTAAGACTATAAAACTGGGCCATAAAAGACCACCCAGCAAAGATAAGTGGAACAACTTCTAAATTAATCACCTCTTTCATTACATCACCAAGAAGTTCCCCTTTAGGAAGGTATTTTAATAACATCCAAAGCTGCATTAAATATATTCTTGTCAGGAGTTTAGACTTTAAAACTGGTGCTATCAATTGTTTTTTTTCAAAAATTTGTTTTTAATCTTTATTGTTTTAAATTTAAACAATTTAAATGATAAAACATTAATAAAAGACAATCAACACTCCACCGACAAAAAGACAAATAAATAAATGTAAATTTGCGAGTATTAAATTAACCTCTAGAGAATACACCTTCAAAATATACAAACTCATTCATTTACAAGGATAAAAGCCACAGTAAATATTACAAACTTCCACAATGTTCAACACAATAAAAGATGTCCTTGTTAGAAATATGCAAAAAAGTTTAACATTCTTGTACATTTAATTGTCAAAGAAAATATGAATGTCTTACAAAAAAGAAAAAAAAAACAGAACGATAGAACAAAGCAAATTATATTTTGCATAATAAATATGAATAAAACGGTGGAATTACACAACAGAGGGATGATTTGAGAGAAGAATTTTCGATTTCAGCAGTTATTTAAAAGGAGAAAGTTATGTTCATGGGAATTTTTTTCTTATTTTCTGCTTTTGTAGCTTAAAATATGTTAAATAATCAGTAAACGGAAGCGCACAGTTGTTTAAAGTCATTGAATGAATGAAAGTTTATTGTTGTTTAAGGCGATAAGTTTTTGATTAAAATTCAAATATTAACTTAAAAAAGAGAGCAACAAGTTATTAAATTTCTGTTTTGTGAATTGGCATGGGGTATTAAAAACTTAAATTAAATGTTGAAAAGTAAAGTGGATGATTTGATTTTAATGTCCAATTGAATTAATATATTTGCAAAAAGCAGTAAATGGACCTGATACACGGTTCCGTTTAGGGGTTTATTGATATGCCGAAGGTTGTATTTTGTTCTCTTTGTTCTATTTCGATAATTTAAGCGAAACATTGGCCTATTTATGCAATTAGAATTTGCCAAAATAGTTTTCGATGGTCCAGGGATCAACCTTTCTTCTTTCGTTCATTCCTTAGATTTCCAGCTATATGTATACGAATGCTTCAGGTGCCCAATCGATTAACTCTGTAAAGCAATATGGGTGGACCCAATAAGAAAAATGAGAAAATAATATATATTGCTTTTTAAAATTAATGTTAAATTATAAATTTTGTCATTTAGCAGTGTGAATATTTATTACCGGAGACATTTGTTTTGAATATTATACAGTTGGGTGTCAATAAAGTGTGTTGAAATTAAAGTTTTTTAAAGTTCAGAAAGTGGAGGTAATCGATTTGGCAACTGAAGCTTCATATGTTGATTATTTTAACTAGCGCGAATTATAATTTTTTTTACTCGCGATTTAAAATTGTTTTATTTATACACTCATAGAAATAAATCTGTAAAAATAGCAGAAAAAAATGATGCTGCAGAAAAAACTGCTAAAATATCAGATTTTTTTACTAAATACTAGTAAAATGAGAACAGCAAAATTAAAACTGTTAAATTTACAGAATTTTAGTTATATTTAGGATAACTTTTAGTAAATTGTACTGTAAAATCTGCAGAAAATTTTTCCAAATATTTGTAGACTAAAAATGGCAAAAATAAACTGTTAAATCTACAAGATTTTTGCTATTTTTAAGCTAAATTTATTTGAATTCAAATAGCAGTTTATTCTGCTAAAATCAGCAGAAATATTTGCTAAAAAAATGGAAACTGCTGTTTTCAAAAGGCTTTTATTTGCATTTAAAAAAAATCAAAAAAGAAACTTGGATTTTTTTGGGGATTTTTTAGGCTACTAATTATTTAGCAAAATCTTTTGCTAATTTTAGCAGGTTAATTTGCTATTGTCCATTTACAAAAATTTAGCTGAAATATAACCAAAATTCTGTATATTTAACAGTTTTATTTTTGCTGTTCCTATATTACTAATATATAGCAAAAATAATCTGTTAATTTAGCAGTTTTTTTCTGCAGCATCATTTTTAACTAATTTTTAGTAGTTTTAACAAAATGTTTACGGACTTTTTTCTATTAGTGTATGATTTTCGTATTAATTTTAACTAATAATATATCTGTCAGAAATAAACTTTCATTTAATACCCCAGTGTAGAAAATCATTACCAGATATGTGGTTATGTAACTACATACTTGGTAATGGTAACTAGTTACTTTTGTTATTACATTTCTTATTACCTTTATATGGCGATGTCGCGAAAAATAATGAGTTGTCGTTACACACCAGCATACGAAAAATCAAAAAATATATCGTTACCTATGTGCTTACCAGTACTGACAAAAATAATGAGTCTAAAAATAGATTTTCTAAAAAATAAATTATATAAAAAAAAATATTTTTTATTGTATTTTTTTTTTTAATAAAATTTGCTGATGCGGGAATCGAACCTGGGTCTACAGATTGCCAGTCAACAGCTCTACCATCTGAGCTATATCGACATGTAATATTTAATAGATAAAAACACAATTGACTTGCTGCACACAAGTAAGCTTACTCACCAACATACAAAAAATCAAAAAATATGTGGTTACATATATCCTTACCAGTGTTTAAAAAATATTGAGTCTAAAAATAGATTTCAAAAAATTTTCAAAAAAATCTAAAAAATTATTTTCTATTTGAAATAATGATAAAACTAAGTCATTATCAGTAACTCATTATTATATGTTTTAAAATAATACAGAAGGTAATAATGATATGTCATTACCGTTTCTACACTGGGACATTGCTGTAATAATAAATAATAATAAATTTTAAATACAAAATTAAATTTTCACCTGTTTTAAATTGAAATAGAGTCCTACAAACAAATTAAAATATTGACATTAATTCGCGAATTAAAAAAATATAAAAATAATTCGTGCAAATTTTCTTTATATTTTTTTGATTCGCGAATTTATAAATCAGCTTTTTTTTAATCTTCTTTGAAAATAATTCTTTTGAATCAACTCCTCAAACCTCTTATTGTATTTGATTTATACGTCATTATTAATCTCTTTTAAACAATCTATTCAATCGAATCAAAAATGAATCAATATAAAGTAGACCAAATCATTATCTCACTTTATTCAATATCGAATCATTGATATAAAATTATTATAAAATATTCACTAATTCATAAAATGAATAAATTCTTATCAATTCACGATTAGAAAAAGAATTATTTTCAATTCATGTCAATTAAATTCAATTTATTTCTTATAATATTTATATTATTTACATTTGGCTTAGAAGCAAAGAGTTTAGGAACTTCGTTCCTTTTCTACTTAGATATATAAATATTTTTTTTTTAATTTATGAAATTAATGTACATTATTATTAAACGGAAGGAAAAAAATTTACAAAAACCTTTTTGAAAAGAATTATTTTTTTCAAGCACTGATAAGAAGTTTAGTTTTCTGTAAATAAAAGATAACTAAAATCTTTACAATATTTTAAAAACAATAAATTAAATTCAGTTTTACTAACTTAAAAATTTAAGTTAAAATGTATTTAGTTCGTTTTGTAAGCTTTTCAAAATTAATTTGTTGAAAGTTTAACCTTAAATGTAAGTTTAAATTGTTCAAAATTTTGACAATTATTTTTACTTTCATTAATTTCACTGTCCTCAATTTCGTTATGGTCACATGTTATTTTATTTTCTTGTTAATTTTTTAAGTTCCATGATTAATTAAAACGTATTTGTTTAAATTTCTAATAATATATCATGGGGTCATGGTCCTTTGAATTGAGTATGTATTTTACATCCCTACTACTCCCTTTTTTGACATTTATCTTGTGTCCAGTCTAAAACCACCAACTCAATCAATTTTCAATTTTGTTTTAACACATTTAAACTAATTTTTTCCTTTGTCCAGTTCAATGTTTATTTTTCATGGTTTTTGCGTGTCAAATTGCAATTGTCCCTTATATCCTTTTTGTTTGTTGTTGTTGTTCGTTTGGTTGGCTCACAGTTTGTAGCTTGAGTTGTTAATTATTCTTTTTACGCTTTAATATTATCACTCACACATTCCTAAATATAATGAGTGTATGTGTGTGTGCTAAAAACTCCTCTCATTATCCCTTTTGTTTTATATGTATGGTATGTTAGAAAAATGTATTTGTGTGCGGTTGTTTAGTACAAGTGTCCTTTTTTAATTGTATGTCCATCTGATGTTCATTTACAGGTTCCCATCATCATCATACTGCTTGAACTGTTTTGTCTTTAATTTTTTTTGTATTAAACTACTGGGGGAAGCATTCATTTTTACAATTATCTAAGGTAATTTTTTTTGAAACAATGCAGTTAATGGTTACAATTTTAGACTTTTCCTTTGTTATTTTGTATTTTCAAGTTTAAATTTAAACCTAGTGTTTAAACCTAGATTTTTTCAAAGTCAAGTCAAATTTTAGTTTAAAATTATACTGCAACTAATACCTGCAAAGCGCCTTTTAAGGTTCCTGAAAAATTTTTATTTAAGCAAAATCTTTTTTCTATGCGTTTACTTCTAAACCCATTTAATGGTTTCTGGTGAGTCAAAAATTTATACCTTATAATTTTACTATTACATTTTTTACTTTTTCATCCATATTCTGTGATATAAATAGAGTCCGACCGAACAGTTCGGTCACAAAATGTATTTGCACGATATTCGGTATGTTGAAGCATTATGGACAAATTTTTCTTATGGAAAAATGTTTGTTGGGCCGATTGGAATCCCTTTTGGGTATAAAATTTAGTGAAAATTCCGAAGTTAAGTAATGAATTCAAAGTTCGGCCATATTGGAAAAAGTTTTGCGGCAGAACAGTTAATTTTACAGCTAAACTACTGGGTTTTCCTTAAATTTGACATTCAAAATTCATTAAACCGGCTCAATAAACATTTTCCCAGTATCAGAATTTCGAAATAATGCCTCTAAATAAAAAAGTTAGTAAAAAAAATCGTAAGCACTTTTCAATCGCAGTTTACTATTTTTGTACTGATTTTTAGTACAATTTTTTTTAGTAAAAATTTTTGCTATTCTCTTATTACAAATTACTGATTTCTTTTTGCTAATTTTCGTTGCTGTTTTCAGCAAAATATTTTACTAATTTTTCAAAACCGAATGCTAAATTAATATACTAATTTAACAAAAAGTGGGTACTTAAAGAAATTTTATTTACAAGAATTCATTGATTGTTAAGAATTCTTGTTTAGTTTATATTTGTTATTATTGATATATTCTTACACCGACAACATTTCTCAGTTGCTCAGTTGAACAATCTCTCAGTTGAAACCGAAAAACTTTTAAGTAACTAATATAGACGAACTCAACTATTATTTTAGTCAAATCACACGAATTGTGTACTACCCTGTAAAAACATATTTAAACGTTTATTGTCAAAAGTCTTAAAATAAAATTTTCCAAATGTTGTAAATAATAAAAAGAATTTCAATATAAATTAAATATACATTTTTTTTTAATTTACATTATTTGGTATACGGTAAGTTAAAGTAATTTCTTTTACTAACAGGAGAAAATATTTATTAATTAAATGTGTTATTTTTCCAGAACGTGAAAAGCAATATGGGAAATTTTTCGAGAACACCGCAACGAAAAATGCAAAACACAAGAATGAAAATGATGCGGGACAATTTTAAAAAGGAAATTTGTTATTTTCTAATTAACTAAAATGAATAAAATGTTATAATCATATTTTTATTTCAATAACAGAAATATTAGTGGTTTTCAATTTATCGACTGTTATTCCCAACTATCTTTTAATGTTTATTTGGTTTTACTAAAAGCAGTGTTGCCAGTGACTGAGTTCTCAGTTCGATTGTATTTTAAAAATAAAATTAGTCAAATTTAATTAATTTCATTAACTGATTCTCAGTAAGGGGTATTTCACCTGAGCCTCAGTTAAAAATGTAGTAAACAGTAACTGAGAAATTTTTTCGGTGTAGTTTAAAAATAAAACGCAGAAATTTAATTGTATCTTCAATGCTTAAAAGGGTAATAACTGGAGAACTTCAAATTTCAAGTACGATGAAGTAATAATACATTTTTTACAGTTTTTATACCCTACACCACTATGTGGTCAGGGTATTATAAGTTTGTGCTGATGTTTGCAACACCAAAAAATATTGGTCGTAGACCCACCTTATAGTATACCGATCGGTTCAGATTTTTTTTTTATTTCGATTTAACGATGTCCGTCTGTCCGTCCGTCTGTCTGTCCATGCAATCTTGTGCGCACTCTACAGGTCGCAAATATTAAGATATTTGATGAAATTTGGTACGCAGACCTATGTTGGCCCAAGGACGAACAAGTTTGATTTTGGTGAATATCGGTCCATGTTTAGACCTAGTGCCCATATAAGGGTCCTACCAAAATTATATTGTTTATACGCTGCAGGTCGTAAATATTAAGATATTTTGACGAAATTAGGTACACAGACCTATGTTATCCCAGTAACGTAGCCTATTGATTTCGGTGAATATCGGTCCATGTTTAGACCTAGTGCCCATATAAGGGTCCTACCAAAATTATACTGTTTATACGCAACAGGTCGTAAATATTAAGATATTTTGATGAAATTTGGTACACAAACCTATATTGGCCCAATAACGCAGCCTATTGATTTTGGTGAACATCGGTCCATGTTTAGACCTAGTGCCCATATAAGGGTCCTACCAAAATTATACTGTTTATACGCTGCAGGTCGTAAATATTAAGATATTTTGATGAAATTTGGTACACAGACCTATATTGGCCCAATAACGCAGCCTATTGATTTTGGTGAACATCGGTCCATGTTTAGACCTAGTGCCCATATAAGGGTCCCCCCAAAATTGGCTTGGTTACAAACTGCAGGTCGCAAATAATAAGTTTGTGCTGATGTTTGTAACACCAAAAAATATTGGTCGTATACCGATCGGCTCCGAATTTTTTTTTATTTCGATTTAACGATGTCCGTCTGTCCATCCGTCCGTCCGTCTGTCCATCCGTCCGTCCGTCTGTCTGTCCATGCAATCTTGTGCGCACTCTACAGGTCGCAAATATTAAGATATTTTGATGAAATTTGGTACGCCGACCTATGTTAGCCCAAGGACGAACAAGTTTGATTTTGGTGAACATCGGTCCATGTTTAGACCTAGTGCCCATATAAGGGTCCTACCAAAATTATACTGTTTATACGCTGCAGGTCGCAAATATTAAGATATTTTGATGAAATTTGGTACACATACCTATGTTGGCCCAATAACGTAGCCTATTGCTTTTGGTGAACATCGGTCCATGTTTAGACCTAGTGCCCATATAAGGGTCCCACCAAAATTATATTGTTTATACGCTGCAGGTCGCAAATATTAAGATATTTTGATGAAATTTGGTACATAGACCTATGTTGGCCCAAGGACGAAGCCTATTGATTTTGGTGAACATCGGTCCATGTTTAGAACTAGTGCCCATATAAGGGTCCCCCCAAAATTGGCTTGGTTACAAACTGCAGGTCGGCAATATTAAGATATTTTAATGAAATTTGTTACATAGACCTATGTTGGCCCAAGGACGAAGGCTATTGATTTTGGTGAACATCGGTCCATGTTTAGAACTAGTGCCCATATAAGGGTCACCCCAAAATTGGCTTGGTTACAAACTGAAGTCGCAAATATTAAGATATTTTAATGAAATTTGGTGCGCTGACTCACATTATAGAAAATTTTGACACAACCCCCATTTTAACCCATTCGAATTTCGGATCCAAACAATACACCAGACTGGTATAGGGTATTTTATAGTCGGCATGCCCGACTTTAACCTTTTTACTCGTTTTTAATAAATTTTTAGTTGAAACACTGATTTAAACAATGATTTTAGTTATCTTCATTTAACACAGTTAACACAGTTACTCCTTACTATTTATACCACCTATATCCGGCCGAAGATGGAATACAACTCCCACATATGGGCAGGGGCTGCAAAGTCTATTTTGGAGCTTTTGGACCGTGTACAAAGGAGGGCGTCGGCGCTTATTAATGACAGTAGGGTATCCAGCTCTATTGACTCATTGGAGCATCGTCGAAATGTGGGTTGTGTAACACTGTTCTATCGTTACTACCATGGGAAGTGTTCTGCTGAGATAAGTGTTCTTATCCCGAGGTCCCGTGTTTTTGTCAGTAACACTCGCTTGTCTAGTAGATCTCATCCGTTTGTGGTCGATTGTCCAGGTAGTCGCAAAACGCATTATAGAGAGAATTCGTTCATTAGTCGAACCGCACGATATGCTGATATCAACACAATGCATTGCATTAGTAGGGGGCATCCCCTGAGTGTTGGTCTATAGTAAAAAAAAAAAAAAAACACAGTACTAAAAATCGTTAGTACTTTTACCAATTTCGTATCTTAATTTTCGACATTATTTATAACTAATTTTTAACAACCCATTTGTTAAATTTTTCACGATTTATTATTAAAATATAATATTTTCATAATTCCCCTATTGCCAGGTAGATGACGCCACCGTGTATCCGAAGTTTTAGAGATGGCGCTATTTTTACGCTCCCGATTTTTTAAAATGTCCTATATCTAGAAAACTACGGGAGATAGAGCAAAATTGACTTCCCCTTTCTATATAGCACTCCCGTGAAAAGGTTATCTCTATTCAAAAATGGACCTTGGTAGGTAGGACCTTGGTAGCTCGGAAATTTCTAATAAAAAATTCCATTACATAAAATGGCCCATATCTCGAAAACTAAGCAAGATAGAGCAAAACGGGCAAAATGGTTGCTCCTTAGGAGTGCCCTTATATGCCCTTAGATGATATGGACTAGGTCCGGGAAGAGTTCCGAGACTCTTAATTTGAACAAATTATAAGAATTAGTATAATTACAAATGAAACTGTGGTTTTACTACAATTTAACAAAAAATGTTTTAAAATCAAAAACTTTATTTTAAGCCAAAAATCAGTAATAAGTTTCGTTAAAGTAACAAATTTTTTGTTCAGCCAACAGACATATTATTTTCAGTGTAGAATTGATTTCAAATTGTTTAAAATATAACAACGTCGGCGCTGTGGTGTAATGGTTAGCGCTTTGGACTATTACGCATAAGGTTGCGGGTTTTATCCCTAGCCGAGGTAACATCAATTTATGAAAAATAGTAATTTTTATGAGTTTTTCCTATCCCTCATACTATATATCGCAGCGTCCTCCTTCGGGCTATGAACTAAAAAGCTTCAACAAAGTTCGCCAACTCTTAATCAGATGGCGCGCAACACCTTTTCTAAGATTCAACATTAGTTCTGTTTCTTTACTTTTTGGGTAAAGTTCGGTAAAATGAGAGTTAACAAGAAATACTCTCCCGAAATAACAAAAATGCACAAAAGTAAACGAACGCGAAAAACCACATTTGTAGCCCGAAAAACAAATGTCAATATATTTGTGAATTATAGTTCGTTTTGGTGAGCGCTCTTTCTAGTTCTTGTTCAATTTGTTGTAAAAATCTAGATAGCTTTTCTAGTTAAACCCCTTTTTAAATCAAAAATTTAATAAAAATTTCCTTTTTAGGCATTTCTATTTACAAAAAGGAATTCATAGTTTATTAAATTTGGAAAAGATTTTAATATTAAACAAAAGCTTCAATTTATTTACATATTTAACTCTTTAACACATTTAAACAAGCGTCTTCACAAAATTGTCGGTAATTTTATGGATTTGTAAAATCACCGATAGGCTTTTGCAACTATTATACTAATTAATGTAAATGATAAACATATTTTCTGAATGAATGAAATGATCGATTGAACTAAAAGAGCTATTAGTTGTGAACTAGGTCTTTGGTTCAAATCAGTGAAGAGTTCAATTGAACTAGTTGCACCCAACTGATGATATAACAGCTGATTAAAACAATTTACCCAAATTTACACGAAAAAAAAGTCTGGGCTTTCTCGTGGATCTGGGATTTGGTATATTTACAGGTTTGGTTTTATGAGTGTACAAAGAGGTGTATGAAAGGTGTTTCAGAATTTTGTAAATAATATTTTGTGGATAATATTTTCAGTAAATATTCGTAGTAATAATTATTAAACACCCGAACACATAAATAGTTTAAATTAAAAATTGAATAGAACTGATTGATTGAAAAATGAATTACCTGCTACATGGAAAATTTTAATTTGAAAGGATTTCAACGCAATTATTTCATTTTATTTTGCTCATGAATGTCGCAAATACTAATATTTGCATATGAACGTTAAATTTACATGAATATTTGTAATAATAATATGAATGTGTGTATATGAATGTGTTTATCTCTGTTATTGTTGCTGTTATTTTTAAAACTTATAAATATTTAATATGTGAACTGTGAAAATTTCGATTGTAAAATCAACTTTCAATCAGCCATGTTAAAACCACCTGCTGCTACTGTTTGTTTAAGATTAAATATATGTATCCTGGAATTAATATCTACAGTCGAATTCGAATAATTGCAACACGCTTATGAAATCCTGGATTTAAAATACAACCATAGAAATAAACCTGTAGAGATAGCATAAAAACTACTACACAGAAAGAATTTACAAAATTCCAATTAAATTATTAAATATCTTTCTCTCATAATTTTTTTCTTTTTTGTAACTTTGAATTTTTAAACAATTTTTATATGAAAAATAACAATATGCAAACATTTCAAACAATACAAATTGTTGGTGCCTACTTTTTTCTGTGTTAAATGAGTTAGAAATGACTGCTGAAATCAAACAGTTTGTCGGTAGAATCTACTGAAAATGATAGTTATGACAAAGTATGCGTTTAAAAAGGCGGCAAAGGTATTTATATTTAAAACTGTGTTTACTACAAAAATTTTAAAACAACCGAGAAAATAGGTAAAAACTACTGTTTTTTAAAGCAAATTTTTTCAATATTATAAAAGTATATTTTCGATTTGCTTTCAACTGTCACATAAGTAGACAATTATCAATTATTAACCCATTCAAAGGCGAATGACACTGATGATGGCTTTGTAGCGAAAGCCGAAAATACGTATAGTGACGAAATCACTTTAAGCTTTGCGTTTTGCGAAGTATACTGTATTCACTCCTTTGCGTACACAATTATTGTAAATATTCCGTATTGGTATTGTGAAGGGTGTTTGTATAAATTTCACTTTGGCTGGAGTTTGTAAGGATGTGTAATAATTTAATTTGTATGAAATATCTGAACATATGAGTAAAAAAATTGAAATGTAAATTTGCATTTTCAAGTGTAATATTTCTTAAATAATTAATCAATGTAAAATGAGATAAAATAGTAGCACACTGCGAGAATTTCAGAAAAGTCAACAAATGAAACTCATTTTTAAATTAATAAAAATTATTTATAGAAATATATTTATTGAACAAAATTTGTTTTACACAAAAAATTATTGTAGTTTCAGTTTACGAAATTGATAATATCAATTATATTTTAATTGATTTTGCATCTGTCACGCAATGAAACAATTAAACAATACAAATATTTAACTAATTCAATTAAATGTTGGTTTAAAACAAATTTTATTTTTAAAAAGAAACTTTTAAGGTAAAAGATTAAAATTTTCTAGTAATTTGTGAAAAATCTCATTAGTTTGGTGAAAAATTTCATTCGCTGAATTTCGACGAAACAATTTTAACTCTTTCACTACCCTTGTACACTACAGTGTACACATCTATAAAATAATATATAAAATTTAATAATGCAAGAAAGCTTTTTGTAAATAAGTTTACTAGGCATTTGGCCATCAAATAAAAATCATTATTTGTATAAGCAGTTAAATATGGCAATATTTGTTAATGAAATCTAATTTTTTGAATATATCACAATCTCTGAGAAAAGCGGGTTTTGGTGTTTCTTATAAACTAATGAAGATAGATAATTGAAATTTGGCATATATACATAACTTCGTTTTATGACGAGAAGAAAACCAACCAAAGGATTTTTGGCTATTCGAATGCTTAAGGGGTAAAACGGGGATGTGAAGATTCAATATATCGTTTTTCGAACATAATTTTTGTTGGATAGGAGGGGGAGGGGGGCTAACATGTTACACAGTTTTTCTAACTTGGGGACTCTTAAGAATCTAAAGTAAAAATAACGATACATCCGCAAACAAAAAGTCGGTAGTTCTGGAAGAGTTTTAATGAAAATTACAATAAACTAAAAAATAAATGAAAAATTCTTAATTTTTATTAAAAAATTTCATATATTTTATGAATCTGAACTGGTCTCTATAACTGATCACTCGATATGTTCGGCATAGATGGGAGTAATTATTTACTTTGTAATAACCATTGCGCGTTTTCATTGTCATTGAATTTATATAATGGAAATTAAAAAAAATTCATTACCATTACTAAATGTAATTACAACGACAAAATGTTCATTACTTTTGCTTTCGTACAAACTAAACGGTCAGTTTGTACTTTCTGGTTTCCATGTTCCTTGGTTAATGGACTTAAACATAATGACAATGCCCCTCACAGATATTAAAATACTTTTTTAAAACACAACTTTTGTTAGCTTCTTATTTCTAAAGATTATTATAAAGATTATTATTTAATGCAGGGTCTTAAATTTAATATTTATAAATTTTCTTAAATTGAAATATTAACTGTTCTTTATTTCATAATAATAAAAAACATAAATAAAAATCTACAATCTAATATCAGTCTCCTGTTGTGTTTATGACTTTCTATCTACCCAGTTTAAGGAATTATTAACCCAAGAATTATGTGTGAAATGCCACATTGGCTGGTATCATAAACAAGGAACAATATACTCCCAGGCATCATGCCATACCATTCATCCATCTCCCATACTTTATGACACATACTGTGAGACAAAATATGTAAGTAAACAAATTATTTTATGTATCTTTTGCTATACACATACGAGTATGTATGAGTGTTTGTAACATCATCTTTCATGTTGTCATCAAAACTGGTGTCTTAATAATTCTTCAACGGAAACGGAAGCCTCCAAAGAAAATAACGTCATGTAAGGAAATGTTTATAAATTGAGCTGAAAAATACGCAACAGCAGATGTATAAGAAAATTTACGTCTGCCAAGGATTATTAAGGCTTATGATAAATGTTATTTTATCAAAAGACGTCGAAAATAAGCGAAGATATAAACATAGACATTTCGTACACAAGGAAAAGAAAATAAATATTTTGTCGTGATGTTTCCGCCACATTACGAATTAAATGTGTTTGTGTACCGTATATGTTACACAGGAGACAATTGCCGAGACAACAAAAGTTATAAACAAATATGTTTTTTATTCCTGGTAATATTAAGGACAATAAATGTACATAGAGGTATGATATGCGACTGCAAAATGACTAATACGTACTTATTAAAAAAGTTTTTTCTGCTGGCTAAAACAAGTACCAAATGTGTTGCAAAAAGCGTGGTTTTATAAAAGTTTATACTCGTATACACAGCTTCTAAAAATGAATTTTATTCGCCGATGTTTGAACTTTGGTATAAAATTTAAATAGTCTGTGACTCTTAGTTGTGACTGTATTCCCCATGTATTTGTTATTGCAAAGTCACAATAAATTACATTTATTCAAATTTTTGTTTGAAAACTTCAAAAAAATTAAGACCTGAGGGGCAATTCTCTAACTTTTTAACGACAAAATTCGGTAGTTCAATTGACAAGTTTTCATAGTAAACTGACAACTTAACAACCGAATTTTGTCGTTAAAAAGTTAGAGAATCCCACTACTGGTATCGACACAATCATACACAGAAAAAACAGTAGGCACCAACAATGGGAATTTGTAAAAGCAATCACATTTTCTTTTAAATTGAAATTTTATTTCCAACAACTTTTTTGTTTCAAATAAAATTTCATATAAAAATTGTTTAAAAATAAAATTTCAAATTTACAAAATAAAAAAGAAAAATTGTTTTTGGATTTACAAATTTCTTTGTTGGTGCTTTTTTAAAAAGTTTTTTTTTTTGTATTTACAAATTTGGTATGAGAAAGGTGTTTAAAAATTGAATTAGAATTTTGTAAATTCTTTCTGTGTAACATTGATAAATAAAATTTTAATTTTTTGAATTTTATTGTTGTTTTGTATGAAAAGTTATGACTCTCATAACTCTTTAAAATAGTTTTATGACGGTCACAATGAGTCACAAGTAGGAACAGGCACCTTCGACTTGCTGGTTCTAAATATGTTTGTAAATTAAAAAAAAAAAAACTGGTTTGGAAAAGGTGTTCAAACAGATTGTTATGCAGTTTTCGTTTCCAGCTGGGGTATGCCTCGGTTTGTCCCGGTTCGTCATAGATATGCTTTGAAATGGAAACAACGATCACTTCTTTTATTTCAATACAACTGTGCGATCTTGTGCAGCACACAGCTTTATTTATCTAGATCTTAAACTACTTAAAAAGCTTCAGTAACTAATGACTCGAATTCCTATAACCGGCTTCGGGAACTTCCCAGGAAAAAAAGTGAGGAAAAAGAAGCAGTAAAAACATAACAACAGTTGAATAGGGAGTTGTGATAATTTGTGGTTTTCACTGATGAATTTAACATTGGCTTGTCATGTATATTTGAACCAATGAAAAGGAAGTTCATTTTCACTTGTTTGTATTTTAATTTTATTAAAAAAAAAAACATCATGCATCGTGTGGGGTTTGAACCCACACTCGTTGGCATTTCAAACAGACGCTCTACCCCCTATGCTATGGCTTGTTATAACTGATAGCTGACTTTTAGCAGTCTTGTTCAGTAAATTGTTATCTTTATTTCTTTCCATTTTTATTAACAAAAATATATAACATATTGGAAAATATATAAAGTTGTTTTTTTTAAAGTGCTTTTTATAAAAATAATACACTCAAAGAAAGAAATAAGGCTGTAAAAATAGGAGAAAAAGCTACTAAAAATTATGTAATTAAAAATGACCTTGCAAAAAAACTGGTGATATTAGCAGATTGTTTTTTGCTAATTAATAGTAAGATAAGAAGGAAAAATAAAACAGTTAAATTTATAAAATTTTGGTTACATTTAAGTTAACTTTTAATACGAATTACCTTGATAAAATCCGGAAAAAATTTTGCAGCTTATTAGTAGATAAAAAATAGTTTTTTATGCAAGGTAATTTTTAACTTATTTTTACTAGTTCTAACTAAAATGTTTACAGGATTTTTCTTTTTCTGTTATATTTAGTTTCTAAATATATTTAATAAAAATTTGATCAAAATGGATTTTTTAAATTACAATTTTTAAATAGGTACAAACAAAATTGTAATATTTACCTTTTTCGTATTTTAACAAAAGATATTTGAAGAATTACATATTTATTTAGAACTTTTATATTTCCATAAAATTTCATTAAAAATTAATAGAAAATTAAAAAAAATTTAAATCGTTTCAAAAATTAATTTTTGAGTGTACTAAAATAGAAAAAAATAAAAATTTTACAGTGAAAACTATAAAAAATTATTAATTGTGTAAAAAAAAGTTACAAAAATTTTTTTTGGACCTGGTGGGATTCGAACCCGCAACCCTCTGATTTCTGTGCCAGCACATTCCTATGCAACCCCCATACAAAATATTAACTTCTTATCACACATGAAAAAGAACTTCTGACTAGCATATATTTATTGCAGCATTGGATGTTGTTTAAAACCCATTCCTAAGGGAGTAATTCTTTGTGATGTAATGAAGGAAGTGATTCATTTAGAAGTCATTCCATTTTTTAATTGAGCCGTGTATTTTAACGTTTCAAAAATTTCGAAAGTAGTCGGGCCAAGTCATGTCTATAAAATAGGACTTACATTTAAGCCCGTAAGTCGGCTTGTTATACGCCCTCATGTCGCGTTGGTTTCTGATCCTATCTATTCCAGGAACTCTGTCCTGTTGTCGAAATTTCTCAGTCCCCTACAGTCCACTACACAGAGGCCTCTCAAATTTAGAACATTGTTACTAGATAAGTTTTGGACTCTAATCCTTGCAAATGTCAGACAGCAACGAAGATTAGATTCTAAGGTCCCGACATCCTCCGAGCAGTCTCTATAAGTTACTAAGTTCCCACGGCGCATTCAGAATAGGTGTGCCCTCAGCGTTAAATGCCTGTTGTTACTGAGCTTTAAAAATCCTTTAGTTTTTCCTGGGACCTCCCAATAAAAGCTTTGTGTCTCATCTACTGACGAGTTGTCCAATATTGTTCTATGAGTAACTGCAGTCCATTCGCATTTATCCCTAAAAGCCTGAAATGGTTCCGCGTTCTAAAAATTTATTGCGCTCATACAAGAATCTTCTATGGCCAATGCATCAGCCATTTCTTTTCCTACGATCTTACGAGGGTAACTATTTATGTTTTGAGACTAACAATGCAAAAAAAAGAAATTTGTTATTGAAAATTGTTTTTCAAAATATCCTGCTTTATGATCTGTACGTTCTTGCATGCGTTCAAACCACTTGCCAAAGTATTTTGAATGCATATACGGCTTCTTCTGCTGAAGAAAATCGTAGTTTATCTTTGCTGTGCGGGATCAAGAAAAAGTCATTGAGTTTCAAGTCAGAGCTGTACGGCGGATGACCCAATAATCCGATATTTTGAGTGCTCAAAAAGCTATTGGGTTGAGCAGATGTGTGACAGCTCGTGTTATTATGGTGAAGAATTATCCGTTTTTGGGGGTTGGTTTTTCTCACTTCTCCGAATACTTCTGGTGTTCATTTAGAAGTAATGGTGGTGTAGCATTTAGAATTAACTGTTCCACGTTGTTCTAACAGCACTGTTGCCATATAATTTCCAAAAAGGAGACCATTTGTTTCGAAGTGCTTCGAGAGCGAACAAATTTAGTTGGATTTCGTTCATTATGAAACACCCATTCAGTCGACTGCTGTTTAGTTTCAGGCTTATATGCATAGATCCATGATTCGTCACCTGTAACGATCTTATACACCTCTTTGAGCTGTTGTTAAGTTATGAGGAATCCAACGAGAACAAATGTTTCTACGGCAAAATTTTGATACAAGCTTTTATTTATGCTTTTAGAACTTATGCCTAAGGTATGCTCAATCTCAAAGTATGGCACAAGACGATCTTGCATTATCAGTTCTGGCACAAAAACTGATTTTGGATGACCTTCTTCAAATTAGTCCTAGAGCAAAGGACGTCCGCGATTAAATTTGTTATACCAGCACTTCACAGTTGCAAAGGATGGAGCTTCATTACCAAGAGTTGATTGTAATTTGTCTATGCACTCTTGTCTAGATAATCCACATCGAAAATCTTAATAAATAATTGCCAAAAAATTTTCACGTGTAAATTCCATTTTTTTCTGGTACATAACTTTTAATTTTTTTAACAACACAAATAATGCTCAAATGACAAAATATTCTGAGCAAAGTTATAGTCAAAAATTTTGAACTCTGTAGTGGAAATATTAACTGGCACCTAACAAGTGTTAAAGATATATAGTAAATAGTTACCCTAGGACAATGCGCCGGAACCCATATAATTTCAATACTGACCCCTTTTTATACACTCATAGAAATAAATCCGTAAAAATAGCAGAAAAAGTTACTAAAAATTAGTTAAAAATGATGCTGCAGAAAAAACTGCTAAAATTAGCAGATTTTTTTACTAAATACTAGTAAAATGAGAACAGCAAAATTAAAACTGCTAAATTTACAGAATTTTAGTTATATTTAGGCTAACTTTTAGTTAATTGAAAATAGCAAATTGTACTGTAAAATCTGCAGAAAATTTTGCTAAATATTTGTAGACTAAAAATAGCAAAAATAAACTGTTAAATCTACAAAATTTTTGCTATTTTTAAGCTAAATTTAGTTGAATGCAAATAGCAGTCTATTCTGCTAAAATCAGCAGAAATATTTGCTAAAAAATTGTAAACTGCTGTTTTCAAAAGGCTCGATTTTTATTTGCATTTAAAAAAAATCGAAAAAAAAACTTCGAAAATTTTAAATTTTTTGGTGATTTTTAAGGCTACTAATTATTTAGCAAAATTTTTTGCTGATTTTAGCAGGTTAATTTGCTAATCTCCATTTACAAAAATTTAGCTCATATATAACTAAAATTCTGTATATTTAACAGTTTTAGTTTTGCTGTTCCTATATTACTAATATATAGCAAAAATAATCTGCTAATTTAGCAGTTTTTTTCTGCAGCATCATTTTTAACTAATTTTTAGTAGTTTTTACTAAATTTTTTACGGACTTTTTTCTATTAGTGTATCATTCTTACACGCAAGGACAGAAGCTGGTTTGATGGAGTTCGAAGAGATTGCTTGGACAACAGTTAGGCTGTCGGAAAAAATCTTTATATCTGAATCTAGTAATCCCTTCAATATTAATAAACTTGTTGCATTTCGGGATTGCCCTTATCTCCACCTGAAAACGTTATTATGATCTGGGAGGCGAGGGCACTTTTTAACAGAGAGGTTTAACCTATATAAGCACAACCAATCCTCCAAAATATTTTTGAAAAATCCGGTAGCAGTAAATGCCTTAATTACCCTCAAAAAGTTTTATTTCCACGAGGATTTCCTGCTCGTATACGCCCCAGTCGGAAACAAGATTTTTAAATTTCTAGTTAAGGGACAACATCATGGCTGTATTTGGATTTTTCTTTCACCGGAAGCAAAATTTAATTAACTGTTTTGTTCGCCTATCACTTTATTAAGAAGAAAAGACATTTTAACTGGGTTTTATTTAAATTTACGAGCCTATTCCTGCGAAAAGTCTGTGACTGTATTTCTCATGTGTTTGTTGTTGCAAAGTCATAACAAATTATATTTATTAAAACTTTTGTTTGAAAATTTCAAAAAAATTAAGACCTGGTATCGACACAATCATAACATTGACAAATAAAATTTGAAAGTTATGACTCTCAGTCTTAAAAATAATCTTATTGCGGTAGTATGAATCACAATTAGGAATAGGCACCTTAGTTTACTGTATTCAATTTTATTTTTTTTTATTTTTCTTCTTGTGTCTTTTTCTGCTTCAAACTTGTCATTCAACACCAATTGATATCAAATTTATCGTGTTTAACAACGTTTTTAGAAATTAAACATAATAATTAAGCGTGTTTAAGGTCAAAAATGTATTGTTAAACATCTCACTTAAACATGTTTAACCCTTAAACACGTAAAATCGAGTTAAACAAGTATGTGTGAATGCCCTATTAAACTCTTTTAAAATCTATAATTTTTTCGAAATATATGTATACATTTTCTAAAAATTAAATTACAGCAAAAACTTAAAGTAAAACAAAATCTACATAAATTTAAATGCAAAATTTCTTTAAGAACTTAAATTAAAAAAAAAAATTTGTCTGTCATATACCTAACCTCATTCCTAACGTTATGCATATTCCTATATATTTAACAACTGCACATGCTCCAGAAAGGAGAAAAGTACATAGCCACCTTACTTAAGAGAACATTAACAAAAGATTAAGAGTGCATAAGAATCTCTTTATATGGTATATGTATGAGAAACCCCTAATGGTTCCTATGGGAATCAAACCAAATGTACTATTAATGGCAGACAATAACATTGTAAAATGTAGGTGGGTTATTTTCTAAAACCCAAATTGTCCCCGTTCAAGGTGCTCTTATGGTGAATTACACCATCGTAGTATTGTACAGTAGAAAATAAAAAAAAAAATAAATCCTAATGTGACTTTAGTATTACAAAATAAACAGTGTAATGTCTCTTACGGTTGCTGGTAGTGGTCTCCAATATTGAAGCAAAATGTAGGAAACATTTCCGTATTAAACAAATACTAATACACAGTTTCAAATAAAAAAGAAATTGAAAAAAATATATCGTACGGTGACACTCCTACATTTCGTGTGCGCAGCAGTAATAATACTATGAAAACAAGGACAATTTTTTATATACTTTGCTAGGGACAATACATACATTTTCGAAATATTGAATCGAGTGTGAGAGTGTATGACACAAACCAATTGTGTCCTTTTTAGCCAAGCATCCTAGTTGGGTCAATGTCGTTCAACTTTTAAGTTTTAGCCAATAAAAATTGAAGAACTCTAATATGAGTTCGCAACAAAAAACGGGATACTTGGTTTTGTGTCCTTTGTGTTTTTTCCTTATTTCTGGGTGTCCTTTTATTAAGGTTTATTTAAACTTTTATTTTTTATGTCTTTACTTCTATGCAAGTATGTATTTTGGTTTATATGTATTTTGTTGTTTTAAAGTAAATAGAAAAATGTCTGTGTATTTATGTTGGCTTTAAACAAAATGGCGTTTGTACTTGCATGTAAAAAACTACAACTTTGTATTCTCTGTCCGAAAAGAAAGATGATTTGAGGTTCTGTTTTGTTTGTATTCAGAGAAATTATTGATTTTCTTTTGCTTTATTTAAGGTGTTGATGAGTTGTTTTTATACTTAACTTAAAAATTTAATGTATTGATGTAGTAAATTTTCTTTAAAGTAAATGTATGTATGTAGAAAATTAAAACTGAAGTAATTCTATGAAAAGCGGTAATAAACTTATGGGGAGTCAAACTACACTACTAGACACAAGTCGGTAAAAGATGAAAAAAACTGTTCAAATTAGCAGATTACATTTGCTTAATATTAGTAAGATAAGAACAGCAAAAATAAAATTGTCGAATGTACAAGGTTTTAGTTATATTTGAGTTAAGTTTTGGTTCATAGTTGTCCGCAATAAGAAAATGATAACTTTCTTACTCAAACCGAGACATTACATAAGGTACACAAAATCAACGGGGCGAGAATTTTGTACTTTCGTATAGTTGGACTTGAGGTGGAAGAATATTCTAACTAAATATATGAAAATATAGAAAGTCCGAAAAAACAATTTTTGTATTTTTTAATGCAAAAATTAAAATAATTGTAGAAAATAAGCACACCACGGCTAAAATCTCATTCAAATATTTATTTTGTTTTGAGTTTAAAATTAGTTATTTTTACAAAATGAATTGGCAACAGACATACATATAAATAGTACCCAAAGGGTACTTTTATGTAATAGTTGCTTTCAAAAAGGAGTTGATTTATAGCTGGTTTTACCAAATCAGACAGTTCATATACGAAAGTACAAAATTCTCGTCCCGTTGATTTTTTGTACCTTATGTAATGTCTCGGTTTGAGTAAGAAAGTTATCATTTTCTTATTGCGGACAACTGAAGAGTAGAGTGATGTCTACGAAACAATTGTATTGTCTACCATGAAAATGATCAACCCCCTTTTTGAAACAATAAATAAAAATCTAATATGACAATATCATATTAGAATTTGGACTTGAGGTGGAAGAATATTCTAACTAAATATATGAAAATATAGAAAGTCCGAAAAAACAATTTTTGTATTTTTTAATGCAAAAATTAAATCAAAGGTTCATATACGAAAGTACAAAATTCTCATCCCGTTGGTTTTTTGTACCTTATGTAATGTCTCGTTTTGAGTAGGAAAGTTATCATTTTCTTAGCGGACAACTGAAGAGTAGAGTGATGTCTACGAAACAATTGTATTGTCTATCATGAAAATGATCAACCCTTTTTGAAACAACAAATAAAAATCTAATATGACAATATCATATTAGAATTTGGACTTGAGGTAGAAGAATATTCTAACTAAATATATGAAAATATAGAAAGTCCGAAAAAACAATTTTTGTATTTTTAATGCAAAAATTAAAATAATTGTTGAAAATAAGCACACCACGGCTAAAATCTCATTCAAATATTTATTTTGTTTTGAGTTTAAAATTAGTTGTTTTTACAAAATGTATTGACAACAGACATACATATAAATAGTACCCAAAGGGTACTTTTATGTAATTGTTGCTTTCAAAAAGGAGTTGATTTATAACTGGTTTTACCAAATCAGACAGTTCATATACGAAAGTACAAAATTCTCATCCCGTTGGTTTTTTGTACCTTATGTAATGTCTCGTTTTGAGTAGGAAAGTTATCATTTTCTTAGCGGACAACTGAAGAGTAGAGTGATGTCTACGAAACAATTGTATTGTCTATCATGAAAATGATCAACCCTTTTTGAAACAACAAATAAAAATCTAATATGACAATATCATATTAGAATTTGGACTTGAGGTAGAAGAATATTCTAACTAAATATATGAAAATATAGAAAGTCCGAAAAAACAATTTTTGTATTTTTAATGCAAAAATTAAAATAATTGTTGAAAATAAGCACACCACGGCTAAAATCTCATTCAAATATTTATTTTGTTTTGAGTTTAAAATTAGTTGTTTTTACAAAATGTATTGACAACAGACATACATATAAATAGTACCCAAAGGGTACTTTTATGTAATTGTTGCTTTCAAAAAGGAGTTGATTTATAACTGGTTTTACCAAATCAGACAGTTCATATACGAAAGTACAAAATTCTCATCCCGTTGGTTTTTTGTACCTTATGTAATGTCTCGTTTTGAGTAGGAAAGTTATCATTTTCTTAGCGGACAACTGAAGAGTAGAGTGATGTCTACGAAACAATTGTATTGTCTATCATGAAAATGATCAACCCTTTTTGAAACAACAAATAAAAATCTAATATGACAATATCATATTAGAATTTGGACTTGAGGTAGAAGAATATTCTAACTAAATATATGAAAATATAGAAAGTCCGAAAAAACAATTTTTGTATTTTTAATGCAAAAATTAAAATAATTGTTGAAAATAAGCACACCACGGCTAAAATCTCATTCAAATATTTATTTTGTTTTGAGTTTAAAATTAGTTGTTTTTACAAAATGTATTGACAACAGACATACATATAAATAGTACCCAAAGGGTACTTTTATGTAATTGTTGCTTTCAAAAAGGAGTTGATTTATAACTGGTTTTACCAAATCAGACAGTTCATATACGAAAGTACAAAATTCTCATCCCGTTGGTTTTTTGTACCTTATGTAATGTCTCGTTTTGAGTAGGAAAGTTATCATTTTCTTAGCGGACAACTGAAGAGTAGAGTGATGTCTACGAAACAATTGTATTGTCTATCATGAAAATGATCAACCCTTTTTGAAACAACAAATAAAAATCTAATATGACAATATCATATTAGAATTTGGACTTGAGGTAGAAGAATATTCTAACTAAGTATATGAAAATATAGAAAGTCCGAAAAAACAATTTTTGTATTTTTAATGCAAAAATTAAAATAATTGTTGAAAATAAGCACACCACGGCTAAAATCTCATTCAAATATTTATTTTGTTTTGAGTTTAAAATTAGTTGTTTTTACAAAATGTATTGACAACAGACATACATATAAATAGTACCCAAAGGGTACTTTTATGTAATTGTTGCTTTCAAAAAGGAGTTGATTTATAACTGGTTTTACCAAATCAGACAGTTCATATACGAAAGTACAAAATTCTCATCCCGTTGGTTTTTTGTACCTTATGTAATGTCTCGTTTTGAGTAGGAAAGTTATCATTTTCTTAGCGGACAACTGAAGAGTAGAGTGATGTCTACGAAACAATTGTATTGTCTATCATGAAAATGATCAACCCTTTTTGAAACAACAAATAAAAATCTAATATGACAATATCATATTAGAATTTGGACTTGAGGTAGAAGAATATTCTAACTAAATATATGAAAATATAGAAAGTCCGAAAAAACAATTTTTGTATTTTTAATGCAAAAATTAAAATAATTGTTAATTTTTTATTATTAATTTTGGACTATAAAATTTTTCTATAAATCATATAAATTTTTTCGAAACTTTTTTTTATGAAACTTTTTAAGTTAATGAATTCTTTCTTTAGATATATTTCGTACATCCGTAAAATATGCTACGATTTTATTACGCCTTTTGCATTTGCTAAGTACTTTTTATTTATCCACTCCAGCTTAGCAACGACAACAACCAACTATAATAAATAATAGTAAATGAAACTCCTTCATAGATTTTATGAAGCTCTTCATTGGCTGAATGATTTATTCATTGGACGAGTGGCCTATTCATTTATGAAGAGTTTCATTAATTTTATGAACTTTTCACAAACATTGACTTTAATTCTATGAAAAGTTTCAATGGATGAGTTCCAGTGACAATTTTCATTGAAACTGTGAAGAAATTCATTAATGAAGTGATGAAAATTCTCTCAGTGTATAATTAGAAGTCTTATAATTTTTTTACTAGGGTTTTCAAGATTGTTTTTATTTCTTTTAGTGGGAATAAAAACCTAGTTCTCTGAAATGTGCAGTCTATTAAATTTTAGCAAATATTTATGTTGATTTTAGTATAATACACCGTTATTTGCATTTAACTAAAATATTACTAAATTTATATATATATAGATATAACAGTTTATTTTTGCTATCTCCTGTTTATTAATATTTAGCAGAATTTTTGCAGATTTTAGCAGGGTTATTTGTCATTTTCATTCAAGTAAAAGTTAACTCAACTTTTGTAAATCCAACAGTGTTTTTTTTGCTGCTCTTCAAGATTATTTTTAACTATTTTTTAGTCGATTTTTTTGCTCTTTTACAGGTTTATTTCTGTCAGTGTAAGGTACCTTCCCAGGAAAATTTTTTACAATCGGCAGCCAACAACACCTATTCTACAACTGGTTCCACTGCAACCGATTCCATGGAACTGGTTCCGGAACCAGTTCCTGGGAACCTATATGGAAGGTATGCCTGACGTAGAATCAATTCTAGAACTAGTTCCAGAACTGATTCTAGGGCAACCGGTTCCACTTTGGAGCTATAGAAGTGGTTGCTTTTGGGAAAATTTCAATCAAAAATAATCGGTGTTAGAATCGACAGTAGAATGATAAGCATGATAAGCAGCTATTCTACAACCGATTCTTTGGAACAGAAAATTTTCCTGGGTTGTTCTGTCACTTTTCTTTCACAGCGAATTGTTATAGCAGCCAGAGCTGCAAATGAATCATTCTTCTTTGAATTAATTCGCGAATGTTTCACGCGCCGAATTGGCGAAATTTTGAATTGATTCTTTTAACTAAAAATACGAATTGAATGAAATTTGAATTCATTCAAATGAATTTGGCAAAAATGAATTCCAATTCATTTCCAATTCAAATAAATTTGGCAAAATAAATCGCAATTCATTTTTAATTCATATGAATTTGGCAAAATGAATTGCAATTAATTTTCAATTCATTTGAATTGAATTGATTTTGAATTAATTCCATTGACACTTTTTATTGAATTAATGGAATTTTTCTTAAAATGTTGTGTACATTTTCTAAGTTGAGTTGTTAAAATATTCGATTTGCTTGATTTTTTGTACTACTCGCAATTTCTGGCTGGGTATACTTCTAAATCACCTCTTTATAGGTTTGGCCAGCACTTTGCCAACGTTGAAAATTTTGTTTCCCCAGTGCTTTCCCAGCGCTTTTTGCACAGCCGGTCTCTTCGTCTAATGATGTTATTATTTGGGAATGGGAAAGCACTTTTTGCTAGTACTTCTACCGCTTGTTAAAGTGACTTGCCATCGCTTTCCCGTTTGTATTATTCTGACTGGGTTTTCTCCCAAATTTCAATATGTATATTAAAATCTTACTGTTATTCTAGAGGATAAATATTTTAAATTTTTAGAGATTTGTGAGTTTCGTCAGATTTTGATATAATTTGGATACGTGAAAGAGAGAACAAATTTATGAAACATTCAGTATGAAGCATATGGGTCCAAGTTGATAGTTAGGAAGTAAAAATGAGTATAAATGTTTAAAAATGTTTTAGTTGAAAACTTTTTTATATTTGTAGTACTTCACTATAGCACCTTACATTTAATACCCAATGTATATTAGAGTAGGCCGAACTTTCCAGAAACTATTTAAAAGATCGTGGATAATATTAAAAAAAAAATTTTTCAATACAAAATATACCCAGTCAGAAAAATGCAAACGGGAAAGCGGTGGCAAAGCACTTTAACATGTGGTACAAGTACTGGCAAAAAGTGCTTTCCTATTCCCAAAATGATAACATCATTAGACAAAAGGACCGGCTGTTCAAAAAGCGCCGGAAAAGCACTGGAGGAACAAAATTTTTAAACGTTGTCAAAACGCTGGCAAAACCAATAAATAGGTGGTCTGGAAATATATTTTCCAAAATAAAATTTAAAAAAAGTTCATATATATTTTTTTGGTCCTGCCGTGATTTGAACCCAGGCCATCAGATTGGCAGATGATTGCTCTACCCACTGAGCTAACGAGACATGTAATATTTGATGGCTAAACACATAAATGAGTGATAATAGCTGGACAACTACTGGCTTTGCCAAAATGCTAGTACTGGCAAACAATTTTTTGTAACTAGTATGCCAGTGTTGGGAGGGCAAAAGAAAAGTGGGTCTTGAAGGAGCTTTCTCACAAACAAACAAAATTGGTTTTATAAAACAAAAAAAATTTTTAATTAAAAAAATTACAAAAAAAATTTTTTTCTTCCAACCGGATTTGAACTCGGAACCTTCTGACTACAAACATTTTTTAACGAAGCGTCAGCATTTTTATAAAATCATTGGTCTACCAGTGAATTGATTTTTGTACGCCTCGTAGCATTCGCTAGGTAGCACTGGATAACCACTGGTTGCAAGCCTTGGCATATCACTCTAAGCCAATTCTTTGCCAGTGGTTTTGTTTTATAAACCACCGAAATTTTTGTAAAACAAATACTGGTAAAACGCTTTTTGCAAACGCTGGCAAAGCGTACCAAATCAGTGTTCTGCCAGTCATTTATTTTTAATACCGTGGTTGCCCGGTGGTATGCCAGTGCTTGATTTTTTGTACCACTGGCGATTTCTGACTGGGTATTTTCATATCATCATGATATGATTCATTTGGCCAACTATTTGACCACACAAAATTACGCTATAAAAAATTATAGCTTTATGAGCGAAATTCGAATATGAATAATTAATTAAAATATAATTTTCGCTCTTTTTCGGTTACCTCGTAAAAATTTTAAGTGGGGTTGAGTGAATGCCTTACAGCTTTTTAGCTTCTCCTGTACAAAATAAAAATTTTTGTTATACACACAGAGAAAAAATATGCCATTTTCCAAGTGAAATTCGGTTGCATCTACTAAAATAGGTTGGTACAACTGAATATTGGTTACCACAACAAAATTTGGTTCATACAACTGAATTTTAGTTGCAATAACCAAAATATTTACGAATCACATTCCAATATGGTTTCACCAACCGAATTTATTGGTTGTAGGAACCAAAATAGGCTTAGCAATTCGGTTGGCAATTTTTTTTTCTGTGTGTACCCTTTCATCTTTTATCTGACGACATAAAGTCGGTTTAGTTAACAGAGGCAGATCTGTCAATATTTCTCTTACAATTATATTTTTTAGAAATATCCAATATATTTATGATTATTTTCTTTAACTCTGTTAAATGAAGTTTATTCAGAAAATGTTTTACATAGATAAATTAGATTCACTGTGACAACTGTAAATAGTACACATGAAAAACAAAGGTCGCGAGTCCTTTTCTTTTATTTTAAATGAGGTAAACTGTTTTATTTTTCGCTTTCAAGATACCATATTTCAACTTTTAGATTTTTATTGAACTCGCTGCTTTTTATAGCAGTTTTGTCTCAATTACTGTGAAATTAAAATTTAAAATGTTAAAAACTTTACGCACTATAAATTTTAATTAGGCTTTTCTAAAGATGTTTCATCTAGAGTTAGAACTTTTTTCCTTCTTAAAACTTAATCAAATTCTAAGATTTTCGTTGATTTTCTTAAAGCTTATGCTTTAAGTTTTCTTGTAAACCTCTAAGGAATTTCTTAGTTCTTTATTGTTTGTAAAATTACAACGTTTATTTAAGTCATTATTTCTATTCAGTTGTCTCTAATAAGCTTTAAAATGAGAAATAATTTGCTTTTTGTATTGTTGTTTTGCAGAAAAGTAAATAAGAAACTTAAATACAGGATAAAATATGTATGAAATCTCATTAGTTTCTAACATGAGCAAAATGCTTAAGGATATTTATAGTTGAAATATATGAACAAACTAACAACTACAAGGATGTAGTACACGGAAAAACATAATGTTTTATTTTTTGGCGCATTTGCAGTTACATACAAATGTTAGTTATATTAACAAAAATATTAATTATATATAACTACTATTTACAAATTGTATTGTCGAAGAAAAAAAATTTTTTTTGTTAGTACTATAATGTTTTAGTTGAAAACGCATAAATACTTTCAAATTATTTTTACTGTGTAGAGCTAAAGATTGTGGCACTAAAAATTGTAGACTAGGACTCATACATACGAACACAGACAAAAATAAGTAAATATTATTATCCTTAATAAATAAGCAAACAGTGAAATAGGAATATAATTACGCTCATTTGTTTTTGCTTAAAACTATAAATTCTTAATTGATGGAGGAATTCCACAAGATTTTAAAGTAATTTTAATCAAAGATTTTTTCAGATGATAAGAGAGTTTTCCAAGAATATTATTAATATTTTCTGGGGTTTTCCATATAAAACAAATAATTTCAAACTTAAATTTTTACTTTTAAAGTAGTCAAAAAAGTTTGTTGGTATACACTAAAAAAAAAGAAGTTGAAAAGTTGAAAAGGCGACAAATGTACTCGTGTTTACCTTTAAAATAACCACAAATTTAGTTATTTTTAGCTGTTGAAAAATAACTAAAAAAAATGTCATAAAAATGTTATTTTATGGTAATACAGAATAATAAATAGAGAACATTAGTGATCACTTAAAAAAAACATTTATCACAAAAAACGAACACTTTAAACTTTGAATATTTTTGCAACATTTGTAGCAGCGTCTTGCGAATACCCATCAACATTTTCCAACTTTTTTATTCTCAAATGAAAGATAATTTTCTCTACATACGAGTAGTGCCATTGTAAATGAAAAAAATTAAAAACATTTGTGTACAAGTTTTTGAAGGCTCGACTAAAAAATGAAAAAACATGTTGAGGGGTATACCCAACAAATAAATCGTTCCGTTTACGTACCGTTTTCGGTCCGTCATAAACGGAATCCAACTCCGTTTACGTACCTTTTTCCGGATCCGTATACGGACCAGAAAACGGATTTTAAGGAACATCGAAACTGATTCGAATCCGTTGAAAGTCCGTCAATGACGGACCGTTATGTCGTGTAAAAAACTGACAAGTCCGTTGAAAGTCCGTTATTGACGGACCGTTTACGGACCGTTGCGTCGTGTAAAAAACGGACAAGTCCGTTGAAAGTCCGTCAATGAAGGACCATTTACGGACCGTTATGTCGTGTATAACCGGAGTGACTCCGGACCAAAAACGGACTTGTATATCTATCTAAATTGACTAATTTTGAGTAAATTTTGTTTTTTTTGATTTTTAATAGATTTATTAGTAACGATATTATTTACATTTACACTATATTTAGTACCTCAGTTTACCTTTGAGTTTACCTCTTTATCTAGCGCATCAATTCACGACAGTCACCCATAATAGAATCGATCATCTACATGCAAAAGAAAAAATAAATTAGTTATGGTTTAATTGATTGTATTTACGATGGCGTTTTACTCGAAACAACAACAATTTAAACAGAATTTGGGAAAAATTACGTAGCCGCGTTAACGTACGTGGAACAGAGCTTTTGTTATAAAAACAAACGATCTTACATAAACCACAAACAATTGTAAAACACGCACTAAATTTTATTAATCTTACCATCTAATATACAGTGGGGAGCATTATTGAGTACATGTCAGTACTTGAGGAAACTTACAAGTGCAGTCATAAAAATATCAGTCAATGGGACTAAAGTATACTTTTCTGAAAGCAAAAGGTTCGCTTAATCTAAATCTGGCCTCAGAAATGACCTTCCTTATCAGACTTTCGAGCTATATAAATGGGAAAGACTTAACTTTTCTTCAAAATATTTCGAATCGTATATTTTCTTGAAAAATATTTTTAACAAGATTCGTAACGGCATCTGAATATACTACTCTTTCTCTTTAAAATGCTTTTTGAATTCTTTTGATAACATATTTTTTTACGGGTATATCGTTTATTGAAATTTGGGCCTTCACCGCAATTTCAAAGTAAAATTGTAAAAAAAAAAATAAAAGACCCAAATTTCAAAAAACGATATATCCGTAAAAAAATATGTTATCAAAAGAATTCAAAAACTATTTTAAAGAGGAAGAGTAGTATATTCAGATGCCTTTACAAATCTTGTTAAAAATATTTTTCGAGGAAACATACGATTCGAAATATTTTGAAGAAAAGTTAAGTTTTTCCCATTTATATAGCTCGAAAGTCTGATATGGAAGGTCAATTCTGTGGCCAAATTTAGATTAAGCTAACCTTTTGCTTTCAGAAAAGTATACTTTAGTCCCCTTGTCCGATATTTTTATGCCTGCACTTGTAAGTTTCCTCAAGTGCTGACATGTACTCAATAATGCTCCCCACTGTATGTATGCGACTTGATGATGTGTTGATTGTGTTGTGTTGGATATATTCTAGCTACCGCCACCAATTTATCGCCACAAAAAGTTTTTAAAAGAATTTAATTGTTTTTATTTTGAACACAAATTAAAATCCATTAATTCCGCATTTACGGTACGGAAACGGAGTTAAAACGTATTATGTTCGAAAATCCGATTACAAGGTCCGTTAATGTTCCGTATACGTCCAAGCTTTGACGGATACGAGTATTACGGACCGTTAATAAGCCGTAAAAGTCGGATTCATGATTCCGTATGTGCCGGAGTGTCCGTAAAAATGTTCTTGGGTACACTCTAAAAAATGTTTGTAAATTTACTACTATAAAATGGGTAAAATTTTGTTTAATTTTACGAAAATTCGGTAAATATAAACAAAAAATGCGTAAACTTTTTTTGTACACACTTTCCTACGCAATAATACACACACAAAGTATTTTTAGACATTATGTGCTTATAAATAAACACATTGTGCCTAAAATTACTATTGTTTTGTTAAATAAAATTTTTACGCTAAAGTTGGTAAATATACTATCCAATAATAGTAATAAATAATCTGACATTTCAAATTGGAAAAAATTGAAAAAAAATTATAAATAATAAAAAGAAAAAGCGAAAACGGAAGAATTTTTTGTGAATTACAACATTTCCACAAACACATTAGGATCTGGAAATAGCAACATAAGGATGAAATTGTTTTTGGTAATTATTATTAACGCATGTGGTAGTCTAAACCTCATTTCAAAATTGAAAACGCCGTAAGAGAGACACGGCCTACGCAGGAACTACTGGGTGCAATAACTCCTGCTCAACAAAATGCCTTCTTTGCAAGGGAGGCAGTCAACCAACAACCGTCAACAATAACGGGAGAAAACGCCGTAAGAGAGATACGGCCTAGGTAAAACAACTGGGTGCGATGACTCCTGCTCAACAAAATACCTTCTTTGAAAGGGAGGCAGTAACCGTCAACAATAACGGGAGAAAATGCGATATGGCCTACGCAGGAACAACTGAGTGCAATGACTCCTGCTCAACAAAGTGCTTTCTTTGCAAGTTAGGCAGTACTCAATGAATACTGACTTTGTTGAGCAGGAGTCATTGCACTCAGTTGTTCCTGCGTAGGCCATATCTCTCTTAAGGCGTTTTCTCCCATTATTGTTGACGGTTACTGCCCCCTTTCAAAGAAGGCATTTTGTTCAGCAGGAGTCATCGCACCCATTCAATAGTTATATGAATTTTATACAAATGCCTTAAAATCCCAAAACGACTAATTTGGACATAAACGATTATGAGAGAATGACTCGGGTATTATTATTAATAAAATACGTACTAAAAATTAATTTGTTATTTTATTTAAAAAAATTTTTGGGTGGTGCTTAAAGTTAGCACACCTGTTGTAAATGTACGCATTATATTTTATTTTTACGCACTTTCTGTGGATTTTTGCGCATTTTTTGTGGATTTTTACGCATTTTATGCGTACATTTACACGTGAAACGTGCTTTTTTACACACAAATTTAGTAAATTAACATACTAATTTCAAAATTTCATTTAATTTTTACGCACTTTCTATGTAAAATTACAAATTACTTGTGCACCAACTTAAACACAATGTGCGTATTTTTTTTCAATTACGCACATAGAGTAAATTTACCCAATTTATAGTAGGAGTTCAGTTTCCTACTATAAGTTGGGTAAATTTCAACAGAATTTAATTAGAGTGTAGTTAATCTTTTATTTGGTAAATGAATGTTCTTAGTTTTTAGATCATAAATTAATATCCCAAGTAAATTTTCTGTTCCAAAGAATTGGTTTTGGAATAGCTACTTTTCATTTACAACTCCTACTGCTGTCGATTCTAACACCGATTACACTATACGACAGTCAAAATCGGGATGGGATGAAACCAACGGGAAATGTTATATCGGTCAAAACCAAGTTATACGTGTCCCGGCGTTTCACTGGGTCCCCCTAGGAATCGAGATATATCTTTTTTTTGACATAACTCGAGAACCACTAGTCCGATTTTGCTCAAACAATTTTAAAAAAATTAAAAATTATAATTCTTTTAATTTGTTCATATAACGTTTTTCTATATACTCAACAGTTTTGCCGGTAAAAATAAATGTTTGTTACCGCTAACATAAAAATCAATAACCTTTTGTTTATTACTTTTTTTTAATATTTTAGGCAAAAAATATTTTTTCTTCATACATTTATTTTTACCGGCAAAACTGTTGAGTATATAGAAAAACGTTATATGAACAGATTAAAGGAATTGTAATTTTTAATTTTTTTAAAATTGTTTGAGCAAAATCGGACTAGTGGTTCTCGAGTTATGTCAAAAAAAAGATATATCTCGATTCCTAGAGGTGACCCAGTGAAACGCCGGGACACGTATAACTTGTTTTTGACCGATATAACATTTCCCGTTGGTTTCATCCCATCCCGATTTTGACTGTCGCATAGTGTAATCGGTGTTAGAATCGACAGCAGTAGAGATTGTAAATGAAAAGTTACAAGTTATGTCAAAAAAAAGACCACCAAAGGTCAAATCGATATATATCGATTCCTAGGGGTGACCCAGCGAAACGCCGGGACACGTATAACTTCTTTTTTACCGATATAACTTTCCCCGGCAGTTTGAACCCTTCCCGATCACTGACCCCTACCATTTGTCTCACAGTGTTATTATACAATATGTCTCGTTAGCTCAGTGGGTGGAGCTGTCGTCTGGCAGGACCAAAAAAAAAATACATATGAACTATTTTTAAATTTTAGCTTGGAAAATATATTTGCCAGCGTTTTGCCAACGTTATAAATTTTATTTCCCCAGTGCCTTTCCTGTGCTTTTTGAACAGGCGGTCCTTTTTTCTAATGATGTCAACATTTTGGGAATGGGAAAGCACTTTTTGCCAGTACTTGTACTACCTTTTAAAATGCCTTGCCATTGCTTTCCCGTGTGTATTTTCCAAAATAAAATTTAAAAAAAGTTCATACGTACATACTTTTTTTGGTCCTGCCGTGATTTGAACCCAGGCCGTCAGATTGGCAGTCAACAATTTTACTCACTTTAGAAATTCGGAATTAATCTGTTACTCTGTATGAGAAAGTTGTCAAATTTACGATAAATGCTAATTTACTACATAAAATAGCATGAATTGTGAATACCCTCATTGATTGGAGTGTATTAAAATATTTTCGTTCATTCCAATATTTATTATTCCATAATAAAGACTTTAAAACAATTATTACAACTTTCTCACACAAATTAAGTTAAAACAATTAAAAATTAACCACAAAAATGACACTTATTACTACGCCCAAGAACAAACTTTTTTTTAAAAAATAAAAATACGCGGTGAATAAAAAATAAGGAAACGTTACAGCAGACTGTAACTGACAAATTACATCATTAAATCATTGTAATTGTTTTAAACACACAAAAAAGGAAACACTTACCAAAACAACCTTATCGTATCTGACCATCAAACCGAATTAAATAAAATGTCTTGAAGGAAATCAAGGATAACAGGAACAGTAGCGGTTTTAAATGTCAAATAAAAAAGTCAACTCATCATAACGTTAAATGCTGTTGGTTTAAAACTAAAAACGAAAAAAAGTCGTAGCAGCAGTTTCGAAAACACCAAATGAATTGTAAATTAAGTGCCGTGTCATGTTTCACACAATATCACACCGTTTTTCCTAAAGAGACCATTATTTTTTATCATAACCAACAAAAACATGAATTCTTAAGTTTTTTTTTAACATAAAACACCCTAAAATCACGCAATTTTTACACAAATTTGCCTTAATTCCTTACTAAACAAATTCTTATAAAAAGACCCATTTTGATAACATTTACAATTATGGTTGTTTTTGGCACCACATGTCAACTGTAATTAGTCGTTTAAAGCTTTTGTTGTATCTTCCCTTTCATCCGATTTTAACTTCTTTGTGCACTTGTCATATGATTAATGTTACTTTAAGAACAAAACCGCGTGTTTCATTACAACTGTTGGCTTAAGGCCATATCTTTAACGTATAAAAATATTCAAGGATAGGGGTGGCGTTACACAATGTACGGATAAATATCTTACAATCAGCTTAAATGTCCTTAATTTCTTTTAAATGGTTTTAAATGCCTGCTATTTTTCTCTCTAATTTGCTTCATCTTTTTTATACAGTAGTCAAAATGATCTGTTGGACGCCAGTTGTTTTATAAGATTTTTTTTGTTGTAATTTTCTTCCAAAAATGTATAAGTTTGTACTTAAAACACATAAAATTGCTTAAAATGGTATTAATATACATCAAGGTATTTTGATAGACAATTATGATTGTAATTAAAAAAAATTTTGTATATGATAAATAGAGGCACTTACAAATCGGTTAGTATGAAAAAGAGGACGAGAATCATAAAACCTTATATAGAAGAAAAGTATTCCAACTGATACACTCAACATAATATAGTTAAAACTCAGTTTAAAATTAAAGTAGCCTGCTTGTTTTAGGGGGGGTTAAAACTGTAACAACAGCATTTTAAAAAATTCAAATAACAAAATATTTACTATATATTTAGGTTGTTCACAAGGGGTGTGCTATTTGTTGTATCGTTGTATCATCCTAACAAATAACAGAGTAGTTAGCATTTTTATTTGACTTTAACAACGATTTTCTCTTGCTTTTTCTAACAGCTCAAACATAGGACACTAAACATACGTAAAAATGTTGTATCGTACTTAGAGTTTTTCTTTTCCCGGACTTTTTCATTTCCCGGGACAGCGGGATTTTTTTCTGAATTTCCCGGGATCCCGGGAATTCCCGCTCGTTAGAAAATGAATATATCCGACGTATGTTTACTTGAAAAACTCGATATCTATCAAAAAAACTTACGAAGAAGTTCATCTTTTGGTTGCAGTCATGAGAAATTCTACTTATTATATTCTGAAATAAGGGCTTAATATAAAATATCCATATCTTCCACTTTTTCGAGATCATCTCGTTTAACAGTTTAAATAGCGAACTAATATGCAGGTAATATATTTGTATGGAAGGCCATCTTAATTTTAAAACAACTCTTAGAAATACACACAGAGAAAAAATATGCCATTTTCCAACTGAAATTCGGTTACATCTACTAAAATAGGTTGGTGCAACTGAATATTGGTTATCACAACAAAATGCGGTTAATAACACTGAATTTTAGTTGCAATACCCAAAGTATTTAGGAATCACATTCCAATATGGTTTCACCAACCGAATTTATTGGTTGTAGCAACCAAAATAGGCTTAGCAATTCAGTTGGCAATTTTTTTTCCAGTGTGTACATTAATTAAATATTAATTCGCGGTTTAAACGGTTAAAAAAATTTAATCATAAATTCTTTCAGGATATAATGGAATTGTTAATGGGTGCAAATTTGTATCGGACCTGCTTTAGAACTAAGATCGATTTTTTGATTAAATATGGAATCCAAAAATTTATATATCTAGATATTTTGTTTCTATGCAGATTTTCAGAAGTATTCGTCTATTTTTATTAAAAAGTTTAAAAGTGAGTATTTTTCACACAAATTTTTAGGTAAATCGTCTAAATCTTTTTATAAAAATAGACACTAAAATATTATTAAATATTTTATAACTATAATTGGTATTTTTTGAATAGAATTTTTTTTTGGCACAACTACTTAAAAAAAATTATTTAATTTTCATTGTTGCATTTTTATTAAATTAACATATAAAAAATCCAAAATAATTTGAAAAAGCATCTGATGCATTATTTTAAAAATAATAGTAAGCTTTAAGTGCAGCGAGAAGTTTTCAACTCAGTCCTGTTCAAAAATAGATTTTTTTAATATATTGTATGGGTTCGGGTCGAAATTTAGTAATACTGTTTTACAAAATAATGTATAACACAATACTGTTTTGCAAAATCCTTTTTACTGGGCGCCGAAAATTTTAGTAAAAATAAAACAAAAACGCGCACGCTTTTTTGGTTTATTTTTACAAAAATTTTAATATGAAGATGAAGATTTGCTTAAACTGTGCGAGTGGTTTAAAAAAAACAATGTCAAGGGCTCATATCACCCAAAGTATCCTGGAACCTTTTGGTCGGTTTACAATGACAGTAAGAAATCCTACCCAAGAACTCAAAATAGTGTGGAAGCTTAGCATAGAAGACTGAAAGCTGTTGTTGGGCGTAGAAAGTCAGGATTATACTACCTTATCAGGCAGTTGGGTAATGAGGTCGTGGTAGCTGTAAATACCATTTCAAAACGCGCGAATGGAGAAAGACGTTACATAAATTTAAAGAAAAGCGTACACAAACATTAAAAGAGTTATAAGAAAAAGGTGTGAATTAAGCCATACAGGCTACCTAAAGCGAATTGCAAAAAATCTTGTACTAATTTAAGTTTATAAAATGCATTGAAATTAATTTTTTGTTAAATGCTTTTGTTAATTTTTGAAAATTATATACTTTTGTTGAAGTTATTTTTAATAAAATAAATTTTGTAAACCAGCATTTTTACTTCACAGAATTTTGCAAAACAGTATTGTGAAAAGCAGGATTTTTAAAGCTTTTTTGGCCAGTATTTTGCCTAAACAGTATTTTACATAACAGTATTATATACGTATCCCATATTATATTTTTTAAATATCCCAGAGGATGATTTGCGATGCAAATCGAAATATCGGAAAAAAATTAAAAAATAAAATACAAAATATTTTATTTTTTAAAAATTTATGACTTAAGGCTTCATTAGTCTAATCGTAAAGTAAAAAAACGTATCTGTAATCAATTCAATGTGTTAAAATAATATAGAAATATATTTTTATCTTTTTTCTATGCATTGAAACTGTTGTCAAGTAAAATCGTAAAAGAGTTCTGTTGAAAATAGAAATTTTCTATTTTATTACTTGACATTTAATTCTATGCACAAGAAAAAGATAAAAAATACAATATTTTTATTTTTTATACTCTTTTTATTCATTATGAGAATGATACGTTACTTTTTTACGATACTTCCAAACTAATTTGGGCTTTAAAGCCAAACAATACTAAAAATATAACAACACCAAAAGTCAACAATATTTAATCTAACAAAAACATAAAATTTGAAAAATACAACTGAAATAAAGGAATAGCAATTGAAATTTAAATGAAATTATTTGTAGTAGGTAATAAAAACTCAAAACACTTACATCAATTGAAAATACGAAAATATTATAATTTTTTTTTAATTGAATTTTAATTTAATACTTTAATTTTAATGCCGAGTTTTTTTGGATGTATTTGGAGCTGAAATACTGATGTTGAAATGGTGTGTATGTATATTGCTTTATTTGAACAAGGACCATCATTAAAAAATATAAAATTTCCGAGGTACGAGTATTTTTGTTGGAATTTAAACTTGATAATGTCTAATAAAATTTGTTTTCGGTTTAATTAAACCCAAAAAATTCGGCCTAAGTAATATTTTTTTATATTATATATTATATTATTAAATTTTAAATCGCATTTTTTAATTTTAAATATTTTTTATTTAAATTATTTTTAAAACAATCAATGTTTTTAATTGAAATAAAGTTTCCAAAATTTTAATATACTAGCTACAACTTCTGTAGAAGAATACAAAAAATCCCGGGAAATCCCGCACTAAATTCCCGGGATTGCGGGATTGAAAAAAGGGCGGGATTCCCGGGAATCCCGTCCCGGGAATTCCCGGGACATAAACCCTAATCGTACTATTCGCAAATGTTGTATTTTTTCAATTTAACATTTACCAACTCTGTTTTTTGTTAGGACGATACAACAAATAGTACACCCCTTGTGAAAACCCTTATTGGTATTTTTTATTTCAAATACATTTTATTGTAGTATTTTGAAAAAAATATTAGTTTTAAATTTCGCCGACCAAAATCGGCAGGGTTGCCACTTCATTACTGGCATTTTTTAAAAAAGGCAAAATCGGTTGCCACTGTATGGCCTTCATTAGTTATCAGAAAATAAAAATGTAAAGTGATTCTTACTGTCAGATAAATTCTCTAGTCCTTATCGTGGTCCGATTTTTATTTTTTTAATTTCTTTTCAAACAAAGTTGCCACACAATCTGAAAAATTACAAAAAAGGCAAGAAAAAGCAAATTTGCTTGGAAATATAAAGTTTATTTGAGTGAAATTCAAAAAAAGGGCCTACAGTTTTTTGTTGACTACAACAGAGGAAAAAACCGAAACTAAATCAGTTAACCCACCTTGGTTGTACAGTAGACCGTACCTCAAAAAAAAAGTTCGCCGTACATCGTCCAATCTAAATTATTTTTGCAAGAAGGTTTCAAAAAAAATTTTTATTTCTTGCCGAACGTAGGGGTCGCCATTTTACATTTTTCGTTATATCTTTTGCATTTACAGTCAGATCTTAAAGTATGATACATTGATGTTTTTCTGACGGGACCAATGTTTTGCTCTAAGGGCAATTGACCTCAAGTATGCCGTTCTAGTAGTTACCCACCAGATCTCAGTTGCTACAGCCCTAATCTACGACCCTAATATCATAAAATTAAAGCTCGCAAAAAATCATTAAATTTTTGCTAAAGAAGTTTTTCGATAAACCCAGCAGAATTTGTTTTTAAATTTTTTTGTTTGCCGAACGTAGGGGTCGTCTTTTTAAATTTTTTTTCATTAGATTTTTCTTTTATAGCAAAACACTGGTCTCCACGAGGCAAAAAATTCGATATATCACACTTTAAAATCCGACTTTAAATGCCGAAGCTATAAGGACCCCTACGTTTGATTATTCCTGAAATACAATTGATAATTTCTGAAATACAATTGATAATTTCTGAAATACAATTGACAATTTCTGAAATACAATTGATAATTTCTAAAATTCATTTGATAATTTCTGAAATACAATTGACGATTTCTGAAATACAGTTGATAATTTCTGAAATACAACTTGTAGTTTCTGAAATAAAATTGATAATTTCTGAAATACAATTGATAATTTCTGAAATACAATTGGTAGTTTCTGAAATACAAATGATAATTTCTGAAATACAATTGATAAAACTGAAATTCAATTGAGAATTTCTGAAATACAATTGATAAAACTGGAAATCAATTGATAACTTTTGAAATACGATTGATAAATCTGAAATACAATTGATAACTTCTGAAATAATATGTGAACCCTTATTAAATTAATTATGATTCGCATTAAAGTTAGCATTTTATTTTTTTTTCTCTTTTACTGGTTTTACTAGAAATGTTCGTATAAACCAATAATTTATTGCATTTGAAGACACCGGGTTATCCGCTCTTATATCGGACAAATCGGGAATTGAATATTTTAAACGCATTTTGATAATATTATACCCCACAACAACTTAGCAAAAAAACAAATCATCAAAAGAAGAGAAAAAGAAGCAGTGATTTTGATTTCGATATTAGATGTGTTTGTGCCGCAATCTATTAACGTTGGCTTATGTCATTCCCATAGAAATTTGACATTAGTAACTTGAGTTAACACTAAATGTTTGCTAGTGTCAAATTTATATGGGTATGACATAAGCCAACGTTGATAGCTTGCCGCACGAACACAGCTATTGTTAAAATTTGGAGCGGAACCAATGAATTTTCCATAGGCTTGTCATGTTCTTTTTAATTGCCGAAAAGGAATTAATTTTTATTCGTAAAAAATTTCAGCAAATTACTTGGACTTGACAACTTGTCTTAAAATAATTAAAGTTAAGTGCTTAATCATAGTTATAATTGTCAAATTTATTTGGAAATATCTGTAGTTAGATAGATTTAAAAAGACTTTGTTTCATTCAAAAGCACATTTTCGGAAGTTGTGAAAAAGAACTGCTTTAGAAACGGAAAATCTGAACTTAATGATAAATTGGAATCAATGAAAAATTGATTCCATTTGATAACTTCCACTTTTTTGTTGGGATGTTGGGATGTGGTATAGGCTCCCAGCAAAAAAGAATCATCAAAAGAAGAAAAAAATAAGCAGTGATTTAGATTTCGATTTTGTGAAAATTTGGATCGGAACCAATGAATTTTACATAGGCTTGTCATAGGGTGGAAGTTTTGTTTTATGATTATTATTCATTGCTTCTAAAGCAGTGCTTATGGTTTAATGAAAGTTAAGATATTTTGATGTCCTTTCTAATAAGTGAAAAGGAATTCATTTCTATTCGTAAAAAATTGAGGCAAATCATTCAAATTGTCTCAAAATAACTAAAGTTTAGTGCGTACTAGGGATGCCAATCGGAATTGATATTTCAAAATCCCGGGATTCGGGATTTTGGGGACTACGGCATTTTTCGGGATCACGGGATTTTATGGGATTTCGGGATTTAAATTTTTCTCTATTTGTAAAAATTTTTATGTTATGTAACTAATTTTTTTGTATAGAATAAAGCGTTTTATAATTATTTAATAGTTGTTAATTAATAATGTGGTACATTTTATGAATATTGAAACATCTCAGTCAGAAATTGACAGTGGTAAAAAAAATCACGTACCTGCATACCACTGGGTAACCGCGATGTTAAAAATAAATGACTGGCAGAACACTCATTTGGGACGCTTTGCCAGCGTTTACAAAAATCGTTTTCCCAGTATTTGTTTTACAAAACATCACGGCAGGGCCAAAAAAAGGTACATATAAACTTTTTTAAAATTTTATTTTGGAAAATATAATTCCAAACCACGTATTTATTGGTTTTGGCAGCGTTTTGCCAAAGTTAAAAATTTTGTTTCCCCAGTACTTTTCCGGCGCTTTTTGAACTACCGGTCCTTTTGTCTATTGACGTTATCATATTGGAAATGGGAAAGCAATTTTTGTCAGTACTTGTACCTCCTGTTAAAATACCTTGCCATCCTTGCTGGGATAATATAGGAGGGCCTGTCATTAAGTACACTTGCGCCCAGTATTTTGTAAGCAGATTTTAAAACAGATTCATTGCGATAACCTTGCCCACTAAATCGTGTAATTACAGCAACAAAGTTATTTGCTTATCGTTATCAAATGTTTTCATGGAAGAATTCAAACTTACAGTCCCAGCCAAAATTAGGTTTTAGAAATCGAATTTCGCTTGGAAGAATAAATCGGTAAAATAATAAACAAACTTAATTTTTCGCATGTATTACTCAAAAACTTAATATTGTTTACCAAAATTTCAAAATTTTCTGCAAAGTCTTTGAATAGTTTACTCGAATAATCTACTTAATTTATAATTTTACCAATATCTTGGCATCAATTTCTTGTCAATATGAAAAAATTCAAGAAAAAACGTAGGTAATCTAAAATTGTTCACTTTGTTTATTTGCGTTTATATTAATATTAAAAAATAAGAAAATCCCGGGATTTTTGAGAAATAATCCCGGGATTCGGGATTTTGCCAATCCCGAAAATCCCGGGATTTCGGGATTCGGAATTTCCCGTTTGGCATCCCTAGTGCGTACCCATAGTTATAAATGTCAAATTTATATAGAGATATCTGTAGTTAACATTTAAATCTGGTTATTTTTAAGATAACCCAGCACAAAAAGAGATGCCGAAGCAGTAGAAAAAGCACTACAATTGATGATCTAGACGTAGTTCTTTTTTAACATAAACACTAATGATTTTAACATTGAGTTGTCATAGGAGAGGAGTACTCCCACTTCAACATTTTGTCAGTACTTTTGGAACGAGTGCAAAGGAAGTTCTTTTTCACCTATTAAAATTTAAAAAAATTATATTTTTTTTATTTTACAAAAGTTTTTTTATTGCCGCCACCGGGTATCGAACTTGCGACCCCACGATTGTTAGTCTAGCTATTGTTTGATATGAAAGTTGACTGGCATAAAAACACCACCTTGTAAAAAAATATTGAATTTTAACAAATTAATTACAAATATTAAAAAAAATTAATAGAATAAAAAAAAATTTAAAAAAAATATTGGTCCCGCCGGGAATCGAACCCGGGACCCTCTGTTTGGAAATGCCAATTGATTCCAAAATCACTTTTTACGATCACTTTTAGAGCAATTGCTCTTTAGAAGCAATTCTTAAGTGATTTTTTGGATGTTGTTCAGAAGTAATACTAAAAAAGCTGTAAAAATATACTAACGGATACTTTGGAAGCAATGAAAGAAGTGATTTTTTGAAGTTGTTCAGAATAACGTCTAAAAAAGCAGTAAAAGTACACTAACGGATACTTATGAAGCAGTGAAAGAAGTAGTTTGTAAAGCATTACTTCCAATTTTATTTGCTGGGAAGTTACCGGATATGAATTTGAAGACTTAATTTCATTAAAAATCACATTTTTGGAAGTTGTGAAAAAAACTGATTTAGAAGCGGAAAGTCAAAACTTAATGATACTTTGGAATCAATGAAAAATTGATTCCTTAAGAGTCACTTCCACTTTTTTTGCTGGGCTATAATGGCTTTATGCTGAATTTTGTTACTAGCAAATATATATTAAGCACACCCACTTTTTATTACACCTCTTCCTTAATATTTGTCGAGCATATTATCTTCCGATTTTCCTATCGGATTTTTCCTCCGGTTCTGAAAGCTTTTTTTATGAAAGGGTCTAGAATCCAAAACTTTTTCTCTAAGCAAAGGTACTTAGAATCTGAGGCTTTTAATTAAGAAATAGTTGTTAGATACGGACGCTTTTTCTTTGAGGTTTGTAAGAATCATAGAAAAATTTCACAGATTGTGATGATTTTTTCTATAGAAAAGCTCTTAGATCCAGTTTTACAGTTAGTTAGTTCTGGCTATATAAGTAGCTTTTAGATTCTGAGAACTTTTTCTAAAAAAAGCCTCAGATAGTTATTATTTTTTTCTGTAAAAAAGTCTTACATTCTGAGGACTTATTCCTTAAGACAACCCCTCAGATTTTGAAGACATTCCTACAGAAAATTTTCAGATTACGAGAATTTTTGCCCACATTTTTTGAGGAATTTTTTACTATAGGAAAAGTATACCCGGTAAACAATGGTGCTTACCTGTAATCAGGTTTTTATGGGAAATTATTAAAATAATCCCTAAACAAATCCGCATGATTTTTATATGTCGAATTCCCACTTGGAAGCACCAGTCTTGGGGAAAATAATCGTCAATTTTAGAGTTTATAAAACGCTATTTTTACTGATTTATTTCTATGAGTGTAGTTACAGTTTACAGATTGTTTCTTTTTTTCCCAAAATTTAAAGGTTTTTTTTTTATAAAATTTTCCCATTGAAAAACTTTGAAATTTTAAGACACCTTTGTTGTTAAATTATTTCTTAATAGAGAATTGTAATACTTAGGGCCAGTTTTAAACTCAGGGATAATATCGATTTTTTTCTTAAATATTTCTTAATAAGAAATTTGACCTAAAGTCACTAAAGACCTTAAAGTTTTATAAGTCTTACAAGTCAAGGCGGAAATCAATTGAATATTGAAATAGTGGCCCGTTATCTAACTATTGCGAAGGTAGTTTCAGTGTCAATTTCCAGCCGATGTCTGCCTTGGGTTTTCGTCCGAAAATGGTAAACAAATTGTGCTTTTCCTTACTTGCCAGAGAACCCTCGCAATATAAATATGTCGATATCGACGAAATATGGTAATGCACAAATAAATATACATAATAAATAAACACAATAAATTTCGGTTGGTTTATTGTATTTGGTAATTTAGATTGGCAGTACGTACTTTTAATTACATTTAAACGTTTGTATTTTTTGACTATATAAAATAGACGTAAGGGATTTAAAAAAAACTTGCGATGTTGTTTGAATGAATTTTTTGAAATTTTTAACTAATTATATAATAATTCAAATTCTGTTACTTTCTTTAACCCTCTAACCGGCAAGCCCGCCTCCAGGCGGGGTATATTAAATTGACCAGAAATGCGCCAAAGGGGTATTTTATAATAAGAAATTATACTTTTTCAACAGAAAACAAAATTTATAAAATTTTTTGTGAAGAATTTTTTTGTATACAATGCACGGTTTGGAAGCGAGAAAGTGTCAAAGATAAAATTTCGTAAAATTTCAAAAATTAAATATTTTAAAATAACCAAAAGTTTCAAAAATCTTAAAAACATATTTAAATTGACTAAAACAATTGATAGTGACCACGAAGTGAGATTGGAGCTTAAGCTATTCAAAAAGTTCCTTACTTTGGTCAAGCCTATGTGACAAAAGTAAAAATGATTCCAATTCAAAAAAATGCAGCAATTGCGGTGGAAATCACACGGGAAACTACAGGGGCTGCCCTGTCTATTCATTCGTAAAGCGAACAACCCAAAATAAAGCTGCCGTTCCCCCCGTATATCCACGGAATATTCAAACCCCAAATCTGGCTCCAAACTCTCATTTTAATAACATGCCCTCCTACTCTGGTATGCTAAAATCTGGTAACAAACCCAATGGTACTCACAACGAAAAATTACCAGCATCAAATCCCAATTTGTATGGTAAACAAACAGAGAATATACCCCTAGTACAAAATTTTAGTAGACTCGAGGCAACAATTGATACCCTAGTACAAACGATAAATAACTTTACTAACTCAATGAATAATATGATGCAAGAAATGATCCGAATGCAGTCCACATTATTGCAAGCAGTATTATCTAAGCCATGAACAGTCTGAAAATATGTTTCTGGAACGCTAACGGCATACGCCAACATAAAAACGAACTCGAATACTTTCTCAGAAACAAGCAAATTGATATCATGCTTGTTTCGGAAACCCATTTAACCTCTCGCAACTCTTTTTCAATCCGTGGATACACATTATATGATACGAAGGATCCTAGAGGCAGATCATGCGGAGGCTCAGGCATTCTTATTAGAACTCGGATAAAACATCTTCTTATGAGTGATCTCTGTGAGGATCATCTCCAAGCCAGTACAATTTGTGTAGAAGAGTTTGATACTAATCTAGTGATTTCATCAATTTATGCTCCCCCAAGATTTACAATTACAAATAATCAATTCAGAACTTACTTTGAATCACTAGGTATGCGTTTCCTGGCAGCTGGCGATTATAATGCTAAGCACACATTCTGGGGGTCACGCCTTATCACCCCAAGAGGCCGTGTTTTGTATGATACAATTGCTAAAATGAATATGGATGTGATATCAAGCGGAGAACCGACATATTGGCCATCAGATCGTATTATTGATTTTGGAGTGACAAAAAATATTGCAAGAAATATTGTACGTGTCGAATCCTCCCTGGAGCTATCATCTGATCACACACCTACTATTGTTACCCTTTTTACCCCTCGGGAAATTTTACCCCAGACTGGTAACTTAGCACTTACAGGCAAGGGAACTGATTGGTTGAAGTATAAGAAGTTTATCAGTACACATTGCTCAGAAAACATATCGTTAAGAACGCCAGATGATATTAACCTCTCACTCAAAAACTTTGAATCTAATCTCAAACTAGCTGCTCAACTTGCTACTAAACCCACCCGACAGTCCAGAAATAATCCCGTTTTTTCTGTGGACGTTGAACGACTCCTCAATGAAAAACGAAGAACTCGTAGAGAGTGGCAACAGCACAGATCTCCACATCTCAAGGCTCGATTGAAAGAATGCACAAATAATTTACGAAGATTACTCAAAGAACAGAGAACAAACTCATTAAACAGATTTTTAGAAAATCTTGAACCCTCTGCAAAAACAGATTACTCTCTATGGCGTGCAACCAAGAATTTAAAAAGACCTGTTGTATGTAAGCCCCCTTTACGAAAACCAAACGGAGGTTGGGCAAGAAACGATACTGAAAAAGGAGAGCTGTTTGTCGAACACCTGAAAAATGTTTTCACTCCAAACGACCCAAGTGTTAGAATTGAATTGCCACCTTTATTACCACATTGCACAGCAGTACCCATTCGGTTTGAGATTCGTGAGGTCGAAAAGGCAATTTATGAACTAAACCCTAAAAAAGCATTTGGAATTGATAAAATCAGTAACAAAATGCTTTTAGAGTTACCCCGTGTAGCATTAAGAATTATTCTTTTTATTTTCAATGCTATATTACGCCTGGAATATTATCCCCCAGAATGGAAAGTTTCTCTTGTTAAAATGATACCTAAGCCAGGAAAAGATCACACGAAAGTCGAATCATATAGGCCTATCAGCCTGTTATCCAATTTGTCAAAACTTTTCGAAAAATTACTCCTACATAAATTAAACATAGCTGTAACACTAAGCAACACTATTCCAGCTCATCAATTTGGATTTAGAAAAAAACATGGCACTATTGAACAAGTTCACAGACTGGCAAGTGAAATTCAAAGGGCCTACGAAGAGAAGAAGTATTGTTCTGCACTTTTTATTGATGTGTCACAAGCCTTCGATAAAGTTTGGCATGAAGGTTTACTCTTTAAGATTAAAACTATGTTACCCGCCAATACACACAAGTTGCTTGAGAGCTATATTACAAATCGAAAATTTAAAATTAAGGAAAATGATTTTATAAGCACACTGCAAACTATAAAAGCTGGAGTACCTCAAGGTAGCATCCTGGGGCCTCTTTTGTATATCTTATTCACATCAGATATGCCAACTAATATCAATACACATACATCAACATTTGCTGATGACACAGCAATATTAATCATTCATAACAACCCACATGATGCATCCAGAATATTGCACAATCATATCAATGAATTAGAGACCTGGTTAAAAAAGTGGAAGATTAAGGTGAATGAGAAAAAATGCATACATGTTACTTTCACGCTAAGAAGAGAAACGTGTCCATTAATTCAAATAAATAATCATAACGTACCCCAACAAGAAAACGTTAAGTATCTCGGAATACATCTTGACCGTCGTCTCACGTGGAAAAACCATATAGATGCGAAGGTAACCCAGATGAAATTGAAGACTATTGAACTCAATTGGTTAATTGGGAGAAACTCTAGACTTAGCCTAGATAGTAAGCTATTGTTATATAATTCAATTATAAAGCCAATATGGTCCTATGGAGCTCAACTCGGGGGCACTGCCTCTGCTTCCAATGTAGAGAAAATTCAAAGAAAGCAGAATAATATTTTAAGGATGATAACCGGCGCACCATGGTATATGAGAAATTCCAATATACACTCCGATCTGAATGTAAATTTTGTCAAAGATGAAATCGCAAAGCACACTCAAAGCTATTTAAGAAGACTGGAAGAACATCCCAATAATTTGGCGCGTAACCTGCTAGACAATCGCGGCCATCAGCGACTTAGAAGGAGAGCCACGGCGGACCTGGTTAACTAAAACCATAAATCGATTATTATTATTTAATATATTTTTATCATATTTTTTAATATATGTATGAACAAATGAAATTTTTGTCTGGCACTGGCTGGACTTAATTCTTAATTTTAGTTTAAGATTTGAATACTTATAGTTAGTTCACATTATATAAGTGAAGATTCAATAAATAAAGGAAGGTAAAAAAAAAAAAAAAAAAAAAACTTTGGTCCAAGGACGCACAGGATTCCATAAGGACACCTTTAAAGGACATCGCCTTAACTTCAAAGCGAATGGACGGATTTTTTTGAAATTTGGTAAAAAGAATATATTTGGTATAGGTAGCAAAGCTTATAAGTTTGAATAATATATATTGAAGTTTTGGTGCATTTTCGCTCAATTTCGCATTTTTCAAAAAACGAAAATCGCTACATCCTCTTAAGTAACAGCACAAAGAATGTAATTTTTTTATTGCAATTATATCTTGGTAAGAGAAATAATTTGTGCCAAAGCCTAGTAATTTTTATGCGCTATTTTCGAGATTCACCCTTAAACTGTTTTGGCCCATATCGCCTAAAGTAGGCAACGAAAAAAAATTTTGTAGAAGAACTTATTGTTTATTTTTCGTGAGGAACACATGATATAAATTTCATTGCAAAAAAGCTTAGGCCGGTTAGAGGGTTAAATTTAAATAATTCTATGTAATTCAGTACATATAGCCCCCTTAAGTACGTATAAAGTTACACTAAAGAACTGGTATTTACTTTTGCAAAAACAAATGTAAAACTGCATAAATCCTATGAACATAAATAAATAAAAATATGATAGAAATTGCAAGATGAATTAAATCTAATTCATAAGTATGGTCTGTTCAACTATTTGAAAAAGGAAGAACAAACGAATCCGTATGTTTTTTGTCGACACAACTTTACATTTTATAAATTGATTTTACAGCATTTCATATTATCTCCTTAAAATTGCTAAAGCAAAAATCATCTTTGGCATCTGGTATGCCCTCTTAGCCTTAATAGTTGATGGTAGCTAAAGTGCTTACAAAGAAATAGCAAATAACCCCTCTTTAAATATTTACAATAACTTTGCAAATCTCTTTGTTGAATTCAAAGTATTGCTTCATGTTTTGATGAAATTTATCGTAGAAGGAGAACTATTGAGTCTGTTGGTTTGTTTGTAATATTTTTACTACATTTAACAGAGGTTATCAATTTTGTAAAATCGAGAATTTCGAAACATAAAATATAATATTTTATTATAAAAATATTTCGCACGAAAACTAAAAAAAGTGCAGTAAATTTTATTGCGAACATCGAGCCTTACCTAAGGTAAGAAAATTACGAATAGGAAAACAAAATTAAGTGAAAATAGCGGTCAAATACCGTTTTAGGTATTATTTCAATTAAATTTCCTCACACAGAAAACAGTCTCAGTTGTGGCCATCGAATTTGTTGCCAATCGAATTCGTGCGGTTACGACAACTATCTTTATAATAAATTATATTTTTCGTCGTGAAAGCCAATATTCGGTTGTCTAATTCAATATTATGTTCCACATAAATATTATTATGTTCCACAAAATTTCATTGAAATTAAAAAAAACTTTTTTGGAATTTTCATTCAGGTTAATAGTTCACACTCTTACCCACTGCACCACAACTACTTTTAATTTTCTTAGCCATATTTACTGTTTATACATATGAATATTTTATTTTAATTTAAAAAAAAACATATAAATTTTTGTTTTTTCCGGGATTTGAACTCGGAAATCCGGCGTACTAAGCCAAGTCTCTACCGACTACACCACAAACACTTATTAACTTTGAAGTCTAATTTTGAATTTATATGTTTTGCTTGGAAAACAAATATAGTAAAAAATTCGTTTACCAATACCAAACAATAGTTGTGTAGTGTGTTATCAATACAATCCACAATTCGGTTGGTTCTACAAAAACTCGACTTTAAGGTCATATTTGATTAGGATACCCGTATTTGTAGTTACCACTTTCGAATATTGAAATTTTTTTAATAAAGGTTATAGATAAACACCAATTTTCTTGTATATTCACTGAATAAATGTCTGCATCTACTGGATAAAATTACTAAACTGATACTAATTTTAAAATTGATTGGAGATACCAATAATTTGTTAAAGGGATTGTTTTTTAGTTCATTTTCCCGATTTTTAATACCTAGTAAAATATTTTTGGTGTAGTATTCAATTATAGACAACTCCAAATAAAATAACGTCCTGGCAAATTCATTTTAATGGTTTTGATCAAATTCCAACCAATCTTTTTCCTGGGTGCTTGTATTAATTTTTTTCCTGCGGCATTTTACAAATTAAAGGGTATATAAATTTCGATTTGCTCCAACCCTTGTTTTTCAAGTTATTTTTGCAAATAATAAAATTTTCCTTGCAATTTGTAAAGGTAAAAGAAAATTGTAATATCAGAGGGAAAAAAACGAAACTTTCAATTTCTTTAATTCAGTGAATGAATTTAATATTCTTAACATAATAACAGCAAGAGAGCAACCAATGTAACGAAAAATCATTATAAAAATAATAAAAATCGTGTTTATGACAGTCATAAATGTTAATGTGACAAACGTTTTCTTGCGACTGTTACCGAAGTTTATCATTAGATACCGTTATTTTTACATTTTAAGTCAAAATATTGTTTTTAACTGTCAAATAATTTCTTTTAATGCTGTTTTTTCCACTGACATCTGGTTTTTAATGCCATAAGAGAGTGGATTTGTTTTTAATATCACATTTGAATTTAGAGTATATTATTATCCTGGTTTTAACCATTTACACGTAGATTCATTTTATAAACACATTCCTCTTGCACAGATACATTCTCCATATGTGTGGCATTAAAGATTGTACCTATAACAGAGTGTATCATTTGTATAATTTTCACATATTAATAAATATTTTTTATGGTTGTTATTACAACATTTATTCATTTTTTATTCATAAATGTATTGTTGTTTACAAAACAAAAATTAATACAAAATTTAATTTGCATAAATATTAAATAATTGTACACATAAATAAATCAAAATTTTAAAGAACATTTGAACCAAATTCATATGTTTGCCGATGTCTTTGAAGAAGGTAGAAGGAGAGAAAATAGATTCGTGCTGATAGCCAATCGAATGTTTCGTTTATGGTAACCGATTTAAGCTATGGAGTGTTTTTGCCCTTTTTTTCTAATATCCATGCTAGTTCATAATTTATTCGAATTTCCCGAAGATCTGTTAACTGCTACATAATTCTAAATATTATTTTAAATGGATGCTAACTCAGAATCTCTAATAGAGACAAATAGCGATGGAATTCACATTGCGTACTATTTTAAGAAGTAAGGAACGCGCCATTAAAAATTGTAACATATAAAAAGCGGAATAAGAGATGATAAAAATTAGTTAAAATTATAAGAGTAACTACATGTTGTTGCAATATTTTTTTTATAGATTTATATGCTGTGTCATTTTAAATAATATTTTATTCTAATGCTCAAGGCTGCTAAAAAGCGATCCTTAGATCTGAAATAATTTTTGGACAAATAACAACTTTTTACAAAAGCAATTGTGTTATGCTATTATTACCCCTTTTGCCTTCAAAATTTGTTGCTTAGAATTTTTAATTGTAAAATGAGTTTTTATTTTTGTTCGAGGGCTCACAGGATACCGTCAGGACACGTCTTACGAATATCTGACTTAAAACCCAGCTAAATGTCAGTTTTTAAAAAGCGCAAATAGGCAAAACTTCTAAAATAATAACACTACATCAACAATTTTCGGTATATAATTTTATTTTAGTGTTATTTACAATGAAAATCTAAATTATTTGATTATTAGATTTCTTGATTCGTCTTGAACATTTATTGTGCTATATCGCCTAAATAAAGCCATAAATCAAAATTTTAATATTTCCCTATAAACAATTTCACTTGAATTCAAGTTGAAATCAAGTTCAATTCCAGCCCTGTTTTCCAGTTTCAAGGCTTGAATATAACTTTTATTACATTTGATTTCAATAGCAAACTCCAGCAAAAGGGAAACAAAAATTCAAGTTTGAAATATTTTTGTTAAATATACAAATGCTAGAATTTGAAATATACTTTACTTCAAGCAAAATTTAAAGCACTTGAATTTTTAAGACCTATGTGCTTATTGGGTTTGTGTCATATTTTTCAATGCCAAATATAGAATATAAATATTATCACAATCTAAAGAAAGAGCATTAGAGGGTTAATCTCGTGATATCAATTTTGTCATTTTATTAAATATGGCCCCCATTTGCATCTGAAATAAGTAATGGTTTTAGGCAGAGACTATTAATTATAGACATAAGACATCAGAACTTGTACTTATTGCCGGTAGTGGGGGCTAAAATGTAATATTACGACAGCAATTATTTAGTATCAGTTTAGTATCAGTTGAACCTAAATTTTAAAACTCAAAGATTGAGTTTTGATGTGTTGTCGTCTATTTTGTCAGTAATCTTGATAACAGAGAAAATTAATTATAGAGATACCCAGTGTAGAAACGGTAATGACATATCATTATTTTTTGGAGTACCAGTAATGACACCCACTTACCTTCTGCATTATTTTAAAACATATAATAATGAGTTACTGATAATAACTTATTTTTATCATTATTTCAAATAGAAAATAATTGTTTAGATTTTTTTGAAAATTTTTTGAAATCTATTTTTAGACTCAATATTTTTTAAACACTGGTAAGGATATATGTAACCACATATTTTTTGATTTTTTGTATGTTGGCGAGTAAGCTTACTTGTGTGCAGCAGGTCAATTATGTTTTTATCTATTAAATATTACATGTCGATATAGCTCAGATGGTAGAGCTGTTGACTGGCAATCTGTAGACCCAGGTTCGATTCCCGCACCAGCAAATTTTATTTAAAAAAAAAATACAATAAAAATATTTTTTTTTATATAATTTATTTTTTTGAAAATCTATTTTTAGACTCATTATTATTGTCAGTACTTGTAAGCACATAGGTAACGATATATTTTTTGATTTTTGTATGCTGGTGTGTAACGACAACTCATTATTTTTCGCGACATCGCCATATAAAGGTAATAAGAAATGTAATAACAAAAGTAACTAGTTACCATTACCAAGTATATAGTTACATAACCACATATCTGGTAATGATTTTCTACACTGTGTAGGAAATCAAAACTTACAATACTCACCGAAAGAGGGCGCTGTCATTTAGTATTACCTGAGCAACTATTTAGTATCGGTTTAGTATCAGCTGAGCCTAACTCAAAAACCGCTGAAAACTGCTCAAAATAAGGAAAAAAAACAAGCGCGGAATATATTCAAATAATATATTTAGGATATCCGTTTGTCTGTTTTGCTTTTTTGTTTGTTATTATTTAAATTTAAATAAAAAAAGAAAATTGTAAATTTTTTGAACAAAGTGCCATCTAGTGATAACGATGTTTTCATAACCTATTTTTTTTGGTGATGCCATACCCCTGCTTGCAAGCATCAGAAAACGTTTTTTTTTGTTTTTATGAAAAATAAATATCACTAAAGTTCAAAATGTTTTTATTTCTCAATCGAAAACAAAAAATTTCAAATGTAATTTAATATAAAAATATCCCTCAAGTTGAAATTCCAAAAATATCTTTAGGTATAAATATCAAAGATAAAAAAATTGATAAAAAAATAAAACTTTTTAAAACGTTGATATGTCTATGTCGGGTGAATTTTTTGTTTATTTTTATGGTGGCGATACTATTCTGGTTTTTGGTTTAAAATCTGTAGAAAATCATATAATACCCTGGAGTGCACTGTTGGGCGGTATATACATACAAACATATATTGCAAATATTTTTTTTTTTGCTAAAATGTTTGCCAATTGACTAGCATTTCGCATTAATATTATTCATTTTCGGAATGAAATCGCTGTATAAGTTTTCTAATTAAATTTTTGCACCATGAAACCTTTTTCGCATTCCGCCATTAATTCTCAATTTTTTAAGTGCAGATTTTTAAAATTCATAACCTAGGGACCATAATACCCATATCTCATACCAAAGTTTGGTAATTATTTAGTTCGCAAAAAAAAATTGCCAAAATAAATTTGCAAAAAAAAATTTTTCCATTAATGTATTCTTTTACAAAATATAAATTGCTGATTAGGTTTCTTAATTACTTTTTGTATCATAAAGGCTTTTTTCGCATTCCGCCAATATTTAGCAATTTTTTTAACCTTAGGAATATAATTGCCATATCTTATGCCGAAGTTTGGTGGTTAGTATGCAAAAAGTTTCGCGAAAAAAAATTTTGCAAAAAGGAACATTTTTCCATCAACATATTTGTTTGCAGAATGTAAATCGCTGACTGAGTTTCTTAATTTATTTTTTGTACCATAAAGTTTTTTTTCGCGTTCCGACATTATTTTGCAATTTTTTAAGTGGGGTTTTTTAAAATCCATAATCTAGGGACTATAATACATATGTATATCCTATACAAAAATTAGCTAGTTAGATGCAAAAAAAAAAAAAAAAAAATTACGAAAAAAAAAATTTGCAAAAAGGAATAGTTTTGCATCAATATATTTGCTTGCAGATTGTTAATCGCTGATTAACATTCTGCGATTAACATTTTTTGTACCACAAAGCCTTTTTTCGCGTTCCGCCATTATTTTTCAATTTTTTAGGTGCAGTTTTTGTGGTTACTCACAAATCCTATGGTTTTATTAACCCTCTAACCGGCCTAAGCTTTTTTGCAATGAAATTTATATCATGTGTTCCTCACGAAAAACAAACAATAAGTTCTTCTACAAAATTTTTTTTCGTTGCCTACTTTAGGCGATATGGGCCAAAATAGTTTAAGGGTGAATCTCGAAAACTAGCGCATCGAAATTACTAGGTTTAAGCACAAATTATTTCTCTTACCAAGAAGTAATTGCAATAAAAAAATTACATTTTTTGTGCAGTCACTTAAGAGGATGTAGCGATTTTCGTTTTCCGAAAAATGCGAAAGTGAGCGAAAACGCACCATAACTTCAATATATTTTATTTAAAATTTTAAGCTTTGCTACTTATACCAAATATATTATTTTTACCAAATTTCAGAAAAATCGGTCCATTCGTTTTCAAGTTAAGATTATGTCCTTTAAAGGTATCCTTATGGAATCCTGTGTGTCCTTGGACCAAAGTAAGAAATTTTTTGAACATATTAAGCTTCAATCTTACTTTATGGTCATTATCAATTGTTTTAGTCTATTTAAATATATTTTTAAGATTTTTGAAAATGTTGTTTGTTTTAAAATATTTACACTTTCTCGCTTCCAAACCGTGCATTTTATACAAAAAAATTCTTCACAAAAAATTTAATAAATTTTGTTTTCTGTTTGAAAAGCACAATTTCTTATTATAAAATACTCCTTTGGCGCATTTCTGATCAATTTAATATACCCCGCCTGGAGGCGGGCTTGCCGGTTAGAGGGTTAACCACAGTTTGTCTATTGCACAAAATTATTCAGCCTATCATGCTTTGTAGAAGTCTTTTCGGCGGAAATTTTTACTTTTTAATAACGCAAAGGTATATATCATTGGATGCAGAAATGTGTTCATATGAATGTTGTTTTAAGAATTTTTACAAAATTTATATGTAATTGTAATGAGAAAAAACTAAAAAAAACGTTTTATTTTGTTTTTTCCTCAATACAAAAAAAAACGTATTTTTTTTTGTTTTTTCCTCAATACAAAAATAAAAATAATTCTCAACTTTCCTGAAAATATCAGTAGGGATATTTTTTAAATTTTGTTTTCGAAAAGAAAAAATTGATGAAAACAAAATATCCATTAAGAAAAATAAATTCATTTGTACAGAAGTGATTTTTTTATGGAGGAAAAAACAAAATAAAACGTTTTAAAAGTATTAATATCGGGTGCCTGCCTGCTTGATAAAAAAGAGTTTATTCAAATTGTAAAATATTTATATTAAGCTATTTTTTTTTATTAGACAAAAATACGTATTACCCAAAATATTAAAAACAGAAAGCTATTGAATTCCTGTTTTGCATAATGTCTTATAATTTTCCAACTTAATTGAATTTCGAAATGCGTGTTATATTTTTATGTGCACTTCATAATAAAATATAATTTTCCACTTCTGTCAAAGTTTTCAGAGCTTAAGTTATTTGTCAAAAATCACCTCATTTAGAAATTGGTACAACTTTTGAACTCACTGGAACTTTGAAATGCAAGTTAGATTCGTTAATTAAGACAATATTAACGAATCTAATACGGCATTCAGACACATGTGTTTAATGCGGTGTTCACACATACATGTTTAACTCTATTTTACGTTAAATTAAATTTTAAGCGTTAAACATATTTAAGTGAGAGTTTTTACAATACACTTTTCTGCTCTTAAACACGTTGTTGGAACATAATGGAGTTTTTTGGCCTGATGGTTTTCTCCATTTGGTTTTTTTTTATCTAAAATATTTTTTTTACCCTTTTTTTATACTTACTTTTTTATTCTCTTTTTTTAATAATAACACATTGTTATTAATTGTTTTTTAAATAAACGTTTTATTGAACTAAAGGTTTATAATTAAAGTAAAATCAAAATTTAAAAACTTATGTCATAACATGAATTTATATAGACATAACGTTAGCTATAAATGGACAATATAATTTCCTTTGGCAATCCTGTTTTTAATGAATTTAGTCACAATGTTAATTGTAACGGTATTGCTGAAAATAAAGGAAAACATACAATAAGAAGAAATATATTACCAATAAATAGTTGAATTTTATATACAAAACCAACAAGACGCGTTTTACTTACCCCCTTTTTTTCGTTAAAATTTTTAAATTTGCCCACCATTTTTGAAGTGATAAATTTAGATTTTTTTTAAATTTATCAAATCCTTAAAAACTATTAAGGAATAACATTTTGGCGCCCGAGCACGGACTTAATTTAAAAAATTTTTGTGATATATTTTGATAAATTATTTCAAAATATAATTAAATAAAATTTGTTAATTTATTACAAATTTATTTTTTGCTAAATTATTGCAAAAAATTAAAACACGTCTTGGTGGTATAAATATATAATTGTGCGCGAATTTATTTTTTCGTTCCACTTTTAATAAAATAAATCGCAAAATAGTTGCCGGTTAGTGACTTAACTTAGTTTTTTTGTGGAAACTCCATTTGCTGCTACATGCCTCGCCGTTGCCGTTGTCGTGATTGCCGCCCTCATCATAACCAGGGGAGTAGTGATTCTGGATTATCAGAAACTGAGGTAAAAGCGTAAAAAATATTTGTGTTTGTTTAACCCAAAATCTGTAAATTAATCAGATTTTAGTGATTTCTGTAAATTATTCAGAAATTTTAATTTTTCCGCTCAATTGCGAGTACAAACACAAAATTATTAAATACGCTTCCATTTTGAAATTAAAAAATATTTTAATTTTATTTACAAACATAAACGCCTTGTTAGTGAAGTAAAAAGTGCGGGGGTGTTAGCTACATACATAAATAAGACCACATACACACACGTAACACAATTTTATTTAAATTTGTATTTTCACACCGAATTAATTACGCGCTTTTATTTTATACACACAAACCGTCGGCATTTTAATTAATTTCGCATTTGATTTTTGAATTAAATTCGCTAGTGTTAATTTTTTTCCACAAAATTAAAAATTAATTATAAAATTTTCTTTATTTCTTTTGTTGTTTGCTTTCTTTTTTTCACATTAAAATTTGTTTTTGTTATCGAACATCTGTTGTTTCGATCCGTGCTGCCATACTCAAAACGATCGTTTTGTGTGGCCACTATAAACGAACCATTTAGTGCTACCTGACTAACCACATAGGGGTTCCTTACACCGTAGTGCGTGTCGTACAGTAAATTAATGAATTTGGGAATTTTAAGGAATCAACAATTGTGAGTGAAAATTTAAATAATTACTACAATTATTTATATGTACAATTGTTACAACAATTTTCACAAGAAACTTGGTAAAATATTTGTTTATTAAACGTTACCAAAGGGTGGTTAAGTGGTTTATCTGATTTAAACGAGGTTTATTGATTTTTTATCGTGGATATTTTATTGATAACTGAAACAAAGTGATAACATTGAGATAAATTTGGTGAAATTTAAGAATAGTTGCAACCTAAAATAGAATTTAATGCAGAATTATTATTTTTTTGTTGAAGTTCATTTGTAAATTGAATATTTTTAGTGGAATTAATTTGCCGGTGAGATAAATTTCGTGAAATTTATTGTGATCAAATCGAGCGCGGTGTTGATTAAACATTAATTTACGGTGTAGTGAGTTATCGAACTTATTATTATATTCGTAAAATTAAATTGTGTGTTGATAAACAATTACCGAAACCTAATTTTTTAATATTTTGTTCCATACAGGTACTATTAAATTGCGTGTTGGTTTATTTCTTTTCCTAAATTATTGGAAAGAAATTACTTGAAATACCAATTCCGAAAATAATTTGTTTAAATTTCGGAAGATCGTTAATTAGTAAAACAATCTTCATTTGTTCCATTTGGAAAACTCACAAGTACAAATTTATTTTCGAGCGCTGTGTATTTTGTCAATTTTTATTGAATTGTACACACTTATTTCAAGGTTAAACCTTATATTTGTTGCGGATAGCGAATTTCCTGGGAAATTGGGTTTCGCGAAATTTCGGAAATTTTTCCGTTTTATTTTGATTGATATTTTTATATTTTATTGAAGTCTTTTCTCAATATGGCTGGTGGTAAAAAACACCAAGATACTCCTGTATCGGGAGATTTGGCGAAATTGATACAGAGGAAGGCTAAAGTGATTGAAAGTATTTCAAGAATTCGTACCTCTATAGTAGAGAAAACGATATCATTCAATCCCTTTGAGATAGACTGTCGTTTGGAAATACTAAAAGATCATATCACTCAGGCAATGGAGTATCAGTCGCAATTGGATGATTTGGATCCTCAGAATAGCGACAGAAATGAACTTGAAGATCTTTGTGTGAACACGAAGTCTCTATTATTGAGTCTTCAGGCCAAGAATAGAAGAACCAGTTTACCTGAAACTTCTTTTATGATGCAAGGACATCATTCTGGGCTTCCAAATATTAAACTCCCTAAGTTCAGTGGGAAATATTGTGAATTTAAAAATTTCATAAGTCTTTTTGAAGATTTGGTCCACAATGATCCGATGCTAACGGATATTCAAAAGTTCAATCATTTGATATCATGCTTATCCAATGAAGCTTTGGGTACGGTCCAAGCTTATCGCGTTTGCGAGGAGAATTACCCCAAAGCATTAGCCAGTTTAAAAAGGGTTTATGATAATGAATGTTTGATATTTTCCGATAATATTTCGAGACTTTTTGATCTTCCTGAGATCACTAAACCTTCGGCTACTGCTTTGCGAAGCATGATTGATACTGTTACGGCTATTTATGAGTCATTGCTTTCTATTGGAGATGATAAGAAGATTTCTAATGCCATTATAATTCACTTAGTGATGTCGAAAGTTGATCCAATCACTAAATCCAAATGGGATGAACAGCTTGACTTCGAAAAGCTCCCATTGTGGTCTGATTGTGAGGCCGTCTTGAACAAACGCTATCAGCATATTGCTGCTGATGAATCGTCAAGTTCGAGACCTAAACCTTCTAGGAATAAAAACGACAATGTGCCTAAAAAACATATTAGGACATCACTATCTCTTTCGGTTTCTAAACAATCTGCTAATAAGTGCCTATTTTGTAAATCCGATCAGCATAATATTTATAATTGCCCTTCTTTTGCCGCAGTGCCAGTTCTTCAGAGGTTTGACTTTGTAAAGGGTGTGCCTGCGTGTATAAATTGTCTTAAAAAAGGTCATACCGTAGCGAAGTGTAGTGCTCAAAAGTGCAGAGTTTGCAATGGTGCACACAATAAACTTCTGCATCGCTACAGTTCAGAGTCTCAAGGTGCAAGTACTGTTCAAAATTCATCTGTGAATTATATGTCGGAGCAGCCATCGTGTTCTCACGCTTCGGTGCATTACGCATGCGTGAATAAAAATGTTATTCTAGCCACAGCTGTGGTAAAAGTGAGAACAAGTTCTGGAAATTATATCCTAGCTAGGGCTCTTTTAGACTCCGGTTCTCAATCGAATATGATTACCGAGGAACTTGCACAGAGACTTAGAGTAAAACGAGAAGGAGGCAGATTAGTTTTGAATGGTGTTGACGACATGAGTACATCTTCTAAATCAAGTGTCGAGATATCTGTAATGTCGAGGGTTAATTCTACCCAATTCTTTTCGGAGTTTTGGATATTAAGGCAGATATCTGGTTGCCATCCTAATCGTCGGATTCCGCGATCCGAATTGAATATTCCGAAGAATATTGAATTGGCAGATCCTTGCTTTGATGTACCACAAGGGGTTGATTTATTGATTGGTGGTGAAATTTTCTTTGATCTATTGTGCGTTGGGCAGATAAGATCTGATCCGAGTCTTCCAGTTCTTCAAAAAACTTCTCTTGGCTGGATTGTGGTTGGAAGGCACAATCAGTCAAAGGGCTCGGTTTCAAATATGTACCATCTTTGCAATACAATTGAAAACCAGGAAACTGTTGACTCAATTGTTCGAAAATTCTGGGAATTGGAAAAATGTTCGGACGAATCAACAGTTATTTATAGTGAGGAGCAACGAAAATGTGAGGACATGTTCAATGATTCGGTACGGCGTTTACCGTCAGGACGTTTTGTGGTCTCACTTCCTTTTAAATCGGATCCTTATCTTTTAGGATCTTCTTTTGATACTGCCAAACGGCGATTTCTTGCGCTTGAGCGCAGACTCTCAAATGACCAAAATATGGGGAAAATGTATCATGATTTTATGAAGGAGTATATCGACTTAGGTCACATGTCTATTACGGACATTCAAATACCGAATGTCCCTCATTATTTTATTCCGCATCAGTGCGTTTTACGACCTCAGAGCACGACTACGAAACTTCGTGTAGTTTTTGATGCTTCGAGCCGAACTTCTTCACGAATTTCGCTTAACGATTTGTTAATGGTTGGGCCTACTGTGCAAGAAGAATTATATTCGACTCTGATCCGTTTTCGATTTTATAAATATGTAATCACTGCTGATATTGAAAAAATGTATCGCCAAGTTTTGGTTGGTGAGAATGATAGAAATTTTCAATTAATCCTTTGGAGACAAAATCCATCTGATCCGCTACAGGTTTTTCGTTTGAACACTGTGACTTATGGCACATCTTCCGCGCCATTTTTGGCAATCAGATGTCTTGTTTATTTGAGCGATTTGTACAAAGAGACTTTGCCTATCGGGGCAAATGTAATTCGCAGTGATTTCTATGTTGATGATTTGCTAACAGGCGCCGATAGTTATCAAGAACTTGTAACTATTCGAGATCAGGTGATTCAAATATTGAGTTCAGCTGGTTTTAATTTGACTAAATGGTTTTCAAATCACCCCGATTTGAATTTTTCTGAATGCAAGGAAAAGTTACTAGATAATGATTCCGATTCGGCTAAAGCTCTAGGCATACATTGGATTCCGAAGAATGATTCGTTTAAGTTTCATTTGGAAGATAACTTTCATGCTCTTAGGGCAACAAAAAGAAACATTTTGTCAGTTTCTTCTCGTTTGTTTGATCCTCTCGGACTTGTATGCCCAATTGTAACTAAATCCAAAATGTTGCTTCAAGAACTTTGGATTCAGAAACTTGACTGGGATGAATCAATACCTATGCGACTAGATACTGCATGGGATAATCTGAGGGATAATTTACTGAAAATTGATTCAATTCAAATCCCAAGATTCGTCCACACAACTTCTTCGGCAAAGGTCCAAATTCATGGATTTGCTGACGCTTCTATTCGGGCTTATGGGTGCTGCATTTATATAAGGAGTAGTGACTCAAATGGGGTCTTTTGTCGGCTACTTACTGCCAAATCTAAAGTCGCTCCACTCAAGACAAAATCTCTTCCGAGACTTGAGTTGTGTGCAGCACACCTGTTGGCAAAATTGTGGGTTCGAATTAAAGATATGATGAGCTTTGAGATCGAGAGTATTAATTTCTGGACAGATTCAGAAATAACTTTACATTGGATTAAAACACATCCATCGACCCTTGCAACTTTTGTTTCTAACAGAGTTTCTGAAATTCAGGAATCGTCAGATCGCGCTTTATGGCGTCATGTGCCTACAGGGCAGAATCCAGCTGACATTGTTTCTAGAGGATGTGATGTTGATGGCTTAAAAGATTCAATTTGGTTTGAAGGTCCTTCGTTTCTTCTCCACGATATTTCAAAGTGGCCTGTTAACCATCATTTCGAGTTAACAGAGGACCAGGAATCTTTAGAGAAAAGGAAATCTAATGTATTCCTTGCAGTGGAGAATCCTACGGGATTGGGGCCATACCCGATTATGGGGAATATTTTCATTAAGTTGGTTGAGGACCATTCTTCATATAGGAAAATTTTGAGAATCATGTGCTTTGTGCTTCGATTCATTGACTTTGGTAGGAAATGTAAAATTTCAAAGTCAAAATATCCCACTGCAAGGGAAATGAATTGGGCCTTTTATAGGCTTGTGGAGATAATCCAGAGAGAATCGTTCTCTGAGGAGATTCAAAAATTACGGAAATCTCTGGCATTACCGTCGAATATACAGAGGCTAACACCATTTATTCACGATTTTACTGAGGATAAACGAAACTTTTCACTGGTCAGGGTAGGTGGGAGGTTGCTAAATGCACCATTACCATATGGTACGAAATTCCCACTTTTATTACCAAGGAGAACACTCTTCGTGACTCTATATTTACGCAATCTGCACCTCGATAATTGTCATGCTGGCACGAAAGCATTGATAGCCCTTTCACGGGAGAATATTTGGCTCATAAATGCCAGAGAGGAGTGCAGTAGAATAGTTCGTAAATGTGTTCACTGTTACCGCTATAAACCGAAATTGATGACCCAAATAATGGGAAATTTACCCACCGATAGGGTGAGAAAGCTACGGCCATTTTTAATAGTTGGCGTAGACTTTTGTGGTCCCGTGAATATTTCATTGCGAATTCGCGGTAGACCACCTGTGAAAATGTATATAGCGGTTTTCGTTTGTTTTACTTCCAAGGCTGTTCACTTAGAATTAGTATCTGATTTGTCTACTGATGCATTTATTCTCTGTTTTAAAAGGTTTACTGCCAGGAGAGGTCTTCCCAGCAAAATTTATTGCGACAACGCCACCAACTTCGTGGGAGCCAGCCGAACCCTCAAAGAGCTGTACGAAGCGTTCGAACGCAGCAAGGAGGACGTCGTATCGTTCGCAGCGTCGTGCAAGGTAGACTTCAGTTTCATACCTCCCAGGGCTCCTCACTTCGGAGGACTGTGGGAAGCAGCCGTGAAGCAGGCGAAGCACCTACTTCTGCGAGCAGTGAGCAACGCACTGCTCAATCAAGGGGAAATGGCGACAATGCTTGCAGAAGTAGAGGCGGTGCTCAACAGCCGTCCAATAGCACCGCTGTCTCCAGACCCGAACGACGGGGATGCATTAACTCCAGCGCATCTTCTAATAGGGGAGGGTCTGCGTTCGCTGCCGCCAGAATCCGTCGGAGACGTCAACGACAACAATCTGCGGTACTTGAAGCGATGGCGCATGCTCTGCGCTCTCAAGCAGAGGTTCTGGCGAGCCTGGTCCAAGGACTACGTCCTGGGGTTGCAGGACAAGGGCAAATGGCACAAAGAAGAGCCCAACCTGGATATCGGCCAAGTAGTAGTGGTCCACGAGGACAATCTCCCGCCCCAAGAGTGGCTGACCGGGATAGTCGTCTGCGTAATCGAAGGCCAAGACGGCAAGGTCAGAGTGGCGGAGGTAAAAACCAAAAACGGCGTTTATAAGCGCCCTATTACTAAACTGGCACCACTACCAGATGTTTGAAGACCTACGGTCCTTCAATGGGGCCGGAATGTTGGAACATAATGGAGTTTTTTGGCCTGATGGTTTTCTCCATTTGGTTTTTTTTTATCTAAAATATTTTTTTTACCCTTTTTTTATACTTACTTTTTTATTCTCTTTTTTTAATAATAACACATTGTTATTAATTGTTTTTTAAATAAACGTTTTATTGAACTAAAGGTTTATAATTAAAGTAAAATCAAAATTTAAAAACTTATGTCATAACATGAATTTATATAGACATAACGTTAGCTATAAATGGACAATATAATTTCCTTTGGCAATCCTGTTTTTAATGAATTTAGTCACAATGTTAATTGTAACGGTATTGCTGAAAATAAAGGAAAACATACAATAAGAAGAAATATATTACCAATAAATAGTTGAATTTTATATACAAAACCAACAAGACGCGTTTTACTTACCCCCTTTTTTTCGTTAAAATTTTTAAATTTGCCCACCATTTTTGAAGTGATAAATTTAGATTTTTTTTAAATTTATCAAATCCTTAAAAACTATTAAGGAATAACACACGTTAAATTATCATGTTTAATTTCAAAACACGTTGTTAAACACGATAAGTTTGATATCAATTGGTGTTGAATGAAAAGTTTGAAGCAGAAGAAGACACAAAAAAAGAAGAAATTAAAAAATTAAAAAATTAAAAAATTCAAATTTAATAAAATAAGCTAAGGTCCTGTTTATGTATTACGAGAATACTCTAAACGAAAGAAATTGACAATTACTTTCGTAAAAAATACATGGGAAACAAAAACAAATTTTCGTTTAGAGCATTTTCGTAATACATAAACCAGGGCTAAATTTAAATAAAAACCAGTTAAAATGTGTTTTTTCTTAACAAAGTGATAGACGAACAAAACAATTAATTAAATTTTCTTCCGGTGAACGGAAAATCTAAAAACAGCAATGAAGTTGTCCCTTAACTATAAAAAATCTTATTTCCGACTGGGGCGGATAATTTAATTCCACTTTTTATAGCAATTATAATGTTGGATAGTATCAAAAATTATTAATTATTGCCTCCTGCCGAAGAAAAAATAACTTTTTAGAAAATTTTGTTAAATTTTTATTTTTTTTTACTGTTGTTAATTTTATGTGTGAATTTATATGTTTAACTTTTACATAAACTTGTTTCAGAATCGTAATGTGGACAGTGTATAACTTGGATTTTATAGTTCTAGTGATAATACTTACAATAGTCAAAAATATCGTGTTAGTACTTTTACTCGTGAACCGTGAATTCCTTCAGTCTCTTTCTCAACTATGACAAAACTGTAAAGACCAGTATTGGGACTTTTTAAATAAGTATTCAAAAACAGTTCCATTTACAAAATCGTTGGCTTTTTTTATGAATAATACACATGAATTTACACACATTTTTATGAATGTTTTTTCAGGTTTTTGTTAAAAAAAAAATGTGAAATAGCTACCTAAAATATTTCATAGCTTTTGTATACTATTTAAAATAACAGCTGTCATAAACTTTGCAATTTGTTTTCAAAGTCAAAATTTACAGTTAAAACAAAATCTGTTCGCAGTAGAAGTAGGTCGGATGTTTTTATAGTGATTTCTGTATTGAATGATCACTGGCTGATCGGTAGACACGGGAACAAATTCGAAGAGAAAGGGGCTAGTGACAGGCTAATCCAACATATTCTAATAACAACTTCATTCTAGGTTCAATGTCAAGCAAGTTTTTGGACAGGCAGTTTTATTAAACAGAACTTTTTATCACAGCTTGTTGATACCAAGTCATATTTACTTAGATATAAGCTGTTTGGCAAAAAGAACTACAATTCATTAACAACGTGTTTTTTTTTTGACCAGACTCTTTAGATGGTGATTATTATAGTATGACATTTGGTTTTTATTTACAGTTAAAATTACACTTCTGTTTATCACTGTCGTAAAGGAATCCTTAGAGAATTTCAATTGCGTTTTTGCGCAAAGAAAAAAATTAGTCATCATTACGTTTTGTAATATAATGACTGTCACTTAGATGTCAACTCGTACTTTACGAAATACTAAACACTGTTATCCCATCGAACAACCATCCCTCCCACTCTGCCCATTTCAACATACACAGTTAATTAAATGTCAGTTGCAAAAATATAACAAAAGATATTATAAATCACAGATTTACAACTACAACTACACTTATACACAACTAAGTAAATGTCCTGTTTTTAGTGGCAATAAGAAGTAGAAACATGAAACAAAGTGCTGTGTCACAAACTCATCACGTTTTATAATTCTAACTATGTGTATGTGTTCTGTGTGCACTAATGTCAATTATGTCTAAAAATCATTAAAAAATCGCTAGATTTATAAACAGTGCAAACATTTACCAATCGCTGGATTATCAAAAAATGGTAATTAAGGCCGGTTTTTGCGGTTGTCAAACGAAAAGTTTTAAGGTTTAAATGTAAAACTTTTACGATTGACCGTCAAATTATCAATTCAGATTTTTATTGAATTAAAACTTCTTTATTGAATTAAATATTTAACAGAGGAAGTTATTCGATTAAAAAAAGCACACATTTTGCTTTTCAGTAATTTTCGGTTCAGTGGCAAATTAAAATCGCTATAACTGACGAGAAAATTGTCAAATTGGCAATATTGACTGTATGTACTTTCATCAGGATTGGCATGCCACACCCTAAAAATAAAATTCATTCATTTCAATTTCAAATATACGAGTACAAGTATTTACAGACATCTCAAGAAAACAGAACACATAATGTAAGAAAATTTTACTTCTGTTTTTTTGCACTTAATACGCTTCGTTGAACTAAAATTGCAAAGTCACATAGTTTAACACCCCGAGGTCACCACAATGTTAAGAAAATTTACCAACAAAAAGAACAATTTTCACAGAGAAAATTCTTTCTTACACAAATAACTTTTTAGACTAAATATATGGGGGAGCTTACTCCACTTTTGATTTCTTTTGCTTGGCTGACTGCTGTTTGCTTACATGTTATAACATGCCAAAGATTCTTAAGCAAAGGAAAAAAAAACTTTTTTATTTAACAAAGTTTTTTTTTCTTTTTTCCAAAACGGAAGCATTGACTTTTCTCACATGTCACAGGACATTATTGTCTGTTTATATGTTTGTTCTTATTGCTGTTGTTGTTATTGTTCTGGTACTTCCTGATTGACCACCAAAAGTTTGTTATTGTTCATGCTTAATTGGGTTCCATTCAGTTTTCGACGATTATAGTAGTGATGATGCGAGTGTTTTTATTTTTATTTACTTGATAATGTCAATTATCAAGTTCTTTAAGAACTTTTCTGTTGTAGCAAAAAACAAGATTCCTAAATTGGTATATAGATAATTAAAAAAAATTTCGTGATCCATTAAAAATGACTTTAGATGCCTTTTTTTTTCTCAAGTATTTTAAACTGAGAGAAATGATTGATAAGGTTCGGTACATAGTATACTATAGTAGCCCCACTCATTAAAAAATTGAGAGCTTGTCCCTATCTAATGTAGTTATAGTGGTATTAAGAACCAAATGTACAAGTAAAATTACAAATACTACTTAATTTTTTCAAACGACAGAAAATGAGTAAAGCTACTATATTATACTATGGTTTGGTAGACTATACCTCCAAACTAGGGCATGCAAAGTTTTAAGTTCTAAGTAGGTTAAGTAATTTCACAAACATGTAGCGAATATGTAAATTTAAAATATGTAAGTGTATTAACAAACGGCAGATTTACATTCGAAATGCGAATTTGCTGATGGCACATTTATATTTAAATGTGAAATGTGCTGTTGACATATGAAATGTAAATGCGCTGAAGGTATCAGTACATTGACGTCTGACATGTAAATCTGCTGGAAGTATCAGCACATTTACTTACATTTGAAATGTAAATGTGCTGGAATTACCAGAAAATTTAAATGTGCTAGTGCCATCCGCACATTTTACATGGGAATGTGTATTTGCCATGGTATTTTCAGATTTCATACGAAAATAGTGCAATTTGATTTTAGATCATAAATTAGTATCACTTTCTGTTTAAATTATTTTTCAAATTACAGAAAGATGGCACAATTTTCTCAAGTAAATTACAAATAATAAAAAATTTTGAAAGAATTCGATAAGGCCAGCAAGACAGAATACGTATTTTCGACTTTCGCTACAAAGCCATCATCAGTGTCGTTTGCCTTGATGGGTTAATAATTGATGATGATCTACTTATGCTAAAGTTGAAAACAAATGTAATATGTTAACAATTCAACTAGACTAACAACAACGAAATCTAACTATGCTATTTTTATCCTTTATTACTGTTTTTGCTTTGAACTTTACTTCTTAAAGTTTCGCAGTTGGTTCTATTCAACTCTGTGTATGATAAACACAGATTTATGAATTACAAGGCTAACAACATTGATATTGGCTTTTTCTAGCGAAAGCCGAAAATACGTATTCTGTCTTGCTGGCCTTATCGAATTCTTTCAAAATTTTTTATTCTTTCTAATTTACTTGTAAAAATTGTAAAATCTTTCTTTAAGTTAAGTCCCAAGCAAGTATTGTTTTGTTGGGATGATCGTTATTTTCATACAAATGTTATTGACAACGAACACACAACTGTACATTAAATAGTACTCAAAGTGTATTTTTATGTAAATTGTTGCTTTTCGAAAAGTGTTGATTTATGACTAGATTTTACCAAATCAGACTGTTCATACATAAAAGTACAAATTCTCGTTCCGATGAATTTTTGTACAGTATATTATGTTTCGGTTCGAGTGGTCCAATCATCAATTTCTTATTGCAGACAACTGATGAATGAAGTGATGCACACGAAACACCAATTGTATTGTCTATCATGAAAATGGTTAATATGAGAATACGATATATGAGAATTTGGACTAAATAAATGAAAATATAAAAAGTTTTGTATTTTTTATTGCAAAAATTAAAAAAATTAAAAAAGTGCTATTATGCTCCTGTGCTCCAGTGGGAGTTAAAGGAATATGTACACACAGGAAAAAAATTGCCAACCTAATTGCTAAACCTATTTTGGTTGCTACAACCAATAAATTCGGTTGGTGAAACCATTTTGGAATGTGATTCCTAAATATTTTGGGTAATGCAACTAAAATTCAGTTGTATAAACCGTATTTTGTTGCACCAAATGACATTGAAAAATGGCATATTTTTCATAAAAGCTACATATGTATTTGAAAAAATACAATTTTTCAAAAGAAAGAAGAAAAAAAAAATAGTATAAACAACATTTTTAACAAAGTAATTATATTTTTCAAAAAAGTACTATTTTTCAAAAATTTAATATAAAAGGAGTAAAAAGGTTAAAGTCGGGCATGCCGACTATACAATACCCTACACCAGTCTGGTTAAAAGCCAACTAATGTTTGGATCCGAAATTCGAATGTTCACCAAAATCAATAGGCTTCGTCCTTGGGCCAACATAGGTCTGTGTACCAAATTTCATCAAAATATCTTAATATTTGCCACCTGCAGCGTATAAAAAATATAATTTTGGGGGGACGCTTATATGGGCACTAGGTCTAAACATGGACCGATGTTCACCAAAATCAATATGCTGCGTTATTGGGCCAATATAGTTCCGCGTACCAAATTTCATAAAAATATCTTAATATTTGCGACCTGCAGCGTATAAAGAGTATAATTTTGGTAGGACCCTTATATGGGCACTAGGTCTAACCATGGACCGATTTTAACCAAAATCAATAGGCGTCATCCTTGGGCCGACATAAGTCGGTGTACCAAGTTTCATCGAAATATCTTAATATTTGCGACCTGTAGAGTGCGCACAAGAATGCATGGACAGACAGATAGACAGAAAACGGACGGACGGACGGACAGACGGACATCGTTAAATCGAAATAATAGTGTTACAAACATCAGCACAAACTTATAATACCCTGACAACATAGTGGTGTAGGGTATAACAAACTTATAATACCCTGACCACATAGTGGTGTAGGGTATAAATAGTTGAGTTGAATTTCAGTTAATGAAAATACTAATTTACGCTGCAAAATCAGAATAACATTTTTCTGATTTTCTCTGTCTCCGTTTTCTAAGGGCCATTAATAATAAAAAAATAACCTAAAGTTTGACGAAAGAGTTACGCAGATAGCATTTCGTCAGACAAGTTTTAATGAAAATTTTCAGTAAGCTAATGAAGTTTTCTTCCCAAAGTGAATTATTTTTATGAAGCTCTTTTTAATAAAACTTTTTTTGGGTGTATAAAATTTTTAATAAATAATATGAAATTTTTCATAAAATTTTATCAAAAACTGCATCAGTTCAATGAAAACTTTCAATGGACGAATTCCAGCGAAACTTAATTGAATCAATGTAAAATTCATTAATAGCATGTACACAATTTTCTCAGTGTGCGGTTATAGATGTCAAATTTTTTAACTTTCATTTTCTGCTTTTTCGTTATTTGTTTTAATTCGAATAAAAATTTAATTTCATTGAAACGGGTTCGGGTACCATGGTATTCTAGTGGAACATGTCGTAGAATTGATGTGGTTTTAAACCGATTGTACGCACTTCTTGAAAGAAGTAAGAAAAGCAGTTCTTACAGAATTAATATGTCAATTGTGTGACACAGTTTTAAAACAAATGCAACCTTGTCTTAAGGGACATGGAAATATAATTAGTTTTAATTTTTAAAAGAATTAAAACAGAAATGAAGCATTGTCTATTGTATTTCCTAAAACCTGTCAAACACGTCGTGTGTTTTGAAAAAGTTTTAAAAAACACCTTTATTTGGGATTTTGCGATGTTTTTTAAAGCTCTTTTTTACAAACAGAAACTTCGATATTTTGTTAAAATATTTGCAAACAAATTTTATTAAAATTTATCAGTCTCTTAAAACAGATGACGTGTCTCGCTGGTGCAACGCCGACTTGATTGGAGTTTCTCCAAAAAAGGTATTTAAAGGCATAAGGTCCTCTTTCTCTCGATTTTTTTTTCTTGCAATTTTTTAGCCAAGGCTAAGAAAATTATGAAGTTTTGGGGAAAAAATAAAGGAAAAATTCCATATTAAAAATGTAACCGGTTAATCGACCTATTTTAACCGATTATCCGGGTCGAATAATTATTTGAGTTTTAAATTATTTGTTTCGACATTAACCGAAATAGAGGCTATTAATCGAGGAATCGGTTAATCGATTAACCGAATTGAAAAACACTACCTACACCACTATGTGGTCAGGGTATTATAAGTTTGTGCTGATGTTTGTAACACCAAAAAATATTGGTCCTAGACCCACTTTATAGTATACCGATCGGCTCAGAATTTTTTTTATTCACCCAGAAAACAGTCTCAGTTGTAGCCACCGAATTTGTTGCCAATCGAATTCGTGCGGTTATGATAACTATCTTTATATTAAATAATATTTTTCGTCGTGAAAGCCAATATTCGGTTGTCTTATTCAATATTATGTTCCACATAAATATTATTATGTTCCACAAAATTTTATTGAAATTAAAAAACTTTTTTCGAATTTTCTGGTATTGAACCCGGCCATTCAGGTTAATAGTTCACACTCTTAGCCTCTGCACCACAACTACTTTTAATTTTCTTAGCAATATTTACTGTTTATACATATGAGTATTTTATTTTAATTAAAAAAAAAAACATATAAATTTTTGTCTTGTCCGGGATTTGAACCCGGAAATCCGGCGTACTAGGCCAACTCCCTACCGACTACACCACAAACACTTATTAACTTTGAAGTCAAATTTTGAATTTATATGTTTTGCTTGGAAAACAAATGTAATAAAAAATTCGTTTACCAATACCAATCAATAGTTGTGTGTGTTATCAGTACAATACACAATTCGGTTGGTTCTACAGAAACTCGACTTTATGGTCATATTTGATTAGAATACCCGTATTTGTAGTTACCACTTTCGAATATTGAAATTTTTTTAATAAAAGTTATCGGTAACACCAATTTTCTTGTATATGCACTAAATAAATGGCTGCTTCTACTGCATAAAATTACTAAACTGATACTAATTATACCCTACACCACTATGTGGTCAGGGTATTATAAGTTTGTCCTGATGTTTGTAACACCAAAAAATATTGGTCGTAGACCCACCTTATAGTATACCGATCGGTTCAGAATTTTTTTTTATTTCGATTTAACGATGTCCGTCTGTCCGTCCGTCCGTCTGTCTGTGTGTCCATGCAATCTTGTGCGCACTCTACAGGTCGCAACTATTAAGATATTTTGATGAAATTTGGTACGCAGACCTATGTTGGCCCAAGGACGAACAAGTTTGATTTTTTTGAACATCGGTCCATGTTTAGACCTAGTGCCCATATAAGGGTCCTACCAAAATTATACTGTTTATATGCTGCAGGTCGTAAATATTAAGATATTTTGATGAAATTTGGTACACAGACCTATATTGGCCCAATAATGCAGCCTATTGATTTTGGTGAACATCGGTCCATGTTTAGACCTAGTGCCCATATAAGGGTCCTACCAAAATTATACTGTTTATACGCTGCAGGTCGTAAATATTAAGATATTTTGACGAAATTTGGTACACAGATCTATATTGGCCCAATAACGCAGCCTATTGATTTTGGTGAACATCGGTCCATGTTTAGACCTAGTGCCCATATAAGGGTCCTACCAAAATTATACTGTTTATATGCTGCAGGTCGTAAATATTAAGATATTTTTATGAAATTTGGTACACAGACCTATATTGGCCCAATAACGCAGCCTATTGATTTTGGTGAACATCGGTCCATGTTTAGATCTAGTGCCCATATAAGGGTCCTACCAAAATTATACTGTTTATATGCTGCAGGTCGTAAATATTAAGATATTTTTATGAAATTTGGTACACAGACCTATATTGGCCCAATAATGCAGCCTATTGATTTTGGTGAACATCGGTCCATGTTTAGACCTAGTGCCCATATAAGGGTCCTACCAAAATTATACTGTTTATACGCTGCAGGTCGTAAATATTAAGATATTTTGACGAAATTTGGTGCACAGATCTATATTGGCCCAATAACGCAGCCTATTGATTTTGGTGAACATCGGTCCATGTTTAGATCTAGTGCCCATATAAGGGTCCTACCAAAATTATACTGTTTATATGCTGCAGGTCGTAAATATTAAGATATTTTTATGAAATTTGGTACACAGACCTATATTGGCCCAATAACGCAGCCTATTGATTTTGGTGAACATCGGTCCATGTTTAGATCTAGTGCCCATATAAGGGTCCTACCAAAATTATACTGTTTATATGCTGCAGGTCGTAAATATTAAGATATTTTTATGAAATTTGGTACACAGACCTATATTGGCCCAATAATGCAGCCTATTGATTTTGGTGAACATCGGTCCATGTTTAGACCTAGTGCCCATATAAGGGTCCTACCAAAATTATACTGTTTATACGCTGCAGGTCGTAAGTATTAAGATATTTTGACGAAATTTGGTACACAGATCTATATTGGCCCAATAACGCAGCCTATTGATTTTGGTGAACATCGGTCCATGTTTAGATCTAGTGCCCATATAAGGGTCCTACCAAAATTATACTGTTTATATGCTGCAGGTCGCAAATATTAAGATATTTTGATGAAATTTGGTACACAGACCTATATTGGCCCAATAATGCAGCCTATTGATTTTGGTGAACATCGGTCCATGTTTAGACCTAGTGCCCATATAAGGGTCCTACCAAAATTATACTGTTTATACGCTGCAGGTCGTAAGTATTAAGATATTTTGACGAAATTTGGTACACAGATCTATATTGGCCCAATAACGCAGCCTATTGATTTTGGTGAACATCGGTCCATGTTTAGATCTAGTGCCCATATAAGGGTCCTACCAAAATTATACTGTTTATACGCTGCAGGTATTAATATTAAGATATTTTGATGAAATTTGGTACATAGACCTATGTTGGCCCAAGGACGAAGCCTATTGATTTTGGCGAACATCGGTCCATGTTTAGAACTAGTGCCCATATAAGGGTCCCCCCAAAATTATATTGTTTATACGCTGCAGGTCGCAAATATTAAGATATTTTGATGAAATTTGGTACATAGACCTATGTTGGCCCAAGGACGAAGCCTATTGATTTTGGTGAACAGCGGTCCATGTTTAGAACTAGTGCCCATATAAGGGTCCCCCCAAAATTGGCTTGGTTACAAAATGCAGGTCGCAAATATTAAGATATTTTAATGAAATTTGGTGCGCTGACTCACATTATAGAAAATTTTGACATAAGCCCCATTTTAACCCATTCGAATTTCGGATCCAAACAATACACCAGACTGGTGTAGGGTATTGTATAGTCGGCATGCCCGACTTTAACCTTTTTACTCGTTTTAAAATTGATTGGAGATACCAATAATTTGTTAAAAGGATAGTTTTTTAATTCATTTTCCCTATTTTTAATACCTAGTAAAATATTTCTGGTGTAGTATTCACTTATAGGCAACTTCAAATAAAATAACGTCCTGGTAAATTCATTTTAATGGTTTTGATCGAATTCCAACCAATCTTTTTCCTGGGTGTTTCGATTTAACGATGTCCGTCCGTTCGTCCGTCCGTCTGTCTGTCTGTCCATGCATTCTTGTGCGCACTCTACAGGTCGCAAATATTAAGATATTTTAATGAAACTTGGTACACCGACTTATGTCGGCCCAAGGACGAAGCCTGTTGATTTTGGTGAATATCGGTCCATGTTTAGACCTAGTGCCCATATAAGGGTCCTACTAAAATTATATGGTTTATACGCTGCAGGTCGCAAATATTAAGATATTTTGATGAAATTTGGTACACCGACCTATGGCAGCCCAAGGACGAAGCCTATTGATTTTGGTGAACATCGGTCCATGTTTAGACCTAGTGCCCATATAAGGGTCCTACTAAAATTATATGGTTTATACGCTGCAGGTCGCAAATATTAAGATATTTTGATGAAATTTGGTACACCGACCTATGGCAGCCCAAGGACGAAGTCTATTGATTTTGGTGAATATCGGTCCATGTTTAGACCTAGTGCCCATATAAGGGTCCCCCCAAAATTGGCTTGGTTACAAACTGCAGGTCGCAAATATTAAGATATTTTAATGAAATTTGGTTCGCTGACTCACATTATAGAAAATTTTGACACAAATCCGATTTTAACCCATTCGAATTTCGGATCCAAACATTAGTTGGCTTTTAAGTTAAGTGTTGTTTTTTTAAAAGCGTCATATAGACCAACTGCAATTAATATTGTAATTAATATGCATTATTAATTCTAATTAAACAAAAAATAATGTTTGATGATAACACGAAATTAATTTTTTCCAATTTTATAAAATTCCACGAGGTGGTATGCTTTGTTAAATGCAAAGTTAATGACGGAACTTGCTCAAAATTTAACAGTAGTCTATTAACAGATGGTACTTGACGTAACTACGATGGAAGTTCTAAAAGTCACAGACTTATTGATCCGCCTACATAAAATAGTTTTTATGTAAAGACCGCTGCAAATTTATTTAAAAATAAATAAAATTTCAATTGAAAACAAAACCACTAATATTTCGTTACAATAAATTGAACTAACGAGCATAGAATCTCAAGAGTATGCACGCATCTCATCTTCTGCTAACAGGCTCTGGCCGACATTTAAAGAAATTTTAATAGAAGTTTTATTGCAAAACTTTTAACTCCACAGTTTTCTTGAGCGTAAGGTTTGTTTTTAAAATATATAAAATGTTCTTTATTTTCGATATTTCGCTACTCCTACACAAGAAATAACAATTTAATTTAATTTTTAACTCCACTGTTTTCTTGAGCGTAAGGTTTGTTTTTATATATAAAATGTTCTTTATTTTCGATATTTCGCTACTCCATTGCTCAAGAAAATTGTGGAGTTAAAAATTAAAAAAAGAATGTTAAATAAACGACAAGAATTAATTGCAAAATTTTAATAAATATTAAAATTTGTTTCAATAAATATACAAAATATAAAAAAGCATAATAAAAAACTAACCCCTGATTCAATTTACAGTTTTTGACTGTTAAGAAAACGAACTACAAATTAATCAAAACAACTAACAAAAATTAATTACATACATTTATTTCTTATATTTATTTTTAATAACAAAATAACTAAATAAAATAAATTCTCAGTATTTTATGTTATTTAGTAACTTACAAGTGTTGTGTAAATTTACATTTTATCTACAAATGAATGTTATATTCACTTAAAATAACAAAACTGAAATACTACTTAAACAACTAACAAATTCTGTCTGCACAAGTTTCCTGAGTGTATACACTAAAAAAATAATTTTGAAATAACGTTATCTATTATCGCTAACCATATGAGTTGGTTGCCAATCCTGGTTTTTGCTATATCCCCGAAACGATCGTGTTTTCATTCCTGAAAGTGTAGAGGTTTTTAAAAGCAAAAACTCTGTGAAGTATTTGTTAGGAGAGTATCCTGATGAAGAAAAATAGCAGTTTTTGGAAAAAAGTACTTATTATGTTAATTCATAATAAGGAAATTGGCCTCGAACTGAATTAATAAATTTATAATTAATAAATTTCTAATTAGATTTTTCTAAAGGCACATTTACACGCGAGAGAAAACTGCTAGAGATAGAGCAAAACACACCTCTAAATAGCTATATTGTGAATGATTTAAGGTATTTATTTATTTATTTGGTCTATGGATACAATAATTATCCTTACAGACTAGCAACTAGAACAATAGTAAATAACTTAAAATAACTTATTTAATAAAACTTTAAATTGAGAATGAGGAACAGTTATATCTAATTGATAACAATAATCATTAAATAATCTCAATGCTTTAGTTAGAGGTTCATTCAGTGCATAATTAGTTTTATGAATATCAATAAAGAAGAACTTATCTATAATCCTTAGGGATCTAGGAGGAATATAGATTTTAATTGAGTTTAATAATTCAGAGGAATCAACTGCGCCACAAATAATACCATGTATAAAAGTTAACACAAAAATGTTTCTACGAGTTTCCAGAGTTTTCAAGAAGATAAAATCATATTTATCTTCATAGGAAGGAACACAATATGTAGGAACAGGAGCAGAAAGAGTGGAATTTAAAACATTGAAGAAAGGAAGAGCAAATTTAACAAACTTAACTTGGATTTTCTCAATACGGCTTTTATGAATAACCGCATTAGGACTCCAAATAAATGACGCGTATTTCAGTTTAGATCTAACAAAAGAAACATATAAAACTTTTTTTGTAAAATAGTCAAAAAGATTAGTAGAATTGCGACGTATAAAAGCTAATAGTGAGTAAGCTTTAGGAATTATAAAATTTAAATGGCTGCCAAATGTCAGTTTGGCGTCAAAGACTACACCCAAATCCAATATTTCAGCCACAGATGACAGAGTATGACCTTTCATTCTATATTGAGAAAGTAAAACATGACGGCATCTATGATACACCATATAAAAACATTTCGCAATATTAAGAGGTAAACCATTACGTTCAGACCACAAAATAACTCTAGACAAATCCTCCTGCAGGTCTGCAATATCTCCAAATGAAGATATTGGCTTAAAAATCTTTAGATCATCAGCATACATAAGGTACTGAGATTTTTTAAAACAATGACAAATATCATTAATGAAAATGTTAAACAGCAAAGGACCTAAAATGCTACCCTGAGGTATACCAGAGGTGGGGATAAAAACATCAGAATATACTCCATCTACAGAAACAGCAGTAGATCTACCAGTTAAATAAAAATGAAACCAACTCAGCATCTGAGAATGGAACCCTATCTTCGAAAGTTTAAGTAATAGAAGTTCATGTGGCACCCGGTCAAATGCTTTTGCAAAGTCTAAGTAAATTGTATCTATTTGAATACCTTTTTCAAAACAAGAAACACAGAAATTGGTAAAAACGGTTAAATTCGTGGTGGTTGATCTTCCAGCCATAAATCCATGCTGTGAGACTGAAATATAACGTTTAAGACGAAAAAAAAGTTTATCATATACAATATGCTCAAAAATCTTTGCAATATTAAACAATTTAGAAATTGGCCTATAGTTCACAATATTATTTTTATTACCAGATTTAAGAATAGGAAAGATTGTTGTATATTTCCATTTTTGTATAAAGTATCCAGCCATCAAAGATTTATTAAAAATAATTCTGAGTGGTAAAATTAGTGCAGAAAAGCATTTCTTCAAAAGAAATGATGAAAGACCATCACTATCACATTTAAACGAATTAGAAAGTTTACCAATTCCTGAGGCAACGTCATCATCAGAAATTTGCATTGACCCGAAATCAAAATATGAGCAAATATCATTTAGATCAAACCCATTAAGTGGAAAGCTGTCATCATTAAAATTAGATTGGAAATATTTAGCAAAAAGATTAAGAGAATCATGTAGAGTATTGGAGGAAATGTCATTATAAGTCATTAACTGTGGAATTGAAGAACTAGTTTTCTTAGAATTCACAAAACTCCAGAAACATTTGGGATTATATTTTATGGAATCATTAAAACTCAAAATATACTGATTATATAAGAACTTATTAAGGAAATTAAATTCTCTTTCATAATGAAGAAAGTTTTGCTTATCACTGGCATTATTTGTGGTTTTGAATTTTTTGTGATACTTATTTCTAAGATTTTTCAATCTTTTCAATCCTTTAGTATACCATGGCAGTTTATACACTTTAGGATTAGCCAAAGGGACATTAATTTTAAGAATCTTTAAAACATTAGATAAGAATTGTTCATAACAAACTGATACAATATTATCATTTAACAAATCCGACCAATTTAAATTATATAAAATTGCATTCAAAGCATTAAAATCACAGGCGTAATAATTATAGCGTACTTCATTAACATTATTACTACGAATATATTCATAAAATTCAATTCCAACTTCCAAAGCAGAATGAGAAGCAGTGGAAGGTGAAACTGAAAATACTGATTCACAAACTGAAAATTTTAAATCAGAAGAAAGAAACACTAAATCAAGAATTTTGTTTAGCTTATTAAAAACATTATTAATTTGAATTAGATCAAGACTAAAAGCAGCATCAAGAAAATTGATTTCAAAAGATTTATTAACATTATTTAAGGTATTTAGGATTGCTATTTGCTCTATCTCTAGCAGTTTTCTCTCGCGTGTAGATGTGCCTTAATATTATAGATTTTTTCGTTTTGGGAGATCTTAATTTCGATGATTTTTCAGCAGATTTTCTAAATTAATATAATAGCTGTGTTTGTACAGCAAGCTATCAACATTGGCTTATGTCATTCCAATACAAATTTGATATTAGTAACTTTGAGAGTTAACACTAAACGTTGGCTAATGTCAAATTTATATGGGAATGACATAAGCCTATATTGACAGCTTGCCGCACAAACACAGATAAAATTACATACATGGTAGTTAATTTTGTAGTAGTAAATTTTGTCAACATTTTTTAAAGTATTTACTAAAGGTTAAACTAAAATTTCTTAAATTTCAAAATGTTCATTCACCACAAAAAAATGTAATCCAAATAATATCTATTACACATTTGAGATTGTACAAATCCCATAATTGATTAACATTCAATACATCACACATTTAGGTATCGCCGACAAAAGCACACATTCAAAACTTTTCTTTTAAACGCACGTGTTTATTTTGTTAAAACAAGTGGAAAAATGATTTTTTGCGCCTTAAATTTTTTTTAAATAAAACACAGAAAATAAATATAAAAAAGTTGATTTCCGTTTTTTAGATTTAAAAGGTAAATATCACATAAAAAATTTAATTCACTTAGGAAACCAGAATAATACAAAGACACATTTTGTAGGTAATAAAATCCTAAGAGGGTGAAACGAGTATAAGCAAAGACTTTCTGCTCTCAAGCGTATTTTAAGCCAATTTAAAGTAACAACAACAAGTAAATCTTTGTTAGAGGAAATATTTGACTTGACTTGGAAAACTTGCAACGAATACAAACGTTTATATTTACTTAAAGAATTAAACTACATTTTGTGAATAAAACAAGAATCTTTTCTTGCTTCCGTTTTTTTTAGGTTGGAATTTTAAAGATTTTGAAATATTATTGTGGGTTGTAAAATGTGTGTTTGGTTTTAAAACATATGTGTGGTTTTCTGAATTTATATAACTATGGTTAAATGTCGAGACATTTTATTTGTGGTGTTTTATGCTTAATGTTACAGTTTTATGTATTTTTGAAAGGATTTAAAGGGAATATTTTAGCTAATATTATCGTTGTGTATTTAAGTATGTGAATATGAAGTTAATGGTATGAATATGTTAAAAATCTTTTAGTCCTTAAGGAAGTAATAGTTCCTTTTTCTTTTTTACTTGTTATAATCATAACAATTATCATTTAATTTAATAAACATAAATGTTTGCCTAATATAACTTGATGTGTATTTAGGTAATGAGTTTATTATTATGAAATAAACTTTTGGCTTATTTAAACTAAAAATCGTCAGTGCAGTCCCTTACTCTCAACTTTATTGTTATTTCTCCAGGCGCAAATAAAGGTAATATCTTCAGTTATTTTAGCAGAATTTGCAACTATTTATATGGAATTTTTTATGAGTGTATGTGTATAAATATAATATTTTCATAACTCTTTGCTATTTACTTGTGCAGTAGCCAAAAAAAGAAAAAAAAATATCAAAATAAATTTCAAATTTTAATTACGTTTTAATCTAAAGCAAGAATTCTGCAACAAGGCTACAACATTAACCAATTGGAAAAAAATTAAAAAATAAAGAAAATAATTCAACGAAATAATTAACAACCTCATAACAGGTAAAAATAAAAAAACAAAAATACACATTGAATTGAATATTTGAATAAAACCTTTGCTACTTTTACACACAATTCACATACACTGTACTCGACTTGGAGTAGATTTCCCTGGAGGGTAGCTATACAAAAAAAAAAATATTTATGTATGAAACAAACAACGAGTACGCTTAAATTAATATGTCAAGCGAAAAAAGAGTTGAGTTAAGCATTTAAAATTATGTTTTCCGAGTTATGAAAAACTTTGTAATCATAATATTTTTTTGGCGGCTCTGCCTAATTATGCAATGTTTTTGTTAATGTTTTATTATAAATTCTTTAGTGGGCTGAATGTTATTGTTGTTTTACCATACTTTTTTTTGTTAGTGGGCGGGGGGAGTTAAACATTATGGAACATTTTCATGTTTAGCTTAAGCAGGAAGGAAGTATTGTGTTACTTTTATCCAAAACTCTCATTGGGGACATTTTTTGTTTGCCTTCAAGGTCTAATATTAAATTAATGAAAATTATGTTTTTACAGCCGTCTCTATAGTCACTGTGTTAAAGGGTTAAATTGGGTGGTATTATTAGGACGGTGTTTAAAAATTATGAAAATGTCCCATTTTCCTACTTGTTCTGTATCTGGATGATAATAAAGTAAAACGTAAAAGCTGTTGAGAGTATAATTAAAATTTGCCATCTAAAACAAAAAGTTTTTTGTTTTTTAATTATCAATAGAATATTCTTGAGACAAAAGGTATTATTTAAGGGAAGGTTGATTAAATATTTTAGTTAAGAATTGTTGATTATGAAAAAAATTTTTTTAAGGTATTTTCATAAAAGACTACGGAATATTAAACCCTGTTTTGCATGGCATTACATATATGTAACCAGAATTGGGATTAATTAATGTGTCTTTAGTGATCATTACTCATTTTCATTATTGTAATTGTAATGCTATATTTTTGCATTTTCATTACATTCACTAAAAAAAAAAATATTTGCCAAGTATTTGGAGCATTTCAACTAATTAAGTTTTTTTTCGCATTTTTTTCGAAAACTAGAATCATTTCACCAAGTTATTAGTTTTTTCTACTTTAAATTTATTTATGCAAAAAAAAACTCTATTAATTGAAATGCTCTTAATTACTTGGCAACGATTTTTTATGTTTTCAAATAATTGTAATGAAACACATTTCTATTTCCATTACATTCAAGTAATTGTAATGAAACTAATTTTAGTTTTCATTACAAAATTGGATATAGATTTGTAATACCATTTGTTTCACACAAAGGTAAATATTTTTATTTTTCTAGTACTTTATTTTGAATTCATGGTATGCCGATTCCTCGTTTAAATCCCTATTAACAAATAAGCTTAAATTTTGAGATTTGAAGATATAAAATGCCCCGTAAGTGCTTCTCAACCACAATATTTTATATGAAAATTGATAAGTTTGTCAATAAAGGCGGGACTATAGATAAAATCAAACGAATTCCGCTTTAGTCAGCGCGAATTGATAAAAAAATTATTGTGATGATGAAAAATAGGCAGTTTGTCAGCATGACTTAAGAAAAACTAAAATGTGCAGACATGCCCAGCAAAAAAATGGTAATGACAGGTCATTACCATACGGATTACCAAGTAATGATAGTTCATTACCTTTTGCATTACTTTAAAATACAAAATAATGACTTTCTGATAATAAGTTACAGAAGTACTTATATATTATTGCAAAGTAATCACTTACTGGTAATTAATTAAATAAGTACCGATTTAGTCTTTTTATATTAATATTTTATTTATTAATTTGTTTTGAACTAAATAATCGTAGGAAATTTTCCAAGGTAAAAAGTCATTTTGCCAATATGACCAACTATTTTATAATAACCACTTATATCCTACCTTCTGAGTAACCACTTACTCTATCTTTGTAAGTAACTACTTATTATTTCACTATGGGTAACTCTCTATTCTCACTTTTTTGTAAGCGAGACGGAAATGACCAACCATGAATTTTTGGACATCGAGAACAAAAGTAATGTTACGAGTAAATAGCCTAGTAACCAGTGAAACCCTTTGCGTGCTACTTACTCTCTTAATTACTTGATAATGTCTGTTTTTGCTGGTGTCTTTAAGACGTCTTTGGTAAATGCCTGACTTGTCACTTAAACGGTGCTGCTGACATTATCTTTAAGACAACTTTTCCAGCTGGGAATGAAAATAAAAATAAAAAAAAAATAATAATAAAAATTATGACTTCGGCGATATTCGCAAATAGACTCAAATAGACTTCCCTTTCATAAGTTTGTGTATAATAGTATACTTATCCGTTGTACGGTAGAGTGTATAATACGGATAAGTGTGCAATTTTTTCTCATTTTTAGGTGGGTATACGTTGGAAATTGGCGCGTGACACGAAATTTTCGTGTCATGCGTGAGTTAAATTGATAGCACTCACGTGAGTCGTGCGTGATCGTGAGTTAAAAAAATTGTTCGTGAGCCGTGCGTGAGTAAATTTTTGTGCGTGAGTTTGCGTGATTATATTAAACCAGATTGCGATACTTTAAAATTTTAGACAAATTCCAGAGATAGAGAGATATCGCTAATTTTTCGTTAAAAGCCACGCCCACTTAAAACAAGTGACAAAATGAAAAACAAACATTACGTTAAAATTCTGTACAAGTTTCTGAACAATCTCCTTGCCTTTTGGGGCGAATGTAGCCACTATTTTGATCTTTAAAAAAAAGGCAAAGAGAATAAAATTAGAAAAAACTTGAATCGTTTCTAATTTATTGGCCACCACTGTATTCAATAAAGAAATTTTCCTGAAATAATTAAGATAAAACACAAATTTCATATTTTTCGTGAGTATTTCGTTATCGTGAGCGTGATTCCAATTAAAATTAATCACGTGCGTGAGTCGTGCGTGATTAATATTTTTCTTTCGTGAGCGTGCGTGAGCGTGAGTCAAAATTCACTCACGCGCCCATCTCTAGTATATGTAGTCACTGTATTTGTAAATTTCTGTGGTTTTAGAAAAATATTACTCATACGCAACCTGCACTTCTAACTAAACAGGTATATGTGGCGTATGAGTAATAAAAACACCGAATTATGAATCGATCATACGCCATGAATCATGTAAATTTAAAAATCCATTATATTTGTAGAATTTATAAGATTTAATACTGATTACTACAGCAAGGAATTTAATGCACTTAAAAATCGAAAATATGTGACTATAAAATGTAACTAGGAAAGACAAATATGCATTAAAAACATTAAAAATGCAAAATAAGGCACTTTAGAACATAACAAATATGTACCAAATCTATTTATTTTGCAAATAAATACACTCAAAATAATAAGTCTGTTGGCTGAACAGAAAAATTTGCTACTTTAACAAAATTTATTCCTGTTTTTTGGCTTAAAATAAAATTTGTTGATTTTGAAAAATTTTTTTGTTAAATTTAACAAATCTAAATTTAAGTAAGAAATTAGCTAAACTACAGTTTTATAAAGTGGAAAATTCGTACTAGAAATTCCCGAAGGGCCAAGGCTCCACCACGGTCCATTTTTGGATAGAGATAACGCCTTTTGCTGGGGTACTATATGGTTAGGGGTTGTCGAAGTTTTCGTCGATTTTACTCTATTTCTCTTAGTTTTCGAGATATGGGCCATTTTAAAAAATAGGGAGGGAAAGAAATAGCGCCTTTTTTAAAACTTCGGATACACTGGTGGCGCCATCTACCAGGTAATAACAGGCGCCATCTACCATGTAAATACGTTTGGGATTTTAGCATATTTAATTCCTTTAATGCAATTAATAAAAGGAATAAAAAAAAAACGATAAAATAAAATTAAAAAAACTAATATGCAAGTGCTTGTGCAAATTTAAATGTTACTGACACTTTAGAAAACATTGTTTTCTATTGTTGTTTATACATGAATGGATGTCACTACATTGCTAGATATCTCAAGACAACAGAGTAGTACATTGGAAGATGACAAAGCAAATTGTGGAAATTTTTTTATTGTTGTTTTTGTTTTTTCTTTGATATTTTAAATGTCTAATAACGCTCCTAGGCGAGAACAAGAAATTCTCACTGAGTTTGTAATTTAACTTGACAAATATTTCCAGAAATTCTAAAAACGTCGTCCCCTGACGATTTCCTTAGGCAAGAATGAAATCCGGATAGGGACATGCCTACAACGGATTATTTTTCACAATTTGTTAAATACGTTTGGGATTTTAGCATATTTAATTCCTTTAATGGAACAAACAAACAAATTCTGTGAGCTACGTATGGTACGATTCCTGGACGAAAATCATTTTCAAAGGCCTTCGAAAATTCCCGTCAAAAACTTCCGCAGGCTATGGCAGGATACTCAAAGGATGTGGAAGCTGGTGATCTACGACACGCTTCTTGAACGAAAATTGTGTTCAAAGACCTTCGCGAATATGCCAGGATACTCGAATAATGAGTAAGGATATTCAAAGGACACGTTAGTAACTGACCTACGATCGGCAAGCTTCCTAAGTGGAAATTATATTCAAAGACCTTCGCAGGATATTACAGGATACTCGAAGGATGTGACATGATACTCGAAGGATATTCAAATGATGTATCAGGAAGTGACCTACGAAACGCACGCATTTTAGATGAAAATTGTGTTCAATTACCTTCACAGGATACTTGAAGGATGTGGCAGGATACTCAAAGGATATTCAAAGGATGTGTCAGGAAGTGGCTTACGATCGGTACGCTTCCTGGATGAGAATATATTCTAGGACCTTCGCAGGATATATCCGGATACTCAAAGGATGCGGCAGGATACTCAAAGGATATTAAAAAGACCTAGAAGAATATTCGCAGGATACTTGTAGGACCTCAAAGGATGTGAGCTATGCAAACGTCCTCAATAGCTAGAAAGAGAGATTAGTTCACGTTCATTGCAAGTGACCCAGATTCTTACGATGCTCCACTTTATATACTCCTAGGGGCAGCTGAGTGTGTTGATAGAATTGTAGTAATTTTGACAATATTGTGGTGTATTACTAAGTACCTAGAGAAAAGCTCAGTTAGTCCAAACTAATTTTAAATCGTAAGTTGTGTTGACAGAAATGCGCGGAGTGACTACAGTCTTTACACCCTGTACAAAATAATTTTTTTATATACCTACTACAAAAGTTGGAATTCTTAAATTTTAGATCTCCCAAATTTAATTCTTGAAAATGTCCCCCTTTTAAAAATGACAATTTTTGCAAATTGTTTTATATGTCAACTTATGACACCATGTTACATTACCAAAAAAAACACTCTCACATTAACTTCCATGTATTCATCTGGTTTATTACCATGTAGTATGACAATTTGCCAAACCGTAAAAAGTCATTGAAACAATAAAAAAAGAAAAACTTGGATGGTGTTACAGCATAACGAATTGTTTAAATATGTGACATTTGTTTTTATGATCCCTGGTTTTTGTCGTTTCGGATTTCCTCCCCATATAAATTTTCTCTCTGTATGAAACAAAGAAGATTTGTTCAATCATTTAAACGTTTAAGTATAATATGAAAATTGTTTTTTCATATGTTAAACGCCCTTTTGGTGGTGTTTTTTATTGGTCTCGTAGTTGTTTTTTGTGGGTTTTGTTTGAGCTTTGAGTAGCTTTATAGATGTTAAGCTGATGTTAAGTATATTTTTGTGGGTATATGTATGTTTTTTTTTTTGTAAAAACACTACTTACACTCAACGACATGTATCCTTGTAATGTTGTAAAAGACTTGTTGGTTTTTTAGTCCTTGAATTCCCTTACATGATTTTTTTATTGTTGTGTATGGCGAAAATATTTAACAATTATTGTTAAATGTTGACGATGTTCATTTTTCCGCCTTTCTATTTTTACTATTGTTTGTATTGTTATTTCCTGTAGATTTTTTTTTAGGTATTGACTTTTTTATTCTTTCCCTAAGGGCATCTCTTATAGATGATATTATTTAATGGAAAAAATAACTTTTTATTGAAATACAATAGCATTTAATGTAATAGTCATAGACTTAACCACAATTTTAAAAAGAGTTAAAATTGCCTGGGAACGGAACATTTCCGAAGCAGTTTTTGTTTTGAATAAAATAAATGGATCCTGACAACAAATTTTTAGTATACATGCACATTTTTTAAAGTTTGTATACTTGAAATACATTAAGAATTTTCTGCAATTTTATTGGCAGCAATCAGATTTCCAAGTCCTTTGAATATTTTACTGCTTCCCATAAAAAGTTCATCGATTTACCTTTACAAGTTGGTTATTTAGTTAATTTCTGCATAGAAAAACAACACAAAAGGGATCAATTAAAAGTGACCATTAATAGATAACTTTTTTTTTACTAACTATATAATTTTTTTTGTTGAGAACAGTAAGTAAACCAGCAAAAATAATACTCTCACACATACATTAAACGATAAGGATGAATCTTCATTTATTTAACGAACTTCTATAATAGATCACAGTATGAACCATAGCAAGGAGTTGGAGTGGGAGTAGCGATGTAATAACCACCTTCCTTGCACATATAAATACTGCACGAATAATTGCTTTTGTTTTATGTTATTGTATACAAGATTAATGAGGCAAAAGCTTTTTATGTATAAATCTTCGGTAACAACACTAATAAAACAAAAATACATTCAACACTTGGAAGAAGAACAATAAGAAAAATAAGAAATTATGAGGGTCTACTTATAAGTACTATGTATGTGGAAGTATAATGTTGGCATTCCTTAAGGATATATTTACTACGAATATTTATGTACTTTTTGGTTTTATAGTTTTCTTCTTATTGTTGGTCATTTTTTTTAAGACTCTATGATAGACTACCTCAAGACTTGTTTGAAAGCTAATTATTGTCAAAGTCTATACAAACTTATGTAAGCATAACAATAGAGTTGCCATCCCAAAAACTAAAAGTAACATAGAAGAAGTTGAGACAAATTGGCAACACATATTGGATCTATTTTTCCAATTTGTATCGCTTTTTCATAGACTTTTCCCAATTTTTATCCCTACCTGTAAGAATTACCAAAAATCCCGTCTTAGCGGATGTCTACGACAGAAGAGGAACCTTCATACAAATTTAAGCTCCCTGGCTGCAGCGGTTTGGGCAGGCCTTTAAGGGGGTCACTTTTCCTATTTTGAACCTCAATTCTTACCACGTTCCTATCCAAAAAGTATAATATCGATAAGTTAGCCCATATCCCAAGGAACACATTCAAATTTCAGGTTTCTAGCCAAAGAGATTTTTTGCAAGCTTTTCCATGACCAATTTTAAATAAAAACAAAACACTTTTAACACATCATTTATTATCGGTAACAACAAAATTACAATAAAATACAATTTTCATAATTTTCTGAGATAATTTTAAAGAAAAAATTTTTTTTAGCGTTGGCGACGTCTGCGTGAACGACTACTACGCGATGCGCTACGTGAGCTTTTACCACTACGTGAGCTTTTACCACTACGTGATCTACTACTACGCCGTTTACTACTACGCCTTTTACTACTGCGGGCAGATCTCATATTATTGCAATCAATATCATCCTCGTCCGATTCACATTCACAGCTCCCCGAAAATACCATTGCTTTTTTGTTTTTAGTGGCAGGTGTAGTTTTTTTGGTTGTATTTTTAGCCCTTTTTGCGTTGTTCGGTACATCATCTTTGATTTTGCCAGCAACATCATCGACTTCATCACTCATTGAAATCTCGCCGTCACTTTCATCTTCGGTATAGTAATTGTCTTTTGGTTGATCTAAATAACCATACCGCACTCCAGCATCTAATGTAGTTTTTATAGATTTTCTGAGTTTTGGCTTTGGTTGTTTGAAGTTTGGTGCCAAATAGTTGACGATATCCGATAAATGTGCAGGTTCTTTTAGTTGGCTAATAGCATCCAAAACATATTTGCCTTTAACAATTGGTGGCATTTTATTTTAGAATTTTTCGCGATTAAATAAAAAATTTTATAGAAAATATAAATTTTACAAAAAATTTTAATTGTTTGAGAATAAAATTTTCAACTAAATATTACAGAATTTGATCGACACACTTTGTTTTAAAGAAAATTTAATTGAATACAATATGGAATACAAGTTCCCTGAATCAAAAACTTCATTTTAATACCCAGCAAACATTTAAGCAACTAATTACTAATTTAAATGTCGATCCAAAAAGTATATGGTGGAATAGTTAACAAAATCCATGGTCAATTTAGAAATTGTGTAAATAAACTATTATAATTAATAACAACTATTGAATGTAGTCGATATCTAACACGTTTAGATTGATTTAACTTCTACTAGAAGATCATTGGTATAAACTTTTTCCATAGTTGGTTTCTAGATTTTAATTAAACATAGTTGCCTTCCACTATGATATAGTGGGTGTTATTTCACATATGCAATACACTCAGAAAACTTTGTCGGTAAAATTAACTGCATTTGCAGTTAAAAATAGTAGACTGTAATTGCGTTTAAATTAACTAAACTTGCAGTTAATTTTAACAGCTCTTGTAGTAAAAATAACTGCAATTTCAGTTAATTTTAAATGCAATTGCAGTGTTCGCATTTTTAACTGCAATTGCAGTTAATTTTACCGACAAAATTCTCTTAGTGTAGTTAAAAATATAGTGATGAACAACTGCGTTATTTTAAGGGTGTAGAGTACTCTACGCTACAGGTTGGGGTTTGTTTTTTTAAGTATTCTTTCTCTTTTTTTCTTGAATCCATTCTAGAGCGTAGTTATTAATGTTTATTTAAATAAGAAATTATTAAAAATTTATCTAGGAATTTAAGAACACAATACTTTGGCAACTCTACTTATATCAGCAATAAACAAAAACAACAATAAAGTAATACATTCTTCACAAGAAACCTATAACTTAAGCCAAACAGCACATATACTCCCATATTGTTGTCTAACTATCATCGTACATTCTATAAGCATACTTCACTATATCTTTCTTCCCATTCCTTTAAATCCATAAATAGAAACACGCCAATTTGTAATTACTACATAAACATACTTCAGTACTTCTACTTGCAATATCCACAGTTTGACAAATTCCTAACAGTGGACCAAAAAAAGAAGAACAAAACTCTACTTAGGGGACACATTTAGTTGTAAACTTCTACCACAAAAAACAGGGAAGAATGGCATGTGGTAATTATAACTGCCCCATAAAACAAAATAAAAAAAAAAAATAAGAACTAGAGCAGTATGAACACAAAGAGACATACTTTTGTACCTTTAGCTATTAATGAAAATCGATGGTTAAGTATTTTATTTCGCTATTAAATGTTTAACTGTAAATGAAACTCATTTCATTCCACTTAGATGTGGAGCATTCTGTAAATGTCCTGACTAATGTCCTTTTTATGTTTATTTCCGTTTATATATTGGTTTGTTACTTTTATTTTCGCATTTGATAATGTGTTGAGGTGTTTCCATAAATTGCCCAAAACAATGAGAAAATAACGAAGGGACTTCTTATATATTCTTCAAAAGATTTATTGTGATTTGCAACTTCACGTTTAAATATGTAGAGTATGTAGAATGTGATAATGTGTATTCTGTTTCACTATTTTTTTTTTGGAAAACTTTGTCCAGCCATTAAGTGTATAGTATGACATTAAAATGGCGAAGGCGTTTTTGTTTGGACATAAAATACCAAAGTTTGACATTTATTACGGTTCAGTTTCTATTTTAGTTTTTAGGCGGCAACTTGAAATGGAAAATGAAGATTTTGAAATTAGCACACCCATAAAATTTCATAGTTGGATAGTGCACGAAATCCATAGCCAATTATAAAATTTCTTAAAATAACTACAAAAATCAAAAACAACTATGGGTGTCATTAATTTTAAAAATATTTTATTTACCCTGTTAATAAACATTTCAACAAATGAATTCTAAAAACCAAATTACTTAAATAATTCCCTATAAACAATTTCACTGGAATTCAAGTTGAATACAAGTCCAATTCCAGCCCTGTTTTCCAGTTTCAAGGCTTGAATACAACTTTAATTACATTTTATTTCAATAGCATACTCCAGCAAAAGGGAAACAAAAATTCAAGTTTGAAATATTTTTTTTAAATATACAAGTGCTAGAATTTGAAATATACTTTACTTCAAGCAAAATTTAAAGCACTTGAATTTTCAAAACCTATGTGCTTATTGGGTTACTTAGGCCCTGTGCGAGGTGGCTTAATAAATTCTAAACTAAATACAAATTGACAAAAGGGTTTAAAATTTCTTTGAACATTTTTTGAAAACTTTTTCAAATTTCATAGAAACTTGTAAACCTGAATTTAGTTTAGATTTTATTTAGCCAGTTCGCACCCACCCTTAAAAATAAAATTTTGTTAAACTATTTTTTTATTAAGTAGGTTTGAGGTTAAGAAGAATAAACATTTGTTTCAAAGTTATAAACACATTATTAATTTGCAAATCACACTAGATCTAGGCTTTATCAGTGATTTTCCATTAAATTGTATTATTGTTTATATTTTACTGTCAGATTGTCTCTATATGATCATTTTTTTACAACAACCTGTCGGCTGTAGTAATCGAACCCATGCAGTCCCACATTACAAACGTAACTATACTAGAGTTCGACAGCTTAAGGCTCCATTAGTCTGGTAGTATCGTAAAGTATCGTGTCAGCTCTTTACTTTTAGTTAATGACAGTATACACAACTATTTAGTTTTGAAGTACATTTGACGTAAGAAAATCCATGAAAATAGATTTCTACTTCACGAACCTCATTTCGCCGCTCTTTACTTCCAAACTAATTTGAGCTTTAGCCATCTCACCATGTAAGGCCTTGCTCATTGTGTGGCTAATTCATACACCGAAAAAATTTCTCAGTTACTAGCTACTAAATTTTCAACTGAGTCTCAGGTGAAATACCCCTTACTGAGCTTCAGTTGATTAATTTGATTGAATTTAACTAATATATTTTATTTTATTTTTTTAACGGAACTTTCAGTTAAACTAAACAAGACTTTAAATTAGTAGCTGCTAACCGATTCAATCGTTTAAAATAATTTCATATATTTTGATTTGGTTGCAAATAAATAAAACACATTGCAAATAAATAAAACACATTGCGAATAACTTTCGCACTTTATTTGTTACAAAATTATTATTTTATTAAAAAGAAAACACAATTAAAACATACGATTTTTCCTTATTCCAAATTGTCACTGTGTATATCAAATATCCACATTTTGTATTCGTATCAACCATCAAACGCATTTCTATTTTGCTGTTAACTGTTTGCTTCTTTTATTAATAATTTTTTGGTATTTTTATATTTTTTAATATTTTGCAATTGAATTTGTTTATTTTGTTTTAAAAATTTTTTAGTAACATATTTTTAGTTATTAAGAAATCAACTAACAACTGATTTTTCTTTTTAACTGAAGCAAAAGTTGATAATAATTATTTCAGTTACTTTAAAATATTTTCATTTCAACTGAAGTTTTCTCTAACTAAGCTACTGAGGAATTTTTTCGGTGTAGTTTTTCTTTCCTATTCAGCTTTCTGTTATTGTTTTTACTCTCAGAGGTGATCAAACAGACATAAAAACATTCTACTTTAAATTTTATTTGTTTTTCTTCTTATCTCATCCTTGTCACCTTTTTCGCAAATGTTGCCACACTGACGTATGATTTTTATGTACAAGTACAGGCAATTTGTGTATATCGGAGACGGACTGCCAGCAGGGTATTTTTTATTTTTCTAGTAAAGTGTTGTTTTTTCAAACGCGTCTTATAGGCCAAATGCAATTAATATTGTAATGAATATGCATTTTTATAAATTTTTAATTAAGTAGGTTTGAAGTTAAGAAGAAGAATAAACATTTTCTTCAAAGTTATAAACACATTATTAGTTATTATTTCAGCTGTAAATTAAATATTGAATTCATATTTAATCATATTTTGCAGATCAAATACTAACAAAATTAATAAGGAAGTACCAGATATAAAATCTCCAACAATCCTACATCGCTAAACGGAATTTCATTATTTGTTAGTAAGTTTTTATATTTACTTATTTTTATTGTAATAATAAATATTCACATTAATCTTAATTCATATCTTGCAGGTTATATAATGAAATTAATTAAAAATGGTCAACCGCTCAATCGCAAAAACTTTGTGCAACAACTTCATCAACACATGAAAAAGTATCGGTGTAAATTGAAATCTAATGTTACGAGTAACATGGACAATAATAAATAAAGAAGTGAACTGAAAGTAGTAAACAAAAGTTTTTATTGCAGATGTTGAATAGGTAGTAAAATGGTAAAATCCGTGGTTTCTTTTGACTATGTTTATTCAAATTTAGGTTCAGTTCAGGTTTTATAAGATTTCCACCATAAAATCGTTATCAATAACTTTTTCCATAGTCGATATTAAGCTTTTAATTAAACGTAGTTGCGTTTCACTACTTCGTATTAACTACCCAGCGAAAAAAGGGATGCCGAAGCAGTAGAAAAATCACTACAATTGTTGATCTAGATGTACTTCTTTTTTAACATAAACACTAATGATTTTAACATTCAGTTGTCATAGGAGAGGAGTACTCCTACTTTAACATTTTTTCAGTACTTTTTGAACGAGTGCAAATGAAGCTCTTTTTCACCAATTAAAAGTTAAAAAATAATTCTTCAAAAAAAATTATATTTTTTTTATTTTAAAAAAGTTTTTTTATTGCCGCCACCGGGGATTGAACTTGCGACCTCACGATTGCTAGTCACTGAGCTCTACCGCTGAGCTATTCTTTGATATGAAAGTTGACTGGCATAAAAACGCCACTTTGTTAATGCGAGATATTGTTCCTTATTCTCTTCAATGAAAGTATTTATTAAGCAATTGTAAAAGGTGCACTCCAATTCAATATTGGTTTCAGTACTATTTTTACAGGTACATAAAAATCAATTTCTCACCATTTTTTTTAAGGCACATCTACGCGGGATAGAAAACTAGCGAGATTTTCTGAAAATGCAGCTCTGTATAAGTCTACGAAATGTAATCTCTAGACCATTGACAATTGCTGTCATACACAATTTTTTTTAATTAATAACAATTTTTAAAGTGTGTTGTAACATTATCGAACATTTCAGTTGAATAAATGCACTTTTTGGTATCTGGAGAAAAAATTAGTCCTTGAAATACAAATATTTTAATAAAATCCAATTCTTGACAACTAGAGATGGTACTTTTACGATAAAAATTAGCACCAACAATATTAGAGATTACAAATTTAACGCAAACTCTACGAGATTTCTAAAAAAAAAAAATATTGAATTTAAACAAATTAATTATAAATATTAAAAAAAAAATTAATAGAATAAAAAAAAATTAAAAAAAAATAAAAAAATATTGGTCCCGCCGGGAATCGAACCCGGGACCCTCTGTTTGAAAATGCCAAATGATACCAAAATCACTTTTTACGATCACTTTTAGAGCAATTACTTTTTAGAAGCAATACTTAAGTGATTTTTTGTATGTGGTTCAGAAGTAATTCTAAAAAGCTGTAAACATGTAATAACGGATACTTGGGAAGCAATGAAAGAAGTGATTTTTTGAAGTTGTTTAGAAGTATTTCTAAAAAATCTGTAAAAATATAATAACGGATATTGGGAAGCAATGAAAGAAGTGATTTTTTGAAGTTGAATAACTTCTAAAAAAGCAGTAAAAATACACTAACGGATACTTGTGAAGCATTAAAAGAAGTGCCAGTCAGAACCAGTTATGTACTAGTTTATTTAAACCAGACAACTAGTACGAGTTCTACCGCCTCTCCATACAAACAACTGTAGAATTTAACATTGAGATGTCATAGGGACGGGGGCAATTGTCGCCAAACTGTCACTTTGGTACTAGATGTAGAACTAGTTTGGAAATTACAATTGAAGGAGGAAAAATAAGGAGCGAAACTGGTACTAATGTGACACTCGCGGAACTAGTTCCGAAGTGACCTTTGGAAATAGTACTGTACCAGTTGGTTGCTATCTCAATTATATAGATAAAAAACAAAGGTTTTTCCTTTGATAAAACGTAGATTAGACCGATAGTTTCCTCTTACTGAGATAATTATATCCATTTACCAAATCAAATTTAAAATATTTTGTGTTTATGATTTCTAATGACAATAAAACATTTTAGTGTTTATTTGCAAACTCAGAATGTATTATCTAATACAAACGCAGGTGGTATTTCAAAACTCGTATTAAAATTCAATATTTTGAAATCTCTGCGCAGTTTCAATGAAACTATTCGGTATACAAATTGTTAAAGATTATTGATTTAGAAAGAAAAACAAGAAGCTGTACTGGTACTTATAAGAAATTTACTAAACTAGTTCTGGATTGACTCTTTGGCACCAGTACTGTACTAGTTGATTTACACATCAGTTCAATTCACAATAAAAAAAATTTAGGTGTTTATTTCCAAACTCTGATTTTTTTATTAAATAAAAATGCAAAAAATAGTAATTTCAAATCTCATATTTTAATTCAGGTAATTTTTTTTAAACAGTCTCTACAAAGATCGTATTTAACTAGTACACAACTGGTTTAAATTGATTATTTTGAGAACTAGTTATGTAATTACTAGTCAAAAAACTAGTACGTTTTAGAACTAGTTTGACCATTTGCTACTGGGTAGTTTGTAAAGCACTACTTGCAATTTTTTTGCTGGGTATGTAATAGTGAGGATTATTTCACCTATGACATAGTTGATAAAATAGTGATCAACTAGGTAATTTTTAGGGTGCAGATATATAACGTTGGTGTAGTCCTGTTTGGAGACTTGTAGTAAATATGTTATTGGCAGGATTGGCATGTGTTTTGTATACTTAAAATAATACGTCAGTAAAATATTCTATCAAACGGTTTTCAAATCGATTTGTCTAATTTTTAACAAACTATTTTTAAACCCGGATGGTATTAATGCGGTGTAAATAGGCATATAAACAATCTAGTCATCAGTTGCTATCAATAAGGTCGGTATATATTGTTAACTCATACTACAATTACACTTAGCCAAAAACTAGTACAGTAAGCGAAATTTTAATAGACGCATTTAAATTTTGCCCATTATTATTTATTATATTTATTAATATGATAGCAAAGTTTTTACATTTTTATATAATAATTATTATAATTATATACAGTGGTGGAAAATTTAATAGGAACGATTCAAGTTTTTTTTAATTTTTTTTCGTTGCCTTTATTTTTAAAAATCAAAATAGTGGCTAAATTAGCCCCGGGAGGCAAATATGTGGTTTAGAATATTGTGCAGAATTTTAACATAATGTCTGCTTTTTTATTTTGTCACTTGTTTTTATTGGGCGTGGCTTTCAATGAAAAATTAGCGATATCGACCAGTTATCAAATTACAGAGTAAAATTTAGCGAGTACTGATCGGATCTATACAAACTGTATATTTTTGGAAATTCTACAAAATTTCCTTAACTTCTGCATTATTTTTATCCAGAAATGGTCGCCAGACTTAAAATGACAATGTCTTAAACATGAAAAAAAAAAAAAATTTCTTTGTTTTTAGCAATTTTAAAATAAAGTTAACAACACTGCTTGATGATGAAATGATGATAACGATGAGAAATGATGATAATGATGTTGATGACAACAAGGAGAAAATAATTTTACTTATATACTTTTACCTCTAGTTGCCACATTTTTTATCCGATTTTCATAAGTAATACCTTTCTGGAAAGGCTGTAATGTTATATTGTTTACAACTTCCGTTGTTGTTTCAAAAAGCCACCTCAAGATGGCGCTAATCTAGATTTATTAGAAAATTGCAAAAAAATTAAATTTGGGAGCCTCGAAAATGATTTTTTTGATATGTCGTAGTGGAACTTTTTTTTCCCCATGTTAAAAGCTTTCGAAAAGTCGATGACGCAATATCAAAAAATGTTTATCCATACAATTTGACCAGCCCTAATATATATATAATACGAGTAATCACTATATTATTATAAATCTCATTAAATATAGAATTGGGGAGCCTTTTCGATTAAAACATTAAATTTTATTAGACGCACCCCTACACTCTCAAAACAATTCAACAACAAAAGAGTTGTTTGACTGAAAAATGTTAAACAAAATAGATTCCAATCTTACTGATATTTAGCAAAACAATCTGCTGATTTTAGTAGGATAATTTCTAACTAAATTTTAGTAGCGTAAGCAAACATTTTTACTAACGTTCTTCTATTTGGGATAAAACCCTTTTTGTCGGTTTGAGCTTTTTCTACATTGATGAGTTTAAGATTATTTGGAAATATGAGCTCAACTAAATACGTACTTGACATAAAGCTCTTATCCTTCAAATAAGAAAACAGAATATTTTATGTATACATCATATTATTAGATCATAAAACACGCAGTTAATCAATTGACACAATGTTATCGATCAAAATCTGGAAACATTAAATAAAATGTATGAAAATTTATGGACTTTGGGGAAATGGCAAAAATACTTATGAATAACTAACAAAGGTAGTAGAAATGCATTCGTAGTAGAAATAAATACATAAATAGTAATGATAATGGGACATGTTCATATGTAGACCAGACCCATCATAAATAAACAAATGAATAGTGAAAGTGACTAAAGTCAAGTGTTGGTCATAAATATAACGAGAGACACATGTCACAATAGCAAACACCATGAATATGCCCCAATCCCATGGATATTTTTCCAAGCAAATAAGGGTGGCTTTTTTTTCCTTCTACTTTAAAGCTTCAGGCTAAAATATGTTATTTATATTATTCATACATATGAATACAATTTTTAATCAATATGATAAACATAAACTCAGTGGTAGTAGTAATCAGCTGATAGTTGGACAATTGTATGGTGGCAAACCATTATCTTTGTTGCTGGTGTATGGCAATTGTAGCATTTCCCAGGCGTACTGCCATTTCCAAAAAAAAAAAAGTAAAAGTCATAAATCTTTATTGAACTTGTCATTATTTATTACAATTTTCGGACAAATATGCTGAGGAGTGAGTTTCATTGTTGTTTCTATTTTCGAAAGAATTACATATCATGATGTATTAAATATGAAATTTCTGGACACTACCATGACTTGCTTGAAAAATAGTGAAACTGCAATGTCTCTATATTTGTTACAAACATCTTCACTTTATTAGTTATAACCAGGGCAACCAAAAATATGCTGTATCATATTTTTCCTGCCCGTCGTGTTGAAAGATGGTTAAGATATATCTGACATCGATTTGATAGACCATATTTTGCATATTGCTGCAGAACATATTCACAGAACATTTTCACCCATTAAACGCACTTTTTAGAATATTTTTTTGGTAATTATTGAAAAAGGGACTTAAATGACCCATGAAAATTGCAGATTTAGGGTTAACATGATCTCTGAAAAAATTCCTCTTAAAATTCTGTTGGGGACATCCGAACTCAGAATTTAGATCGAAAGAACTTTTACAGAACTTTTGCGAGGGAACGAAAATACCACTTATTTTTGAATTTTTAAACAAAAAAAGCTAGGCCACAGTCTTCCCAAAAAATGCATTGCTCTTTAAATTTATGACTTTTATATTTTTGAACAAAAATTAATATGAAGAAGCAATATTTTCAGTGTGTTTCACGAGCCAAATTTGAAAATCCTTTAAAAAGACTTTAAATTTACAAAGGATGTCCTTTTCGCAACTCTCTTTTTTGTAGTAATTTTACACATGCTATGATATTGATGTGGGTATCAAATGAAAGGCTAGAATATCTAAATATTAAGCGCATTTTTAATCACCTGGATTTATAATTTTTCATACAAAAAGTGGATTTATTAAATCCAAAAAAAAGTTGGATTTATTTATCTGGGTTTACACATAAAAATAAAAATGTAATATTAATTTAATGTGAAAAAAATACGAATGAAAATTAAAAGAGAAACAAAAAAATTATGAAACTAGCATATAAAAGGGTTTTCTTAAAATTTTTTGTATGATATATGTTAAGAAAAAAAATAAAAAATACACCTCACCAAATACATATTTTCCATCTTGGACATGGAGAAATATCTGAATTGGAAATGCCAATTTTTTACTCTACTGTAAGTAATTTAATTCAATCCAATTAGTGAATATTAAATATTGTAGTGGAATATTTTAGTTGTGTAAAAATATAAATTGAAGTGATAAAACTGAAAAGGCAGACTGTTTATCACTGTTTTATATAAAATATAATTAAAAATTAAAAGTTAAAGTAAAATCCTTCATCACTGAATTCGGTATTAAAAATTAGGGCCAAAGAAGTGTCGGATAGAAAATTCTTTTTAAAATAGGGAGAATCTAACCCCCTTCTGTTGAGCACTTTTTCAACTACTTTTTGGATTTATTAAATCTAAGTGATTAAAAAAGCGATTTTTTTTTCAACCAAGACAAATTTATGTAAAATAGGGCATACACGTTCAATATTATTGATCAATTTTTGATTGTTTACAAATTAATTGGAGGTCTGTACCCTATATTGAATGTGTATCAATTAAATTGAAAAATTCAAAATGTTTTGGATTTTTGTTTTTCAATTTCATATTATTGAAAAGTGTGTGGCCAATATTGAAATGTTAGTTTTCTTTTAAGGAGGGACATTACATTCGCGGCAGAAAAAACAGACCTTTTTTTAAAAATTCATAACTCAGTCAAAAACAAACATTTTTCCAATTTTTTTTTATTATTGTAGAGAATTGAACAAATTACAAGAAAAAAAATGCAAAAAAATATATTTTTCACTCCAACATGGTTTTATAGAGCTCCAAACTGGCAGCACAGAAAAAAAACGGGGCCTCGTGGTTGCAGCGCTGGGAGTCGCAAAAATTGTCCGATCTGGAAAAAAATAAGTTTTTTGAATCTTAACAAAATTGGTTATCGTATGACACGAGCTTTTTTCTTTTAAATTTTTTTTCAATTTTTGGTGATGTTTAAAAATTTGAAAGTGTGTTTTTTCGAAAAAAAATATTGACTTTAAAAATTCATAAAAAATCTAAAAAATTTTTTTTAAAAAAAGCTCGTGTCATACGATAGCGAATCAAGCTTAAAAAAATACAAAAAAAAAATTCGTCAAAAAATGAACCCGCTAGTGCCGCAACCAGTACGAAAAACATGGTTTCGAGATAAACGCGTTCAAAGTTTGTGAACAAAGAAAAAAAAGGTACGTAGGTAGCGCGAAAATTAAAAATGCGCTCTCACTAATCCGGCTGTAACTTTTGAATCCGTAGGAATTTTTACATAAAATTTTTTTTCTTAGAATTTTAAGAATATTTACTAAAATACAAAATTATAAAAAAAGTAGCTTTAAAAAAACGTCCAATGTCATGTCCCCCCTTAATTTGGTTTTTGTTGTTGAAAAATAAATAAAATTAAAAAAGCATATAAATTATTGCAAAATAAAAAAGTAATCACTTAAACGTGGTTTTATTTTAAAATGTGCAAAATTTTGCACTTTTCCATAGGATGGAAAATATTGTTCAATTTATTTTTAACATATATTTTTCTAATAACGTTGAAAGTGTGTGTGAAAAGATGAATAAAATTTAAATAAATTATATTGACCGTATGTGCTCGGCTTAAAAGATGTTCAAATGTTCATTGCATTTGCATATTTTGCAAAAAAGCAACTTTTTTTTCAAGGCTATTGAGAATTAAAAAAAATATTTTCTGCTTCCTTTTGTTTTGTCAAAATTTACATTATTACTAAACAAATTTATTTGATACCCATTGTGGACATAAGTGAAAAACTGATTTTATAGCACATTTACACGCGAAAGAAAACTACTAGAGATAGAGCAAAACACACCCCTACATAGCTCTATTGCGAATTATTTAAGCTATTTGGAGTTGTTTTTTTACTCTATCTCTAGCAGTTTTCTAGTGTAAATATTAGCATATTTCTGGTTGCCCTGGTTATGAGACACAATGTTTGATATGGGTTGCCAAATGTTATGAATTTGAGAAGAGATTTAAAAAATTTATACATAATATTTATCGGCGAATGAAAAAACATGGCGGTTTCATTAATTTATTTCCGCTCAAATTCACCCATAACAAGCCTGGCAACTCTAAATATCCCTCATAATTTGCTTTAGAAAAAAGAAACATTACAGGTCATTTTATTTATTCTTATCAGTACACTCGTAGAAATAAATCTGTGTAAATAACAGAAAAAGCTGAAAAAAAACGGCTGATATTAGCGGATTCTGTTTCCTAACTATTAGTAACATTGAGACAGTAAGAAAAAAAATCTATTAAATGTTTAAAAATTTACTTATATATTCGTTAATTGCAAATTATAATTTAACCTGGTAAACTCGCTGCTGCTTTTATCTTACTAATATTAAGCAAAAATATTCTTGACTTTAGTAGGTTTTCTACATGGTACTATATAACAAATTTTTAGTAACTTTAATAAACAAAACTTTTTACAGACTTTTTCTATTAGTGTATTTATCTAAATAAAAAAAAAACGAACAACACTTAACATGTAACCAAAAAAACAGCAAAATTATGAAGAATTGCTTATTTTATTTTGGCCGTAAATCACAGCTGATATGTATAATGACACACAACACAACTGCCATAAGTCCTGCCAATGTACAGCAAACAAAATCTCCCTCCTAACTAAAATCTCCAATGTTGTGTAAATGTCATAAATATTAAATGAACTTATCGTGAATAATTTTTCGTATGAGTATTTTTGGTTGTTTAGTTGGTTGTAGTTCAAATTTATCATTCATTTGGGTTAAGTTTGTTAATTATTTATGTCCTCGATATCAAAAAAAAAAAAAACTTAATTTTCTTGTTGCCACTGTGGCATCAGTAGTTAAACGTGAAGTTATTTTACTACAATAATAGCAACGGCTACCAAAAATCATAGTTAAATAAGTTATAATATTTAGGGTGTGATATTTTATACTACTACATGATATATGACTATCATAATTTTGGGGGCAAGATTATTTTTTGGTGTGTTTCTTTTAATTTTGGGGACATTAAGGTTGATTCACACGCTTACTATAACTATCCAGCAAAAAAAATTCAAAGTAATGCTTTACAAACTACTTCTTTACAAACTACTTCTTTCAATACTTCACAAGTATCCGTTAGTGTATTTTTACTGCTTTTTTAGAAGTTATTCTGAACAACTTCAAAAAATCACTTCTTTCATTGCTTCCAAAGTATCCGTTAGTATATTTTTACAGCTTTTTTAGAATTACTTCTGAACAACTTCCAAAAACCAATTAAGTATTTCTTCTAAAGAGTAATTGCTCTAAAAGCGATCGTAAAAAGTGATTTTGGTATCATTTGGCATTTCCAAACAGAGGGTCCCGGGTTCGATTCCCGGCGGGACCAATATTTTTTTTTTTTAATTTTTTTTTATTCTATTAATTTTTTTTTTTAAATATTTTTTATTAATTTGTTTAAATTCAATATGTTTTTAATTTAAAAATTTTTAAAAATATATATATAGTATAAAAAATGGTGAGAAATTGCTTTTTATGTACCTGTAAAAATATTGAATTGGAGTGCACCTTTTACACTTGTTTAATAAGTACTTTTATTGAAGAGAATAAGGAACAATATCTCGCAGTAACAAAGTGGTGTTTTTATGCCGGTCAACTTTCATATCAAAGAATAGCTCATCGGTAGAGCGCTAGACTAGCAATCGTGAGGTCGCAAGTTCGATACCCGGTGGCGGCAATAAAAAATATGTAAATGTAAAATAAAAAAAATATATATTTTTTTTGTGAAGAATGTTTTTTAACTTTTATTTGGTGAAAAAGAGCTTCCTTTGCACTCGTTCAAAAAGTACTGAAAAAATGTTGAAGTGGGAGTACTCTTCTCCTATAACAACTCAATGTTAAAATCATTAGTGTTTATGTTAAAAAAGAAGTACATTTAGACCATCAATTGTAGTGCTTTTTCTACTGCTTCGGCATTTTTTTTTTTGCTGGGTATCTACCCATATCTACTATATCATTTTCGAAAGAATACCCAGTCAAAAATCGCCAGTGGTACAAAAAATCAAGCACTGGCATACCACTGGGTAACCACGGTATTAAAAATAAATGACTGGCAGAACACTCATTTGGGACGCTTTGCCAGCGTTTGCGAAAAGCGTTTTACCAGTATTTGTTTTACAAAAATTTCGGTGGTTTATAAAAAAAACCACTGGCAAAGAATTGGCTTAGAGTGATATGTCAAGGTTTGCAACCAGTGGTTATCCAGTGCTACCTAGCCAATGTTACCAGGCGTACAAAAATCAATTCACTGGAAAACCATTGATTTTATAAAAATGCTGACGCTTCGTTAAAAAATTTTTGTAGTCGGAAGGTTCCGAGTTCAAATCCGGTTGCAAGCAAAAAATTTTTTTTGGATTCTTTTTAATTTAAAAATTTTTTGTTTTATAAAATCAATTTTTTTGATTGTGGGAAAGCTCCTTCAAGACCAACTTTTTTTTTGCCCACCCAACACTGGCATACTAGTTACAAAAAATTGTTTGCCAGTACTAGCATTTTGGCACAGCCAGTAGTTGTCCAGCTATTATCACTCATTTATATGTTTAGCCATTAAATATTATATGTCTCGTTAGCTCAGTGGGTAGAGCAATCGTCTGCCAATCTGACGGCCTGGGTTCAAATCACGGCAGGACCAAAAAAAATACGTATGAACTTTTTTTAAATTTTATTTTGGAAAATATATTTCTAGACCACCTATTTATTGGTTTTGCCAGCGTTTTGCCAGCGTTTTGCCAACGTTTAAAAATTTTGTTCCTCCAGTGCTTTTCCGGCGCTTTTTGAACAGCCGGTCCTTTTGTCTAATGATGTTATCATTTTGGGAATGGAAAAGCACTTTTTGTACCACCTGTTAAAGTGCTTTGCCACCGCTTTCACGTTTGTATTTTTCTGACTGGGTATTTATAAAAATTTGCCTATTTACATAACTAGGGTTCGGAAGTTCATGCATTTATAATCGTGTTTTATGTGCATAAAATATGCATTGAAATCGAAGAATACGATTTTTTCAACGTTTTCAATATTAACAAATCAACTTTCGTGTTACTTGTTTTTAAAAGTAGCTTAAGCATCGAAAATTAGTTTTAATCATCACAAGAAAGTTATTTTGAAATTGAAATTTTGATATTTCTGATATTGTTATCTTCGTGATAAAAGAATTAAAAAAAATATTTAAAAATTATAAAAGAAAAAAATATAAGATACCCAGCCTACAGTTTTGTGTGCGCTTATTGGCGCTTATAAATTATGACTCATAAAAGACTCCAGAATATGAAGTTTTTTGGAGCGTTCATAAACCGTACCCAAAAAATAATTACTCATATTCGATTCTACTCAAAGGTTGAAAAGAATTAATCAGGGACGTAACAGTTATAACTTTTATTCAAAAAACTTATTGTTTTACAATTATTTCTTGTTTCAGTATTTTTAATTTTCTGTTTATTTGCTCTGTTTGATTTTTATTTTTAATTCAAACAAAAACAATCCAAATACGATTTTTATTTTTTCAAAAATAATAAAAGTTATTTTGTGAGTTTTTTTCTTTATCAAAAAATAACAGTTAAGAATATAAATCAATAGCCATAGAACCAATGACTTCAACAATTATAATATCCTGATGATGTCAACTAGTGTTAATAAAAGATTGAATAGTGATTTAAAGTGAGTAAATATGTATATTCCAGCAACTTCCGGCATTCGATTTAGGTCAATTTTCAATTTTTATTTTATTATCAAATATAAAAGTTAGTGCTTAATTTTTTCAAAAAAATCATTCTGTAACTTTTATAAAAAGTTTTTAAATAAAAATCAAAAAAACAACAGAAATTTATAGAGTAAAATATAAAAATTGAAAAAATTAAAATCTTTGCCAAACTTTGTGATTTTTTTGTGCAATATGATTTATAAAATATATGCATTATTGAAATATTATAATTAAATAAATTTGGGTGGTGACTTTTTTAGAATTATAACAGTTATTTTGGGTCTCTGGAAATAATTCTTTAATTCACTTTTTAAAGCTTAATGAAATTTCACTTAAATGAAATTTCACTTAAATGAAATTTCACTTAAATGAAATTTCACTTAAATGAAATTTCACTTAAATTTCATTCCAAAACATTTTGAATTTTTCAATTTAATTGATAAACTTTCAATACAAGGTACAAACCATAGTACAAACATGGTACAAACTTTCAACTAATTTGTAAACAATCAAAAATTTATCAAAAATATTGAAAATGTATGGTGCACTTTAAATGAAAAATAAATAAATAAAATTTAAAAAGCATATAAATTATTGTAAAATAAAAAAATAATCACTGTAAATGTGGCTTTATTTTAAAATCTGCTAAATTTAGCAAAACTCCAAAACATTTTGAATATCTTAATTTAATTGATAAAGTTTCAATACAAAGTGTGTGGCCAATATTGAAGTGTTGGTTTTTTAAATTTGTTTTTTTGTTGTTAAAAAATTAATAAATAAAATTAACAAAACATATAAATTATTGCATAATAAAGAAATAATCACTATTAACGTGGTTTCATTTTAAAATCCGCTCATTTTTGCAATTATTTCTAGGATGGAAAATATTGATCAATTTTAATTTCATTTATATTTTTCTAATAACATTGAAAGTGTGTGTGCAAAGATCAATAAAATTGAAATAAATTATATTGATCGTGTGTGCTATTAACATACGGACACTTTTGACCCCAACTTTTTAACCCTTAAAAATAAGATAAGAACTATAAAGAATTGCGCTTGTTTTTTAGTTTTGTATCCTTTATCACATATCTGAACTTAATACAAATCTTATAAATGTTATTCTGTAAATTTCCTAGTGGGTCTTTTTACATCAAGTTACACAAAATAATAATTTTTATCCAGTGGAAAAAAAATTTTTTTTTCATCCATTTAAAGTAATGTATTTCCGAAAATTATGAAAAGTGTTATTCTGTAAATTTCCTAGTGGGTCTTTTCGCCCAAAAGTGTAAATATTAACCCTATGTGGATCATGTTACAAAAAATAATTATTTTTATCAAGTGCAGATTTTTTTTTTATAAATTTAAAAGCTTTACAATCTTGTAGTCATACTTAATAATACACTCACAATATTTTATCATTAAAAACAACCTAAAATACTTATTAAATTAATTGAAAACACAATTAGAAAAAGGATTACTGATTTTTCAATATATGCAAACCGTTTTGTTATTTATTTTCAAACATTGTTTAAACAATCCATAAAAGAAGTAAAAATAATTAAAAACTCTATTAAAACAATCATCAATTTTTAACTGACAAAACGTAAAAAAAAACGATTTTGTGGTTTGTTTTTTCATATTTGAAAGTTTTTTTTTTTTGTTTAATTTTCAAAACACTACACCATACACAACACATACGTTCATATTTTTATTGGCTATGTTTGTGTGAATGAGTAAAGAATTTCTTGTAATTTGAATTGAAATAATTTTGTATATAAAGCACCGTAAGTTGTTTCGATTTCCCGTGAAAAAACTGTTATACTCCATATAAAAAAAATTATTTTTCACGATAAAGAGTTTCACGTGAAAATTGTGTAGAGTTTGTTTTCCCGCAAAATTAATGTACCAGATTATTGTTTTTCTGGAGAAAAAGTAACATTTTGTGTATACTGTGATTGGGTCTTTATTATAAAATTAAAAAATTGCTAATTTTTATAACTTAAATTGCAGTTTGAGGACTTAAAAGTTCGAGTGAAATTTTTCCACGTGAAAAACAACTTACGGTGCTTAAACAAACTATTTTAACAAAAAAGAAAACGGAAAATATTTGAATTTTTTGTTTTAAAACAGAAAACAACGTAATTATTTAAATTATTTTTTATAACTCATTTAGTAAAATCATCATTAAGGCATATAATGCCAATAAAATATCTTAAAAGTAGATTTTGTAACAGTTTTTTCGCTCTCCTGAAAATCTATTAAAAAACACATGTTACATTTTGTAGGCCGGTCGACGGTATACATTCGAAAATTTTGTTTATTGTTACTGAAAACCAAAACAAAATATTTAAAAATAAAAAGAAAATTTGTAAATAAATGTAAACAAAATTTGAAAACAAAATATATAAATATAAAATAAAAACAAATGAAAACTTCAAATTTAAAACAGAATTTTAAGGTATATTTTAACCCCTCAATTCATAAATGCTTTGTAAAGTTATAACAGGTTTACAAAACGTCATTTTCATACAAAATTTGTTCAATAAACCTCCTATAATTTTACAAAGCGTTTATGAATTTAGGGGTAAATATTTTGTATGGTACGGAAATTTAAATAATAATCGACTTTTGTGATTTAAAATCGACTTTTTATTTTTTATAGTAAAGGTGTATATTTTTAAACCATATTAAAAATTATCCCTGGTTTAGTCAGGTATATGAATAAATAAAAAATTTGAAAGAAAAACTTGTCTTTGCTAAAAGTTAAATTTGCAAATATTTCAAAAAGTAGAGCTAATTTTGAAATTTGGTGTTCGTATTCGTGATATTCATCCTAAAAGCTATCAGAATCGATATGTCGCATGCCCGATGCATTTTTAGTGTTGTACTGTGTTATTTACAAAATAAGCAATTTTTATAAACACAAACTCGAATTATTATTTGTTTCTTTAATACCAACTACAAAATTTTAAAGTACAAATATCAATCGACATCTCCAAATCAGGCATTTTAAAATATCTTTAATTATAATTAAAAAATAAAAATACGTTTTTGTATCTTTATCATCAATTCAACTTTCCGAATTTTTATGAAATTTGGAAAGGTTTTAAAAAAATGTTCAAAGAAATTTTAAACCCTTTTGTCAATTTGTATTTAGTTTAGAATTTATTTAGCCACCTCGCACAGGTCCTAAATAAATGAAATAAAAAATAAATTTTTTCGGTATTTAGAATTTTGGGAATTTTTAATAATAGAATTTTTCTCCAAAAAACAAAATCGATTTCTTATATTTGGAACCATTTCCAATAAAATGGTGAGGGGGGGGGGGGGCGTGTACTGACAAATCTATTTTTTAGGAACACTCTATTGTACAGTGTGAACCATTTAAAATTTTAAATTTGAACTACCGATTACTTTGACTTTGAAAAGTAGAATAACATTAATTTTTATTTTCAGGTTTATGTTTGACATTTGCAAAATGGGACGGTCGAAGATTGTTTGACAAGAGATGACAAATTTTAACGAAAAATCGTGTTTTCAGATGAAGCTCATTTTCAAGAATGAATGAATGGGAATGACATGGACGACATTTGGTTTCAACAAGACGGGGCCACATGTCACACAGCCAACGCAACCATCGATATTTTACGCACTGTTTTTGAAAATCGAATAATCAGCCGAAATTGTGATGTCAATTGGCCGCCTCGGAGCTCTGATTTGAGCCCTTTGGATTATTTCCTGTAGGAGCCAGTAAGGATAAATGTTACGCAAACCATCCAGAGACAATTTAAACATGAAATCGAAGTTGCCATTGAAGAGATTGGAGCCGAAACAATCGAAAATGTAATGAAATATTCGGTTGATCGGATGGGGTACTGCCGAGCCAGTCGTGGTAGTCATATGAATGATATTTTGTTCCATTTTTAAATGACAAAGTTCAACATTTCCAATAAAACCAAAAATTTGAAAAATTAATGAGTACTTTTTTTATAGCCGATTTAAATTTAAAATTTTAAATGGCCCACCCTATATATACGAAATAGAGTTGTCAATTATTCGGGTTTTTTTTTATTTTGATCGATTAAACGATGAAACAAGTTTTAATCAAGCGATTTCCAAAAAGGAACAAAAATGATTTAAAAATATGAAGAGATAATTCAACCCTATTAAAGGGTTCTTCAATAAGAGCGCTATAAAAGTTTTTTTAAATAAAACAAAAACGGTTTTGGATATCAATGAAATTCTTTATTCCTGTGAAAAAACGTCCGATGCTATTATGTATGGAAATCGATCTCTTTTGCATGGCCACCACGGGCACGCTTGCAGAAGTCCAGACGCTGAACCCAATTTTCGACGGTTTTCAAGCATAAATCGGCTGATATTCGTACGAAGTTCATCAATCGTCGCTGGCTTGTTGGCATAGACCATAGATTTGATGTAGCCCCACAGGAAATAGTCCAACGGCGTCAAATCGCACGACCGAGGCGGCCAATCGACTGGACCATTTCGTGAGATAACACGTTCTCCAAACTTGGTTTGCAATAAATTGATTGTAACATTCGCTGTGTGGCTTGTGGCGCCGTCCTGTTGGAACCACATGTCCTCCAAGCAGAGCTTCGAAAAACCTAATTCAATTTAAGCTTAATTCACTAAAAATTAAATTCAGATTTTAAAAAGATTCATGTACCATTCCCTTAAACCATTCGTAAAGAATTCATTCATAAGATTCATTCCCAAAGCTTTAATATGAATTGAATGAATTCCTAACTTGAATCATTCAAATCGCATTTTACTAATTGAATGAAGAAATTTTATTACCATTCACTTAGTGCAGTGTAGTTTGAAACTAACATATAATCAAAACCAAAGCATACAAGCTGTTACAAAGCATACGATACTATTTATTTCTGTTAGATGAATTTTAAACGTTTTTCATTGTATTATGCTAATATTTCAGCAATTACATACAAATTAAAATTTTTCATTTGATTAAGTGAATGAAAACAAATAATTTTTCATTCACTTTTTTATTAAATGAATTCAGGTAAATTGGGTTTCATTCAGTTAGAATTCAATCAAAATAGAATGAATTCATATAATTTTAAGCTATAGGGAATTAAGCTATCGAATTAATTCCATAAGAATGCTATTAGGGAATGAAATTTAACCCAAATTTCATTAATTTTTAAAAAGTGAATGAAAGAATTAAGCCTTTTAAACCTTTGCCTCCAAGTCCATATCATCCAATTGGGGCTAAAAATATTCGGTTATCATTGAACGGTAGGGATTCCCATTCACAGTAACGTGCCGGTCTTGATCATCACGGAAGAAGTACGGCCCAATGACGCCGCCGGCCCATAAACCGCACCAAACCGTAATTTTTTCGGGATGCAATGATGACTCATGGAGTACGTGTGGATTGCTCTCTGACCAATAACGCATATTTTGTTTATTGACGAAGCCATTCATTATGACGACCATAAATTGGACGTAGCGATCTTAACGTTGAGGCCACTGACTCCGAATGTCGGTAGTAAATTTTAATAATTTCGACTCGTTGTTGGCTCGTATATCTTTCCATCATGAAATGGCAAACCTTACTGAAGAGAAATGTCAAAAGAGCGGCAAGAAATATGGTGTCGTTTGCTGTCCCTGTCTTTCTACTTTTGTAGCTTCCCTGTTGAAGAACCCTTTATATCCAAATTTTATGAATTTTGGCATTAATATTACAAATTTACTAATTCTCAAATGCAATTATTTTTACACTACAAGAACGGATTCACAATGCTGGAGTATTTAGTTTAGAACAAATTTATCACAGGGCCTTAATGAAATTTTGGAAATCGCAAAACAATGTTCAATATATTGGTGATGTTTTTAATATAAAATATTAATCTATTGTATTACCAACTCATTTTAATTTAAATGATTGCACTACAAATTTCATGACCAATGATTAGAAAACGATTTATAAAAGTTTTAAAATATAGAGTTTGTAAATCCATTTATTTCGGAGATATCAAGCCATTTACATGGGATAAAATATTTTAATATAATTTTTGTTTCTGTTTGTTCCCCAAAATTTATTGGATATAACTTTTTATTAGATATAACTTTTTTTCAATATATCTGTAATTAAATTCTGTCACTGCATTATCTAATCTTTAACAAATCTGAACACGTTTACAAAATCCAAAACAAATACATAGTTATTGTAACTAAATTTCAATTAAACAAGTTGATGAAATGTATTCAAACCCACTTATTAATAGTACAATAAATAAATATGTGACACATAATAAAAATAGCACTTAATTGCAAATAAAACAAAATGAGCATAGAATACTCAATAGATAATGGACTTGCCAGGCTCATTAACGGTGACACGCCAGCAAAATTGAAAAAAAAAAAACAAAATAAAACTACAGTCAAACATGATTTTTGCTTAAGCCTCCAAAATTAAACAGCAAACATTAAAGTTACAATACAACAACAAAATACTTATGATAAGAACTAAAAATACAGGACATACATCAGCTGACATAGACATGAGAAGGAAATACAGACAGAAAAAAAAAGCAATTAAGAACATGAAAGGAAGCTTAAGAATAAACATAAGCATGTGACATGAAATGTTTATCAGCTTTCAAACACCTTCTGTATGTGGAAATACAAAAAAAGGGTGACACTTATTTGTTGAATTGCAGGACACATGGAGGCAAGTATTATTAACATAAGAGACATAGGAGGAATTTATCATGTAAAATGGATTATTTTCGAAGTTTTGAAATCTGAAAAATTTATGATAAATTGCTAAATAATTTATCGTAAATTTTAGTACGAGATTTAAGAATATTTCAAACAATGTTATGTGATAGAGGGTCAAAAGTGATAAACATTCGGCTAGAAACGTATCTCCGAAAACTGGTTTTTAGTAAGTAGAAATTAGTTTTAATTTGTTCGAAATGAGAACAAATTTAAAATTTTTATCACATTGGATAGGTATTTAAAGTACCTTTCATTTGCTAACCAATTTGTATATATTTTCTTCGAAACCGACATGAAAAAAACGAAAAAACGGGGTCACATTTAATTCCACTTTTAAACCGCTAAGAAATATTTTCTCCATTGTTTTTCTGCTCTACAACATATTCAAGGTTCATTAAGTTGTGTGGGTTTTACATTAATGTAGTTTCCTTGCAAGTGTCACCCTATTACATATACTAACCCAAGTATATACTTAGGTGTGTGTTTATGCTATCGATGTGTTTGTTTTACCAACTTAAGATAACAATACTTCGATAATGATGTTTTTTTCTTAATATCGATTAACTCTATATTCAACATTGAATGTCCTTTTAAGGCAAAGTTTTCTTTGGAGCTGGAGTAGTATATAAAAAGAAACAATTTTAGCGTGTCTTTAAGTCTTCTTTCATAAGAAACAAAACAAGAAAATGTCCTTTTTTTATATAAGAACACAACATGCAATTAAAGATTTTTTTCCTTTCAGACAGTAAATGAACCATCAACAGCTTGTATGGTTTTTCATATCCTTGCTATAAATTTATTTTTCTGTTTCATTTTGTATAAGAATTAATTAAGCGTTTCGACCACATATGTTTGTTAAAGTTTTTTTTTCGAATCTCTTTTTCATATCCCTTTTTTTGGTTTTTATTTCCATGAAACATTATCTGAATTTTAATGGTGATTTTTATTTCGGTTTCTTCCATAATGATGATTTTGAACATTTATTTTCTTTTTAATTGCATTTTGAGACGTATGAGATAGAAATGTGTTAATTTTACTATTTGCCTAATATGGCACGTTCTCTCAATATAAAGCCAACTAATAAAGTTTTGCTAAATAATTTTAAAATGTTTCAAATAGATTAATTATAAAAATCTGCTTTTTTAACGAAAACTTTTATTGATGTTCAGCCTGAAACCAAATTTTATTCAAAAACTTTTAAAAGAGTCTAATAGCATAGACTGGACAAAACATAGTTGTTTTTAGGCAGTTTTAGTTTTTTAGCCGAAAATCAAAAAAAAATAAATTTAGTTTTTCCATACGAACTGAAAAGCAGATTATAGCCGGTTTTTTGCCAAAACCAAGTAAAAATATCTGAAATGTGCAATTTTGATACACGGCTTGTCATTTAAAATTAATTTCAATACAACCTTTTACAACGAATATAGAAGTAAAGCAGATCAGGTCTGGGGAGGGTATACTTACAAATAAAACTGCAGTTTTACTAATTTTTACTTAAATTTAGATTTGTTAAATTTAGCAAAAAAATTTGCTAAAATCGATTAATTTTATATTAAGTCAAAAAACAGGAATCAATTTTGTTAAGGTAACAAAGAAGATTGGAAGATAAACTAAAATCTATAAATAGAATATTTGTATGTGTCTGTGTTTGATCACTTCTGAAGTAAAAACAATAACAGAAAGCTGAATAGGAAAGAAAACTATGAATTAGTTTATATTGCATTCAAGGCCTTACTTGGGTGAGACTGTTAAGCGGTCACACTTTAGTGTAGTTACGTTTGTAATGTAGGAATAGACACAGGTTCGATTCCTACAGAAAATCTGACAATAAAATATAAACAATAATACAATTTCATTGAAAATCACAGATAAAGCCTGTCCATAGAAAATGGAAGAAGCTAGGTCTAGTCTCATTTGTAAATTAACGTCTTTATAATATTTAGAGAAAAAGGTTTATTCTTCTTCTTAACCTCAAACCTACTAAAATAACAAAGTTTTCTATTGAGCCAACAGTCATATAATTGTGAGTGTATGTAGCAACTGTTTCATACTAAATAAATAATATTTGGAACTATGCCACATACACACCATTTGTTTGCATTAATAAAAAGTACTTTTATTACATTTACATAATAAAAACTTGATTGACAACACAAAATACAAAAATTCGATGAAACAGTACATTAGACGTACCACAAAAAAAAAAAAAATCGCCGTATACCGTGGAATCTAAATTATTTTTGCAAGGAGGTTTTGAATTTTTTTTGCCGAACGTAGGGGTCGCCTTTTTAAATTTTTCGATTGGCATTTATAGCCGGATCTTAAAGTATATACATCGATGGTTTTGTCTCGAGGGCACCAATATTTTGCTCTAAGAGCCATTGACCTCAAGTATCCCATTCTAGAATTTACCCACCAACTCAATTCCTACAACCCTAAGGTACGACCCTAATATTAGAAAATTAAAGCTCGCAAAAATTATTAATTTTTTGCTAAGGAAGTTTTTCTATAATTTCAACAGAATTTTTTTTATTTTTTTGTTGCCGAACGTAGGGGTCCACTTTTAAAATTTTTTTCTTATGGATTTTTCCTTTATGGCAAAATATTGGATTTCCTTGAGACGAAAAAATCGATATATCACACTTTGAGATCCGACTATAAATGCCAAAGAAATAATGAAAAATTAAAAAAAGGCGACCCCTATGTTCGACAACTAAAATTTTTTTTGGATCCCGCTACATACCCATCTTAAGTATCCATGCATTTATGGGCTAATAATTGATAATGATCTATTTATATTAACTGTGAATCCAGTAAAGAAATGTAAACACAACTCAATTAGACTAACATCAATGAAATTCTAACAATGCTATTTATATCCTCTTTTATTAATGTTTTTGCTTTGAACTTTCTTCTTAAAGTATCGCAGCTACTCGTAGTTCTATTCAACTGTGATCGTCAGCTTATGAATCACAGATTTATTGAACGACGACCAACAGTAAATTTTAAATGCATATTTTAATTATTCTTGTACAACATAAATCCATGTTGATAGTAACAATTAGGCATATTAAATTATTTTTTTAACTATATCTAGAGTGTTGAGATGTATGAAGGTATAGTTGATCTTTTAATTGGTAAATTAATGTTTTTTCTTAGATTTGAGATTATACAAGTAAATTACAGAGAATAAAAATTTGAAAAATTGCGATAAGGCCAGCAGGTAATTTTCATAAATTGTATAAATTTTTTCAGGCATATTATGAATCAAAATTAAGGAAATCTTATGTATAAATAAATTCATAAATCATAAAAAAAGTTTTTAGGGCGCGGGGAATTAATGTTAGATTTATACATATTATGAAAAAAATTTCTTGCAAGTATAAATAATTTTTTTTTCTGTGTATAAAAGGTAATTTTTACTAGAGGATGTATAAATGTTTAAACATTCCCATCGCTGAATTTTCTTATGAAGTGACATCGAAATATTCAAAGATTTGTTCTGTTTATCTGACAAAATAAACTCAAATCGAGTGAATTACTTAAATTTGTGTTTATCCGATTAACTACTTTCATTTATTACCGTTTATGTATAAAAATTATTGGCAAATTGAAAAAATAAAGCTTTAAGTGTAACTAAAGAGTTTTACAACCACAAATACAAACGCATTATCATATGAATACACAATAAAAGACATATGTGTATTTGAAAGGAAAACACTTATACGCGTTTTCTTATACTAACGTGAAAATGTGTTTCAATTGAATGTGGGGGAGGGTGGTTAAAATGTTCTTGTACTTATTTTTGAAGTTATAAACGTTAATCCTTCTGTTAAGTAACTTGTATAAACATTTCACGTACAATTTGCCAAAAGGTAATACACACACACACGTATGCAATATAATTATATACATATATGTGTATACGCGTATAATTGAGTTCGTGTGAGTGTGTGTTGCTATAAAGTATTCATTGAACTTTTAAGAGGGTTCTTATACCACTTAATATTGAGTCTTTTATTGCTGAAATGTTTGTAAAGACCTGTTTGGTTTTGTACAATTGTGGGAAGATGTTGGCATAGTTGTGTGTCTTTATTTTCTTTAACTTTGACCCTATTTTTTCCTGTGGAAAATTACCTTTAGCATAATATTTATTTTTCTGATAATATTTAAGTATAAAAAGTATATTTGGGTTAATCTACTCTTTAAGAAGTTTGCTTGAGACTAAAATGTGTAGATATGGGATTTATTGTATGTGAGTGTATTGGACTCTTTTTAATAGTAATCATTATCTTAAGTGAATTTTGGTACTTATGTATATCACATTTACTTTAATAAGCTTTCCGTACTTTTACAAAAATTCTTTTAACTTTTAATAAAATTCGTTAAAACTAAAAAGCGTTCGATTAAAAATTAGTAAATCATAAAATAAAATAAATAGGGATTTGCATATAAACTCGTAAATTCCTTGTAAACCTTGTATAAATGCAAACCATATTTTTTATGTATGGAGTTTGACATTAAACTCATAAATATACCAGGTTTACGCCGTTGAATACGAGTTTGTATGAAAATCCTTATATAATTTAAGTATTTCAACAGAACACACAGAAAATAAATTGGTTGGTTGGTTGGTTTATTTGTGAACAGAAAATAAATATGATGAACCAAAACACTGTCCCATTATCCAAAATATTGGCTTTTCTAACCAATATTGAAAAATTACTAACTTCCACATTACCTTCAATACCAACAACCACCAATTTATCGAAGATTTAGTCATTTGAATAAAATATCGGCAGCAAAAATTTAGTATCAGTTGTGTTTCTATAAAATCGATCACTCTATCTAAAGTATTAGTTTTTCAAATCAATTTAAATTTTTTTTTTTAACTTTGGTAGCTTTAACCATTAATTTCCATTATTTTGATAATTGTATATTGAGACAAGGAACAGAAATTTTATTTATCATAATAAAATTTTGGAATCTATCATATTTTTTCGTTTCATACATATGCGTGTTTAAATTCTAAGTTAGACAACAACTAAATGTAAGTATCTGTGGCACAGGAGGTAGAGACACAGCCTTATAGCCTTAGAGATTTGAGTTCAAACCTCAACCAAGGCATAACTTTTTTTTTTTAATAATTTTTTTATTGATTCAAATTAAAAGACACAATTGATTTTCTGTTGTGAATATAATTTTATTCAAAAACAAAATATTCAAATTTTCAACCTGAAGAAATTCAAATTTGACAAAAAAAAATTTATGTCAAGTTTAGCCTAGAGGAAAAGCAATGGGATGACAAACGGAAGGTCGCCGGTTCAATCCCAGTTCGCGATATAAATTTTTTTTTATTCAAATTAAAAGACACAACTGATTTTCTGTTGCTGATATAATTTTATTTATAGACAAAAAATTCAAACCTGAAGAAATTCAAATTTGACTGAAGAAATTTAAATAGAGCTTAGCTTAGAGGGAAAGCAATGTGCTGACAAGCGGAGGGTCGGGGGTTCGATCCCAGTTAGCGACAAAAAAAGTTTTAATTTTTAAAAAAATTTTGTGGAACGTGTTTTTCTATTTATAGAATTTATAATCCACAAACATTAAAGTAATCTATTAACACAACAAAAATTCAAAAATTGTAAATAAATTTCGGTAGTTACAATGGTATTAAAACTAAATAAAAGTGATTGTACCTGGAACTACAAAAATTCGGTTGGCGAAAAATTCGGTTGGAACTACGAATCTGTTTTCTGTGTGTAGAATAATGAATTCTTCTAACTAAAAACTTATTACAAGAATTATTTCTATTATAAAAATTATTATTCAATGAAAACGTGAGGTCTAATATAACACCAGATTTAAAATAGGACGTTTAAGAACCTATAATAAAATTGTTTCAACTGGAAGCTTTTTGATAAAAATTTTTGAAGTAAACAATTCCCCAAATTGATTGTTAATTGATTAATTTCTGGTTCAATGAAAACTTAAATCTATTACTTGCCTTAGTTTGTTGTGAAAAGATTAGCTTTTAGTTAGTGTCAAATCAATGTTTTATCTCTCTCAGAAAAATGTTAACAAGAATTTTTTTAAAAAACACTTGTCCATTACTTCAAATCCTGTCATTATCCCTAAAAAACAAAACATAAACATCAATATAATATCCATTCCAAGTTTGCCATCATCAATAAAAGTTCTTATATGATTGTTTTTCATGTTTGGTCATTTCATTATTTTAAGATTATGTCATGTTCTATGACATTTGGTTGTGGTAGTGCGTGACATTTAGACCATTGATTGACAATAATGTTTTTTATTACATGTTGTTTTTTTTTTGCTGGTTGCCTTCGGCAAATATTTTTCTTTTAGCTGTTTCTTTTTGATGGGGGAGTGTTGAAAAATGACCATGATCTCAAGAACAAAAAACCTTTAAGGGATGTAACATGTATGTAATGAAATAATTGTACACATGTCCAGTTTTTTGTTTGTTGTCGTTTTTTATTGACAATTTGTTGGACATTGAGGAGGGAGTAAGTAATTGTTGTCTTTAAATAACAAACTTGGTTATTGTTATTTAACAAGTTGATGATTAATTGATTTTATTTTTTGTATTCATATTATATTCTTTTGATTTATCTGATGATTTGGTAAACGTTAGATTGGACTAGTAGTTTTTTTTACAAAATTTCAAAATCTTGTTTATACCATACCATACATGGGACTAATTAATTAGGTGGACTAATTAATTGATGATTTCATTGCCATTACATTGATATCAATTGTAAAGAAATTATTTTTATTACCATTTTTTTAATTAATGGTAATGATTCTAAAATTTAATTTCATTGATTAATGACAAGGCTTTTAAATTTCATTACCATTGATAATGAATAAATTAAAAAAAATAATTGCCATTGACAGAAAAACGTAAAAATGGAGTAAAACTCGCTGAAATCGAAGATGGAATATGCTCATTCAGGCTCATGCTCATTTAAATTAAATATCACTTTCCATTCCGTTGTTCTTTGTATCCAGGTAAAGTTTAACGGAATTAAATGGATCCTCCTTAGTAAATTATGTTTTATAACTTTCCTGGCCAAACCAGTTGTTCGTTTTCATTTGTCTGAATTTTTTGTAAACAAATGGTTTTTAATCAATTGTAATTAGTTTTTTTATACATTAGTGTAATTTCATTACCATTAGTAATGATTTTTCAAATGAAAAATATTTCATTATCATTAAATGGTGATGGAATTTTTTTCATTGTCATTAGTATGAACTAATGGTAATGAAAATTCAATGGTAATGAAAAATTCCCAAGTATGTACCATACTTAGGATTAATGCATTATAATTGTTTATTTAATAACCTTAGTTTAGAAAAAAAGCCAGCAAAAAAAAATATTACAAGTAATGCTTTACAAACTACTTCTTTCACTACTTAACAAGTATCCGTTAGTGTATTTTTACAGCTGTTTTAGAAGTAATTCTGAACAACTTCAAAAAATCATTTCTTTCATTGCTTCCAAAGTATCCGTTTGTATATTTTTATATCCTTTTTAGAATTACTTCTGAACAACTTCCAAAAAATCATTTAAGTATTCTTCTAAAGCACAATTGCTCTAAAAGTGATCCTAAAAGGTGATTTTAGTATTATTTGATATTTCCAAACAGATAATCGCCGGTTCGATTCCCGACGGGGCCAATATTTTTTTTTTTATTTTATTAATTTGTTTTTAATATTTATAATTAATTTGTTTAAATTCAATATTTTTAAATTTTAAAATTTTATACATTTATATAAAAAATGATGAGAAATTTCTTTTTATGCACCTGTGAAAATAGTGGTGAAAACAATATTAAATCGGAGTGCACTTGTTACACTTGTTTAATAAGTACACTCATAGAAATACATCTATAATAAAAATAGCAGAAAAAGTTACTAAAAGTTAGTTAAAAATTATGGTGCAGAAAAACTGCTAAAATTAGTAGATATATTTGCTAAATACTAGTAAAATAAGAACAGTAAAATTAAAACTATTAAATTTATAGAATTTTAGTTATATGTAAGCTAACTTTTAGTTAATTGAAAATAACAAATGGTACTGTAAAATTTGCATAAAATTTTGATAAATATTAGTAGACTGAAAATAGTAAAAATAAACTATTATATCTACAAAATTTTTGCTATTTTTAAGCTAAATTTAGTTGAATGCAAATAGCAGTCTATACTGCTAAGCAGAAATATTTGCTAAAAAAAATTGATAAAAAAACTGCTCATTTCGATTTTTATTTGCATTTAAAAAAATCGAAAAAAACTTCAAAAAACTTGCATTTTTTTTTGATTTTTTAGGCTACTAATTATTTAGCAAAATTTTTTGCTGATTTTAGCAGGTTAATTTGCTATTTTCCATTTACAAAAAGTTAACTCAAATATAACTAAAATACTGCACATTAAATATTTTTATTTTTTCTGTTCCTATATTACTAATATATAGCAAATATAATCTGATAATTTAGCAATTTTTTTCTGCAGCAATATTTTTAACTAATTTTTAGTAGTTTTAACTAAATTTTCTACGAACTTTTTCCTATTAGTGTACTTTTATGAAGATAGTAAAGCACAATATCTCTCAACGACAAAGTGGTGTTTTTATGCCAGTCAATTTTCATATCAAAGAATAGCTCAGCGATAGAGAGCTAGACTATGTAGTAATCATGAGGTCGCAAGTTCGATACCCGAGAGCGGCAATAAAAAAACTTTTGTAAAATAACAAAAATAAAATTTTTTTTTTGTGAAGAATTTTTTTTAAATTTTAATTCGTAAATATAGCTTCTTCTCCAAAAGGTACTTTCAAAAAGTACTGAAAAAATTTTGAAATTGGAGTACTCCCCTCCTATGTTAAAATCATTAGTGTTTATATTAAAAAAGAAGTACATCTAGATCATCAATTGTAGTGCTTTTTCTACTGCTTTGGCATCTCTTTTTTTGCTGGGAACCTAATTGCTTTTTAAATTTATGGCAAAGTAGCTTTTTAAAATATAATTATTATGTTATATGAAAAAAATGTGGTAACGTAGACATATCAAATTCAACAACTTTATATCATAAATCGAAAACTTTAAATAAAAAAGAAGAAATAACGCTACATACATACAGTCAGGATCCTGACTCAGGATCGACTACTTATAATAATAATACTTTGCATCGTTATACTTTTAAAGTTATTAAATTTTCCTTAATTTGTAATTAGATTAGGTACTTAAAAAATCCATAAAAGTGGAATCTATTCCACTGCTCGAATTGAATACTTTTTTCTAAATAACATTTTGTACATCCTCTTAAGGGTGAGTTACCCAATCGTAATCGTAAACGTAACTGTAACGAATCGGTTGTTTCGAAAACACAAGAAGAAGTGTATACAAATGGTTACTAACGCGTAAATGTAAACGTACTTGCCGGATCATTCTGTTGAAATTAGAATTTTCTATCCGTCCTCGAAACAGCTGAATGATTTTAGTCAGAAAAAATATAAAATGAATAAAGGAAAGAGATTCAAACAACAAATAAGAAACAAATAATTGTAAAAATTTAGAATAAAATATAAAACCACATGAAATAGATGCTAAATAGTAATGTCGTTTACGGTATTCTATTAGTGTACTTTTTAGAAACGGCACGGTACAGTTACATCACATTTACGTTTACGGCCTCATAATCCGCCCTTTATTCAATGATTCTTGCTCCTACACTTAAAATAATACGTCTGTAGAAAAATCTGTCAAACCGGTTTCAAATCGATTTGACCAATTTTTCACAAATTTTTAGTTAAAACACTGATTTAAGCAAAGATTTAAGTTATCTTCATTTAACACAATACAAAAAATCCTCAGTACTTTAACTAATTTTGGGTGTTAATTTTCAAAATTATTTAAAACTAATTTTTAAGAACTCATTCGTTAAAATATGGATATGCATCATGGTATTTCGTGGGGCCTTCATGATAGGTTAGATGATATTGATTATGCAGATGACGTCTGCCTTCTATCCCACCGCTTCTCTGGCATGCGGACCAAGATTCAAGCCTATGCTACACGTGCGGCCAAAGCGGGCTTACAAATTAACATCAACGGGGCTAAGTCAATGCGCATGAATTCTTCATGCGACACGAACTTCCAGCTTTCGGGCCAACCCATTGATGATGTTGAAATCTTCTGTTATCTGGGGAGTATAGTTTCTGGAAGAGGGGGCGGCAAAGAAGATATACGGAATAGACTGTGCAAGGCAAAGTAAGCATACGGCATGCTTAATAAATTCTGGAGATCGCAAAATATCTCAAATCACACCAAAATTAAGGTTTTTAATAGCAACGTGAAATCTGTGCTTCTGTGTGGCTGTGAAACCTGGAATATTTCGAGTCGTGAAATGAGTTGTATGCAAGCTTTTGTAAACCGCTGCCTCAGGCGTATACATAGGATATTCTGGCCTGCCACGATATCAAATCGGGATTTGTGTAGCTTGACCAATCAAATTCCTTTAAGTATGAATATCTGATTGCGTAAATTTAGTTGGCTGGGGCACACAATGAGAAAGCCAGCGGATGATTTAACTCGACAGTCAGTTGAATATAACCCCCAAGGATCCAGGAGACCTGGCAGACCTGCGAACACTTGGAGACGCCAAATAGAGAACGAGTTGCATGAGCATGGTGTGTCCTGGAGTGAGATGGATATGATGTCTACCGATAATGGAGAACATTTCTTGCGGCCCTATGTTCCACTGGGAATTAAAGGATTAAATATATATTTGTTAAATTTTACAAAATTTATTGTTAAAACATAATATTTTGATGTTATTGTTATTGTTATTACCCGGTAGATGGCGCCACCACGGTATCCGAAGTTTCAAAGATGGCGCTATTTCTTTCCCTCCCGATTTTTTAAAATGGCCCATATTTCGAAAACTAAGATAGAGCAAAATTGATGAAAATTTCGACTACTCGTAACCGTGCGATACCCCAGCAAAAGGGGGGTATCGCAAAAAGGTCCAAAAATGGACCTTAGCGAGGCCTTGGACCCAGGAAAATTTTTAATAAAAATTTTCGATTTCATAAAAAGGCCCATATTTCGAAAACTAAGCGAGATAGAGCAAAACGTAGAAAATGTTTGCTGCATTGGAGTGCCCTTATATGCCCTAACATCATATGGACTAGGCCCGGGGAGGCTCCCGAGACTCTAAATTTGGATAAATTCTACGACTCAGTATAATTACAGATAAAACTGTAGTTTAACAAATTTTTAACTTTAATTTAGATTTGTTAAATTTAACAAAAAGCTGTTAAAATCAACAAATTTTATTTTAAGCCAAAACACTGGAATAAATTTTGTTAAAGTAACAAATTTTTCTGTCCAGCCAACAGACGTATTATTTTGAGTGTACGAAATATAAATGATTTTACAATTAGTAATTAAAATTCTTAATTTTTTAATTAAAAATGATAAATTTCTAAATTACCAATATCTTGCTGTAACAATATCTTTTCACAGTACAAAAGACCTTATAAATGACGCCAATTTAAAGTAAATTTTTGTCATTATACACTTTGAACTTGTTGGGAGGAAATTTAATAAGAAAATCTCATTATGAAAACATTAAAATATCAAAGAAACACAAAATTATGACAATTGTGTGCCAGGAGCAAAACAGCACGCACACATACAGACAGACTCAGTCATTGAGTAAGCTGCTGTATAGGATGCTCATTTAGCAGGCAACAGAATCAGTAAGTGAATACAAGACTCCCATGGGAAACTAAAGAATGTAAAACGTCCGCCCTTTGAACTAAATTTTATTTTCAATTTTTTTTATTTAATAAATTTCACTTGGCAAATCAACCACAATGAAAGGAATATATGAACAGAAGAAGGTGACCAAGCTTAACACAAAAAAAAACAAATAGTACAAATATTATAAACGACATAAATTATGACACAAAGGTACCGCAGTGTATGGGGTGTGTTGGGTTTAAATTTATCAGTGAGTGTATTTCTTCTGTGGGAGTGTAAGGATAATACAATATTAGTATTTTTTAAGAAAAAAAAATTGGACAAATTTAAAACTATAAAACGTAGAGGATATATGTATGTACGTAACAAAGCGCATAATAAGCAAATTATGACCTGACAGGGGACTTAGTTATATTAGAAAATTTATAGCTCTATTTCAGTTTTTCCTTCTTCTTCTTATACTCATACAATAGAATAGACAAAAAATAATTCAATAAATTGAGCTTATTATGGCAATGAAGCGATAAAAGAGAACAGTAGCTGGTATTTATTTCACTTTGGAATTTCTAAACCAATTTACGAGTGTAATGAAGCGAATTTTAAAAAATAATAAAATAATAAAATAAAGTAAAACTGAATATTACCAAATATTTAGATGGATGTTATGAATACTCCAATCGTAAACATATGAAAAATAAATTTTACTTTACTATGTACGCACGGTGGGGTGGATTTAATATATTTTAAATAATTCAGCCAAATCCCAGAGAGATTGTGCTAGTGCTAGTCGGATTGTTATGGAATTTCACACAGTCATAGCTACATCTATTTTAAGCTAAATTTTTGGCGACAGGTCCCACGGATCCATGAGGTGCTGAGCCATTACGCCTCAAAATAGGTCCCCTAAGTTAATCTCAATTGAAAATTAAAATTTTTAGTTAATTCTATAACTTGAACTATTGGCATTAAATCTTGCTATTACACTTAAAATAATACGTCAGTAAAAAAATCTGTCAAACCAGTTTCAAATCGATTTGACTAATTTTTAACGAATTTGTAGTTGAAACACTGATTTAAGCAAAGATTTTAGTTATCTTCATTTAACACAATACTAAAAATCTTCAGTAATTTAACTAGTTTTGAGTGTTAGTTTTCAAAATAAATTGAAACTAGTTTTTAAATTTTACAAAATTAATTTTTAGGATATAATATTTTCATGTTACTGTTATTACCCGGTAGATGGCGCCACCAATGTATCCGAAGTTTCAAAGATGGCGCTGTTTCTTTCCCTCCCGATTTTTAAAATGGCCCATATCTCGAAAACTAAGCGAGATAGAGTAAAACGGACAAAATGTTTGCTCCACTGGAGTGCCCTCACATGATATGGACTAGGCCCGGGGAGGGTCCCGAGACCCTTAATTTGGATAAATTCAATTACTCTGTATAATTACAGATAAAACTGTAGTTTTACAAATTTCGTACTTAAATTTATATTTGTTAAATTTAACAAAAGAATGTGTTAAAATCAACAAATTTTATTTTAAGCCAAAAAACAGGAATAAATTTTTTTAAAGTAACAAATTTTTCTGTCCAGCCAACAGACGTATTATTTTGAGTGTACATAAAAAAACAATGCATGACGTTTTTTGGTGAAAAATGGCGCGAATTTGAAAATTAATGGTGATTTAAATTCTGTTGTCACATTTTTCTCTGTATTCTCTAAATGAGTTTAATGTAAGAAGTTTTTCCTATTTGCAAAATTTTCTTTCCTCAAATTCAACTGGATATACGAGGGTAAATATTTATATTGTGAGCCACTTTAACACTTGTTAAATGCCATTTGATATTTCCACTATAAATTTTAACATTTTTAATCATAACTTTAACATAGAACTTTTGCTCTTTTCAGCATTATTTGTGTTGTTTACAAAAAAGTGAAAGTTGTGTGTGAGAAAAAAAAAATGGTATTAACGAGTGAAAATTTTCTGGCAATGATTTATTACGATTTTTGATGTGGATAATCTAGGCAAGAGTGCATAGAGAAATTAAATTAGACTTTTGGTGATGAAGCTCCATCCTTCAGGACGAATTTCGAGAAGGTCGTCTAAAATCAATTGTTGTGGCAGAAAACATTGATGCTGTGCAAAAACTGATAATACAATATCGTAATGTGACATACTCTGAGATTGAGGTTACCTTAGGCATAAGTTCCACCAGCATAAATAAAATATTGCATCAAAATTTAGCCGTACAAAATATTTGTTCTCGTTGGATTCCTCATAACTTAATAACAACTCAAAGAGATGCTTGGGTCGACTGTTGCAAACAAATGCTTAAGAAATACAATAGCGGTGCTTCAAAAGAAGTGAATAGTATTGTTACAGGTGACGAATCATGGATTTATCCATATAAGCCTGAAATTAAACAGCAGTCGACTGTATGTATGTTTCATAATGAACGAAATCCAACAAAAGTAGTTCGCTCTCGAAGCACTTCGCAAAAATTGTCGCCTGTTTTTTTGTCGAAGTGTGGCAACAGTGTCGTTAACGTTGTTTAACAAAATGTTGTTTAACAGCAGGTGTAACGTTGTAAAACAGTTAATTCAGAATGATAAGCCACCATTTGCTTGCCAGAAGTGTTCACAGAAATGAGAAAAACCAACTCCTAAAAGCGGATAATTCTTCACCCTGATAACACGAGCTCTCACACATCGGCTCAAACAAGTGACTTTTTGAGCACTCAAAAGATCGGTTTAATGGGCCATCTCCTGAACTTCAGTTTCAATTAAATGGTTTTTGTTCCTAGCCAGCACACGGGTTTAAAAATGATTAATAAATTGGCACAAAAATTATTACTAACAATTAAAATTTTTCTATGAAAGTATGTCATATAAATGAGCCTTTTATTTGCATTCAAAAGTTGTGTTTGTGCGACAAGCTATCAATGTTAGCTTTTGTCATTCCTATACAAATATGACATAAGCCAACATTTAGTGTTAACTCTTAACGTTACTAACGTGAAATTTGTATGGGAATGACAAAAGTCAACGTAGATAGCTTACCGCACAAACACAGCTAAAAATGACTGAAAAATTAGCACGTCAACACGGAAAAAATAAAAAGTGTATAATTATCGAAGTACTTAGGTAAAATACAACTTCAAAAGTATATTTTGTAAGTTATTAAGAAAATACATGTAGATTTATAAATTTTGGTTTTTGTCAACTTGCCTTAGTTTTTGACCTATACCATTTTCAAGCACTTCAAAATATGTTCAGTTACCTAAGTTTTTTCTTTTATAAATTATCTTAGAAAATATTATATTTTAATTAAAGAATTGTGTAACTTAGCCGAAAACTTTTGAAGTTGTATTTTACCGAAGTAATTCGGCAATTATCCACTTTTTATTTTTTGCGTGAATATAAAATTCATGCATAAATTGTATTGTATAAATTGAGGCCAAAAAATCAATAAAAAATTCCCTCTTAGATGAAGCCTTTATAGGGTTATTTGTCAGCATTTTCATGTTTCTACCAGCTCCAATGGATCTGATAGCAGATCTGGTAGAAAATCTGGCCAGATCTGCTCACATATGGTCATGAAAATCACCCAGTTTTCCAGATCAGATAATAGATATAGATATAAATAGATCTGGCACCAGATCTTATCAGATCTGGCCATAAAGTGTATCACATATGCCATATCTGAACACATATGATCAGATCTAGCTCCAGATCTAATTAGATTCGGCAAAACTGCAGTTTATGGGGTTTCGACAAAAAAAAATATAAAAATATAACCCCCTCTGGAAAAATAAAAAAAAAACCCGAAATTAATTTTGGGAGGGGCTCGGCCCCGGGAGGCCCATGGGGGGCAAAAATCGGGGGGACATAGTAACATGTAAGTGTGGGTACAGGTAAAGGAAATTGTCTCACGATTCCAAAAATGTTATTTTTTTTATATCCATAAAACGTAGCCCTAATTAGAGCCATTTTTGATCAATAGGGGGGTCATATATCAATATGAACGAAAATGATACTCAAATGAAAGGAAATTTTCTCATGATTTCAAAACTGAGCTTTTTTCTACTAATCCGTTGGACGTGGATTTTAGACCTTCGAAAAATTAAAAAATTCTAACATCACGTTATTTTAGTTTTGGTAAAACCCTGAAAATGTCCATTTTTTGTTGTTTATTTTGAAAATTTTTTAACACAAAAGGAAGTTGCAAGTGGAAATGACAAAAGGAGTCAACTTTTTATTGATGAGAAATGCAATTTCAGAACTGATATAGTTGAATTGTGCAGCAGGGAATTTTTTTTTTGTTTTTATGTAAATATCAAAATTTTTAATGCGTATATCGACGGTACCCAACCTTGTTTCTGGATTAAGAATAAGTTCGTTTTTTGATATTAATGTAATTCTTTATTGAAAAATGGTTTTAAATAATATAAATAAAGGGTGAACACACCAAAATTGCGACACTTAGAAACTAATACCAGAAAAAAACTAGATGGCTTTAAAATAAATTTTTTTTTATTCGAATACTTTGAAGTTTAGAGGTAATAAAAACATTAAAATATTAGTTATTATTTAAAATATTAGTTATTATGCAACTGATCGAACTTTTCGTCGCACACACGCCGTCATCTTCTGCACGAGTGCATCATCGACTTTTCGCGACGCCGACCAGTTCACCGGTCTTCTTCAATATTCCCTTCACTATTGACCAATATTCCTCAATAGGGCGTAGCTCTGGGCTATTGGGTGGATTGAAAACCGGATTTTTTATATATTCGTGCAAAATAATTTGCCTCGTTTCTAACTCGGTGGTCATTTTTGACAAAACTAAAAGTCAAATTCGAATGAAATTTCTCATACATGAAATTTAGGTTATGGCCTAAAGAATCCACTATAAATAATGGATTAAAAACAAGCTCATTTGATACCAGAATCCGTTATATTTATAACTTTTGCAAGCTCCTAAATCTTGAATCCAGCTGGTATTTTTGCTTCTTATATTCGCTATTTAAGCGACATAATTCGAAATTCTCACACAAATATGTTTATTAAAAAATTTTTATTTGAAAATGTAATATTTTTGGGAGTTCGATCGTGACTGTCATGATAGACGGACGTTTAGCGGAGATCGTTTACTTTATCGTTTATTCGATGTGCATTTTTTTGTCTAACGCCTTCTTACATTGCGTGGTTGATACTTTTTAAATTACTTTTGTTCATAAAGCCAAGAGAAATAGACTCTTTAACTAAAAAAGGAACACAAAGAAATGAAAGAGCTTGATGCTCACAAACCAAAATTAATCAGTGACAATGAAAATACAAATAAAATATCCAATTTAAATTACAAAAAAATAGAGAATGAAAGAAAAAGAAAAAGCAACATGCAAAGTGATTCAATATCTAAACTCTCAAAAAACAACTATTGGGCAATTCTAGATAACGACAAAGATTGCAACCAAGAATGTTTACAACAATTTGAAAAACATGTGCAAGACCAAGAACTACCAACAACGTCTAATAACATTACCACTAATATCTCTTCACTAAGAGAAAATAACACAAATAAAGACAAGTCATTAAATAATAACCAAAACAAAAATAAAAAAATACCACCACTGAATATTTTTGATGTGGATTCTAACAAACTTATTGAATTTATTAGAAATGGTCTAAAAATAACAGAATTTAAAATTAAAGAATATAATAACAAAAAAATATCTTTGCTTACATCGACAATGGACGATTACATTCGTGTAAAAGCTTACTTACAAAAAACTAAAACCAAATTCTTTACGTTTACCCCAAAAGAAGCTAAAGCAAAATCATATTTACTAAAGGGCCTAAGTGCCAACATTGATCCAAATGAAATTTTTGAGGAATTAAGTAAATTTCAACATGAAAATTTAAAATTTGTTAAAGTAAGCCCTTTTTCAACAAAAAAAGCATCGACTAATGGGTTATCTCTACCCATATATCTAGTTCAAATAACTAATGATAGTAAAGTTAATGATCTTAAATCCATTAAGGGGTTACTTTATCGTTGTGTTCGCTGGGAAGCTCTGAGAAAACCGGAAATTCCCCAATGCAGGAACTGCCAAAGTTTTTTTCATAGCGCATCTAATTGTTTTCTACCACCCAGATGTGTTAAATGCAAAGAAATGCACGAAATTGGCAAATGTGCCATAAAGGATGTTCCCGAAAATGAACGTGAAAAACTTTTTTGTGTACTGTGCAGTAAATATGGACATCCAGCATCCTATAAAGGATGTGAAAAATACAGAGAATTGCAAGAAAAGCTGCGTGCTAAAAAACAAAATTTTGTCCAGAAAAGATCAATTAACCCAACAATCTATGTAAATGAAAATATGAGCTTTGCTAATATGGTAAAAAACAATAACTCACAAAACGAAAATTTTAATAACCCTATCTATAGTGCATTAGAGCAACTAAATAACTCTATGCAAAATTTAGCAAATCAACTAATAAATTTAAACAAACAATTGCAATTACAGGTCGCTAGAATAGATACTGTTTTCTCGATTTTAAAAGCTTAATTTATTACCATGTCTGAAACAATTGTAAAGAAACTTAACATTATCGAAATTAACGTTAATTCCTTGATTAAACTAAGTAGAAGATACGATTTAATTAACTTTATAAATAAACATGACCCGGACTTAGTGTTACTTAACGAAACGAAACTGAATGCTAGAAACAAAGTAAATTTTAAGGACTATTACTTTATACGTAAGGATAGAAAGGATGCAAAAAGGGGAGGCGGAACGGCTATCTTATTAAAGAGTGGCATTAAATATCATAACTTTACCAACAAAACTATTAATTCGTTTAAATATTTGGAAACATGCATTGTGAAAATACCATTTTTACCTAATAAAATGTTATTTGTAATTTCTGCTTACTATCCCTCGGGTAACAATAGTAGCTATTTTAAGTCTGAATTACTTCAGCTTTTTCAATCTTTGGATTTGCAAAATCCAAATAACTTTTATATTCTGGCAGGAGACTTAAATGCTAAACACGGTGATTGGGGCAACGTTTCACATAATACAAACGGAAATAAATTAATGGAATGGCTTTCGTGCAATGAAATTTTATTCAGATGTAGTTTGTATGCTTCTGTCTCACCTTCATACCCACGTTGTGGTTCGTATCTGGATGTATGTATTGCTGACTCCAGATTAGTTATTCATAAATTGAATAATTCTCTTAATTGTCTTCAAACCATCGATTATGATAGTGATCATAATGCACTACAAATTCAAGTTATGAATGTAGAGAAGGATCATCCTTTAACATTTATAAAGGAATTACCCGAGTTAAAATACAATTACAAAAAGACTAATTGGAAAAAATTCAAAAACATTATGATTACTGAAATGAATAATAACGAATTGATTCCGAATGATAGAAACCTTACAATTTCCGAAATAGACTTCTATCTCCGTAGATTGAATAACTATATAACTGATTCAATGGAAAAATCGACTCCCAAGTTTAAAAGTGCCAATTCGGTTGAGAAATTTACTAATACAGTTATAAAGAAATTACAAGCCGAGAAAAGTAGAATGGTTACTATTATTAAAAAGCATAATAGACTGGAATGTTTTTTAACACTAATAGAAATTAATTTAATAAAAACTCAGTTGAAACTAATAAAAAAACTGATAAATGATAACTTTACTTCAGCGGTTAATAAACATTTTCAGGAGAAACTCGTGAGCATTGATAAAAAAAACCCCTCATAGGTTTAGTGAGATTAGGAAGCAGTTTAGACCAACACAATGCATGAACTTAGATACGATTAGAATTCAAACGGAAAGTGAATCGTTAATTAAAAACGCGGGAATCAATCCCAGGGAATTGGAAAGAGAATGTACTAGTAATGACTTTTTAGTTAGGGAAAATGATCAAAAATTAAATGTAATTGGTGCCTTTTTAGAATCGGTTCACTCTTTTAAGGAGATTGATACCGAGAATGATCTGCATAATGAGGTTGATAGCTGTTTCACCAAATTTTTAGATGATAAATATGAGTATGAATACAATAAATCAACTTTTACTACATTTAATGCATTCAAAAGGGCTAATGAATTAGATGAATATCTTGCTGAAAACTTTTTCACAACAAAGGATACAGTAATCTACATTTTCAATAATCTAAGAAGAAAATTATCGTCAGGTGTTGATAACATTCCAAACATTGTGTTAAAAAATATTCCAGAGCAAATAGTTCTTGAATATTGCACTCTTTTTAACAACATGCTTAACAATTCGTACTTTCCTCACGCATGGAAGATAGCTAAGGTTGTAGTTCTACCAAAAAAAGAAAAAGACACAAGTAATCCGAAAAATTTGCGGGCAATAAGCATGCTGCCGAATATTAGTAAAATTTTTGAGGTTTGTATTAACAACAACATAATTCAGTTCTGTGCAAGAAGTAATCTGATTAATGATAGACAATTTGGGTTCAAGTACAAACACTCAACAATACATGCGATTCATTTATTTGTTTCGAATGTCCAATGGAATTTAAACAAATCTTTATATACTGGGGCTTGTTTAATAGATTTTGAAAAGGCATTTGATAGTATTTGGATTCCCGGATTAATATACAAGCTATTGGATTATAAATTTCCTTTTCATTTAATTATACTGATCCACAATATGTTGAGTAACAAAACCTTTTTAGTTTGTGATAAAAACTCAATTAGTTCGAAGAAATTCGTTATTGTTAATGGTTTACAACAGGGGACTGTTAACTCTCCAATTCTGTTTAATATTTTCATATATGATCTATTAAATAAAATCGAAAATATGATTGGTTTTGCTGATGATATTATTATATATCACTCGGATAATAAAATAGAAAAAATTAATGAAAAATTACAACACTATTTTTATATAGTAGAAAAATATTCCACAGATTGGCAAATGAAAATAAACCTTACGAAATGTGAGACTATACTCTTTCATCCTCCAGTAGGTAAATGTAACAACAATGTAAAAAAAAATTGGAAGTCCTTTGGTATAAAATCCAAAGACAATATAAATATACCGAATAAACAAATGGTTAAATATCTGGGTGTTCACCTGGATAAATTTTTATACTTTAACAATCACATCAGTTCACAACTCATAAAAGCAAGAAAAGCGTTTTTTATGTATAGTAAATTATTTTTTTCAAAACACCTCACAACGGAGGTAAAGACCTTAATGTATCAATTATTAATACGACCTATTTTGACATATGGTTGTCAGATATGGTTCAATATTGCTCCCTCGTACATGGAGAAAATAAGGATATTTGAAAGGAAATGCCTTAGAAGCTGTACTTCTCTATACAGATCTCCAAATAGCAATTATGAAAAATATATATCTAACAAAAAATTATATAATGGGGCTAAAATCAGTAGAATCGATAATTTTATTATCCATTTAATAAGAAACCATATAAATAAATGCTTGGAATGCCACGAGAATAATCTAATTATGGCTCCTTATTATGCAAGTGATGAATACATAGATAAAACACTGCAAAGTGGATATATCCCACCTGAGGCCTTTTTATACCTCGATAGAAAGGGATTTATTCAGAATGAAATCGGCATTCCTATATTTTACCACATTTATAGACGAGCCAATGTAAAAGCTGTTAGCAGCAATGTGCTCACTATTGAAAATCAAAGGTTCGACACTAGTATATACTCGGCAGATAAAAATATGTTTCCAAACTTAAACATTAAGAAGTATTGGTGGCTCACTAAATAGTTCTACCTCTTTTTTTTATTTTTTTATTCCTTGACCTTAATCTTTTATTTTTTGTAATATAAAAGTAAGGTTTTTTTTCAAATTTTTCTTTACAATTAATTATAATAAATTACATTTTTATTTTGTAAAATAATAATAATAAATAAGATACAAAAAATTATATAATGCTAATAGATATTATACTTGAGAGCCCGTATAAGGGACTGTGTATTATAAGTTATACTAACTACTATTTGTTTATTTATAGTTTAATAATATGAATTTAAGACAAATAAACGATCCAAAAAAAAAAAAAAAAATGTAATATTTTTGAAAATACACAAAATTGAAAAAAAAATCCTAAACTCTTAAAATAGCCTTTTGTTTGAGCCTTTTTCAATTTTTCATAAAACGCTCCTAATTCCCCACTTTTTTGAATTATTTCTGACAAATTTTTTTGGAAAAAAATAATTTCCCCCTCAATAATGAGTAGTTTTGAATTATTTTTTTAGATGCTTATATTTTCATGTAAAAAAGAGTATTTTCTGACAAAAACAAATTGAAGATTAAAAAAAATATTGAATTTTTTAATCAGTTTTGATTCTAACATAAAAGAGCACCAAACTTCATCATATTTTGGATATATTTTTGAATCATACCTTTTGAGGACTCCGAAGTTGGCTGGCTGGGTTATTTATTTTTTATTGGTGTTTAAACGAATAATCGATTAAAACTAAAGAATTAATGTTATAATTTTCCCTAGATTCTATGTTTCTTAATTTTACAAATTGTTCAGCTAATTTAAACCCCGGTTATTAGTTAAGTCTTCCTATGCGACAGGACAATCGTAAATAATATTAGAATTAATTAAGGAAGAAGGAAGAATGCCAATATCACATCTGATACAATTATGTATGTTTAAGGGGTTTTCAGAATCTGAACATTTTTCTATGCAAAAAAATCATCAGAATTTGAAATTCTTTCATAGGAAAAATTACAGAAAAATCCCCAGTTTTTCTTTAGGCGAAATTTCTCAGAATTTCTAAAAATTTTCGGACTTTTATATAGAAAAACTGTTTCGAATTTAGGGGTTTATAGGAAAAACTGTTCTAAATCTGAAGGATTTTTTTTATAAGAAGTCGTTAGAATCTGAGGGTTTCGGTTATGAATAGTTTTTTATAAATAAAACCTCAGATTCTAAGGATTCCTCCGATTCCACAGACCTTTGCTATCAATTTTTTTTTAGATTCTGGATACTTTTTCTTTTAAAAAACCTACAGATTCTGAGGACTTTGTCCTTTAGGAAAACCCTCAGGAAACTCCTCATAGCCTGAGAATTGTTTCCTAAAGAAAAATTATCGAATTCTGGGGACTTTTTGCTGTAGAAAAACCCTCAGCTTCTGAAGACGTTTTTCTTTAAAAAACCTTCTGAGGACCTTTTTCTTTAGAAAGACCCTCAGATTCTGGGGACATTTTACTTCAAAAACACCCTCATATTCTAAGGAAATTTTGCTATAGAAAAATTTTCCGATTCTGAATATTTTTCTAATAGAAAAGTCCTCAGGCTCTGAGTCCTCGGAACTCGTGGATTTTTTTCAGTAGTTTTTCTAGAGCGAAAAATGTGACTGTTTTTTAAAGTCCTAAGGACTTTTTCCTATGGGAAAATACTCAGATTTTGAGGACCTATTCCTATAGAGAACCCCTCAGATTCTAAAGGTTATTTCCTATAGAAAAAACTCAGATTTTCGGAGGACTATATACTAAGACAACCACAGATTCTGCGGACACACAGATTCTATTAAAAAGTTCACATAATCCGGCGGTTTTTTCTATAGTATTATTCTGTAGAAAATCTGAGTTTATAGAAAACCGTTAATACAATGTTGTATAGCCTAGCAATAATATCAGTTATTTGCATAATTTAATACTGTATTTTGTGAAATTCGAATGTATTTTTATGTACTTTTTTTAATAAATAAATTGCGATTTAATAAAATAAAAGATAATATTATTTATATTGTTTCTTGCAATAATAAGTGCCTAATATGAAAGAAGTATTACCAAATAGGGTGTAGATTTTGCCTAAGTTGAAATAGGTAATAGACAATTTTTTCTCAGTTAATTTAACAAAAGTTATATGTGATTTTTACAACATAAAAGTCAAATAATTAACATATTTTGCGCGACATCGCCATTCAAAAGTAATAAGAAATGTAATAAGAAAAGTAACTACCCTAGTAAAAATGATTTTTATATATTCATATATGATTTATATAAAATCATTTATGATTTTATACAATTATAACTTGTCGAGTATTATGAAACATATATTTTTATATGATTACATATATCAAAAGATATTAAATTATATAAAATTATATTAACCAGATCCACCATTTTTCGGATCAAATAATATATTTTTTATATAATTATATTAACCCATACATAATTTGATCCGGAATATGGTGGATCTGGTAAATATAATTTTATATAATTAAATATCTTTTGATATAATCATATAAAAATATTTGTTTCACAATACTCAACAAGTTATAATCATAAATGATTGTATAAAAATCATATCTGATTATATAAAAATCATTTTTACTAGGGTAGTTACCATACCATCCATATATGTAGTTACATAATGACATATCTGGTAATGATTTTCTTCACTGGGATTGGACCGAAAAGGATTTATGTCCATCAGTTATTTTCTTGTAAAGTATTTTATAATCATGGCCATCTAAATATTATTGTGACTTATTTTCGCTTCACTGTATCGTATAACTACTCCACTTCTTATACATTATTTGGCATGAATAACACTTTTTATAAGTATTTATGATTAAAATACGATTTATGTATATGTGACCATTCACATTAACAATACTTGCTGGTGCAATTCTTTTAAAAAATAAAGAAATAGAAAAAAAGGTTAAACACGTTTTGAAAACACAAACCATTACGTAACAACCCAGCTGATATTTGTGGTTGCTGAGCAATAAACGATACCGATTTATTTCCGTTTCAATTTTTTAGTTTGTTTTATTTTAAACTTGGGAACTTAAATGATAAATAAATTCAAACTTTTTGAACGGTCAGCTTGTGAAAACAAAACCAAGAATCGTATAAAATAAGCATAAAATAAAATTTATATGAAAATAACTTGAAAAAAAAAAAACAAAATAAATATATTTATATTGGTAACATACTTGACTTGAGAAGCATCCTTGGTGAGGTTGTGGTGATATGTACTCCAACTGAAAAAAAAGAAATAAAATAAAATAACAATGTGTTTCGCATACTAACTAAGCTCAAAACTGTAGTAATGGGTTTAGACTGAAAGATACCGATTTTTATAAAATTTGGATATAATCTTGATGTAATAGCACTCAGACGATTCGTATTAATTACAGTGGTGGACACGGGAAAAATAAGCAAAAAATTGTTGGATGATATATCCAGTTCCCTACCAGCGTTATAGATTTAGCGATACTGTTGTATTAATTAGAAATTTATTAATTTAGTTCGAGGCCAATTTCCTTATTATGAATTAACATAATAAGTACTTTTTCCAAAAGATGTTATTTTTCTTCATCAGGATACTCTCCAGACAAATACTTCACAGAGTTTTTGCTTTCAAAAACCTATACACTTTCAGGAATGAAAAGACGATCGTTTTGGGGATTTTCCAGATCCCCTTCATCAGTTTTATTTAGAAAGTGGTGGCAGTAGTGCAATGCAATTTGAAGCATCAATATCTCATATTAAATGTAGTCTGCTACATCAAAAAAAAAATGGGAATGGAGCAAACAATAAAATATGTTTTCGAAGTCTTCTGCAAAGCATAGCCAACAATAGAAATATTATGAAAGTTTTTTGTTTTTGTATTTCATACCATCGGTATAAATAAATACAAATTTTATTTTTACCCTTCTTCTTTGTTAATACAAGAAGAGGCAAAAACATTTTTTCTCCGTACTATGTATGAGTGTTGTCAAAATGTTGGTTTTTAATTTTTATTTAAAAAATAAAAATTGTTTTTTCGACCTTTTTAATTGATTAATTAGAAATTTATTAATTTATTTCGAAAATAATTTGCTTATTATGAATTAACATAATAAGTACTTTTTTCAAAAACTGCTATTTTTCTTCATCAGGATGCAGGATACTAATAATTTAGACTGAGAAAAAGTTGACTAGTTTTTGCTTATTACAGATATAGATAAATTTGGAAAAAAATATAACTATTAATTTTTCAAACTAGTTATATAGTTATATTTTTTTTCCAAATTTATCTATATCTGTAAAGTTTTTATTTTTAATAGTAAAAGGCTTTATTTTTGAATCATGTAGGTTGATAAACAGCATCTGGTTTCTAATTTGTTACTAGCACACGCTGTAAAATTGCTTATTTAAAACTTTTATTTGTACATTATTGTTTTTTTCTACTGAACGGCAGAAAACAGGCTTTGAATTCAGTGAACTTATTTTATTTTTTTTTAATTCAGTGAACTTATTTTATTCTTTTTCAATTCGGTGAACTTATTATTTTTTTTAATTCACTGAATGTAATTTTATTTTTTTTTCAATTCACTGAATGAAAATTAAATTGAATGAATTCAGTGGTGAATTAATTCAGTAAGGAATTAATTCACTTTTTTTCCGTTCGATTTATAAAATTGAACGCGTTCACCGGTGAATTAATTCATTTGATTTAATAAAAATAACTATTGCAATTGAATTAATTCTTTGAATTTGTTGTTTGATGAACGCATTCAGTTGAATGAATTCAGTGAATTACTTAAGAAAAGGAATTTATTCAATTCTAGAGAAAATTGAATTCGATTGGTAGTGAATTCATTCAAAAAGGAATTAATTCTTCAAAGCTCTGATTACTACACATGTCAAGTACGAGTAGTAACTGCAGAACTTTTCTGAGTATGTATGAAATTGGTTATTTTAAGAAAAATATTTCGTAGATCTTTACTTTGTTAGGAAAAAAATGTTAGAAAAAAATCTTGGGGTTATGACCCATATTTAAATTTATTGCGATTTTTTGACAAATTTAACAATTTCGTTTTTGTATTTGAAAGATTAAAGGCTTGAACTAGATTTCTGTTGCAGTGTAAACGCAGTATAAGAATTATTTTCTCAAAATATTTTTTTTTTCTTGTATTGTTAGAATATTGAACTGAAATGTTTTTCAAAAAAAATTTCATTCAGTTTCTAATAACATCAATATATTTTTTGGTGATTTTGTTGCTGGTCAGTAGAACAGAGTGGGTGAGTGAGTGGGCGTATGGTTGGAAGTTTGGTGGCATATAATATTTTACGGTTTTTCTATGACCATTGACTTTTTCTATGCTTTATTTTATATTTTTTTGTTGCTTTTCACTGGTTGTGTGTGTAGTTTATCCCTGGAGTGTCGTAACTTTTCAAATATGAATTTGAAATTGTTTCTTATATAACAATACAATACCGAGCATCCATCTGGCTGGAACTGCTATTGTATATGTGTGAATCTATATCCACTAGGGTGGTCCTTGTTTTGTCAATATGCGAATTTTTAATGTAACTCTACTTAGAAATGTTCGTTTGTATATAGAAACTTAGTTTGAAAAAGTTAGGTTAATCGCATAATGCGAGGGTTGGGGCCATCCGGAAAACAGCTTTCTTACTGATATTTATTATGGCGTTATAAAATGAGGCAACAAATAAATCAGGAATTATATTACAATATGGATTATTAAATAAATATAAATAAATAAATTGTCTTTCCTATAAAATAATATTAAAAATTTTCTACAATAATTTGTATTCCATTTTCAATTTATTCTTGTATGAAAAATTATTTTTTTCTTTAACAAATATACGTCTAATATCACTAATTTATTTTTGAAGTGTTCCTTATTGAAATATTTTCTACCTGAGTATTGACGAATTATTGGAACATAATTAGTGTGTTTGTTTACTCGAAATTCTTACTACTTTTACTATAATTGGAAAGTTTTGTTTACTTTTTGTATTGAATTTTTCTGTAGCTTTAGTAAAAGTAGTAACTTGTAGTAAGTAAACGAACATGCCTAATGTTGCAATAACACGAGTAAATTTTATAGTAGTTTAAAATATGGCCTCAAAATTATTAGAATAGCGGCTGGGACATTCGCTATAGCTTGGTCACTTTTCAACCGAAGTTTGTCGTTAAGGTTTTGTAGGAAAGATATTTTAATGCAATTTCTGATTTATGTTTTGCCTGATTTATACCGCAATGATAAACATCAAAAGTATCGTAGTATAAAAAATATACGAGTATAAAAATAATATTTTATAAAAAAAACAGTTTTTTGCATATAATCCCTTTTTCCTATGCAATTAGATCATCTCGAGTTGTCATAGTGTATTTTTATATACAAATAGACATTTCTAGGGGGAGTTCTGGTCAAAATTCTCAAGTTGAAAAAATAAGGACCACTCTAATATCCACATATAGTACAGGGGTTTTGTGGTCAGCTAGTTTTTTTTTGTTTTTCATTATAAATTCTTTTCTATTTTTATTGCTTTCATTCTTTTATTCGATTTTTGTTTATGGATACTTTAAATTAAAAATTGAAAAATAAATTCCCAAAAATAGTAAAACATTTATTTATTGCCAAACGTTATGAAAGATGTATGAATTCAATTTTAGAAGTACAATTCAATTTTAAGGTTAATAAGTTTTATGTCATATTTTATATTTTATTATAGCAAAAATATGCGTGGATATTTTTTTATTATTAATTTTGTAATTTAATCAAATTTGAAATATTTCGGTTTTACTTAAACAACAGCAGTTTATTTGCATATCATCAGGTGAGATGGAAAACAATACGTTTTCTTTTTTTTTGTGAAGAAGATCAGATCTGACCAGATCTCATTGGGTTTGATTGTTTTGCACACTGGCTAAAATCTGTTAAAATTTGTATTAAATAAACTTTCATGCTAATATCTACTTTGATTAAATGTTTTTCTTAAATAACATGGGGTTTCTATAAGACGTGAGTCGTTCGTCGAATGAGTGAGTACATGTATTTTGTTTTTGCATTTGCATGTATTTTGTTATTGTATTTTCGTTCGTGTGACGAAAAACGACTAAATTTTAAAGTTATTAAATTTATTAATTTTAAAACTTTTTAAAATATAAATTTAACAGCTTCCCAAACTTTGTTCTATTTCATTACTTCTGTCATATTTATCATAATCATAAATTCGACAGATGATTGTTAAAACAATTTCCATAACATAAATATAACCATAATTTTTGTATAATTTTTGATTTCTCAAATATCCTTCAAGCATTCCTACATACTATTTCTATAGTGTATCTTTCTTCTGGTCCCCATACACTCATCCATATTCCACGCCTAAAATCACATAAAAATCCTAAAATATTTACATATATTCACATTTATTTTATTACTTTTTTTTATTTATACGATAGTATCATTTCTAGTGCCTTTGATTATTAAAATGTCCTTATACACTCTCTGCTAAATAGCGTGGCAAATGATAAAGTGTTATCGTTGTCAAACCCCTCAAAAGATATTGGAGAAATCTTACATATTTTGGCAAATTGATACATTTCTTTTGAAAAAGTGTGTCTTTAGGAATTATTTACGTGTAAGGGTTATTTTTATAGTTTTTGTATTATTACCACTTATGAATTATTATATGAGTGCCTGGGGGATATATTCATGCATGCATGTTAGCTAAATCCGAATGAAGAAAAATAAAGGCATAAATGGTTAACTAGAGTGTCGTAAGTCCAATTATATGAAATAAATTTAAATGACAACATATCCCAAATTCCTCCAAATCGGAGTGAATAACACTGAAGCAAAAACTTTGAAGTTCATGCTTTACAAACCACTTCTTTCATTGCTTCCGAAGTATCAGTTACTGTATTTTTACTGCAATTTTGAACAACTTAAAAAACCACTTCTATACAATATTCAAAAAATCACTTTCCTTATAGCTTTCAAAGCATTATTGCTCTAAAAGTGATTCTAGAAAGTGATTTAGATACAGTTTATTTCGCAACAGATGATCGCGGTTTCAAATCCTGGCGAAACCAGTACTTTTTAATTTATTACTATTTAAATTCAATATTTTTATATTTTTAAAATTTTTAAAAATAAATAAATAAAAAAAATTATGAAAATTCACTTTTTATGTACTTTTGAAAAAAGTATTGAATTGGAGTGAGAATAGGATCACGGCAAAAAAAAATATGACCCCCTCTGGAATTAAAAAAGAAAAAAAAAACAAATTAATTTTGGGGGGCTCGGCCCCGGGAGGCCCGTGGGGGGCAAAAATCGGGGGGACATAGTAACATGTAAGTGTGGGTCCTCAAATTAAAAGAAATTGTCTCACGATTCCAAAAATGTTATTTTTTTTATATCCATAAAACGCAGCCCTACCTAGAGCCATTTTTCGACCAATAGGAGGTCGAAAAAAGTAAAATATTAATATGAACGAAAATGGTACTCAAATGAAAGAAAATTTTCTCACGATTTCAAAAATGAGGTTTATTTTACCAATCCGTTGAACATGAATCGAATTAGAGGCATTTTGTTAAATTTTAGACCTTCGAAAAATTAAAAAAAGTCTAAAATCACATTATTTTAAATAGTTTTGTTAAAACCCTGTAAATGTCGATTTTTTGTTGTTTATTTTGAAAATTTGGAACACAAAATGCAGTTGGAAGTGGAAATGACAAAAGGTTTCAACATTTTATTGATGAGAAATGCAATTTGAAAACTGATGTAATTGAATTTCGCCGTAGCAAAATTTTTTTTGTAAAATTCGCGCGATTTTTGCAAAAAAAATTTTTTTTTTTTTATCTTAGGTATTCCCAAACTTTTTAGATGATGTAAAAATGAAACTTTTTGATGGAAAATGCAATTTCAGAAGTGATATACTGTTATTGCGCCGCAGGGAAAATTTTTTTTGTAAAACTCGCGTGATTTTTCCAAAAAAAATTTTTATTTTTTTTTTATTATTGAAAAAAAAATTGTTTTTGAAGTCGTGGGGGGGGGGGAATTTTCTATCATTTGAGTACCATTTTACCATACAAAAAAATTTCATAATTTTCAGTCCCCCCTCTTAAGGGACTAAAATGGCTCTAGTTATGGATTAAAAGACAAAATAACATTTTTGAAATCGTGAGAAAATTTCCTTTAATTTGAGTATGCACACCTACATGTTACTATGTCCCCCCGTTTTTTGCCCCCACGGGCTCCCGGAGCCGAGGGAGTCATATTTTTTATATATTTTTTTGACGAAACCCCATAAACTGCAGTTTTTCCAAATTGTTTTTATGAAAGTCAGCATTCACATCAAAGAACAGCTCAGCACTAGAGGGCTAGCCAAGCAATCCTAAAGTAGCAAGTTGGACACTTTTTTTTTCCATATTATTTTTACTTTCAATTGGTGAACTATGGTTTCTTTAGCACTCGTTCAAAAAAATACTGAAAAAAATTTTGAAGTGGGTGTACCTACTCCAGTTCTATGACAACTCAGTGTTGAATTCATTAGTGTTTCTGTTAAAAAAGAAGTACACTCGCAATAATTTTACCAGTGAAATTGTAGTTAAATAAATAAGTAGTTAAATTACAAAGAAATAAATTTTTTAACTTATTCTATCAGTCATTTAATAAAAAAAATACACAAAATACTTGCTTTTGGTATAAGCTAAAATATTCAGTCAAAATTTTGTGTAATCAAAATTTCGGCCCTGAAATTTGGAACACGGATTGACTTTTTGTGTATTTTCTCAAAAAACTTGATATTTTAAAACTCATTCGAATTAAAAACATTAAAGAATCATGATTTGGGGTGAATTCTCTTTTTTATAAAGCAAAAAAAACCTAAATCGGTTAAAAAACAGCCGAGTTATTACAATTTCCCTAGACAACTGATGCTTTTCAGACCACTTAATCAAGCAATTCGGGTCCAAATTTTTAAATTTATTGAAATAACGACTACAGAAACATTTTTTTATTCTATATGTTTCAGGAAACTCAGATAAGAAGTATCTTTTTGTATTGTGTTATGGTAATTCGTTTTAAATTAGTGCCAAAAAGGTCAGCAATTTTAAACACTGTTTTCAAATCTACAAAGGGGCAATTTAATGTAGTTCTATTTTGCCGTCATTTTCAGAATTGAAGTATTTAATCATGTTTTATTATATTCCGGTCACAATCATGTCGAATTAAAAGAAGAAAAACTTGCATAAAAGTTAAATAAATGCCAAAAATCGCAGTTTTCTTGAAATCCGCTGAAATAAAATCTGTGCCCTAGCCAAATCAAAAAAGGAATTCCTACAATTTTTTTTTAGTTTTTAATCTCCAATATGTTCTCAATAGCTCTGTTCCACGTACGATACCGCGGGTACCCGCGGGAACCCTATCTTACTAAAAAGCGTTTCTATTGTTAAAATTGGGTAAATGAGAGCGTTGATGAGAGAATAATTTGTTTCTATTTTTACCAGAAGTTACCCGTACTAAAATGGTAAAACTGTCAAATCACTAGGTGTTTATAAATCAGCTGTTTTAAATTTGTAAAAATAATTAAAATATTAACAAAACTTGTAAACAATAATTAATATCGTTAACAAATACCACTTTATAACATTTGTTCTTTATTCCCTTCGATATTTTATTCCTAAAAATAGCTTTTGTTTATATGAATAACTTTGACGTTAATTTTTGGGCTTGAAATGTGGTTTTGTGCGTTCCAGGTATTGTGAGCAATTTTACCATTTTTTGAGATAATTATTTGTTTACTCTCATTTTACCAGACTTTACCCATAATTACGTGTAACAAACCTAATAAAACCTTGACGTCCAATCGTTGATTTTTTAAAATTTCTTTAAAAAATTTTAAATTGTACACTCAGATCAAAAAGTTTGTTAAAAAATTTGTAAACAGTTTCCAATCGCACTATACTATTTTTATACTGATTATTAGTACAATTTTTGTTTTTAGTAATCATTTTTGCTATTCTCTTATTACAAATTACGGATTTTTTTTACTAATTTTCGCTGCTGATTTCAGAAAAACATTTTACTAATTTTTCAAAACCGAGTGCTAAATTTAGCAGAAAAATATACTAATTTAAATATATTTTTTATTTTATTTTTTACAATTCTTGTTTAGTTTATATTTGTTACTATTGATATATTCTTAGTTTAGAAATAACACCCAGAAAATTTTATTGCATCTCCAATGCATAAAATGGCAATAACTGGAAAACCGTTTGCAATTTTGACTTTAAATTTCAAGTACGATGTAGTGTGTGATGTGTACGCTTGTTACAATCAAAAGAAAACATTTTTTTTTTTTTAAGATTTTACAGTTTTTTTATTTTTTAGTACAATTTTTTGCTAATTTCGGTCAAAAACAAGTTATACGTGTCCCGGCGTTTCGCTGGGTCATGTCTAGGAATCGAGATATATCGATTTGAAGTTAGTAACTATCATATAGGGGAAATTGTCACCTTTGGTGGTCTTTTTTTTTGACATAACTCGAGAACCACTAGTCCGATTTTGCTCAAACAATTTTAAAAAAATTAAAATTTACAATTCCTTTAATTTGTTTATATAACGTTTTTCTATATACTCAACAGTTTTGCCGGTAAAAATAAATGTATGAAGAAAAAAGATATTTTTTGCCTAAAATATTAAATTTTTTTATTTTTTAAATTCATAAAAAATCCAAAACGGAAAAAAAGGCAAGTCGTATTACTTTCACGCAAAGTCACATAACCTTTAAACAAAATGAGACATAGATCATGAAAATCGATGGACGCGTTTCGCTTTTATTCACAATTAAGTGAAGGTATCCGTTGGAAGGTAGTACCGTTGGAATAGCAATTGTCGTCTTCAATATCCGGTGACTTTGACATTAGGCTCCAAATTGTTGCCTTCGTTCAAAAGCTGGGCAAGTTTTTCTGCTTCACGTTAAGAAAGGTTTAATTCTGCAACAATCTTGTCCATTCTTGCTTGTGATATTGGAATTATTTTGTTCGATGGGCCGGCTTCTGGTGTTGGTTTATAGGTGAAATCCGATTGATCCATTGTTTCAATAGAAAAAGAAGTTTCTCTGTCAGGACTTGGAAGCGGTGGAATTGGTATACTTACTCCACATATTTTGTTTGCGCAAGCGTAACAGTTATCGGAATTGTGCTCTCCTGGATCAGTCCAAGTCATTGGTACACCAAAAGAAAGTGAACTGCGTTTTCCTTGGATCCACATGTTAAGAGCATTTTAGCACGTTTTACAAATTTTGTCTGGGGCCCACGAAACGCCGCGAATTATTTCGGAATCAAAATAAAGTTTGAAAGCACGCTCCACTTGCTCAGTGGGTAATGCAGTATTTGTTGAAAAAGCTCTTTTGCCACAAACGTAACAAAATAAATTGATATTTTCTGGACAATTTGCACTCATTTCGGTTTTATACTTTTATTACTTTTTCGTCACTTTAAAAAAATCGTACTTTACGCGTTCGGAGACACTTGTTAAATGATAAAAATCGATCAATGAACACCTATAAAAACTACGTAAGTTTCCATATTTTACTGAGAAGTACTTATGAATTGGCGCATCTTTTAAGGGTGGCTATATACCTGATTCGTGTGCGTTTTAAATTTTTCGAAACGTTCTAAAACATGACCACTCATAAATGTGGGTGCAATTTGTGTAACAAAATCATGCAGGTAGCCAACGGAAAAAACCCAAATGATTAAAACAGTGCACTTTCCTTTTTTTCCTTTTAATTGTCCACGCACATTTATGACCGTTTTTTAGTTTGTTACCGCTACCATAAAAAAAACAATTTAAACCTTTTTTTTTAATATTTTAGGCAAAAAATATTTTTTTCTTCATACATTTATTTTTACCGGCAAAACTGTTGAGTATATAGAAAAACGCTATATGAACAGATTAAAGGAATTGTAATTTTTAATTTTTTTAAAATTGTTTGAGCAAAATCGGACTAGTGGTTCTCGAGTTATGTCAAAAAAAAGACCACCAAAGGTGACAATTTCCCTTATATGGTAGTTACTTACTTCAAATCGATATATCTCGATTCCTGGACGTGACCCATCGAAACGCCGGGACACGTATAACTTCTTTTTTACCGATATAACTTTCCCCGATAGTTTGAACCCTTCCCGATCACTGACCCCTACCATTTGTCTCACAGTGTTATTTATACTAATTTCATTGTACTAAAATTATGATATTTAGTAAGTTTTTTAAATGATTTTAGCAAAGCGATTTTGAATTGCATTTTACATAAATTTTACTAAAATTTAGTAGCGGCTACTAATTTTTTCTACTAATTTTATTGTACTACAGATCAGCAGACATGTGTTGCTAAAATTAGCAAAAAATACCGCTGGTTGAGGCCAGTTAAATTTCCCGTAATAACAGCAAAATTTTCAGTAGCCATTACAGACTTTTTTGGTTGAGTGTAGATTTGAAAACAGTGTTTAAAAATTCTGACCTCTATGGCACTAATTTAAAACGAGTTAGCAAGACTCAATATAAAAAAATACTTCTTATCTAAATTTTTTGGCACCAATAGAATAAAAAAAAATGTTTCTGTAGTAGATTATTTCAAAAAGTTTTAAAAGTTGGACCTGAATTTCTTGAATAAGTGGCCTGCGACACATCAGTTGCCGTGGGAAATTCTAATAACTCGGCTGTTTTTTCACCGATTCACGTTTTTATTGCTTTATTAAAAAGAGAATTCAGTTCAAATCACGTTTCCTTAATGTTTTTAATTCGAATGAGTTGTAAAATACCAATGCTTTTGAGAAAATTCACAAAAAGTCATATTTTCCCCTTGTAAATTCGTGTTCCAAACTTCAGGGCCGATGCGGCACGTCTTCCTGCATCCGATCATCCCAATTTTATGGGAGACGTAGTTTCGCACCCAAATAAATATTTTCAGGGGTGATAGCCCGGTCAATAACTCAAATTTATTTTCCTGCATACAAGCTTGGAAAATCCTAATGAATACAGAGTCGTTTAGAATAGTAAAAATTATCTGTTAATTTAAAAGGTTAAAATATGGTTTAATCGAGGTGTTTAGTGCTTGTTTAAGCAGTTAATCCGACTTTTACGGGATTAACGTTTGTGTCTAAAAACACTAATAATGAAATAAAAATAAGAAATAAATCTGTAAAAAGCAGAAAAAGCATCTAAAAATTAATTAAAAATTACGTTATACAAAAACTGCTAAAATTAACAGATTTTTTTGGTAAATACAAACAAAATAAGAGCAGAAAAAATAAAACTGCTAATTTTTCAGAATTTTAGTTCTATTTGAGTTAACTTTTAAACTGCAAAATCTACACAAAATTTTTATAAATATTACAAGAATAAAAATAGCAAAAACAAGCTGTTATTTCAACAAAATCCTTGTTAATTTTTTTAAGTTAAATTAAATTGAGTGTAAGAAGCCGTTTATTCTGCTAAATTCAACATAAATATTTACTAAAAATAGTAAACTGCTGATTTCAGAGCGCTAAATTTTTATTTGCATTAAAAAAAGCGAAAAAAAGCTTTGAAAAAATTAAAAATTTTTTTATTGATATTTTAGTCTACTAATTATTTAGCAAAATCTTTTGCTGTTTTTAACAGGTTAAGTTCTTATTTTTAATTAACTAAAATTTAACTCAAATACAACTAAAGTTTTTTATATTTAACAGTTTTATACTTACTGTTCCTATCTTACTAATATTTAGCAAAATTAATCTGCTAATTTCAGCAGTTTTTTTTGCAAGGTCAATTTTAACTAATTTTTAGTAGTTTTAACTAAAATTTTTAGGGACTTTTTTCTATTAGTGTATATCTGCAGATCAAAAATCTACGTGCGAAATTCCTATAGTTTTAGCGGTTTGAGCTGGTCGATGGTGAGTGTGTGAATGAATGTGTCAGTCACATTATTCTTCTTTATATAGAAGATTACAATTTTGTATTTTTTTCTTGGGATTCATAATGTTTGATTGGACCAAGATTTTGTTACTTTTATCTTCTCACTTCTCTCCATCATGCCATCTATACACTCCAACTCTACACTCCACACTGCAGTGTAGAATACTCCATCATTGAGAATGTATATTTAAAATTAGTACAATCTCTTTAAAATAGTTTTCTTTTCAGTGATATTTTTAAACCTCTATTAGATTGCCTTAGTTCACTAGCATGTCCTTTAAATGGAATATTTTAATTTATAAAATTATTTACTTAAAACACCATAAATAAGAACAAGTTGTCAAACAAAGTAGAAAAAAACGTATCTCTTTAGAAAAATATTTATTTGATCTTTTTTGTTAGATTTATAAAGTTAAAAGAAATCTTTTTAAAATATTACTTTCTCACCCTCTCTAGCTGTTCATCCGCAAAGAACAATCAACCAACAACAACTATGTCAACTTGTTGTATAAAAAAGGGCAATTTTCAAATTAGTTTGACATGCTTTTTAACGGTCATTCGAATAGAATAACAAACTGTTAAAATAACATTTAACATATTTGAAATTTCAATAAAAAACTTTTTGCTTTCATTCCAATAAACAAAGGACGTATTTGGAAGGTATTTTTTAAATAAAGACCGTTAACTTCCGCGATGACACACGCGTCCTTTGTATATATAAAAAACATGCAGCAAGCTGGCTTATCTTAAAATCTAACAAAATTTAATGTATTCCATAATATAAAAATAAAACATACGTTTTAATTCAAATCTTGTTTTTCCATCAAAAGAAAAAAAGCCACAAAACCCATGTTATACAAAAACGTTAGTTTAACTGTGTTTGATTTGGTTTAGCTTAACTTTATTTTATAAGGGAAGGCAACCAAAAAATAAAAGTTGAGGAATTTGCTGATAAAAATTTATCTTTAGTAATTTTTTTCCACTACTATGACATATTAATAATGAGTTATGTCTTAATATATTTTGGTAAGTCGCATGTCCTTCTATTGCTTTGACTGTGTAACTTGTTATTGAAAAATCCATCGTTAGTCCTAGTTTTGGCAACATTTAAGCAGTGTTGGGATAGCCACGTGGCTGGGCGTTTTAAAGAATTTTCTAATATTTTTTGTTTAAAAAATTAATTTTAGAAAAGTTATGGGATTTGGGAATAAGAAATATGTATTTCACAGGAAGGTATAGTAAGTGACAGTCGTTAGGACAGACAGTACGTTCCAGTGATGGTATTTGAGAATTTTTGTTTGGTGCCTAAATGATGCCAAAAAAGTGCCAAAAAAGCTTTAAAAGTGCCAAAAGAAATTAAGCAACATTTAATGTTTCAAAAAATATATTCAGCTTTTATTTCAAATATTTATACATCTACAACCTTATTGTAAACTTTATAACAATAACAAAATTGTGACAAAACTGGGGTGAATGGAAATTATTATAATTTTGGTATTCTAAGAAAAATTGTCACAGTAAAACATTGACAAAATTGTCATCTAATAAAAACACGTAACAAACAAATATTTTCATTTGTCAACAATTTAAAATATAAAAATTTTATTTTCTTTTGAAGAATTTAATAATTTTACTCCACAGAAATAAAATAAGAAATACCTCATCCATATTTTGAGATATTATTTTTGGATGCGTCTCGTTTTTTTTGATTTTTGTAACGAACGAGTTTTGCATCTCATCTACTCATATATATACACAGTGACGGACAATACAATAGAATCAATCAAAGTTTTTCTAATTTTATCCCCGCTGCTTTTATTTTTAAAGATCAAAATAATGATAAAATTGTTCCCGAAGAACTGGAAGCTGGTCCAGAAAATTGTAGAAATTTTTAGGGTAGCGTTTGGTTTTTATTTTGCTAACCGTTCTAAGTAGGCGTGGCTTTTAATGAAAAACCAGCGATATCGACCTTTTAACAAATTATATATATATAAATTTTCTTAAAAAGTGCCAAAATTCTATGGAGAGTGCCAAGGTTCCATTGAAAATTTAATAGTGCCACAAATGGCACTTTTGTGCCACTTTTACCAACAGTGGTACGTTCAACGAAATTAACTTCCAACTGAAAAAGCGGCTTCTACCATTTTAGTCAGTAGCTCTTCGCAAGCCCTCAAATAAATTAATATAAATTCAAGATTCGTTTATAATGGGTTTTTATTAAACGACTTTGTAGTTTGAGCCTGATTACTTGTCTGCATAGTCGTCTCAAGGACAATCGATTAGTTAAGAGGGTATATTGGTAGAGACAACTAACATATCTGCCTCACTCTCGATCGCTGTTGCTTAGGGCGGGTCGAGTTGTAGGGAGGCAAAAAAATCGCTCAAGTGACAAGGAAAATCGTATGCTAGGGATCAAAATAAAAAACTTTGCCCGAGGAACCATACCTCTAAAACGAATTCTGATGTCCCAACTTTGGACCCGTAGGGTAAAATTTTGAAAAATCCCACTTTGACCCATTTAGAGTGCCCCAATCCAGTCCAAATGTATGACCGACCCCCACTAACTTTGGAATCGACCCGCCCTACTGTTGCTATAATGGCACTTTTCTCTTCAGATCAATCGATTTTTTTTTGCCCCTAGCGGTAAAATCTATCGATTTTTAATCAGTCGTAATATAATTTTTAAAATCGGTTTTATGTTAAAAAATATTATAAAATTCGAATATTGATATTCTTTTATTATAAAAAAACTTTATAAAAAATACACATATGGATAAAATATGGGCATATAATTTTTCATTTTACCGTATTTTTAGTACCAATATTAATTCAATGAAAATCGGGATTTATTATGTAAAGCTTAATCGTAAAATTTTTCATTATTTAAAAGTTTATAACACTTCTTCTGAACATATTAAAAAATATTTTGGGTAAAAAACCCTTTAAGTACCAATTTTTTTATTTTTTTTTTATAAAGAGAAGCAACACTCAGGAAATTCTTCCTATTAATTAACGTGTTGCTTCTTTTGGAAAGGGGATAGAGAAGAAGTGAAAGGTGGTGAGAGATGAAAGGCTTCAAATATGACAACACTGTAATTGCACATTATGTTGAATCTTAGAAAAGTTGTTGCGCGCCATCTGATTAAGAGTTGGCGAACTTTGTTGAAGATTTTTAGTTCATAGCCCTGTTATATTATTTTACTTCGGTGGGGTTAAGTGCTATGGGAACACCGAAGGAGGACGCTGCGATATGTATGAAGGATAGAAAAAACTCATACATATTACTATTTTTCATAAATTGATGTTGCTTTGGGTGGGGCTCGAACCCGCAACATCACGTGTAACAGTCCCACGCGCTAACCATTACACCACAGCGCCCAAAAAAAAAAACAATCTAGCGATAAAATCACTAAAATTTTGCACTGTTTATAAATGTAGTAATTTTCTAGCGATTTTTGGGTCTGCTCTATTTTTTTTTAAATTTGTTTGCAGCACTGCCCTGAACTGTCGATCTTCTGTGGTTAGGGTTTTAAAATTCTCTACATTTTTAAACTCTCGGGAATCGGAATTTTTTTAATATTCCCGGATTTTGTGGGCGCTGTGGTGTAATGGTTAGCGCGTTGGACTGTTACACGTGAGGTTGCAGGTTCGACCCCCAAACCAAGGCAATATCAATTTATGAAAAATAATAATATGTATGAGTTTTTTCTATCCCTCATACATATCGCAGCGTCCTCCTTCGGTGTTCCCATAGCACTTAACCCCACCGAAGTAAAATAATATAACAGGGCTATGAACTAAAAAGCTTCAACAAAGTTCGCCAACTCACCATCAGATGGCGCGCAACAACTATTCTAAAATTCAACACTTCGCGCAATTACAGTGTTACCATATTTGAAGCCCTTCATCTTTCACCACCTTTCACTTCTTCTCTATCCACTTTCCAAAGGAAGCAACACGTTAATTAATAGGAAGAATTTCCTGAGTGTTGCTTCCCTTAAAAAAAAAAATAACTTTTTAGTCAGACTTTAACAGGAATAACTATTTTTTGCTCGAAAACATAAAATTTAAAATTTTAATTTTTACTGACTTAAAGAAAATTTTGAAGTCGCTCCTATACATATTTGATTTCTTTCAGCAAAAATAGACAGTAGGACATCCTCGGAAATCACCATTAGAGACAAATTTCTGATTTAAAAATTACTCAAGCTTCCATAATATTTTATACTGAGCAAACTCCCCAGCAAAAACCGAGATTACCGAGTAATTAAGCGAGTAAGTAGCACATAAAGGGTTTCACTACTTACCAGGCTATTTACTCGCAACAATACTTTTGTTCGCGATGTCCTAAAATTCATGGGTGGTCATTACCCTCTCGCTTACAAAAAAAGTGCGAATAACGAGTTACTCATAGTGAAAGAATAAGTAGTTACTCACAAAGATAGGATAAGTGGTTACTCAGAAGTTAGGAAATAAGTGGTTACCCTACTTTGTAAATTAGTTGGTAATATTTGAAATAAAAACTTTTTACCTTGGAAAACTTCCTATTTAGTTCAAAACAAATTTATAAATAAAATATTAATATAAAAAAGACTTTATCAGTACTTATTTAATCAATTACCAGTAAGTGATCAATTTGCACGACTATATAAGTACTTCTATAACTTATTATCGGTAAGTCATTATTTTGTATTTTAAAGTAATGCAGAAGGTACTGACCTATCATTACTTGGTAATCCGTATGATAATGACCTATCATTGCCATGTTTTTGCTGGGTCATACGTTTCTACTGTAGATTATTTTTTGTTGTAGGTATTTTCCCATTCAAAATTATAATAGGGGTTTTTATATAAACTTGTATTTTACTCGTAAATGGTGTAAACGTGGTATGTTTATGAGTTTAATGTCAAACTTCATACATAAAAAATATGGTTTGTATTTATACAAGGTTTATAAGGAATTTACGAGTTTATATGAAAACCCCTAATGTTTTAAATTCAGAGAAGCATAGAGGGAAATTATGGGGTCATTTTGTAACTCCAATGAATACTTTTTTTCGTTTTTGTTTGAAACGTAAACAAAAATATTTAGTATTTTATGAAACGGGTAGTCGTTTGCGTTTGTTGTCAATTGGAAGTTATTATTGCCGTTCTTCTCATAGAAATAAATCTGTAGAAATAGCAGAAAAATCAACTAAAAATTAGTTAAAAATTATATTGCAGAAAAAACTGCTGAAATTAGCAGATTTTTTTGCTAAATACAAGTAAAATAAAAACAGCAAAAGTAAAACTGCTAAATTTACAGAATTTAAGTTATATTTAAGTTAATTTTTAGTTAATTGAATATAGCAAATAGTACTGTAAAATTTGCAGAAAATTTTGCTAAATATTAGTAGACAAAAAATAGCAAAAACAAAACTTTTGCTATTTTTTTTTAAGCTAAATTTAGTTGTAGTTCAGCATTCTATTCTGCTAAAATAAGCAGAAATATTTGCTAAACAATTTTAAACTGCTGTTTTCAAAAGGCTCGATTTTTATTTGCATTTAAAAAAAAAATCGAAAAAAAAACTTCGAAAATTTTAAATTGTTTGGTGATTTTTTAGGCTACTAATTATTTAGCAAAATTTTTTGCTGATTTTAGCAGGTTAATTTGCTACTCTCCATTAGCAAAAATTTAGCTCAAATATAACTAAAATTCTGTATATTTAACAGTTTTATTTTTGCTGTTCCTATATTTACTGACTTTTTTCTATTAGTGTACATGTTGTTATACATTCGTAAAAAACGCTATTATGTAAAAAACGCGATTCGGGTCAACCCTTCATAAATAAAAAATTAATGGTCACCTATAAAAAATTCCAATTTTTGTCTCTAATTAGATTTTGGATATATATTTACATTCGACTTAAACCCTGCGTTTTAGTTAATTTTTCTTTTTTTTTGGAAATTTGTTCCTCTAAAGGTAAATGTTATAAATTCAATTAAAAAATGACCAGTTCCTATTTCTTTCACATCTGTAGAATTTATTACCCCTAGTTTAATTTGAACAAAACCCAATAAATTGTTTTATAATTGCTTAATTACAAAGAACTCCTTCCATGTTCAAATTAAAAAAGCAGAAGGTTTTTAAAATTAAAGTGGTATTTAAACCTTAAATACACAAATTTAATATAAATATAGCAACAAACAAATTCTGTTGTAATAGTACTGTATTTAATTAGACGCACACAAACCAATTAATCAATTTGTCCCTTATCATTATGCTCTATAGTAAAACAACAACAACCACACAAAATGGAGCAGCCTACCAGAAACATGCCCTAAATACGTAAAGTGTCAATGTCAAAGGCAATTTTTAACGCTCCAACTACAGCAACTTAAAATCTTTGTACTTTGGGAACTTGGAAAAAAAAACTTTGAAGAAAAAATAAAAATCTTGTTAACACGCCATTTATCACTTTTCATTTGTATAATTTCAGCGGATTTCAAAACGTGATGGTATGATACGAAACAGGATTTTTTTCGTGCTCGTATTTTTGTTTTGAATTCATTGTTACAATAATATTTTTTCTTCTAACTGGGAATAAAACATTTTGCGTTGGTCGTTGTTGTTATCCTTGTAACAAGACCTAAATTGAAATGGAGACAAATTGTTGTCATTAATTAAAAGTCTAAAGTTACAAAAGAAGGAAACAACAAAAGTTCGAGTTAAGTGGTAAATTGCTACACCCCTTTTTGTTGGTATTGGTGAGAAAGTTATGCTTTATTGTTCCTTTTTGTGTATTTTGCAATTGGTATACAATCTTGTTAAAAGTTGCAATTACTAGAAAGAGTTATAGAATTTTTTTGTTTTTTTTCTTAGTTAAAATATTGCTCTAAGGGTACACTTAGAAAAAAGATTCAGTGTTCCAAGCAAATTTGACTCAACAGAATTATTCGGTTGCTGTAATCGAAAATTCGATTGTCACAATCCCCTATTCGGATCCAACTCTTTTTGGATTGTCTCAATCTTATTTTATATGAGACAGCAGAAAACGGGTTGTGCGAACCGAATTGTTAATTGCAGCAACCGAATGATTCGGTTGGCTCATAATTTGTTATAAGTTTTTTTCTGTGTTTATGTGGTGGAAGTTTGAAGATATACTGAAAGATTTTACTTTTACCCTTTTTTATAACAAATATTTGTGTAAAGTCAATTTGATATTGATTGTTGTGGGTGTTTTTTCTTATGAAATTGATATCAATTTGTTTATGTCATTGTTTATTGTTTTGGATGGTCCAGTTGAAATATATACTCTAGTTTTATAGAGTTTAATGAACAGGAATGTTGATAAAATAATGAGGATACAAATATCACTAACAGTCTTAATAGCCCAGCTAAAAATCTATGGCTAAACTGCAGTTAATGGGGTTTCGTAAAAAAAAATATATATGATCCCCTCTAGAATTAAAAAAGAAAAAACCGACATTAATTTTGGCAGGGGCTTCGGCCCGGGAGGCCCGTGGGGGGCAAAAAATGGGGGAACATAGTAACATGCAAGTGTGGGTACTCAAATTAATCCTTTGAGGACCTACATTTTCTGCCGAAGCGATTTTGAAGTTTTTAGATTTTCATGATCTGTGACCTAGTAATAGCTATGCCAAGAAAAATTGGCTCCGTTAAACCTAGGCTTGCCATATCGAAATTGGCAAAAAGCTTGACATTCAGAGGAAAAATCTAGATTTTTCTTGACATTGAAAAAAGGCTTGATTTTTCTTGACAATTTAAAATTCAGTTAAATTAGCAAAAACTTGCAAAATTGACTTGGAAATTTAAATGATGTTAATTTATACAGATTTTCAATATTCTTTGTACCACATTTTTTAAAGAAATGGGCCCATATGATGTCTTTTAGCAATTCTTCAAAAACTTCCCGAAGGCAGCAGTAATCTGCATACAACATATCAGTATTAATTGAATTTGATATTTTTAAAATAAATGTGAGCTCTGCTTAATTATTCCTTGACACAACACGAGTTTTTTGTATTTAAAACAGTAATTGCTAAAAAAAAACTAATTTTTTTCCAAAATCATATCTTTTTTATAAGTATTTTACAGCATTTTGTAAAAATTGGTTAGCATCGAAATCAAACGTTTCTTTTTCTGCTTTACAGTAGTCTTGATTTAAATGCCTTTTTCTTAAGTGCACATTTGCTATAACTGCACAAAATTTAGGTTTCGTTTCTCTTACAAAATTATGTACGCAATTGTCTTCTTTAAGTGCACTTTTTGTACCTGCGCATTTAAGATAACTGCCTCATATTTTTGGCAGTTTTACATTATTTTCATAAAAAAGATCACCGTAAAAAATTTATAAAATTCCGTTTTAGCTTGACAAATGACATTTTTTCTTTTTTAGTAGTTTTGAGGTTAAGAAGAAGAATAAACCTTCCTCAAAAGTTATAAACACATTAAATTTGCAAATCAGACTAGATCTAGTTTCTGCCTTTTTATGGACAGGCTTCATCAGCGATCTTCCATTAAATTGTATTATTGTTTATATTTTTATTGTCAGATTGTCTCTATATGAATAATTTCAGAAGTGATCAAACAGACATATACAAACATTCTACTTCAGATTCTCTCTGTTTATCTTCTTATTTCCTCCGTGTCACCTTTTCACAAATATTGCTATATTGACGTATGGTTTGTACGTACAAGTGGCATTCTTGACACGCATTGAAAAAGCTTGATAATCAAGCCAAATCAAGCCCGTCTGGCTTGATTTGGCTTGGCTTTCGTGATATGCAACTAAATTATAGATATTTCACAAAAAATTTCGCTTGTCAAAGTTTGTGCTTTTTACCCCTCAAATGAGGAATTCTAGTTAACTAACTTCGAGGGCTCGCAAGAGGAAAGTGGAACCAGGTAGGGATTTGCCGCCTACTACACTTTTGTTTTCTCAAATCTTCTTTACAAATCATCTTTGAACATATTTACTCTATCTTTTGTCTGGGCAATTTAAAGTACGAAAAGTATACTTGCCTGTGGTCGTCAAAAGAAAATTGTCTCACGATTCCATATTTTTTTTATCCCTTAAGAGGATAAAAAATGATGACTGAAAATGATGAAATTTTCTTGTAAGGTAAAATGGTACTCAGATGAGAGAAAATGTTACCAGGACTTCAAAAATTCTTTTGTTTTCAACAATCTGTAAACGCATTAAAAATTTAGACATTTAAAAAAAATAATTTTTTTTTGGAAAATTGGTGCAAGGACATTACTACCTCTCATACATCCTTAATCACAAATTTTTAATTTCAGCTACAATCATAAACAGAATAAAGCGAAAATTGGTTACTGCCGGTCAAATTATGTCCTGTAACTCAGTGGTAAATTTTGTTTCATTTGGTGCAAGGACATGACTTTCTCCCATATATCCTTTTCCTCAAAAACTAAATTTAAGCTAAATTTATGATCAAAACGCACTGAACACTAATTATAACCTATAAAATTATACTTCTACTTATTATACGGAAAATATCAAAATGTCAGTAACAAGAATATATGGGAATTTTTCATTACCATTGAATTTTCATTACCATTAGTTCATACTAATGACAATGAAAAAAATTTCATTACCATTTAATGATAATTAAATATTTTTCATTAGAAAAATCATTCCTAATTGTAATGAAATTACATTAATGTATAAAAAAACTAATTACAATTGACTAAAAAACATTTGTTTACAAAAAAATTCAGACAAATGAAAACAAACAACTGGTTTGGCCAGGGAAGTTATAAAACATAATTTATTAAGGAGGATCCATTTAATTCCGTTGAACTTTACCTGGATACAAATAACAATGGAATGGAAAGTAATATTTAATTTCAAATGAGCATGAGCCTGAATGAGCATATTCCATCTTCGATTTCAGCGAGTTTTACTCCATTTTTACGTTTTTCTGTCAATGGCAATTATTTTTTTTAATTTATTCATTATCAATGGTAATGAAATTTAAAATTATTGTCATTAATCAATGCAATTAAATTTTAGAATCATTACCATTAATTAAAAAAATGGTAATGAAAACAATTTCATTACAATTGATATCAATGTAATGGTAATGAAATCATCAATTAATTAGTCCACCTAATTAATTAGTCCCATGTATGATAACAAGGCAAATGAATTTGTTATTGCACTTTTGACATCAAGCAAATTATCAATTTTTACAAGTTTTTTTATGGTGCAATATTATTTTATTTTAGCAAAACCTTCAATATGACACACACATGGTCAAAAATATTGGAAACTTGCTATAATTTAGTGAAAACAATTTTTGACAAAATAATCACATAAGTAGACGATTATCAAAGTTAAACCCGTCAACGCAAATGACACTGATGATGGCTTTGTTGCGAAAGCCGAAAATACGTATTCTTTCTTGGAGGCCTTATCGAATTCTTTGTAGTTTACTTGTGAAAATTATATTATCCCCCCAAAATTATATTGTTTATACGCTGCAGGTCGCAAATATTAAGATATTTTAATGAAATTTGGTACACCGACCTATATCAGCCCAAGGACGAAGCCTATTGAATTTGGTTAACAGCGGTTCATGTTTAGACCTAGTGCCCATATAAGGGTCCCCTCAAAATTATATTGATTATACGCTGCAGGTCGCAAATATTAAGGTATTTTGATGAAATTTGGTAAACCGACCTATGTCAGCCCAAGGACGAAGACTATTGATTTTGGTTAACACCGGTCCATGTTTAGACCTAGTGCCCATATAAGGGTCCACTGACTCACATTATAGAAAATTTTGTCACATTTTAACCCATTCGAATTTCGGATCCAAACATTAGTTAGCTTTTAACCAGACTGGTGTAGGGAATTGTATAGTCGGCATGCCCGACTTTAATCTTTCTACTCGTTTTTCTTTAATTTTGCATATGGGACAAAGCACTGTGCGGTGCATTGTCTTGGTGAAAGAGCACTTTTTTCTTTTTCATATGAGGCCGTTTTTTTGCGATTTCCTCCTTCAAACGCACCAGTTGGGCCATGTAGGGATCGCTGTTGATGTTTTTGGGACGTCCAAAAATCTGGATTATGAATTTTGGATGTCTCAAACCACTATTGTGATAAAAATAAAAATCTTCAATCGAGCCGTTTTATAGAAATTCCTTTCGAATTGGCAGAAATTTTAATTTTCGAAATTATTTGAAAACTATGCGAGGTATAAAAAAAAAACAACTAAGAACGAAATTGTTCCTCGGGAGAAATACAATTACATCGCATACTCTAAAATTTACTTTAGTAAAGTGTTGTTTTTTTCAAACACTTCATAAAGACGAAATGCAATTAATATTATATATTGTTATTAATATGCATTTTAGTTAATTTAAATTTAGTAGGTTTGAGGTTAAGAAGAAGAATAAACATTTTTTCAAAAGTTATAAACTCATTTCAGAATTGATCAAACAGACACATACAAAAATTCTACTTTAGATTTTTTGTCAACATTGTTATCTCCTCCGTGTCACCTTTTCACATTGTAATATAAAAACCGCCAAAAATGTGTAATTTAATTCGCCAATATATATTACGAAAAAAAATTACAAAAATAATATTAAGATGATTGGAATATCCTAAAAATAGTTACATATGAAATATATTACTATTTAAAAATTCATAATTTAAATCAAAAAATTATTTTTTTATTTTTACAAAAAATTTATTATTTTATTTTTTGTAAAAGTGTCCAAAAAGGTTACTTTTTAAAAAATCTTAAAAAAAAACGAAATATTTTAGATAAATTGTAAAATATTGTTCTACCTCAAGTTAAAATTCTAGTACGATATTGTCATATTATATTTTATTTGCTGTTTCAAAAAGGTTGATCATTTTCATGATAGACAATACAATTGTTTTGTGGGCATCACCCCAACTCTTCAGTTGTCTGCAATAAGAAAATGATAACTTGAATACACAAACCGAGAAAAATTCAACGGGATGATAATTTTGTACTTTTGTATGTGAACTGTCTGATTTGGTAAAACCAGACATAAATCCACTCTTTTTGAAAGCAACAACTACATAAAAGGACTCTTTGGTTACTATTTATATGTATGTATGTTTGTGTGTTCGTTGTCATCTGTAAAAACAACGAAATTTATCCCAAAACAAAATAAATATTTGAATGAGACTTAGCCGTGGTATGCTTTTATTAAACAATTATTTTAATTTTTGCATTAATAAATACAAAAATTGTTTTTTCGGACTTTCTATATTTTCATATATTTAAAAAACAATTTTTGTATTTTTTAATACAAAAATTAAAATAATTGTCAAATTGGGAAATTTTTTCCACTTGGCTTTTTGATAGTTCTTTAAAATTAACGTGCCTTGAAAGACTCGTTGGTAAAAAATGGTTTAAGCTACATTCACAGTGATGGAGTACTCCACTCTACAGAGTGGATTTTGTTCCTTTCTTTTTCGCACTTACATATTTTTTGTATCATGCCATCTCTATTTTAGTACACTCCACTCTGCAGAGTGGTGTACTCCATCACTGTGAATGTAGCTTAATATTTGAATAAAATATTTCCAAGTCCCATGGCTTCGTTATCAGAAAATGGAAAACAAATTTGGAAATTTATTGAAACATTCTGAAATTTATTAGAACACAATTTCTCAAGAGACTTCTGATCATACTAATGCTTTGGCATTAGCATTTATATGAATCGTTATCGTTTTTCCCCAAGTATGCTTCTAATTTGTTTTTCTTAATAATAATTTTTATTTTGATAATGACACAAGGCAACATTTATCTGGCAACACTGTTTGCGGAAGACTGGTTTTAAATAGAAAATTGTTCCTTATTAATATTATGCCCATCCTTTTTCACTATGTTATTGCATGTGACATAATATTCAATTAAATTTAAATATGATAAATGTTTTTGTTAAAGAATAAGTTACCAAATGTATTCACTTAATATGCAAAACCTCAAACAGAATAAATAATTTAAAAATCATGTTTTTAAGAGATTTTTGTTTCAAAAAACGAAGAAACAACACATTATGTGGCCATTAGGCATTAAAAAACAAACAAATTACGATTTATTGTATTTAGTTTCAAAGCAAAACCAACTTTTTTCTTAAAAAATCTTACTTTCCCCTCAAAAAAGTGAAGTTCAAGTAAAAACTAAGTAATGCTAGTCGCTATTTTTATGACATTCTAAAAGCGCAACAAGACCAACAACACACTCAGACAAAGTTGAGCAACAAAAGGTCACAAATAACTCCAGGAGGCTTGTTAACAAACAAGAATAACAACCCCCAAGCAAGAATATTTTTTCAATCAATTAGGTTTCTTTAAAGTGAAATATTCATAAAAGGGAATTTTTATTTTTTAATGTTTTCACTTACAAGACATGTAGCAGTAGCAGTAGCTGAGGTTACATTAAAGACATTTTTGCTTGAAACTGTATTTGTTTTTCTTGTACACTTCTTTTGAAATTTTCAAATGCTGATTTATGAGCTTTTTAATGTGGCCAAAAGTAAACGACATTTAATTATAAATGTTTTTAATGGAATTTTCACATTAACGGTAAATTTGTTTAAAATAAAACCAAGAATTTTAAAATATTTTTGTTTTATTACCTAAGCATGACTAAAACACTACCACTGTATTGGATTTTATTTGTAAACAAAAATTAAAGCATACTTTAAGGCGTATAGTAATTTTTGTTGTAAGACTTTCGTTAAATATTTTAAAAACATTTTCTTTGTCGTAAAGTTTTATAACTTCATAAATATTTTCCACCCTCTTTCGCCATATAAAAATTAATATTTTTTTACATTAAAAATTATGAATTTTCATTTTAAAATTTTCCCTTTTTTCGAAAAAAAACAACAAACATTAGACGACAAAAAGTCGACTTTTATTAAAACTTGTTACTTGTGCATAGAAAAAAGCATTCACCGTCATCAAACCTTTTAGTGCATCTTTTAACTAAAGGGTTATAATAATGGTTAACAGAAAATGTTTTCGTAATTGCTAAGATGTCAAAAGTTAGAAAACATTGTAGCTATACAAAACAGGACGTTTGGGAGTTTATTTTATATAGTTTTTGCTGTCCTGATACAATAAACCTAAAGAACAACACAAAAAGAAAAACTAACACAAACAGGGTAAAAATACTTTGAAGAGTTTAAGTAACAATACCAATAACAATTAACCATTATGCAAACAACGACAAACCATGTAATAAAGATTTTTTGTATTAAAGGATAATAAAAAGATATAACTTTTTGTCGACATAAAAGATTTAACCCTTAAACATTTGGAAGAAAATGTAGTATAGTGCTGGTAAAAGTATGAGTAGTGGGTACTGAGTATCGAATATTTGTCTTTCTTTTGGGTACTCGATACTTAAAACTACTACTCGATATTTTCAGAGTTGCAATTTGGACGGAAAAAAGATATAAAAATGTTACTCCGCTAAAATATTTACAACAAAAATTTCACTCGGCTAAAATATTTATCACAAAATTACAACTCTGCTAAAAGAAGAAATCAAAAGTTAAATACTTATGTTAAGAAACTCTCAAATCATAATGAGTACCTAGTTGATAAAAAAGTTTAAAAATATGTTTATAAATTTAAATATTGAATCAACAAAAACATTTTCAAAGAATTTGATCAACAATTAAAAAAAAAAATTTACCAGTAGTCACTTTTGTTAAAATAATAAAATAATGTTAAAGAAACTGGATGCGAAAAACTAAAAATTTAATCGTGTTGAAAAAAAAAATATTTAGCGTTTTTTTTAATCACCTGGATTTAGAATTTTAACTTTTGTTAAAATAATAAAATAATGTTAAAGAAACTGGATGCGAAAAACTAAAAATTTAATCGTGTTGAAAAAAAAAATATTTAGCGTTTTTTTTAATCACCTGGATTTAGAATTTTTCATACAAAAAGTGGATTTATTAAATCCAAAAAAAGCTGAATTTAATAAATCCATAACAAAAGCACAAATATATGAAACAGCCTATTAATTAATGACAGAAAAAACTACGAATGAAAATTAAAGAGAAACAAAAAAATTTAAAAACTAACAAATAAAAGGTTTTTATTAATTTTTTTTTATGAAATATGTTTAGAAAAATAAACTACACCCCACCAAATACATATTTTCGATCTTGGACATGGAGAAATAGCTGAAATAGAAATGGCAATTTTTCACTCTACAGTAAGTAATTTAATTAAATCCAATTAGTGAATATTAAATATTGCAATGGAATTTTTCAATTGTGTAAAAATATAAATTGAAGTGATAAAACTGAAAAGGCAGACTTTTTATCGCTGTTTTATATAAAATATAATTAAAAATTAAAAGTTAAAGTAAAATCCTTCATCATCGAATTCGGTATTAAAAATTAGGCTGAAAGAAGTGTCGGACAGAAAATTCTTTTTAAAATAGGGAGAATCTAACCCCATCTGTTGAGCACTTTTAGAAATACTTTTTGGATTTAATAAATCCAAGTGATTAGAAAATACGGCTATTGTCTTATTCTGAGATTTTTTTCTCTAACACCCATTAACACAATGTCCTGTTATAACTAACTGAAACTATAACAGACAAATTTGTTGTTGTTTACCATACAAATTTTAAATTTAACTTAGGGTTAAATTTTAACAGCACATTGTGTTATTCGGCCTAGGTGTTTAACCCTCTAACCGGCCTAAGCTTTTTTGCAATGAAATTTATACCACGTGTTTCTCACGAAAAATAAACAATAAGTTCTTCTACAAAATTTTTTTTCGTTGCCTACTTTAGGCGATATGGGCCAAAATAGTTTAAGGGTGAATCTCGAAAACTAGCACATAAAAATTACTAGGTTTAGGCACAAATTATTTCTCTTACCAAGATGTAATTACAATAAAAAAATTACATTTTTTGTGCTGTTACTTAAGAAGTTGTAGCGATTTTCGTTTTTCGAAAAATGCGAAATTGAGCGAAAACGCACCAAAACTTCAATATATATTATTCAAACTTATAAGCTTAGCTACCTATACCAAATATATTCTTTTTACCGAATTTCAGAAAAATCCGTCCATTCGTTTTGAAGTTAAGGCGATGTCCTTTAAAGGTATCCTTATGGAATCCTGTGCGTCCTTGGACCAAAGTAAGAAACTTTTTGAATAGCTTAAGCTCCAATCTTACTTCATGGTCACTATCAATTGTTTTAGTCAATTTAAATATGTTTTTAAGATTTTTGAAACTTTTGGTTGTTTTAAAATATTTAATTTTTGAAATTTTACGAAATTTTATCTTTGACACTTTCTCGCTTCAAACCCGTGCATTGTATACAAAAAAATTCTTCACAAAAAATTTTACAAATTTTGTTTTCTGTTGAAAAAGCATAATTTCTTATTATAAAATACCCCTTTGGCGCATTTCTGGTCAATTTAATATACCCCGCCTGGAGGCGGGCTTGCCGGTTAGAGGGTTAACTAGATCGCTAGCCAATGGATTTCTTCTGATTTTAATACTGGTTACATCTTTCTATAAACAAAAATAAATTTTTACAAAAAAAAAAAAATTGTGCCTATGTAGACATATGAAGAAGTAGGGTACTTATTCTCACGAATAGAAAAAGTCTCAAAAATTTTGTTAAAACTACTAAAATTAGATAAAAATGATGATGCAGGAAAATCTGCTAAATTAGCAGATTTTGTTTTCTATACATATATAAGATAGGAACAGCAAAAATAAAACAATTAAATACACAGAATAATAGAAAAATAACCTGCTAAAATCAGTAAAAAATTTTGGTTAATAATTAATAGCCTAAAAAATCACTAAAAAAATTAAAAATTAAAAAAATTTTTAGGTTTAAGTGTTAAGGAGTCTGGTCAAAAATTATTCCATTTTTCGGTTTTTTTATTATTTCTTTTTGACATTTCTTCCAAAGAAATTACAGACAAATGTGGTGTCCATGGTAATTTATTTCATATTTGTTATTGTAAAACTTTTAATTCTTTTAGAACAGTATTTTTATTTTTTTTCTATATTCGGTCCACTTTAGCTTGGATCATGTTTTCACTAGACTAAATAAAATGTCTCCACAAAATTTTAAATTATACAAGATATAAAACTTCATATTTTAAAGAGTACTTAACATACTAAAGGTATTCATTTAAAGTATTTACGCTTCGTATACTGTGTATATGTTGTAAGTTTACTCGATTAATGTCAAAACTAGTTTACGAGCCCTCGTAAATATATGCTTATATTTTTATGTGTAAACTTTTTCGTATTTATACACACACATTTGAAAATTGTCAAAAATAAAATTATTTTGTATTGTTTTGTTTGTTGTTTTTTATTTTCTGTTTTATATTCTGTGTTTAAATGATACAAATTTAAAAAGTTCTGTGTTTAATTTATGAAAAGATCAAAATAGTAGCTAAATGCAAAATTGAAATGTGAATAGTTTTATAAGGTGCGTTCATTGAAATAAATAGGTAAAGTTACAAATATACGAGATTATAAAAATACACGGTTTACGAGCGCATAAATGCAGTTAGATGAATACCACTACTGTGTACATTAGAGCGTACCACCTTACAGGCAAAAAGAAAAAAGTGCGGCGTACACCCTCCAATATGAAGAATTTTGCAAGTAGGTTTCAAAAAAAAAATTTTTTTTTGCCGAACGTAGGGCTCGCCATTTTACATTTTTCGTTATATCTTTGGCATTTATAGTCGGATCTTAAAGTGTGATACATCGATGTTTTTCTCTCGAGATCACTGTTTTGCTCATGGAGACCAGTGTTTTGCTCTAAGGGCCATTGACCACAAGTATCCCGTTCTAGTAGTTACCCACCAGATCTCAGTTCCTACACCCTAATGTACGACCCTAATGTCAGAAAATTAAAGCTCGCAAAAAATCATTAAACTTTTGGTAAGGAAGTTTTTCGATAAACCCAGTAGAATTTTTTTTATATATTGGTTGCCGAACGTACACTCATAGAAAAAAGTTTGTAGAAAAGTTAGTAAAATTGTTAGTACTTCAACTTAACAAATTTTTAACTAATTTTTAGTTAAAATTTAATTTTTAGTTAATTTTTTTGCTACCTCCACATTACTAACTTAAAAACTTTTTTGCTATTTTTTTTTGTTGAATTTAGTTACTAATTTTTAACAATAAATTTGCTAACTTTACAGTATTTTGCTGAATTTTAGTTACTAATTTTTAACAGAAGATTTGTTAATTTTACAAATTTTTTGTAAACTAAACCACCAATTTTAGAGCGCTCATAAACAGAATGTTAAATGACTCATAAAAATTCCTGGATATTTTTAACTCGCCAAAAATAATGCAAAAAGTTTTTAAATAAAGCTAAATTGAAATGGTTGAAAATTTGTCCTACTCATAAAATATCTAAATTATTAAAATTTATGAGAAAAGTTTCTATTTATCGTAATACATTAATTTTCAAAGATCAAGGTTTATTTTGGACGAACCATTTTAATATGAAAATTGTGATTAAAAGTGGAGTTTATGGGGATGACCCTCATTTTTTTCCACCAATATTGTACTTTTTAAGCTTAATTAAAGAATACGATATTTTTAATCGGCCACACCTTCTTTCCTGTGGGTGGAGCTTTAGAGCTGAAAATGGAAACTCAAATAAATTCGGAAGTACATATCCGATCAGCAAATAATGAATATCAAAAGGGGGATCTCTGAAATACATTTTGTTATGGTTAACATATTATTTTCTGTAAATATTACCACTTTTTAAAAAAAACATTCTTGGGAAATTTTCATTGGCATTTAAATATAATTGGCATTACTTTATCTCAACAAATTTCATCACCATTCAATGTCAATGAAATTTTTTTCAATTTGCATTGATTAAGACAATGATAATGAAATGTATACATATTTGAAGAAAAAGCATTGTAATAGAAAAAATACGCGAATTTTTCTTTTTTTTTTCTTAATTTATTCTTTTATTAAAACATGAAAACAAATACTTCTTTCATCAATTATAAATGGGCATTTGGCATTGAACAATGGCAATTGAAAAATTTTTAATTAATTGGCACATTCAATAATGGTATGTTTTTAAATACACATTTATTTTTTATTTATTAATTTTCATTTCATTTGCTCCTTTTTTACCTTTTTCCAGTCCACTAGTAATCTGCAAAAGTTTTGTTGATTTCAGAAAATTTTAGCAAAAATTTTGTAGATTTAACAGTTTTTTTTTCTATTTTCATTCTACTATTATTTAGCAATTTTTTTTGCTGATTTCAGCAAGTTAAATTGTTATTTACAATTAACAAAAATTCAGCTGAAATATTACCGAAATTCTGTAAATTTAACAGACTACTATTCAGCAATTTTGTTTGCTAATTTTAGCAGGTTAAATTGTTATTTGCAATTAACAACAATTAAGCTCAAATATTATTAAAATTCTGTAAATTTAACAGTTTTTTTTGCTGTTTTCATTTTATTAATATGTAGCAAACTGATTCGGCTAATATTAGCAGTTTTTTCTGCAGCATCATTTTTAACTAATTTTTAGTAACTTTTTCTGCTAATTTTACGGACTTATTTGTATGAGTGTAGGGGTCGCTTTTAAAAATTTGTTCCATGGATTTTTCCTTTATAGCAAAACACTGGTCTCCTCGAGGCAAAAAAATCGATATATCACACTTTAAAATCCGACTTTAAATGCCGAAGCTATAACGAAAAATTTAAAAAGGCGACCCCTACGTTCGGCAACAAATTTTTTTTCTGAAATTGCCTTGCAAAAATACTTCATATTGGAGGGTGTACGGCGAACTTTTTTTTGAGGTACCGTCTAGTGTACATTTTAGTTTATATTTGAAAACATAAGCCCAAATTAGTTTGGCAGTAAAGTGAGGTGAAATGAGGTATCGTAAAGTAGAAATCTATTTACAATGGATTTTCTTACGTCAAATCTACTTCCAAACAAAGTAGTTGTGTATACTATCAATAGTTGAAAGTAAACAGCTGACACGATTCTTTACGATACTACCAGACTACTGGAGCCTACATTCCCATAGAAAAAGTGTCAAAAAAAGAAAATCTACTCAAAAAATGTAATAAAATTTTTAACATCCTACTGAAATCAATATAAAAAATTAAATAACAAATTGCTAAAATTTAGAATTTTGTATGGCATCGAATTTTTGTTGGCATCTCGGGTATTAAGATAGTTTGGTTAATAAATTTCTTTTCTTAGTGAATTTGACTTGACCTATATTTCTGAGGTTTCTCTAAAAAACGATCAGATACGATTTCACTGAAGATAAAATATTTTGGCCATTTGTTATTCGAACCTACCGTCGTTTAACGAGAGCTGATCACCAGACTTAAATATTTGACATATTTTGTTTTATTCAAAAAATGTTGATATGTATTATTTTTTGTTGCTTTTTAAAAATATGTTCAAAACAAAATTGAAATAATAGCCCCATAAAGAGCTTATTATATTTCACATCAAATTGTATTTCAGATTTTTCTGATATTTATATTATTATACTTTTTACTAACAGAACAGAAAAGTAGCGTAAACTTCTTATGCTAATTAAAAAGTTTGCCGTTTGATGCGTTTTTTTTTTTAAATTAATATAATTTTGTTTTTGCGTTGTTGCTTTATTTTTCAAACCTTTTTGTATTATAAAGGAGTTTTATTTTATTATTTCGTTTTTCAAAAGTCCTGCCATTTTTTTCGCTGTTAAACGTCAAGTATCCTGCAACTGATCGACACAAGTCATAAGTTTTGTACTTTATTTTAAAACAGAGTAAAACATTTTATAATAAGCTAAAGCAAAGTGGAAAATGTAAAAAAAAAACAAAAAATCTGCAAGCATACAAACAAAACTTTAATAAGGTTCAATATGGCGTTAAAATTAGAACAGGGTGAATGGTCAAAGCAATACTTAAGTATGAGTAAAGTACTACATTATGATGGCTAATAAGAAAAGTTATAGTTTGAAGGAAAGCTACTAACAAAGCAAAACAACAACAACAAAAAACATATACAAAATAAAGTTGGCACAAAAATAAACTGTAAAACAAAAAAGTTTTTTCCTTTTCTACTAAAATACGCCCACTTACAACGCCCTCTTTTGGTCGAAACGCAACAAACAAATAATGAAACAAAAGAAACACAATTATAAGGGTAACACTTATATGAATGGTAAATTAAATATTAAGGGGGGTAAATACTGTAACACCAGCATTTCAAAGAGCATATTTGAATAGTTGTCAAAAATTTAAATAACAATATTTTTATAATTCTATTTTTCTATTTAAAATATGTATGTTTTTGATGCGTTTTGAAAAATTGTTAGTTTTAAATTCTGCCAACCAAAATCTACAGGGTTGCCACAATTGGCTAAATCGGCTGCCACTGTTCTGCCTTCATTAATTATCCAAAAATAAAAATGTAAAGTGATTCTTATTCTCAGATAAATTCTCCAGTCCTTATCGTGGCCCGATTTGTATTTTTAAATTTTTTTTTAACAAACTTGCCACACAAACTAAAAAATTCCAAAAAAGGCACGAAAAAACACCTTTGCTCGGGGATATAAAATTATTTTGACCAAAAACAAAAAATTCGGATCGAAATCGGTTAACCCTCCTTGCCTTACAGGCAAAAAAAAAAGTGCGCCGTACACCCTCCTATATGAAGTATTTTTGCAAGGAGGTTTCAAAAAAAATTTTTTTTTTATGCCGAACGTAGGGGTCGCCCTTTCACATTTTTCGTTATATCTTTGGTATTTACGATACATCGATGTTTTTCTCTCGAGGAGACCAGTGTCTTGCCCTAAGGACATTTTGACCTCAAGTACCCCGTTCTAGTAGTTACCCACCAGATCTCAGTTGCTACAACTCTGTGTTTTGTTAGGACGATACAACGATACAACAGATAGCACACCCCTTGTGAACAACCTAAATGAAATAAAAACTCTCCCAAAAAAATTTTTATACAAATTTAATGCATAGAATATTACTTTGTGACTAAAATATATTTTACAAAAAAACATGTGGACATTTTATTTCTTCGAATTTATTTATTTATTATTAGCTGTATTTTCGCTCATGCCTATCAACGTTAAGTATTTATAGCAACTAACTAATTAAGGGAACAGAGTTGCAGAAATTCGTATTAGAGTTGCAAAAATTCGTACTTTGTTTACAAAAAAATTATTTTTTTGACAGAAGAAATATAATTGGAAATAAAAATGCATAATTTACCGCCAAAAAGCAAAATTAAATACAAACGAGTAAAAAGGTTAAAGTCGGGCATGCCGACTATACAATACCCTACACCAGTCTGGTTAAAAGCCAACTAATGTTTGGATCCGAAATTCGAATGGGTTAAAATGGGGCTTGTGTCAAAATTTTCTATAATGTGAGTCAGCGCACCAAATTTCATTAAAATATCTTAATATTTGCGACCTGCAGTTTGTAACCAAGCCAATTTTGGGGGGACCCTTATATGGGCACAAGGTCTAAACATGGACCGATGTTCACCAAAATCAATAGGCTTCGTCCTTGGGCCAACATAGGTCTGTGTACCAAATTTCATCAAAATATCTTAATATTTGCGACCTGCAGCGTATAAACAATATAATTTTGGGGGGACCCTTATATGGGCACTAGGTCTACACATGGAGCGGTGTTAATCAAAATCAATAGGCTTCATCCTTGGGCTGACTTAGGTCGGTGTACCAAATTTCATCAAAATATCTTAATATTTGCGACCTGCAGCGTATAAACAGTATAATTTTGGTAGGACCCTTATATGGGCACTAGGTCTAAACATGGACCGATGTTCACCAAAATCAATAGGCTGCGTTATTGGGCCAATATAGGTCTGTGTACCAAATTTCATCAAAATATCTTAATATTTGCGACCTGCAGCGTATAAACAGTATAATTTTGGTAGGACCCTTATATGGGCACTAGGTCTACACATGGACCGATGTTCACCAAAATCAATAGGCTTCGTCCTTGGGCTAACATAAGTCTGTGTACCAAATTTCATCAAAATATCTTAATATTTACGACCTGCAGCGTGTAAACAATATAATTTTGGTAGGACCCTTATATGGGCACTAGGTCTAAACATGGACCGATTTTAACCAAAATCAATAGGCGTCGTATATTAATATTTGCGACCTGTAGAGTGCGCACAAGAATGCATGGACAGACAGACAGACAGACAGACGGACGGACAGACGGACATCGTTAAATCGAAATAAAAAAAAATTCTGAGCCGATCGGTATACTATAAGGTGGGTCTAGGACCAATATTTTTTGGTGTTACAAACATCAGCACAAACTTATAATACCCTGACCACATAGTGGTGTAGGGTGTAAAAAATGTAAAACAACAAGAATTAATGGAAAACCAATTGAATTGGTGAAGAATTGTGGCGAAAAAAATACAACCATATTCTTGTTTTGCTTTAATTTTTTTCTAAATGTCAAAAAATGTCGACAATCGATTGTCGCTGAATTTAAATTATTCGTCACGACTTTTGCTGTCGTCGGTCGACAATCGACACAGTTGTGATTAACCTCTTAAACTGATTGAAGAATAATTTTTTTTTAAATAGTTAGTGTTTATGATATAATCGAACGTATGTCAGCAAAACTTTTTAGGTAGTAACGCGAAGAAGTTACGCTAGGTGTGAAAATGTATAAACGTTAAATTTTCAACGTTGATAAATTTCCACGTTGTAAGTCAACGTGCACAAGAAAAGTAATATATTAGTTTTCGTCTCAAAAACGTTTTTATGCACTTTGAGGATTTTTTAAAGTTAACGGATATAGTTAAGTGGAAAACACAGATATTGATATTTTCTGAGCATATACTGAAGAGTCTGCTCTATACTCTAAAAAATGTTTGTAAATTTACTACTATAAAATGGGTAAAATTTTGTTTAATTTTACGAAAATTCGGTAAATATAAACAAAAAATGCGTAAACTTTTTTCATACACACTTCTATACACAATAATACACACACAAAGTATTTTTAGACATTATGTGTTTATAAATAAACACATTGCGCCTAAAATTACTATTGTTTTGTTAAATAAAATTTTTACGCACAAAGTTGGTAAATATACTATCCTATAATAGTAATAAATACTCTGACATTTCAAATTGGAAAATTTAAAAAAAATTATAAATAATAAAAAGAAAAAGCGAAAACGGATTTTTTTTGTGAATTACAACATTTCCACAAACACATTAGAGTCTGGAAATAGCAACATAAGCATGAAATTGTTTTTGGTAATTATTGTTAACGCATGTGGTAGTCTAAACCTCATTTCAAAATTGAAAACGCCGTAAGAGAGACACGCCTTCGCAGGAACAACTGGGTGCAATGACTCCTGCCCAACAAAATGCCTTCTTTGCAAGGGAGGCAGTCAACCAACAACCGTCAACAAAAACGGGAGAAAACGCCGTAAGAGAAAACGCCTTGGTAAAACAACTGGGTGCAATGACTCCTGCTCAACAAAGTCAGTATTCATTGAGTACTGCCTAACTTGCAAAGAAAGTATTTTGTTGAGCAGGAGTCATTGCACTCAGTTGTTCCTGCGTAGGCCATATCTCTCTTAAGGCGTTTCCTCCCGTTATTGTTGACGGTTACTGCCTCCCTCTCAAAGAAGGCATTTTGTTGAGCAGGAGTCATCGCACCCATTCAATAGTTATAACAAATTTTTATATGAATTTTATACAAATGCCTGAAGATCCCAAAACGACTAATTTTGACATGAACGATTATGAGAGAATGACTCGGATATTACACAGTACAACACCCAATCTGGGGGGTGAGAAATTCCAAGTCAGGGTGATGGTACTAGGTCAGTATAGTAAAACCCTCAAAGGGTTTGGCGTTCGTATGTGTCATTTTTTTTATGACCTTTTAAATTTTTTCCTTATCTTGATGTTTTTTCGCTTAGTTGTAACATTTTGGCAAAAACGTAGTTTAACATAACTCGAGAACCACTTGTCCGATTTTGATGAAACAAATTTAGAAAAATTTAGAATTACAATTTCTTTAATCCGTTCATATAACGTTTTTCTTTATAATCAACAGTTTTGCCGGTAAAAATAAATTTGTGGAGAAAAAAAATATTTTTTTGCCTAAAAATTAAATTTTTTTTTTTTAAATTCATAAAAAATCCAAAACGGTAAAAAGGATCAAGTGTTATTAATTTCATGTAAAGTCACATAACCTATAAACAAAATTTAACGCGTTCTGCTTTTATTTACAATTAAGTGAAGGTATCCCATTTTGACAAGAATATTGATATTTGTTTTTATTCAAAAAAGTGTCATTTATCGCCTTTTTCATAAATTTTCTTCAATAACTCCAGACTTCTGGCCATAAACTACTAAAAAAATTAAGTAAACATTTTTATAATTTTTTATTTTTATTTTATTTATTTATTTTTATTTATTTTAATAAATATTGCCTAGACTTTTTCGATGGTGGTTGTTCGGGACTAGTGGCATCGCATTCATCGCTATCATCAGTTTCTGAACCACACATAATGTCAATGTGTGACTCCACTGTTGGCCCTTCTGCATCTCCTGAAAATTCTTTATCATCAAGATCATCCTTGTCTTGCCACACTAACTTACTCCACCAGCAAATTTCCGCAATTATTGCACTCGGCGACTTTTTGCCTCTATATCTGTAAGTTTTTGTTTTATTAAAATGAGTTTGAAAAAATAAAAAATCAGTATTACCTCATTTCAAATGGCATAGCAACTTGATGATAGCGTTCACCTTGTTCATCAGATTCGGTAGCCAATTGTTTGCTGAAGTAGTCCAGATGATGATGTAAATAATGGATTTTCAAGGACATGTAGACACCAATTTCCGAGAATGCTCTTAACATCCTTGCGACAGAAACATCGTAGTTGTTAGAACGATGCTTTCCCAACAAGCCTTCTATTACTTCTTTGATTTCCTGCCATGCATTCAATTCAGCGTCAATCAAAATATTGTTGAATGCGTCACTTTTAATCAGCTTTCGTATATCTGGACCATTTAGTACGCCTGATTGGAAAAAATTAATTTGTTAAGATGGAAAATCATGGGAAATGAATGTGATATTATAACTTACCTTCTTTAATTTTACTTTCGCTGAGTCTCGGGTAAATTAGTTTCAAACACAAGAAAACTTCATCTCTTTTGGCGACAGTTTTGATAAAATTCTTAACAATTCCAAGTTTAATATGCAGTGGAGGCAGCAATATCTTCTCCTTCGGCACTAGAGGCTCACGAATAATATTGGCTGTTTGTAACCTGCTGTGCTCTCTGAGTTTCCATCCGTGGCATGCATATTGGTCACCGGAAAATCGTGTGCCCCAATCGCATAAAAAGCACATATATTTTATATAGCCGCTTTGAAGACCGCAAAGCATTGCTACAACTTTTAAATCGCAGCATATGCGCCACATATGTTTGGCGTAGTTAACCATTTTTAAAATATTTTCCAGTGCATCATATGTTTCTTTCGTTTCTGTACTGTAGGCGATTGGAACTGAAGGTTTTTTATTGGTCTTATGCAGTAAAACCGCCTTCAAGCTGAGTTTTGAACTGTCAATAAATAATCTCCAGTCATCTGCTTCATATTTTATTTCCATTGCGTCCATCAATTTTCCTACATCCGGGCAATATGCAGAAGTTTTATCATCATTCACAAGGAATAAACTTTGGAGTGTTGCCTGACGACTTCGATAAGCTGTGACTTTCACACCGGGTGCCAACAAATTGTTTGATTTCAAAATGGAAGCCAGCTCTTCCGATTTATGCTGTGTTAATTCCAACTTGGCAACAATTGAATCAAGCTTATTTTGATTTATTAAAATTGGCTCATTGGATACTGATGGCTCATATGGGGAATCATCACGTGCATGATATGTCGGAGCAGTCGTAGAAGAGAAAATATCTGGGCTAGAAGCTTTTGGCACAGGAATGTGGTCCGAATGAGGCAATGGTGTTGCGGCACTTGCAACACCAACGTAATTATACGATTTTCTTATCCTTTTTGCGGCTCCTTTATTCGCACATGCATAGCTATTCAATGGATTGTGACCTTCGCCAGGATTAGTCCAAGTCATTGGGATGCCGAATGGCATACTTTCACGTCTTCTATTTTTCCAATCCATTAGACGGTTGTAGCAGCTTTTACACACTATATTTGGTACCCAATTTTCGTTCACTATAACATTTTGGTTGAAGTACATCTCGTATGTTTGAACAAAATCAGTACTGAAATTTCCCCTTTTTTTATGTGTTGAGACATATTGACCACAGCAGTAGCAAAAGCTATTTATATCTGGCTTGCACAGTTCCATATTCTGTTCTCTTTTGTTCACTTTTAAAAAACTGGAGAAAAATCACTTTTACTGTTCGCGTTCGTCGGCACTTGTTGAATGACTAAAATCACAGAACCAGTGTGAGAAAGAGAAGAAGTATAATGACAATGCATGTTTTATGTGAACATTACAGAACCAGTGTTGCCACATCAATATTTCTCTTTTACTACAGTAGAAAAATATGAGAGAGTTCGGCTTGTGAGTGTCAATGTTTTCTCCAAATAATGTTGTGCATATCTGCAGCAAATTTTTGAAATTCATACATTTACCTAATTGTGAATAAATGAGAAACGCGTGCATCGATTTTCATGATCTATGCCTTTTTTTGCTCATGAGTTATGTGACTTTACGCGAAAGTAATTAGTTTTGGCACTTTTTTCCATTTTGAATTTTTTATGAATTAAAAAAAAAAAAATATTTAAATTTTTAGGCAAAAAATACTTTTTTCCCTTCATACATTCATTTTTAACTTTGAAAGTATTGCACATATAGGAAAACGGTATAGAAACAGATTAGAGAAATTGTAATTCTAAATTTTTCTAAATTTGCTCCATCAAAATCGGACAAGTGGTTCTCGAGTTATGTTAAACTACGTTTTTGCCAAAATGTTACAACTAAGCGAAAAAACATCAAGATAAGGAAAAAATTTAAAAGGTCATAAAAAAAAATGACACATACGAACGCCAAACCCTTTGAGAGTTTTACTATACTGACCTAGTACCATCACCCTGACTTGGAATTTCTCACCCCCCAGACAATAATCCCAAAAATGTTCCATAGTGTTATTATTAATAAAATACGTAATAAAAATTAATTTATTTTATTTAAAAAAATTTTTGGGTGGTGCTTAAAGTTATCACAACTGTTGTAAATGTACGCATTATATTGGATTTTTACGCACTTTCTGTGGATTTTTGCGCATTTTTTGTGGATTTTTACTCATTTTATGCATACATTTACACGTGAAACGTGCTTTTTTACACACAAATTTAGTAAATTAACACACTAATTTAAAAATTTCATTTAATTGTTACGCACTTTCAAAGTAAAATTACAAATTATTTGTGCACCAACTTAAACACAATGTGCGTATTTTTTTCAATTACGCACATAGAGTAAATTTACCCAATTTATAGTAGGAGTTCAGTTTCCTACTATAAGTTGGGTAAATTTCAACAGAATTTAATTAGAGTGTATCCAAATAAAATATATAAAAAATTCGAAAACAAAATTTTTCCTAGAGTCGATTCCCCCCTTTAGATCTTGAATATAGGCTAAAGTTAATTTTTATACATACACTAATAAACAAAATCTGTAAAAAATTTAGTTAAAATTAATAAAAACTTGTTAAAAATCACCTCGCAGAAAAAAAAACTACTAAGTCAGCATATTTTTAGTTAGTAGAATATATCAACTTGCGATGCTAAAATCAGCAAAAATTTTGCTGAATAATAAGTAGAGTAGATTAGTACTAAAATTTAAAAAGTTTTTTTCTCAAATCAGCAGTCTACACTCAGATAAAAAAGTTAGTAAAAAAATTTGTAAACAGTTTCCAATCGCACTTTACTATTTTTATACTGATTTTAGTACTATTTTTTTTTTAGTAATCATTTTTCCTATTCTTTTATTACAAATTATGAATTTTTTTACTAATTCTCGCTGCTGATTTCAGCAAAACATTTTACTAATTTTTCGAAACCGAGTGCTAAATTTAGCAGAAAAATATACTAATTTAAAAATTTTTTTTTGATTTTTTACAATTCTTGTTTAGTTTATATTTGTTACTATTGATATATTCTTAGTTGGAAATACCACTCAGCAAATTGTATTGTATCTTCAATTCATAAAAAGGTAATTACTGGAAAACCGTTTGCAATTTTGACTCCAAATTTCAAGTACGATGAAGTAGTTATAGGCTTGTTACAATCGAAAGAAAAAAAGCTTTTTTTATAATTTTTTTTTTTTGTTGAGATTTTACAGTTTTTTTATTTTTAGTACACTTTTTTGCTAATTTCAGCAGATTGATTTTAAATTACAGTTTCAACAATTTACTAAAATTTAGTAGCTACAACTAATTATTTATACTAATTTTATTGTACTAAACTTATTGATATTTAGTAAGTTTTTTAACTGATTTTAGCAAATCGAATTTGAATTGCAGTTTACATAAATTTTACTAAAATTTAGTAGCGGCTACTAATTTTTTCTTATAATTTTATTGTACTACAGGTCAGCAGACATGTGTTGCTAAAATTAGCAAAAAATACTGCTGGGCTCAAAACAGTTAAATTTCCCGTAATAACAGCCATTCAGTAACCATTACAGACTTTTTTGGTTGAGTGTACTAATTTTTAGGAAATATTTCTGTTGATTTACATTCAACTAAATTAAACTTAAATATAACTAAAATTTTGTAAATATTTATACTGCTTTTCGCTTTTTTTATTTTTATACTAATATTCAGCAAAAGTTAACTTAAATATACCTAAAATTTGGCAAATTCCTATAGTTTTATTTTTGGCAGTACAAATTAGTTCGCAAATTAGAACCGCTTTGTTTTTGAGGCAATTCTAATTTCTGAATTATTCTAATTTCTGAATGTTTTTTTTCGAAAAAAAAAAATTGAGTAAATTTTCTTCCAAAAACTTAAATAAAACTCTTTTTAATATTTTTTAATTCAATTTTATTTGATAAAAACAAGAAAACAAAACACAACAATTCAGTCCAATACATCAAATGTATTTTTTTAAATTAAAAATATGAATATAAAAAAAAAAACGAATGGCAAGAAAACATAGCAATGCAGTCCAATTACATCACATGTATTTTTTTTAATTAAAAACTAAAAAACTGTATTTAAAAAAAATTAAAGAATTAAAATTAAACAATGGCCAAGTTAACAACTAATCTTTGTTTGACATATAATCAGTTATATTTGTTTGTTTTTTTGGTTTCTTTAAATCCGAAATATCATTACGGAGAGCCAAAAGATTACTTATGTGCCTAGTTGAAAACAATTCACTGTTATTGCACCATTTTATTAAATTATTTACGCTTTCAATGGCTGTAGTATTAGAGACAACTGATGATACTGCAACAACGTCGTCTTCGCTGCTATTTGAAGACTCACCATCGCTACTGAGAACATAAACAGATCCGTCATCAAACATATCTTAATTCCATCTGTCGATGTCTTCTATACCGATGCAATCGTTGGGAGCTATTTCTTTTAAAAGAGCTTGAGTTATCTGAATAACTTCGTTGCAGTCCTGATCTATTTGCAACAATTGTGCTATTGGCACGTCATCGTCGCTGTCGTATTGGTTAGAGTCCCAAGTGGACAACTTTGACCAAGATTTCTTCATAACACTTTGTGGTACCGCATCCCAAGCTTGTTTCAGTAATAATATAGCATTGCGGATCGAATGGGATTTCAAATGATTCTTCAGTTCACCACCTTCAGCAATTAACTGAGAAAGAAACATACTTCTGTTATTGAGCTTTGTTAACTAATAGGGTTTTGATCCATTGCATTGGTTGTAAAGCTGCTGTCACAATTGGTGGAAAGAATAATGCAACTAGGTTTCCATCGTCACTTTTAAGTTTCTCAATGGTTGTATGAGCGGAGCAATTATCTATAAGCAAAATGGCTTTCGGAGGCAAATTATTTTCCTGAGAAAAGCGGATCACCTGTGAATTGAAAAAAATTTAAAAATTATGTACTGAACCTGAAATCAATAATAATAAATATTCCGTGAAACCATTCGTGAAAAATCCGAGAAGTCATCCAAGCATTTTTTGAAAAGTGCAAAGATTTATTGTTTGCCTCCTGATATGTGTTTGAAACAGCATTTAATATTGCTGTTCTATGTGATTTGATGTAGCTGATTGAAGATGTTGTCACATTAAAATCTAGGGCTAACCGGTTCCCTTGAACGCCTTTGTCAAGCTTTTCTAATATTTTGACTTTAGTTTCCAATGATAAAGTGTTTTTTTTTACGTTTATTTAACATTTTAAATGATACACTTTCACTATTTAATAGAGACTGCCAAATAATATGTACACGCGTATCAAATTTCACATATAAACTAGCAAAAAATGTACATAAATGCGACAAAAAAAAAAACAAATAGGGAAAAACATATATAATTTGGTGATTCCCCTTTTTAGTTTTACTTTATTCAAACAGAATAAAAATAAATTGGGGATTTCCTGTGTATTCAAATAACCAAAAAAAAAAACGCTCAGAAATTAGAATTTTAAATTCGAATTTCAGAGCGTTTAATGTATTGCAAACATTGATTCTAATTTCTGGCCGTTCGAATTACTGAAAGCTCTAATTTGCGAGCGTCTACTGTACTTAGCAAAAAAAAACCAAATTTCAGCTATTTTTACAGGTTTATTTCTATGAGTGAAAGATTCTGGCAAATATCTGTTTTATACTATTTTAATTCTGTAAAACTATCTCTGATAATTTTTTTTTTGACCTGCAGTTTAATTATGACTTGGTGGCGCCATCTGAGCGTACGAAAGCTTTTATTCAGCGAAATTAAGTGTGACCTTTTTATATTTAAAACGAAAGAAACAGAATGGAACAAATTCATCTACTAATGTAGTACTTTGTGCGTTAAAACTGGAAACACATTTTTATGGGTTTTATAGCTCCATTTACAAAGATATTAATTTTTTTCCGTTTGAAAAAATCAACATAAAATACCACAAGTGTGCCTCAGTGTTTATATAAAAAACGGGACATCAACACAATGTAATGTTCATCATTAAAAATTGTAGACTCAGGTACATGTTCTTGTTTTTTTTTCTCTACTGAATTTGCATAATATTAATTGTACGACTTGGCAAGTGTTACAATAGCTTCGAAAAAAGATTCTATGATTATGATTATTTTTTTCATAAGCATACTTTATGGTCAGTGGTCTTTAAATCTTAAGCAGACATTAAAAGTAATTCATTCCTTATAACTGAAAAATTTCAACACCAACTAATGGAATATATACCCAGCGAAAAAAAGAAATGCCGAAGCAGTAGAAAAAGCACTACAATTGATGATCTAGATCAGTGGTGTTCAAAACTAAATATGTAGTTCTGTTGGTGAGAAAATGAGAATTGCACTGTAAGAAATGTTGAATGGGTTAATAGAATCTGTATGCATTTATTTTTTATTAAAAATATGAAAATGTTTTGTGTAAAAAGCGAAGTAGGTACTTTCGGAAAATATAAATAAATACTACACTGTTTTAAAGAAATAAAAATAAACAAAATACAATTTTTGAAAGTAAAAAATACATACATGCATAAGGGTCTATGATAAGGGTGGCTTCTTTCATTCTATGTAAAACAAAAGGTTTTCGATTTTTTTTAAATCAATATCAATGATTTCATTGTATTTACATATTTATAAAATATCTTTAATCTGTATTTATAACACAGTACAACAGCCAATCTGGGGGGTGAGAAATTCCAAGTCAGGGTGATGGTACTAGGTCAGTATAGTAAAACCCTCAAAGGGTTTGGCGTTCGTATGTGTCATTTTCTTTAAACCTTTTAAATTTTTTCCTTATCTTGATGTTTTTTCGCTTAGTTGTAACATTTTGGCAAAAACGTAGTTTAACATAACTCGAGAACCACTTGTCCGATTTTGATGAAACAAATTTAGAAAAATTTAGAATTACAATTTCTTTAATCCGTTCATATAACGTTTTTCTTTATAATCAACAGTTTTGCCGGTAAAAATAAATTTGTGGAGAAAAAAAAATATTTTTTTGCCTAAAAATTAAAAATTTTTTTTTTTAAATTCATAAAAAATCCAAAACGGAAAAAAGGATCAAGTGTTATTAATTTCATGTAAAGTCACATAACCTATAAACAAAATTTAACGCGTTCTGCTTTTATTTACAATTAAGTGAAGGTATCCCATTTTGACAAGAATATTGATATTTGTTTTTATTCAAAAAAGTGTCATTTATCGCCTTTTTCATAAATTTTCCCCAATAACTCCAGACTTCTGGCCATAAACTACTAAAAAAATTAAGTAAACATTTTTATAATTTTTTATTTTTATTTTATTTATTTATTTTTATTTATTTTAATAAATATTGCCTAGACTTTTTCGATGGTGGTTGTTCGGGACTAGTGGCATCGCATTCATCGCTATCATCAGTTTCTGAACCACACATAATGTCAATGTGTGACTCCACTGTTGGCCCTTCTGCATCTCCTGAAAATTCTTTATCATCAAGATCATCCTTGTCTTGCCACACTAACTTACTCCACCAGCAAATTTCCGCAATTATTGCACTCGGCGACTTTTTGCCTCTATATCTGTAAGTTTTTGTTTTATTAAAATGAGTTTGAAAAAATAAAAAATCAGTATTACCTCATTTCAAATGGCATAGCAACTTGATGATAGCGTTCACCTTGTTCATCAGATTCGGTAGCCAATTGTTTGCTGAAGTAGTCCAGATGATGATGTAAATAATGGATTTTCAAGGACATGTAGACACCAATTTCCGAGAATGCTCTTAACATCCTTGCGACAGAAACATCGTAGTTGTTAGAACGATGCTTTCCCAACAAGCCTTCTATTACTTCTTTGATTTCCTGCCATGCATTCAATTCAGCGTCAATCAAAATATTGTTGAATGCGTCACTTTTAATCAGCTTTCGTATATCTGGACCATTTAGTACGCCTGATTGGAAAAAATTAATTTGTTAAGATGGAAAATCATGGGAAATGAATGTGATATTATAACTTACCTTCTTTAATTTTACTTTCGCTGAGTCTCGGGTAAATTAGTTTCAAACACAAGAAAACTTCATCTCTTTTGGCGACAGTTTTGATAAAATTCTTAACAATTCCAAGTTTAATATGCAGTGGAGGCAGCAATATCTTCTCCTTCGGCACTAGAGGCTCACGAATAATATTGGCCGTTTGTAACCTGCTGTGCTCTCTGAGTTTCCATCCGTGGCATGCATATTGGTCACCGGAAAATCGTGTGTCCCAATCGCACAAAAAGCACATATATTTTATATAGCCGCTTTGAAGACCGCAAAGCATTGCTACAACTTTTAAATCGCAGCATATGCGCCACATATGTTTGGCGTAGTTAACCATTTTTAAAATATTTTCCAGTGCATCATATGTTTCTTTCGTTTCTGTACTGTAGGCGATTGGAACTGAAGGTTTTTTATTGGTCTTATGCAGTAAAACCGCCTTCAGGCTGAGTTTTGAACTGTCAATAAATAATCTCCAGTCATCTGCTTCATATTTTATTTCCATTGCGTCCATTAATTTTCCTACATCCGGGCAATATGCAGAAGTTTTTTCATCATTCACAAGGAATAAACTTTGGAGTGTTGCCTGACGACTTCGATAAGCTGTGACTTTCACACCGGGTGCCAACAAATTGTTTGATTTCAAAATGGAAGCCAGCTCTTCCGATTTATGCTGTGTTAATTCCAACTTGGTAACAATTGAATCAAGCTTATTTTGATTTATTAAAATTGGCTCATTGGATACTGATGGCTCATATGGGGAATCATCACGTGCATGATATGTCGGAGCAGTCGTAGAAGAGAAAATATCTGGGCTAGAAGCTTTTGGCACAGGAATGTGGTCCGAATGAGGCAATGGTGTTGCGGCACTTGCAACACCAACGTAATTATACGATTTTCTTATCCTTTTTGCGGCTCCTTTATTCGCACATGCATAGCTATTCAATGGATTGTGACCTTCGCCAGGATTAGTCCAAGTCATTGGGATGCCGAATGGCATACTTTCACGTCTTCTATTTTTCCAATCCATTAGACGGTTGTAGCAGCTTTTACACACTATATTTGGTACCCAATTTTCGTTCACTATAACATTTTGGTTGAAGTACATCTCGTATGTTTGAACAAAATCAGTACTGAAATTTCCCCTTTTTTTATGTGTTGAGACATATTGACCACAGCAGTAGCAAAAGCTATTTATATCTGGCTTGCACAGTTCCATATTCTGTTCTCTTTTGTTCACTTTTAAAAAACTGGAGAAAAATCACTTTTACTGTTCGCGTTCGTCGGCACTTGTTGAATGACTAAAATCACAGAACCAGTGTGAGAAAGAGAAGAAGTATAATGACAATGCATGTTTTATGTGAACATTACAGAACCAGTGTTGCCACATCAATATTTCTCTTTTAGTACAGTAGAAAAATATGAGAGAGTTCGGCTTGTGAGTGTCAATGTTTTCTCCAAATAATGTTGTGCATATCTAAAGCAAATTTTTGAAATTCATACATTTACCTAATTGTGAATAAATGAGAAACGCGTGCATCGATTTTCATGAGCTATGCCTTTTTTTGCTCATGAGTTATGTGACTTTACGCGAAAGTAATTAGTTTTGGCACTTTTTTCCATTTTGGATTTTTTATGAATTTTTAAAAAAAAATATTTAAATTTTTAGGCAAAAAATACTTTTTTCCCTTCATACATTCATTTTTAACTTCGAAAGTGTTGCACATATAGGAAAACGGTATAGAAACAGATTAGAGAAATTGTAATTCTAAATTTTTCTAAATTTGTTTCATCAAAATCGGACAAGTGGTTCTCGAGTTATGTTAAACTACGTTTTTGCCAAAATGTTACAACTAAGCGAAAAAACATCAAGATAAGGAAAAAATTTAAAAGGTCATAAATAAAAATGACACATACGAACGCCAAACCCTTTGAGGGTTTTACTATACTGACCTAGTACCATCACCCTGATTTGGAATTTCTCACCCCCCAGACAATAATCCCAAAAATGTTCCATAGTGTAATCATAAAATATTTGTCGTACATTGTTATTAATTTTTTTTTTCAGTACATTAAAAAAAAATCAGCATATATCGTCGCTGTTTCAGTGACGACTAAAAGCAAGAGCATAAGAATACATGTGAATTGAGCAGGGACAATTGTCCTATGGGCTGAACACCACTGATCTAGATGTACTTCTTTTTTAACATAAACACTAATGATTTTAACATTGAGTTGTCATAGGAGAGGAGTACTCCGACTTTAACATTTTTTCAGTACTTTTTGAACGAGTGCAAAGGAAGCTCATTTTCACCAATTAAAAGTAAAAAAAAAATTCTTCACAAAAAAAATTATATTTTTTTTTATTTTACAAAAGTTTTTTTATTGCCGGTCTAGCGCTCTACCACTGAGCTATTCTTCGATATGAAAGTTGACTGGCATAAAAACACCACTTTGTTAATGCGAGATATTGTTCCTTATTCTCTTCAATAAAAGTAGTTATTAAACAAGTGTAAAAGGTTCAATATTGCTTTCAGTACTATTTTTAAAGGTACATAAAAATCAATTTCTCACCATTTTTTTTATATATACATATTTTTAAAAATTAAAAAAATATTGAATTGAAATATTGAATATTGAAATTAATTATAAATATTAAAAAAAAAATTAATTGAATAAAAAAATTAAATTAAATATTGGTCCCGCCGGGAATCGAACACGGGACCCTCTATTTAAAATAGGTCGATTAACCGGTTAAATTTTTATTATTTCTTCCCAAAATTTTCTAATTTTCTTAGCTATGGCCAACAAAATGGCCAGAAAAGCTTAGGAAAAACAAAAACTAACTATAATATTATCAAATTATTTTAAAATCAAATCAAAATATTTTAAAATCAATTGGAAAAAATCCCTAAGCCTTAAGATAATCTATTCTAAGCAACTCAAATCAAGTGATATATAGGCTTTAGCAAATGCGATAGACAATTTTTAATTTGCGTTTTAATTTAACTAATTAATATAAATTATATTTTCATGTCCTCCAAGAAAAGGTGACATTTGTTTTAAATGGATGACATACAACTGTCAATTGGCATTTGTCAGTAATTGTGAATTATATAGGTCGACATTTTCTAGACTCTAAGAGCATATCGCACCCTAATTACAAAAGTGGCACAACTCAAAATTCTTAAATTTTCAGGAGAGTCAAGATGCTATTTATGTAAAATGGATTGTAATATTTAAGAAACAGTTTAGTTCCATTATGAAAAAAGTCTATTTTGCAGAAGATTTTGCTATACTTTTTTTAGTTTTATGTTATGTTTGTGAAAATGAATTAAAATTTTGAGTTATGACCTTGTAAATGAAATTTTTTCGTTTGAGTAGTGATATTATTTTATCAAAAAGGCACCTAACAAATTAATACATTCAATTGAACTCACTAGCAGCAAAACTCAAAATAGCACTCCTTATGTGTAACAAAAGTAATCACTTGTTCTTGAGCACATTGACGCAACTAAAAATAGTTTTCTTTAGTTGATCGTGCTGAAGCAAGGCAATTAACACTGTTGCCAACTTGTTGCCTAAAAATAGCGCTAAATCAAACTAAAAAATCACTAGAAAACAGCTAAATTATAAAAAACTTAAAAAATTGTTAAATTTCACGAACTTTTCAGTTTCTGTTGCAAAATTCCCCAAAAATTGCTATATTTTTCAAAATTTTTAAAACTTTTTTAAAAAATTATCAATACATCGCTAAATTTTTCGAACTTTTAAGTTTTCCATAAAAATTTAACGATAAATCGCTAAATAATAATGATTCGAAAATGCTGTCAAGGAAATAAATGCTAATAAAACGTCAAGACTTACTTTAAAAAATCGCTAGTTTTCCCGCTAATACACTCATAGAAAATAGTTTGTAGAAAAGTAAGTAAAACTGTTAGTACTTCAAATTAACAAATTTTTAACTAATTTTTGGTTAAAATTTAATTTTTAGTTCATTTTCTTGCTATCTCCACATTCCTAACTTACAATTTTTTTTGCAATTTTTTTTGCTGAATTTAGTTACTAATTTTTAACAATAAATTTGCTAACTTTACAGAATTTTGCTGAATTTTAGTTACTAATTTTTAACAGAAGATTTGCTAATTTTACAAATTTTTTGTAAACCAAACCACCAATTTTGGAGCGCTTATAAACAGAATGTTAAATGACTCATAAAAATTACTGCATATTTTTAAATCGCCAAAAATAATGCAAAAAATTTTTAAATAAAGCTAAATTGAAATGGTTGAAAATTTGTCCTACTCATAAAATATCTAAATTATTAAAATTTATGAGAAAAGTTTCTATTTATCGTAATACATTAATTTTCAAAGATCAAGGTTTATTGTAGACGAACCATTTTAATATGAAAATTGTGATTAAAAGTATCTCTGGGGAGCAAGTGGAATTTACGGGGATGACCCTAATTTTTTCCCCCCAATATTGTATTTTTTAAGCTTATTTAAAGAATACGATATTTTTAATCGGCCACACCTTCTTTCCTATGGGTGGAGCTTTAGAGGTGAAAATGGAAAGTCAAATAAATTCGGAAGTACATATCCGATCAGCAAACAATGAAAATCAAAAGAAGGGTCTCTGAAATAGATTTTCCCAATCAGAAAAATACAAACGGGAAAGTGGTGGTAAAGCACTTTAACAGGTGGTACAAGTACTGGCAAAAAGTGCTTTCCCATTCCCAAAATGATAACAATATTAGACAAAAGGACCGGCTGTTCAAAAAGCGCCGGAAAAGCACTGGAGGAACAAAATTTTTGAACGTTGACAAAACACTGGCAAAACTTATAAATAGGTGGTCTGGAAATATATTTTCCAAAATAAAATTTAAAAAAAGTTCATATGTATTTTTTTGGCCCTGCCGTGATTTGAACCCAGGGCGTCAGATTGGCAGACGATTGCTCTACCCACTGAGCTAACGAGACATATAATATTTGATGGCTAAACACATAAATGAGTGATAATAGCTGGACAACTACTGGCTGTGCCAAAAGGCTAATACTGGCAAACAATTTTTTGTAACTAATATGCCAGCGTTTGGAAGGCAAAAGAAAAGTTGGTCTTGAAGGAGCTTTCCCACAAACAAAAAATTGATTTCATAAAACCAAAAAAAATTTTAAATTAAAAAAAAAAAATCAAAAAAAACTTTTTTCCTTGCAACCGGATTTGAACTCGGAACCTTCTGAATACAAACCTTTTTTAACAAAGCGTCAGCATTTGTATAAAATCATTGGTCAATTGAATTGATTTTTATAACACTGGTAGCATTGGCTAGGTAGCACTGGATAACCACTGGTTGCAAACCCTGGCATATCACTCTAAGCCAATTCTATGCCAGTGGTTTTTTTATAAACCCCCGAAATTTTTGTACAACAAATACTGGCAAAACGCCAGTGCTTGATTTTTTGGACCACTGGCGATTTCTGACTGGGTTGTTATGATTAACATATTATTGTCTATAAATATTACCACTTTTTAAAAAAAACATTCTTGGGAAATTTTCATTGGCATTGAAATATAATTGGCATTACTTTATTTCAATGTCAATGCCAACAAATTTCATCACCATTCAATGCCAAGAAATTTTTCAATTTGCATTGATGAAAACAATGGTAATGAAATGTACACATAATTGAAGAAAAAGCATTGTAATATAAAAAAAAATATAAGAAATACGCGAATTTTTAATTTTTTTTCTTAATTTATTCTTTTATTAAAACACGAAAACAAATACTTCTTTTATCAATTATAAATGGGCATTTAGGCATTGAATAATGCCAATTAAAAAAATTTCAATGACACATTCAATAAACTGGTCCCAAGTATGTTTTAAATACACATTTATTTTTATTTATTAAATTTCATTTCATTTGCTCCTTTTTTACCTTTTTCCAGTCCACTAGTAATCTGCAAAAGTTTTGTTGATTTCAGAAAATTTTAGCAAAAATTTTGTAGATTTAACAGTTTTTTTTTTGCTATTTTCATTCTACTATTATTTAGCAATTTTTTTGCTGATTTCAGCAAGTTAAATTGTTATTTGCAATTAACAAAAATTTAGCTCAAATATTACTAAAATTCTGTAAATTTAACAGTTGTTATTGCTGTTTTCATTTTATTAATATTTAGCAAACTGATTCTGCTAATATTAGCAGTTTTTTCTGCAGCATCATTTTTAACTAATTTTTAGTAACTTTTTCTGCTATTTTTACGGACTTATTTGTATGAGTGTAGCTAAACATATTTTATCCCGCTAAACGAGTTGAAATATCGCTAGATTTGACGAGAAAATAGTTAAATTGGCAACAATGGTAATTTAAGAAGATAGTGATGAAAACGGAATTTTTGTAGTACAAGGTGGCCCAAAATTACCGAAGGTGTTTGAGTCAAAAGAGCCATTGTGTCCCTCGCAGTGTGCGCTGTGGCTCCATCCTGTTGGAACCATACTTGCGGATGGTTTTCCACGGCTGGCCTTAAAATTTTTTCCAACATTGTCCAATATCGAACACCGTGTTCATTTTCAAAAAAATAATGACCAATTATCCTTTCCGACGAAACACCGCACCAAACAGTACACTTAAGTGGGTGTAATTGTCACTGTGAAACTATTCTTGGATTTTCCGTAGCCCATATCCTGCGGTTTTACATATTAACCTATCCATTTAATTGGAAATGGTCTTCGTCGCTCATAATTAAATTATGTATAAAATCATGATTTTCTTCTGCTTTTGCCGGAAACGATTTGGGCACGTTATTCAATTGTGTGCTGTTCCATTTAAAATTCCCCAAGTCTTCTTTACAAAATGCTGAAAATTAAAAAATTATAATAAAAAAGTTATAAGGAATTAAAACCACTCAGATAATTTTGGGCCACCCTATAGTTACAGATGTGTACTGTAAATTCATTTTGGAAAAAAGGCAATTTTGGAAAATTTTGAGTTGTGGCAATTTGGTATTTAGGGTGCAATATGCATACTTTTCTACCGCAATATGACTTTAGAATTGTTCTAGCACATCAGGTTTTCGAGAAATCCAAAACCAAAAAAGAAAAAATCACATTTTTCCTTATGTTCGGTCTATAACTTCAATACGAATCTATAATGTTGTACAAAACTTGTTCAGGTATCAAAAAGCGCTACTTTTGCTATTGAAAAAATATTTTTTTGATTTTTTCCCCCCATATATTTTATTTTCTTGGGCTAATCGTCCATTGGAACTAAGTGTTATGGTATTTTTGGTAACAGCTTTTGCGAAATAATAAAAATACGAGATTGGCAGCGAGAGTAACGCTTTTTTAGTTAATTAAAAAGATCACAGTTATATTAAGGAAAAACATGACCTCATTCTCAAAACCATTCCGCTGTGACAACCGAATTGATTCGGTTGCCCCAACCGAATTCAGTTGTGACAACCAGTAACTCGGTTGTCGCAACCGAATTGAAATTGAATTCGGTTGGCAAAATCTTTGGTTGCTACAACTGAATTATTCTGAGAGTGCTGATGGTCTTAAATCGACAATGAATAAAAATGGTTTTAATATATACCCAGGTGGCAAAAAAAAATCAAAAAAAGCAAATATGAGTAAAAAAAAAAAGCATAAAAAGCAATTTTGTCTTCTCTGGTGATACCAAATCAAAAATTTTGAATTTTTAATGGCAGATTATTAACCAGAAGAAAAAGAAAGAAAGAACAAAACGTAAACATTTTTTTTAGCGGTTTTTAAAAGTGCAGGTGGTAATGACAACTTACTGACCCGTGTCAGTAATCGCCAATGTTGTCGATTAATCGACCCGAATAACCGGTTAATCAATGTCAGTGAATAATTGGAAACATTAGTAATTTGGTTTTCAGTTGGTTATAAATAATATATAGATAGATCTATCAAAACAACAGAGTAGTATTTTAAAAGCTGACGAAAAAATTGTGGTCATTTTTTTTTTTTTATATTTGAAATGTTGAATAACGCTCCTAGATGAGAACAAAAAATTCCCTTTGAGTTTGTAATTTAACCTAACAAATATTTCTACAAATTCTAAAAACGTCGTCCCGTGATGATTTCCTTAAGCAAGGATGAAATTTGGATTGTCCAGTTAAAATTTAGCGGATAATAAAATTTATTCACTTATTAGCTAACTGAATATTTAGTAGCCTTAAGAAGTTAAATTTATTTGAATGTGAATTACAGTCTATCCTGATCAGACCTGGGGGTGTCAATTACATTTTGTAATTAATTGCACTTGCCATTACAGAATTTCATGTTATTGTAATTGAAAATTTTCAATTAAAAATACAAATTATTGTAATTGTAAATGAAAAAATTCAATTACAAATTATATGTAAATGCAATTTAATTACAATTATATGTAAGTTGAATTTGAAATTTTTCAAATAAAATTACAACAATTTATAATTGTAATTTTGATTTAATTTTTGGCTCCGCTTTTTAACACCTAAATGTTAAATTTCGCGACTGGGAAAACCCGTGTCTATCAGTTTTTGTCCTGTAGAAATAACGCAACACGTAATATGTTTGAGAAAATAAACCTCATAATTTGTATACATCAGTTTTTTCGAACACATTCCTTTTTACAGCTGATACCTTTCAAACACCCACAATACAACACATATTACAGTTATTTGTACTTGCACTAGTTAGGTTTTTAAAATCCTACTTGTTTTTAAACCACCGAACCAACAACATTCACCACCTGTTTTTATGTATGTCCAACATATTGCAATAATGATAATAATCATCAAAATTATAAACTTTGAACGATCTTAATGTTGTGTGCGCATTTCATAATCTACGATACATAAATTGTGATCTGGTCTACGTTGATTTTTAATGTACAAAAATTCTTCATTTTTAAGTATTTTCATTACAATTTTTTATTATTTTTTACCTCTAAAATTCAAAATAAAAACATCTTTTTTCTAATGTTTGTGTAATTTCATATGTTAATCTTTAGTTTTTATTATACTCTCTCTCTGGCATGGCACTCTACGTACACCTAAAATACAAACAATATTAAATTTTATCTTGTGTTTAGTATAGGCGCCAATTGACACAGCCCAGGTGGTTACTATTGGCTGTTTGGTTGGCTGGTTGTATGGTCTGACGACTTGCTCGCTGTTTTTGGTTTCCATAAACACTGCCAAACACTTTATTTTGTTTATTCTATGGAAAATATGTTGAAAAAAAAGTTTATAAATAGCTTATGATTAGTTAAGAATCTAATATAGTGCAAACAGAAATTGTATCATTTAATGAGTTTTATGTACAATAACAAAAAAAAAAAAAACGAGTAAAAAAGTTAAAGTCGAGCATGCCGTCTATATATTAACCTAAACCAGTCTGGTTAAAAGCCAACTAATGTTTGGATCCGAATTTCTAATGGGTAAAATGTACTTGTTGCAAAATTTTCTCTAAAATGATAAAAGAAGATAAAATCGGAAATATAGCCCATATGGGCGATAGGTCCAAATATTTCATCAAAATATCTTAATATTTGCGACCTGTAGAGTGCGCACAAGAATACATGGACAGATGGACGGACAGACAGACAAACGGACATCGTTAAATCGAAATAAAAAGTGATTCTGAGTCGATCGGTATACTTAAAGGTGGGTCTAGGTCCAATATTTTTTGGTTTTACAAACATCAGCACAAACTTATTATACCCTGTCCACGTAGTAATGTAGGGTATAAAAAAAAACAAGTAAATAAAGTTAATGTCGGGCATGCCGATTATATGATGCACTACAGCAGTCTGAAATACTGAGAATTGGTTTCTACGCTTCGGCTAATCAGGCCAGCAAGCAACCCCTTCTAACGCTGGGGTAGTGCGTTTATTCCCCAAAAAAAAAGAGGAATTTCAAGCACATTTATATAGCGAGCCGTTTGCTCCAAATCAGACAGCCGCTTGCAGCCGCCCCTAACATGGAGTCCCAGACGCTGCAGAAAACATACCGTTGACCATCACTGTTTGGTTCGTCCGCTTTTGGAAGGGCTTCCCCATTCCTGGACAAGTTATGTGCCCTGACTCACAATAATGTGAATTTTTTCACTTATACCGTCCTCGGTAGTTGCCCGCTTTCTACCACGCGGAGGTGTGGTTTGTGCATTTTCCATCATTGAATCTAATATAATAGTTTCTCCGGGGCTTTAGATCACCTCCGGGGCTTGAGTTCACATAGGTACTTTGGAATAAATATAAAATAATCCGAGAAAACTAAAAACTGTGCCATTTTTTACCCAATAAATGTTTCTCCTCCACAACATACCTGAAGTTCATTCAGATCTGGAGAATTTCTCTGACAGCTAGACCTACATTCTACACTAGGTCATTTGCGATTGATTTTAAATTGTATCCCAGTGTAATCGTATTAATTATTTGCTTCAGTTGCTCACCAGAGTGCTTGTTAAGAATAATCTGTATATTAAAGTAAATTTTTTTGTCTAATCATTTTGTATTTAGTAAAAATTTCTTTAACAAAAAGTGGCGACATTTGGTGGCAAAATTTCTTCATTATTTAACTTTCTTTCAATTAATTTTTATGCTTCACTTAAAGTTGCTAACAATTAAAGGGGCAGAGAAATCAAGTCTCCAATAACATAAAATACCACCAGTGGTATTAATCAATCATCATGACGCGTCAAATGCCATACATATATAACATGAGTTTTTGTTTTCTGATTTGAAAAATGTATAACTTTTTTCTAGATTTTCTTACTGCTTTTTGATATTATTTTTGTTTGGTATGTACAACACCCTCGTGACATGTTGTTTTCTTTATATGCATATGACCATTACAGACTGAACTTCCGTTTCCTGTTAATCCCATATGTATTAGTAAGTAATATACGACGGGGTCATCGATTACGTAAAGTCCTTGTAAAAGAAAACTTGTGATTTCTATTCCATACTTACATAAAAAAAATTGTTATTGGGACACAAATTGGAATATTAAATAATACAAATATTAAGTTTACAGTATATTTCTTTGTTATTTTTCCCCACCAACACCAAGCCTTATTTTGGCATGTTCTATTCATCTATCAATAATTTGTGATAGGAAACCCATTTATTTAATTAAAAATACATGTTGGTAGACAAAGTATTTTTTTATATTTTATTATTCAGATAAACTAATTTCTATATATTTATCCTTACTACCTAAAATGTCCTTTTTGACAAATCACTGAAAAAAACTTAACCATAAGGTTATGAGAAATTTCGTTCAGTCATCATAGATGTTTCTAACAAATTATTAATGTATTTTTTTCTGTTTTCCTCTCAATTTTTAATATTTAAAAATTTTGTTTGTCATCTCAAAAATGTGGTATGTATATATAATTTTGATATTTTTATTCCGAATACAACAACATCCATTAGTGCATGATTGATATAATATTGATGTGACATTGCCAGTGATTGACAGTTAGTGACAAGTGTTTTTCAATGTTTGCATTAAACACTAATTGTGTCATCAATTCATTAAAAACTCAAATTGGTACATACAAATCTATTTGTCACTTTTTTGTTGAGAAAAATATGAAATTTTTTCAAACATGTCATAACATTAAAATGTTTAGTTTATTTTTGTCAACTTTATTATGTTTTGTTTTTAGAAAGAAAAAATGAGTTCATATATTTTAATTTCTTTTTTAGTATTCTCTGAATATACAATATATAGATAACATAGAGCTCTTACTCTTTGACATTCGCTGTCAGTGAACGTATCTCATGACAATATGTTGGACATACGTCCTATACATATTTATAGAAAATATTTGAATGTGTGTGAAAAAATTTTTTTCCAGCCAAAAAAAGAAGATGAAGAGTAAAGGCTGAGTTACCCAACCGTAAACGTATCTGTAACGAATCAGCTGTTTCGAAACCACAAGAAGAAATGTATACGAATGGTTACTAATACGTAAATGTAAACGAACTTGCCGGATCATTCTGTTGAAATCAGAATTTTCTATCCGGCATCGAAACAGCTGAATGATTTTAGTCGCAAAAAATATGAAATGAATAAAGAAAATTGATTCAAACAACAAATAAGGAATAAAAATTAACAAATAAATGGAAAATTTTAGAATAAAATATAAAACCACATGAAATAGATGCTAAATAGTAATGTCGTTTACGATAATCTATAAGTGTACTTTTTAGCTACGGCACGGTACAGTTACATCACATATACGTTTACGGTCCCATAATCCGCCCTTAAGATTTCTATGTTATCTGTGATACAATATTTACACATATTCTATTTAAAAAACTGATTAGCAGTGAGCCTTTATCTTAATTCAATTTCTAATTAGAACATAACATTTATTTAAACTCACAATACTTGCAACTATTTCCAATAAGACATTACTTTCAACTAGGAAACTTTGCAGTTTCACAAATAGATGGCGCTAATTGTAAAAATAAAACACACAGTTACAAAATGGTATATGCATAAGTGTTGCCACTTTTTAGTACATTTTACGGATGTAGGAATTATGTGTGGAAATAAAAAAAAAAAAATACAAAGCAAAGTAGTGTTGGAAATTTGGTTACTTTTCAATGCTTCATACTACTCAATATTTTTAATTTGGATACTCCATACTACGGTTTTTTAATTTGAAATTAAAAAAAATTATTAAAATTCTTTGAAAATATTTAACATGATTCAATATTTAAAGTTATAAACATATTTTTAAATTTGTTTACCAAATATTCGATATGTTTCTCATAGTTTTTTAACATCTGCCTTTAAATATTTCACTTTTGATTTTTTTCTTTTAATAGAGTTTAATATTCAGATTTTTGAATCTTTTTTTCCTCTAAAATGCAACTTTGAAAATATAGAATTGTAGTTGTAAGTATCGAGTACCCAAATTATATTTTTACCAGCACTATACATAGCAAAGTACAAGTAGATCGTGGTCGTACAGAAAGAAGCACTGGCAAAGCACTAAATATAAATGCTTCAAAAACGTTTATTTTTTTTCATTATTATTATTTTTGTTTTTGAAAAAACCTCTAAAAAAGGGTTGTTTTTCGACAATTTTTTAATTTTAAAAATAATTTTTGAATACGATGGCTTCAAAAATCATCTATTTTCATTATGAGAGCTCATAATTTTGTGTCTGAGATATTTACTTAGGAAGATGCTTTGTTTATTTGGACAGCACTTGGGAAAAGCACTTGATTTTTGTGTTTCTGGGTGCTTTAAAAGCGCTTTGTAAGGAACCACCGAGTATCGGTGTTATTATTTTGGCGTTGGGAAAGCAATGTTAACAAGTACTCATACCATTTCGATGCTTTTCCAATGCCCAAATTATAACACCGTTCCGCGGTGGTGCCTTACAAAGCGGGAGCTAATGCTTTACAGAGCACTTGGAACTTGCTTTCCCAAATGAGTAGATATTTAGGGTATTCAATCGGTTACCCGTTACTCGAGTAATCGATGAATTTCTATCATGAACTTGTTCGAGTAATTTCAAATGGCAAATTTCAAGTGACGAATAACTCGCGTAATTTTGGTCGATTAATCGAGTAACTCGAGAAAATCGAAAAAGACTGTTTTTAGGTTACACAAATTTTTTTTTAATTTACCGAATCATTCTGTAGAAATTATAATTTTCTATCCGTCATCAAAACAGCGGAATGATTTTAGTTGGAAAAAATATAAAATGATTAAAGAAAATAGATTCAAACAACAAATAATAAATAAAAATTAACAAATAAATGAAAAAAAATTTAGAATAAAATAAAAAACCACATGAAATGGCTGCTAAATAGTAATGTCATTTACGGTATTCTATAAGTGTACTTTTTAGCTACGGCACGTTACACTTACATTAAATTTACGTTTACGGTCCAATAATCCGCCCTGTAATGTTTCCATTCCAGTTTGAACTTAAATACTACATATATTATGCATAATAATTTGAACAAAATTATAAAACGAATTTTGTAGGAAAATTTAGCCATTTACAAAATTTAAAAATTGGTTATGTACATGACCTTATATATTTTTAGTGAGCTCTATATTTTCTTGAAATTCAACGAAACCTTCCAAGAAATTGAAAAATTACACATAAAGCAACAACAATATTGTTTACGTTATTGTTTTGTGTTTAATTTAAAAATTTCACGTTATATTTTATGAGATCTTGAAAAAAATAATTCTGTTTTGATTCGACTCGCAAAAAATTTATTTCATTTTCTGAATCATACTTTCAATCACTTTCAAGCAACGATTTGAAATTGAATAAAATGAGATATGATATTTATAAATTAAATTTTGAAGGTATTTAATCGTTTTATGATTTAATTCGCGAAGGCAACCACTATTGGTTAAATTAATTTGTTAAAATAGAATCAATTCGTTTGATTATATGAAAAGAATAAAAAAAAAAAATCAAATTTATTCTTTGAATAAGATAGTAATTGAATAAAGTAGCATATAATTCAATCAATAAAATGAGTTGCTCACCGATTCCTTCAAAACTGAATCAGATTGAAAAATCGAATTAAGGAATTGCGTTTTAAAAGTTCTGTATTTTACTATATTTGAAGGTACTGAGGAAGCAGCGTCGATTTTTATAAAAATTTAGGAAAAGCCTTTTAAAAAGCGAAACACCTAAACTACCCAGCAAAAAAAGAGATGCCGAAATAGTAGAAAATGCACTACAATTGATGATCTAGATGTAATCCTTTTTTAACAGAAACAATAATGATTTTAACATTGAGTTGTCATAGGAGAGGAGTACACCCAGTTCAACTTTTTGTCAGTACTTCTTGAACGAGTGAAAAGGAAACTCTTTTTCATCAATTAAAGGACAAACAAAAAAATTCTTCGGAAAAAAATTACGTTTTTTTACTTTACAATTTTTTTTGCCGCCACCAGATTTCAAACTTGCGACCTTAAGATTGTTAGTTTAGCTCTCTACCGCCGAGCTATTCTTTGATATGAAAGTTGACTGACATAAAAATACCAGTTTGTTATTGCGAGACCTTGTGCTTTATTCTCTTCAATGAAAGTACTCATTAAATAAGTGCAAAAGGTGCACTGTAATTCAGTATTGTTTTCAGTACTATTTTCATTAGTGCATAAAAAATAATTTTTCATAATTTTTATTTTATATATTTTTAAAAACTGAAAAATTAAAAAAATATTGATTTTAAACAAATTAATTTTAAATATAAAAAAAATTAATAAAAAAAAGTAAAAAGAAATAAAAAAATTATTGGTGCTTTCAGGAATCGAAACCACGATCATCTGTTTGGAAATACCAAATGATACCAAAATTACTTTTTAGGATCACTTTTAGACCAATTATGCTTTAGAAACAATACTTAAGTGATTTTTGGGATGTTGTTCATAATTACTATTAAATAAGCAGTAAAAATACGCCAACGGATACTTGTGAAGTAGTGAAAGAAGTGGTTTTAATAAAAACATTTAGGAACTGTTGATTTTTTATATGTTTTTTTTTTGTGCAATATTATTAACGAAATACAAAACTTGCACCATGGCTTACTATATAAAAGCCTATAAACGTATTCCTTATTTTTTTAGAGGAGTAGAAAAAAATGCATAAAATTTGCATAACTTTTAATCTAAAATTTATGTATTTGAATGCATTTTTTATCATTAAAAATATTCATTCACACATATCCACAGCCTTTAGATTTTATTAAGATTTTCCCTCTTATTTTAAGAAACTAAAAAGCGAGTTAGTATCAATTTAAATTAGAAAACTTCAATAAAAATAATTTTTAAACTAGTATTTAACAGACCTCTCTTAGATTCCAAAGTTTGCATAAATGAATGATCTACTTGTGGATTCATTTTAATTTGTTGGTTTTATGTTACTAATAAACTGTAAAACCTACAAAAAATGGATAACTTTTACGAAAAAATAATTAAATAAAATTGTTACTCGAATAGTTTAAAACCTTACACGGTTAATAGAGTTACTTGAGTAATTTTAAAACCTTACGCGATTAATCGAGTACGTTCAAAATCGAGTTACTCGGTTACTCGAACAAATCGAAACCCGAGTAATTTGAATACTCTTGTAGATATCCCAGCCACTAAATTATGAGTGGTCAAAATTAAAGTCTTTTAAATGGCATTGAAATTATATGGATTTTGGAGCCATCATATTTTGGAGTCGGAAACTATTTAAATATGAAAGGTTTTTTGTTTTTCAAAAAAAATTTTTTTCAGGAAATACACAACACTAAAACAAATATTGTCAATTAAATGCTTTGTCAGTTTTTTTTTAACCGTAGCAAAATTACCCAGGAAAATTTTCTGTTCCAAAGAATCGGTTCCCAGGAAAATTTTCAGTTCCAAAGAATCGGTTGTAGAATAGCTACTTTTCATTCACAACCCCTTCTACTGTCGATTATAACACCGATTCTTTTTGTTTGAAATTGTCCCAAAAGCAACCCCTTCTATAGCTCCAAAGTGGAACCGGTTGCTCTATAATCAGTTCTGGAACTAGTTCTGGAATTGATTCTACGTCACCCACACCTTCCATATAGGAGCCCAGGAACTGGTTCCGGAACCAGTTCCATGGAATCGATTGCAGTGGAACCAGTTGTAGAATGGGTGTGGTTGGCTACCGATTGTAAAAAATTTTCCTGGGTTGTAGAATAGCTACCCAGGAAAATTTTCTGTTCCAAAGAATCGGTTGCACAATAGCTGCTTTTCCTCTACAACCCCTTCTACTGTCAATTCTAACACCGATTATTTTTGTTTGAAATTGTCCCAAAAGCAACCACTTCTATAGCTACAAAGTGGAACCGGTTGCCCTAGAATCGGTTCGGGAACTAGTTCTAGAATTCATTCTACGACCGTCATACCTTCCATATGGGATCCCTGGAACTGGTTCCGGAACCACTTCCATGGAATCGGTTGCAGTGGAACCAGTTGAAGAATTGGTCTGATTGGCAACCGATTGTAAAAAATTTTCCTGGGTACTTTTCATTCACAACCCCTTCTACTGTCGATTCTAACACCGATTCTTTTTGTTTGAAATTGTCCCAAAAGCAACCCCTTCTATAGCTCCAAAGTGGAACCGGTTGCTCTAGAATCAGTTCTGGAACTGATTCTACGTCACCCACACCTTCCATATAGTATTCCAGGAACTGGTTCCGGAACCAGTTCCATGGAATCGGTTGCAGTGGAACTAGTTGTAGAATGGGTGTGGTTGGCTTTTTATGAAAAGCACCTATTTCAAGCGTTAGTAAATTATTTGTAATAAGTGCTTTGCCAGTGCTTTTTTTTACCACACAAAATTTCTTTAACACTAAAAATTTAAAAATTATTTGTTACAGCCAGTGTTACAATATATTTTTTTTAGAAAAACTGTAAATAAAAACTGTTTCTTTATAGAAAAACTGTTCTTCGAAAAATTTTTAAAAATCAGAAGAAATTCTGGGATCCCGAAGTATCCTGGGACTAAAATATCTCAGGGTATCAATTTTCAAAATATCGAGATTTTAATAGTTTAATTGCCTTTGGCATTTGTAGTAATCGACTTTTTGCATAGCCTCCTAATAAAACTTTTTTTTTAAGAATTTTGGTCTCCTAGGCCCGAATCTAAAGTTAGAAAAAGTTCATCGAATCACCCTTCCGAGATTAACCCCTAACTTAGGATAGAATATTTTACTGGTCAATGTTATATTGTATTGTTATGTCGGGAATTGTTTGTTTGAAAAAATTACGTTTTTGGAATTGTCCTTGATCATAATTGAAAAAATAGTAGAAAATTGTTATTCAGAATTGGCAAATATTTAATTAAAAAAAATAAAAAATCAATTTTGGCCTTTCTCGATGAGACATTGTTTTATTTTTTTCAAAAAATATAAATTTCTAAATGATCTTAAAAGTTCGGCTAAAAAATGTCCGTCGGGTCTATGACTTGTCAGATATGGCTTAGCCAATTTTGATGAAATTTGTTATAAAAATGATTCGTTTTTCCAGTAAGCATATTTTGTAGTATTATATTGGTATTTTTAAATTTATTTATGTTTCGATTTGTACCTAATTTCTGACAATTTGAAAGTTTTATTGTAATTTTTGGGTCATATGCATAACCACTTTCTAAGTTTGTAAATGGATTATAAAACAAATATTTTATACAAAATTCATTTTATAATCGTGTTATAAAGTTTTCAAATTATTATACATAAGCACTTTTATATTTTAATTCTTAAATTTTAATTAAAAAAATTAAAAAAAATTGTAAATGAAACAAATGTGCCGATTTAATATAAAAAACTGTAAAAAAAAATCCATGAATTTAAAAAAACTGTTTTTTACATGAAAAAACTGGAAAACTGTTAGGCATCCCAAAAAACTGCAAAAAACAGTTAAAACTGGCTATATGGCAACACTGGTTATAGCACTTTTGAGAGTGACAAATGTTATTGTAGTTTTTATCCCCGGTATATATATTTTATGTTTTCAACAAACTAACTAACCTTCAGAAACATTTAATTTTAAATGTCCTGTGTTGAAGGTTAATCAAACAAGATCGCAACGCATTAAACCGTAATCAGTGTTTTAGTGAAACAATATGGTCTTAATGCGAAATAACAACAATAAAACAGTAAAACTAACCAACCGTCAAAAGTGAAATATTTAAACCTAATGACCAAATATAAACTAATGTTTCCTTACGCAAGAAAAATATTTAAGTTGAAGATGAGAAAACATTTTATTTACCTAAACGATGCAAGAAACAGCAACAACAATAGCAACTAAGACATTTATTACAATACGAAATATCACGCATGCAATATGACGAAGATGATCAATGGGAATGATGTTGATAAAATTTCGCATCTAAATGACATGCACTAACAATAAGAGGTTTTGTTTATAAAGGATCAATGACAAAAAAAAACTGAACTTGAACAAAAAGAAGCATCGAAATTGCCGCATCTATGGTTGAAGTGGCAACAACAAATAAGTGGTTGCATAAAGAAATTGTGTAAGAAACGCGTGAACACGCAAAAGGATTCTTGGAAAAACGCAAATTATGGCAATGAAAGTGACACTGCAGTGAGAGAATATACAAAGTAATAAAAATAACGAAAGAGTGCTGTGTTGCTGATGACGAAGCAGAATACATGAAAAGGAGACAGTTTATGAGGTGATAATCATAAAATAACATTTTTTTAATATTTAATTTAAAATAAACTCACAACAACTGAAGACTAAATTGATCCTTGAATTTGTATAACAATATTGCGCTCAAGCTTTAAGTGCAAAAGTCGAATGTTACCAACTGTCTTTGGTTTGTATTTTCTTGAACAACATGTTGTAAGAATGTTTTGCTCAAAAGAACAACTAGATTTTCGACAAAAAACAGTTCTCAGTTAACAATCTTATAGTTGTTTTCATCAATCCAGTTTCTTATGAACTGCTAAATATTAAAAAGTTTAGAAACATATGAGTGATCAAGGTCCATCATAAAGGATCACTACCAAAACTCGTTAAAACAGTAACATGTGTGTGAGTGTGTGAATACATATTTGTATTATAAATCTCTTTAAAGAAAAATTTGTTTGTTTGCTGCAACGTCCTTTCTTTTCATTGTTTTTCTTTCATTTTCAAATAAGGAGCATATTTTCTCGTTTATCACACGTCTGTTTTGAGGTGTAACGAATCCATCAAAAACTGGAATTTAATTAATTGTATTACGACTCTTTTTCTTTTAATCTCTTTTACATTGCATTGTTTTTGTATTGTATAGTTATAGTATATTGATTATATGGTGCATGAATTCTGTTTTTTTTTTTTGTTATTTCATGTTACAACATATTACATATTTGTTATTTGACTGAAAATCCTAAATAAAACAACAACAAAAAATCAAATATTAGCCGACAATAAATGTTGTTTACATGGGGTTCGAGACTGCGCGATTACGCACGCCTTGACTACAAATACAAACTCTTCTTTTATCAAAAGCAATATTTCACTTTTATGGTCCTATCATTTTTTTTTATTAAATTTTTTTATATCTGCACCCAAAAAAGTTTGTCAGTTACTACATGACAGTTGTTTGTGTAGTAAACCATAGTTGTTGATTTTACCTGTAATTACAAGTGTGTTTATGGGGAAAACTTCAAAAGAACTATTAGACAGTTATTAAATAAAAAACAACGAAAGTACTGCATTTCGTAACAGTTATTTTTAAGATTGTACTAAACAACTGCAGTATTTGTGCAGTAAACAGCAAAAAATAGGTACGATTTTAAAATCAGTGCAGGACAACCCAGTGTAGAAACGGTAATGACATATCATTATTTTTTGGACTACCAGTAATGACACCCACTTAATTCTCTAGATTTTTTTTTTTAATTTTTTGAAATCTATATTTAGACTCAATATTTTTTAAACACCACATATTTTTTGATTTTTTGTATGTTGGCGAGTAAGCTTACTTGTGGTCAATTATGTTTTTATCTATTAAAAATTGCATGTCGATATAGCTCAGATGGTAGAGCTATTGACTGGCAATCTGTAGACCCAGGTTCGATTCCGGCACCAGCAAATTTTATTAAAAAAAAATACAATAAAAATATTTTTTTTTTATAAAAGTGATAAGAATAAAGATAATATGAAATGTAATAACAAAAGTAACTAGTTACCATTACCAAGTATGTAGTTACATAACCACATATCTGGTAATGATTTTCTACACTGGGAAGAAGAGTGCTTTCTGGAGCTACTCCTTTTTTCCTTCCAGAAATGCAATAAAATAAGGCAGAGTGTTTTATGTTGTTATATGTTTGTTGTAATTTACTATTTCTAAAGCCCGTATGACACTAGCTTTATTTTGTATTGATAAATCATTTGAAAACGGTGAAAATAGTACAACCATACATACATATCAGGGAAATCAATCACTGTCAAAAAATTTATAAAAATTTTCAACTTTAAAATGACATTTAGTGATTAATTGTCTAGAATGTTGTCAATTTCCTAAACTTTTTTTCGGTTCTTGCTTTTCAAGTAACGGTTTTTAACAAATTTTAGCGATTTTCCTTTGGAACAAAGTGCGCATCACTGTTTATTTGTTCACAAGTTGTATTTTTTACTCTCTCTAATATTTGCTATTTCATTTCATCAATCAATATCAAGCAGCATTGCCATTTTAGTGCTTTTCGGATATTTTTTGGTGCTTTTTTCCTTCCCGTACCCGGTGATTTTTTACAAATACCCGTTTAAAAAAAACGGGTATTTACAGTGCTTTTTCCAATTTCTGGTAGTGCTTTTGTACAGTTTATATTTTCGGTATTTGTTCTCGTTTTTTTTTTAATTTTTCTTCAATTTTCTGTCAAAGTTGAAAAAATTATACGAACTATACAAATTTTTCAAAAAATTAATATCGTGCTTTTTTACCCCATTTTTGGTTAATTTTTACCCTTTTTACCCGTTTTCACAATGCTCACGGTGCTTTCCTGCCTTCAAGAGTTGGCAGCACTGTTAATACGGGCTTAAGTGGGATATACATACATAGCTTCTTTTATGACTGGTGACCATTTTTTTCTGACTTCAAATCAGTACAAATTTTAAAAAACATCATCTAAACCAAAAAAATTAATTATAATGCAGCAAACCTAATTTGTTGTCAACCAAATGGTTTGGTTGAGGCAATAAAATTTTCGGTTAACCATTATACCATCCTAAAAAACCTTAGACATTTCTCCCTGTACAGACCCCAAGACAAAAATTTTTTTCGCATGAAAAAATACAGGAAACGTATCCATTATTTAGAAATTTCAATGATCTGTTACCATTCCTTTTCTAATTTTTTTTTAACAGATTGATCAAATATATCCATAATACGAATGGAGTCAAATATGACGCCAGGATAGTATGAACGTTAATTCCTTCGAAATTTTATTCAGTCCAACGAATTTCTGTTGTCACGAGCAAATTGCATTGTATAAACTAATTTTCTGTAGATACAAACTAACCAATCAATTGGCTACAAATTTAGCTGTCAAATCAAAACAAACCGTTTTTCTCATTGCTAATTTCTGCATGATTTCTGAAATAGAAAACTTCACATTTTGGCTACGTTTTTCTACAAAAACACGTAACGTTTTTAAAAATGAAAATCTTAAGGTTTTGTGTATTTTTTTTTTTATTGAAAATTCCACAGATTCCAAAATTTTTCGATAGAAATACCCACATATATATATTTCTTCAGATTTTAAGGATTTTTGTACGGAAAATCTTCAGCTTTTGATGTCGTTTCCTACACTCAGAAAATAGAATCATTCTGACAACCGCTCTATCAACGGGATAATTGAAATATTTTTATCACAGTCAAATCAACTGATTTTCTATTATCGCAATGGAACTATTTGATAAATTCGGTTGTCACCACGGTTGTCTCTGTATATTAAACTACATATTAGATTAAGAAATTTACATGTAGAAAAATCATTTTGAATGCTTTCTGGTAGAGAAAAATTCTCACATTCACAAAAATTTGTGAAAATTTTTCCTATAAAAAAAAACTACATTATACTTGCATTTTGGCTTTTTGTTTTACTAAAAAATGTAAAATTTTTTTAAATGCCAAAAATCAGTACAAATCAGTACATGACTTTTTCATCAGTACACGTGACCAAAAATCAGTACATGTACTGATCAAATCAGTATGTATGGTCACCCTAGGTATATGACCCCAGCAAAAACATGGTAATGGCAGGTCATTACCATACGGATTACCAAGTAATGATACGTCATTACCTTTTGCATTACTTTAAAATACAAAATAATGACTTACCGATAATAAGTTATAGAAGTACTTACATATCCGTGCAAAGCAATCGCTTACTGGTAATTGATTAATTAAGTACTGATTAAGTCTTTTTTATATTAATATTTTATTTATAAATTTATTTTGAACTAAATAGGAAAGCTTTTTTTCCACTATGAACAACTATTTTACGATGTAGGGTAACCACTTATTTCCTAAGTTCGGAGTAACCACTTATTCTATCTTTGTGTGTAACTACTTATTCTTTCGCTATGGGTAACTCGTTATTCGCACTTTTTTGTAAGCGAGGGTGTAATGACCATCCATGAATTCTTGGACATCGCGAACAAAAGCATTGTTGCGAGTAAATAGCCTGGTAAGTAGTGAAACCCTACTTACACGCTTAATTACTCGTTAATGTCTGTTTTTGCTGGGACATGAGTTTTGTTCGCGATGTCCAACTTCGAAGCAATAAATTACAAAAACATCACAAATTCTGCCTTCTTTTATTGCATTTTTTGAATAAAAATGTTCTTATAGTTCTTCTAAAATCATGTCTATTTTTTGCTGGGCATATTTAAATTGCTAAAACTTTATATTTCATAAACTCTTACTAAAAGTTGTCTAAAATCACAAATCCATAATGGTCGCCATTGAAAAACTCCCTCTTCCTTCCTTCCTACAATCCTGCATTCCCAAAAAATACTTGAAATGTCATGGTATTCTGATTTTAATTTGAAGTACTGCAAATGTAGACATTAAAACTCTTCAAACAAATCAATGGCAATGGTAAAGTATGTTAAATTAATGGTATGAGAACTGTTGATAAAAAAAATACACAAATAATGAACGACGTCATTAACAAAATATAAATCACAAAATAATAATACGAATAATTCGTCAACCCTTAATAATTCAAAAATATTAATTCATTAAAATATGGCAGGACACTTAAATACATACAAACAATAAAAACTCGTCAAATCCATAACGGATATGCTAAATACATACTTGAACTGCCATGCCATGCCATCCTTGTTCGACTACCAGCCTGCCATTTTATTATTTGAAATATAACGAGATTTTACAAAAATTAAAATCACAAAGCTTAAATTTATGCATCAAGTTGTTTATTGTTTGTTATTATTAATATTAAAAAAAAAAAATGTTGAATTCATATAAATGTATATTAAGCCGGAGCTTCTAAAGCGAATTACCGTTTTCAATATGCTGATGCAAATAGCTGTAGAACAAATATCATAAGGACTCATTTCTGTGGTCCCTGAGTCTTCAAAAGTCCCTTTTTAAGAATATATTTACTAGCACAAGTTTCAAATAGTGGAAAACTTTTAATAAACTTTCCTAGAAGCAATAGCCGACAGTTAATGTATTTCCAAGTACTACCAAGTATATTTAAGAGGGGTAAATACTGTAAAAACAGATTTTTAAGGGGCTTATTTAAACGGTTGTCAAAAATTTAAATAACAATATTTTTACCATATTATTTTTTTGTTTAAAATATATGTTATTGCAGTATTGCAAAAAAATATTAGTTTTAAATTTCTTCAACCAAAATCGCCAGTGTTGCCACTTAATTATTAGCCTTTTTTAAAAAAGGCAAAATTGGCTGCCACTGTGCAGTAGACCGTACCTCAAAAAAAAGTTTGCCGTACACCCTCCAATATGAAATATTTTTGCAAGGCAATTTCAAAAAAAAAATTTTTTTTTTTGGCCGAACGTAGGGGTCGCCATTTTAAATTTTTCGTTATAGCTTCGGCATTTAAAATCGGATTTTAAAGTGTGATATATCGATTTTTTTGCCTCGAGGAGACCAGTGTTTTGCTATAAAGGAAAAATCCAATGAAAAAAAATTTAAAAAGGCGACCCCTACGTTCGGCAACCAAAAAGTTAAAAAAAAATTCTACTGGGTTTATCGAAAAACTTCATTATCAAAAGTTTAATGATTTTTTGCGAGCTTTAATTTTCTGACATTAGGGTTGTAGAAACTAAGATCTGGTGGCTGCCTACAAGAACGGGATACTTGAGGTCAATGGCCCTCGAGAGAAAAACAGTGGTATCCACGAGAGAAAAACATCGATGTATCATACTTTAAGATCCGACTGTAAATGCCAAAGATATAACGAAAAATTTAAAATGGCGACCCCTATGTTCGGCAAAAAAAATAAAATTTTTTTTGAGACCTCCTTGCAAAATTACTTTATATTGGAGGGTATACGGCGATTTTTTTTTTGCCTGTAAGGTGGTACGCTCTACTGTGCAGCCTTCATTAATTATCGGAAAATAAAAAAAAAAATTTAACAAAGTTGTCACACAAACTTAAAAATTCCAAAAAAGGCAAGAAAAAACACATTTTCTCGGGAATATAAAATTTATTTGACCAAAATTCAAAAAAAGGGTCACGATAAGGACTAGAGTTTTTTTGTTGCCTACGAAAAAAAAATCCCGTTTGGAAATTGGTTAACCCGCCTTGGATGTACAGTAGCAGCCGATTTTGAACTCAGGGTTGTGGGAAAACGCGTTTAAAGTTTAAAATTAATTTTGATCTGAAAAACCAGCAAAATTTCAAAAAAAACTTGTATGAACAAAATTTATATCTCGCCGTTTTCTACATGTATACTAAATTTGGGAAGAATCGGGTTAAGATTATTATATATATAATAACCCAAATATTCTTAAAAACGATGGTAGAGAATTTATTAGACATTTCATTTCGGCCAAAATACTTTTCTTTCGTGCATTTTTAAATTTATTTTGTATTTGTTTTTTATTTTTTTATACATTGATTACTTTTGTGGCTTATAAAAAGCCTGGCCCATATACCGTGCCTTCGCCCACAGTCGAGGAATCGTCATTGGCTTTTCTTTCGACTGCGTGCAATCCTTGCATCTTTGGATGTAGTTTGTATCTTTTTGTTATGGGATACATATAGTAAATAAAATAATTAAATAAAAATAAAACATTAATAAAAACAATTAAATAAAACTGCAAAAAATGTTATACACAAATTTAACGCTTAGAATATTACTTGAGGCTAAAATATATTTTACAAGGAAACATGTGGAAATTTTACTTAACCGAATTTTTTACTCAGGGCACATAGGAGAGAGTATGCTCTATCCACATAAAATATAAAAAAATGGAAAAAGTTTTTTTTTATAGTCGATACCCTCCTTAAGCACTTTTAATTATCCAGCAAAAAAAATTTGAAGTAATGCTTTACAAGCTACTTTTTCACTGCTCCAAAAGTATCCGTTACTCTATTTTTACTAATTTTTTCAAGTAATTCTGAACACTTTCAAAAAAATCACTTCTTTCATTGCTTCCAAAGTATACGTTAATATATTTTTACAGCTTTTTTAGAATTAATTCGAAACAACATGCAAAAAATCACTTAAGTATGCTTCTAAAGCATAATTGCTCTGAAAGCGATCCTGAAAAGTGATTTTGATACAGTTTACTTCCAAACAGATGATCGCGGGTTCTGGAGGCACCAATAGTTTTTTTTTTATTTTTGATTTTTTTTATATTTATAACTAATTTGTTTAAATTCAATAAATAAAAAAAAAAATTTAGAAAATAGTACTGAAAAGAATACTAAATTGCAAAGCACCTTTTGTACTTATTTAATAACAAAGTGGTGATTCATATCTAAAAATAGCTCAGCGGTAGAGAGCTAGACTATCATAAGGTCGTAAGGTCGATACCCGGTGGCAGCAATAAAAAATTTTTGGTAAGGTAAGGTACCAAAAAAATTATATTTTTATATTTCTGGGATTTTTTTTAATTATAAATTTATCAAATTTGAATAAATATGTACAACATTAAGGAAGCTGTAATTTTTTTTCGTGAAATTTTTTTTCTCAAAAACATTTTTTCTGCAAATAAAAAATACAATGTTATATAATTTTGTGTATATTCAATAGGGTTTAGAAAAATATTCAATACCCAGTGTAGAAACGGTAATGACATATCATTATTTTTTGGACTACCAGTAATGACACCCAATTACCTTCTGCATTATTTGAAAACATATAATAATGAGTTACTGATAATCACTTATTTTCATCATTATTTCAAATAGAAAATAATTTTCTAGATTTTTTTGAAAATTTTTTGAAATCTATTTTTAGACTCATTATTTTTGAAACACTGGTAAAGATATATGTAACCACATATTTTTTGATTTTTTGTATGTTGGCGAGTAAGCTTAGTTGTGTGCAGCAGGTCAATTATGTTTTTATCTATTAAATACTAAATGTCGATATAGCTCAGATGGTAGAGCTATTGACTGGCAATCTGTAGACCCAGGTTCGATTCCCGCACCAGCAAATTTTATTTAAAAAAAAAAATACAATAAAAAATATTTTTTTCTATATAATTTATTTTTATGAAAATCTATTTTTAGACTCATTATTTTTGTCAGTACTGGTAAACATATAGGTAATGACATATTTTTAGATTTTTCGTATGCTGGTGTGTAAGCATAACTCATTATTTTTCGCGACATCGCCATATAAAGGTATTAAGAAATGTAATAACAAAAGTAACTAGTTACCATTACCAAGTATGTAGTTACATAACCACATATCTGGTAATGATTTTCTACACTGGGTAGAGTTAAGAAAAGCAATTTCTTTCAAAAAAAAATCGCAAAAAAAAAATATCGAAAAATTGTATTTAACAGAGTTGGATTGATTTAAATTCAAAAAGATTCCAAAAGCACAAAAAATATCGTTTAATGGTACTTTAGTATTGAAATTTTAGATCGCGAATATCGCGACTACGAGCACTAACTTCGAAAAACGACTAGCACCATTGAAGTCAGCGTACTCAAATTAGCTTTACCAGTAGGGTGCCCAGCTTGTTAAAAAAAGTCAGTGTTAGTAATATATGAAGTTATGTCGAAGTTGAAAACTTGCTATCGGTGTTCCGGCTTAATATATATTCTCTATATACTCATACTATATAATTTATATAAACAAAGACAGTGCTACTTGTTTATACATGTCAAAAGGATAAATGTCTATTGCGGAAAAAATTGACGTTTTCCTTTCGGTTTTTATAAATGCTAAAAAAAACCTCTTTGACGTTTATTCATTATTCACCACTTTGTACTGGGTGCTCAAGCCTGGATGATCCTTAAGTTTTTTTTTTACATACTAATGTAAAACAAAATGTGAATACAAAGAGTTATGTATAAGTACACATTATTGTATGAAGTGCTGTAAAAAAGTTGCCTGTTAGATGAGGCCTAAAACAAAAGTAGATCTGATGTATCGGATTATGGATCTAATAGCCCATTTATGTTATTAAAAGCTAAAGGTCCATTCACAGACTTGTGTACTCTGCGCTACAGTTCGGAGTTAAGAAAAGGAGAGATGGAATTACACAAAAAATAAAAAATACGGAGGAGTAAGGAACAAAATTATATGCGTAACGCAGAGTGTATCAGTATTGTGAATGAACCTTATATAAATTTAAATTGATCTGCAGATCCATCCGTCTTTTAAAAATGCTGATTACGCCCTCAATAAAATATCAAGGATCATATCTCAACAATTACTTTTTAAAAGTTATCAAATTGGTTAAGGGGTTCAAAAGTTATGACTGAAAATGTGAAGCGGTAATGAGCAAGGCTAGGAAGTTTATGCACTATAAATAATATGCCTTTTTTTAATCACTGGATTAATTTTTGGATTTATTTTGTTTTGTTAAAAAATCCACATTTTGTTTTTAAATTTTTAAAATTTAGTATTTTTATCCAAATCTAATACTTATTCGCTAATATAATGTGAAAGAAAAAATTTAAATTTTACAAAAATGCAATTTCTAGAATTAAATTAAGATAAATCCAAAATGGATTTATTTATTTTATAAATCCATTTCAGATTTAGCTTAATTCCATTCCTGTATTCACATTTTTACAAAATTTTATGATTTTCTTTCACATTATATTTGCGATTAAGTATATATTAGATTTTGATAAAAATATAAACTTTATAAAATTAAAAAAGAAAATGTGGATTTTTTAACAAAACAAAATAAATCCAAAAATAAATCCAGTGATTAAAAAAAAACTACCTCGCCCTGCTCATTACCGTGATTAAAAAAAGGCCTAATGTAAAATATTTATTAAAAATCGAACAATATGATATTGATTTATTTCAGCGTTTTCAGTATTATAGCGTTTTAAATTTTATTAGCATATTTGTCTTAAAAAGTACCCAGCAAAAAATTGCAGGTAATGCTTTACAATTTACTTCTTTCAATGCTTCACAAGTATCCGTTAGTGTATTTTTACTGCTTTTTTAGAAGTTATTCTGAACAACTTCAAAAAATCTTCTTTAATTGCTTCCAAAGTATCCGTTAAGTATATTTTTACAGCTTTTTTAGAATTACTTCTGAACAACTTCCAAAAAATCACTTAAGTATTGCTTCTAAAGAGTAATTGCTCTAAAAGTGATCGTAAAAAGTAATTTTAGTATCATTTGGCATTTCCAAACAAAGGGTCGCGAGTTCGATTCCAGGCGGGACCAATATTTTGAAAATTTTTTTTTACTCTATTAAGTTTTTTTTTAATGTTTATAATAAATTTGTTTAAATTCAATATTTTTTTAATTTAAAAATTTTTAAAAATATGTATATATCAAAAAAATGGTGAGAAATTGTTTTTTATGCACCTGTAAATATAGTACTGAAAACAATATTGAATTGGAGTGCACCTTTTACACTTGCATAATAAGTACTTTTATTGAAGAGAATAAGGAACAATATCTCGCAGTAACAAGGTGGTGTTTTTATGCCAGTCAACTTTCATATCAAAGAATAGCTCATCCGTAGAGCGCTAGCGGTGGCGGCAATAAAAAACTTTTGTAAAATAAAAAAAAATGAAATCTTTTTTGTGAAGAATTTCTTTTTAACTTTTAATTGGTGAAAAAGAGCTTACTTTGCACTCGTTCAAAAAGTACTGAAAAAATGTTGAAGTGGGAGTACTCCTCTCCTTTGACAACTCAATGTTAAAATCATTCATAAAAAAGAAGCACATCTAGATCATCAATTGTAGTGCTTTTTTACTGCTTTGGCATCTCTTTTTTTGCTGGGTAGTGTAGACCAATGGTTTAGACATCATCGTTGGAAAGCTAGTATATAATTTAATTTTTTGATATTTTCGCCTTAGTGATAAAAATAAAATTAAATAAAAAAAATATTCATAAAATTATTTTAAATATAAATTGTGCATAAACTCAGTTTTAGTGAAATAGTAATGGGTTTTATAACCCATTAATTAGTAATATTTTTCTACACTGAGAATTGCTATTTTATAAGGCCCAAATTTGTTTGCGCCAACCTTTAGCAAATAAAAATCCTTCACCGTTATATATGTACATAAATGAATTGCAGGGGTGTGGTTGTTTCTGCAATAATAATGTCCTTTAACATACACCGTATCATTGTAAATAAGTATTGGCTTTTGTGGTTGTTTGTTGCCGCTCATTATAAACAATTTTTGCATAATGAATGTTGTCATTGAAATTTCGTTTTTTTATTTTGCTGTTTTGTTGTGTGAAACAACCACCAACCATCAAACTGAAGTCCTTTAGCAAAAAAAAAAATCTTGTGAAAGGGTGCCATTACCCAGAAATTCACATGTCAATGAGTATTTTAATGAAAAAGTACAAAATATAAACATAATGAAAGAATCTCAGCAACAGGATTCATGTTTCAACAATAACAACGACAACAACTACATATAAGGATTATGAATTATGAAATATGAACGCATGTTCTCATCAACATCATCATTCTCATTTGCATCATCGTCATGAAGAGTAATATACCAACAATAAAGAAGCCGCTTCTGTATTCAATAAGTATGTAAGTATTATGGAGCAAGTACTTAACATCAAAATTAATATGGCAAGACATTAAGGAGCACACATACTAGTACAGATAGACAAAGAATCTATGTTGTTACCCTTTTTTATGTGCCTTGATTTCAAACTATAACTTCCTATCATACATGGGTCTTATTTATTGAGTGTACTTACTAATTGATGATTTTATTAGCATTAGAAATTAATCACAACTGGGTCCACAATGACAACGAGAATTGCTTTTTCATAAATTTTGTATGGGAAGCAAAATGTCGACATGTCGTCCGGCGATTTATCGTCTTAATAATATCTATTCTATTTTCATAACAACACCCTAACACACATTCAAAATATTTGACAATTCCCACATAGAATTTGGAAGATTGTTTTGTCAAAAATCACCTAAGAGAGTCTTCTTCGAGTACTTTTGATGACCAAATACTAATTAATCACTTGCGCGCTTGAAAAAAGAATCGAAAATGATTCTCGCTTATGCTTAAAAGACATTTATTGAAAATTATATTGCGCATTTAAAAAATGCTTGTTATGTTGTTTTTGTTTAAAAAGTGATTTATTAAAAATACAATAACAAAACCTACAGCAATCGCAAATTGATCATACAGGTGCTTGAAATGTGACTGTTTTCAATGTTATTTTAGAATAATATTTTGCGCAGATGAAAAAGTGCTTTTTATGTTGCGGTTTTTGCTTATAACGGGACAATATTTTACTTGCTTTGAAGCAGACGTCCAATATTTGAATATTGTAAAGTTTTGTTTATTTATCTCAGTGGATTCGTGGTATAAAGTTTTGTAATTTTATAAAAGTAATTTAATATTATAATATTTATATATTATAATTTTAGTGAAAAGTGATTTTTAAATTAAAAAAGATGATGTCAGCCAAACAATTAAAAAGCAAAAAAAAAAGAAGCCGAAAAATTAATAGAACCAAAAAATAAGTTCTCAGGAAATTTTCATTAACAAACATTTTTGCTATTTTATTATAATTTTGTTTATATTATTGTATATAATTTTAATAAACTTAATTAAATAACAATTTACATCAAATAAATATTTTGTGTTTTTAATGTAAACAATTAGAAATACGGCTAAAAAATGACACGAAAAAGACTCCCAAACGATCATAATCACGACCAAAAATGACTCGAAAAAGACTCGCAAATGATTAAAAAACGACTAAAAAATGACTCGAAGAAGACTTACAAATAATTATAAATACGAGTCAGAAATGAGTCGAAACTGATCAGAAAAGCGAGTCATAAAAGACTCATCAAGAAGAGTCGCGGGTAGGGTACCATTTTCTCCCGACAAAACAGTCATTTATGATCAGAAAATGAGCTCAAATATGATCATTTTAATCGTCCAGAGGAGTCATAAATGATTCGAATGTGACCAAAAATTTCATAAAATGCTATGTGGATTTGTATTTTTAACTAATTTAGGGTTGCCATTAGAACAGAGTTGTAGAAATTCGCATTAGGGTTGCAAAAATTCGTACTTTGTTTACAAAAAATTATTATTTTGACAGAACAAATATAATTGAAAAAAATGCATAATTTACCACAAAAAATCAAAATTAAATACAATAAAATGAAAAACAACAAGAATTAATGCAACACCAATTAAATTGATGAAGAATTGTGGCGAAACAAATACAACCATATTCTGGTTTTGCTTTCCTTTTTTTTTTCTAAACGTCAGCAAATGTTGACGATCGATTGTCGCTGAATTTAAATTAATCGCTTTTGTTGTTGCGATTAATCTCTTACATTGTATCAAAAGCAATGAAATTATTTCCATTAACATGTTTTGAAATAATGTTTATTAAGGGTGTGATTCCATTAATCAATGGCAATGGTTTTATATGGCATTTAAGTTAATGTCAATTAAAAAACAATTTACGGGATAAGGGACTTCATGTAAGTACATTTTTTCGACATAATCTTTAAAACAGCATTAAACAAATAAATATCTTTGCGGATCAAGAAATATTTCGGTATATTCCCACGAAAACTTCGGTAATGGGTGCGACAAACTAATGCATTACCTTGTACTAATGCATTACCTTACAATTGTAATTATTGTTCAACATAAAGTAATTAGTTACCGACAATTGGATACATAATGCATTACTTTGTAATAAATACTCCTTACCTTCAGTAATACTTAGAACCACAGAATAATGAGTTACTGTTAGTTTATTACATAATGCATTACTTAGTAATGTACGCTCGATACATTAATCATTATTTTAAAACATAAAGTAATGGCTATTACAAAACGAATTGTTTTAATTTAAAAATTAATTACTTCGATTATTTTTTATTTTAATTTTGTAAAATATTTTTTTAATAAAATGTTATTTGTTGATATTTGTTATGTGGTTGTTACTCTGAAAACCGAAATATTTATTCAAATTCCATGTAAGATAAAAGCAAGTAACCAATTATTTTTTCATTCCCTATCTGCAACTAAGTAACCCATTACTCTTCATATTTATTCAAATTCCATGTAAGATAAAAGCAAGTAACCAATTATTTTTTCATTCCCTATCTGCAACTAAGTAACCCATTACTCTTCATTTTTTCGTAAGTATACTGGTAACAATGCACACTAGACCGTACCAGTTATTTGCTATAAAGGAAAAGTCCAATGAATAAAGATCATGAATGGTAACCGAAACGATGCGGTTATTGGTAAGGGTAACGCTATTTTAGATTATTTCGGTAACGGTATTTTAAGGGTAACGCTATTTCATTTATTTCGGTAGGGGTGTTTTAAGGATAACGGTTTTTTAGTTATTCCGGTATTTTAACTAATAAAACTAAACGCGTAAATAAAACTAAACGCTAAACTATAGGAACACTATGTAGATAAGGGGCCCCTAATGCCCAAAAATGCAGTTTTGTGCATCAAGTGGGTTTTGTTTTTTATTAAAAAACCGGTAGGGTAGAGGGGGGATCCTTCGCTAGTGGGGCAAATACACTAATCCCATTTTTCTCCACTATTAAGGGAGATAAAAAATTGGAAAAAATATATTTTGTGCATTTTTCAATTACATTTCCTTGACATCCATTTTGATGAATTTATATCACATGTGGTCGCAGACAGACGTGTTTTTGTGTTTTTTGGGGTGCCAAAAAATAATAGGAAGCAACTACATTTTGCAACACCTTTCTCAAATCGTGTGATAAGAAAATAATTTTTCATTATGTTAGACCTACGATCCTAAGGTTTCGAAAAATAATAATTTAATTTTAATAAATGCTTAAAAAGTGTGAAAAAATATTAATTTTATGTTAGTGCCTGTCTCTGGGGCACAATCACCAGATGGCACCTGGAGCTACAAAGAGTTGGTGCATCCGTGCCTAAAATGCTCTATAAGACTTTTCTATATGTTTAAAATATGTTTAATAGTATATTAGAACAATCGTGTTCATTCTTAAATTTATATTAATTATTCAGTTTTTTGTAATTTTGAATAATCATTATATTATAGTTTTAAATAATTTTTTTTAATGTAGTGGACATTTATTGATTAAAAAGAATCACATATCTTAAAGAACTTATTATAAATTATTTATTTCAGTCATTAAAATATTGACTTTGCTGTATTAACAATTTTTTTTGTTGAAATTGTATCTAGCTCTTATGGCGAATATTTATCGAAAAACTTCCTTAGCAAAAGTTTAATGATTTTTTGCGAGCTTTAATTTTCTTACATTAGGGTAGTACATTAGGATGGTAGCAACTGAGATCTGGTGGGTAACTGCTAAAATGGGATACTTGAGGTCAATGGTCCTTAGACCAAAACATTGGTCCCCTCGAGAGAAAAACATCGATGTATCATACTTTAAGATCCGACTGTAAATTCCAAAGATATAATAAAAAATGTAAAATGGCGACCCCTACGTTCGGCAAAAAAAAAAAAATATTTTTTTGAAACCTTCTTGCAAAAAAACTGTAAAATTAGCAGATTTTTTTGCTAAATACTAGTAAAATAAAAACTATAAAAACAAAATTGTTAAATTAACAGAATTTTAGTTTACTTTTAGTTAATTGAAAATGACAATTTGTTCTGTAAAATCTGCAGAAAATTTTGCTAAATATTAGTAAAAACTGTTAGTTGTACTATATTTTTTTTATTTTTAAGATAAATTTAGTTAAATGCAAATAGCAGTCTATACTGTTAAATTAACAGAAATATTTGCTAAAAAAAATTGTAAACTGCTGTTTTCAAAATGCTCGATTTTTATATGCATTTAAAAAAAATCGAAAAAAACTTCCAAAATTTTGAATTTTGGTTTAATATTTTAGGCTACAAAGTGTTTAGCAAAATTTTCTGCAGATTTTAGCAGGTTAATTTGCTAGTTTCCATTAACAAAAATTTAACTCAAATGGAACTAAAATTCCGTGTATTTAACAGTTTTATTTTTGCTGTTCCTATATTACTAATAAATGTTTTTATTGCCAAATTATTAACTCAGCACTTTGTAAAAAATTTTTGTTATTTCGCTAATTGAATTTTTAATTGTAAAATTACTTAAGTCTATAACAAATTAAAATGATAATATAGTAGGTTTGAGGTTAAGAAGAAGAATAAACCTTCCTCAAAAGTTATAAACACATTAAATTTGCAAATTAGACTAGATCTAGTTTCTGCCTTTTTATGGACCGCCTGTCCATCTGTGATCTTCCATTAAATTGTATTATTGTTTATATTTTTATTGTCAGATTGTCTCTATATAAATAATTTCAGAAGTGATTAAACAGACATATACAAACATTCTACTTCAGATTTTCTCTGTTTATCTTCTTATCTCCTCCGTGTCACCTTTTCACAAATATTGCCACATTGACAATATTTCACAAATATTGCCCTCTCATAGCGTTTGCAAAATCTTTATACCAAACAAATAATAAATAAAAGAAAAAAATTCTGTGCGTTTTTTTGTAATATGATATTTGGCGAGGCCAAAAATTTTATTTGTTTTTACAAATTGCTAAAATTTAATGTAATAACGACTTTGCAAGTTATTTTTTGCAATGAAACAAATTATCATATGCTTTGTGGAATATAACAAATATTGCTTAAAAAAATTGTCATAGCCATCAGTGGGTTTCGAACCCAGGCCCGTAAGAAACAACATTTTTGTACGCCATAGCTCTGTCAATTGAGCTACTGAGGCATTGAAAATTTGTTGTTTAAATTCAGATAAAAAAAAAAATATTTTAGAATAATGAAAGCTTTCGAAAACTTTATTTTTTTTATGCAGTGCTTCTCAGACCTGCACAAAAATTGTCACAGATAACAACTTTACAATAATATGGGCATTAGGATCACTTTTAGAGCAGTAATCCTTTAGAAGTAATAATTAATTGTCTTTTTGGATGTTGCCCAGTATTACTACTGAAAAAGAAGTTGGAAAAACGGATTCCCCGGAAGCAATAAAAGTTGTTCAGAATTACTTCTGAGAAAGCAGTAAAAATACACTAACGGATACTTTGATAGTTGTAAGTTTGTAGTTGTAAATTTACAAACTTTTTTAGTGTGCAAATAATTGCATTAGTTTCGAATAATATCATTGAAATTTCAATGGCAATGAAAAATTCCCAATTATGCCAGCAATATGTTAATATCTATGTCGATGTGTTTTAATAAGGGTAATTTTGAAAATGTTTTTCTCATTTTTTTCTTCTTCAGTCGTAATAAAAACAACTTATGACGTTTTACAATTTCATAATTAGTATCATGTAGCAGAACAACTGTGATATTGTGACTTACTTCAAATTTAATACATCACATTTTCTTCCAATATTGATTTATGAAATCTACCCTTTCGAACTTCTACTTATTAGATGTCGTTGTTTGTAAAAAAGGAAAGGATTTTATGCAAATGCTATTGAAAATGTCAAAAGCATGTCATTGGTTCTAAAATGTTTTCTTAGGATTTTTTTAAAACATGGCGGCATTTTTTTTTTAATTATTGCTAGACAAGAAGACGTCAAGTGATTTTGTCGATATTATATGGTGGGGTTTTTTCTATTGAGCCCAGTGTAGAAACCTTGTGTAGAAATGGTAATGACATATCATTATTTTTCGAACTACCAGTAATGACACCGACTTACTTTCTACATTATTTTAAAACATATAATAGTGAGTTACTAATAACTAGTTACTTTTTTCATTATTTCAATACAAAACAATGCTTTATCAATAATATTTTCATCAATATTTCATATATAAAATAATGTTCTAGATTTGTTTGTATATTTATTTTGAAAATCTGTTTTTAGTTTCAACATTTTTTCAACACTGGTAAAATCATATTTTTGATTTTTTGGTTTTTGATGTGTACGCATAGTTGTGTCTAGCAGGTCAATTATATATTTTTATCTATCCAATATCACATGTCGAGAAGGCTCAAAAGGTAGACCTATCGACTGGCAGTCCGGAGTTTCCGGTCCGATCCCTAGCACGAGAAAATTTTACTAAAAAAATTTACAATGAAAACATATTTTTTTTCTAAAACTTATTTTTTCTAAAAGCTAGTTTAAGACTCACTATTTTAATCAATAAGCAAGCATATATGTAGCGACATATTTTTTGATATTTCGTATGCTGGTGTGTAAGCATAACTCATTATTTTGCGCGACATCGCCATACAAAACTAATAAGAATTGTAATAAAAAAAGTAGCTAGTTACCACTACCAGATATGTAGTTACATAACCACATATCTGGCAATGATTTTCTACACTGGGTAGTAATGATTTCAACTTACTTTCTGCATTACTTTAAAACATATAGGAATGTGTTACTACCAACTAAAAATTAAAAACGAGTTTTAATTACGAAATTGATACTATCAATTAATATTTTAATAGATTTTGCAAATAATAATATTCATTACTATAAACTGTATGCGATTAATTGAAACAATTAAAAAATTCAAATATTTACTTGATTCAGTTAGTTTTATTTTAACAAATCTTTAATCAGATATTTTAAGTTAATAATTTTTTGTGTGTAATGCCTTATTTTTATCATTATTTCAAATATAAAGTAATGTTCGGGATTCTTTTTCTTTTTCGCGGTCTTTTTATTTTTCCAATATTTTTCGATTTTATTTTTCCAATAACTCCGCATGAAGAAAAAAAGAGGAAAAAAGTTAAAGTCGGGCTTGCCGACTATATAATACCCTACATCAGTCCGGTTAAAAGCCAACTAATGTTTGGATCCGAAATTCGAGTGGGTTAAAATGGACTTGTGTCAAAATTTTCTATAAAATGAAAAAAGAAGGAAAATCGAAAATATAGCCCATATGGTCGACAGGCCCATATATGGACCGATCCTCTCTAGAATAAATAGGCTTTGTCCTTGAGCCAGCAAACCAAATTTCATTGAAATAACTTCGTATTTGCGACCTTCAGTGTGTTAACAAGCCAATTGTGGGGGGGGGGCCTTTATATGGGCATTAGAGCACCCATATGTGCAAAAGTGTTATTTTTGAGTTCCCCGCCCATTTTCGGATAGGATGAGAGTAAAAAGTAAGATATCTGCAAAAATTTGGTTTCTGCGATGTAAACCGGCCAGGCCATTTACATTTATGTCCTCAAAATTACCCTACAAAAGGTTCATGGATTTGTCCATCTATAACTCTTAAACTAGAAGTTTCTGGTTATTAAGTTACATAGCTGTTGTTTACACAATGAAAAGGCAAACATTTTCTTTATACAAACTTTTAACCCTCTCATGACCGTTAGTGGTGTTTTAAGCGGTAAACATACAAATTTTTTTGTCAAAACTAAATTTTGAATGTCAATCATTTAATTTTGGAGACTTGTAAATACGTATACCCCTTATCATATAATAGGAAATTTAGCGTAGATTAAAAACAAAATAAGTTTTTTTTTAATATTTAATCCATTCCATGACAGAAAACCTAAAAACTGATGAGTTATAGATTTTTTACATATGTGCACTAGAGATGAGCGATCCGGTGATTTTTGAATAACGCTGCTACCAGTGATCGTGATTTTCAAATCACCGTTCTTTTAAACAGTGACCGTGATCACGGGTTTGTAATAGAGATGGGCGATCCGGCGATTTTTCAGTAACATTATTCTCAGTGAATGCGATTTGCAAATCGGTTCTTTAAACTTGTTTTAGTTAAACCGAAAACAAATTTTGTCAGCCATTTCAAAGTTTATTAACAAAAATTTGCCGGAAAAACTTTTTCTCGAGTATAATTTATTTCTTTATTGAAATAAAACAAAATAAACCACATTTTAAAAGCAGTATTCCAGTTACAAACTGCGTTAAACTAAGTTTTATTCAGAAGAATGTAAAAGCAAGTCACTGTTATTGAAAAAAAACCATGTATTACTGTGCACAATGAAGTTTGCAAGAAAGAATAGTACAAAAATATTAAAAGAACGACATTCCCAGTAACTGCGGCTTGAAATATTTTATCACTGCCGTTACCAGTGATTTATCAAAAACTGTGAATAAATCACCAGTATGAAAATATCGCTCATCTCTAATTCGCACTAGGAAGCCATGTGCCATTTTGGGTATAGGATATGTTCAGCGAACTTATGTAAAACACTACGAGGTACAGTTTTCTGGAACTATTTAACCCTCTAACTCTTCAATTAAAGGGACTTTTTTTGCCCCGTTTTTAAAAGGGTCAAAACGACCCGTAAAACGACTATATAACAACCCTACGGGGAATGAGGAGTGAATTGATCTCAAAGAACCTATCCCGTGGCCGGTCAAGCGAAGGCATATCACTAAATTAGTAAAAAATATAAGCAATAATGAGTAAATTAATTTTCTAAGTATTTTCTGTTCCGTTATGTTTACCGTTACCTTTAAAAAACTTTCTACCGGTTTCTACGGAGTCCCACAAAACAGCTTTATTTTAACTTCGCGGCATATTTTTATTTATTTTAAAATTTTTTTTCATCTGGTACACCGATATATATCGGCCCAAGGATGAAGTCTAGTGAATATGGTTAAAATCGGTCCATGATTAGAGCTAGTGTCCATATAAATATCCCCCAAAATTGACTTGTGCGCCTTTACAGGGCGCAAATACGAAGATATTTTTGTGAAATTTCGTATGCTGACTCACATGGGCGCAAGAACAAAGCCTACTGATTCTAGCTATGATCAATTCATATTTGGACTTATCGCCAATATGGACTATATTTCGGTTTTTCTCTTAAATACAGCTAACATTAGCTTAAATCTAAATTTCTTACCGTTTTTCTAATTTTTTGTCATTTTATAGAAAAATTTTCACATAAGTCCATTTCAACCCATTCGAATTTCGGATCCGAACATTAGTTCGCTTTTAACCAGACTGGTGTGGGAATCATATAATCGGCATGTCCGACACTAACTTTTTACTCGGTTTTAAAATGGTCTTAAAAACTGTGAGATATTAAGGAAAATGGATGATTATTAGGAATATCCATAGCTTTAGCGTACTCCAGTGACAATATTATACCTATTCAAAGAAGGATATGGATGATATAAAATGTCCCATTAACTATTATAACATACTATCGCAACTTATGGACATACTGTGGTTCAGGCTCTAATGTTACCAGGGTACCTACTCGTATTTTACTGAGTTTGTTAAAGCCCACTTCAAAAATTATTAATATTTAACAAACTCATTTAAAAAAACAATAAGTAAAATTTAACACCTCATTTAAAAAAACAGTAAGTAATTATTAGTTTCTTTTTTTACGACAAGTGACAAAGGATAACATTTATACCATGTTATTTTTACACTTAAAAACAATACATCCACAAGAGGGCAATCAAAACACAAAAAAGTCATAAAATATAAATATTCAATACAAAATGATGATAATTTATAAGACCACAAAATGTTTAACCAAATATTGGGATAAGAAAGAAAACACAGTGTCCTTTATACAACACAAAGATGTGGAACCGAAAATAAGGACACTCGAAACTCACTGTTAAAGAAAATAACAGCATGAAAACAATAAACTGGTAAATCGCAACACATACAGAAATATAACAAAATGACAACAAAAAAAAAATCCACTTGAAATGCGAAAACAATTAGATGAAAGTGATAAAAAAACACTTGTTGTCACACAGTCATGACATATAGAAAACTGGATAAAAGGACAACAAAAAAGGAAAATATATGCGAAACCAATCACATCAAGTGCAACGAATAGAAAATACAAAAGAGAGATCTGAAATTATGTGTGTTTGTGACAAAGAAACAGTTCTCGAAGAAACCAAAGCAAATGAAGCATTCATTTAAAAATACACTTAGAAAAATCTAGTAAACTTGCATTCCAAAAATTCCACAAGAAGGAACAATTTTTAATAATTTGAGTATTTTTGTAAAAACAAAAATTTGTCGGAACATAAGGAATTTTATGGTTAAAGACCAAATTAATTTGGAAGTATCGTAAAAAAAGTAACGTATCATTCACATAATGAATAAAAAGAGTATAAAAAATAAAAATATTGTATTTTTTATCTTTTTCTTGTGCATAGAATTAAATGTCAAGTAATAAAATAGAAAATTTCTATTTTCAACAGAACTTTTTTACGATTTTACTTGACAACAGTTTCAATGCATAGAAAAAAGATAAAAATATATTTCTATATTATTTTAACACATTGAATTGATTACAGATACGTTTTTTTACTTTACGATTAGACTAATGAAGCCTTAAGATTTAACTAACGTACACTCACAGAAATAAAACTGAAAAATAGCAGGAAAAGCTACTAAAAATTAGTTAAAAAAGACACTGCAGAAAAACCTGCTGAAATTAGCAGAATTTTTTGCTAAATACTAGTAATACTCGGATAAAACGAATTCTCGGTTAATACAAACTAACTTGTAAGTCCCGACGTTTTGGAAACAATTTCAATACAAAAAACACCTGTTAATACGAACTCGCTTAAGACGAACCCTTGATTAAAGCGAACTGTGCCTGATGGTCCCACAAACAAATTTTCATTTAATTTTCCATTTTTAATACGAAGTTTTCCAAAATTTGGCAATTATTCTATATTTTTTTTGTGTTTTGACAAATTTTAAAAGGAAAGCAGACATTTTTTTTAATATATTGCAAACCATTTTTTTGAGAAATCAAATAAAAGAATTGCACAATTTTTTAAATTGAAATTTTATATATTTTGTGGATAGTAAAAAATTTTAAACAAATTTTGCCCCGGTTAATACGAACCTTGTTTATAACGAACTAATTTGTCTGGTTCCTCGGAGTTCGTCTTAAGCGAGTTTTACTGATATCGCGATAAGAACAGCAAAAATAAAACTGTTAAGTTTAAAGAATTTTAGTTATATTTGAGTAAAATTTTGGTTCATTGAAAATAACAAATTGTACTGTAAAATTTTTTATTTTTAAGCTTAATTTAGTTGAATGCAAATAGCAGCCTATTCAGCTAAACTCAACCGAAATAAGTGCTAAAAAAATAAACTGTTGATTTCGGAAAGCTAGATTTTTATTTGTATTAAAACATCGAAGAAAACTTTGAAATTTTTCGTAATTTTTTTAAATACACTCATAGAAATAAATTTGTAAAAATAGCAGTAAAGTTACTAAAAATTAGTTAGAAATGATGCTGCAAAAAAAGGAGATTATTTTTGGTATATATTTGTAATATAGGAGCAGCAAATATAAAACTGTTAAATATAGAGAATTTTAGTTATATTTGAGTAAAAATTTTGTTAATGGAAAATAGCAAATTAACCTGCTAAAATCAGCAAAAAATTTTGTGCTAAATAATTAGTAGCCTAAAATGGCACAAAAAATTTTAATTTTCGAAGTTTTTTTTCGATTTTTTTTTAAATGCAAATAAAAATCGAGCAGCAGTTTACGATTTTTAAACAAATATTTCGGCTGATTTTAGCAGTATAGACTGCTATTTGCATTAAACTAAATTTAGCTTAAAAATAGCAAACATTTTGTAGATATAACAGTTTATATTTGCTATTTTTAGTCTACTAATATTTAGCGAAAATTTCTGCAGATTTTACAGTACAACTTGTTATTTTCAATTAACTAAAAGTTAGCTTGAATATAACTAAAATTCTGTAAATTTAACAGTTTTAATTTTGCTGTTCTTATTTTACTAATATTTAGCAAAAAAATTGCTAATTTTAACAGTTTTTTCTGCAGAATCATTTTTAACAAATTTTTAGTAACTTTTTCTACTATTTTCACAGATTTATATCTATAAGTGTAAAGGTTATCTCTGTCCAAAAATGGACCCTAGTTGGGCCTTAGAACCTCGGGAATTTTTAATCAAAATTTTCCATTTCATAAAATGGTCCATGTCTCGAAAACAAACTGAGATAGAAGCGGAAAAAATATTTGCTCTTTTGGAGTATCCTTGCATGCCCTTAGATGATATGGACTAGGCTCGGGGAGGGTCCCGAAGCCCTAAATTTCAACAAATTTGAAGAAATTTTTCGACTCAGTATAATTAAAAATATAACTGTAGTTTTACAAATTTTTTACTTAAATTTAGATTTGTTAAATTTAACAAAAAATGTTTTAAAATCAACAAATTTTATTTTAAGCCAAAATACAGGAATTAATTTTGTTAAAGTAACAAATTTTTCTGTCCAGGCAACAGACATATTATTTTGAGTGTACCATTTCGGAAACATGGACTAAAAAAATCTTCTTAATAAATAAAAAAAATCTTTTTAAATAATATTTGATAAAATTTGATAAAAATTTTTTTTTAATTCTTCATCATATTTAAGAAATGTTTGGTAAATATTATGAAACATGGCATCAGACTGTAGTTTTATGAAACAACTTTATTATATTTATAATTTAAGCTTCTAATGTCCTACTATTTTTTCCAGTGCATATTTCGAACAAACAATTTGAGTTAAATGAAATGACAAACAGGTTGATGATCCCTAACGAAATGTGTAAGTCTTGTAATCAAAGTCAATAACCAACAACAATATCCAATACGATTTTTGGTACTTTTGTTGCTTTAAAAGAAAACAGGATTACAAAAATTGAAAATAAAATTTGTTTAAACCAAATTACAAAATGCCTGTAAACGAGTACCTGTTAAAAACATCTCCAAAGCCTCTAGAAAAAAGGTAAAAAAATAATAATACATTCCAGTTAATGACAAATCTTGTCCAACATACGTAGCACCCTTAAAAATCAACATTAATCTCCTTAAAGAAGGCGGCATAATCTTAAAGTCAATATCAAAAAATGTGAAAGAAAATAATATCCCAATGACAATGAAAATCATTATTAAAATCCCTAAAAAATGCACATGTTGTTTTGTTAAATGACACAATTTTCGTAACACTTGAACTGAAAAAGTGTGTACCGAAATCATCACAAATGATGTATGATGTTTTTGAGGCAAGTTACCAACAACTATTGTTTTGTACATAACCATTCGCTTGATCCCTCTCGTAGATGTCCACTTCATATATTGAACAAAAAAAAAAACTACTACAGACTTAAGACTTGGTGTCGCTAATGATAGGGCTGCTCTTATGATTTACCCTAAAATCACATTAGGTTTTATTTAATTTTCTTATACAAAAGTGGGCTCAGACCCTATAATTTTCTGCTGGAACATTTGAATTGTGTTAAGGAAAAAAATTATATTTAATTCTACTTTACTAAAATCTTGACGAACTGTCAGTTTTTTGATGTTCTGTTTTTAAGTCTTTTGTTGACTTCCTTCTATGGTCCATTGCATGCTGTAATGACTGTCATTAACTTTTGACAATAGTTTGATTTTTTACGTTTTTGTCTTCATGTATTTATATATTTTTTTTTTCTTTTTTGAAGGACAATAGTTCAGACATTTGATGTTCATTTACTGACGCCAATACAGTTTTTTAATATGATGTACAAAAACTGTAATTCATTAATCAAAAAGTGTTGTTATTGTTAACAATATTAAATGTTAGTTTAATACATTTTGTTTTTCAAGGATACAATAGAGAATAGTAGTTTCATTTGTAATGAAATATATAAAATAATACATATTTGTAAAAGTAAATGTGCTAATTCATAAAAAAAAATATATTTGGGCTTTAAAGTTTTCTACAGTTAAAGTACATATTTTGATTAATAAAGAGGTATTAGAATTCTTGATTCATAATCGTACTTTAATTGTAAATAAGTTAACTTTTTAAGGAAACTGTAGATGTCGCTAACAGTAGGAAATTTTGGGAAATTTTGTCAAGGGAGGATTTTATTTTCTAAAATGAGGTTTTAGGTAAGGAGATTTGGGCCCAAATTAGGGATTTCGACTTCGGGGCAGATTTTTGATTAGAATGATTTGGATATTTAACAAAATATGGTGGTATTTTTAAGCATTTTTGGGGATCCTTTTTACATTTGCTAATTTGTAACTACAAAATTTAAAATTTTTAAATATTTAGTTTTAGGACGAAAATAAGAAGAATTTTGTTAAAAAAAATTGTATGCGCATTATTATAAATTAAAGGCGATAAAATTGGGTCTGTTAAAGTATTTAAAAATTTCTACAAAATATTTCAATTATTGAAGAAATATTAATAAATCTTGAAATAACGAAACACAACCAACCTCCATAATTAATCAAAAAATCTTCTAGTTTCAAAATACTAAAATTGCTGCATGAAAAGAACTCAGAAAAAATTAATTTTGTGTAAAATCAAAAAGTACGAGGGGTTTCACTTAACCTCGTATCGTGTAAACTCGACTTATGCAAACTTAATGTTCAACAAATTTACAAGCCCTAGAATTTATACCTACTAAATTTACACTTAACCCAAAACTAGTACACTCACAAAAGTTTGTAGGTAGAATCTACTGAAAATGACAGTTAAATCAAAGGTATATGCAGTTAAAAAGGCGACAAAGGTATTTAACATAACTAAAACTTCTGTTATTTTTAACTGTTGAAAAATAACTAACAAATGCATTAAAAATAACTACCAATGTCGTAAAATTAACTGATAAATTTTTACTATAAAAATTTCAAAACAACTGACAAAATAAGTAAAAACTACTGTTTTTTACAGTCAATACTTTTGGTTTATAAAAGTATATTTTAATAAAAAAAAATATTTTTTTTTTCTTTCGATTAGAAAAATATTTGTTATTACTTCAGCCTATTTAAAACTCGAAGTAAAAATTCCAAACCGTTCTCCAGTTATTATGCTTTTATGCATTGGAGATACAATAAAAGTTTCTGATTTTTATTTGCAATTTACGAATAGATCAATATTAACAAATATAAACTAAACAAGAATTTTTAAAATTCATAAAAATTCAACGAAATTTTTTATTTTTTAAATAACTACCAAAAATAACTGTTTGCTGTAAGAGTACTGTTTTGGTAGCTGTTTATTATGATAATAAAAATAACTGTTTTAATCAACTGTTACGAAATTACAGTACTTTTCGTTAGTTGTTTTCTTAAATAACCATCATAAAAGATGCTTTGCATTTTTCTATAGAAAATAACTGTAATTACTGTTAAAAACAACAACTAATGATTACTACACTGATAGAATTTTGTGCATAATGAATTTGTTCATTAATCCAATGATTTTTTCATTGAAAAGTCCCCAAAGAAGGCGTTCATTAAATCAATGAAACGTATTCATTAAATGAAAACTAATTTAAAAAAATATATTTTTTTTTGCGTTACTTTTTTTATTTATTATTTATTTTATTAATTTTTATTTGTATATTTAGTATTTCTTTTTTGTTTTTATAACGTTTCTGACATCTCCCTGAACTTGAACTTGAACCCGCAATCACCAGAATGTAAACATTACCACGTTACTGATTGATCTAAATTGCTAAAACAAAATGATGTCATTATTTGGACTTTTATATTTAAATAATTTCAGTTTGCCACCGTAGCGTTCATTACTGGAACATATATCTATTTTAGTCTGTCTGTCTGTCTGTCTGCCTATTGAATTTGGTTAACACCGGTCCATGTTTAGGCCTAGTGCCCATATAAGGGTCCCCCCAAAATTGGCAGATCGCAAATATTAAGACATTTTAATGAAATTTGGTCCGCTGACTCACATGGTCACGAGAACAAAACCGATAGATTCTAGATAGAATCGGTCCATATTTGGACATATTGCCCATATGGGCTATATTTACAATTTTCTCTTCTTTTATTATTTTATAGAAAATTTTGACACAAGTCCCATTTTAACCCATTCGAATTTCGGATCGAAACATTAGTTGGCTTTTAACCAGACTGGTATAGTCGGCATAGCCGACTTTAACCTTTTTACTCGTTTTAAGCTAAATTTATTGAATGCAAATAGCAGTCTATTCTGCTAAAATCAACAGAAATATTTGCTAAAAAATTGTAAAGATGAATGGGGGAAAAGTTTTTAGTTGATCTGTTATTTTAAGTAAATTAATGTTATTTTAGTTTGACTCAAGATCATAAATTAATATCACTTTCTGTTTAAATTATTTTCAAATCAAAGAAAGATGATACAATTTTTACAAGTAAATTACAAAGAATAAAAATTATTGAAAAAATTCGATAAGACCAGCAAGGCAGAATGCGCATTTTCGGCTTTTGCTACAAAGCCATCATCAGTGCCTTTCGCCTTTGAGTGGGTTAATATTTGATAATCGTCTACTTATATGAATGTTGAAAGCAAATCGAGTTTGTTATCAACTGAAAAAAACTGAAAAAAACTTCGAAAATTTTAAAATTTTTGGTGATTTTTTAGGCTACTAATTATTTAGCAAAATTTTTTGCTGATTTTTAGTTAATTTGTTATTTTCTATTAACAAAAATTTAGCTCAAATATAACTAAAATTCAGTTTTATTTTTGCTGTTCCTATATTACTAATATATAGGAAAAATAATCTGCTAATTTTAGCAGTTTTTCCTGCTGCATCATTTTTAACTAATTTCTATTAACTTTTTCTGCTATTTTTACAGATTTATTGCTATGAGTGTATTAGTGATCCATCAAAATATAATTAAAATACATATTAATGAACTTCCTTGTAAATGTCATTATTTCACGCTAAAACAAGAAAACCTTATAATGTCATAAAATACAAACTATGGTATCACAATAACCTGACAAAATAAGAAAAGATTCTTATCAGCAAAGCCACATATCGCACAGTGATCTAATCGGACAAAAATGCGCACAAACAAGGGTGTTCTAAAAAATGAAGCCACATAAAATCATGTGAATTTTTACAACAAAAACATGTAACATTGTACGAAAATGAACGATTTTATGTGGATTCGTTGTCTAGAACACACCGGAAAAATTAAAGAGAAATTGGCATGACTTTTTCTGCCATATTCAAAATTTTAAAATTCCCTTCAAAAACTTCAGAATTTTTGACAAAGGCTGGGAGTAGGGCGCATGTTCAAAAATGTTGTAAATTGCGGAGTAAAACGACGATTTAAAAATAAATTATCATTTTGGATTTTAGAAAGCTCATGGTAATTACACAAAAAAATTCTAAACATTTTCTTTTGGTAATAAAAAATTTAATTGCAAAAAAAAACAGAAAAAGTCTAGGTAAAAGCGTCGATTTTGAAAGTCAAAATAAAATATTTTTTTCCAATAATCTATATTACCAAAAGTTCACAGTCCTAAAAGTCTGTCCACATTTCTCTATACTTCCAACCGAAATGGTTAAATTTAACACACTGTAGCACAACCTGTGTTAAAACAGGGTGACTTTGAAAATAATTTTCTAAAATAGTAGATCCATAGTATAATATAGTAGCTTTACTCTTTTACTGTCTTCTGAAAAAATGAAGTAGTGTTTGTAATTTTACTTGTACATATAGTTCTGAATACCTCTAAAACTACATGGGATGGGGACAAGCTCTCAATTTTTTAATGAGTGGGGCTACTTATAAATTATTCTGAGTATATTATGAGTATATCTTTCATCTTCAATTTATTTAAACATTTTTTCTCAATTTGATCAGTAATAAGGAGATCCATAACTATTACCATTTTTTTTTTGGTATGGAACTACTGTGCATTACAAAAGTGGTAACACACATATAAATACATTATAAGCTAGAAAACTGACCCAACAGTTACACTTCAGTAACTTGGAAGACACTAAAGATGATGATTAAACTATAACAAACAAAAAAACTTTAAAAAAATTAGCATAAAACAACGATAAATGTTGTTGACGGATACAGACTAGGGATGTTTTAAACTAAAAGAAAATTATTTTCACACAAAACGTACACCACGAACTACTGACGAACTAAATATGAAAAAAAATTGTCGTCATGAAGGAAATAAAAAACTTGGTGGATTAAAATTAATAAAATTAGTAAATGTAATAAATGTTAAAGACATTAGGAGCTGTGGTAGAGGAGAAGAGGCAGCCGAAACAATAATTTGATGTTTTTTTTTTTGTTATTTTGATGGAAGGAAAGAGAAATAAAGTGGTTGTTTGTTTGTCATAGTACAAATGTGGTGATAATAATTTTATGTTAATGAAATTAATATGCGGTGGGAATTTTCATGACATGATATAGATAAATTGATGTCGGTTTAATGTTTACTTTTTTACATATTTTTATTTATAAAACATTTTTAAGGTTATGAGACAAAAATTATGCAAATTGGGTCATTGTTATTAAATATAGCCGTAATTAAAAAAAAATAAAATTTTTTCTCTTCCATTTTAAATAAACATAATTTGTATGAAGTAAAATATTAAGAAATGTTAAAAGAATTCACTTTATTCTTACAAAATAACAAGTTACGCAAAGACAAAAACATGAAACATATCAGTGGTAAATAATAAGAGATTTTTAAAACTTTTCCAAATATTTGTTATACAAAATTGCCATAATTCAATGCGAATACACAGGACATACATAATTCAGAGAATGAATGCCTACCTATACACTTAAAATATTTTTTATGTGAAGACCGCTGCAAATGTATTTAAAAATAAATGAAATTTTACTTGAAACCAAAACCTCTAACGTTTCAATGAATTCAACTTACATTTCTTTTGCTTTTGACTGTTAATAAATTGAACCACAAATTAGTCAAAACAACTAACAACAATTACTTATATACGTATTTTTTCGTTTATTAAAAAAAAATGACCGAATGTTATTAATTCTCAGTATTTTACGTTGTTTGTTTTTTTAATGACTTAGGAATGCAGTTAAAATTTAGATTTAAACGAAATTAAAATACTATTTAACTAATTCTGTCTGCAGTAGTTTCCTGAGTGTATTATAAAAATCAAACCATAATTTAGCTTGCACAAAAAATATAAACCCATATCCTGCCCATTGAGCAGATTTATAGGAAAAACAAATTACGAAACAGTAGATAAAAACATGAGCTTTTAACACGTTAGTAAACATTATAAAGGACACTAAATTGGTTTGTCCTATAAATGAAAACAAAATAAAAAAAGAAGAAAAACGATTAATATAGGATATGCTCGTATATTATAAATAAAATATCAGCATACAAACACGCAACATTGAATGTACCAGATATCAAAAGGGAGGGAGCGGATGGAGAAGAAGATGGAATAAAAATTGAAAATAAAATAATGAAAAAATCAACATTTCATAATTTTCCATTTCAAACGAATAGGACAAAGCTTAAATAGAGTAATTCATATCATGTTATTACTTGAGTGTAATATCACATGTAACACATGCAGATTACAACACGACAAACGAGCGAATATACAGACAGACAAGTTCTAAAAAAAAAAAAGAAAATACATCAACATCGACATCCACCACTTAAATGGAAAAATCGCGTTTTTTGTAATATAAACCAGTTGCCCCCGTTTGTTTTGTGAAAAACAATTTTTAAATCATAAAAAACGGAATTGTTGAAAAAAACAAAAATCTGCAAAAGCAATGAAGTGATAAGGCCACAAGGGTACATTTCAATTTACAATACCAGTCATACTTTTTAAACAGGTATGTGCAATCTTTCAAATAAAAACCGATTATTCTCAAAAGGAGGGCAGGTAATTACCGTACGGATTATCAAGTAATGATAGGTCATTATCTTTTGCATTACTTTAAAATATAAAATAACTACTTACTGATATTAGGTTATAGAAGTACTTATATATTCTTGCAAAGTAATCACTTACTGGTAATTGATGAAATAAGTACCGATTTAGCGTTTTTTATGTTAATATTTTATTTATTAATTTGCTTTGAACTAAATAGGAAATTTTCCAAGGTAAAAAGTTATTTTGCCAATATGACCAACTATTTTATATTTATATGCTAACTTCTGAGTACTTACTTCTTTCACTGTGGGTAACTCCGTATTATCACTTTTTTTTTGTAAGCGAGACGATAATGACCACCCATGAATTTTTGGACATCGCGAACATTGGACATTGCGAGTAAATAGCTTGGTAACTAGTGAAACCCTTTGCGTGCTACTTACTCGCTTACTTACTTGGTAGTGTCTGTTTTTGCTGGGTTAATGTGCTTCGGATATATTGTAGAGAAGAAAAATTTAAAGGACAAGTATTTTTTTAGCTGCGGAATCTCATATTTAAAGGTTAAAAAATGGGGTTAAAAAGTTCCAATTTTTCGCCTTTTCGGTTTATTTCATACATATGTGTTAACTTACTTTTTAGAAAATTTTTGTGTCATACGAAAGGTATTTAACCAGTGTATAAAACATCCCAGGAAAATTTTTTACAATTGGTAGCCAACCACACTTATTCTACAACTGGTTCCACTGCAACCGATTCCATGGAACTGATTCCGGAACCAGTTCCTGGGATCCTATATGGAAGGTGTGGGTGACGTAGAATCAGTTCCAGAACTAGTTCCAGAACTGATTCTAGAGCAACCGGTTCCACTTTGGAGCCATAGAACGGCTCTAGGAACTGAAAACTTAAATTCAGGGAATTAAACGAAAAAAATTTAATTCCTTGACTAAAAGCAGAATTAACTAGAATTGAATGAGTTCCTTGACTAAAAGTTGAATTAACTAGAATTGAATGAATTCCTTGACCAAAAGTTGAATTAACTTGAATGAATTCATTGACCAAAAGTTGAATTAACTGGAACTGAATGAATTCCTTGACCAAAAGTGGAATTAACTAGAGTTGAATGAATTCCTTGACCAAAAGTTGAATTAACTAGAATTGAATGAATTCCTTGACCAAAAGTTGAATTAACTGGAACTGAATGAATTCCTTGACCAAAAGTTGAATTAACTAGAATTGAATGAATTCCTTGTTGAATAAATTCATTAAATTTTATGAAGGCATTAGAAAAAAATGAATGAATTCCTTTAAGATAAATCGAATGAAAAAAAGGAATTCATTCAATTCCTTAAGTTTGGTCAGGGAATTCATTCCCAAAATATAAATTCAGTTCAAAAAAAGGGAATTAGGGAATTAATTCTTCGAAGCTCTGATTTCGATACATCCCGCAATTTTTTTTACAAAAAACAAACGAGATTAAAAACAAAACTAATTTACCAACTTAAAGTACGAAACATACTCAATACCATCGTGCAGTTACCAAAATCAGAAAATTAAAAATAACGGTAACGGGTATTTTAGGGGTAACGGTATTTTAAGGGTATCGATATTTCGTTTATTTCGGTATCGGTATTTTAAGGATAACGGTATTTAAGTTATTTCGGTAATGGTATTTTAAGGGTAACGGTATTTGGGTTATTTCGGTAACGGTATTTTAGGGGTAACGGTAGTCAGTTGAAAGGGTTTTGAATCGATAACGGTATTTTAGCGGTATTGCCTGCCAACCCTGATTACAATAATATTTAAACCATATATTTGGCGTTGAAAATCTACTATTGGAACAAATATTAAAATTTTAATTTATCGCTTTATTTAGTCCTGCTTACTACTACCTCTAAGTATATAATCTTTGTTTAATTTTAAGAAAATCTGTTGGCTAGTTTTTGAGTTATAGAGAAATTTGTAAAACGTATCCTGGCGTTATCCTGTGAGTCCTGGAGAATAATTTTGAATTGATTTTACAGTTAGAGGCTCCAAACTAGCTTTGCTATTATCGGTAATGTACGCCAGATCGTAAATGTATTTTTGGCAATTTTTCAAATATTTTTTTCTGTTTTAAAAAGTTAATTTTTTAAAATTTTCTAAATTTTCACTTTACATGCTTCTCGCTTAAAAAAACCGTTCTTTACACACAAAAAGTTTGAAGTTTCTATTGATATACTACAACTTGTTTAATAAAATATTGTTATTTAGCCAAAAACTATTTAAAATTTGAAGAAGGCATTAGAGGTTTAATATGTGAGGGAGTGTTTCGGCTTTTTTCGTTATTCGGCACACTTCGCGTTTGAGACGAACTTTTCCTAAGTTATATATTTTTAAAGAAAATTTCAAAAATGTATATCAAATATTTTTAAATGATCTTTTTTCATCGTGTTGTCATTTTGAATATATTTCACAATAATATATTAAGGTCATTCACAAGGGGTGTGCTATTGTTGTATCGTTGTATCGTCCTAACAAAAAACAGAGATGTTAGAATTTAAATTGAAAAAATACAACATTTGACAATAGCACGATACAACATTTGTACGTATGTTTAGTGTCCTACGTTTAAGTGTGCTAACAAATAGAAAACCCAGTAGAAAATCCTTGTTACAGTCAAATAAAAATGTTAAGGTTCAATTAGACGTGCCATAACCATAACCATATAAAACAGCTGTTCAAACCAATCTTATGGGCTACAATGTATACGATTATTGGTGATATGCCATAACGCCATAACCGTAACCGTAGAAACCAATTGAATTTTGGTTTTCTGCTATGGCGTTATGGTTACGGCTATGGCGATATGGCACGTCTAATTGAACCTTTAACAACTCTATTTTTTGTTAGGACGATACAACAGATAGCACACCCCTTGTGAACTACCTAATTATTTTTTAGTTTAATAAAATTGTTGTTAAAACTAAAAATTAGAGTACAGAATTTCCTTTAAAATGATATATAACAAATGATATATACAAACAATTTACATACTAATTGTAAACAATCAAATAAATTTTTTTAATTCTCTAAAATTTTAGTAGAAATTTGTAACCGATTATGGCTAGGTTATTGTAATAAATAAAGAAATTAAATTAAATTAGTCAAGGGACACTAGACTGTACCGCAAAAAAAAGTTCGCCGTACACCGACGAATCTAAATTTATCGATTTTTAAAAATCATATTTATTACTCGACTAAAGTAGATGACAATTTGATGTTTTCCTTCTAGTTAAGTACTGCGTTAGGGTTTGAAAATTCTTCTTTTCTTTATTTTTCATTAAATCTTATTTTTATTTTTTGAAAAAAATATGCAAAAATATACAATTTAATGAAAAATATGCAAAAATTTGCAATAAACATCATAAAATATGCATTTAAATGCAAAATATGCAAAAGTATGCAACAACAAATCGATGCCATTTTTTTCAAATTCCTTGATTCGGAAAAGTATTTTATCAAAATCAAATTTGGATTAATGACTACAAACATGCACCTTCGAATTGATTTTGTTTGTCATTGAATTGAATATCGGATTAATTTTCTTTGGTAATCTGTTGCATGTTAGTTGGATGTGATCTTTCGTTACATCCCAGGTGGAAATTATGTGTGGTAAAAAAAAGAAGCACTGGCAAAGCGCAAGTAGACCGCGGTCTTACAAAAAGAAGTACTGGCAAAGCACTAAATTTGGACGCTTTCCCAACGCTTGAAAAGGGTGAATTCCCAGCGCTTGTTTTCCTAAAACATTATTTTGTTTTTGAAAAAGAAACTTTAAGAGTGGATATTTAAATAATTTTTGACTCCACAATACAATAACTCCAAGAATCGTCTATTTTTAGAGTAATTTAAAATTCTTCAGTGATGAGAGCTCATAATTTGGTGGCAAGGAAAAAAGCACTTGATTTTTATGTTTTTATACCCTACACCACTATGTGGTCAGGGTATTATAAGTTTGTGCTGATGTTTGTAACACCAAAAAATATTGGTCGTAGACCCACCTTATAGTATACCGATCGGTTCAGAATTTTTTTTTATTTCGATTTAACGATGTCCGTCTGTCCGTCCGTCCGTCTGTCTGTCTGTCTGTCCATGCAATCTTGTGCGCACTCTACAGGTCGCAACTATTAAGATATTTTGATGAAATTTGGTACACAGACCTATGTTGGCCCAAGGATGAACAAGTTTGATTTTGGTGAACATCGGTCGATGTTTAGACCTAGTACCCATATAAGGGTCCTACCAAAATTATATTGTTTATACGCTGCAGGTCGTAAATATTAAGATATTTTGACGAAATTTGGTACACAGACCTATGTTAGTCAAATAACGCAGCCTATTGATTTTGGTGAACATCGGTCCATGTTTAGACCTAGTGCCCATATAAGGGTCCTACCAAAATTATACTCTTTATACGCTGCAGGTCGTAAATATTAAGATATTTTGATGAAATTTGGTACACGGACCTACATTGGCCCAATAACGCAGCCTATTGATTTTGGTGAACATCGGTCCATGTTTAGACCTAGTGCCCATATAAGGGTCCTACCAAAATTATAATGTTTATACGCTGCAGGTCGCAAATATTAAGATATTTTGATGAAATTTTGTACATAGACCTATGTTTGCCCAAGGACGAAGCCTATTGATTTTGGCGAACATCGGTCCATGTTTAGACCTAGTGCCCATATAAGGGTCCTACCAAAATTATACTCTTTATACGCTGCAGGTCGTAAATATTAAGATATTTTGATGAAATTTGGTACACGGACCTACATTGGCCCAATAACGCAGCCTATTGATTTTGGTGAACATCGGTCCATGTTTAGACCTAGTGCCCATATAAGGGTCCTACCAAAATTATAATGTTTATACGCTGCAGGTCGCAAATATTAAGATATTTTGATGAAATTTGGTATATAGACCTATGTTGGCCCAAGGACGAAGCCTATTGATTTTGGTGAACATCGGTCCATGTTTAGACCTAGTGCCCATATAAGGGTCCTACCAAAATTATAATGTTTATACGCTGCAGGTCGCAAATATTAAGATATTTTGATGAAATTTGGTACATAGACCTATGTTGGCCCAAGGACGAAGCCTATTGATTTTGGCGAACATCGGTCCATGTTTAGAACTAGTGCCCATATAAGGGTCCCCCCAAAATTATATTGTTTATACGCTGCAGGTCGCAAATATTAAGATATTTTTATGAAATTTGGTATATAGACCTATGTTGGCCCAAGGACGAAGCCTATTGATTTTGGTGAACATCGGTCCATGTTTAGAACTAGTGCCAATATAAGGGTCCCCCCACAATTGGCTTGGTTACAAACTGCAGGTCGCAAATATTAAAATATTTTAATGAAATTTGGTGTGCTGACTCACATTATAGAAAATTTTGACATAAGCCCCATTTTAACCCATTCGAATTTCGGATCCAAACAATACACCAGACTGGTGTAGGGTATTGTATAGTCGGCATGCCCGACTTTAACCTTTTTACTCGTTTGGTGCTATAATTTGGGTGTCAGGAAAGCACTTTAATTTTTAATTTGAGCGTTGGCAAAGCATTTGATTTTTATGTTTATGGGTGCTTTCCCAGGACTTGGTAAAACATTGGCACCACCGTGGAACGGTGTTATCATTTGGGCGTTGGGAAAGCGCTGTTAACAAGCAGTCATACCACCTATTGCGATGCTTTGCCAATGCTGGCCTATTTTTAATTTTCTACCTGGGATGTTTCTTTCTCAATGGAATGGAGGGCTGATAATATAACTAACAATTACTATTTTTTTAAAAAAGTCAGAGGTATGACATTTCTGCATTGTAACATATATATGAATGTTTCTCTTACACTCAGGAAAGTTTGTCACTAAAATTTGCTAAAAATAACATTTAAAGCAAAGCTATATGCAGTTAAGAAGGCGACAATAAAATACTTAAAAATTAATAAAAATCTAGTTCATAGAAAAATAGTTTTAATTATAGTTAAAAACAACAACTGTCATTTGAAATAATTTTCTGAGTGTACCCAAAAAAACACTACCGCGAATATTTTTGCAATAAAGTTGTCAGCCAGCCAGAGTTGGAAAAAAATCGCATAAAAAATATTACAATTTGTGTGTGTAATAGTATTAAACATTGACTTCCTGTTCCCCCAATCTTTCTCTTTGCCACAAGTAGTAACAAATTCAAATAAAAAAACGGGAAAAGGATATGGCCGTAACGATATTTTGATTGAGCTCGCGAGAATACATTGGGCGTGTGGCGTATAAAAAAAAACAGCAGAGTAAATGATAAAATCGCGTATCTAACAAATACCATCAGTTGAAATTAAAATCAAGTGGGGTCATGTACTCATCTCATCAAAAAAAAAAATTGACATTGATGATGTTGTAAACTAGGCTGGTGAATGTTTGCCTTCCTTATACTGTTCCTTTGGTGGATATTGTTAACGTTATGTTAACACGCATATTGTCTGTTTTAATTCTTTGTTGTTTTTATTATTTCAACAGTTTGTTATTTTTTACAATTTATCACAAACAAGGACATCAGCATTTGATATTTTTTTTACATTTATTCCTAGTACTTGGGGATTGTTTTTTATAAAAGCCGTAAAAATTGCGGATTACCATCGCGGATTTTCTTTTTTATTGTTTTTTGTTAAAGTTAACAATTGCTTTGTTTTTTTTTTTTTTTTTTTGTAGCAGTTAAAGCTTTCACTCTCGTTTTCATCTTGATATTTCTTTATTTTCATGTTGCATGTCCTTTTGTTATTTTTTAAGAATCGTCTTGGGTTTCTCAAAAATTCTTTTTGTAGACTTTTTCAATTTGGCTAATTTGTTAAGTTGTTTTATTTTTTGTTGTTTATTTCTTTTAGGGGAAATTTGTAAGCATATTTTGTTGAAATCTTAAGGGCATTTTTTATATATTTACTACTATGTTTTATTTATTAAGGAATTATTTGTTGAAATCTTGATTTTTTTCTTTCTTTCATTCTTTATAAAGTGTCTGTTATTGTTCTTTTTATAATTTTATTTGTCTTTTCCTTAAGTTGTTTAAAAGATCATATCTTAATTTGCTTTATCAAGTATTTAAAATGTTTATTTTTCGTTAATTTTTAAATTACACTAGCTTAAGTGATTTGATTTTGGAGATGTAACTGAAGGAGAAGAAAAACTTTAGTTGAAAAATATTGACTTTAATCGGATTATTAAACTTAATTTAAAAACGAAGAATTTATGAATCTTTTGAATATTAATCAAATAATATTTCTAGGAGTTCTGGTCGGTATCAAAATCTTTTTTATTGAATTTCTAACGCGAATTTTAGGAGGTGTCGCCGTTGTCACCTGCCGATTTCTATAACATTTGGATACGTGATAGAGGCAACAAAATTAATAAACACGGATCTTTATTAGTGACCTATTCTAAGGTCTAGTGGGTAAATTAGAGGGGTAAGGAAACGTATGTTTTTTATGGAAATATGTCTACACTAATTTCTCCATAGAGTTAGCCAGCAAAACCTTGGTAATGGGTGGGACCGTTTCCATGCATTGCCTGGAAATGGTTACCCCTTTGAAACCTAAAGTAATACATTACTAATAATGTTATATATCAGTACTTATGTGGGACGTATGAAATAATGAGTTACCGATATAGAGATATATCACTACTTATTTGGAGGCTTTCAAATAATGCATTACTGATATTTTGTTATATTTTTATATTGTTTTTATTTGTAATTAGTTTCAAGTTATTACTGATAAAATCTTTTTTTATTTCCTATATGTAATCAATGAATTACGTACTAATGTATGAAGAATTATTTTCCACCCTGTACTTATTTTAGCCGCCATTGCTAACTAGTGAATATATTACATTAGGTACATATTACAAGTATCATCTTATTTCAGTACTTTCTTCGTAATGACTTATATGATTGGATACCGGTAATGTTTAGCCAACCACCCATTATGGCACCCCCATGTTAAAATAATGTGTTATTTGCCCAAAGTGGTTACAATTTTTGGTTTCCCGATTAAAAAACATTAATATGGAGCTTTATATAGTCATAGTAATTAAACATGAGTTTTTATACAATTTTATCCGAGAAATTGGTTCAGTTATAATTTGATAATATCGGATATAAATGTATCCGAATAATGGAGCGATATAATTTGATCAGATTTTATATAGTGTTACTAGCGGGCGCAGCCCGCTACGTTGTTAGCGTGCCTTAAAGGGCAGCCCTCCCCCCCCCCGGGGGGCTGCGCCCCCCACAATTTTTATTAAATTCGTTTTTTTATTTAAAGTTTTTTTATTTAAAGCCTTCACCCAGTCACCACAAATAAATAATTCTGCACAACAATGGGTTTAAAATAAATAAATATTTGATCACTTTTTCTCATGAAAGTGGATTGTTAGTAATGAATCCATAATAAATTGCAATATACGTGTGTATGTTAAGATAATTTGGTAAAGTGCGAACTAAGGTAGATAGACCCGTAAGTAGTTTTGTTCATTTGTGTTTTGAATGAAAATAAATAACGTAAAGCAGGGTTGGAAAGCATTTTATATTATTAAAAATAGCGGCCAAAGCTACGTTGTTAGCGTGTCTTAAAGTTTTTTTTTTTAATTCCAGTTTATGTAAAGGTAGACCTGGCAATTCAAGTAAATTCACAAATTCACTTGGAAAATTTACTGCGTCGGTTTCTTCCACCGGTGCTTCGTTACATGAAGTTTAAATATCGGAATATATAAGTTCCATTCCTTTTCTAAGGTTTTTTCTCTTTTAGAAAATTTGTTTAACTTTTTGGAGAGTATGTTTTAATGCTACATAAGTTTCATATTCCGTGGATAGTGTTTGAACAGGTAATTTCCTCTTCCAATCCATTTGCATTGTCTATAATTTCAATTCCACTCGTTCAACGTTTATATCCATTTCATTCCACTTGTGTAGTGTTTCAATCCCACTCGTTTCCTATTTAGTTTCTTAATTTTAGTGTTTCATATACACTTGTTCTTTAAGTTTTAGGTTTCTAGCTAAAGACGCAGACGTTAAGGGGGGGGGGGCAATTTTCCCCTTTTGAACCACCATTTTTACCACGTTCCTGTCCAAAGTCCTAGAAATGCCTTGTCGATAAGTTAGCCCATACTCCAAGGAAAACATATTATATATTACAGGTTTCTAGCCGAAGGGTTCGGTTAGGCCATCAAGGGGGAGAATTATTCCGTTTTTACCCCTCCCGGTAGGAATTTCCAAAAATTTCGTCTTAGAGGACGTCTGCGTTGGAGGAGGAACCTACTACATACATAATTTTAGGTCTCTATATCCAGCAGTTTGGCCAGGCCGTCAAGGGGGAAGTTTTTTCCCTTTTTACCCCTCCCGGTATGAATTTCCAAAAATACCATCTTAGGGGACGTCAACGTTGGAGAAGGAACCCAATTTAAGATCCCTTGTTCCAGCAGTTTGGCCAGGCCGTTAAGGGGGAGACTTTTCCTGTTTTTGACCCTACCTGTAGAAATTTCCAAAAATCTCATCTTAGCGGATGTCTACAATAGAGGAGGAACTTTAATACCAAATTTCAACTTCCTACCTCCAGCGGTTTGGGCAGGCCTTTAAGCGGCACTTTTCGCTTCATTAATCCCCATTTTTGCAATGTCCCTGTCCAAAAAGCACCTTCTCGGTAAGTGAGCACATACTCCAAGTAACATATGTTTTACATTTCAGGTTTCTAGCCAACTTTTACTATTTGTGCCCCTCTCGGTAGGAATTTCCGAAAATCCATCGACAGGGAATTCCAGCTTCCTAGTTCCATCAGTTTGAGCAGGCTGAGAGGAACTTAAGTACCGAATTTCAGCTTCCTAGTTCCAGCAGTTTGGACAGGTCGTTAAGGGGCAACTTTCCCTTTTTGAGCCCCCATTTTATAACGACCCTGTCCAAAATTCAAAAAAGTATCTTTCTAATAAGTTAGCCCTCACTCCAGGGACCCACATTTTAAGCTTCAGGTTTCTAGCCGAAGGGGTTTTTACCGGCCCCCAAGGTGAGGCTTTTCTTCTTTTTGCCCCTCCCTTTAGGAATTTACAAAAATTCCATCTTCGCGGCTATCTGCGATGGATGAGGAACATTCATACTAAATTTCAACTGCATTGCCTAAGCGGTTTGGGCAGGCCGTTAGTGGGGACATTTTTCCCTTTCAACCACCATTTTTACTATGTTCCTGTTCCAAAATAGAAAAATTACGTTGCCGGTGAGTTAGTCCTACTCCAAGGAATACATATTTAAAATTTTAGGTTGGCCAAAAGGGATTGGGCAAGCCGTCAGGAGGAGACTTTTACCTTATTTCCCCTCCCGATAGGAATTTCAAAAATTCCGTCTAAGCGGACGCCTACACAGAAGGAGGAACTCACATACAGAGTTTCCTTTTGGGATATCCTGTAGGGAATTCCAAAAATACAAACTTAGTCGATGTCTACTACAGTGGAGGAACCTTTGTACCAAATTTCAACTTCTTACCGCCAGTGGTTTGGGCAGGCACTTTTCCAATTTGTGAGACTGTTTATGGGGAGACTTTTCCCCTTTTTGCCCGTTCCGGTAGGAATTTCCAAAAATCCCGTCTTAGCGCACGTCTATGCCGAATATCAAGAAACCTTGTTTTAGTGGAGATATCCGTGGGTGGAGGAAAAAAAGTAGTTTTTTTGAAATTATATATTATTTTAAATGGTACTTTTTGGAAAAACGAAATTTTTTGGAAAAAGATACTTTGTTTTTACAAAGTACTTTATTTGTAGTTTTTTTGCAAAAGGTATTTTTTTTTAAAAAGTTGTTTTTTTTTTGGAAAAATGTATGTTTTTTGGAAAAAGGTACTTTTTTTGGAAAAGGTACTTCTTTTGGAAAAGGAAAATTTTTTTAGAAAAAGGTACTTTTTTTTGGGAAAAGGTACTTTTTTTTGGAAAAGGTATTTTTTTGAAAGGTACTTTTTTTGGAAAAAGGTACTTTTTTGGAAAAAGGTACTTTTTTGGGAAAAAGGTACTTTTTTTGGAAAAAGTTACTTTTTTGGAAAAAGGTACTTTTTTTGGAAAAAGTTACTTTTTTTGGAAAAAGGTACTTTTTTTTGGAAAAAGGTACTTTTTTTTTGGAAAAAGGTACTTTTTTTGGAAAAAGGAATTTTTTTGGAAAAAGGTACTTTTTTTGGAAAAAGGTACTTTTTTTTGGAAAAAGGTACTTTTTTTGGAATAAGGACATTTTTTGGAAAAAGGTACTTTTTTTGGAAAAAGGTACTTTTTTCGGAAAAAGGTACCTTTTTTGGAAATAGGTACTTTTTTTGGAAAAAGCTACTTTTTTTTTAAAAAAGGTACTTTTTTTTGGAAAAAGGTACTTTTTTTGGAAAAAGGTACTTTTTTTAAAAAAGGTACTTTTTTTGGAAAAAGGTACTTTTTTTGGAAAAAAGGATACTTTTTTTGGAAAAAAGGATTTTTTTTTGGAAAAAGGTACTTTTTTTGGAAAAAGGTACTTTTTTTGGAAAAAGGTACTTTTTTTCGAAAAAGGTACTTTTTTTTGGAAAAAGGTACTTTTTTCGGGAAAAGGTACTTTTTTTGGAAAAATGTACTTTTTTTTGGAAAAAGGTACTTTTTTTTGGAAAAAGGTACTTTTTTTGGAATAAGGACATTTTTTGGAAAAAGGTACTTTTTTTGGAAAAAGGTACTTTTTTCGGAAAAAGGTACCTTTTTTGGAAATAGGTACTTTTTTTGGAAAAAGCTACTTTTTTTTTAAAAAAGGTACTTTTTTTTGGAAAAAGGTACTTTTTTTGGAAAAAGGTACTTTTTTTAAAAAAGGTACTTTTTTTGGAAAAAGGTACTTTTTTTGGGAAAAGGTACTTTTTTTTGGAAAAGGTATTTTTTTGAAAGGTACTTTTTTTGGAAAAAGGTACTTTTTTGGAAAAAGGTACTTTTTTGGGAAAAAGGTACTTTTTTTGGAAAAAGTTACTTTTTTGGAAAAAGGTACTTTTTTTGGAAAAAGTTACTTTTTTTGGAAAAAGGTACTTTTTTTTGGAAAAAGGTACTTTTTTTTTGGAAAAAGGTACTTTTTTTGGAAAAAGGAATTTTTTTGGAAAAAGGTACTTTTTTTGGAAAAAGGTACTTTTTTTTGGAAAAAGGTACTTTTTTTGGAATAAGGACATTTTTTGGAAAAAGGTACTTTTTTTTGGAAAAAGGTACTTTTTTCGGAAAAAGGTACCTTTTTTGGAAATAGGTACTTTTTTTGGAAAAAGCTACTTTTTTTTTAAAAAAGGTACTTTTTTTTGGAAAAAGGTACTTTTTTTGGAAAAAGGTACTTTTTTTAAAAAAGGTACTTTTTTTGGAAAAAGGTACTTTTTTTGGAAAAAAGGATACTTTTTTTGGAAAAAAGGATTTTTTTTTGGAAAAAGGTACTTTTTTTGGAAAAAGGTACTTTTTTTGGAAAAAGGTACTTTTTTTCGAAAAAGGTACTTTTTTTTGGAAAAATGTACTTTTTTCGGGAAAAGGTACTTTTTTTGGAAAAATGTACTTTTTTTTGGAAAAAGGTACTTTTTTTGGAAAAAGGTACTTTTTTTGGAAAAAGGTACTTTTTTTGGAAAAAAGGTACTTTTTTTGAAAAAAGGTACTTTTTTTGGAAAAAGGTACTTTTTTTGGAAAAAGGTATTTTTTTTGGAAAAAGGAACTTTTTTTGGAAAAGGGTACTTTTTTGGAAAAATTTACTTTTTTTGGAAAAAGGTACTTTTTTTGGAAAAAGGTACTTTTTTTGGAAAAAGGTACTTTTTTTGGAAAAAGGTACTTTTTTTGGAAAAAGGTACTTTTTTTGGAAAAAGGTACTTTTTTTTGGAAAAAGGTACTTTTTTTGGAAAAAGGAATTTTTTTTGGAAAAAGGTACTTTTTTTGGAAAAAGGTACTTTTTTTTGGAATAAGGTACTTTTTTTGGAAAAAGGTACTTTTTTTTGGAAAAATGTACTTTTTTCGGAAAAAGGTACTTTTTTTGGAAATAGGTACTTTTTTTGGAAAAAGGTACTTTTTTTTGAAAAAGGTACTTTTTTTTGGAAAAAAGTACTTTTTTTGGAAAAAGGTACTTTTTTGGGAAAAAGGTACTTTTTTTGGGAAAAAGGTACTTTTTTTGGGAAAAGGTATTTTTTTTTGGGAAAAGGTACTTTTTTGGAAAAAGGTACTTTTTTTGTCCCCTTTTTGCCCCCTCACGATAAGAATTTCCAAAAATGCCGTCTCAACGGACGTCTACACCGGTCGAGGAACCTACATACCAAATTTCAACTTCATAGCTCCAGCAGTTTGAGCAGGCCGTCAAGGGGGAGACTTTTTCCCCTTTTTGCCCGTCCCTGTAAAAATTTCCAAAACTCCCGTCTTGGTGGATGTCTACGATAGTGGAGGAACCTACATACCAAATTTCAACTTCCTACCTCCAGCGGTTTGGGCAGGCCGTCAAGGGGGGCCTTTTTCCCCTTTTTAACCCCCATTTTTACAACGTCCCTGTCCAAAATTCTAGAAAGTACTTTCCAGAAAAGTTAGCCCCTACTCCAAGGAACACATATCTTAAATTTCAGCTTTCTAGCCAAAGGGGTTTTGGCAGGCCGTCAAGGGGGACACTTTCCCCCTTTTTGCCCGTTCCGGTAGGAATTTCCAAAAATCCCGTCTTAGTGGACGTCTACCCCGAAAGAGGAACCTACATACCAAATTTCAACTTCCTAGCTTCAGCGGTTTGGGCTGGGCGATGTTGAGTCAGTCAGTCAGTCAGTCACGTTATTCTTTTATATATAGAGATAAACATATAGAAAATCAAATCTTGTTGTAGCCGGTTTATGCACTATAAATTTCACTGAAATCTTAAGTGTTTACAGAAATAATTAAACGAGAGTTTGTCAGATCTAAAACTTCACGAACGTTATTACACTTATTTGGATTTTGACAAAAGGACATTTTAGAGGAAATCACAAACAATACAATCCCAGGTAGAAAAATACAAACGGCACAATGTCGGCCCGGTATCGGAGACGGTAGTACATGTACTGGCAAATCGAACTTTCACTGTACTGGCATGTTGTGGAAATGATAACACCAATAAACGCTTGGCCGTAGTTATTTCCCAACGTTGGCGCAGGCTTGGGATTTTATTTTTTTGGTATTATCCCAGTACATTTAATAACAAATTTAGTAGTTTGCTAGAACTTTACTGTCCTCTTAGTGTACATCACAAATTTTTAATGTATTCTTTCGAAACTTCACAAGAAAAGAATGGTGATGTCTCTCTTACATAAATAATTGTGTAATAGATGTAAAAATACGTAAAATTTATAAAATTGTTAATTTTAATAGATTAAAAAAAGCTCGTTAATTTTCAGAAAACAGTACTGGCAAAGCACGTTTTAAGTAGTACCGGAATTTCGTAAAAAACAGTGCTCTTCCAGTACAACTTTTGTTGTAACGTCGGCAATTTCTACCTGGGATATTATTAATAATTCCTTTAATGCAATACAATATTCATTTAATGAAAATGTGGTTAAAACATATTAAGAAAACGAGTAAAAAGGTTAAAGTCGGGCATGCCGACTATACAATACCCTACACCAGTCTGGTTAAAAGCCAACTAATGTTTGGATCCGAAATTCGAATGGGTTAAAAGGGGGCTTGTGTCAAAATTTTCTATAATGTGAGTCAGCGCACCAAATTTCATTAAAATATCTTAATATTTGCGACTTGCAGTTTGTAACCAAGCCAATTTTGGGGGGACCCTTATATGGGCACTAGGTCTAAACATGGACCGATGTTCACCAAAATCAATAGGCTTAGTCCTTGGGCCAACATAGGTCTGTGTACCAAATTTCATTAAAATATCTTAATATTTGCGACCTGCAGCGTATAAACAATATAATTTTGGGGGGACCCTTATATGGGCACTAGGTCCAAACATGGACCGGTGCTAACCAAAATCAATAGACTTCATCCTTGGGCTGGCATAGGTCGGTGTACCAAATTTCATTAAAATATCTTAATATTTGCGACCTGCAGCCAGTGCTGCCAGATGATTTTGATGAAAAATCGGCACTTTTTCCCAAAAAAATCGGCATTTTCGGCAAAAAATCGGCACTTTCAAAAATACTCATTTATGAAATATTTAGGTTACTTTACATAAAAAAATATGTGAAAAAAACATTTCGTGTAAAATAATATGTTTTAAGTTTAACAATTAAATAAAAATAAAGGCTTAAGAGATAAATGAAATGATAATAAAAAAATTTTAGTTGTAATTTTATGAATATTTTTATGATACATATTCAGATATTATCTCACCAATACTATGTACATAAATTAATTTTACAGATTTTAAAAATAGTTCTTCTCCGAACTTAAGGTACCCGTACACCTTGAAATATTATGCAAATATTGGATCTTTTTTAATCAGTGGATTTATTTTATTTCGTTTAAGTATTCACATTTTGTTTTTTAACTTTCAAAATTTAGTGTATTTCTCAAAATCTAATACTTATTCGCTAATATAATGTGAAAGAAAATCATTAAATTTTGTAAAAATGTGAACACCGGGATTGAATTAAACTAAATCCAAAATAGATCTATAAATAAAATAAATCCGTTTTGGATTTAGCTTAATTAATTTCCAGAAATTGCGTTTTCGAAAAATTAAAATTTTTTCTTTCACATTATCTTAGCGAATAAATGTAGAATTTGGATAAAAATATTAAATTTTGAAAATTAAAAAACAAAATAAATTAAATCTAAAACTAAATAGAGTGATTAAAAACAACGCCTATTATTACTAGGCCTCGTATATTCATGCATTTATAAACGTGTTTTATGTACATAAGATGTATGTATGATTAAAATCGAAAAATATGCACTTAAAATTTTAAAAATATGCATTTAAAATTTTAAAAATATGCATTTATTATTGATTTTTCCAAATTTTTTCATATTATCAATTCAGTTTTAGTATTACAATTTGTCTTTAAAAGTAGTTTAACCATAGAAAATTGCCATTAATCATCGTCAGAAATTGATTTATGTTTGATATTTTTGTATTCGGGATCAAAAAAATTTTGAAAAATATTTAGAAATCAGAAGAGAATATTGTTCTACCTAAAGTGCAAATCCTAACATGATTTGTAAATCACCAAAAATCATGTTATTAATCATATATGGCCCCCAGGGCTTTGGTTATGTAATTTGAAGTAAATAAATGCTGTATTTATTATTAAAAATTTAAATTTCGTCTTTTTGAGTTTTAACAAAAAATCGGCATTTTTCGACCAAAAATCGGCAAATCGGCATTTTGCATATTTTTTAATAAAAAATCGGCAAAATGCCGAAAAATCGGCAATTATGGCAGCCCTGCCTGCAGCGTATAAACAGTATAATTTTGGTAGGACCCTTATATGGGCACTAGGTCTAAACATGGACCGATGTTCACCAAAATCAATAGGCTGTGTTATTGGGCCAATATAGGTCTGGGTATCAAATTTCATCAAAATATCTTAATATTTGCGACCTGCAGCGTGTAAACAGTATAATTTTGGTAGGACCCTTATATGGGCACTAGGTCTAAACATGGACCGATGTTCACCAAAATCAATAGGCTGTGTTATTGGGCCAATATAGGTCTGGGTATCAAATTTCATCAAAATATCTTAATATTTGCGACCTGCAGCGTGTAAACAGTATAATTTTGGTAGGACCCTTATATGGGCACTAGCTCTAAACATGGACCATTGTTCACCAAAATCAATAGGCTGCGTTATTGGGCTAACGTAGGTCTGTGTACCAAATTTCATCAAATATCGTAATATTTACGACCTGCAGCGTATAAACAATATAATTTTGGTAGGACCCTTATATGGGCACTAGGTCTAAACATGCACCGATTTTAACCAAAATCAATAGGCGTCTTTCTTGGGCCGGTATAAATCGGTGTACCAAGTTTCATCAAAATATCTTAATATTTGCGACCTGTAGAGTGCGCACAAAAATGCATGGACAGACAGACAGACAGACGGACGGACGGACGGACAGACGGACATCGTTAAATCGAAATAAAAAAAATTCTGAGACGATCGGTATACTATAAGGTGGGTCTAGGAGCAATATTTTTTGGTGTTACAAACATCAGCACAAACTTATAATACCCTGACCACATAGTGGTGTAGGGTATAAATATTGTGAGTGTATAAGTGCATATTTTAATGTATATTGTAGCTTAGCATGTTTTATTACATATTATGCCAATAAATGCATATTTTTGCATATTTTGCTAAAAATAGATGTTACAAATCGTACTTTTGATTCTATCAAAATCTTAGTTTTTTTTTTGGAAAATTTACCTTTAAAATAATTTTTTTCCTTAAATTTATAAACATTTTTTGGATCTTTTAATTCACGGAGACAAAAGTGTTCGATAAATATAGTTACAAACTTTTTGACGATGGTATTTAAACTACTTTTAAGATAATAAAAACTTTCCAATTTTTGATATATACTTTATGTATATAAAACACGATTTTTACAACATTTCTTGCCCTGGTCATTACTGACGATCTACTTTCATAAGAAAGTTGAGTCAGAAATGGATAAGAATTCTTATTTCAAGTAAAAATGAAATGTTAAAAAAAATCTGGGGGGGGCTAAACTCTTTCTGGGGGGTGCTTAGCCCCACCCCAGACCGGCCTATCTACGCCTATGCTGATAATAAGTTATATAAATACTTACATATTCTTGCAAAGTAATCGCTTGCTGGTAATTTATTAACAAGTACCGATTCAGGCTTTTTTATATTAATATTTTATTTATTAATATGTTTTGAAATAAATAGGAAATTTTAAAAGGTAAAAAGTTATTTTGCCAATATGACCAATTATTTTACAATGTAGGGTAACCACTTATATTCTAACTTCAGAGTAACCACTTATTCTATCTTTGTGGGTAACTACTTATTCTTTTACTATGGGTAACCACGCTGGTAACTCATTACTCTCACTTTTTTTTTGTAAGCGAGACGGTAATGACCATCCATGAATTCTTGGACATCGCGAACAAAAGTAATGTTGCGAGTAAATAGCCTGGTAACAAGTGAAATCCTTTGCGTGCTACTTACTCGCTTAATTATGTTGTTGGTAATGTTTGTTTTTGCTGGGATGCTTAACATTTAATGGATTATAATAGTTATGCAATTAATATGCACCATTGATGGGAGCAGCTATATTATAATAACAGGTGGACACAATCCAACAAACTACCATAACAACATTATAAACAAATGTGACACAAATCAAGGCAGTTCAAATGGATTAATATCTCTTAAAATGTCATTGTCTATGAACTCCAAATAGCGGACACACACACTAATTAAGCCAACAATTAAATTGTAAATCAAACCAAACAACGGTTTTATAAAAATTAACTGGTTTTTTTAATTCGTCTACACTTGAGACATTCATTCAGAAAAACATAAAAATTAAAGTCAGACATACCAGACCACTGCCAATGTCATCATCATTAACAACAAAATAACTCTTGTAAATAATGCAGTTGTTTCAAGACAGGCCTCGGTACTGGTTTTAATGACTATTTGAAGACCGACCAAATGAACAAACGACCGCTAGATGAAGATTGAAATGCAACAGGAAAAAGTCGTTACAATTTGGTCACGAAATTCAAACAGCCGGTCGATTCATCGTCCATTTGACCATACAAACATATTTTTAAAGTTTGGTTTGAACTCCACCAACCAACAAATGAAATTGTCGTGCGTTTAGCTGTCATTTGTCCATGTTGTCCGATTACATTCCAATAAAATTGTCATTTCATATGGAAACAAACACGCCACCAAAGATGGATTGATTCTTTATTAAGTTTTTCTCTTTTGTTGGTTTGTTTTCTGTTGGAAGACACACGAACCTCAATCAAGATTTTAAAAGATTTTGATGAGAGTTGGTACAACTAATAAAACTACAGAAAATAATCTGGAGTTCGTTGGCTTGACGCCAAATTGTCGTCGCATGTTTTCATTTTTTTTTTTTTTTTTGGATATCAACAAAATGATCCCAGTCGTCCAAAGTACCAAAATGATCAAATGTTGGCATTCAGGACAATTAAAATACAATAAAGCGTTATAACATTTCTTTTTTCATTAGATTTCATTCTATTCTATGTCGCTCTACAGTTTAACAAACTTTGACTGAGAGTTGAATTTAAAGCATGATTTGGTACTTTCTTTGATTTGTTGTGGTTTAAGTTGACTTTTTCAAAAAAGACTTACTGCTACTTGCATAACTGATGTAGAGATTTCTATAACTTAATGACTTTTAATTAAAACACGGTACTACGCTTTTGTGTTCACTGGTTTTTTCTTGGCTTGTGTCTTTTGTCGGCTTACATGCATTAGGTCAGTACTGGAATAAACACACAAATGTGAAAACTTGTTAATGGCTGCCATGTGTTACTCCATATCGTCGTCATTTAAAGTTAGCTTTAGTTTTATTGTCAGTCTTATTTTGAAAAGGCGGAAATCTGCGTATGTCTGCTAATCAACCAACCAACGAAACAAAAAAAGAAAACAACCAACCAGTCAGTCATCAAGTCCGTCATTTCTCAGTTGATTGAAGATCATTAAAGTTCGTGTCAAATGTTTTTTTGATTGTCATTTAGTTGTTAGTCACTATTACAATGTAGCTTTGATCTAGTAAGGGGTTTGGCTTGATGGTGGTCAAGTTGTCCCAATTATTGGTATACGTGTATTTAAGATTTCTTTTGTTTCCTTTGTTGGATTTGCTTCTGGTTTCAGCATATCATTAATTGATTTTTTTTTATACTTTAGATTTGTTTTATTGTCGTGAATTTGTGAAATTTGATAGACGTTGATCAATTAATTTAAAATTATTTTAATGATTTTTTAAAGCAAGCTACACTACTCAACAGCAATCTACCCAGGTAGAAAAATACAAACGGCACAATGTCGGCCCGGTATTGGAGACGGTAGTACATGTACTGGCAATGCGTCGGATTTTCAACTTTCACTGTACTGGCATGTTGTGGAAATGATAACACCTATAAACGCTTGGCCGTAGTTATTTCTCAACGTTGGCCCGTGCTTGGGATTTTATTTTTTGGTATTATCCCAGTACATTTAATAACAAATTTAGTAGTTTGCTGGTACTTTACTATCCTTTTAGTGTACATCACAGATTTTTAATGCATTCTGTCGAAACTTCACAAGAAAAGAATGGCTATGTCTCTTATACATAAATAATTTTGTAATAGGTGCAAAAACACATAAAACTTATAAAATTATTAATTTTAATAAATTAAAAAAAGCTCGTTAATTTTCAGAAAACAGTACTGGCGAAGCACGTTTTAAGTAGTACCGGCATTTCAAAGAAAAAAGTGCTCTCCCAGTACAATTTTTGTTGCAACGTCGGCAATTTCTACCTGGGTACTTTTTTGCGCAACCTATTACCGAAATTTTTTAAAATTATTTTAGTCTCCTAAACATGCGCGGTTCCAACAATTAATATAAGGGGAAAAATCATACGCCACAGTAGACAAATACATTGAGTTGGCCACTGAGGCGTATGATTTTTCCCCTTATATTAATTGCTGGAACCGCGCATGCTCCTAAATCTGAATCTGATGGTGTCCAGATCGGATCAGATCCAGTGCCAGATCTGTTCACATCTAGTGCCAGATGTGTTCACATCTAAAGTGATCTGAAAAATTGGGTAATTTTCATGGCAAGATATGAGCACGTCTGGTACCAATTCTTATCCATTTGAGCTGGCACCAAAAGAAAATGTTCAAATAAAGAATTACTCGATAAGAAGATCGAGTAATAATTTAGTTTAAAGTCAAAATTAAATTGGATCTGATTACATATGGTGCGCCAGATCTGTCTAGATCCGATCAGATCTAATTAGATCTCAAATTTGTCCCCAATTTTGAGACCTAATTAGATCTGCTAAAATCAGATTTACTGAGATCTGTGTAGATCTGATCTTTTCTACACGGGTTGCTAGTTTTTTGGCTATTAAGAATATTTACCGGTTCCTTGAACCTGTCATATATTTTACCTACACTTGTAATAGGTAAAGTTTGTTTTCAATTGAAGAATCAATTAAAATATATGGAAACATATTGTTTAACTTTTTGTATCAGCCAATAAAAAACAAACTACAAAAAAAATACGTATCGTCTGTAGGGATTGATATTTTCAGTCAAATGTTCTATTTTTAATTTTATATTTTTGGACAAAATAAATTAAATGATTACGTTGTTTTCTGTTTTAAAACAAATAAGTCAAATATTTTCGTTTTTTTTTTTGTTAAAATAGTTTGTTAATATAAAAAATTATTTCAATTCAATAGCCAATAAAAATATGGACGTGTGTGTTTTGAAAATTCAAAAAAAAAAAACTTTCAAATATGAAAAACAACCCTTTAGAAAAACGTGTAAGGCCACACAATGTAATCGATTTGGTGTACTTCATTTTGTGCGTACTTACGATATGGGATACCTGTGTATAACAATTGTATATGAAACACAAAATATTTTAAAATGTTCAAAAATTTTGTCTAACTTACATGCCACTATACTTGTGTGTACTTACGAAGTATATTGGCTTGTGGGCCAATACAATGCGGCCATACCCTGGGTAAAGTAAGCCAGCTTGTGTGTAAGTAAGTACAAACAAGTATCTCCGAGTACTTTCAAACTCTACACACAAGCTGGCTTACTTTACCCAGGGTATGGCCGCATTGTATTGGCCCACAAGCCAATATACTTCGTAAGTACACACAAGTATAGTGGCATGTAAGTTAGACAAAATTTTTGAACATTTTCAAATATTTTGTGTTTCATATACAATTGTTATACACAGGTATCCCATATCGTAAGTACGCACAAAATGAAGTACACCAAATCGATTACATTGTGTGGCCTTACACATTTTTCTAAAGGGAAACCACAAAATCGTGTTTTTCTAACGTTTTGTCAGTTAAAAATTGAAAATTGTTTTAACAGACTTTTCAATTATTTTTATTTCTTTTATGGATTGTTTAAACAATGTTTGAAAATATACAGATAGCAAAATGGTTTGAATATAATGAAAAGTCAGCACCCGGGTGAAAATGGTCATATATGATGATATATTATCGAATATATGGGTTCATATATGAAGAGAAATAGATCATAGTTAAATCAATTATTATATCGTGTTTGAATTATTACCTTTTTTACGAACATTGTAAAATTAAGTATGAAGCACATTAAAGTACATACAATTCTAATTAAAATAATCTTGTTCCTATTTACAGATGGATCGAGGCTTAATTACTAAGCTGAATTTGGGATCTACTCAAAGGAGCTGGGAATTCGCTTGACGAATTTTAATATATATTCTGGCAAGTCAGAACGTGGCTGTTACTAACGAAGACTGCATAATATGTTACTAACGAAGACTGCATAGTATGCTGAATTTGACTTTTACCAAATTTTAATTTTTCTTTTATCAATATTTATGCTAGTTTGAATGTTACCGAATTTTGGAAAAATTATTTTTGTCAGATACTTTAATGTAATTAGCAGGGCAGCGACTTTCCTGCAAATGCATGTTTGCAGTCATTAATCCAAAAATGATTTAAACCAAATACTTTTCCGAATCAAAGATTTTGAAACTAAATGGCAACGATTTGTTGTTGCGTATTTTTGCATATTTTGCTATAAATGCATATTTATGCATATTTTTCTTTTAAGTGCATATTTTTTTTGCATATTTTATGATTTTTATTGCATATTTTTGCATATTTTTTAAAAACTAAAAATAAGATTTAATGAAAAATAAAGAAAAGGAAGAATTTGCAAACCAAAGTACTGCACTTAACTAGAATGAAAAAATTAAGTTGTCATCTACTTTGACATTTATATTGGATTTAATTTTTAACGAAACGCTCTCGAGTAATAAATATGATTTTTAAAAGTCGATGAATTTAAAGTGCCTGTTTTGATTTTAAGCGTTTATTTTTGGATCTTAAGTGCCTATTTTTTGGTTTTTAGTGCATATTTCCATTTAAATGCATATTTAAGGCATATTTTGCATTTTTAAGCGCATATTTTCAATTTTTAAGTGCATGAAAATCATTGCCCTGGCAGTGAGGTTTTAGTTATTTCGATTTTGTAAGTTTTTGACATGTTCTAAAAAGTTAGAGTTATATTCTCTAAGTAACTGACATGGCTCAAAACCGAACAAACAGCTTGAAAAAACAGCTTGATTTTGCAAAATATCCTTAAACAAAATTTAGCATTAAAACAAAAAACAAAGAGCTTTCTTTTCCCAATGTCATAAAAAAAACACACTTTAAGTTAATATAGAATCTGTTTTTACCACATATTCATCCGAGTTTTATCCAAGTAGGATATCTTGAAATACTTTATTTGGTAATATTATTCAAATTTCAGTTTACAAATCTCTGATTTTTAATAACGATTTTAAAACCCGAATATTCTAACTTGCCGATAAAAAATAATTTCTTATGAAATCTTGCATGTGAAAGATGGATATAAAAAATATGCACATATCTTGCCTCCTCCAGACAGGATTATTTATTCTTTCAAATCAATAATGCTTGAGATTTTCAAATCAATACATTATGTAACTTCATTTCAATAGAGCTACCTGCATAAAAATAGAGAAAATTATATTTATTTCAATAAAAGGATCAATAACTTAATGCTAATTTAAATCTTCTGGATCAAACAATGGAAAAAACTAAAATATTTGAAAATATGCAAAAACTATTAGTTGAACCAATTATAATTTGCAAACAAGTGAATACAATTCAAGGATCAAACAAAATTTTTATAAACTATAAAACCTGCTTAAAATTGAAAAAAGGATCAACATAAGAGATGAGCAACAGAAGCTGAGCATTCCGAATGTCAAAAAACGATTCAAAATAAGGTCAACTAGTAGAATTTGAAAATTTTGCAAAAAGAACAATGACAAACCGGCGTTACGAATGAATAATTATGAAAATAGATCACCAGCTACAAAAAAGGAAACAAACAAAAACAGATTTTAATTCTAACAGTATAAAAACAAAAGATGCTTACAAAAGGATCAACTGTTGTCTGCTTAGCGCCATACTTCAACATCAACTATATAAAAATTTGCGCAGCAGGATCCTAAATAAGGACAATGTGAACAAAGGCATATGCTTAAATTTAACGCCACCTGAAAAAAAAACGAAAATGATAAACAGGAAAAAACATATAGTTAAAACAATAGAACATAAGGAAGTTTAGAACGCTTGGTTAGAGATCAGTTACAATTGAACAAAAAGGACATGCAATTAATTATGAATAAGCCCTTCAAGTGAACAAGTGTTTTGTGAACATGTAATTGAAAATTTATTTTTTTTGCTAAGATTGATCGTTGTCACTTGTTGTAATTTTTTTTTTTTTTTTTGCTTCGTTTGAGCCACTGTACGGGACATCTGAGGAATGAGTAGGTATTATCTATTTGTGATTTTAAAAATTCTTTAAGCAGAAAGGTAGCTTACAAATCAAAGGCTTGTCAACTCAACCATTTTCACAGCAGTAGTTGCAAGAAAATGTCATGACAGTTCTACTTCAAAGAACTGTTGCTATTTGAAGCAACTGGATTACATTTTTTAAGTGTTCTTTCATACTGTTTCAGACTTAAACCAATTTTTGAAACAGTTTTTTTAAAAAAAATATATTTAAAGCAACGTTGCAAACATTTGGAAGATATCTGCCAAGCAGATATTAAAGCTATAACTTCTATATTTCATTTGAATGAAAATAATCAAGTAGTTATTTGAAATTGTCTTCACTCAAAATAATAAGTCCGTTGGCTGAACACAAAAATGTTGTTACTTTAAAAAATGTGTTCCTGTTTTTTTGGTTTAAAACAAAATTTGATGATATTGAAACATTTTTTGTTAAGTTTAACAAATTTTAATTTAAGTAAGAAATTTGTAAAACTAAAGTTTTATTTGGAGTCTCGGGACTCTCCCCGGGCCTGGTATATATATCATATAAGAGCATGTAAGGACACCCCGACGGAGCAAACATTTTGTCCGTTTTGCACTATCTCGCTTAGTTTTCGAGATGTGGGCCGTTTTATGATGTGGAAAGTTTTTATTAAAAATTTCCGAGGGTTCAAGGCCCTATCAAGTTATATTTTTGTATAGAGATAACCTTTCCGCGGGTGTATTACACGGTTAGGGGTAATCGAAATGTTCGTCCATTTCTCTTAGTTTTCGAGTAATGGGCCATTTTAAAAAATCGGGAGGGTAAGAAATAGCGCCATCATTAAAACTTCGGACGTACTGGTAATAGCAGAAATTTGAAAATATTATATTTTAACAATAAATTGTGTAAAATTTAACAACTGGTGTCTTAAAACTTAGTTATAAATAATTTTGAAAATTAACCCACAAAATTAGTTAAATTACTCGGGATATTTACACTCAAAAAAGTTGAACATGACTGTTGTTTGTGACTGTTGTTTCTATAGAAAAATGCAAAACAACTTTTTTGAAAACAACTAACGAAAAATTCTTGTTTAGCTTATATTTATTATTATTGATATATTTCTAGTTTGCAAATAAAAATTATCGTAATCGTAATCGTAAATTTTGTACCTTTTGTAAAAAAGAAAATTTTTAGCAAAAACCTTACTTTTTGAATTTTTGTGTGTAGTGTACAAGTATTAGGATAAAAATAAATTAAAAAGTAGAATTTTTTTTATAGAATTATATTTTTAACAATATTTGCAAGACTTACGAATTCGAAAAATTTTTTTCGAATCGAGTTACGCGGTTACCCCCCAGAAACTTGTATTGAATCTCCAATGCATAAAAGCCTAATAACTGAAGAACGGCTTATAAATTTTACTTCACATTTTAAGTAGGCTGAAGTAATAATCGAAAGAAAAAAAATATTTTTTTCTTATTAAAATATATACTTATATAAACAAAAAGAATTGACTGTAGCTTTTATCGATTTTGTCAGTTGTTTTAAAATTTTTGTAGTTAAAATTTATCAGTTAATTCCTCCCCTCATTAATTTATCAGTTAATTTTACGACATTGGTAGTTATTTTTAATACATTTGTTAGTTATTTTGCAACAGTTAAAAATAAAAAAAGTTTTAGTTATTTTAAAGGTAAATACCTTTGTCGCCTTTTTAACTGCAAATACCTTTGTTTTAACTGTCATTTTCAGTAGACTCTACCGACAAACCTTGTTGAGTGTAGTATTATGTTAAATGAAGATAACTAAAATCTTTGTTTAAATTAGTGTTTCTACAAGAAATTTGTTAAAAATGGTTTAAATGGATTTGAAACCCGTTTCACAGATTTTTTTTTACTGGTATATAATTTTAAGTGCAGAGGCAAACCAATGGGCTGATATAAGGTAGGTCGCCGATACTATCTCATTTCGAGACATACAAAATTTTTAATTTTTAAATAATTCTAATAATAGAATTTATAATCCATAAAAATTAAAGCAATTAATATAACAAAAATTTGAAACTTGTAAATAAATTTCGGTAATTAGAACAGTATTAAAAATGAATAAAAAGTGATTATACCTCGAACTACAAAAATTGGCTTGGAACTACGAATCTCTTTTCTGTATGCAAGTTTGATCAAAATAGGTGTGCTTAGCTAGGAGTACCTACTAAACAGCAGCATTAGACCGTACCTCAAAAAAAAGTACGCCGTACACCCTCCAATATGAAGTATTTTTGAAAGGCAATTTTTTTTGGCCGGCATTTAAAATCAGATTTTAAAGTGTGATATATCGATTTTTTGCCTCGAGGAGACCAGTGTTTTGCTATAAAGGAAAAATCCAATGAAAAAAAATTTAAAAAGGCGACCCCTACGTTCGGCAACCAATATATAAAAAAAAATTCTACTGGGTTTATCGAAAAACTTCATTAGAAAAGTTTAATGATTTTTTACAAGCTTTAATTTTCAGACATTAGGGTGGTAGCAACTGAGATCTTGTGGCTAACTACTAGAACAGTATACTTGAGGTCAATGGCCCTCGAGAGAAAAACACTGGTCTCCTCGAGAGAAAAACATCGATGTATTATACTATAAGATCCGACTGTAAATGCCAAAGATATAACGAAAAATGTAAAATGGCGACCACTATGTTCGGCAAAAAAAAAATAATAAAAATAATTTTTTTGAAACCTCCTTGCAAAAATACTTCATATTGGAGGGTGTACGGCGAACTTTTTTTTTGCCTGTAAGGTGGTACGCTCTAAGCAGCATGAATGTCTTGCAAACACTCTCTTATACAACCCAACGAATTTTTTTTATTATATAAATTTTAATATCCTGTAATAAGTATAAAGAAGTAAAATCGTCTATTTTTGTTATTTTTAGTATTAAAAATCGTCACGCGTAAAAAATTAATTGCAGCCCTTTAATAACTAACTCGTTACATATTTAAAACAAAAATTCTCTTCCACAATTCTTTATTTCAGGTTTTCTCTGATCATCTCACCTCTTAAAAAAAAAGGATTTTTTTGATTGGTATGATGTAGTTACTAAATCAGTTCTGAATCAATTAAATTTCAAATAAACTCAATCAATCTATCACCTTGAAATAATAGCTAACAAGTGTGAGAACTAAACTGGCATCTGTCAAATATTATAAAAGTGACATTTGTAGAATTCTATAAAAAAAATCAAAAACTAAATATAAAGAGGCAAATAAATGACATTTTATTAAACACTTTAACAAAACGTTAAACAATTAAAGACCCTCTCGATAGCAACTTATATTAAACGACAAAATGAACATTATGGCACAATGATTACGATGACGACGTCAATGGCCATGCCATCATTTAACAGAAAAAGGGAACAATAAGCATATTGTTGTTGTTATATGTCAACTCTTAAGAACAATATTTGATTGAATGAGGCAACAGTTGGCCTTTTAGGTTATTTATATTGAATATACAACAGGTTCCAGACACTTAATGTTGTTTAATGTCTGGAACACTAAAGTTTTTGGTTGACAATGACGGATTTAAATGAAACTACATTCATCATTTGTTATGAAGTGTAAAGAAGTGGAGACATTTAGGAGAAGCTTTAAAAAAAAACTTATTAGAAATGTTTGAAAAAACACAAAATTAAATACAAAACATATTAATGATGTTTGAGAATTTGGCGCCATTTATGTTAAAACAAGGAGGTCTTTAAAAATCAAAGTTAAAGTTTTGGTAGAATGCCTGTAAATTTGTTAAGGTTTTGAGAAAATAATGAAAAAATAAATCAAAAACCATAATTAATCGATTTGTTTTGAAGAATTTATGATTCTTTTGTATAAATGCATTCCCATGGTTAACATTTTTTTTTTCTTTTCAAAATGCAGTTGACTTGAAGATATTTGAAAACAAAAGAAACAAATAAACAACTAAATTATTATAATGCAATGAAATTTAAAATTTTATGCTCTTTAAAATTCATAATATTGCATTACAATTAAAAATTATAAAAATTTAAGAAACTCGAAAATAATATGAAATATGTAATTACAATTATACAATTGATCGATTACAAGCTTGTAATATTTACAAATGAATATTTGAAAGACGCCATAATGGCACTTGCTTCATCATGTTACAAATTATTCCATGCCTTAAGAAAATCAAAAAATATTGATCATGTTTTTAGGACATGCGTAGAAAAACTAAAAAACCATAGGTGGCCGTCCAACAAAACCCCAAAAAAAAAGAAAAAAATCATTGATCATAGTGTTGCCATATCATAATTGTCTCTTTTTATATATACTGAAAAATTTCTTAGAATTTCCATGATATCAAATAACAAAAAGCCGCACTTTATTAATAGGGCCAACTAAAAAAAAAAAACAAACTACAAACAAAAAGCCGCCATATGAATAAATCCAATGGAGTGTGTATGTTTTAACTAGCTGTGGTAATAATTACTATTATCCTGTTTTTTCTTTTTTTTTAAGTTACAAGGCGTTGAAGTTGTCGTTTTCCTTCTGATCATCCATAATATGCTGACACATTTCTTTTACTTTTCGTTCATTTTCATTTTGGTTGGAAAATGTTTAATCATTATCTGGTTTTTCTTGTTCAATACGAACAGTGGCGCTTAGATTATCATCTACCTGTGATTTTGCAAAAAAACAAAACTAATTTTAAATACTTTTGAACTCATACTGTTTGATTAATGAAAATTTTATTTTTGGCTTTGAAATAAATACTACATCCAAGGAGCATTTGTTTTAAATCTACATGTTCCATTACATGACATAATATATTTTTGAAATAAACCATCACTCTAGTTTAATTTTAAACATAATATAATGGGAAAAATTACCTTGGCGCCAATTGCATACTCCGAAAATGCATTAGTTTTCCATTACTTGCTTGCGATTTTCCACTTTCGGTATAGGGAAAGTTCTCATTGAAAAAACGAAACTTCATATATTAGCATTATTTGAATGCTTCAGTTGCCAAATTGATTAACTCTACCGTCAGAATTTTATAAAGCTTTAACTAATTTTAAAACAATTTTGACTACTAAGGCCCGATTACTCAATGTCCAGTTAAAATTTAGCCAACAGTTAAATTCAAATTTTATATGGGAAACAACAACAAATGTGTCAGTTAAAGTTCAAGTTAGTAGCTAACTGGACATTCAGTAATCGAGCCTAACTGTATAATAATAAATTCCGCTGATAATAAATATTAACAATTCTAAACGACAAAATTTATAACTTAACAGAAATTAAAAAAAAAAACAATGAGGATATTCAAAGTTTTAGTGCTAAAGTTAGCACGTTGTAAAATAGCAGGATTTTTGAAGTTTAACCCTTAGAAAGTTGTCATATTTACGATAAATGCTAATTTACTACTTAAAATAGTATGAACTGTGAATACCCTCAATATGTACTATTTTCTCATTTTTCTCATTGAGACCAGAGCTTTGAAGAATTAATTTGTTTTTGAATGAATTCACTACCAATCGAATTCAATTTTCTTTAGAATTGAATGAATTCCTTTTCTTAAGTAATTCACTGAATTCGTTCAACTGAACGCGTTCAACCAAAGACAAATTCAAAGTATTAATTCAATTGGTATATTTGTTTTTATTCAATCAAATCCTTACTGAATTAATTCACCACTGAATTCCTCCAATTTCATTTTAGTTCAGTGAATTAAAAAAAAATTATGTTCAGTAAATAAAAAAAAAAAAAAATTCAATTTAAACGTAATGACATATCATTATTTTTTGAACTACCAGTAATGACAACCACTTACCTTCTGCATTATGTTAAAATATATAATAATAAGTAGGGCAAGGAATTTCGAGCACTTAAAAATGGAAAATATGCGCCTAAAATATGCGGTTAAAAAAGAAAAATATGCATTAAAAATATAAGAAATATGCACTAAAAACCATTATTTTTGCAAAAATACCCAGTGTAGAAACGGTAATGACATATCATTATTTTTTGGACTACCAGTAATGACACCCACTTAACCTCTGCATTATTTTAAAACATATAATAATGAGTTACTGATAATGACTTATTTTTATCATTATTTCAAATAGAAAATAATTTTCTAGATTTTTTTGAAAATTTTTTGCAATCTATTTTTAGACTCAATATTTTTTAAACACTGGTAAGGATATATGTAACCACATATTTTTTGATTTTTTGTATGTTGGCGAGTAAGCTTACTTGTGTGCAGCAGGTCAATTATGTTTTTATCTATTAAATATTACATGTCGATATAACTCAGATGGTAGAGCTATTGACTGGCAATCTGTAGACCCAGGTTCGATTCCCGCACCAGCAAATTTTATTTAAAAAGAAAAATTCAATAAAAATTATTTTTTTTTAATATAATTTATTTTTTTGAAAATCTATTTTTAGACTCATTATTTTTGTCTGTACTATTAAGCACATAGGTAACGATATATTTTTTGATTTTTCGTATGCTGGTGTGTAACCATAACCCATTATTTTTCACATCACCATATAAAGGTAATAAGAAATGTAATAACAAAAGTAATTAGTTACCATTACCAAGTATGTAGTTATATAACCACATATCTGGTAATGATTTTCTACACTGGGTCTTTATACAAAAATAGAAAAATTTTTTATCGTAGATTTAGTTTATCTGAAGATTTTTACAATGAGTGTTATTTTAGTTCGGTTTTTAAGATAAAATATGGCTAATTCCAAATAGAATTTACAATTTATTATTTATTTATATGATATTAACATTATATAAATATAAGCAATCGCGGGGGGGGGGGGGTGGCTATGCGCCAAAAAATTTTTTTATTTGCAAATAATGCTAAAGGGACAACACAATTAATTTGTTAAAGAGACATTTTAGAATTTCACATTCAAAAAACCTTTTTAATTTTGAGATTTTGTGTAGATTTTTGGCTTTTATTGTCTTAGAAGAAAAAATTTGTTTTGTTCAGGAAATCTCACAGATTGTACATTTTTTCAAGAGATAATTCTCGAAATTTTTTTACAATGAGCTTGTTTTTATAGAATTATTATGAAACTATTAACCATTCTTCTACACTTGAACAAATTTTTTGAGGCATTTTACTCAAAAATTAATATTTAGGGGCAGTTTTATTGTCAGAACAAAGATTGATCTCAAACGAAATTACTTAAGAAATATTTAAGAAAACAATCGTGCTTAGGTTTGACTTTCGAACTGGCCCTTATATTTTAAAGTTAGAACAAAAGTTTTTCTGCACTACTATTAACATCTCTTAAGTTAACTTCTTAATTAATTTTATAAGTTTCATGATCTTAGGATCACCATTTCAACCGTAAGTAATGCTCAGAAACACCTTAAAATCACGGGAAAAATTTTACTTAAGTATTTGGTTTTATTTAAGTGTTTACTATTTATAATATCGGCCCTCAGATTTTTTGATATGAAAATTCTCAAATTCTAAATTTTTACCGTAGAAAAATTTTACATTTAAAAAAATTTGTTAATTCTAAGACATTAAAAAATATCAGTCATATTTACATATATGTGACGCGCAAAATAGAAAGGGACCTAAGGTCCCCTTAGGTCCCTTTCTCAGGAGGGCATGGGATCGGTGTCATTCGATGCTCAGATGTTGTTCACATCAAAAAAAAAAAATTGATTTTTTTACCCTTAGGTCCCTTTCCGTATGCGCTGTCACATATATATATATTAGAGTTCGTCACAAAAATTTGATTTTCGGATATCATTCCTTTTTTTAAAGTTTTTGCATAGAAAGAGAGAATGGCGTTTTTTTTTCTTTTTTATTTCAACTACTTCCACTGGCGCAAGTCGGCCAAAAACGCTAATTTTAGGACCCTTTTCCTTCAGAGAAAAAACAGCTGCATTTATAGGAAATCCGATTTTACCATTCGATTCTACAACAAAATTTAATACACACAACTTTTTTTTTGCACTTTCAAAATACATCATATAGCCATTAGAGTGGTTCGAAAATCCGATTTTTTCAAAAACTTCTAAAAAGTAAGTTTTTTATTACACACAATGAAAATGTATTTTCGGCGGAGTACATGGGTACAAAAATTTTGGATATACCGCGAATCGTTAAAAAATTATTAGCTAATCAAATTTGATTTTTTTTTTTAATTCAATGAAAAAGTATTTGAGCTAATTAAAATGCAGTTTCCAATACTCGCTGCTGCATTATAAATTTATTTTTTAGTAATGACAAAATAAGTTGTAAATTTCGTAATGTTTATTACAAAGATTTTTTTTTACTAAACATATTTGATTACTAAATAACTTTTTAACGGGTCGCGGTATATCTAAAATGTTTGTACCAATATTCCCAGCAGGGAATACATTTTCATTGTGTATAATAAAAAAGTAACTTTTTTGAAATTTTTGAAAAAAGTGAATTTTTGAACCACTCTAATGACTATCTGCGGTATTCAGAAAACGCAAAAAAAGGTTTTTTATATTAATTTTTGCTGTCGAATCGAATGGTAAAGTCAGATTTCCCAGAAATGCAGCCGTTTTTGCTCTGCAGAAAATGAGTCTCCAAATCAGCGTTTTTGGCCGACTTGCGCCAGTGTAAGGAGTTGAAATAAAAAAGAAAAAACGCCATTCTTCTATGCAAAAACTTTAAAAAAAGTGTTGATATCCGCAAATATTAAGATATTTTAATTAAATGTGGTACACCGACCTATATCGGCCCAAGGACAAAGCCTATTTATTTTGGTTAAAATCGGTCCATATTTAGACCTCGTGCCTATATAACCCCTATAGACCTCTTACAACAAATCATCTTAAAAGTCTTAACTTGCTTAGAGTGAAATCCATCGATAAGAAATATTCCAAGCAAGCATATCAAATGAAAACTATACAAAACAGAAATAATAACTCTACGAGTGATGACATTTTTGTTAGATCAATTTAAGCGATAATATTTAAATAGTCGATAACTAAGATAGTAAGTTTTAAAGCAACAACAATAACAACAAATACATGATGCAAAGAAACCTTTCGGCTAAAACGCAACATATGGGCATTTCCACGGTTAAGATATTCGTACGCCTTTGTAGTGAAAAAAAGCAAATAAATAAACCTTAACAATTTTATTTCTTGTTTCCATTTTTTGATAGCATTTTAGTAGCACTTTAGTAGCATATGCGTTTAAGATCGCAACAAAAACTGGAGCATAAGTTTTTAAAGCGATTTTTTTTTTCTACACACGGAAAAAGAATTGGTTGGAATTCTATCGGATCCAACGACATTTTTTCGTTATTCAATAACACTGTACAACAAAATCAATTTGTTCCTAAATAACAAGATTCTGACAACTGATTCTAACAGGGGGTACCAAAAAAAAAACAATATATGTGACCTTCTCCGAGAAAAGGGACCTATTGTGTGAAAATGAAGTTTTGAGAAGAACGTATTTAAAGTTTCATAACGCATTATCACTTTGAACACACCTTCAGTTGGGAGATAATTTTATGTTTTTATGGGGTAAATAAATTTTTATCAGAAATCTAACTCATTTCATCTTATTCTATACCCTTTTAGGTACCAGAATCCACTCTTAAGTCCAAACCCTTTTTTTGACACACTAGGTCCCTTTTCTCGGATAAGGTCACATATACATGTTTACGTCTGTCCCCATTTGCAAATGTTTATTGTGGATCGGCATAGGAAATCATGTTAATCTTTCATTCTAGGTATAGGCTGAGTTCAGCGAACTTAGGTAAAACATCACGAGAAACATTTTTGTCGAACATTATAACCCTCTAACTGTTCAATTAAAGAGACTTTGTTGGCCTCCTTTTTTAAAAGGGACAGGGACAAAAAGACCTGTAAGTTGAAGAGTTAAGAGTAAAGATCCACAAATAAACGCTTAAAACCAAAAATTTCATTTTAACTTTATCGATTTTTATAATTTGTATTTATTACTGAAGAGCGTTTGGTTAATAATTTAATCCAATATAAATGTCTAAGTAGATGACAACTTGATGTTTTCCTTCTAGTTAAGTACTTCGTTAAGGTTTGCAAATTCATCCTTTTCTTTATTTTTCAAAAATATGCAAAAATATGCAATTTAATGAAAAATAAGCAATGAAAATCATAAAAAATGCAAAAAATATGCACTTAAAAGTAAGATATGCAAAAAAAATGCATTTATAACAAAATATGCAAAAAATGTGCAACGACAAATCGATGCCATTTTGTAGCAAATTCTTTGATTCGAAAAGTAATGACTACAAACATGCATTTTTTTTTATTTTTTTTAAAGAGAAGCAACACTCAGGAAATTCTACCTATTAATTAACGTGTTGCTTCCTTTGGAAGGGGATAGAGAAGAAGTGAAAGGTGGTGAAAGATGAAGGGCTTCAAATATGGCAACACTGTAATTGCGCGAGATGTTGAATTTTTTTAGAACAGTTGTTGCGCGCCATCTGACGGTGAGTTGGCGAACTTTGTTGAAGCTTTTTAATTCATAGCCCTGTTATATTATTTTACTTCGGTGGGGTTAAGTGCTATGGGAAGGAGGACGCTGCGATATGTATGAGGGATAGAAAAAACTCATACATATTACTATTTTTCATAAATTGATGTTGCCTTGGTTGGGGCTTGAACCCGCAACCTCACGTGTAACAGTCCAACGCGCTAATCATTACACCACAGCGCCCATGAAAGTCGATGCTCTGGTAGTAACATATTTAGATTAGGTTGCGTTTAAACTTGTATGGAAATCTCGAGATTTCGATATCCACCACTGTGAAAGAACCATTAGGATAAGCTTGAAGACGTTAAATTTTTAGAGAATGTATTTATTAGAGCTAACTATTTATGTGTGCTTTTTCAAAATTTAACACTTATATGATTTCTTTCATTGTTTTTTTCAGAGAGGTGAATATCAGATGAATATAGTAAGAATAAAAATTTTATTTATAATTTATGAAATTTTGAAATATATCATATTTTGTCGTTTCATACATATTCGTATTTAAATTCAAAGTTTAACAAATAAATATAAGTGTTTTTGCGTCAGGGGTTAGAGACACAGCTTAATAGTGTTAGCAATTGATTCAAATTAAAAGACAAAATTGATTTCTTGGTCTTGATATAATTTTATTTATAAACAAAATATTCAAATTTTCAACCAGAAAAAATTTAATTTGAAATTTGTCTCAGAAAACTGAAATCGAGTTTAGACTAGAGGAAAAGCAAAAGGCTGACAAGCGAGAGGTTGCCGATTCTATCCCATTCCACGACATAAGAAAGTTTTAGTTTGTAATAAATATTCTATTGTATTTATGGAATTTATAACCCTTAAGCATTAAGGCAATCAATTAATTAATACAACAGAAAAATTCGGTTGAAACTACGAATCTGTGTTTTGTGTGTACCAAAAACTTTTTATTTATTATTTTAATTTAAAAATAAATATAATTTAGACTTATACATTGGTAATAATGATAAAAATCATAATACATATAAGAGATAAGCTGCAAATACATTGTATTATAAAAAAATTAGACATTATTTTAATATAATGTTAGAAAAAATTATTTGTGGAAATGTCCATATAAGATGAAGTAATTCCTTAATTCGTTAACTACCAATACCGCTAAAAAAAAGCAACTGTGATGCGTTCGTTAAGTTGTTGTATATTTTCTTAACAACAACAACAACAATATCTAAGAGATGATATTGCAACTTCGTCATCCGTTTAATACTTGATGCAACATTTGCATTTGATTGTTGTGGGCATCTTTTTTCTGGTTAATTTTTTGGTGTGGAAAAAAGAGTTTGTAGCGCAATTTTACCACCGGCATTGTGGTGGTATTGTCTTATCACAAATAAAAATCTTGACAGCAATAGTGCAACATGAAAAACTACACAGTGTCCAACATGGTAATGCCATTCAATATCCAACATCTATGTAGACTATCTTTTTTTTGGGTTTTCAAATACCCTACAATAAGCATATTTTATAGTTTCTATAATTCAAAGTTTCGGTCAGTTTCAGAAAATTTATACAATTGCCCGGTTTGCTTAATACTGGGGTAATGTCTATTTCCCAAATGGTCAGAATTCCACATTTTCGCCGAGTATATCCAAAAATTGAAAACACAGTTTCCGTGTTCTTACAGTTTGTGACAAATTAATTAGAAGTTCTGAAACTTTTATCTTCCTTGAGTTTGACTGGATGGTATCATTCTACAACTTCATCAAATTTAAAACTTATATCTTAAGTTTTAAATTTGATCAAGTTCTTGTTGTTGATTCCACCTAAAGCAGCGTAAGTTATTTTTCACGTGGAAAAATTTCACTGCCACCTAAAACTAAAATTATAAAAATGAAAATTTTTTTAATTTTGTAATAAAGACACAAACACAATAAATACAAAGTGCCACTTTTTCACCAGAAAAATAATAGTCTTGTACATTAAATTTACGTGAAAACAAACTCTACACTCAGAAAAGTTCTGCAGTTACTTCATGACAGTTATTTGTGTAGTAATGCGGTTGTAGTTATTTTAACTACAATTGCAGTTAATTTACATAGAGAAAAAATTTTAAATTTTTTTGACAGTTATTTTTTAAACAAACTTCAAAAACTACATTGTAGTAAAATTTATTTTATGCAGTTATTTTGAATTTTCAAGTGTGTCTGTGTACGAATCGCTTGTTTAGAAATTTCTTGTGAAAGAATATGAGAAGAACATGTTTTCTCGTCTTAGTCATAAAACAACGCTAAAGAGTAAAGACGTGTAATACGGAAAAGATTATATATTTTATTAAATTATTAAAATAATAAGGTAAGCTTTATAATATAAATATATTTACGGGAATATTAAAAAATACACACAAAAAATATAGCAGTTGTAAATCGGTCAGAATTATCCTTATTTTCCTATTATAATATTATATTAATTTTATTTAAATTAAATCAATTGCAATAGCAAAAAGATTTCAGTAATTATTAATAATTTGATATTGTGACTTTGTGAAGGTTATATATGCCTAATAATCAGTTCTTCCCACCAATTCATACACTAATTAAAATTGAATTCGATTGTGGCAACTATTTTAAAAACCTAAAATGTATAATTTTTTACAGTTCATTATAAATAACAATTATAGGGTCCGCCATCTAACGTTTTTTTTTTCAACTAGTGCTTATTTCGTGAATGGTAACACTTAGCTCATGTCTGATTTGACATATAATTAGTTTTATCCTTCCGCTGAACGAATATGGTTGTGTATACGCTTGAACAACGCTGGGAAATATTGCGACATTACTTTGAAAATCATGGTAATGTTGCAGAATGTGTGCGAAGTCAATGGCGATCGTTATCGGGCCATGTTGAACGAATTTTTGTTCACAAAAATTGAAGAGGAGGATATTGGCAACATTTGGTTTTAACAGAACGGCGCTACGTGCCACACAGCCGAAGCTACACTCGATGTTTTGCGCCCTGTTTTCGACGATCGCATTATCAGCCGCAGAGCTGATGTCGTTTGGCCACCTCGGAGCTGCGATTTGACACCGTTGGACTATTATTTGTGGGGTGCAGTCAAAGATAAGTGTTACGCCGACAAGCCAGAGACAATTGACGCTTTAAAGGATAATATTCGTGAAGCCATTGGTGAAATACAGCTGCACACAATCGATAATGTGCTTAAAAATTGGGCCGATCGTGTAGGCTACTGCATGGCCAGCCGAGGCAGCCATATGAATGAAATTATTTTCCATTATTAACCGGAAGGATTGTACTTTCAAATAAAAAAAGAAATTTGAGAAAATATTCAGTAGTTTTTTTTTTATAGCATTTTCAAAAAAAAAAAAAGTTATTTGGCGGACCCTGTATATTTTAGTTGTAACAATCAATGTTGTAGTAGTAGTTGTTACTAATGTGTTACTAATTATTTTCTACCGAATGATGATTATGTATACCGATTAAAAAAAATGTTTCCGAATGATTTTTGGTTGTGGTATAAAAAATACAAAAATGGTTTCTATTAGTTTTGGTTACCATCACCAAAAAAACACCGACATAACTGAAAGTCGACTCTCTTAAAGTCAATTCAACTTAATGTCAAAAAAAATAAAATGCTAAAATTAAAACAAAATAAAATTTCTAAAAATGAATTATGAACAAAAAGGCGAGTAAAAAAGATAATCTGTTAGTACGTTATGTTTACCAATTGTTATTCTTTAATGTACATAGATGAACACTATTAACAGAAATTAAATGTGGATGTTCCGCTTTGGAAGTGTGGAATATTGGGGTATTAGCGAACTTGGAAAACAGCGATAAAGCAAAGGGTTCTTCAATAAGAGCGCTACAAAAGTTTTTTTAAATAAAACAAAAACGGTTTTGGATATCAATGAAATTCTTTATTCCTGTGAAAGTACGTTCGATGCCATTATGTATGGAAATCGATCTGTTTTGCATGGCCACCACGGGCACGCTTCCGGAAGTCCAGATGCTGAACCCAATTTTCGACGGTTTTCAAGCATAAATCGGCCGATATTCGTACGAACTTCATCAATCGTCGCTGGCTTGTTGGCATAGACCATAGATTTGACGTAGCCACACAGGAAATAGTCCAATGGCGTCAAATCGCACGACCGAGGCGGCCAATCGACTAGACCATTTCGTGAGATAACACGTTCTCCAAACTTGGTTTAAAATAAATTGATTGTGACATTCGCTGTGTGGCTTGTGGCGCCGTCCTGTTGGAACCACATGTCCTCCAAGTCCATATCATCCAATTGGGGCCCAAAATATTCGGTACGGCCCAATGACGCCGCCGGCCCATAAACCGCACCAAACCGTAATTTTTTCGGGATGCAATGATGATTCATGGAGTACGTGTGGAATGCTCTCTGACCAATAACGCGTATTTTGTTTATTGACGAAGCCATTCATTATGACGACCATAAATTGGACGTAGCGCTCTTAAAGTTGAGGCCACTGACTCCGAATGTCGGTAGTAAATTTTAATAATTTCGACTCGTTGTTGGCTCGTATATCTTTCCATCATGAAATGGCAAACCTTATTGAAGAGAAATGTCAAAAGAGAAATATGGCGTCGTTTGCTGTCCCTGTCTTTCTACTTTTGTAGCGTCCCTGTTGAAGAACCCTTTACCTACAACTGGCGATCGCATTCACAATATGAGTCGTGTAAAGAACGAATGCATAGAAATATGTTTCAAAAGTCCTGAATTTATCATAAGGAAAAGCTCGGAGAATATGAGGATTTTAAAAAGAAGAAAAAGAGCTTGAAAGTGGAATGTTTTTTGCACTAAAAATGTTCAGATTATCTCTTTCCCATGGACTGAAATCCTAAACTTTATTTTTCTTCCATATATATCTTTGTATCCATATATATTTTTTAATTTTTATGTATTCTATATATTTTCAGTTAAATTTTAACAGTTAAAAATAACTTCACATTGCAGTTGATTTAAATGCAAATGTAGTCTAGACCTTTTTAACTGCAAATGCAGTTGATTTTACCTACATAATTTCCTGAGTGTACCTATTTTTCATGTGAAACTGATTGTTGTGACAAATATTTTTTTTTTATTTTTTCACGTGAAATCGAAACAACTTACGGTGCTTGAGGCAATAATGATAATTTTAGTTAAGGAAAATGTATGGGGACTTATGGTCGGTCATAACCGATTTTAAATTCAGATTTTTTTCTAAATTGCTGCTGTAGTAGTGGTGAATATATGTTTTGGTGGAAAGCAACCAACGCCTTTTGTGTGGGGCTACAGACAAAACACGCAAACAACGTGCTGCTATGATTGTAAAGAACATGCTTAACTAAGCGCGATAACAATAAACTGCGACTTTAACTACGACTTCAAATAAAAACGAACACATACATAGATACAACTTTAGCACGATATAACAATTTTAGATACGCAGAAAAGATGTACACATACCAGAGCTTGAAAGAATTAATTCCCTAATTGCCTTTTTATACCCTACACCACTATGTGGTCAGGGTATTATAAGTTTGTGCTGATGTTTGTAACACCAAAAAATATTGGTCCCAGACCCACTTTATAGTATACCGATCGACTCAGAATTTTTTTTTATTTCGATATAACGATGTCCGTCTGTCCGTCCGTCCGTCTGTCTGTCTGTCCATTCATTTTTGTGCGCACTCTACAGGTCGCAAATATTAAGATATTTTGCTGAAACTTGGTACACCGACTTATGTCGGCCCAAGGACGAAGCCTATTGATTTATGTTAAAATCGGTCCATGTTTAGACCTAGTGCCCATATAAGGGTCCTCCCAAAATTATATTGTTTATACGCTGCAGGTCGCAAATATTAAGATATTTTGATGAAATTTGGTACGCAGACCTATGTTGGCCCAAGGACGAAGCCTATTGATTTAGGTGAACATCGGTCCATGTTTAGACCTAGTGCCTTATAACGGTCCTACCAAAATTATATTGTTTATACGCTGCAGGTCGCAAATATTAAGATATTTTGATGAAATTTGGTACACCGATTTATATCAGCCCAAGGATGAAGCCTATTGATTTTGGTTAACACTGGTCCATGTTTAGACCTGGTTACAAACTGCAGGTCGCAAATATTAAGGTATTTTAATGAAATTTGGTTCGCTGACTCACATTATAGAACATTTTGACACAAGTCCCATTTTAACCCATTCGAATTTCGGATCCAAACATTAGTTGGCTTTTAGCCAGACTGGTGTAGGATATTGTATAGTCGGCATGCCCCACTTTAACCTTTTTACTCGTTTTTTCATTTGATTTATCTTAACGCAATTTTTTATAATTCATAAAATTTAATGCATTCATTCACCAAGGAATTCATTCAATTCTAGTTAACTCAACTTTTAGTCAAGGAATTCATTCAATTGTGCACTTAATTCCCTGAAGGAATTAAGTTTTTCGTTTAATTCCTTGAATTTAACTTTCATTAAATGCCCAAAAGGACGAAAAAATAAATATTATTTATACAATTATAATATACTAGCGGGCGCAGCCCGCTACGTTGTTAGCGTGCCTTAAAGGTTAAGGGGAGGGGAGGGCTACGCCCTCCCCCCCGGGGGGCTGCGCCCCCCACAATTTTTATTAAATTCGTTTTATTATTTAAAGCCTTCACCCAGCCACCACAAATAAATAATTCTGCACAACAATGGGTTTAAAATAAATAAATATTTGATCACTTTTGCTCATGAGAGTGGATTGTTAGTAATGAATCCATAATAATTTGCAATATACGTGTGTATGTCAAGATAATTTGGTAAAGTGCGAACTTAGGTAGATAGACCCGTAAGTAGTTTTGTTCATTTGTGTTTTGAATGAAAATAAATAACGTAAAGCAGGGTTGAAAAGCATTTTATAATATTAAAAATAGCGGGCAAAGCTACGTTGTTAGCGTGTCTTAAAGTTTTTTTTTTAATTCCAGTTTATGTAAAGGTAGACCTGGCAATTCAAGTAAATTCACAAATTCAGTTGGAAAATTTACTGCGTCGGTTTCTTCCACCGGTGCTTCGTTACATGAAGTTTAAATATCGGAATATATAAGTTCCATTCCTTTTCTAAGGTTTTTTCTCTTTCAGAAAATTTGTTTAACTTTTTGGAGAGTATGTTTCAATGCTACATAAGTTTCATATTCCGTTAATAGTGTTTGAACAGGTAATTCCCTCTTCCAATCCATTTGCAATGTCTATAATTTCAATTCCACTCGTTCAACGTTTATATCCATTTCATTCCACTTGTGTAGTGTTTCAATCCCACTCGTTTCCTATTTAGTTTCTTAATTTTAGTGTTTCATATACACTTGTTCTTTAAGTTTTAGGTTTCTAGCTAAAGACGCAGACGTTAAGGGGGGGGGGCAATTTTCCCCTTTTGAACCACCATTTTTACCACGTTCCTGTCCAAAGTCCTAGAAATGCCTTGTCGATAAGTTAGCCCATACTCCAAGGAAAACATATTATATATTACAGGTTTCTAGCCGAAGGGTTCGGTTAGGCCATCAAGGGAGAGAATTATTCCGTTTTTACCCCTCCCGGTAGGAATTTCCAAAAATTCCGTCTTAGAGGACGTCTGCGTTGGAGGAGGAACCTACTACATACATAATTTTAGGTCTCTATATCCAGCAGTTTGGCCAGGCCGTCAAGGGGGAAGTTTTTTCCCTTTTTACCTCTCCCGGTATGAATTTACAAAAATACCATCTTAGGGGACGTCAACGTTGGAGAAGGAACCCAAATACCGAATTTAAGATCCCTTGTTCCAGCAGTTTGGCCAGGCCGTTAAGGGGTAGACTTTTCCTGTTTTTGACCCTACCTGTAGAAATTTCCAAAAATCTCATCTTAGCGGATGTCTACAATAGAGGAGGAACTTTAATACCAAATTTCAACTTCCTACCTCCAGCGGTTTGGGCAGGCCTTTAAGCGGCACTTTTCGCTTCATTAATCCCCATTTTTGCAATGTCCCTGTCCAAAAAGCACCTTCTCGGTAAGTGAGCACATACTCCAAGTAACATATGTTTTACATTTCAGGTTTCTAGCCAACTTTTACTATTTGTGCCCCTCTCGGTAGGAATTTCCGAAAATCCATCGACAGGGAATTCCAGCTTCCTAGTTCCAGCAGTTTGAGCAGGCTGAGAGGAACTTAAGTACCGAATTTCGGCTTCCTAGTTCCAGCAGTTTGGACAGGTCGTTAAGGGGCAACTTTCCCTTTTTGAGCCCCTATTTTATAACGACCCTGTCCAAAATTCAAAAAAGTATCTTTCTAATAAGTTAGCCCTCACTCCAGGGACCCACATTTTAAGCTTCAGGTTTCTAGCCGAAGGGGTTTTTACCGGCCCCCAAGGTGAGGCTTTTCTTCTTTTTGCCCCTCCCTTTAGGAATTTACAAAAATTCCATCTTCGCGGCTATCTGCGATGGATGAGGAACATTCATACCAAATTTCAACGGCATTGCCTAAGCGGTTTGGGCAGGCCGTTAGTGGGGACATTTTTCCCTTTCAACCACCATTTTTACTATGTTCCTGTACCAAAATAGAAAAATTACGTTGCCGGTGAGTTAGTCCTACTCCAAGGAATACATATTTAAAATTTTAGGTTGGCCAAAAGGGATTGGGCAAGCCGTGAGGAGGAGACTTTTACCTTATTTCCCCTCCCGATAGGAATTTCAAAAATTCCGTCTAAGTGGACGCCTACACAGAAGGAGGAACTCACATACCGAGTTTCCTTTTGTGATATCCTGTAGGGAATTCCAAAAATACAAACTTAGTCGATGTCTACTACAGTGGAGGAACCTTTATACCAAATTTCAATTTCTTACCTCCAGTGGTTTGGGCAGGCACTTTTCCAATTTGAGAGACTGTTTATAGGGAGACTTTTCCCCTTTTTGCCTGTTCCGGTTGGAATTTCCAAAAATCCCGTCTTAGCGCACGTCTATGCCGAATATCAAGAAACATTGTTTTAGTGGAGATATCCGTGGGGGGAGGAAAAAAAGTAGTTTTTTTGAAATTATATACTATTTTAAATGGTACTTTTTGGAAAAACGAAATTTTTTTGAAAAAGATACTTTGTTTTTACAAAGTACTTTATTTGTACTTTTTTTGGAAAACGTATTTTTTTTTTAAAAAGGTGTTTTTTTTTGGAAAAAGGTACTTTTTTGGAAAAGGTACTTCTTTTGGTACTTTTTTTTTGGGGAAAAGGTACTTTTTTTTAGAAAAGGTACTTTTTTTGAAAAAGGTATTTTTTTGAAAAAATGTATGTTTTTTGGGAAAAGGAACATTTTTTTAGAAAAAGGTACTTTTTTTGGGAAAAGGTACTTTTTTTGGAAAAGGTACTTTTTTTGAAAAAGTTATTTTTTTGGAAAAATGTATGTTTTTTGGGAAACGGTACTTTTTTTTAAAAAGTTACATTTTTTTAGAAAAAGGTACATTTTTTGGAAAAAGGTACTTTTTTTAAAAAGGGTACTTTTTTTGGAAAAAGGTACATTTTTTGGAAAAAGGAATTTTTTTTGGAAAAAGGTACTTTTTTTGGAAAAAGATACTTTTTTTGGAAAAAGGTACTTTTTTTGGAAAAAGGTACTTTTTTTGGAAAAAGGTACTTTTTTCGGAAAAAGGTACTTTTTTTTGGAAAAAGGTACTTTTTTTGGAAAAAGGTACTTTTTTTGAAAAAAGGTACTTTTTTTGAAAAAAGGTACTTTTTTTTGGAAAAAGGTACTTTTTTTTTGGAAAAGGGTACTTTTTTTTGGAAAAAGGTACTTTTTTTGGAAAAAGGTACTTTTTTTGGAAAAAGATACTTTTTTTGGAAAAAGGTACTTTTTTGGAAAAAGGTACTTTTTTTGGAATAAGGTACTTTTTTTGGAAAAAGGTACTTTTTTTTGGAAAAAGTTACTTTTTTCGGAAAAAGGTACTTTTTTTGGAAAAAGGTACTTTTTTGGAAAAGGTACTTTTTTTGGAAAAAGGTACTTTTTTTGGAAAAAGGTACTTTTTTTGGAAAAAGGTACTTTTTTTGGAAAAAGGTACTTTTTTTGGAAAAAGGTACTTTTTTTGGAAAAAGGTACTTTTTTTGGAAAAAGGAATTTTTTTTTGGAAAAAGGTACTTTTTTTGGAAAAGGGTACTTTTTTTGGAAAGAGGTACTTTTTTTGGAATAAGGTACTTTTTTTGGAAAAAGGTACTTTTTTTTTTGGAAAAAGGTACTTTTTTCGGAAAAAGGTACTTTTTTTGGAAAAAGGTACTTTTTTTGGAAAAAGGTACTTTTTTTGGAAAAAGGTACTTTTTTTGGAAAAAGGTACTTTTTTTTGAAAAAGGTACTTTTTTGGGAAAATGGTACTTTTTTTGGGAAAAGGTACTTTTTTTGGGAAAAGGTACTTTTTTGGAAAAAGGTACTTTTTTTGTCCCCTTTTTGCCCCTCCCGATAAGAATTTCCAAAAATGCCGTCTCAACGGACGTCTACACCGGTCGAGGAATCTACATACCAAATTTCAACTTCATAGCTCCAGCAGTTTGAGCAGGCCCTCAAGGGGGAGACTTTTTCCCCTTTTTGCCCGTCCCTGTAAAAATTTCCAAAACTCCCGTCTTGGCGGATGTCTACGATAGTGGAGGAACCTTTATACCAAATTTCAAATTCCTACCTCCAGCGGTTTGGGCAGGCCGTCAAGGGGGGCCTTTTTCCCCCCATTTTTACAACGTCCCTGTCCAAAATTCTAGAAAGTACTTTCCAGAAAAGTTAGCCCCTACTCCAAGGAACACATATCTTAAATTTCAGCTTTCTAGCCAAAGGGGTTTTGGCAGGCCGTCAAGGGGGACACTTTCCCCCTTTTTGCCCGTTCCGGTAGGAATTTCCAAAAATCCCGTCTTAGTGGACGTCTACCCCGAAAGAGGAACCTACATACCAAATTTCAACTTCCTAGCTTCAGCGGTTTGGGCTGGGCGATGTTGAGTCAGTCAGTCAGTCAGTCAGTCAGTCAGTCAGTCACGTTATTCTTTTATATATAGAGATTTAATTTAACTAATATGTCGGTGTTGCTATTAAAGGAGGTATACATTAAAGGGCTGTACAGTATTTTTTGAATAGCGTTTAAAGATACATGAAAGCCCAAAAGTTACATCAGGTCGAATGGTGTTTGCTTTGTAAACGAATGATTGTGAGCCCATAGAAAAACAAACTTAACCCTTTGACACGGGAATTTAAATGGCTGGGAATTTTCTGACCAAACTTCGTGGAAATGTAGATATATGCCCAAGAAATATTGCTTATTACTTTTATGGCTTTGCAGCACCTTGTAGCGGAGATATTTGGAATTAAAGTTCAAACATTAACATGCTGCCGACCCCGAACGGGTTAAAATGTTTTTAAAATTTAAATTTTATATTTTTTCTAATCTCTACAAAAAAACTTTTGAGTTTTTGAATTTTATCCGTCACAAAATTTTTGAGACTAAACTTTAGCCTCATTCGAACTTTAAACTTTAAACACATTCTCAGCAGCGTTGATGATCACAAGACAAAATGCACTCTACTGATTTCATGTTGTTTGAACCGATAACAGTAAATGAATGGCGCTTTGGTTAAAATTCAAATCAGTGACGAGTTGATGAAGTCGACGTACATTATAATGTACACCACAAAGGGTTAATACTCCGTAGGAGCAAAAAATTTTTACGTTTTGCTCTATTTCGCTGAGTTTTTGAGATACGGGCCATTTTAAAAAAATCGCTATTTTACAAAATGGCCTGTATCTCGAAAACTAAGCGAGATAGAACAAAAAGGACAAAATTTTTGCAAGTATTGGATTAAGGTTCACTAGAGCGTACCACCTTACAGGCAAAAAAAGTGCGCCGTACACCTTCAAATATAAAGTATTCTTGCAAGGCAATTCCAAAAAGAATTTTTTTTTTGCCGAACGTAGAGGTCGCCTTTTTACATTTTTCGTTATAGCTTCGGCATTTAAAGTCGGATTTTAAAGTGTGATATATCGATTTTTTTGTCTCGAGGAGACCAGTGTTTTGCTATAAAGGAATAATCCAATGAAAAAAAAAATAAATAAAAATGCGACTCCTACGTTCGGCAACGTTCTGCTGGATTTATCGAAAAACTTCCTTAGCAAAAGTTTAATGATTTTTTGCGAGCTTTAATTTTCTGACATTAGGGTCGTATATTGGGGTGGTAGCAACTGAGATCTGGTGGGTAAATACTAGAACGGGATACTCGAGGTCAATTGCCCTTAGAGCAAAATATTGGTCCCCTCGAGAGAAAAACATCGATGTATCATACTTTAAGATCCGACTGTAAATGCCAAAGATATAACGAAAACTGTAAAATGGCGATCCCTACGTTCGGCAAAAAAAAAATTTTTTTTGAAACCTTGCAAAAATAATTTAGATTGGACGGTGTACGGCGAACTTTTTTTTGAAATACGGTCTAAAGTACACGCTTCTATTATTCACATAAGGTAGTTCCGAGAGCGATTCCCAGGAATCAATTTTTATGAAACCGTCACGGTGATCCACGTGACTGTTTTATAGAACATTCACAGAAATTAATTCTTGAATGTTCTTGTTAATGAATTCATTCCTTGAATTAAAGAATTAAATTTTTCATTTCATAAATTCATTCCAAAAAGGAATTAATTCTTTAAAGCTCTGACACATATATACGTAAATACTAGTTAGCTTCTTGGCAATAGTTTAGACTAATGGGAAAATCTTGTCAGATCGCCTTAAAAAAAGACAGTTTAGCTTATGTGCATTTGTTTTTAAATATAAAATGTATTTATCACAAAGATGCAAATTTCCTTATCTGTCTATGCAATTTCAAGCTTAAATAAACACAATGAACAGTTTGTTTTAATAATAAATAATTTTGTCACCATTTGCTGTTCATCAAGTCAGTGAAAAGGAAACTATAATTCCAGCTTTCCTACATATAAATTGTCCCCATAATATCCATTTACTATTCCCAATAAAATTATATAGATACTGTTTTCATTTACCACTGAAACGACTATATTGCGTGTTAATAATGTTATATTCATACACATAATTTTTGTATTTTCTTTTTATATTATCAACACACCTCTTTTTTTTTATTATATGTAAGTCTCTGCAAAGACTTCTTGTCATTAGAATTTATCTCATCTTAAGGTGTATAATTCATCAGAGTCTTTTCATGTGGTTGCTGAAAGAGTTGAAATTAGAAAGTAGCCTGAAGAATGACAGCTACATTTTCATTTTAAAATAGTTAAAAGACTATTTTAATTTAGTTTAAGCCGTTTTTTTGCGTTCGTTCTTGCACGTGGCTATTAATTTTTGTGATTTTTTTTTTTATATAATAAGCACCTACTGTGTTATTATAGCGGCGACTGACTTTTGGTGGATTCCTTAAGATTTACTTTAATTTTAAAGCTGTCAAAGGATAATTACCACATTTGAAAAAGAGTGATGGAATTGCGTTAGATGTTTTTTAACATTTCAATTATAAAATATTGGAGATAAATTAAATATTTGCTTCAGATGTTTTTTTTTTCAAATTTTCACTTCGTGATAGTAAACAAATTTGTTGCTAATCGAAAAGTTCGGTTGCTGCAAATAAATTGTTAGCAAACCACTGATGGTCATTAATGGATTGGCTTTAGTCATGGACGCATATCATATTCAGAAACGTATATTAATTTAGATTTGTTACGAACAGGTTATTTTTTCTGTTCTTAAGATGGTATTTTCATTACCGGGATCATTTTTGATAATTTTTATAATAATCTATAATATGTTTGTTTTAAGAGTTGCAAAAAATGTAACCAAATGTAATAAAATGAGCCAAATATCATAATCATAATTTAGATTTTTTCGTATGCCAATGACAAATATAACAATCAGTTTTAGTCAAAAATATGCCAAATGCTAATGAAGTTAAACTAGCGGGCAAAGCATATCTTAAAGTTTAAAATGCTATTTATTTTGGATAGAAAGTACTGTGAGCGTCAAAAGAAACTGTACACGTTAGACTTTTCCAACTTTATTTTACTAATTTGCTTTATTATCTAATCAAACATTTTATTTTTCTTGAAAAATATATTTTCTCATTACTTATTTTATAAAAAAAAACAATAAAAAAAAAAAAATATACAACAAAAACAAAAAATACCGTATACTGAAAGCGTCAAAAGAAATTGTAAAGTAAGAATAACAAAAGAATTCAAAATAATTTTGTATTTCGTTTGCTTTCCATTTAATTTGATTACAGCTTGAAATCTTCTGCTCATCGATTCAACAATGTATTTTTTTTTTAATAATAAATACAGCATTTATTTACTTCAAATTACATAACCAAAGCCCTGGGGCCATATATGATTAATAAAAGCTACTACAAAAAAATAATTTAAATAAAGATAATAAAAAAAAAATAATAATAAAAATAAATAATAATAAAAATAAATAATAATAAAAATAAATAATAATAAAAATAAATAATAATAAAAATAAATAATAAAAAAATAAGTAAAAAATACAGTAAAACTATCATATAAAAAAAATACTGAAAACATTATCTTGAATAATATAAATAGATATTAAAAAAAAAAAATAATACAATCACCAGATTTTCCTAAGTGCAGCGATTATAAAAAAAGAAAAGGTCGAGAGAGATAAAAATAGTAGCACAAATAAAAAGCTATAACTCATGAATAGCTACATAATCCTTAAGCTTTCGCCTAAAGACCTGGGGTGAAAAAGCAAAACCTCTCAGGTATAGAGGTAGATCGTTCCATATTCTTGAAAGCCTAATCTGAAATGATCGCTCGTACATAGTAGTATGATGTGTTGGATAAACCAGTTGGGGGTTTCTTTCCGAGTTGGACAAAAGAAAGTTGTCAACTATATAGTCCGGAAACCCATTAACCATTGCTTTGTAAAAAAATATCAATAACCTCATACCTACATAATTAACAAAAGAGCACCCAAGAAATTGGATTACGTACGGAGTCACATGAGAGCGAAGTCTTAGGCCAAAAACATATCTGATAATTCTATTGAAAATCTTAGTAAACTTATTAAATTCACCGCCTGTGGTACCAGAAAATACCTCGACACAATATAATATATGAGGTATCAACAAGGCATGTGCCACACGCATCCTAATTGAGAGAGGCAGATATAAGTCAAGAGAATACAACCTTCTCAACAAGAATGATATTTTCGAAGAAACGTTATTAATATGCGATGAGAAATTTAAATGATTGTCAATTAAAACTCCAAGGCATTTAATCTTATCTACAAATTCAACTCTCATGCCATCGAGAGTAACCATTATATTATCAGTATCGAAACCAAAACCCATTAACTTCGTCTTTCTTGGATTGACAACAAAACCATTGCCAGAAGACCAAGATATAACCTCATGTATGATGAAATTTACACCCTCTTCCAAGACATCTACAAATTGCGAATCGGCATAGCAAAGAAACTGAACATCATCCGCATAAACGTAAGACTGACATGATAGACCATTCCCAAATGTAAGAAGATCATTCAAGTAAATCATGAACAGTAGTGGGCCAATAACAGACCCCTGAGGTACATCACTGGTTATTGGTTTCGTTAATGAAAAATAATCGCCAATCGAAACAAACTGACTTCTACAACTCAGATAAGAGGATATAAGTTTACAAGCTTGTGATGAAAAATCAAACAAATTAAACAGTTTGTCCACAAGTTTCGAATGTATCACTCGGTCAAAAGCTTTAGATAAATCCAGTGAAAGAAGAACTACATTTTTACCATTATCCAAAAATTTTCTAATCGAATCCGTTAGACCAAGAAGAAGGGCACCAGTACTATACCCACGACGAAAGCCTGACTGAGATGAGTGTATTAAAGAGTTACTATCAAGGTGTAGGATCATTTGATCCTTTACAATATGCTCAACCACCTTCGAGAGAATCGGAAGGACAGATATCGGACGCAAATTATCCAAAGACTTGGAAAGACCTTCCTTTTTTATAGGTATCACCCTAGCTTTCTTCCAATCGTTAGGAAAGACGGAAGTAGTAAAAATAGAATTAACCAACCGAAGAATATGGGAAGACACAAACGGAAAAACTAAATTAATAAATTTCAATGGTAAATAATCATTACCTGCAGCATTAGATTTAATCTTCCCCAATGCTGCGCGCAATTCTCCCAGATTCACACAACGAAACGAAAAACCACCACCTAAAGTACCCCCTGAAAAATCCATTGAATTGGGATTATCATCTATCTGACACGAAACAAAATAGTCATTTACCTCGTCAGCATTAGCAGAGATAAACTGATTATCAGTCTCCAAACAACCATTTCCCCTTAAATAGCTCCACATTTGTCTAGGACTAAGATCCCTAAACATGCTTGAATAGGCACGCCTCTTATCTACCCTAATAACTCTCTTTGCACGATTTCTGTGCTCACAATAAACAACCCAATTCAGTGAACTTCTGTTCAGAAGGTAATATTTGTAGGCTAAGTCTCGTAAAGATATATGATAGACAATATTAGGGGAGTTAAACCAGTCAACAGACTTAAAAACTATCTTACGCCAATTGAAGATTTACATTATCCGTTGCATACATTCAACTAAAATCAAGAGAATGAACAGTTCGTTCTAAAACTTCCATATTCACAGAATTATAGTCCAAGTAGGACACATATTGTTGGGAAGTAGGTTTCGGAATATCGACAGCAATAAAAATTAGTGAATGGTGCGATACTCCTGGACACTGCATTTGACCAGAAGTACTCACAACAAGAGAGGGACTCATTAGAAAATAATCAATAAGGGACGTAGAATCCTTATTAATATCATAATGAGTGGGGGCTGAGTTGTGATGGCACACTAAGTCCAGCCTACTACACATTAGCCGAACCAAATTAGATTTCCTACTACAAAACATATTCATATTAAAATCACCCATAATGCAAACATTTGCATATTCAACAAGAATATCTCCCATAGATTCCTCAAAAACATTTAAATTACCATTAGGCAAGTAACTCACACCAATTAAAATTTTCATGCCCCGAAGGATCACTTCAGTGAATATAGATTCTGATTCCCCATACCTATCAGACCTAAAAACTACCCTATATTCAATCCTCTTCTAAATAAGTAAAGCCACTCCACCACCCCTTTTAGGCTTTGGGCGATCACTTCTACAAATATCATATCCCGGAATATTAACACTCTCGGACAATATATCAGGTTTAAGCCATGTCTCACTTAAACCAACAATATCCATAATATTTCCCTCAAGTATGTTCCTTATTTTATTCAATTTGAATGTCGAAGAAGAAGTATTAAAGCTGTTTATATTGTAATGACCTATCTTTAACTCTCTCTCAAAAGTTATAAAGTTATTACGAATTACAGAGTTATCACTGCAAACAGGACCTAAATTTATAAAGCTATTCATCTTAAAATGTATAAAGGAAAAAAGAAAATAAATAAAACTGGCAATTGTATAAAAGATAAACAATTAAAAATTCGAATAAATAGCAATCTGACGCCAAGGAAATTAATTGCAAGAAATCATCAGATACGTTATTAAGAAAATTGGTTTAAAAAATTATAAATGCAAATAAAAATACTATTGTTAAAAAAAGCATTAACTAATCAAAAGATAACTTATGACCAAAGAAGACAAAAAAAAAGCAAAATCCAGCTTGTTTAAAGAAAAAATTACTCACGAAAAAAGTAAAAGTAATAAAACTTATAAAAACAACTAGTCTTAAAAAAAGCAGCTTAAAGCTCAATAATTTTAAGAAAAAGTTATTTTGCAGCAAAAAATCCAAAAAAAAATTTAAAAAGAAGCAAATATGAGTAAAAAACTATCAAAAACAGTAAATTTTGTCTTCTCTGCTTCTGACAACAGATATAGCAGTAGAGTGCGCCAAAAGCTTTTTATGAGTGTTTCTGGTTTCTTCGGGATAGATTTCTTGCTATTTCTCCATTATCACTGATTTGACAGAGTCCTTGCTGGTAATTGTACTTTTTCTTATTTGCCGGTATAATGCTCCCACAAATATTCAATTGGGTTGAGATCGGGTGACTGGGGGGATGAACCAGTTATACGGTAAAGCAGCCATTCCTTTACCAGTTTTGCGGTGTACTTGTACTTTCATTTTCTTTTCTGAAAGACCCAATTTTTCGATACCGGGTGGCAAATTATCTTTTAAACGTAATACGGTGACGTAATGTCTTTTATTCAATCCATTTATGAGCATTCTGAAATATTGTCAGACATTTTAACACTACTGTCATTTGCAATTAATTCACTTTACGCCAATGGATCGTATTTCAGTTCTTTGGCCTTCCAGATTTGGAACGATTTTGTAAATTTGAAAACTTTGTAAATTTATCAATTATGTATTTTACAGTATTGTGACTTCCTTTAATCATTAAACAAATTCCAAGCAACGTTTTTCCTTCTCTATAATATTTTAACATAGAGATATTTGTTTACCCATTTTCCAAACTAAAGTTGGTTATACAGAAATCTTTCGATTCAAACTGATAAGCATTAAAATTAGTTAACATTTTTTATCTACACTCATAAAAAAAAGCCGGTACAAATAGTTCAAAATTCTGCTAAAATAACAGGAAATAGTACCTGAATTTGCGCCAGCAGAATTTTCAATGAAGTTAAAAATCATGGTCTGCTAAATTTAGGTAAGCTAAATTTTACATACTACTAAATATACGGACAATTTCAGTTAAATTAGGTAGGAAATTTGAGCTGAATTCAGCAGAAATCTTACCTGATTTAACTACAAATTTCTGTTAAAATGTCGTTTAAAATTTCGACTTCCGGGATCTGACCCTAGACGGGCCATATTTATTATTGGGCTTATATGTGTCTAAAAAGGTTACTTTATAGGTGCATACTGACGAATTTTGTCCAGAGACACAAAAATATAATAATTAAGTAGAAAATAATCGTGGTTTAAATTAGCTGAAAAATTTGTAAAGTTAAGAAACACAAATTACTAAAAATTAGCATGCAAAGTTAGTTCAAATACTGCTGAAAGTAGTTGTAATGCTAAATTAGATTTACAAAAAATATTAGTTCAATCCTAAATTTTAGGACAAAATAACAGGAAAATTAATTCAATAGAATCAGAACGCGTTTAACAAACTTTTGTACTAACTTTTTTTTATGAGTGCACGATGTGATAATAACACAAATCACTAAAATAACGGCAATTTTTTTCCATTAAAATTCTTTATTGTAAGTGATACAAAAGGTGTACAGTTTCTTTTGACGCTAAGAATATGAAGATTTTTTGTTTTTGTTGAAAATTTTGTAAAATTGCTATTTTTGAAATTGCCAATATTCCCAAAACTAAGCGAATTAGAGCAAAATGGGTAAAATTTGTGTTCCATCGGAGTACTAAGGCACCCTCGTAATCAAAATAGGTCCGGTTCGGAAGAGATCCCAAGAAATTTATTTTTACAAAACAACTACAGAGTGTAATGGCAGAAGTCACTCCGCTCGTTTCTGTTTACACATATTGGGAATTATTCAGAATACCACTACTATTAATACACTCAGCTGCCCAAGAAACTATAAGATCAGTTGCCTTCTGTAAATTTCCTAGTGGGTCTTTTTTTTGTGAAAAGTGATAACATTAACCCTATATGGATCAAGTTACTCAAAATAATAATTTTTCTTAAGTGGATTTTTTTTTTTATTCATTCAAAGTGATATTTTTCCGAAAATTATGAAAGTTGTTATTCTGTAAATTTCCTAGTGGAGCGTTTTTGGACAAAAGTATAAAAATTAACCCGATATGGATCACGTTACATAAAATAATTATTTTTATCCAGTTGAGATTTTTTTTTATCAATTTAATGGCTTTACAAACTCGTAGTCATAACACTGTGAGACAAATGGTAGGGGTCAGTGATCGGGAAGGGTTCAAACTACCGGGGAAAGTTATATCGGTAAAAAAGAAGTTATACGTGTCCTGGCGTTTCGCTGGGTCACCCCTAGGAATCGAGATATATCGATTTGACCTTTGGTGGTCTTTTTTTTGACATAACTCGAGAACCACTAGTCCGATTTTGCTCAAACAATTTTAAAAAAATTAAAAATTAATCTGTTCATATAACGTTTTTCTATATACTCAACAGTTTTGCCGGTAAAAATAAATGTATGAAGAAAAAAATATTTTTTGCCTAAAATATTAAAAAAAAGTAATAAACAAAAGGTTATTGATTTTTATGGTAGCGGTAACAAACATTTATTTTTACCGGCAAAACTGTTGAGTATATAGAAAAACGTTATATGAACAGTTTAAAGGAATTGTAATTTTTAATTTTTTTAAAATTGTTTGAGCAAAATCGGACTAGGGGTTCTCGAGTTATGTCAAAAAAAAGATATATTTCGATTCCTAGGGGTGACCCAGCGAAACGCCGGGACACGTATAACTTGTTTTTGACCGATATAACATTTCCCGTTGTTTCATCCCATCCCAATTTTGACTGTCCCATAGTGTAATTAATATTAAATTTCATGGGTCTTTTCTGACCCCAGGCCACTGAGGGTTACATATTTTTTAAACAAATGTATAGATAATTATAGTCGAATCAAATTTAAGTGATGTGTTCTGAATTTTCTGAAATTTGATAAAAACATTCAAATTTTGTTAAATTTTTGACAAAATGAGCAATTTTTGTAAAATGTCCTGGAAAGCAGTCGCTTCAAATACAAAATCGAATTATCATTTATCCAATTTATTTTTTTCTTTAATATCAACTATTATGTGTTGCAAATAGCAATCGACATCTCCAAATTATGCATTTTAAAAAATCTTTAAAATTAATTTAAAAAAACACGTTTTTGCATTTTTATCAAATTCGTGGGTCGTTTTGGATTCCAGGCTAAAGTGGGTTAATAATATCCGATGAAGTCAAAATTCCATATTAAATGAATAAATGGAATAAAAAATAATTTTTCTTCGAAATTTCGAATTTTGTGAATTTTTAATAATAATACACTTTTTTCCAAAATGGGCCATTTTCGTCCAACTTTCGGCACGGGTTAACGTTTTCCAAAAAAAAAATATCGATTTCTTCCATTTGGGACAATTTCCAATAAAACTGGGGGGGTGTAATGACAAATCTATTTTTAAGGGACACCCTAATGCACCCGCGATCGAAAATTGCTAGAGGTAGAGCAAAAAGCAACTCTAAGTAGCGTAAATCTCTCACAATAGAGCTATTTAGAGGTGGTTTTTGCTCTAGCTCTAGCAGTTTTCTCTCGCGTGTGAATCTGCCTTTAAATTATACAACTACATAGAAATTTTTTATTTGGACAGAAAAAAATTGGTTAAAAAAAATTTGGCTAAACTGCTAAAAAAAAATAAATAAAAAATATGATCCCCTCTAGAATTAAAAAAGAAAAAAACCGAAATTAATTTTGTGAGGGGCTGGGACCAGGGGTATGGCATCACCAAAAAAATAAGTTATAACAACATCGTTATCACTAGATGGCACTTTGTTCAAAAAATTGACAGTTTCCCTTTTTTATTTATATTTAAATAATAACAAACAACAAAGCAAAAAAAAAACGAACGGATATCTCAAATTTTATTATTTGAATATATTCCGCGCTTGTTTTTCCTTATTTTTTGTAGTTTTCAGCAGTTTTTGAGTTTTTAAATATAGGCTCAACTGATACTAAACTGATACATAATAGTTGCTCAGGTAATACTAAATTTCCGCGCCCTCTATCGGTGAGTAGTGTAAGTTTTGATTTCCTATCTCTATAATTAATAGTCTCTGGCTGGGTCCCGGGAGGCAAAAAACGGGGCAACATAGTAACATATAAGTGTGGGTACTCAAATTGTCGCACGATTCCAAAAATGTTATTCTTTTTTTATCCATAAAACGTAGCCCTAACTAAAAATAATGAAATTTTCTTGTATGGTAAAATGGTACTGAAATGATAGAAAATGTTCGACTTCATAAATTACTTTTTTTTTTTGCAATAATCTATAAACGCATTAAAAATTTAGACATTAAAAAAATTTTTTTTTGACTGCGGCGCAATAAAATTGCATTTTTCATCAATTATAAGTTGATTCCTTTTGTGATTTCCATTTTTCAACTGCTTTTTATGTTCCAAATTTTCAAAATAAATAAGAGAAAATGGCCATTTAAAGGGTTTTACTAAAACTAAAATAATGTGATTTTAGACTTTTTTAAATTTAACAAAATGCCTCGAATTCGATTCACGCCCAACGGATTAGTAAAAAAACTTCATTTGGGTACCATTTGACTTCATATTAATTTTTTACTTTTTTTGACACCCCCCCCCCCCCCTATTGGTCGAAAAATGGCTCTAGTTAGGGCTAGGTTTTTTGGATATAAAAAAATACATTTTTGGAATCGTAAGACAATTTCCTTTAATTTGAGTACCCACACTAATATGTTACTATGTTCCACCGTTTTTTGCCCCACGGTCCTCCCGGGCCCCAGCCCTCCCAAAATTAATTTCGGTTTTTTTCTTTTTAATTCCAGAAGGGGTCATATTTTTTTTTTTGACAAAATCCTATAAACTGCAGTTTTGCCAAAAATTTAAGCAAGCTCGTCTTATGAGAGTTTATCTTACGCGGATACAACATCGGACTACTAATTTCAAGTTAAATTTTTAACGTTTATTTTAACATCCTTAGGGTCATAATCAAACTATTAAAATTTTTTAAAAACTTCCACAGTCATCATTTTATAATAATTTAAAAATATGATGAAAATATGTTATGAATTCTAAGCGAAAAATGGTGGTGACAGCAAAAATCTATAAATATTTCATAAAACATGAGGGCATTTGGGAATATGAATAAACACTTTTCCATTCATAATAAGGAAAATAAAAGATGTATATGTCTATTAAAACGTTAATAAAGATATTTTCATTTCATGCCCAGCGCTATACAAAGAAAATGGTACAGCCTTTATAATAAAGGACATCTTTATTAGTATCATCTGCATAGAGGCTGAAATATTTTGAAATATAATAGAAGCGTGCTTATGTAAAGGATCATTATTTGTAGGAAAATAATAAAACATGAATCCCCTGTTTTATTTTTTTTAGAGAAATATATATGTAACTTTGCAATTTCAATGCAGTTTTTATTTTTTTTTTTTGTAACTGCTTGAAAACAAATAAATCCGGCTGCTTAAGATTAGTTCAGCTTATTCATATCAACGCACACTCACCCTTTATAGAACCAATGAAAAATCAGGCTTTCAGTTTTTGTTGTTGACGAGGACAAGGATGATTGTGATGATACTGCCACCGCTGCTATTATTATGTATTATCTATTGTTCTTATTGTGCCAATTGTGGATTAATTTTTTGCTCTCTCTTCTAATGTGAATTATGCTGCTGCTTTATTACTTTTCTTCTTTTTTCTTGCTGCCGTTGTTAAATACATAATGTGGGTGCTTGCAACCAACTAAATGAAACTTCTATGTATTTTTTATACAATTTTAATCTTCATAACCTTCAATATTTACTTTCAATATAAAAGATCCTCTTTTTAAACAACCTTCCATCTAACAAACTCTCACCCATTGTTTATTTTACAAAAAAAAAAGAATAAACACAAGTATTTACTTCCCTTGTTTTCATTATTATTAATAAATACTTGTATACGTACTTTTGCATCATAAAAACATCTTTATTTTTACAACTCCATCATGATTTTTGTTTCACATTCTTTTGTAGTTATAGCGCTCTGATATGAAATATTTTTTTTTTTTTTTTTTTTTTTGCAATGATAATACCACCAACCAACTAACTAACCAGTCATCAATCCATCCATCCTTTGCAGTCATCTATCTATAGTTTTAATTTCTTATCTTTCATGTTTTATTTTATAATTTTTTTGTTGTTTCTATAATCATATTTTTCGTAAAAATATATTTTGCACAACAGAAACTATTGTATTAATATATTTTTTTATTTTACATTTTGTTGTTATTGTGCAAATATGATCCTTGATAATTTGTGGAAAAGGATGAAAAAAGTCATTGAAACGTAGAATAATTGCTCTTGAAAAATATTATATTTCCTGTTTAGTTTTGATTTTCTTCTATTTCCCATATGAAATATATTTTATTTGTGAAAAAAAACCTCAAATTGTGTAATCTTTTAATTGAGTTACAACATATATAGATGCATAATATTTCCAATATTTTTATCATTCTAAATAAAATCTAATAAACAGAAAGATTAGTTTTCCTTTTGTTAGGAATAACGGTGCAAACAAAAAAATGTCAGTTTAAGATATCATTCAATAGAAATGAGTTCACATTTTTACCACAACATTTTTCAATTTCACTTAAAATTTTTATTTCGCTCTTAAAATCAACAACAAGAAGCGTAGAGAATCTGTACCTAAATAAAATTAGCTTTATCTTTTAAATTAAATACGTGTAGGTTCAGAGATATACAACAGCCTACACCAAAACCTATCTTAGAGGCTTCAGTACATACCCGATGTCAAACTCTGCGTTTGGATCTCGCTAGTGAAATACACTGATGCGAAAAGAAGAAGAGACATATGACTATTGTCAGATATTTTGCAAGAGCAGATTAAGAAGCCTACCTTCCAAAAACCCCGTGAAGTATCTTTCAGCCCAGCTTTTTTGCTGGAAGATACCGCATGTAAACTAGAGATTCCAATTACACAGTGGTACAAAATTGAACTTTCCAAATCGAAATGGGATTAAACCAAAAGCAAATGAAAGTTGACATTTTCCATAACAAAACTCTCAAGGGGTTTTTTTTAGTTTAGTGCGAGATTTTTTTTTAAACGCTTTTGAAGTTGATGATTTTGGAACGCTGTCTAACAAGACAAAATCATCAAAAATATAATAAAAAAATAATGCTTATTTATTTTTATTATCCTGGAAAGTTGTGGTATCTTACTGTTTTTTGGTCGAGGAATCCATTTTTGATATTTAGTTTTACCTAAAACTCACGCTAGATGGCGCTGTCATACAAATTTTGTTCTTTTGTCGTAGAAAAAACGGTGTTTTTACTTTTTTTGAGGCTAAAAAAATCAATTTTTGACGTTGGCTTCATTATAAAACATATTTCTAACGATATTACGAAGTACATTTTACCCCTACGTTCGGCAAAAACAATTTTTTTTTTTGAAATTGCCTTGTAAAACTACTTCATATTGGAGGGTGTACGGCGCACTTTTTTTTTTGCCTGTAAGGTGGTACGCTCTAGTATACACACAGGAAAAAATTGCCAACCGAATTGCTAAGCCTATTTTGGTGGCTACAACCAACGAATTCGGTTGGTGAAATCATATTGGAATGCGATTCCTAAATATTTTGGGTATTGCAATTAATATTCAGTTGTATAAACCGAATTTTCTGAATTTCAGAAATTTTGTTAGAATTCTCTAGGACTTTCAAAGGACCCTCAAAAGGAGCAAACAATTTTGAATGTTGTAAAACCCCTACGGGAAATTTTAACAAACTGTCACCGAACTGGCCCCTTTATATGAAATAGACTGGTCACTTTTACATGGCGTTGTCATAAGAGGTGGAAATTGACCCCTTGTGACATGTCACAAGACAAATCCTAGGACAGGTTACTGAACTCTCATAAAAAACAAAGTTCAGGAACCTGTCCTGGGATTTGTCTTGTGACATGTCACAATGGGTCAATTTCCACGTCCTATGACAACGCCATGTAAAATTGACCAGTCTATCATATAAAGGGGCCAGTTCGGTGACAGTTTGTTAAAATTTCCCGTAGGGACGTTAACAAATATATATTCACAGTTTTTTTAAAGATTTAGGCATATACGATTTTTCTTTATTATGATATACAAATTTACTTCTGACTTCTGAATAATATTCTCTTAATTTAAAGAGCAAAAAATCTGAAGAAATGTTATAGTTAGGTTCTACAAAAGAGTATATTTTTTAAATATATATTTTATTCAATAATGTGTCTTCAAAAAGGGACATACTCAAACCAATACTCATAAAAACCAAATATTTACATCAAACATCATTATTTGCGCTCTTTGTGTTACTGAAACATCAATTGTAACGAAGTATGGGAAAAAAAGCTCGAGCGAGCCATCCAAAATGATTTAGTTATTATAAAAATGAAGAATGTTACTTTAATTACACTATATTAAACAGTATTATAGCCCTAGATTATGAATTTTAAAAAACCAAACGTCCAAAATTGCAAAATAATGGCGGAATGCGAAAAAAGGATTTGTGGTTCTAAAAATGAATTAAAAGACTTAATTAGCGATTTACATTCTGCAAACGAATATACCGATGCCAAAATTTTCTGTTTTGCAAATTTTTTTTGCAACTAACCACTAAACTTTCTTTTAAGCGATATACATTATAGTCCCTAGGTTATAAATTAAAAGAAAACCAAACTTAAAAAATTGCAAAAGAATAGCGGAACGCGAAAAAATACTTTATGGTAGAATAAGATAATTTAAGAAATCAGTGATTAACATTCTAAACGAATATAAAGATGCAAAAATTTTCCCTTTTGCAAAAAAAATTTTTTTTCAATTAAGCACAAAACTTTGGTGCAGAAATTGGTATTATAGTCCCTAAATTATGAATTTTAAAAAACATGACTTAAAAAATTGCAAAATAATCGCGGAAAGGGAAAAAGGCTTCAGGGGGAAAAATTAATTAAAAAACTTAACCAGCGATTTACATTCTGCAAACAAATATATTGATGCAAAAATTTTCCTTTTTTTCCTTTTTGCAATTTTTTTCGCGATTTGTTTTTTTTTTTTTTGCAACAAACTACCAAATGAAATATGAAATGGATGGAAATGGAATAAAATGTCCCTAGATTATAAATTTTAGGAAATCGCACTTAAAAAATTGCAACACAAGGGCGGAATGCGAAAAAGGGCTTTATGGTCCAGAAAATGACTTGAAAGACCTAATCAGCGATTCACATTCTGCAAACGAATATATTGGTGGAACAATTTTCCTTTTTGGAAATTTTTCTCGCATTTCTTTTTTGCAAACTAACCACCAAACTTTGGTTTAAGATATGGGTATTATAGTCCTTGGAAATTAGGACATGTCTGAATATGCTTGAACATGTTATATACGCCGTTGGACGCGCCTCAAAAAAACCTTTCATATGATACCCCTATTGTGTATGTTGTCTTTAGCTAAAATGCGAAATTCTTCCAAAAGCTAAAAAGAGATCTTTTTTAAAAACGGTGCAGCTCATGAGATCTGAATGCTAGACACGAAATATTTTGGGAATCATCATAAAACAAACCAAGGTGTATTTTAAGGGAGGCACTTTTTTTACTTTTTTCTCTGCCCATATAAGGTCAGTTGTTAGGACGATACAACGATACAACAAATAGCACACCCCTTGTGAAAACCCTTATAGTTTTATTAAAGGGTTTTAATAAAGGGCTTTAGTTTTATTAAGGGTATACGTCGATTTGAAGCGATATGCTTACTTTTTGTGGTGTATTTTTTATGTTATAAATAAATTAAAATTTTTAGAGATTTACTTAATTGAATTTTCGTATTAAACTTGAAATTAATTTTTGAGCCATATTTCGCTCCTGCCAGCATGGGTTACCGACGTAAAAAAGTTGTGTTTATTAACTGAGCGAATGTGCTCAAATAGAACATTTTTTTAAAACATTTATTTTAATCCAAAAAGTGTCAAAAACGCTATTCCTTGAAAATGGCTTAATTTAAAACGCTGGGAAATGATATTTTTGAATTATTTGTACTGAAAAATTAATTAAATAAAACAAAATGTTACGAATTTTGTGAAGTTTATTCAAGTGATTTTGTAAGAAATCCCCAAAAACCCTAAATATTCTTTCCCTTAAACAATCCCCTAACAAAAATGTTCACCCTAAAAATCATCGACATTTAGGGTAAAATACCCTAAACCAAAAATTATACCAGATATGAATTAGCTGAGCAAAACAAAACTAAAAAATTTAAGAAAAACACAAAAGATAAAGCACAATAATCTAAAAAGAGACAGATATATATACAAAAAATGGGCAATACAAAACGTATGGAGATTTTATATTGTTATCTCTCTCTTGACTCGACTTCCTTGTAAACAAAACCATACGGTTCGAGAATACTTTTTTGACACCTGTCATTGGTTTCACATCTGGTATTAATCTGTGCCCTAAACTGTCAACACTGGCCTGCTATTAAAACTCGCTCTATCTAGTGCACAGTTTTTTTTTGGTATTCATTCGTATATGCAGTGTTGCCAACTCCTGAAGGCAGGAAAGCACCGTGATCATTATGAAAACGGGTAAAAAGGGTAAAAATTTACCAAAAATTGGGTAAAAAAGCACGATATTAATTTTTTGAAAAATTTAAATCAAGAATTTAAAAACACATTTTAACTTTGAAAAATCGTGTAAAAAAGGTTCAGAAAATTACCTAAAAAGGGGTAAAAAAGCACCAAACTAATATTTCAATATTTTGAAGTTTAAATGTAACGAAGTTGCTATTTAAAATTGTACTACAAATATTGTGCAAAAAAGTAGTTCTTGTATAGTTCGTATTATTTTTTAAATTTTGACAGAAAATTCAAGAAAAATGTAAAAAAACGAGAACAAATACCAAAAATATAAACTGTAAAAAAGCACTAAAAGCACTGCCAGAAATCTGAAAAGGCACCGTAAATACCCGCTTTTTTTAAACGGGTATTTGTAAAAAATCACCGGGTACGGGAAGGAAAAAAGCACCAAAAACTACCCGAAAAGCACTGAAATGGCAACACTGCGTATAAGTGTAGGCCCAGAATAAGAGCGCAGAGGCTAGCGATTTACGCTCTGAGAAAAAAAGCGCCCGAAATAACGACGTACAGCCAGGGCTGCCAGAATTGCCGATTTTTCGGCATTTTGCCGATTTTTTATTAAAAAATATGCAAAATGCAGATTTGCCGATTTTTGATCGAAAAATGCCGATTTTTTGTTAAAATTCAAAATCACGAAAATTTAATTTTTGGTGATTTACAATGCATTAATAAATAAGAAAATAATTATATTTTTGACATTTCGAAAGTTCATGTAAATTCATGTTTGTTATCATTAGCTGAAAAAGAATGTTAACAAAATATCTTTGCGATCAACAAATTTTCAGCAAAATGATATCGATTTGTTAATGCTTATTTTGTTCATATTTTGCTGCAAATGCATGTTTTTAAAATATTTTGTTGCATATTGTGGTATAAGTACATATTTTTTTTGCATTATTTGCTAAAAACGAATATTTTTTAGCATACTTTTTGGTATTTACTTTAAAACCGTGTTTTTGCCTATACACTGTACAAAAAAAATTATTTTTAAAATTTCTAAATATCATTTTAGGATTTGCACTTTAGGTAGAACAGTATTCTATTCTGATTTCTAAATATTTTTCAAAATTTTTTTGATCCCGCATACAAAAATATCAAACATAAATCTATTTCTGACGATGATTAATGGCAATTTTCAATGTTGAAACTACTTTTAAAGACAAATATGTAATATTAAAACTGAATTGATAATATCAAAAACGAAAAATAAATAATAAATGCATATTTTTAAAATTTTAAATGCACATTTTTCGATTTTAATCATACATACATACATCTTATGTACATGAAACACGATTATAAATGCATGAATATACGAGCCCTAGTAAAAATAGGCCTTTTTTTAATCACTGGATTTATTTTATTTTGTTAGAAAATCCACATTTTGTTTTTTAATTTTCGAAATTTAATATTTTTATCCAAATTCTACACTTATTTGCTAAGATAACACTGTTGAACAAATTCAGGTTAGCAAAAGTTAGGTCAATTCTGAGAGTGAGGGGTAAAAATAGAGGCTAAATTAGAAGATCCGTATCGCGGCGTTTGCTTATGTTAGTTCGATTTTTTTTATATTGTTTATATGGTTTTTTGGCTATAACTAGTCGACTAATTGATATTTTTTAAATCTGTAAAAGCCAAATTATTGCTAGAGACCTGTGCAATAATTAAATTTTTGTTTGTTTTTTTTTAATTGTTGTTCAGGTCTCTAGCTATAATTTGGCTTTTACAGATTTAAAAAATATCAATTAGTCGACGAGTTATAGCCAAAAAACCATGCAAAAAATTCGAACTAACATAAGCAAACGCCGCGATACGGGTCTTCTAATTTAGCCTCTATTTTCACCCCTCACTCTCAGAATCGACCTAACTTTTGCTAACCTGAATTTGTTCCACAGTGTAATGTAAAAGAAAAAATTTTAATTTTCCGAAAACGCAATTTCTGGAATTAAATTAAGCCAAATAAAAAACGGATTTATTTTATTTATAAATCTATTTTGGATTTAGCTTAATTCAATCCCGGTGTTCATATTTTTATAAAATTTTATGATTTTCTTTCACATTATATTAGCAAATAAGTATTAGATTTTGATAAATATATTAGGTTTTGAAAATTAAAAAACAAAATGTGAACATTTTAACGAAATAAAATAAATCAAGTGATTAAAAAAAGGGCCAATATTTGCATAATATTTTAAGGTGTACGGGTACCTTAAGTTCGGAGAAGAACTATTTTTAAAAGCTGTAAAATTAATTTATGTACATGGTATTTGTCAGATAATATCTGAATATGTATCATAAAAATATGCATAAAATTACAACTAACATTTTTTTATTATCATTTCATTTATCTCTTATGCCTTTATTTTTATTTAATTGTTAAACTTAAAGGCTCCATTAGTCTGGTAGTATCGTAATGTATCGTGTCAGCTGTTTACTTTCAACTAGTGATAGTATACACAACTAATTAGTTTGGAAGTAGATTTGACGTATAAAATCTGTTGAAAATAGATTTCTACTTTACGATACCTCATTTCACCTCACTTTACTACCAAACTAATTTGGGCTTAAAACATATTATTTTACACGAAATGTCCTTTTCACATATTTTTTTTATGTAAAGTAACCTAAATATTACATAAATGAGTATTTTTGAAAGTGCCGATTTTTTGCCGATTTTTTAAAATCAAAGAGCCGAAAATGCCGATTTTTTTTGGGAAAAAGTGCCGATTTTTCATCAAAATCATCTGGCAGCCCTGCGTACAGCGGCAGCGACATAATTGAGCATGTGTTATATATAACAAGGAGACTTTATGCCACTCATATGTCTCTTAGTTTACTGCAAACATAATATACAATGCTAAACGATGAACTAACGAGCTACTAATAATGTTCAATATCTCAGTTGAATAAAGAAAACAAAATTTTAATAATTTAAAAATTTTATTTTTTTTTTTTGGAAAAAAATAGAAAAAGAGTCAGAAGAGCCATTGATTGCCTTTGTTAGTTGTACTCTTTGATGTTACAAAATGTAGTGAAAACCAGCAAAAAAACAATAGAGTTGACAACATTGGTGAGAGTATGAGAGAGAAAAAATGAGAGAATAACAAAAACCGGCATTAAAATAAAATAGATTCTATCTCACAACCAGGGCTGCCAGATGATTTTGATGAAAAATCGCCACTTTTTCCCAAAAAAAAATCGGCATTTTCGGCCCTTTGATTTTTAAAAATCGGCAAAAAATCGGCACTTTCAAAAATACTCATTTATGTAATATTTAGGTTACTTTACATAAAAAAATATGTGAAAAAGACAGTCCGTGTAAAATAATATGTTTTAAGTTTAACAATTAAAAAAAATAAAGGCTTAAGAGATAAATGAAATGATAATAAAAAAATGTTAGTTGTAATTTTATGAATATTTTTATAATACATATTCAGATATTATCTGAGCAATACTATGTACATAAATTAATTTTACAGCTTTTAAAAATAGTTCTTCTCCGAACTTAAGGTACCCGTATACCTTGAAATATTATGCAAATATTGGCCCTTTTTTAATCACTCGATTTATTTTATTTCGTTTAAATATTCACATTTTGTTCTTTAATTTACAAAATTTAATATATTTATCAAAATTGAATACTTATTCGCTAATATAATGTCTAAGAAAATCATTAAATTTTGTAAAAATGTGAACACCGGGATTGAGTTAAACTAAATCCAAAATAGATTTATAAATAAAATAAATCCGTTTTGGATTTAGCTTAATTTAATTCCAGAAATTGCGTTTTCGAAAAATAAAAATTTTTTTCTTTCACATTATCTCAGCGAATTAATGAAGAATTTTAATAAAAATATTAATATTTGAAAATTAAAAAACAAAATGTGGATTTTCAACAAAATAAAATAAACCTAAAAATAAATCCAGCGATTAAAAAAAAGCCCTATTATTACTAGGGCTCGTATATTCATGCATTTATAATCGTGTTTTATGTACATAAGATGTATGTATGATTAAAATCGAAAAATATGCACTTAAAATTTTAAAAATATGCATTTAAAATTTTAAATGTATTGATATTATCAATTCATTTTTAGTATTACATATTTGTCTTTAAAATTAGTTTAAACATAGAAAATTGCAATTAATCATCGAATTATTATTAATTATTTGAATCGAAATTGATTTATGTTTGATATTTTTGTATTCGGAATCAAAAAAATTTTGAAAAATATTTAGGAATCAGAATAGAATAAAAAAAAAGTGTAAGAGTATAAAGTGCAAATCCTAACATGATATTTGGAAATTTTAAAAATAATTGTTTTTTGTACAGTGTATAGGCAAAAACACAGTGTTAAAGTAAATACCAAAAGTTCTAAAAATATTCTTTTTAAGTAAATAATGCAAAAAAATATGTATTTATACCACAATATGCAACAAAATATTTTAAAAGCATGCATTTGCAGCAAAATATGAAAAAAAACAAGCATTAACAAATCGATGCCATTTTATTGAAAATTTGTTGATCGCAAAGATATTTTGTTAACATTCTTTTTCAGCTAACGATAACAAACATGAATTTACATGAACTTTCGAAATGTCAAAGATAGGATTATTTTCTTATTTATTAATGCATTGTAAATCACCAAAAATTAAAATTTCGTGTTTTGAGTTTTAAAAAAAAGTCGGCATTTTTCGACCAAAAATCGGCAAATCGGCATTTTGCATATTTTTTAATAAAAAATCGGCAAAATGCCGAAAAATCGGCAATTCTGGCAGCTCTGCTCACACAGCTACGCCCAGCAGTGATGGTATTTGAGAATTTTCGTTTGGTGCCTAAATGATGCCAAAAAGCTTTAAGTGCCAAAAAAAAAAATTTTGCAAAATGCAAATGTTTCAAAAAATATGTTCAGCTTTTATTTCAAATATTTATACATTTACACCCTTATTATAAACTTTATAACAATAACAAAATTGTCACAAAACTGGTGTGAATGGAAATTATTATAATTTTGGTATTCTAAGAAAAATTGTCACAGCAAAACCTTGACAAAATTGTCATGTAATAAAAAGCACATATATTTTCATTCGTCAACAATTTAAAATTTAAGTTTTATTTTCTTTTGAAGAATTTTATAATTTTTTTTTTTTCACAGAAATATAATACGAAATACCTCATTCATATTTTAAGATATTATTTTAAGATGCATCGAACCTTTTACCGATTCTAAAATTCCTGCAAATTCCTCCAAAAGATTACGTAGTAACATGGGATTTTTGGGGCTAAAGTTGTTAGGAATAAGCTCAAAATACTTGATGCTAAAATTTAAAGGAAACTCCAAGTGCTTAGAACTAGTTCTCTCGTGTTCTGCGGTTCCTGGAATTTTTTTTTAAGTTTTCATTCCATTTAAGATTTCATAAAATTATCGAAAAAATCGTAATTTTTCACAAATTACAGTTTTTGATCATTTTATTTTATTTTTGGCAGAAAAAGCTTTCACCATTGTATGGTGAAATTTTTAAAACTTTTGCTTGTCATAAAAAAACTAGAATACCATAACAAATTTTTGAAAAATTCCAGTGACGGACAATACAATAGAATCAATTAAAGTTTTTCTAATTTCATCCCCATTGCTTTTATTTTTAAAGATCAAAATAATGATTAAATTGTCCCCAAAGAACTGGAAGGTGGTCCAGAAAATTGTAGAAATTTTTAGTGTGGCGTTTGTTTTTTAATTTTGCTACCCGTTCTAAGTAGACGTCTCTTTTAATGAAAAACCAGCGATATCGACCTTTTATCAAATTATATAGAAATTTTCTTAAAAAGTGCCAAAATTCTATGAAGAGTGCCAAAGTGCCATTGAACATTCAATAGTGCCACAAATGGCACTTTTGTGCCACTTTTACCAACAGTGACGCCCAGCGATTTTTAAATGTCAAATTGTATGGAAAAAATCGCTGCTCTCTTATTCTGGGCATTCACTAAAACGGAAATAAAACGAAAATAATCGTTTTTTTTTTGTATTGTGCTCTCTTTGTGTTATTTAAAATCAGAAGTTAAGATATAACTGTTTTATGCTCATTGGTTTCAATGAGTTGTTTTTAACAAAGATTTAAGATTTTTCAATAAACTGAATTTATTATTGTATAATGAAGAAATTATATATGCCAAATGTCTTACCTTACCTTCTTTCAACACTTTCCACGATTTTGCTGTTCGATTTAATAGACACACTTTACTACAATCATAATACTTTTTTTTTTATTGATTGATTAGATTTTTTTTATATATTTTTAAGCAATTTTCTTAACATTTTGATACTGTTTTCTTTAATTTCATTGCTATTTTCAATTTAATACAAAACTACATACGTACATACATACTTATGTACGTATGTACATATTTTATTTATATTTGACAATTTTACGACACTCTCATAAATAACTCTCCTATACCTAATGCAAAAACACCAACAACACTAACACTGAAACCACAAAACCAACTAAAACAACCAAAATGTGGGACTCCATTAACGTTAACAGAATTTGAGACTGCACTAACTTGCAATTTTTTATATTCTTTTTTAACACTTTTATTTGTTAAATTTTAATGATTTCACTACAAAATCTTATGAAATGATTATCACTAAACACTTTACTAGTAATTTATCTTAAATTTATTTACTAATTTTATGAATATTTGCATAATTTACTCACGACACTAAAAACGATCTATAAAACTCCGGATATTTCAACTGAACTAAAAAATGTTGCTAACGAGGAAGACAACTTTAGTACACATAGTTGTATTTTTAGGGAGTTTAAAATGAAGGTAACGGAAGTATTTAAATCTTTGTAGAAATATACAGTGTCGAACATAAGATTTATAAATGGGAAACATTTATATAAAATAAAAATTTATCAAAATAAACATGTGTAATAAGTAGGTTTCGTTCCCACCTTCCCGGAAATTTCGTGCTGGATTTTTATTAGTTCAAAAAAATTTAAGCTAATACTTAAAATCTTACGAGTAAATTCATAAATGCTCTATAAAGTTATAGGAGGCTTATGAAACAAATTTTGTTTTGTAAACACATTAGTGTTTAATTTGAAATCAAAATATTCCCAATACATTTTTTTCTTTTGCGATTCAAAATCCAAGAATTTCTTTGAAAATTATTTGTAAATTTTTTTCAAAGTTAATAAGTTTCCATTAACCTGATTTAAATTTAGATTTCGTTCAATGGTGAAACAAACTCAAATTTTTATTTGATTTCAAAAAACTCAAAATGAAGTAACAAAAGTAATTTATTGTTAAAAAAATGTGTTTTACTAAATTTTATGCTTTTTCAAAAGAAATTTTTTATTGTAAATTAAAATGTCTTAATATGAAATGTAAGTTTTGAATTTGAAGTTGTATTTTTTTAATTTCAAATAAAAGTTCTGAGTTTCTATTGATATAAGTATTTTATTTTAAATTGAAAAAGTCTGTGTATAATATGGATCACTTCCACAGTAGTTAAAAAAATGCTTCTCTGGATCTACCACCTTTGATTGTGTTCTATTTTTAACTTATAATGCTACTTACAAAACAGATCTGAATCACTATATTTTTGCATTTTTATTAATTACATTTTCCAAAAATATTTAAACCTGTTAATTTTAGTTCAGCCCGAATGACACTAGCTTTCTTCTTAAATTTTTCGTGACTTTTTGGATTTTAATTAGATTTTTTTCTATTCCTTTAAAAAAAAGTCAAAAAAAAGTAAAAAAGGTGGGGCTTTTTTGATTTCTTTTTTAAATTTCGCACGTATTTTTTGTATCCTGGGCAAACCTATAAAATATGTGCATACAAAAAAAATCTATAACCGTTACAAAAACTTGCTTTTTGCTTAAAGTTCGGTAAAATGAGAGTTACCTCAAAATCCTCTCTCTCAATGACAAAATTACCCAAAAGTACGGGAACGCACAAAATCAGTTTTCTAGCCCAAAACTTTACTTCAAAGAAAGCAATTAAAATGCGTGTAGTTTTAGTTTGAAATATTTTTTGCATTTAAGAGTTTTTTTTTGCTTTGTGCAATTAATTTTTATATAAAATATCTTTTGTTTTGCATATTTCTTTGCTTAATAAATTTTTTTTCTATGGTGTTTTTTGTTTATTATTGCCTCGGCTATTCCTTGTACAACTATCCTAAATTATGAGTAAAAAATCACAAATATACTCTTTTGAGTGCTCTCATTTACCCAATCGTAACGTAAAGCAACAGAACTTTTATGGGATAATTCAGCAGAAAAATTAAAGGAAAATTTTTTTTCTTAATTTCCTCACACTGAATAAAGAAAAAAAGAAAATTCAAATATAAAAATATGTTTTACAAAAAAGTCCGAGGCAGGAAGTTTTATAAAAATCCCTATAATAAGGGCAAAAAGAATGGGTTTTTGAAACTTTTGGAATATTACAATTAAGAATGGCTAACAATAAAATAAATTAAATTTTTAACGCGTTTTCTAAGTTCTAAACTAAATTATATACTTCAAGTGAGATTGGATTTTAATTAAAATTGATCTTAGATTTTCAGAAATTTTATTATTTTTTGTCAATGGCTCGTATGAATAAAAAAATGATATTACTAATAGGGGGGAATACAGGGTTTTTTAAGCAATTACTTTATAAATCTAGTCTACTTGGGAGTAGACTAGAAATTTAGTTTTTTAATTTTCGTTTACATTTCATGCTATTCTACCAGCCAATTGGTAAATTTGGAGTTAAAAGCCATTCCTTAGCCCAAAGTAATTACTTCGAAGTAATTGCTAAGTTTTATTCATATGACCCAATGTTTAAAATTTTCTGCGATTCGTTTCTGATATTCAGTATGTTCTTTAACCCATTTTTTGCCAAATTTCTGAAGAAACTTGGTGGAAGGATGGGTCGGTTTTGCTGTAAGCATTTTTGTAATGTGTGTATCTTTTTCGCGCCCTCTAGTGGTGGTGTAAGAAATTCAATTGGAGCTTATTATGCACTTAAAGCGTAAAACTTTAAACTTTTAAAATATTTCTATCATTGGTTATGCTTGCAAAAAACTTCGAAAACATATTTACTATGTAGCATGTTGGAAGATGACAAAGCAAATTGTGGTAAATTTTTTGTTTCTGTTTTTGTTTTACTTTGATATTTTAAATGTTAAAAAACGCTCCAAGACGAGAACATTGTAATTGTAATTTAACTTAACAAATATTTCTAGAAATTCTAAAAACGTCGTCCCCTGACGATTTCCTTAGGCAAGAATGAAATCCAGATAGGAACATGGCTTCAACAGATAATTTTTCACAATTTGTCAAATAAGTTTTGGGATTTTAGCACATTTAATTCCTTTAATGCAATTGATGTATTTCCCGATGAAAATAAATTTGAAAAATATTTACTAGTGTTTCCAATTAATCGACGTAGGCGTTTAACCGGTTAGTGCATTATTCGAAAAATCATTAAAATTTATTAACCGGTTATTTGGGTCGATTAATCAAGAAAATTGGCGATTAATTGATTAATCTTTTATGCAAAATTAATGAATTTCTTTAATTTTTTTATCAACAAAAACACAAAGAGCTGCCTTTTTTTGTTAAATATCAACGTGACATATAAACTCGATGTATTAAAAAAAGTTTTAATACTATAAAGGCATACTGCTGACTTCAGCTCTAAATTTTTATCAAAATTTGGTCCAGAGCACTGTGAAAAATGTATTAAATTTGAAAAATTCTAAACTATATCCACTCAGCGATAATTTACTTGTCAAAAGAAAAGTTTTGGTACCCATATTGCCCTATTTAGAACATATTGTTTCCACCACATTAAATTTCTCATAAAACGCTAACAATCGCGAATTTCAAAAAAATCTGAAACACGTGTTCACTTAAATCGACTATAGATTATGATGTGTAGTTTGACATTTCAAACACAAAAATTTCCGTACAAAAAAGTTAAAAATTTGTTTTTTTTAAAGAATATCCTTGAAAATAGGATATGTCAGGACATGATTGAACGCGCCTCTAAAAAACCTTTCATATGATACCCATATTGAGCATGTTGTCTGCATCTAAGATGCAACTTTCTTAGAAAAACCAAAAAAGACCTTTTTAAAAATGGTCCAGCTTGTGAGATCTCATTGCTAGACCCGAAATATTTTGGGAATCATCATAAAACAAACCAAGGTTTATTTTGAGGGGGGCTTTTTTTACTTTTTTTCATGAGTCGGTCTAATATACATATGTATATGATCTGAAATCGAACGAAAAACATTAATTTACCAAATAAAAGATCAACTATACATCATCAACATCATTCATTATTGAATGTTTTTTATTTTGTTGCTTTTGGTATGCACAGCTTTCGAACACTCAAAAAAGGTTTACCGTTATTACATGTTAGTTGTTTGTGTAATAATTATTAGTTATTGTTTTTAACTGTAATTATAGTAGTTCTTCTATATAAAAATTCAAAACAACTGTTATGACAGTTATTTAACAAAACAACTTACGAAAAGTACTTTAATTTCGTAACAGTTGCCTTAATCAGTTATTTTTAATATCATAATAAACAACTACCAAAACAGTTATTTTACAATAAACAGTTATTTTTCGTAGTTATTTAAAAAATAAAAAAATTTCGTTGAATTTCTCTTAATTTTAAAAATTCTTGTTTAGTTTTTATTAGTAATTATTGATCTATTCCTAGTTTGCAAATAAAAATCAGAAACTTATATTGTATCTCCAATGCATAAAAGCACACTCAAAATAGTTTGTAGTTTAAATTAACTGAAAATGTAATTTAAAATAAATGATAAATCACTTGGAAACCGGTCTACTGACTTTTCATTTAATTTAAAAGAACTTTTCATTTATTTTTAAATGTTATTAAATAAACTACAAAATCCTTAAAAAATAATGATTTTTCATTTATTTCGTTTTTTTAAATTTCAAAAAATTAACTACAAAATCCGTAAGAATAAATGATATTTAATTTATTTAATTTTTTTAACTGACCTAGAAATCGAAAAGGAATTCTTTTTTTAACGAAACATTTTAAATGAAAATATTAACTGTAACAGAAAATCCGTATTTATATGTAATTTATTTTTTAAATAAACGACAAAAACAGTTAAAAAATATATTTCTTTGTATTTTAACTGAATAATCATTTAAAAATAAATGTACGGATAACTTTTTAAATAAACTACAGTCAGTTACTGTAATAATATTTTCAGTGCATAATAACTGGAGAACGGTTTGGAATTTTTACTTCAAATTTTAATTAGGCTGAATTAATTACACATATTTTTGTAATCGAAAGAAAAAAATAGTTTTATTTTTATTATAATATACTTTTATATTACCAAAAAACTTGCTGTGAAAAACAATACTTTTTACCCATTTTGTTAGTTGTTTTAAAATTTTTGTAGTTAAAATTTTTCAGTTAATTTTACGATATTGGTAGTTATTTCCAATGCATTTGTTAGTTATTTTTCAACAGTTAAGAATAACAAAAGTTCTAGTTATTTTAAGGTAAAAACATTTGTCGCCTTTTTAACTGCATATACCTTTGTTTTAACTGTCATTTTCAGTTGATTCTACTTACAAACTTTTTTGAGTGTATTTTTGTTTCCCTTATTACACTCGATTATGTTGATTAATTTCTATTTTACTTATGTATATGCTGCCCGCATTCTCCATTAAATAACATTTAACATCCAAAATCTTTTTTTAAAGACTTGGAAGTAGAAATATATTAAATTAAAGATTTATAGAAATATTTTGACCAACACTGTATATTTCCACCTAACTCCCTCATTTTAAACTTTATAAAAATGACAAAATTGTGACAACACAACACCATTCACCTCAGTGTTGACACAATTTTATTATTGCTTTGAAGTTTAGGTAAGGGTGTAAATTAAAAGTTTTCCTTTATCTTCATACAAAACTCCCAAAAAATACAACTCTATGTACTAAAATTCTTCTACTCAGAGATTTTTTTAGTTGAGTTGAAATATCCGTTGTTTTACAGATCGTTTTTAGTTTCGTGAATAAATTATGCAAAATAATCACAAAATTATTAACTAAATGTAAGATAAATCATTAGTAAAGTGTTTAGTGATAATCATTTCATAAAATTTTGTTGTCAATTCTTTAAAGTTTAACAAATAAAAGTGTTAAAAAAGAAAGCAAAAAAGTGCAAAGTTAATGCAGTCTCAAATTTAGTTAATGAAGCCCCAAATCTTTGTTGTTTTTTTTTTTGTTATTTTTGGTGGTTTTAGTGTGTTTGTTGTTAGTGTTTTTGCATAAGTATCAGAAGAGTTATTAGAGTGGGGCGCAATTATTAAATATAAATAAAATGTGTATATAGTTTTAAAGAAATTTATGAAATATATATAAAAATAATTGCATAGAAAATATGTAAAAAAAAAATTCCATAAAAAATAAAAAATTCAATGGCCTCTATTTCAATATAAAAAAAGTGTTGTGATTATAGTTAAGTGTGGGTATTACATTAAATAACAGCCAGACGACAGAAAGTGTTAAAGGAAGGTAAGGTAAGATATTTGTCAAAGCTTCTTAATTATGTAGTGTTAAAGTTTATTAAAAAATCTTAAATATTTGTTTAACACAACTGATTTTAAGTCAATTATATTTTAACTGCTAATTTTAAATATTCAAAAAGAGAGCACAATAGCATAAATGTTATTGACATTTTCATTTAACGAATCAGAAACTACCCAGTCAGAAAAATACAAACGGGAAAGCGGTGGCAAAGCACTTTAACAGTTGGTACAAGTACTGGCAAAAAGTGCTTTCCCATTCCTAAAATGATAACATCATTAGACAAAAGGACCGGCTGTTCAAAAAGCGCCGGAAAAGCACTGGAGGAACAAAATTTTTAAACGTTGGAAAAACGCTGGCAAAACCAATAAATAGGTGGTCTCGAAATATATTTTCCAAAATAAAATTTAAAAAAAGTTCATATGTATTTTTTTAGTCCTGCCGTGATTTGAACCCACGCCGTCAGATTGGCAGACGATTGCTCTACCCACTGAGCTAACGAGACATATAATATTTAATGGCTAAACACATAAATGCCCAGTCAGAAATCGCCAGTGGTACAAAAAATCAAGCACTGGCATACCACTGGGTAACCATGGTATTAAAAATAAATGACTGGCAGAACACTCATTTGGGACGCTTTGCCAGCGTTTGCGAAAAGCGTTTTACCAGTATTTTTTTACAAAAATTTCGGTGGTTTATAAAAAAAACCACTGGCAAAGAATTGGCATAGAGTGATATGCCAAGGTTTGCAACCCGTGGTTATCCAGTGCTACCTAGCCAATGCTACCCACAAACAAAAAAATTGATTTTATAAAACAAAAAAAATTTTAAATTAAAAAAAATCAAAAAAAATTTTTTCCATGCAACCGGATTTGAACTCGGAACCTGCTGACTACAAACATTTTTTAACGAAGCGTCAGCATTTTTATAAAATCATTGGTTTTCCAGTGAATTGATTTTTGTACACCTGGTAGCATTGGCTAGGTAGCACTGGATAACCACTGGTTACAAATCTTGGTATATCACTCTAAGCCAATTCTTTGCCAGTGGTTTTTTTTATAAACCACCGAAATTTTTGTAAAACAAATACTGGTAAAACGCTTTTCGCAAGCGCTGGCAAATCGTCCCAAATGAGTGTTCTGCCAGCCATTTATTTTTAATACCGTGGTTACCCAGTGGTATGCCAGTGCTTGATTTTTTGTACCACTGGCGATTTCTGACTGGGTATTTATTAATTATAGAGATAGGAAATCAGAACTCAATCTACTCACTGGTAGTGGGCGCTGAAATTTAGTATTACCTGAGCAACTATTTAGTATCAGCCGAATCTATATTGAAAAACTCAAAATTTGCTGAAAACTGCGCAAAGTAAGAAAAAAAAACAAGCGCGGAATACATTTAAAAAATAAAATTTGAGATATCTGTTTGTGTTTTTTGCTTTTTTGTTTGTTATTGTTGAAATTTAATTAAAAAAGAGAATTTTCAAATTTTTGATAACGATATAGTTATAACTTATTTATTTTGGTGATGACATACCCCTGTTACGAATGAATACTAAAAACTTGCTCACATCTTGTCAGTGTTGGCAAGTATTTTTTTTCAAATCCCACGACATTGTTCAAAACGCCCCCGTAGAACTATTAAACCAACAAAAAATCCTCCTAAAATTATTTATTTTAGAAAGCCTAAAATTTTTTTCAGATTGTTTTAAAATTTTTTTAAATACAAAAATTTGAAATGTTTTTTTTTGTGTGTAAAGAGGTATTAAAATATAAATCTCATCATAAGGAGAAACTGTTTTTCAATTATTTAATAATAATAAAAACTAATTAAAAATAAAATAAATCTGCGATGTTTTTAGAATTTCTAGAAATATTTGTTAGGTTAGATTGCAAACTCAATGGGAATTTATTGTTCTCGTATAAGAGAAAAAACAAAAACAACAACAAAAAATTACCACAATTTGCTTTGCCATCTTCCAAAATATTGTTACATAAAATCGACATTTAAAGGAATTTAGTGCACATTTTAGTTTTATTTTATAGAAGATATTGCAATACGTTTTAGGGAAATTTCCTCTAAAATTATTTGTACCGCAAAAAACTTTCACCTAACTGATTATTATTTCCTCAAAATCCGTTTAAATGACATAAAACCCCCTAAATGTGAGGGAAAAGGCCTAAATCGGCAACACTGGCAACACGTCTCATTAAGAACACGTCACTGGAGATTTTAAAACCAAACATTACAGATGTGTAGCCCAATGCTTTATTAAAATTTTCTGTATTTGTTACTTATAGCGCCTTCTAGTTTAAAATATTGGCAACCACAGTTGAAACTTTTGGATTGGATATAAATTCTAGACGGCTAAAGATATTTAAAAATATTAATTTTGTATATTTTTATCGTCAAATCTTTATTTAAATATGTAACAAATTTTTATTGTTTCCATTTAATAGATTTTATATCTTTTTTGAAAAAATATGGTATTTTCGACATTATTTTAAAATTGTTATGCGGCAATTTTTATAAATATATTGTATTTTAATAAACCGTAACTATTACACTGCTCTACAAAAAAAAAGTGAATGATATTGCAGTGGATTTAGAATAACTGGGGGCTGCTGATTTCGTATCTGCAACCAGTTTGTTCAAATAAGCTCTAGATTTTGCACAATTCGCGATTTAATTTTCTTTCCATTTCGCAACAGATTTTTTCAATAAAAAATTTTTAATTTAGCTTCAGAAAGAAAACCCTTTACACAGCCTAATGTGTAAAGGGTTCTTCCATTTTTGAGTCAGCACAATGTATCCACTTACTTTTTACCCGATTTAGCATCTTGTCACTACAGCAAGAAAGCGCTTGAGTGGTATAATGATAATAATGTCGTTTTTGTACCAAGAGAGGCAAATTCACCAAACTGCCCGGAGCTCAGGCCAGTGGAGAGATATTGGGCTCTTGTTAAAAGATAATTAAAGGGCACAAAAAAGGTCTCCGAGGACATGCAAGATTTCAAACGTAGATGGACCACCTGCTCTAAATAGGTGACAGAAACTACAATAAAATCCTTAATGTGAGGGTTTCGGGAAAAAGTGGATAACTTTGTTCGTAGTGGTTAGAATTCCATGCTTAGAATTCCATTTTGTTTGATTTTCCGTTAAATTTCATTTCATAAAAATTTGATTTGAAGTCTTAAAATTCAGTGGTTTGTTTTTTATTTAACTTTATATGTGTTAACATTTTTATGATCTCACTCCTTATTACTGAATTCTTTCAGGAAAAATCGAAAATTTTCCAAAATTTCACTTTTGACCTTGGCGAAGTTTTACAAAATTTTCGGAAAACAATCTCTTCTATCTGAGATAAAAAAAATCTGAAGTGATTCTGTTACAGCTAAATACCCGAGTAAAAACAGTTACATATAGTCGTATAAAATGCGATGAAGTTATATCTGTATAAATATACTCTTTCATCCGAAAAATGGCCCGATATAATTGTATCAGTTGTTTATCAGTTTTTATATAATTGTATTAGTTTAGATCTCAACTAATGAAATTATACATTATCCAGATGAAATTATATCCAATTTTTGACCATATACAATTTTACCGGTTTATATCTAATGGTATCTGTTTAGATCGTAGTTGGTGCAATTTTATATAAATAAAATATATTTGTATCCGATATTTGCCTTATATAATTGTATCAAAGTTTTAAAGCAGATATAATTGCATCAGGTCAAAATCCAGATATAACTATATAAGTTTGTATAGTGATGTATCTATTTGGATCTAAACTAATATCATGCGACATAAACCCATAAAATTGTATCAGGTCAAAAATCAGATAAAATTTCATCTGCTTAATATACAATCTAATCAGTTAAGATCTAAACTGATACAATTAGATAAAATTTGATAACCAACTGACACAATTATATCGGGCCATTTTTCGGATGAAATGTTATATGGATCACATTATGTTATATATTACCATATAAAGCCCCATATTAATTTTTTTTAATAGGGTTGTTAAAAAAACAAAAATGAATACTATTACCTAAATTATTGGCCAAAATCACATTTTTCTCAAAAATTTTTAAAATTTTTAGTAAAATTATTCTCTGAGGTGTATTAAAGAATTATCTATGCCTTGATCACTTTTGGCTGAACAAAATTTTAAAAAACTCAAAATTAGAGTTTTGAAAATTTACAAAAAAAAAAAAATCCATTTTTGGCCATACCTGGGACTAAGTAGGTTAGCATAATCCAAGAGAGACAAAAAATTTATATCTGAATATTTATAGATCTTAAAAATGAAAATAGAGTATTAGATTGGATTTTGAAAAAATACTTAATTTTTACGATTTTCATAATTTATCCCATTTTAACCCTACAATGATCTGGGGTTCAAGTACGATGAATTAATTGTACATTTTTTCATTTTACAGTTTGTTTATTTTTTAGTACACTTTTTTGCTAATTTCAGCAGATTGATTTTAAATTGCAGTTTACAACAATTTACTGAAATTTAGTACCGACAACTAATTATTTATACTAATTTCATTGTACTAAAATTATTGATATTTAGTAAATTTTTTAGCTGATTTTAGCAAATCAATTTTGAATTGCAGTTTACAAAAACAAAATCTAGTCTAGTTAACGCGCGACTAATTATTTAATTAATATTTATAAAACAGATTCAGCTGACTTTTGAAGTTCAAATAGCAGAAACTTTGGCGGGCATTTTTCTATGAGTTTAATACAATAGTTTTCATGACAATGCGCTAACCATTACACGACAGTCCAACGCGCTGTGGTTAGCGCGTTGGACTGTTACACGTGAGGTTGGGGGCAAGGCAACATCAATTTATGAAAAATAGTAATATGTATGAGTTTTTTCTATCCGTCCTCCTTCGGTGTTCCCATAGCACTTAACCCCACCGAAGTAAAATAATATAACATGGCTATGAACTAAAAAGCTTCAACAAAGTTCGCCAACACACTGTCAGGTGGCGCGCAACAACTGTTCTAAAAATTCAACATCTCGCGCAATTACAGTGTTGCCATATTTGAAGCCCTTCATCTTTCCGTCTTTCACCACGTTTCACTTCTTCTCTATCCCCTATCCAAAGGAAGCAACACGTTAATTAATAGGAAGAATTTCCTGTGTTGCTCCTCTTAAAAAAAAAAAAAAAAAACTTAGCAGTTACTTCGACGTAACTACTAAGTACTTTGGGCTTAGTAATGACTTTTAACATCAAATTTATCCATAGAATAACATAAAATATAAACAAAAATAAAAAAATTCAATTTTTAGTCTACTCGCAAGCAGACTAGAATTGTGAAGTAATTGCTTAAAAAACCCAGTATTTCACCCTATTAGTAATATCTAGTTTTTATTCATACATAGCTGCGTTTTCGACTTAACTATATCCGTTAACTCATAAAAAAGTGCATAAAACACATTACTTTTCGTATGCACATTAACTTTCAGCACGAATAATTATCAACGTTGAAAACTCAACGTTTAAACATTTTCACATCTAACGTAACTTATACGCGTTATTTCCTAAAAACTTTTGCTGACCTGCGTTCGACTATAACGGAACAATTATAAACATAAGCCGTTTAAAATTTTTTCTATACTATAATCGGTTCAATGTAGAATTGCTTTAAATACTTAACCTTGATCGGCATGAGACAAAATGCTTAAACAAATTGATTAAATCATGTATTAAGTAAATTTCGCAAATATCCATACTTCATTTTATATCAGTTTTTGTCAATCATGCAAGTTGAATCCATAAAAACTCCTTTTTAAACATTTATTTTCTTTTTAATTTTAAATTCCAACAAAACACATGCCATCAAAGGTCCTTTAATCTATAGTTTACTCATAAATAAAAGGAGTTAAATTACTATCAACTAATTTGCATATAAACGACAACAACAAGGGTGGTAACACAACAATGCCGCCATTAAAATCAGTGCCTTCGTAATCAAAAACTAAAGGGGTTGTTATGAATACTTAACCACACATACACACTAACATAACTAAGGACAGCGATATTAAGGATAACAATATAAAATTATGTTTGTATGAGTAATTATTTTAATAGTTGTTAATAATGGGTAAAATATCATGTATATACTGCAAATATAATACCTTCTATCAGATTTTTTGATCTTGACTATATGGGTGTTATCGAAAGGGTGATTAAATAAGAATTTTTAAATTTGAAAAATGTCTATCGATTTCCGTTTGCATAACATTCAAACATTTTTATTTGAAAAATAGAGCTAGAAATGTTCAAAAAGGTCATAGAGAATTTTCTGCATAAAGAAGCCCTTCCATGAACTTAAAATTTTAAATGGCATTATTATAAAATGTACCTACCATATGTTTTCATATTTTTTAAATCTTATTTGATCACCCTTTATCCAGAGCCAAATAGAAACTATATTTTCGAGAAAACAAAACCTACCCTAAGGACTTTTTTGTTAAAAGGAAGGAAGATAATATAATAATACATACATATGAATTTCTACACTTGTGTATATGTAGTGGTAATGCAAGTTTCGTTGTTAGTGGTTACACACATACACACACACAGAAAGGACTTTTCACAATTTCCAAAAATTAAATTATATAAAATACGACATTTCTCAACAACGGCCTTCCATGCTACGAATATTATGTGGTTGAAATATGATATGAAAAGTTTTTGAAATTAATTAAAAATAAGGGGTGGTACTAACACACCCATATTTAATTCACACATAGATAAATTCATTAAATATTCATTTTCATAATTGGTCAAATATGAATTAATTATACCATTTTGTTTGGATATTCAAAATAATATAAATATATTGATTTTAATTGTTGAAACCTGCGATAATTAGAAGATATTAAAGAAGACCCTCTTAAATTTCTTAAAACTTTTATTAAATTTAATAATTTTATCAATATAATATTGAATACAATTTTATTTACTGCCTAAAGCCATGTTAATTAACTAAATTTTGATTCCTAAACATACAGACATATAAAAAAGTACAAATCATCCATCCTTTTGTTTAATAAAATAGCAAACTTATTGTATTTTGTACTAAAATTAAAATTATAATTTTGGAAATAAGGTCGTTGGAGGTACTTTTGTTGGTTGATGCAAGCTATGAAAAGTTCAACAAAACAATAATAACAATAAACCACCTTATTGCCCTTTATTCATATTGTACAGAAAAATTTCAACATATTTTTTCTTTTAGATATTTAATTTTGCTGTTGCTTATCATCAGAACACCAACCAAACAAAAAAGGGTTAAATTTTGTTTATGTTGTGAATTCTAATAAAAAAAAAAAAACAATTTTTGTATATAAAATTTGTTGCTAATTGAATACCCAAGAATCTGGTGGATGCTATACGTATCATTTAAAGACATTTATACAGAAGCGCATTGAAGCTCTAAAGGCTACAAGTGTCTTTCAAATCATTGTCAAACGAACTTTACAAATTATAATTGTTATTATTATTTTTCCTTGGAAATGTACTGAAAATATACATTAATAAAACTGTGCTATAATTGGACACTTTTTAGTTTAACACGCTGGGCACCAGAGAACTGTTGATTGCAAAACCATCATACGTAATCAACACCCAAATAAACATTCGTTTGCGTTCAAGCGCCGAATATACTCAAATACACATATTCGTTGCTGATTTTAAATCAATCAAACCAAGTGATTTTTGTTGCATCTTTGATTTAATCATTGGTCGTTTTCATACCATTCATTTCATTCATATTCGTTCGGATCAACAACGATTATTTTGAAGTAGAATAAATTAGAAAAAACAAAAATGAACGCGTATGAGTTTATTCATGATTGAAATCAAAGAAAAGAAAATTAATTTAATAACAATAAAGAGGGGGTATCAGATTTTTTAGAAACACATTTAATAGATGGTACAGTATGTATTCCCATTATAAAACAAATGTTCGATCAGCCGACTACGCGTACAGCAGCATGATGGTGATTTTATTCAACAGTGAGTTTTTTGAGTGATTAAATGTGAATAAAACATGTTCGACAGACGACTCAAACTGATCCGAACTACGCGCTCAGCAGCATGATAATGATTTAATTCAACATTGAGTATTGTTAAGTGATTAAATGTGAATAAGAATTTTAGTGCATGATTAAATCAAGAAAAAAGTTGATTTTGCAGTTCTCTGCTGGGCACCTTACTGGTAAAGCTAATTTGAGTACGCTGAGTTCAATGGTGCCAGAGACTATGAATTATAGAGATAGGAAATCAAAACTTACACTACTTACCGATAGAGGGCCAAGGTTGCCAACACTTGAACTGAAAAAATGGCTAGATTACGGATAAAAAATGGCTAGAAATGGCTAAAATTAGAAAATAATGCTAAAACCCAATAATTTCAATATAAATCAGTGATAATGAAGAGTTCTAACACGAATTTCATGAAAGTGGCGTTTAAGTTTTAATGTTTCCCGAATTTCTAAAATATTTTCATTTAAATTTTACAAAAAACCTGATTTTAAATCGAATGTAAAAATTACATGAGTCTGTGAACCCAAATAAAAGTTTTAAAAATTGAAAATTTTGTACTAAAATTTTGAAAATCATAAAAATTCAAGCACTTTTTTATGAAATTAACAGTAAAAATTAAAAGAAAAAATGGCTAGGGCAAAATAAAATGGCTAAATCTTCCGGCTAGATCCAATTTAGCCATTTTTTTATGGAAAATGGCTAAATTGGCAACCTTGTAGAGGGCGTTGATATTTAGTATTACCTGAGCAACTATTTAGTATCAGTTTAGTATCAGCTGAGCTTTTATTTAAAAACTCAAAAACTGCTGGAAACTGCTCAAAATAAGGAAAAACAATCGCGGAATATATTCAAATAGTAAAATTTGATATATCCGTTTGTTTTTTTGCTTTGTTGTTTGTTATTATTTAATTTTAAATAAAAAAAGAACATTGTCAATTTTTTGAACAAAGTGCCATCTAGTGACAACAATATTTTTATAACTTATTTTTTTGGTGATGCCATACCCCTGAATGGTGCTAGTCGTTTTTCAAAGTTAGCGCACGTATTCGCGATTTAAAATTTCAATACCAAAGCACCATAAAACGATATTTTTTTTTTTATTTTTGGGATTATTTTTGAATTTTAATCAATCCAACTCTGTTAAAATAACATAACATCCCATTTGAAAATCGAAATATATATGAACACACATGATCATACATTGACTTTTATATGATCATGCATGGACATACATAGTCATATACGTCCATGTCCAGTTCAATGATCTCATATACTTCTATATATTTTTGGATCCGAAATTTGAGGGTATATGACCGCACCTGTTCATATGTGACCATATATGTTCATATATGATTCAGATATGCTCATATATGATCATATATGGGAATAAAGGTATATGGAAATATATGAGATCATGTATGGTCATAAATTGAACTAGACATGGACGCATATGACTATGTATGCCCATGCATGATCACATACGAGCCAATGTATGATCATGTATGTTCATATATATTTCGATTTTCACATGGGATTGTAATTTTTCGGAAAAAATCGTGAAAAAAATCGGGGGAAAAAAATTACACCTTCGCTAATCTTGTACATTTTTAATCAAATTTGATAAATTTATAATTAAAAATTATACCAGAAGTATAAAAATATAATTTTTTTAATACCTTAGCGTCAAAAATTTTACTCGCGAATACGAGCATTGAATTCAGGTTATTCGAATTAGCTTTACGATACCAGTAGGGTGGCCAGCTTGTTCAAATTTGCGATTAGCACAGTGTAATTAATTACACAGAAATAAACCTGTAAATAGGGGGAAAAACTACTAAAAATTTGCTGAAAATGACCTTGCACAAAAATCTTCTGAAATTAGCCGATTTTTTTCTAAATATTAGTAAGATGACAACATCGAAAATAAAATTGTTAAATTTACAGAATTTTAGTTATATTTGACTTAACTTTTAGTTAATTATAAATGACAAATTATACTATAAAATCTGCAGATAATTTTACTAAATATTAGTAGACTAAAAATAGCAAAACCAAACTGTTTAGGTACACATATTGTGAATAATTAAGCTATTTAGGGTTTTTGCTCTATCTCTAGCAGTTTTCTCTCGCGTGTACATGTGCCTTTATATCTACAAAATGTTTGTTATTTGTAAGCCTATCTTGCTAAAATAAACGGAAATATTTGCTAAAAGAAAGACTACAGTTGTGATTTTAGAAGGCTAGATTTTTATTTGCTTTAAAAAAAAATATTTTTAAAAATGTTTTCCTGATTTTAGCAGGCTAAATTGTCATTTTATATTAACTAAAATTTAACTCAAATATGACTAAAATTCTGTATATTTAATAGTTTTATTTTTGTTATTCCTCTCTTATAATCAGCAAAAATAATCTTCTAATTCCAAAATTAAATGTACTTCAGGTAGAGCTTAGTAAAAGTGAGCAAGCAGGCCGGGTCTTCGCGCTATGGTCGCTATGAAAACAAACAGATATTTTAAGAAGCCACAAAATAAAAATCGGAACCAACTTAACAAAACCCTTTGAGAGCTTTGTTCTAAGTGATGGAATACTAACATTTTTGAGGCTAAAATTTCTTTTAGCACCAGGTATATTTTAGAAGGCCTTCTGCTTTAATTTGTTGGGTATAACTTGCCTTCTTTTACGTCCTTTACACTTACGAGTATAACCCTTTCTTTTAACTTCTTCTCATTACTATTAATATCATTCCTATCACGTTATAAGGACGACAAAAATAAAATTTTCTTTTCCATATATTTATGTTCTATAACTTAAGGATATTGTTCTTTCTGATTTTAACATTTTTGTTGTTTATATTTGTGGTGGTAGAGAAACTACATAAAATTTTGCTTATATATTTACGTTCATTAAACTGTTTTTATTTATATTTCTCTAAAGTTTGTCTATACTTATGTCTATGGAGTTTTTAAGGGTTTTATTTTGTCTTGAAACTTTTTTCATACGCTGTTTTATTTAAGTTTCCACATTAAGCTTGAATGAACTTTTTTGCAACAGAAAAGTCCAGATCAAAAATTACCCCATTTTGTGTACCTATGTTTGTTTTGTTGGTTCCAAAGTAACGCCCGGTTTAGATGACCTCCAAAGAGACTCAAAATTTTTATCAATAAATTTTTTGGTTGGCAAAAAATTAATTTTGAATCACAATTTTATATACTTTAGGAGTATTATATTAAATTATTAACTCTTTGCGAAATGTGATTTCGAGAAAAAAGAAAAAATTATTATAATTTTTAACTTTTTGACATGGATGGTAACCGAAACGAATGTTAGGGTAACGACATTTGACGTTATTTCGGTAACGGTATTTTAAGGGTAACGCTATTTCATTTATTTCGGTATCGGTATTTTAAGGATAACGGTATTTGAGTTATTTCGGTAACAGTATTTTAAAAATAACGATATTTGGGTTATTTCGGTAACGGTATTTTAAGGTTAACGGTATTTCAGTTATATCGGTAACGGTATTTTAAGGTTAACGGTAGTCAGTTATTTCGATGCATCCTTTAATTTTTTTTTTTAAACAATGGAGATTAAAAACAGAACCAATTTATCAACTTAATGTAAAATAAAATACTCAATAACCACGTGAAATTACCAAAAGCAGAAAATTAAAAATAACGGTAACGGTATTTTAGGGATAACAATATTTCATTTGTTTCGGTAACGGTATTTTAAAGGTATTGATATTTCATTTATTTCGGTATCGATATTTTAAGGATAAAGGTATTTCAGTTATTTCGGTAACGGTATTTTAAGGATAACGGTATTCCGGGTATTTCGGTAACGATATTTTAGAGTTAACGGTAGTCAGTTGAAAGGGTTTTGAATCGATAACGGTATTTTAGCGGCATTGCCTGCCAACCCTACATTTTGATATATATATAATAGATTTCATTTTTTGGGAGAATAAAAATTTCCAAGTGAAATAGTTCCATAATACTGGAAGCTACACTGCAAAAATTTTGAAAATTGATAAAATGCATATTAATTACAGCATTAATTGCAGCTGTCTATATGATGTTAAAACAACACTGTACTAAAATACATTATAAACTTTGCCCTGTGGCAACCCGTCTCCAATATATATACACAAATTGCCTGATCTTGCACGTAAACACCATACGTCAGTTTGGCAACATTTGCGGAAAAGAAGACACGGAGAAGATTGGATTATAAACAAAAATCTAAAAGTAGAATATTTTTATGTGTCTGTGTTTGATCACTTCTGAGTAATAAAACAATAACAGAAAGCTGAATAGGAAAGAAAACTATGAATTAGTTACATTGCATTCAAGGCCTTACTTAGATGAGATGGCTAAGCTGTCGCACCTTTATATAGTTACGTTTGTAACGTAGGAATAGGCACAGGTTCAATTCCTATAGCCGACGGGTTTTTGAAAAATTATCATATAGAGACATTCTGACAATAAAAATATAAACAAAAATACAATTTAATGGAAAATCACTGATGAAGCCTGACCACAGAAAAAGACAGAAACTAGATCTAGTCTGATTTGCAAATTAATGTGTTTATAATTTTTAGAGAAAAAGGTTTATTCTACTTCTTAATCTCAAACCTACTAAATTAAAATTGATAAAATGCCTATTAATTACAATATTAATTGCTGCTCTCTAAATGATGTTAAAACAACACTGTAGAAAAATATATTCATTTGAAAATTTTAATCAGCGATGTAGTTAAAACCGTTTTCCTATTTGAAGTTTAGAATAGAGATCGGCGCGTGAGTGATATTTGATTCACGCGGGACACGCTCACAACCGAAAATTAATAATCACGCACGACTGATGCACGAACAATTTTTTATAATCACGCTAATACACGCTCAGATGATTAATTTTAATTTGAATCACGCTCACGAAATACTGACGCTCTGAAAAATACGAAATGGCTTATTTCTTATTAGATTTCGATTGACTGGAGGAATAAACTTCCAATCTAGCGATGTTCGTTGAGTTTACATGCACTTTTATGTAAGACAATATATTAGGATGCAATATATTATAAACATTAGTTGTTAAAAGCTATTGTCACATTTGTAACACACTTTTAAAATTATCTAACCCTAATTAAAAAAGTTACAAATAAAAAGCTGAATAAAAAATACATCAAAATTTTTTTATATTAAATATGGTACAAATTTTCATACATAAGATTTAAAGTTTATTTAAAACACTGTGAGACAAATGGTCAGTGATCGGGAGAGGTTCAAACTACCGGGGAAAGTTATATCGGTAAAAAAGAAGTTATACGTGTCCCGGCGTTTCGCTGGGTCAACCCTAGGAATCGAGATATATCGATTTGACCTTTGGTGGTCTTTTTTTGATATAACTCGAGAACCACTAGTCCGATTTTGCTCAAACAATTTTAAAAAAATTAAAAATTACAATTCCTTTAAACTGTTCATATAACGTTTTTCTATATACTCAACAGTTTTGCCGGTAAAAATAAATGTATGAAGAAAAAAATATTTTTTGCCTAAAATATTAAAAAAAAGTAATAAACAAAAGGTTATTGATTTTTATGGTAGCGGTAACAAACATTTATTTTTACCGGCAAAACTGTTGAGTATATAGAAAAACGTTATATGAACAGATTAAAGGAATTGTAATTTTTAATTTTTTTAAAATTGTTTGAGCAAAATCGGACTAGTGGTTCTCGAGTTATGTCAAAAAAAGATATATCTCGATTCCTAGGGGTGACCCAGCGAAACGCCGGGACACGTATAACTTGTTTTTGACCGATATAACATTTCCCGTTGGTTTCATCCCATCCCGATTTTGACTGTCGCATAGTGAAATCAATTAAGATAAGTTGTATGCTATAGATATGTGTAGAATATTGAATGATCTTTTCCCAGTAAATATATGTGGAGTCTACTGCATAACAATTTTATTTCTTTAAAATTTAAAAAAATACTCTTGGCCATATTTCAGTGGTCAAGTACTGTACATTATGTATCATATTGTCACCTACTTGTATAAATTACTTTTAGTTGTTTTAATAAGCTATTTATGCCTGCTTATTCACGACAAGCGCATCAAAAATTAGAAAATAAATTCCATATATTTATACCCTACACCACTACGTAGAGAGGGTATAATCAGTGTGTTTGTAACTGCACTGACAGAATTTTGCTGGACGACTTTTAATGGAAATTTTCAGTAAACTAATGAAATTTTCTTCACAAAGTAAATGAAAAATTTCTTAAATCTGATGAAAACTCTTCATATATTTTATGAATCCAGTTTTAATGAAACTTTTTCATTGAGTGTATGAAACCTTTAGTAAACAAAATGAAATATTTCACTACATTTTATGAAAAATTCCTTTAATTCAATGAAAAGTTTCAATAGACGAGTTGCAGTGTAACTTCATTGATTTTATGTAAAAATGCATTAATATCATGCATATAATTCTCTCAGTGTACCAAAAATAAGGGACAAAGACATTTAGTTTACCCGTCCGTAATTAAACAACAGGTTGCAAATATGAAGATATTGGATGAAATTTTGAACACGAAGAACACTTTGAAATTTGTTAGAATCGGTTCAATTCACACGTACACTCAGATAAGTTCTACATTCAAGATTCCAGTGCACAAGCATTTATTTGTAGTCCTTAGAAAACAAGCTACATAAAATTAGGGACAATATGCAATATTATTTGATGCAGTCATTTTAATAACAAAAAAAATTAATAAATAAAAAATTTCATGAAATAAATACTTAACAAAACTGGCTGTCATTATACCCGTTTTTAATACAAATGTAAAATAAATGATTAGCCAAGTATTAAAATTGATATTACATTAGCTTGGCCACTTTTTGAATAATTATTCAAAGAACGGGAACGTTTACCTATTCGTTGGATAATTTTTGAATACCTACCCAAGTAAAAAAGTTTCGATATAGTCATATATTATCTTATAAAATTGTGTATAATTATATATTGGATAGGGTTTTTCTTTTCCCGGACTTTTTCATTTCCCGGGAAAGCGGGATTTTTTTCAGAATTTTCCGGGATCTCGTTAGAAAATATTAAAATTCGACATATGTTGTACTTTAAAAACTCAATTTCTGTTAAAACACCGTCCGACAAAGTTCATCTTTTAGTTGCACCCATGAGAAAATGTGCTTAATATATTCTAAACGGATGGCTAAATATAAAGTATCCATGTCTTTCACTTTTTCTAGATCAATTCGTTTAACAATTTAAGTCGTGAATTAATATTTAGATAATATATTTATATGGAAGGCCGTTTTAATTTAATAAAACTCTTAGAAATATATTAACTAAATATTAATTGGCGGTTTAAACGGTAAAACGAATTGATATAGAAAAAGTGAAAGACACGAGTATTTTATTTTCATCCCTTTTTTCAGGATATATTCGAATAGTTAATGAGTGCGAACTTATGTCACATTTTTATTATAGCAATTGAACTTTAAATGAAATTATTTTAAGTTAAAGAAACTCAAAATACTTATGTCAATTGAAAATACTAAAATATTACCAATTTTTTAATTTTAATGCCTAGTTTTTTGGAGGTATTTGGAACTGAAATAATGATGTTGGAATGTTGTATAAGGCTGGTTTACACTATAAGATTTTCGGTACGATTTTACTTCAGTATACATGCAAAACTTATAGGCAGGTTGCAAAATCTTTCTAAAAATCTTATAACGTAAGTCAGCCTATACAAATGTTGCTTTATTTGAACAAAGATCATTATTTTAAAGAAAAAAGTTTTTTCCGAAATATGTACAACCATTTTTGTTGGTAAACTTGGTAATGGCTGATAAAATTTTTTTCTGTTTAACTAAACCAAATTCAACTGCCATCCGAAATCAATTTGGCCTAATTCAGTTTATTAAATTTAAAATCGTATTTTTTTAATTTTAAATATTTTTTGTTTAAATTAGTTTAAAACATCAATGCTTTAAATTTAAATAAAGATTCCAAAATTGCATTAATACTAGCTAAAACTTCTGTAAAAGAATAAAAAAAAAAATCCCGGGAAATCCCGCACAAAATTCCCGGGATTGCGGGATCCGAAAAAGGGCGGGATTCCCGGGAATCCAGTCCGGGGAATTATATATCTATTGGAAGATATATACCAAGATATAATAATATAACATTTTAAGAAATTATATATTAAATATATAACTACATGTTGCTTTATATAGGACTTTATATAGTGCGACATATTACAATATCCAATTATATATAGTACTGCATACACTCAACCAAAAAAGTCTGTAATGGCTACTGAAAATTTTGCTGTTATTACGGGAAGTTTAACTGTTTGAGCCCAGCGGTATTTTTTGCTAATTTTAGCAACACATGTGTGCTGATCTGTAGTACAATAAAATTTTTTCTTTCGATTGTAATAAGCGTAAAATTGCTTCATCGTACTTGAAATTTGGAGCCAAAATTGCAAACGTTTCACCAGTTACTGCCTTTTTATGCATTCGAGATACAATAAAATTTTCTGAGTGTTATTTCCAAACTAAGAATATATAAATAGTAACAAATATAAACTAAACAAGAATTGTAAAAAATCAAAAAAAATTCTAAATTAGTATATTTTTCTGCTAAATTTAGCACTGGGTTTTGAAAAATTAGTAAAATATTTTGCTGAAATCAGCAGCGTGAATTAGTAAAAAAATCCGTAATTTGTAATAATAGAATAGCAAAAATGATTATCAAAAAAAATTGTACTAAAAATAAGTGTAAAAATAGTAAAGTGCGATCGGAAACTGTTTACAAATTTTTTTACTAACTTTTTTATCTGAGTGTATAGTTGCATATGCCTCATATAATTATGTATAACTTTATCGAATTATATACCATTATATCCAGTTGAATATGATTAAATTAATTTTGATACATTTTAATGAGGACAAAATCCATATAAAATTGTATCAAACCATATCTTATTCCATCAAATTAGATCTAATTGTCTCAAATTAGATATAATATGATCTAATATGATCTAATTTGATACAAGTAGATGTTCTAATTTTTGGATATAATTATATATAATACTAAAAGTCACATAATTTTTTTTTTACTAGCCCAAGTAAAAAAGTTTTGATATATTCATAAACATATTATCATATAGAATTTTGTATAATTATATATTGGAACATATATACCAAGATATAATTCTATAACATTTTACGAAATTATATCCCAAATATATAACTATATCTTGTTATATATTGCACAAAAGTATGTTAATTTAAAAAAAAAAGTAGTTGATTTAAAAAAAAACACACACATTAATTTGAATAAAAAATATATTGTTTTAACAATTCGTTTCATCAAAAAGTAACAAAATTTTTATGTTGATTTCACTAACGACTTTTGGTTCAGTGTATAATATCAAAAGTCATATAATTTTTTTTACTGGGGTAATGACATTTTTGTATAGTTTTTGTATAATTTCACATTATACAGAAATTTTCTTAATTTCATGCTTTTATCATGCCAAGAGCTTTTTTCAAAGAGTAGTTCTAATATATAGAAAAATGTAGTTTATCTTTGCCACATTTACAGCAAATTACCGGTTTCCTGAAATTGTTTTTTGTAAATTTGCTCAACACTAAATTAAGCTCAACTTAGAAGAATTAATAAAATGATGTTTTACGTTATATTTGTGTTTTAAAGCCTGTATTTTGTTGTTTTTGCGAAAAAATAAAAAAAAACAATCCTCAGGGTGGCCAGACCATTTGAAAATGCGTCCGACGGAGTGAAAATTGAAACATTACATAAGTGCTGTGTAATTATACGACTATATACATAATTTCCAAAATAGTTTTACAATTTTTTATTAAAATATATATACCCATAGCCAAAAATACTAGTTCAGAACCAATTATGTACTAGTTTATTTGAACCAGACACCTAGTACGAGTTCTACCGCCTCTCCATACAAACAACAATAATTTTGAAGAATTTGTGTACCAATTATTTTCATTCATTTCATTAAACTTTATAACAGAAAAAATAAAAACTTTCACAAATTCTTATGATCGCAATTATTACATTTTTATTTTTATGAATTTTAGAAGAGGTATTGAGGGTATTCACAGTTCATACTGAAGGAATTCACAGTTTAAGTGCTAAGATTAGAACTTAACCGATTAATCGAACAATATTTTATGTAAAATAATACAAAAATATTAGTTTTATATTTAATAATTTTATTAAAAAAAGGAAAAGTTTAAGTGCTAATGTACTAACTATCGTCGTAAAATAGTATTATTTTTGAAGTTTAACCTCATCTCGCTTAACCGTCGCTCTATTTATTTGGTCGCATTTTTTATAAATAGGGTTTATTATGCATTTTCTCTTTGCCCGAGTTCGTTTATTATCGAGAGAACCGAGAGTAGTATAGTTAATCTGTAAAAAATATAATTATTGGTTTAACCCATAGAAAGTTGACAAATTTACGATAAATGCTAATTTACTACTTCAAATAGCATAAACTGTGAATACCCTCACTATTAGCGTTTATCGTAAATTTGACAACTTTCTATGGGTAAAGGTTCAATTAGACGTGCCATATCGCCATAGCCGTAACCATAACGCCATAGCAGACAACCAAAATTCAATTGGTATCTACGGTTACGGTTATGGCGTTATGGCATGTCACCAATAACTGAATAAATTGTAGCCCATAAGATTGGTTTGAACAGCTGTTTTATATGGTTATGGCACGTCTAATTGAGCCTTTAAACCAAAGATTATATTTTTTACAGATTAACTATGCTACTCTCGGTTCTCTCGATAATTAGCGAACTCGGGCAAAGAGAAAAATGCATAATAACACCTATTTATAAAAAATGCGACCAACTAAATAGAGCGATAGTTAAGCGGGATGAGGTTAAACTTCTAAAATCATGCTATTTTACGACGACAGTTAGTACATTAGCACTTAAACTTTTCCTTTTTTTAATAAAATATTGTTCGACTAATCGGCTAATTTTTTAATTTTATTCGTTTCGAAAAAACCCAAATAATTATTTGCACGATTAATCGATTAAAATAAAAGGTCGATTAATTGAATACCCTCCTACCTCAACTATTTCCTAATCAAACAATTGTAACTGCAAATGTACCCAGCAAAATCTTCCATTACCAAATAATTGGTTATATAATGAAACTAAAATTTTTTACTGCTTATAATTCGGCGTCAGTACTAGTTATTTTTGTTAGACGAAGACGTATTTATAAGCAGTCTAGCTTACGCGCGACTACTTATTGAATTACAAATATAATTTCATATTGGTAACTACTGATTTTTTAACCACTAATAAGTATATGAGTAAGCATTATTTTTTAACAACTCGTAACCACTTATTTTTTAACTGCTTACTAGCACCCGAATAACTAATTATTTTGGTAACTACTTATTTTATATATTTTTATAATGCAGCGTGTAAGCGGGTCCACAAATTTTGTGTGTTTTTTCCTGCAGCGAATATGGACAACTACTTACAAAAACTACCTAGTCGAACAAAAATAATGAGTTTTGACACCGAATTATAAGCAGTAGACCCTAATTCTACTGCTTGTTATTTAGATATTAGTAATGAGCGCCCATTACTGAGATTTTGCTGGGTATGACCCACATTTTTGAAAAACGGCAAATTTTTAAATTGTGGCAAACTGTAAACAACGATATCTCTGTAAACACGATTATTATTTTAAATTTCATACAGACATAAGTTTGGTTACATTGTGTAACATAAAGTTGTGTGACGTTACGTAATTGCACCTTAGAAATGTTTCACGTGTTTCTTAATGTGGCCTTATTTTATGTAAATAAACGTCCTTCCCGAAACAGTTACTTTTACGGTTAGAGATTTTTTAAAATAATTATTAAGTTCTTGAAGTTGTTCTATAAAATTCATTTCCGGTTTAAAATAAAAGTACCGTTTGTTTCTGTGACAATTTTTAATCGCTTGAAAAATACATGCTTATTGAATTCGATTCGATTTACACAAACAGCAGAAGAAACTTGATTATTACAATAATTTACAATAGAGTACAAATATATTAATTATTCAATAACAAGTTCATATTACATTATCATTAATTGTGATCGTCCAACGTATCTTGGCCAATATTTATTTTCATAATTAAACAGCTATAAGGTAATTACATTGAACATGCTGAAAACTTTCTATATAAACCAGTTACAAATAACGATTTAATTTCAAATTATAGTGTAACATCAAGATGTTAAGTTCATTTTTAAGATATTTTTTATTAACAATTTCAATTTCTATTCCACTATCCAAAGCTTTTGAACTACGTAAGTACAGTTTAATTAAATTCCCGAAAAAAGTGATATTGATTTAAAATTTTTCCAGCATTTTTACAAACCTGCACATTTGAAGATGAAAAATGTTACAACGAACAAGTTAATAAATTTTTCAAACGGTATGGTAATCGTGGCAATGGCATAGAAGAATTAAATTTACCCTCATTGGATCCTATGTATTTGGGAAATATAACCATAAATGGAAATTCAAATAAAAATTTTAACTTTCAGCTGATTATGGAAGATGTTAAATTATATGACTTTATAGCGGTGAATTGTCTAAGCATAAAAGGATTTAAAAAGGATACTACAAAACCTATGAGAGTGGTTTTAAAATGTTTTTCACCACAATTAAGAATAAATACTCGTTGTCACGTTAAAGGCAAATTATTAATATTTCAAGTTCAAGGGGAAACAGATTTGACGATGAATATTAAAAATGTTACAACTACAATGAAAGCTTTTATTCAACCGTATACTAAGGAGGGTCATGTTTATTTAAAATCGGAAGAATTGAAACCAAAATTAGATATTACCAGGTAAGTTTTGCTGGCGACGCAGAAAAACCTTTAAATGAAGCAGAAATCATATTAAATTAAAAAGAAATAGCTTTGAAATTGAACTAAGTCGGTTTTCATATTAAAACAAAATCTATACCCAGTGCCAGATTCTATAAGACAATGATTATCGTAAAAATTTCGACATTTAATACCTACCATATTACGAGCATGTACATGAAAATTTTAAATTATCCTACAGAACGCATAGCCAGGAAACTTTTTTACAATCGATTGTCAACCACACCAAATCTGCAACTGGTTCCAGTAGAACCGATTCTATGGAATTAGTTCAGTAGCCCATTCCATTGATCTTAATTGAACGCTTTTTTGCTCTGTACATAATCAAGTTATAATAATTTACAATTTATTTTAAATGTTTTTCGAAAATGTGTTTTGATTTTCTATTTTAGTCTTTCAACAGCCTTTGGAAATTCAACCCTTTTTAATGGCGATCCCATTTTCATGGATACCTTTGCCGATACTATAAATGAGAATTGGACAGTATTACGTGATGAACTAGAACCACATCTTAATGCAGCAGTTGCAAAAGTTGCTATCGAAGCTGTTAATAAAGTTTTAGCTACATTGCCTTATGATAAATATTTTAGAGAAGAATAATAATGACAAAATTATTGAATTATTTATATTATACTAGCGGGCGCAGCCCGCTACGTTGTTAGCGTGCCTTAAAGTTTAGGGGGGGGGCTGTGCACCCCCCCCCCCCGAACATTTTTTTTAAAATTCGCTTTTTATTTAAAGTACAGTTTTTATATAGTAAAAGCCTTCACCCAGTCACCACAAATAAATAATTCTGCACAACAATGGGTTTAAAATAAATAAATAAATATTTGATCACTTTTTCTCATGAAAGTGGATTGTTAGTAATGAATCCATAATAAATTGCAATATACGTGTGTATGTTAAGATAATTTGGTAAAGTGCGAACTTAGGTAGATAGACCCGTAAGTAGTTTTGTTCATTTGTGTTTTGAATGAAAATAAATAACGTAAAGCAGGGTTGTTACCGTGCCTGAAAGTTTTTTTTTTTAATTCCAGTTTATGTAAAGGTAGACCTGGCAATTCAAGTAAATTCACAAATTCAGTTGGAAAATTTACTGCGTTGGTTTCTTCCACCGGTGCTTCGTTACATGAAGTTTAAATATCGGAATATATAAGTTCCATTCCTTTTCTAAGGTTTTTTCTCTTTTAGAAAATTTGTTTAACTTTTTGGAGAGTATGTTTCAATGCTACATAAGTTTCATATTCCGTGAATAGTGTTTGAACAGGTAATTCCCTCTTCCAATCCATTTGCATTCTCTATAATTTCAATTCTACTCGTTCAACGTTTATATCCATTTCATTCCACTTGTGTAGTGTTTCATTCCACTCGTTTCCTATTTAGTTTCTTAATTTTAGTGTTTCATATACACTTGTTCTTTAAGTTTTAGGTTTCTAGCTAAAGACGCAGACGTTAAGGGGGGGCAATTTTCCCCTTTTGAGCCACCATTTTTACCACGTTCCTGTCCAAAGAGATGCCTTGTCGATAAGTTAGCCCATACTCCAAGGAAAACATATTACATATTACAGGTTTCTAGCCGAAGGGTTCGGTTAGGCCATCTAGGGGGAGAATTATTCCGTTTTTACCCCTCCCGGTAGGAATTTCCAAAAATTCCGTCTTAGAGGACGTCTGCGTTGGAGGAGGAACCTACTACATGCATAATTTTAGGTCTCTATATCCAGCAGTTTGGCCAGGCTATCAAGGGGGAAGTTTTTTCCCTCCCGGTATGAATTTCCAAAAATACCGTCTTAGGGGACGTCTACGTTGGAGAAGGAACCCAAATACCGAATTTAAGCTCCCTAGATCCAGCAGTTTGGCCAGGCCGTTAAGGGGGAAACTTTTCCTGTTTTTGACCTTACCTGTGGAAATTTCCAAAAATCTCATCTTAGCGAATGTCTAAAATAGAGGAGGAACTTTAGTACCAAATTTCAACTTCCTACCTCCAGCAGTTTGGGCAGGCCTTTAAGCGGCACTTTTCGCTTCATTAATCCCCATTTTTGCAATGTCCCTGTCCAAAAAGCACCTTCCCGGTAAGTGAGCCCATACTCCAAGTAACATATGTTTTACATTTCAGGTTTCTAGCCAACTTTTACTATTTGTGCCCCTATGGGTAGGAATTTCCGAAAATCCAATTTCAATTTCAGCAATTTGAGCAGGCTGTCAAGGGGGACACTTTTTCTTTTTTTGTCCCTCCCGGTTGGAATTAGGCTGGAAGAGGAACCTAAGTACCGAATTTCAGCTTCCTAGTTCCAGCAGTTTGGACAGGTCGTTAAGGGGCCACTTTCCCTTTTTGAGCCCCCATTTTATAACGACCCTGTCCAAAATTCAAAAAAGTATCTTTCTAATAAGTTAGCCCTTACTCCAGGGACCCACATTTTAAGTTTCAGGTTTGTAGCCGAAGGGGTTTTTACAGGCCCCCAAGGTGAGGCTTTTCTTCTTTTTGCCCCTCCCTTTAGGAATTTACAAAAATTCCATCTTCACGGCTATCTGCGATGGATGAGGAACATTCATACCAAATTTCAACTGCATTGCCTAAGCGGTTTGGGCAGGCCGTTAGTGGGGACATTTTTCCCTTTCAACCACCATTTTTACTATGTTCCTGTTCCAAAATAGAAAAATTACGTTACCGGGGAGTTAGTCCTACTCCAAGGAATACATATTTAAAATTTTAGGTTGGCCAAAAGGGATTGGGCAGGCCGTCAAGGAGGAGACTTTTCTCCTTATTTCCCCTCCCGTTAGGAATTTCTAAAATTCCGTCTAAGCGGACGCCTACACAGAAGGAAGAACTCACATTCCGAATTTGCTTTTGGGATATCCTATAGGGAATTAGTCCATGTCTACTACAGTGGAGGAACCTTTATACCAAATTTCAACTTCTTACCTCCAGGGGTTTGGGCAGGCACTTTTCCAATTTGTGAGACTGTTTATTGGGAGACTTTTCCCCTTTTTGCCCGTTCCGGTAGGAATTTCCAAAAATCCCGTCTTAGCGCACGTCTATGCCGAATATCAAGAAACCTTGTTTTAGTGGAGATATCCTTGGGGGAGGAAAAAAAGTAGTTTTTTTGAAATTATACATATATTATTTTAAATGGTACTTTTTGGAAAAACGAAATTTTTTGGAAAAAGATACTTTGTTTTTACAAAGTACTTTATTTGTACTTTTTTTGGAAAAGGTATTTTTTTTTAAAAGGTGTTTTTTTTTGGAAAAATGTATGTTTTTTGGAAAAAGGTACTTTTTTTGGAAAAGGTACTTCTTTTGGAAAAGGAACATTTTTTTAGAAAAAGGTACATTTTTTGGAAAAAGGTACTTTTTTTTTTGGAAAAAGGTACTTTTTTTGGAAAAAGGTACTTTTTTTGGAAAAAGGTACTTTTTTTGGAAAAAGGAATTTTTTTTGGAAAAAGGTACTTTTTTTGGAAAAAGGTACTTTTTTTGGAAAAATGTACTTTTTTTGGAAAAAGGTACTTTTTTTTGGAAAAAGGTACATTTTTTGGAAAAAGGTACTTTTTTTGGAAAAAGGTACTTTTTTCTGGAAAAAGGTACTTTTTTTGGAAAAGGTACTTTTTTTGGAAAAAGGTACTTTTTTTGGAAAAAGGTACTTTTTTGGAAAAAGGTACTTTTTTTGGAAAAAGGTACTTTTTTTTGGAAAAAGGTACTTTTTTTGGAAAAAGGTACTTTTTTTGGAAAAAGGTACTTTTTTTGGAAAAAGGTACTTTTTTTGGGAAAAGGTACTTTTTTGGAAAAAGGTACTTTTTTTGTCCCCTTTTTGCCCCTCCCGATAAGAATTTCCAAAAATGCCGTCTCAACGGACGTCTGCACCGGTCGAGGAACCTACATACCAAATTTCAACTTCATAGCTCCAGCAGTTTGAGCAGGCCGTCAAGGGGGAGACTTTTTCCCCTTTTTGCCCGTCCCTGTAAAAATTTCCAAAACTCCAGTCTTGGTGGATGTCTACGATAGTGGAGGAGCCTTTATACCAAATTTCAACTTCCTACCTCCAGCGGTTTGGGCAGGCCGTCAAGGGGGGCCTTTTTCCCCCTCATTTTTACAACGTCCCTGTCCAAAATTCCAGAAAGTACTTTCCAGAAAAGTTAGCCCATACTCCAAGGAACACATATCTTAAATTTCAGCTTTCTAGCCAAAGGGCTAGAAAAATGTTTCTGTTGAGCCAATAGTATACACTGGTGACGCTATCTACCGGATAGTAAGAAAAACATGAAAATATTATATCTCAATAATAAATTGTGTAAAATTTAATGAATGATTTCTTAAAAATTAGTTGTAAATAATTTTGAAAATCAACACTTAAAATTAGTTAAACTACTGAGGATTTTTAGTATTGTGTTAAATGAAGATAACTAAAATCTAAATCACTATTTCAAGTAAAACTTTGTTAAAAATTTGACAAACCGATTTGAAACCCATTTGACAGATTTTTCTACTAATGTATTATTTTAAGTGTACTATTTTCCTAAGCGCATAAAAGGCAGATTTTCATATTTTTTGTTTAATATATTTTTAAAAATTCAAAAATTAAAAAAAAATATTGAATTTAAATAAATTAATTATAAACTGGTAATTTATTAATTCTAGTTCGAGGCCAATTTCTTTATTATGAATTAACATAATAAGTACTCTTTTCCAAGAACTGCTATTGTTCTTCATCAAGATACTCTACTGACAAATACTTCACAGAGTTTTTGCTTTTAAAAACCTCTACAAATTCAGCAATGAAAATGCGATCGTTTCGGGAATTTTCCAGGTCCACTTCATCAGTTTTCTGTAGAAAGTGGTTGGCAATATTGCAAATTCAAGCATCAAAATCTCATAATAAAAGTAGACTGCTGCAAAATGTGAATGAAGCAACCAATAAAATATGTTTTCGAAGACTTCCGCAAGCATAACCAACAATAGAAATATTCTGAAAATTTTTTGTATTTTATACCATCGGTATAAATAAATACAAATTTTTATTTTTGCTTTACTTTTTTGTTAGTACAAGAAGAGGCAAAAAAAAAAAAAATTGGCCTCAAACTAGAAATTGGCCGCGAACTAGAATTAAAAAATTTATAATTTATCAATTCAAAAGGTCGAAAAAACAATTTTTATTTTTAAATAAAAATTAAAAACCAACATCATATGTTTAGGAATACCCAATGATACCAAAATCACTTTTGGAATCACTTTTAGAGCAATTATGCTTTAAAAGCAATTCTTAAGTAATTTTTTGGATGTTGTTCGGAAGTAGTTCTAAAAAAACTCTAAAAATATACTAACGAATACTTTGGAAGCAATGAAAGAAGTGATTTTGAAGTTGTTCAAAATTACTTCTACAAAGCAGTAAAAACACACTAGCCGATACTTGTGAAGCAGTGAAAAAAGTAGTTTGTAAAGCATTACTTCCAATTTTTTTGAACAATTTTTTACAATTTTTTGAAATATACAAAGAGTTTAAAATTAAACAATGAATGAAAAAAAAAAATAAAATTTTCAGAACAACCCAGTGTAGAAACGGTAATGAAATATCATTATTTTTTGTACTACCAGTAATGATACCCACTTACCTGCTGCATTATTTAAAAACATATAATAATGAGTTACTGATAATGACTTATTTTTTATCATTATTTTAAATAGAAAATAATTTTCTAGATTTTTTTGAAAATTTTTTGAAATCTATTTTTAGACTCAATATTTTTTGAACACTGGTACGGATATATGTAACCACATATTTTTTGATTTTTTTAATGCTGGAGAGTAAGCTTACTTGTGTGCAGCAGGTCAATTGTGTTTTTATCCATTAAATATTACATGTCGATATAGCTCAGATGGTAGAGCTATTGACTGGCAATCTGTAGACCCAGGTTCGATTCCCGCACCAACAAATTTTATTAAAAAAAAAGAAAATACAATAAAAAATATTTTTTTTAATATAATTTATTTTTTTTGAAAATCTATTTTTAGACTCATTATTTTTGTCATTACCCGGTAAGCACATAGGTAACGATATATTTTTTGATTTTTCGTATGCTGATGTGTAACCATAACTCATTATTTTTCGCGACATCGCCATATAAAGGTAATAAGAAATGTAATAACAAAAGTAACTAGTTACCATTACCAAGTATGTAGTTACATAACCACATATCTGGTAATGATTTTCTACACTGTGAAGTTCTGAATTTAAATTTTTGTTTTTATAAAAAACTCAATTTATTAAAAAACACCCTACTTTTTATATTTTTTTAATATTTTTTTTGAAAAAATCTCCAGATAATTTTCTATTTGTAAGAAAAAAATTGGATATGTGTTCGGCTTAGTTATCGAGAAAATTTACATTGAATATAGTACAAATGTAATTGTACCGTATTTTGAAAAATTGCATGGGTGCGTATGAGTAATGTATATGTGGTATCATATATGAGACTAATTAATTAATTGCACAAATTAATTGGTGATTTCATTACCATTAAATTGAAACTAATGCTAATGAAATTTTTGGCATTACTATTACTTGGACTAATGCTAATGCTTTGAAATATATCGATTTCGTTACTAATGCCAATTGTATAGTAAATTCATTACGATTACTAATGCCTCAATTATAAGAAGGAATTGGCATTTGTAAACGTCATTTTATAGATTTCATAATCATTTCTAAGCTTGCAAATGCGTCATGCGAAAAAGGTTTTGTGGTATAAAAAATTAATTAAAATACTTAATCAGCGATTTACATTGTGCAGGAATATATTGATGCAAGAATTTTACTTTTTGCAAAACTATTTTCGCAAACTTTTTTTTGCAAACTAACCACCAGTCTTTGGTACGAGTTATGGGTATTATATTCCCAAAATTCTAATTTAAAAAAAACTACACTTAAAAAATTGGAAAATAATGGCGGAACACGAAAAAAAGCTTTATGGTACAAAAAATTTATTAATAAACTTAATCATAATTTTCATTCTGCAAAAAAATATACTGAAGTAAAAATGTTCCATTTTGGAAATTTTTTTCCGCGACTTATTTTTCGCGAATTTTTTTCCAACTAGCCACCAAACTTTGTTATATGAAATGGGTGTTATAGTCTTTAGATTATATATTTAACAAAACCGCCCATAAAAAATTGCAAAATATTGGCGGAACTCGAAAAAAAAGTTTTATGATACAAAAATTGTATTAAAAAACCTTATTAGCGATTTTAATTCTGCAACCAAATATACTGATGTAAGAATTTACTTTTTTGCAAAACTTTTTTTACGCGAAATTTTTTCGCGCTTTCTTTTGAAACTATTCACCGAACTTTGTTCTATGAATTGGGTATTATAGTCCCTAGATTGTAAATTAAAAAAAACCGTACTTAAAAAATTGTAAAATAATCGCGGAACGCGAAACAGATTTTATGCTACAAAAATGGAATTGAAAAACATAATCAGCGATTTTCATTCTGCAAACAAATATGTATACTGATGAAAGAATTTTCCTTTTTGTAAATTTTTTTCCGCGACTTTTTTCGCAATTTCTTTTTTCAATTAATCACCGAACTTTGTTCTATGAATTGGGTATAATAGTCCCTAGAGTATAAATTTTAAAAAACCGCAATTCAAAAATTGCAAAATAATCGCGGAACGCGAAAAAGGCTTTATGGTACAAAAATCGAATTAAAAAACTTAACCAAAGGTATTCATTCTGAAAACACATATACTGATGTAAAAATTTTCCTTTTTGCAAATTTTTTTCCGCGACTTTTTTCGCGATTTTTTTTTTTCAACTAGCCACCGAATTATGTTCTATGAATTGGCTATTATAGTCCCTAGGTTATGATTTTAAATAACCAAACGTAATAAATTGCAAAATAATGGCGGAACGCGAAAAAGGTTTTATGGCACAAAAAAGAAGTAATAAACGTAATCAGCGATTAATATTCTGCAAACGAATATAAGATGCAAAAATAAGAAACCTTTTTGCAAAATTTAGTTTTCTGTTGGAAAATAAAAAATCGCGTAAAAAACAATTTTGCAAAATGTAAAATTTTTGCATCATTAAATTCGTTTGCAGACTGTTAATCGCTAATTAAGTTTTTTATTCATTTTTGTGCCATAAAGCCTTTTTTCGCGTTCTGCCATTATTTTGCAAATTATTATAACCTAGGGACAATAAACCTAATTCATAGAAGAAAGTTCGGTGGCTAGTTGCAAAAAAAAAAAATCGCGAAAAAGTCGCGAAAAAAAAATGTCCAAAAAGAAAATTCTTACATCAGTATATTTGTTGTCAGAATGAATATCGTTGATTAAGTTTTTTAATTAAATGTTTGTACCATAAAGTCTTTTTTTGTGTTTCGCTATTATTTTGCGGTTTTTTAAAATTTATAATCTAGGGACTATAATACACAATTCATAGAACAAAGTTCGGTAATTAATTGAAAAACGAAATCGCGAAAAAATTCGCGTAAAAAAATTTACAAAAAAGAAAATTCTTACATCAGTATAATTGTTTGCAGAATGAAAATCGCTGATTAAGTTTTTTAATTAAATTTTTGTACCACAAGGCCTTTTTTCGCGTTCCGCGATTATTTTGTAATTTCTTAAGTGCCGGGTTTTAAAATTTATAATCTAGGGACTATAACACTCAATTCATAGAACAAAGTTCGGTGGCAGTTGAAAAAAAAGCGCGAAATAATGTCGCCGAAAAAAAATTTTGCAAAAAGGAAAATTCTTACATCAGTATATTTGTTTGCAGGATGAATATCGCTGATTAAGTTTTTTAATTAAAATTTTGTACCATTTTTTGCGTTCCGCGATTATTTTGCAATTTTTTAAGTGTGGTTTTTCAAAATTTATAATCTAGGGACTAATTCATAGAACAAAGTTCGGTGATTAATTGAAAAAAAATTTTTTTTTTTTTTAAAAGGTGATTGTTATTGAAAAATATGGTTTTTTGCCAAATAGCTAAATTGTGATTATTTTAGCGTGTATGAAAAATAAAAGAAAAACAAAAAAATCTATAAACTATAATTTATACATTTATTGTCGCCAAAATGAATTTTATTGCGAGAATACGACTTTAAATATTGAAACAAATATTCTTGAATATCACAATTTTTGTAAAAAAACGCGTGTTTTAGATTTTTCACAAATATACAGAGCAAAACCAATATTTTTACTCTAACTGTTTAAAAATTCTGCGCTAAACTATAGGAACACTATGTGCAGAAGGGGCCCCTAATGCCCAAAAATGCAGTTTTGTGCATCAAGTGGTTTTTTTTTTTTTTTTGTTAAAAAACCGTATGTTGCCAAATGGCTATACCATGCATTTAAGGGTTAATTGTATGTTGATATATTAATAGACTAAATTGACTACAATATTAGTTAGTTTTTATGAATAATACAGTCACCGCTTTGTCAATTACATTTGTAGTTATTTTAGCTGTCATTTTTAGTCATTTTGGCCTACGTAATTCCCTGAGTGTATAAATGTCCCCCAAAAATTGTTATTTGGTCGCTATAGATCGCAAACATAAAGATAGTTTACTGAAATTGTTCCTACTGATCTTAGATTGAATCGGTCCATATTTTGACCTACACTCAAAAAAATATGTTAGTAGAAAAATTAGTAAAACATCTTGTATATCAAGTGTACTAGTTTTCAGCAATTTTTTTTGCTGAAATACGGTTTTCAGCTAAAGTTTTAGCTATATTTTTTTAGCACTAAACTAATGTTTTACTAATTTATTTTGCTACAAAACTTGTGCTGTTAACCGCATTTATAGCTTGGATGACAACCAGATAGACAAGATGTAGATGTTGCAGCTTGTCTGGATGTAGTACAGACAAAGGAAATGATCTACACAATTTGTATAGTTAAATTTTCAGCAAATAAATTAACTGAAGGTTGAGTTTTTTTCAGTCTACTAATATTCAGCAAAAAGTTTAGTGATTTTAGCAAGGATTTTTTTCATTTGCAATTGACTAAGTGTTAGCAAAACTTTTTCTGAGATTACTATTGAAATGGCTGATTTTCAGCAAATACCTTTTGCTGAAATTACCAACTTTTTTGCAAGCACGCTCCTGACTAAAAACTTTTTTTTAGTGTAGTCCTCAAATGGACTATATTTCCAATTGTATCTTAAATGCACCTGACATTAGGCAATTTTAAAATTTCGTACCGATTTTCTGATTTTTTTCAATTTTATAGATAAATTTTGATAACTTTTCAACCTATGCAAATTTTGAATTAGTTGCTTTTCAGTTAAACTGGAGTACGGTATAGTCGGCATGCCCGACTTTAACTTTTTTACTTAAATTTAGATTTGTTAAATGTAAGAAAAAATATAATAAAATAAACAGATTTTATTCTAAGCCAATAATAAATTTTGTTAAATTTATAAATTTTGCTTTTGAGCCAAGAGATATATTATTTCGAGGGTAAGATAAGTTAAGAATTTTATATATTTTGCTATATGTTTTCGGATCTTTTGAATGGTTTTTCAAGTTTTATGCAAAAAATCACTTCTTAGAATAATCAAAAAACGAAAAATTTCAACATTCCTGAACATCCAGTAAAATATCCTTAAACACCCACCCTAGTGATTACATTTAAATGAATGTCTAATTTTTGTAGATTTATTATCTTTAAATAAACTTTATAATTTTCTAGTCCATAATTTTCCAGTTCCAAATATAAGGAAGTCGAGTTTTCGCGAAATTGTTCATTGGACATTTTTTTCCTGCTATATTTGTATTTAGCATACCAAAATTTCTTAGAAAAGATGTATTGCGATAGAAGATTGTTGGGGCTGTTGAAAAGTGTTATCATTATTATTATGTTTTTTTTTTTTTGAAAATTCGATAAAGTACATTAATTCGGTGATTCGATGTCAGATTACCATAATTTTTTTTTTTTTATAATACTTAGCAAATATCAATCGATAACAATGATATAATAATATATGTACACACAAAATACTAATTATGTGGCAGATACTATGACAGTGGGTGTTCTCCACAAAATACGAAAATAGTCCTTCAACATTTAGTAACAATAAATAATTCTTATGCAACACACCTACTTTTAGAAACACCTCCTAAGATTTTCAAGACATTGTATTCCTGAGAAAATTTGGATTTTCTATTGAAAAGCGCCATGTAGTCTTCTATTGTCCTAATGTCATTTATTTTTTTCTTCTAATATCGTTGTGCACTCACTTGCTGTGATTGTTGTCAAAATGCGTTAAAATGTCATGTTTATAGGTGTGTTAATGCTTTTGTATATTGAAAGGAACAAAAATGTATTTTCAATTTTTGTTAATTTAATTCTCTTTGTGTCCTTTCTTGTACGTTTGTAATTGTCTCTTTTTCATATTTTATTGTTATCTAATTAGTCGCATGTCATATTGTTGTTCTTTTATAAGTCCTTTTGTTGAAGTATTTTTGTATATTCGGTAAATGAATTTTTTTTTTCGTTCTTAAATACTCTCTCACACTTTTATAACAAGTGCAGGATTTTTATGTGATTTTGTGTTTTTGCTTTCTCTTGATCTTTTGTAGTTATGATTGTCCTTTGTCATTGGATTTGTCGGGGTTGTCAACGCCTTTATGTGGTTTTTAATATTTATGATTTTTTTTTTCTAAATATACTTTGTTATGATTTTATATTTCCATAGAAGATTTATAAAAAATTTTAAATATAGTTGATATGTGAAATTCGAAACGTTTTCTTTTTTTAAGAAAACTTCGTTTAACGAGGCTTTAGTGTGTTTCAAAGAATTTTGAATAAAAATTTGCTTAAATTTAGTATAGAATTACCAAAAACTAGTTGAATTGTCATAAACTAAATATAATATGAAATTATACGTATGACAAATTCTTTGAATGAAAACTAATATGATGTGAAGAGAAATGCTCAAAATACCAGGTAATATATTCATAATGTGACATTCAAAAAACCATAAAAAAGACAATAGAGGCAGACATATTGTCATAAAAACATAAACAAATTTAAACAAAAAATTAACTCATTTTAAACTAGAGCACAACAAACAATGGGATGAAAAGGACGAATATAAAACGCGAAATAGACAAAAATTTAACCCTTTGGTTGAAGAATAACACAGATACAAACACGTACAGCTAACGTCTGTGTATTAAAGTTGTGCTAAAGGATAATAATAATGGCGTACGCAGTTCATTAATGGTGGGTTGTAAAATAATAAAAATGTTTATTTAAAGAAGACCGTATCTAGAGCATTAATGATCAGGTACGTCTAAAAGAAGAAAATTGCCTCATCCAAACAATGGAAAAATTAGAGCACAAGCAAATTTCCCTGGTAATAAAAAATATGTTCACAAAAAGGATAATAAATATAGAAAGGGTTCTTTTTAAGGCTTAACAAAATAATTAGAGCACCACGCTAAATTTAAAGGCGACAAATTTTTTAGTTTAACAAAATTTACATAAAGATAATTATAAAATGTTTTTATGACGCTAGGTCATACTGTACAGCATATCTCTATTTCGCAGGATCATAAAACATATATATGTATGTATGTTGAAAAATAATTGTTGTTACTACTTTCTTAGTTGGCAGACAAAAGGTCTGTATTTTGTAAACAGGTAGAAAATATCTAATTCTAGTTTCTTACTGCTGTTTTTTTTTTTTTTTTTCTTTTAAGCAGCTGATATAAATGGACTAAACCAGGATTAGTAGACCACACAAAAAGTATTAAATCCTTAAAAGCAGACCGATGCAAAAAATATCATATTGTATGTGTAATATAATCATTACTATGATAAGATTTATTGTATTGTATTATAAATAAGAATCTCATAATATTTGTCAATACTTTCGGTTACGATTCGCAATTAGAAATTTTGCAAATTTATGACGTTTTCGTAACTTTTTTAAGAAGATTTTTATAAAAAGTTTCGGCAAGAAAAGGAAACGATTTCGTGAGGCATTGTAGCTGTTGTTTTCAGATAACACCGAAACATCCTCTTACAAAACCTATTTCGTAATAAACTACGGCATGCTGAATTTGAATCTGGCGAAACAACTTTACAGTCGACCGTTTTCTATATATAAATCACTGTTCTAAAATTTGTGTTCCTGTTTTTTATAATTTTTAATAAAGTTTTCTTATCTGGAAGATGAAATTATAGAGATTGTTTAAACTTTTACACTGTAAAACAAGTAAAAAATATAAAGTCGGGCAGGCCGAATATAGATATCCTATAGCAGTCTGGTTGAGAGTTAACTAATGTTTTGATCCGAAATTCGAATGGATTTAAATGGACTTGTGTTAAAATTTATCTATAAAATAACAAAACAAAATAGAAAAACGGTAAGAAATTTTGGTTTTGTCTAATGTTAGGTGTATTTAAGAGAAAATCGAATATATAGCTCATATGGGCGATAGGTCCAAATATCTATAGATTCTCAGGCTTTGTTCTTGAGCCCATCTAAGTCAGCTTACCAAATTTCATTAAAAAATCTTTGTATTTTCGACCTGCAACGTACGAAAAAGTAAATTTTTGGGTGACCTTTATATTGGCCCTTCACTCATATTAAAAAGTTAGTAAAAAAAATTGTAAAGAGTTTTCCATTGCACTTTACTATTTTTGTACTGATTTTAAGTACATTTATTTTTGTAAAAATTTTTGTCATTCTCTTTTACTAATTTTTTTATACTAATTTTCGTTGCTGATTTCAGCAAAAAATTCTACTAATTTTTCAAACCCGAGTGATAAACTTAGCAAAAACGAGTAAAAAGGTTAAAGTCGGGCATGCCGACTATACAATACCCTACACCAGTCTGGTGTATTGTTTGGATCCGAAATTCGAATGTGTTAAAATGGGGCTTGTGTCAAAATTTTCTATAATGTGAGTCAGCGCACCAAATTTCATTAAAATATCTTAATATTTGCGACCTGCAGTTTGTAACCAAGCCAATTTTGGAGGGACCCTTATATGGGCACTAGTTCTAAACATGGACTGATGTTCACCAAAATCAATAGGCTTCGTCCTTGGGCCAACATAGGTCTGTGTACCAAATTTCATCAAAATATCTTAATATTTGCGACCTGCAGCGTATAAACAATATAATTTTGGTGGGACCCTTATATGGGCACTAGGTCTAAACATGGACCGATGTTCACCAAAATTAATAGGCTACGTTAGTGGGCCAATATAGGTCTGTGTACCAAATTTCATCAAAATATCTGAATATTTACGACCTGCAGCGTATAAACAGTATAATTTTGGTAGGACCCTTATATGGGCACTAGGTCTAAACATGGACCGATATTCACCAAAATCAATAGGCTACGTTATTGGGCTAACATAGGTCTGTGTACCAAATTTCGTCAAAATATCTTAATATTTACGACCTACAGCTAGGGTTTATGTCCCGGGAATTCCCGGGAATCCCGCCCTTTTTTCAATCCCGCAATCCCGGGAATTTCATGCGGGATTTCCCGGGATTTTATGTATTCTTTTATAGAAGTTCTAGCTAGTATATATTGCAATTTCGGAAGCTTTATTTAAATTTAAAGCATTGATTTTTTTGAAATCAATTTAAATAAAAATATTTAAAATAAAAAATACGATTTGAAATTTAATAAGCTGAATTAATACAATATAAAAACAAATATTATTGTTTATTGTTTTTGAATTTCAGCTGAATTTGGTTTAGTTACCAATAAAAATACTCGTACTTCGGGAAAAAAATGGTTTCTTTAAAACGATGATCTTTGTTCAAGTAAAGCAATGTATACAACATTTCAACATCATTATTTCAGTTCCAAATACATCCAAAAAGCCTGTGCATTAAAATTTAAAAAATTAGTAATATTGAACGTTATTCTGGTTTGACGCAAGATCATAAATTAATATCACTTTCTGTTTAAATTATTTTCAATTCAAAGAAAGATGATATAATTTTTACAAGTAAATTACAAAGAATAAAAATTATTGAAAAAATTCGATAAGACCAGCAAGGCAGAATGCGCATTTTTGGCTTTCGCTACAAAGCCATCATCATAATTTACTTGTAAAAATTGTATCATCTTTCTTTGATTTGAAAATAATTTAAACAGAAAGTGATATTAATTTATGATCTTGAGTCAAACCAGAATAACGTTCATTTACTTAAATAACAGATCAATTAAAAACATTTCCCCCATTCATCTTAAATTAGTAATATTTGCATATTTTCAGCTGATATAAATAATTTGAGTGTTTTTTACTTCAAATAATTTCATTTAAATTTCAATTGCTACTCTTTATTTTAATTGTATTTTTTAAAAATTATTTATTTTTCAAATAATGCATCAGATGCTTTTTCAAATTATTTTGGATTTTTTATATGTTAATTTAAAATGCAACTATGAAAATTAAATAACCCAGCTAAGAAAAATGATCATTAATGACTCAGAAATTAGCTCCAAAAACAAAAATTTTTCCACTTTTTCCTATGAGCCATTTAAGAATCTTATTTATGAGCGCTCCGAAATTGCTGGCTGGGAATTTATTCTTAAAAATTTCTAATCAAAAAATACCAATTAAAGTTAAGGGATTATTTAATAATATTTTATTTTCTATTTTTATAAAAAGATTTAAGCCAATTTGCCTAAAAATTTGTGTGAAAAATACTCCCTTTTAAACTTTTTTATAAAAATACTTCTAGACGAATTCTTCTGAAAATCTCCATAGAAACAAAATATCTAGAAATAGAAATTTTTGGATTCCATACTTAAGAAATGTTTAAGCAAAAAAACGATCTTAGTTCTGACTATAAAACTGGTCCGACACAAGTTTGCCCCCATGAACAATTCGAATATGTCCTAAAAGAAGGGATGAAAATAAAATACCCGTGTCTTTCACTTTGTCTATATTAATTCGTTTAACCGTTTAAAACGCGAATTAATATTCAGTTATTTCTAAGAGTTTTTTAAAATTAAGACGGCCTTCCATATAAATATATTACCTCAATATTATTTCGCGATTTAAACTGTTAGACGAATTGATATAGAAAAAATGGAAGACATGGATATTTTATATTTAGCCCTGCTTTCAGAATATATTAAGTAGATTTTCTCATAGGTACAACCAAAAAATGAACTTTGTCGGACGGTGTTGTAATAGAAATCGAGTTTTTCCAATACAACATATGTCGGATTTATTTATTTTCGAATGAGCGGGAATTCCCGGGATCCCGGGAAATTCAGAAAAAAATCCCGCTGTCCCGGGAAATGAAAAAGTCCGGGAAAAGAAAAACCCTACCTATAGCGTATAAACAATATAATTTTGGTAGGACCCTTATATGGGCACTAGGTCTAAACATGGACCAATGTTCACCAAAATCAAACTTGTTCGTCCTTGGGCCAACATAGGTCTGCGTACCAAATTTCATCAAAATATCTTAATATTTGCGACCTGTAGAGTGCGCACAGGATTGCATGGACAGACTGACAGATGGACGGACGGACGGACATCGTTAAATCGAAATAAAAAAAAATTCTGAGCCGATCGGTATACTATAAGGTGGGTCTACGACCAATATTTTTTGGTGTTACAAACATCAGCACAAACTTATAATACCCTGACCACATAGTGGTGTAGGGTATAAATATACTAATTTAACAGCATGTGGTTACTTTAAGGAAACTTTATTTACAAGAATTCTTGTTTGGTTTATATTTGTTATTATTGATATATTTTTAGTTTAGAAATAAAACTCAGAAAATTGTACCTCCAATAAATAAAAAGGTAATAACTGCAGAACCGTTTGCAATTTTTACTTCAAATTTCAGGTATATTGAAATAGATAGATGATAACCCCAATTCTATGAATTTTTCAGGGGGTACTTTAGGTGGTGGTTTTTCGTTTCGTTGTGTGAATCTGGGAGAATTGCGCGCAGCATTGGGGAAGATTAAATCTAATGCTGCAGGTAATGATTTTTTACCATTAAAATTTATTAATTTAGTTTTTCCGTTTGTGTCTTCCCATATTCTTCGGTTGGTTAATTCTATTTTTACTACTTCCGTCTTTCCTAACGATTGGAAGAAAGCTAGGGTGATACCCATAAAAAAGGAAGGTCTTTCCAACTCTTTGAATAATTTGCGTCCGATATCTGTCCTTCCGATTCTCTCGAAGGTGGTTGAGATCGTAGGATCAAATGATCCTACACCTTGATAGTAACTCTTCAATACATTCATCTCAGTCAGGCTTTCGTCGTGGGTATAGTACTGGTGCCCTTCTTCTTGGTCTAACGGATTCGATTAGAAAATTTTTGGATAATGGTAAAAATGTAGTTCTTCTTTCATTGGATTTATCTAAAGCAAAAGCAAAAACCGAGTGATACATTCGAAACTTGTGGACAAACTGTTTAATTTGTTTGATTTTTCATCACAAGCTTGTAAACTTATATCCTCTTATCTGAGTTGTAGAAGTCAGTTTGTTTCGATTGGCGATTCTTTTTCTTTAACGAAACCAATAACCAGTGGTGTACCTTAGGGGTCTGTTATTGGCCCACTGCTGTTCATGATTTACTTGAATGATCTTCTTACATTTGGGAATGGTCTATCATGTCAGTCTTACGTTTATGCGGATGATGTTCAGTTTCTTTGCTATGCCGATTCGCAATTTGTAGATGTCTTGGAAGAGGGTGTAAATTTTATCATACATGAGGTTATATCTTGGTCTTCTGGCAATGGTTTTGTTGTCAATCCAAGAAAGACGAAGTTAATGGGTTTTGGTTTCGATACTGATATTATAATGGTTACCCTCGACGGCATGAGAGTTTGTGGATAAGATTAAGTGTCTTGGAGTTTTAATTGACAATCATTTAAATTTCTCATCGCATATTAATAACGTTTCTTCGAAAATATCATTCTTGTTGAGAAGGTTGTATTCTCTTGACTTGTATCTGCCTCTCTCAATTAGGATACGCGTGGCACATGCCTTGTTGATGCCTCATATATTATATTGTGTCGAGGTATTTTCTGGTACCACAGGCGGTGAATTTAATAGGTTTACCAAGATTTTCAATAGAATTATTAGATATGTTTTTGGCCTAAGACTTCGCTCTGATGTGACTCCGTACGTAATCCAATTTCTTGGGTGCTCTTTTGTTAATTATGTAGGTATGAGGTTATTGATATTTTTTTACAAAGCAATGGTTAATGGGTTTCCGGACTATATAGTTGACAACTTTCTTTTGTCCAACTCGGAAAGAAACCCCCAACTGGTTTATCCAACACATCATACTACTATGTTCGAGCGATCATTTCAGATTAGGCTTTCAAGAATATGGAACGATCTACCTCTATACCTGAGAGGTTTTGCTTTTTCACCCCAGGTCTTTAGGCGAAAGCTTAAGGATTATGTAGCTATTCATGAGTTATAGCTTTTTATTTGTGCTACTATTTTTATCTCTCTCGACCTTTTCTTTTTTTATAATCGCTGCACTTAGGAAAATCTGGTGATTGTATTATTTTTATTTAAATATCTATTTATATTATTCAAGATAATGTTTTCTGTATTTTTTTTTATATGATAGTTTTACTGTATTTTTTACTTATTTTTATTATTATTTATTTTTATTATTATTTATTTTTATTATCTTTATTTAAATTATTTTTTTGTAGTAGCTTTTATTAATCATATATGGCCACCAGGGCTTTGGTTATGTAATTTGGAGTAAATAAATGCTGTATTTATTATTAAAAAAAAAAAAAATAATTATACATTTTATACAATCGAAAGAAAAAAATTTTTTTTTTTTTATTAAATTTGATTTTATTTTTTTTTTTCATTTCAGTACACTTTTTGTTAATTTCAGCAGATTGATTTTAAATTGCAGTTTACATCAATTTACTGAAATTTAGTAACGTCTACTAATTATTTATATTAATTTAGATTTTGAATTGCAGTTTACAACAATTTTTCTAAAATTTAGTAGTGGCTACTAATTTTTTCAACTAATTTTATTGTACTATAAATCAGTAGACATGTGTTGCTAAAATTAGCAAAAAAAAATACTGTTGGGCTGAAAACAGTTAAATTTCCTCTAATAACAGAAACATTTTCAGTAACCGTGTAAAAATTTTTAGATCCGCTCAGATCTGTTTAGATCTAATTAGATATTTATGAATTTATCTAGATCTAGTGCCAGATCAGATCATATATGACCAGATATGGTATACAACATTGGGTTTTACGTGGATTAAAATCGACCCTATTCACGCGACCCCACTTAGAGATTGTAATAAGGTCCTAATTGAGTGTGTCATTCATAATCTGCCTCCTGCCCCCAATCTCTGCAAAGCTTGGCCTATGATCGAAGGAATATGAATGGCAAATGTTGCTGTCATCTGCAAAAGAGTAGATAGGATTGGAAGTCTGACAGAGGAAGTCATTTAGAAAGATAAGAAATAGAGAAGGAGAAAGAACAGAGCCTTGCGGTACCCCTGCATTCAACTGAAACTCATTAGATGAGACCCCATTTATAACAACTCTTATAGTGCGATCCCTGAGAAAACTCGATATAAATCGAGAGAAGTCATCACCAACACCAAAAGCAATGAGCTTTGACACGAGTGCTTTATGCCACACACGATCAAACGCCTTGGAAATATCCAGCGCAACCACCCTGCTTTCACCAAATCTGTGAATTGACCGACTCCAACGTTCCGAAAGAAACGCCATCAGGTCTCCCGTAGAACGACCTCTACGAAAGCCATACTGTCGATCATTAAGAAGCAAATTGGATTCCAGATAATTAACAAGATGGTAGTTTACCATGCTCTCCATGACCTTCGAGAGCGCAGAGCAGATTGCGATTGGGCGGTAATTTTCAGGGTTGGTAGCCGCACCCTTTTTGGGGATTGGCTAAACATTGGCAACCTTCCAGCACGATGGAAAGATACCCATGCGATACGATGTGCTAAGAGGGTTGCCAATGGACGCGATAGCGTTGAAGAGCACTGTTTCAGTACCAGTGCTGGTATACCATCCGGGCCCGCTGACTTATTTACGTCAAGATTCGCAAGAACCCTTTTAACGGCTTGTGGACGAAAAAATATCTTGGGCATAGTATGTGATACTTTTTCGAGCACGGGCAGTGGTTGATCACTTTCCGGCAGAAAAGAATTTTCCGCGAACAGTTCAGCCAGCAGGTTGGCTTTATCAACCGGGTCAGTGAATATTAGGTCATCTTTATAAGAGTTGGGATAGATGAACTAGCATTGTCCTTTACTCTTTTAACGAATGACCAAAAGGTCTTACTGCCCCGTGGAGCAGCAAGAACTTTAGCACGCAGACGTTGTTCGTGCAGAAACTTTTCACGTCTTAGTACTTTGGCACACTCAGTTCTCGCCTGTTTACGCAGCATGTCAGTATTGATGTTCTTATTCGCACGCCAATTACTGAAGGCTTCCTCTCTGGATCTGACTGCATTTCTGCACGTCTGGTTAAACCAACTCTTATGTTTGGACTTAACCGGAATATACTTTGAAGGAATAAAAAATTTCATTCCAAGCAAAATCACGCGTTCTACCATTTTCGCAGCGGCATCAACATCGTCATCCAAGAAACATAGTTTCCAGTTGAATTGCCGATAAAAATCTTTAAGTTCGACCCAACGAGCCTATTCATAAACTAGAACAGAGCGTTTCGCGGCTGTCTGTGAAGCGCTATGAAGCCCGGAGTATGAAAAGGATGCGGAAATGGTACAGTGATCCGAGTTACCGAGAGATGCAAACGATCTCACTTCATACTTTTCAGGGTGTGAAGTGAGAAAAAGGTCGAGGGTATTCTGAAATTGCCCTTCAACACACGGAATGTGTGTTGGCTCATTCACCAACTGCACCAGGTGATTGTGTGCGGCGAAAAGCTCGACGTAAGTTCAGCTTGTTCTAGTTTGGGGAAAAGAACCTGTTGATTTTGGGAAAAACTCAAACAAAATTCTCCGATGATAGAACATAAATTAGAAGAGGTTGCATGCAAGTACAAGTTGTTCTACAACCGGTTCTTTGCAACCGACAATTTTGCTGGGTAATATTGAATATCTCGCGTAATAACAGTATTGCCATATTTGAAGTCCTTCATCTCTCACCACCTTTCATCTCTGCTCTATACCCTTTCCAAAGAAAGCAATACCTTAATTAAGAGTAAAAATTTCCTAAGTGGTGTTTCTCTTTAAAAAAAAATGTAAATAAAAACGTATTTTAATTACAGGTTTCCTGACGTTTCATAAATTTGATGTCTACTTTTTCTAGGCATCGTCTATTTACAATTATAAAATAAAAACATTAATCAGTACAAGAATTACACCAAGAACAGTTTTAACTCACAATATTTACGATTTCTTTTCATTAAAATTTATTTGTTTTATTATTTTTGTAATTAAAAAACACCCGCTTAATAAAAAAAAATACATATTTTTCCAAATTTCAATCATCAAAATTCTAATTAAAGAAAAAATCATATGAATTGAAGTTATATTTTTATATAAACATAGAAAGCACTTTCGGTTAAATAATTTTTTGGTTTTTATTTAATTTCGGCAGCTATTGAGTTTCCAGCAAATAATATTAATGAAAAAGAAACTTGGAAATTCGTCATATCAACAAAATAATTAATTGATTCAGTTAAAAATGTTGTTGAAATTTAAGAATTATTTTTGTCACTTAAGTTTGGTAATATTTTTATCTGTGTAGAAGCTATTTGTACTAAATATAACTTTGTTTTTCTTTATTCCGTCAAGCGCATGGTCAAAAGTTCAAATTAAAATCAGCCTATAATAAAAAAAAATCCGAAAACTGTTGTAACCTCGAGGTCTACTTTGGTACGCTGGTGAATCACCCTGTATGAAAACTGGGGGTCTAAAAAATAAAGTTTCCAAAAAATTCTGTAATTGGCCGTACATTTTGTCACAATTGCGCCAGGAGTATGGTACTCGTATTTGCATATTTTTTACCCATTTGTTGCTATATTAAGATTACTGGACTGGCCGACGATTAGTGTTTCCTAGTATATTCATGACCCGAATTAGAGAATGAATGAGTTTTGTCTTTAGTGCTTTTGGGACTGCCTGTGGACTTAAAGTGAATATTCGACTCCGATGAATACTTGCAATGAAGTTAAACGTTCTTTATTTCTATTAAACTTCTTAAACTTTAGAAAAAAGTATATTTATGCTAACTTAATCACCAAACATTGTTAACCAACATCAAAATTTAAGGAAAATTCACTTTTTTAGCCGACGGCAAATTACGTCTGAGTAGCGCCAAAAACACTTTCACACACTTAAAACAAAGATGAAAAATGAAAATCCCCCAAAAGCAATTTTCAGCTTTATTTGTGTTTAAAAAAGAACAACAAAAGAAAACTTTATAACAGCAACAACAAAAAATTTACCAAATTTATCAAAAATTTTAGCTTTAAGAGTAGAAAATATGGAAAACTACATACATAATAGTAGAAAAATTCTAATCAACATAAAAGATACGAATAAACTAACATCGCACATACATATTTACACATTTAGATACACATATACGAAACTGTATGTAATAATGTATGCTAAACTTAGCAATGAGTTATTAGAAAATATCTTAAAACTACCAGGAAAAGCCAATAAACTCTTTCAAAAATATGTTCGTGAATTAAGCGGCATACATCATAAAACAACAGCAACAACTTTAACAGACAACCTTGCAACAATATTCATTTTTTCTTTTATATAACAACTACGTAATAACAAACAATATATTTAAGGTATTGCCCCGTTTTTCAACCTTATCTTTATTATTTGGTAACTAAAATATATATATAGTATGCAACTAACTAAAAATAGTTCAGACACATTTGAAAGAAAACCTTTGTAGTACGAGAAATTTATAAGATAACACTTGAAATTTTCTAATGTTAAATGCAAAAAAGAAACATTGAAAATTTCTTCACAAAAAAAAAAAAAATAAATAAATAGATAGATAACAAAAAAAAAAAAAAAACAAAATTGCAAAATTTTAGTAACGTACTTTTTTTGGGAAACCCAGCAAAACCTTGGTAATGGGTTTGACCTTTTTCACGCATTGCCTGGCAATGGGTACCCCTTTACCATTGGTTTTACTTAGAAACCTTAAAGTAATACGTTACTAATATTGTGATACATCAATACTTATGTGGGAGGTATGAAATAATGAGTTACCGATATGGAGATATGTCACTGCTTATATGTTCCCTTTAAAATAATATATTACCGATATTGTGTTTTATAATAACTTTTTATTAAGGGTAAAAATAATAAGTTATTGGTATTGCATAATATAACTACATATTATGGGAAAGTATGATTTAATAAAAATTTAGAATCTAATTACATTGCTCGGATCGGTGTACTTTTAAACAAAGTCTCATTTTATTCCCTATATTTTATAACCAATGAAATATGTACTAATGTGTAATGACTTACTTCACTCTATAAAAGTATGTACTTATTTTAGCTAACTAGTGATTTTCATATTACAAGTAACAACTTATTTCAGTACATCCTTCGTAATCACTTATTTTATCCTATACTGGTACGATTTAGGCAACCATTTACCCCCAATGACACCCCCATGTTAAAATAATGTGTTATGCGACCAAAGTGTAAGTACCCTACGGGAAATTTTAACAAACTGTCACCGAACTGGCCCCTTTATATGAAATAGACTGGTCACTTTTACATGGCGTTGTCATAGGAGGGGGAAATTGACAACTTGTGACATGACACAAGACAAACCCTAGGACAGGTTACTGAACTCTCATAAAAAACAAAGTTCAGAGACCTGTCCTGCGATTTGTCTTGTGACATGTCACAAGGGGTCAATTTCCCCCTCCTATGACAACACCACGTAAAAGTGACCAGTCTATTTCATATAAAGGGGCCAGTTCGGTGACAGTTTGTTAAAATTTCCCGTAGGGTAGTTACAATTTTTGATTTCTTATTACATTTCCCTTTACCTGGTAATAGAAAGTTTTGCTGGGAAGGTATCAGTGAAAAATAAATATGCTTTTGAATTGATGAAAATAAAAAGGATTTTGTTGAAATTTTGAAAATAAAATTATAAATTTTTATTTGTTTATGTTACAGGTTGATTTATATACCCAGTGTAGAAATTCATTACCAGATATGTGGTTATGTAACTACATACTTGGTAATGGTAACTAGTTACTTTTGTTATTACATTTCTTATTACCTTTATATGGCGATGTCGTGAAAAATAATGAGTTGTCGTTACACACCAGCATACGAAAAATCAAAAAATATATCGTTACCTATGTGCTTACCAGTACTTACAAAAATAATGAGTCTAAAAATAGATTTTCTAAAAAATAAATTATATAAAAAAAAATATTTTTTATTGTATTTTTTTTTAAATAAAATTTGCTGGTGCGGGAATCGAACCTGGGTCTACAGATTGCCTGTCAACAGCTCTACCATCTGAGCTATATCGATATGTAATATTTAATAGATAAAAACACAATTGACCTGCTGCACACATGTAAGCTTACTCGCCAACATACAAAAAATCAAAAAATATGTGGTTACATATATCCTTACCAGTGTTTAAAAAATATTGAGTCTAAAAATAGATTTCAAAAAATTTACAAAAAAATCTAAAAAATTATTTTCTAATTGAAATAATGATAAAAATAAGTAATTATCAGTAATTCATTATTATATGTTTTAAAATAATACAGAAGGTAAGTGGGTGTCATTACTGGTAGTCCAAAAAATAATGATATGTCATTACCGTTTCTACACTGGGTACTTAATGAATTTAGCCAACTGCACACAGATTCGCAGTTGCAACCAAATTTTTCGCCAACCGAATTTTTGTGGTTCCAGGTACAATCAACTTTATTCATTTTTAATAATGTTGTAATTTCCGAAATCTATTTGTATTAATTCAACGTTTATGGATAATAAATTCTATAAATAGAATAACACATTTCACAAAATTTATTTAAAAATAAAAAATAATTTTTGCCCGGAATTGGGATAAAACCGGCGACTTTCCGATTGTGAGCCAATTGCTTTTCCTCAAGCCCGTTGCCCAACTTAATAAAATTCTTTTTGGCCAAATTTCAATTTGAATTTTTCAGGTTGGAAATTTTAATATTCTGTTTATAAATAGCAACAGAAAAAATTTTAATCCATTTTAGCTTTTTCTTTATTATTTAAATATTTTTCAATTTTTTCCAATTTAAAATGTTAGAGTATTTATTATATTATAAGTTAGTATATTTACCAACTTTGTGCGTAAAATTTTTGTTCAACAAAAGGATGGTAATTTTAGGCATAATTTGTTTATTTGTAAACACATAATATCTAAAATAACTTTGTGTGCGTATATGGAAGTGTGTACAAAAAAAGGTTCCACATTTTTTGTTTATATTTACCGAATTTTCGTAAAATTAAACAAAACTTTACCCATTTCATACTAGTAAATTTACTCTCATTTTTTTGAGTGTAATGAAAATAAGTAAATTGAAAAAATGATATTTCTTGTTTTGTGTATGGAGTGACTTCTTTCCAGGACATTTTATGGAAAATGATTATTTTGTCAATAATAGTATAGAATTTTTTTTGTCACAAAATTTTTCATAATTTTCCAAAAAATATTAATTAAATGTTATTAGGCTATAACTAACTTTATTTGTATTTTAAAATCTTTAACCCTTAGTGACCTAGGGACAAAAATTAATTTAAATTGTAATTACAGATTAGTAAAAATTGTAAATAACCTGAAACAAGTGCTCCCCTTGATAAAGAGATATTAACCGCTTTTTTTGATCACTTGGACTTAATAAATCCAAAAAGTATTTAAAAATGTGCTCAACGGATGGAGTTAGATTCTCCCTATTTTAAAAATAATTTTCTATCCGACACTTCTTTCACCCTAATTTTTAATACCGAATTCAATGATGAAGGATTTTACTTTAACTTTTAATTATATTTTATATAAAACAGCGTTAAAGAGTCTGCCTTTTCAGTTTTATCACTTCAATTTATATTTTTATACAATTAAAATATTACACTGCAATATTTAATATTCACTAATTGGCTTTAATTAAATTACTTATAGTAAAGTGAAAAATTGCCATTTCTATTTCAGCTATTTCTCCATGTCCAAGATAAAAATTAATGTTTCGACTTGTGAGCAGAAAAGACTCAAACAATTACTAGGAAACTTACTTACTTAGACGAACTTTCAGATTTTATTCGAATTTAGATATGTGGTAGAGGGAACTAAACTAGTGAACATACTTTATCGGTACAATCATACTTTTGAGGGTTAAAAATGTGGTGTCAAAAATTACCACTTTTGCGTTTTTCTCTCTCTTTTGTTCTAAATAAACTATTCAAAAATTAGTATCAAATTAAAGGTAGCTTAAAGATTTATCAAGGGTATATTAAAATTATTTAAAGAGGTACATTAGAGTGTCCCTTAAATTACAAATTGTCGAATTATTATGCCAGCAAACACAGTTTCGTTCCATTAGGTCTAAAATGTACGAGTTAAACAAATTTGAGCTCGATTCGGCACGGGTTAACATTTTCTTACAAAAATAATTTTCAAATTCGTAAATTTTAAATCTAACGGATAATAATTCGACAATTCGTAAATTAAGGATGTCCCTTGTACATAGGCGTAACTAGACCATTTTTCTGGGGTGGGCAAGGGCCCCATTTATGTTTGGCTGTTTATTTGCCCATTCTCAGAACCTTAATCTTAAAAACACTTTCGACATTATGCTTGCGATTTTTTCATACAAAAAGACTTTTAAAAATAACTCCCTCACTTTTGATAAAATTTTCAAAACTTTCAAATGGTTTTTATAGTAGGTTTGAGGTTAAGAAGAAGAATAAACCTTCCTCAAAAGTTATAAACACATTAAATTTGCAAATCAGACTAGATCTAGTTTCTGCCTTTTTATGGACAGGCTTCATCAGTGATCTTCCATTAAATTGTATTATTGTTTATATTTTTATTGTCATATTGTCTCTATATGAATAATTTCAGAAGTGATGAAACAGACATATAGAAACATTCTACTTCAGATTTTCTCTGTTTATCTTCTTATTTCATCCGTGTCACCTTTTCACAAATATTGCCACATTGACGTATGGTTTGTACGTACAAGTGCAGGCAATTTGTGTATATTGGAGACGGACAGCCAACAGGGCATTTTTTTTATTTTTTTTTATAGTAAAAAAAAAGAAAACTCTGAAAAATGCATCCTTTTTTCTAAAGAAAACCTCGTGCAGGGAATGCTATACGCTCAGAATAGCCAGAACTAAGATCGATTTATTTTCTAAATATTTTTTAGGTAAGTATTTTTAAACAACATTTCTTATTTAAGAAATAATCAAGACAAAAATCGATATTAGATGTGGCTCTAAAAACAAATTATCTTCCTAGGAAGCTAAAAGACATTTACCCACTCAAAAACACAGGATTAACTGATATTTAAAAAAAAAAATAATATTATAGACAGATGTTTTTTAAATTCTGGGGTGGGCAAAAAGCAGTCTAGGGTGGGCTTTGTCCACCCCAGACCGGCCTAAGTCCGCCAACGCCCTTGTACCCAATTAAATGTTTTTAGTATGTACCCAATTAAATCTTTTTAGTATACTCTCAGATAGATCTTTATACTACCTTTTATTTAATACACTATTTTAGTTTAGTGCAAAAAAATATAACTTAAACTTTTGCTGAAAATACAATTTCAAAAACAATTGCTGAAAACTAGTATATTTGATATACAAGATGTTTTACTAATTTTTTTTACTAACTTATTTTGTTGAGTGTAGCAAGGAGCCGCTTCCCGCACAAAAAAAATAATTATTATTTTTTCAATTTATTTACTTTTTTTCTTTAATTATCACTAGGGCAAGGAATTCCATGCAAATTCATGACTTTTCTCGATAGTCCAAAAGTGATATGGACTAAATATTTATTCGAATCATCAGATTTATAACAAATTTACATCGATTTGTAGTTACAAAATTCGTCTTATTATGACAAGAATGCATGTTTTTCCATACCTTAACTTCAAATGCATATTTTTTGTCATTTTAATGCATATTTTTTTTTCTTTTTAATGTATAAATTGCCTATTTTTAAATTTAGTAGCATTTTATTAGTATTCTAAAAAATAGAATGTGCTAATTCATAACAAAAATGTATTTCGTCTTTGAAGCATGCTATAATTACACATTTCGTTTAATAAACAGTTATTAGAAATCTTTGTAATAAAGGTTATAATAATTTTGTGTTGATATTTATAACTACCAAAGTGGACCTACTTTTGTGTAACACTTAAGATTATTATACATTTCACTATATTGATTGCACCGGTAACTGAAATTTCCTACCCGGGATTTTATCCGCTGCCCAGAATATGAACCAAATTGTATTGCGGTGTAGCGTACCATATAGTCGGCGTGTCCGACGGTAATTTTTTAACTTGTTCAGTACAACTACATACTAGAATAAAAAGAATATAAAACAAATTACGACTTACACATGATGAAAGATGTGAATGAGTGGTTTATAGCAGAAACATATAGACAGACATTCAAATTGTATTATAAACTTGCAGAGATATTGCTCAAATGTGGTAGACAAAATATACCTGCAATACGAGTAGTATATATTCTATGGTTTTAGCTGAGGCACATTTGTTTCGACACAAAAAAGCTCATTTATAGAATTTATTTTTCAAACAAAAAAAAAAAAAAAAAAGAAAAAAATTCTATATACTACGTGTACATTTGAAGTTGTCTGCATTATTCTTTGAGCATTTGGAAATAATAAAAGAATAAAACAGAAAAATACTTTAACAATATTCAACTTCATACAACATTTCTCTGAAGTTTAATTAAAGCAGTTAAAGACCATAATAAGTTGCACTTTAAATCACCATGAGAATGTTGATGATGCAAAATGCTACTGTTGTGGTATTTTTTTGATCATAAAGCTAAAGTTTAAAATAATTTGATTTAAAAATTATTTTAATAAAAATTATTGTAATTTTATTTTTTTCTTTAATGATTTTAAATTCATTAATCATTAAATATCATTTAAATTGTTTATGTTAAAGTATTGTTTTTTGTCTCTGGGATTTAAATTTCTTTCTTTTTGAATTAAAAACTATTAATCATGTTATGTCTAGTTTTTATTTCATTGTAATTCATACGAAATATCACTCTGATAAAAAAACCCTCCAGTTTTTTTTTTGATTTGTATGATGTCAATTATGTGTATCATGTCTTATAATTTCATGTGATTTCTATTGATTTCGAAAAAAATAATATCAAAAATTCATTAGCTTTTTTTGATTCTTTCAATCGAGATCATGATATAGGAATTATTGAAACAATTCAATAAAAATACTCAACCCCCTTAGGTTATAAATGATCATTATAATTTTTTTTTTATAAGATTCTAGAATTTTAAGTAAGGTTTTAAATTATATTGAACAATCTTAGATGTCTATTATTTTTTTTAACAAACTTTTTACCAAATATAAAACTGAATTATTTCTTTTGCACTATTTTTCAGAATTTTCAAGAAATTTGGTATATTTAAACATTTGGTTTTAATTGTTATTTGGCAATTCTAATTGCTCGGATTTCATACTAAAGGAAAAAATTTCTTAATTTTCTGCATGGTTAAAATTTTATAAAAACGAAAATCCCTTGATGCGATCAGTCAACTTATTTTTTAAAGAACAAACTGAACAAAGCATTTATCTTCCCTTAAATTTTCTATCTTATAAAACTCCAGGATACGACTGTATCAATGGAGTTGTAGTGAAAAATCTTCCTAAAAAGGGGATAATATTTTTAACGTTGATTTTTAACTCCATACTGAGACTGAATCATTTCCCATCTAAATGGAAGTGCGCAGAAATAATAATGGTAGCAAAACCCAATAAGCCGGAGAATGTTGTTACATCTTACAGACCGATTAGTTTGTTGGTCACATTCTCCAAAATATTTGAAAGAATATTTATGAGAAGATTGTCGCCAATCTTGGAAAAATTCAACATCATACCTGAATACCAATTTGGTTTCAGGGAAAATCATGGTACTCCTGAGCAATGCCATCGTATTGTAAACTTTATAAGAGATACATTGGAAAGGAAAAAATATTGTTCTGGTGTCTTCTTAGATGTACAACAAGCGTTTGATAAAGTCTGGCGTAGCGGATTACTCTTTAAGCTTAAAAAAACTGCTTCCAACACCATACTATTTGCTACTTAAGTCATATTAAGTGATCATCATTTCTACGTTAAAGTAAACAACGAAACATCACAAATATATAATATAATGGCAGGTGTTCCTCAAGGCAGCGTTTTGGGACCAACACTCTATACTATATTTACATCAGATATGCCTATCAATGACAATGTTTTAGTTGCAACTTATGCACATGATACAGCACTATTAGCTTCTAGCACATTCCCAATTGAAGCCTCAAATCTTGTCCAAAGAGAACTTAATCAAATTGAAATATGGTTGAACAAATGGAATATAAAAGTCAACACTGAAAAATATGTTCATGTAGTATTCACATTACGTAAAGGTGTCTGTCCAAGTTTGTTTATCAACAATAGTGAAATTCCCCAAAAAGACAATGTGAAATATCTAGGACTTCATATTGATAAAAGATTAACATGGAAGACTCACATTAAAGCTAAAAAGGAGCACTTAAAAATAAAAACAAAACGACTCTATTGTCTGTTAGGCCCGAAGTCCCAAGTTAATATTGAATCTAAAATAATAATATATAAAACTATACTTAAGCCAGTGTGGACGTATGGGATTCAACTATGGGGTACTGCCAGCCATTCGAATATTGAGATATTACAACGATATCAAAATAAAACATTAAGATCAATAATTAAAGCTCCATGGTTTGTTTCTAATAAAACTATACATAATGATTTATTTATTCCAAAGGTTAAAGATGAAATCAACAGATTCAGCACAAATTATCTCGAAAGGTTAAGTAATCATTGCAACCCATTGGCCATTTCCCTACTTGATGATACTGAAGAAGTTAAAAGACTGAAACGGCATCATATTCTCGATTTACCATTTCGTTAATTAATTCATTATTTCTAAAATGTAATCTCACACTAATGTAACCATTCATTTATCCTTCTGTAAATACTCATTTATTTTAATCGCAATAGAAACATATTTAATTCATTTGTAAATAATTGTATAAAAACTAGAAAGTTAGTTTATTAAATGTTGTTGTACTTGCTGTAGTCCAACAACCAATGGAAATATTATTATATCAAATTTGCTTATTATCCTTAAATGGATAGATTGTAAATAAAATGTTTTATGAAAAAAAAAAAAAAAATTTCTATCTTGTGTCTCTATTGAAATCAGCACATCACTTTTATTAGACCGATCTTTCTTATATGAAAAATTTTATTTGTTATATTTTTAAATATTTTTTTAATAAAGTTCTTTGAAAAAATAGTTCTTTCAAATCTCTTCACTGCACTCAAAATACTACGTCTGTTGGCTGGACAGAAAAATTTGTTACTTTAACAAAATTTATTCCTGTTTTTTGGCTTAAAATAAAATTAGTTGATTTTAACATTTTTTTTGTTCAATTCAACAAATCTAAATTTAGGTAAAACATTTGTAAAACTATAGTTTTATTTGTAATTATACTGAGTCGTAGAATTTATCCAAATTTAGGGTTTCGGGACTCTCCCCGGGTCTAGTCCATATGATGTGAGGGCATATAAGGGCACTCCGGTGGAGCAAACATTTTGTCCGTTTTGCTCGCTTAGTTTTAGAGATATGGGCCATTTTATGAAGTAGAATTTTTTTTTTTTAATTTCCGAGGGTTCAAGGCCCCATCAAGCTCCATTTTTGGATAGCGAAAGCCGAAAATACGTATTCTGTCTTGCTGGCCTTATAGAATTCTTTCAAAATTTTTTATTCTTTGTAATTTACTTGTGAAAATTGTATCATCTTTCATTAATTTGAAAAATAATTTAAACAGAAAGTGATATTAATGTATGATCTAGGGTCAAACTAAAAAAACATTAATTTACCAAATAAAAGATCAACTATACATACCTCTCATTCATAATTTACTATTTTTTTAAAACCGAGTGCTAAACTTAGCAAAAAATATACTTATTTAACAAAAAGTGTATACTTAAGTAAATTTTATTTACAAGAATTCGTTGATTTTTTAGAATTCTCGTTTAGTATATTTGTTATTATTGATATATTCTTAGTTTGGAAATAAGACTCAGAAAATTTTATTGTATCTCCAATCTATAAAAAGGTAATATAACTGGCGAACCCTTTGCAACTTTTACTCCAAATTTCAAGTACGACGAATTATACAATTTTGACAAACGAAAGAAAAAAATGTCCCCTGACGATTTTCTTAGGCAATAATGAAATCCGGATAGGGACATGCCTCCAACAGATTATTTTTCAGAACTTGTTAAACACGTTTGGGATTTTAGCACATTTAATTCCTTTAATGCAATTAATGTATATCCCGATAAAAATAAATTTAAAAAAAAATGTTTTCCCGACTAAAGAAGATGTTATATAATCATATATCACCATATATAAACCCATATATTCGTCCATATCTAATTTGATCCGAATATTGGAATATATAGTTATATCAAGCGAGATAAGCATGTTATCTCACCTCATACAATTTGATCCGAAAAATGGGTCTATCTGACTGCATCAAATTATATATAAATACATATAATTTGATGAAGATTTTCAAAGAAAATTTTAGTAAATATTGTTGATAGCCCTTATTTCATTCATATTAAATACTAATGCTTAATGTTTATAAAATTTTTTTTAATAAACTTGGAAATAGCTGACAAAATAAAATATTACAAATTAAAAATTTGTCGGAACAACTTTTTCTAGGTTAGAGTTTTGGTCTTTCTTACAAAATGTGTGTATTTCTTATAAAATAGAAAATTAACTTTCACAATTAATTTTTTTTTCATGGAAAAATAAATGAACTTCAACATAGGTTTGCCTAATTTTTATTTTTAAATTTAACGTAAAAATATTTATTTCGGCCTTTAATTCCACAATGAAAAAATTTTTTTCCCTTATTTATTTTTTTAACCCTTAAATGCATGATCTCTTCGATTTTAACCATTTTTTTATATATGATTTCTAAAGCCGTGTACATTTCAAGAAAAATACCAAAAAAAAATATTTTTAAAGAAGGTGATTTTTATTGAAAAATATGGTTTTTTGCCAAATAGCTAAATTGTGATTATTTTAACGTATATGAGAAAAAAAAAAATTGGCAAAATTTATTGTCGCCAAAATTAATTTTATTGCGAGAATATCACTTTAAACAAATATTTTTGAATATTATACTTTTTGTAAAAAAACACGCGTGTTTTAGATTTTTCACAAATATACAGAGCAAAACCAAGATTTTTACTCTAACTGTTTAAAAATTCTGCGCTAAACTATAGGAACACTATGTACAGAAGGGGCCCCCAATGCCCAAAAATGCAGTTTTGTGCATCATGTGGGTTTTTTTTTTCAAAAAACCGGTATGATGCCAAATGGCTACACCATGCATTTAAGGGTTAAAATTATTTTTAGTTTAATAAAGAGTATTTTGCCAACTATTTGAAAAATATACGTTAAATTCAATTATAAACATTTATTTATGTATATGTCAAAGTGCAAAATTCAAAACCATATCCACAATTTCGGAGTTTTTTTTTTTAATTTTTACAGTGCAATTAAACTTTATAAAATTTTGTATAATTGGAAATCATGTCAGATAAATTTATACATGAAATTAATACAATTTTATATTAACTTTGTTATATATTTTGATATAAGATTGTTTAGAGAAGCTTATACGCCATTATATATAATTATGTATAAACTATATTTGCAGATCTCTTAATATATAACGCCATATCAAACATATTTATAACACCAAAGTGTTAATATTAATGTATATGTTCATATAAAGCCACACATATAAACATTTGTAATTATATCAAATCATATGAAAACTTTTTTAGTCGGGGTTTTATAATTTTTTTTAAGATTTTACAGTTTGTTTTTTTAGTACACTGTTTTTTTGCTAATTTCAGCAGATTGATTTTAAGTTGCAGTTTACAACAATTTACTGAAATTTAGTAGCGTCTATTTATTATTTATACTAATTTAATTGTACTAAAATTATTGATATATAGTTAATCTTGTAACTACAGATCGGCAGACAGGTTGTGCAAATTACCGCAGGGTAGTTAAATTTCCCGTAATAACAGCAAAATTTTTAGTAGCCATTACAGAATTTTTTGGTTGAGTGTACTAATATTTAGCAAAAGTAATCTCTTAATTTCAGCAGTTTTTTCTACAAGGTAATTTTTAAAAAATTTTTAGTAGTTTTAACAAAAATATTTACAGACTTCTTTCTATTAGTGTACGAAAAGTCATATCCTAATTTGTTTTACTAGGATAACTGGACATTATGGAAATGTGGCTTGTCTAAAGGGTTTCACCACTCAGGAAATGCAAAATTTAAAGCGTTTTTCTTAATGTATACATACATATATTTTAAGGAACGTAATTTTATTATGTATTTTGAATGTCTCAAAAAGTTCAGGAAATTTGTTTTTTTTTAATGAAATATTTTTACCCCTAAATTCATAAACGCTTTGTAAAATTATAGGAGGTTTATTGAACAAATTTTGAATGAAAATGACGTTTTGTAAACCTGCTATAACTTTACAAAGCATTTATGAATTGAGGGGTTAATATATAAAAACGAAACACCATTCTAGTGTTCGCACCTTTGGGTTAAAGGTTATTTATTGCAACGAGGAGCGGTGTGTGTTTCATTTAAATTTTATTTAAAATTTCGAAAATATTCATTTCTCATGTACACATTTAATATAATTTACAAAAATCTTAAAGAACCACAAAAACTTGAGAAATTAGACTCCCTGATCAACTGTAACACACTCAGAAACAACAAACCAGAACGTTTTACTAATAAAAACCATTTTCTTCTTATTACACATTTGTGGATAAATATTTGCAGGAAGAAAAAAGGGGGACGACACAAAATTTTCGGTGCTATATGGCATTATAAAATCGACAAACGAATGCTTTCCTTATCCAACCTTTTGATAAGACCATATTGACAATCATAAAAAATGATATTTCCTTACTCTGTCGTACATTGTCAACATCCATGCATATGCTTGTATGTTGTTTAATAATGTGTACATAGAGCTCACTGGACCATTTAACCATATAAGGTTGACATGCGACAGACGACGATGGTGACGATAGCGACGACGACAACGACGAAGACTTATTTTGGTGACCGTTCCATTTGTGTCGTTTTATTGCTACTGCTGTGCTGCTTCAGCTGCTACTGCAGTGTGCTGGTTTTTTTAGATGATAATATAAAAGAAAATTATAAAAATACTCTTTAAATGGGGAGCTGCGCATATTAAAGTAGCTCCAAATATTATACTCTATGGTAGATGATCTCTCTCTAGTCTCTTTTATAACGAGCTATTATATGCTTTGTTTGTTGTTGCTGTTATTAGAAAAGAAAAATACAACACGAAATGCTCTTTGGGTCCCACAAATACGTATCGTTTATACAAGCTTTACCATATTGTCGTTGGTTTGTCCCCAATTGATGGCTTTGCGTGTGACAGAGTTAAAGCATTAACTTTAGCCCCATTCTCCATATACCCACACACAAACACACATGAGTATTAACTAATACATGTTTACTTTATAACCATACACAACACACCCAGCCCTCTTTATTGTGCGTGTGTGTGTGTGTTTATTGTGTATATGAATGAAATGGCAATTTTTTAAATTGTCGTCTTTATCCACCTTTACAATTGTTTCCATTACAACTTCTACGGCTTTACTACTGTTTGCATGGCTGTCCATCCAAAAATTGTTTAATCTGTAGTTATTTATATAACTCTTACCGTTGTTGTCTCATGTTCAGTTTTGTAACTGCATTACCATGTTTTCTTCTACCTTACAAAAAAAATGTCATTCATTGTGTCTCCTATACATACCCTTCTCACTCTTTCTTATGAAGTTGTATCAAATGTTACTCTTCACTCTTGTGCTTTGAATATGTGTTTAGATTTCATTGTGACATTCTTTCCTTATGTATGGGGGCGACTTAATGTTAATGTTGTGTTTCTAAACACATTTTTGGCTTTCATGCACCATATGGAAGTTGTTGTTGCTTTTGTGAATTTGCCATATGAACCAATGGCATTAGAGCATAGACTTAAATATGGTGACATAAAACAAATGTTAGATATTTAGATAAATCTATTTATATACAATTTCGTATATACTTTTCATTTACCTCATTATACATATGCATATTTTGCTGTCTAGTATATTAAGTTTGTGGGAAGTAAACATTGAAAGCAAAAAAGACAGAATTTTAGTCAGTGTCTCTATTTTGGAAAAATTTCTAATGATCCCAACAAAACTTTGGTAATGGGTGCGATACACTCATGCATTACCTTGTAATGAAAACTCGTTACCTCCTGCATTATTTAAAAACAAAAAGTAATGACTTACCGATCACTGATTACGTATTGCATGATTTACAAACCCAAGGTAATGACTAAAACATTTTTGAAAATCTATTTTTAGAAACATTACTTTGTGTTTTTTGTTTTTGTAAACATGGGGGAAAAGTGTATAATTTTCGATATCACGAACGAAATACGAAGCACAACAATTAAATATTATGGGTCATATGCATAATCACTTTTTAAATGTATAAATGTTTTATAAAACAAATTTCTCATGTGAAATTCATATTATAAACGTGTTATAAGGTTTTCAAAGTTTTATGCATAAGCGCTTATATGTGTCGATAGCGCAGGGGGTATAATTCGCCGCTAGCAAGCGGAGATGCCAGGTTTGAATCCCAGCGTGACCTCATTTATATATTTAATAAAAAAAAATATTTGTCATAAATGCCAAATGATTTCTTTTTATGGCGTTCAAGCAACACTTCGGACATGCAGAATCGTCTTTCAACGTCTCTCGGCATCAACTCATGTGGTAACCGATTTCCTTGCTTTTGGATGAATCCTGTTTCTTGAAAAAGTTGACTGACTGCCAATGATTCTTCTTGAGTTTGACAACAATCTTTATCGAGTAATACCTCTAGTTCATCATCTTCGAACTTTTTTGGCTGACCTGTCAAAATCACCACTTCTGAACCGCACAAAACATCTCCCACGCGTTGTAATCGATGAAACATATTAAGGACAAGCTTCGGTAAGCTCAGCTCAGCCTCAGCTGCACTTTCTTCAAACTGAACAAGTAAAGAAAAATTTCCTGTAAAATGATGCTTTGCTGGCACAAACTTCGACATTTTCGAAGCAAAAGAAAAATTCTTTGCTGTTCAGAATGTTCAGATAGCTACTAATTTGGACCTTAGCTGACAAATTTGTTGTTCTTCTTCATATAAAATTTGAATTTAACTGTCGGCTAAATTTTAATTGGACATTCAGTAATCGGGCCTAAGTGGGAATAAATGATAGATGTTAACCATCCAAAATAACATATTTTTTTATTAAAGACAAAAACAATCGGTAAAAAATACGCCATCTATTCTGAATCCCGCATTTTTAAGTTATACTCCTGATGTATAAAATTGTGATTCAAAATTTATGGAGAAGTCTGAAAGGACATGATCTTAAGGGATAACAAAATTGATTTAAAAATTTTTTGTAATATATGTAAATCTCCATACAAAAATTTAGAAAAACTCCAATTTCGCTGAAATATGGTACATATGTTGCCGTATTTTATTAACCACGATCCGGCCTTGAGGATCAAAAATCGGACTAGTCATGCCTCCCCATACGATTTTGAAGAACTGTAATGGGTAATGTGTGATTTTGCTGGGATATAAAATCTTCGTTGGTAGATTAGATTACATAAGAAGGCACTACGCACCGCGACCAACATAGATCTTTTGTGCTGCCTAGAGTTCCCTACAGATTCAGGCTACCAATAAAGCCATTAATCCTATTAGGAGAATTTTCCCAAACATCAGAAGATGATACGAAACTGTCATCCAGAAACCTGAGTCTACAGTCACACAGTCTCGAAGATTAGCGTAGGATATGCTCGAATATCTCACCTTTCTGCTCACAAAACCTGCAAACATCAGTGTTCACCTGTTTGTGAAGCTAGTATCTGTGCCCGTCATGGTCCTAAGGTTACGTCTGTCGAGTGACAATAGTCGCCTTGATACTGCGCCGAACAAGGAAATAAATCTCTTGGCCAGTCTTTGGCCAGTAGAAGTTTCCCAATTCCTAGCAAACTCAGTCTCTCTACACAGGCTGAGTTTTTCACTAGCGTGCCCCTCGGGTATTCGTCAGAATGGTTCCGGCCGATGAAGGGTCGACGGGCTCCACAATTGGCTAGACAATCAGCCCTTTCATTGCTCTCGTGCCCTTTTTGACCAGGAATTCACCCCAGTGTAAGGGAGTTGTTCTACCGAGTTCGTTGAGAATCCCCATACACTCCATGACCAGACCAGATGACACCCTAGCTCGTAGAGCCTTTAGCGCAGCCTGGCTGTCAGAAAGAATGTAGATGCGGGATCTAACCGTGCCCCTCCGTTAGCACAAATATTTACCCTTTGGTAGAGCACGTTGCAACCCGGGTCCAATGACACCTGCCGCCAGGTGGTTCATCAGTGAACCATATCTGAACCCCCTCTTTGGGCTCCCAGGATCGGCTGGTCCACATATCTCTGTCAAATTACATAATGTCACAATGTTTGATGAAAATCTGCTCCGGGAAAATTTTGTGCGCGACCCTTAAGATTAGGTCGTCCATTAAGATTCCGGCGATCCTTATGTGACCTTTTGGGTTCCCGCCCTTCATTTCCCCGACCTCCCACAGATGAAGGGGGCCCATGCTGGCAGCCTCCATCAAAGAAATATGCAATGGTGGAATACACATGACAAGACCCCAATGGCATCCGTCGGGCACGTTCTCCCGGCCCCCGTAATGCCAGTACACATAAGATGATACAGCTTCTTTAGAGTATCCCTTGCTGATGACTGCTTAACCTTTGGCAACCATGCTAAGGAGCATAAGTGATCATAGGCTTTATAATGGTGTAGACCATGTGTGGTCTTAGACTCCATGTTTTCCCAAGGAGCCTGTGACAGGCATACAGGCATGACCTGGTGGTCTTCTTGGTCACTGAGTCGAGATGATCATTCCAGGTAAGGGATTTATCTAGAGTCACCACTAAGTATTTCACATTATCCGAGAAGCCTATCGTTTTTCCTCCAACAACAGGTGACCCTCCTTCTCCTTGTAAACGGTATCAGGATCGTCTTTGCCGGGTTGATAGTCAATGCTTTTTCATGACACCATGAGTGAGAAAAGTTCAGAGTCTGCTGCATACGATGAGAGATGGTACTGTCAGCCGAACGGATCATCGGCGTTGCCAAAGGTTCTGAAGCTAAAGGTCGTTCAGACCCTCAATCAATTCATCAATAACCAGTGTTCATAGCAAGGCCGTGTTCCCAGTACACCGCCCTGGAACATCCTCTGGTCGCATTCACGGTCCTACTAGTAGATCCTATACTGAACGTGTTTTCCCTAAAATTTAGCATCTCCAAGGTCCAATTTATAATCATTGGAGAGATGCCTTTTCTTAGCATCGAGGATTTGTGGATATATGGCCCATCTAAATATCCTAACCAGTTGTGGGGCTATTATATCAGTTCCCCTCTCCATTACACACGGGTAGATCCCATCGGGACCCGGCGACTTAAAGGATGAAAATCCACTTATTGGGCATTTCACTCTGTCCTCTTGAAAGACGGCACCAGTTAGACGTACATACCTCCCCGTCAGGTTTGGAATTCTTTGAATCACAACAGACCTGCCGGAGTCTACGCAGCCTTGGAAGTACGTGTCCAACAATAGGTCACAGGTTTCATCAGGAGATCCAGTGTAGGAACTGTCGGGTCTACTGAAAGTGTAAAGACAATTTTTGTGATCCTTTAGAGGGCGCTCTGAAGTCGCACAGCTTCTGGAAGATCCGAGATCTTTCCACAGTAGCTGCGCCACGTGGACCTTTTGGATCTACTTAATTCTCTGTTGTATTCAACTTATTCAGACCATCGTTCCACCATGGAACGTCCCTTCTCATACTCCTGGTCCCTTGAGAACAACTCGCAAAATAAGCAGAAGTCAGACTTGATTGAATCTCAGATGCCTCATAATCAATCTTAGCTGGACTCAGAATGAGCCGGTTAGAGAGATGGGCATCGCTTTCCAAATGATAACGGAAGTTCTCCCAGTTAGTACATCTGGGATTACGATATTTCTGGCACGATTCCAATGCACTAACAACATCAAAGACCAGGTGTTGATGATCAGACATTGATAGTTCACTGGATACATGCCAGTTAGAGATGGCAAAAGAAAGGTTAGAACTAGTAAGAATGAGGTGATTTGGTTGCTAAAAACATAAATAAATGATAACAACTGGATAACTACTGGTTACGCAAAAATGCCAGCACTGGCAAAAAGTTTGGTGGAACTAACATGCCAAATTTTGCAATACAAAAACAAACATTTTTTGTTGCATCCAACTGAATTTGAGCGTCTTAATTTTTATAAAATGATTGCTCTACCAGTGCATTATTTTGTATCGGTGACATTTTCTGATTGATAATCATTTTGGAATATCACTCTAAGCGAGTGTTTGTTTTTTAAACCATTGTAATTTTTGTAAAACAAATACTGGCAAAATGCTTTTTGCAATCGCTGGCAAAACGTCCAAAATGAGTGTACTGCCAGTCGTTTATTTTTAACACCACGATTTCGCTGTGGTATTGACTTTGCCTTGACAGAGCTGGCAGAGCTTTAAAGATATAAGCCTAAACCATGGTTTATAACAACTTTTTTTGACAACTTTCAATACAATAATATTTACGAAAACACAAAAGACTACTAGAATTTGACGTTGAAGTAAAAAATTATCAAGTAGGAAAATGTAGGTGTTATGAAACTAAGAACAATGATTTGTCATATGTTTCGATCGGACAATAAACGGCGACGCAGGAAACAAAAAAAATCATTTTTAATTAATTTTTAATTCTAGCGGAAGGACTGGCACAGCCTTTTTATCGACCCGCCCTAGTGCACACGTGTGTATTCTCAATGACAAAATTGCATGAATTGGACTACGAATTGCTACCTCATCCGCCATATTCTCCGGATTAGCACCCTACCATTATTTTCTATTCTAAAACAAATTCTAAAGAAATGGCTCGGTGGAAAGAGATTTAGCTCCAACGTTGAAATTATTGCTCAAACAAATACCTATTTTTGAGTTAATAAAAAAATTGGAGAAACGTTGGACTAAGTATTGAGCCAAAATGAGACTATATGTTGAAATATAAAAACTTTTTTTGATAAAAAAAACTGTGTTTTATTCAAAAGGTCACGGACTTGTTGATCTGCCCGTAATTAAGTCATAAAATTAGTTTTCTTGCTTAGCTGTCACTGATATGTTACTGAACTTATTGCTTATTTGAATATAAATCTGGTTTTATTTTTATTAAATATATAGTGGCGGTTGTATTCTATTCTGTAAAATTTTCTAAAAGATTAAAATTTTTAGGTAAAAAAATTAATTAAAGCATTATGAGTTCCTTTAAATAATAATCACCATCTGCATCCGTATAAATCTTAATGAATTTTCGTCACAAAAAAAAAAAAAAAGACATGAAAATACAGAAAATTACTCCGCCTCTCAATAAGAGTAAATTAAAAATGTAATAAAAAAAGTCTCTGCTCAATACGACATTTGTTTTAACAATACAAAATTTCTCATCTTTCGGAAAAAGAACTCAAAATAAAACTGCTTTACCGACAAGAAATTTTCTTCTTCATTTCACTCAAACTCTTAAAACCAAGTTTCCTCCATATATGAAATAATTTAAAATATTATTACCATTGGAAATGGATTGAATTGGATTGTTTGTAGCTGAAACAAAGAGAACTTAAGAGCAAAGATTTTCAAATTGTCGTGCTGGGAAGTCAATTTATCTTTTGTAACCGGGAGTGAGACACATCATATAGCCGTGAGTAATGTCACTCTAAAATTTGAAACTAATACTGGCATAACTAGAGGAAAGAGGGTAGGCACAACATACACACACAGATACTTTACACACACTACTTTAATAAAAATAACCTCAACTAAGAGTTGTTGAACTGCAATGCAATGTTTGCAAAGGTAATGTGTTATGGATGGTATTGATGGTATGGTGCTAAAGGCAAAAGAGACAAACCAACACACAACTACAATATACTTCGAGTGTATGAGTGTGTGTATGTTTGAATGAGTATTGCTGGCACAATACACAGATACTTGGCATGAGTAAATTATATCTATGAATGATGGTGTGTATAATTGTGTCGTTGGTTTTTTTTGTATTTTGTAAGAGGCTTTGCGCTTAGAGCCGAAGGTGCTTGTCACTCGCTGGAGACATTTGTGGGCAGTTGCGTTGAACTTGTCGTCTTGTGCGTATCTGGTATTAAATATAAAAAAACGAGATACGGGATACGGATACTTACGAAAAAATACAATAAAAAAACAAAAAGAGTGCTCTTTTATTTCTTGGATACATTTACGTTCTATGAGATACTCTTTGTTTTTTGAAAATTTAAAATGTCGCCAAAATAGAAAAAGAACCAGAACACATTCTCCTAATAGTGGTGCCACCACCACCATTAACTATATACTCTGCTACTACTTCTTCATCCTCTTCATCATTTCATTGAGCTCTGGTGTGTCTATGTATAAGACTTTACAGTCAGTGTCACCCACGACATCATAAGAAGTGGACATATGGGAAAAAATATATATACACATGTACAAATAATAATTGCAGAGTGTGGAAAAGTGGAAAAATAAAAAAAAAAAAAATATCGAAACAATTTGAATTGAAAAAAACAAATATAAAAAAAACTGGTTTTATAAAAGAAAACAAAACATTATGGAAATTTAACAAGTGACGAACTTAATTAAATAAAATTAACTTTTAATTGAAGTTAGTTAACTTCAGTTTAATGTGTGAAAAACCTAAATATTTTGGCGAATTAAACAACTTACAAACCATTAACGGATTTAAAAACTAATGAGAAATTTACTTAAAATTATAATAAATTTTTAAACAAAAATTTAAATAAAATGTAAGTATTAATAATAATAATAATAATAATAATAAAAAAAAAATACTCAAAAGAATTTTATTTGTAATTTAAATTTTACAAAACCGACGGTTAATGAAAATTTTTTAAAATTTTTTCTACAACTCCGACGGCTTTTTAATATCATGTTTTAAATATTTTCCTTAAAGTAAACAATTGTTTTGGAAAATTTTCTTTTCAACTAAAATTTAGTTAAATCTAAAAATAAATAAATAAATAATAGGTTTTAAATAAATATCATTCTAAAATTAAAAAAAAAAGTAGTACACTAAAAGGCTCTATAATTGTCACATTTCTATAAATGGCACCCTAAAAAACGCCGGAAAATTAAATCCAAAGTTTCGATAAATTTTTAGTTAATCCTTACAGAAACCTAAGCCAAATATTGATCTTCCGCAATCTTAGAAGTGCCCATATATTTTATAAGTGCTTTCTTTTTTTTCGAAGAAATTGATTCCTATTGTAGGTGACATTTAAAGGATGTTCAGTGTTATTCCTAAAAAAATAATATGAAACCAAAATTTAATTTGACTGAAAATGGATGAGTTATAATAAAAGTTAAAATTATCGGTCAACTATGCCGCTAAAAGAAAGTTATTTCTTGTCAATATCAAACTTGCAGTGTTTATTGGAGTAATTTTTAAATTTTCCTAAAAGGTGGGCGGGGTAGGGGTGGTTAAATTTTGACAAATTTAGCTTTTATTTTTAATATATTATTTATGACAGTTTAATGGAATTTGGAAAATGAAATAAGTTTGACTACGCCAATAGAGTTTTTAATGGGCAACTAAAAAAATTTTTTTTTAAGTTCCGAACTAGTTCTTAATTTTTTGTGTAATAGAAAACTCGATTTGTCTAAAAATCGGCCAACATTTATTACATTCTTTATATTTTATAAAAAAAAAATTCACATGTTTTTCTTTCCACACAGAACATTTCATAGTTATACTCGGTTTGGTTTTGGAAAAAATATTCCTAGATCACAAATATTCTGGAAATCTTTCATATAAAATATATTGGGGCACCTATACGTATGTGCGTTATAGTTTTTGGTATATTACTCATCCGTATGCAATAATAGCTAGCTTTTTTTTATTCTGCTTCTTATTATTTCAACTTTGACATCTTTTTAAAATATTTTTTTAAAACTCGAAAGGGGTTATCTTTATCCAAAAATGGACCACGGTGAGCCCTTTCACTTCACAAAATGCCCCATATCTCGAAAACTAAGCGAGATAGAGAAAATTGGACAAAATGTTTGCTAAATTAGAGTGACCTTACATGCCCTTAGATTATATGGACTAGAACGGACGGGGTCCCGAGACTCTAAATTTGAACAAATTTTACGACTTGGTATAATTACAAATAAAACTATAGTTTTACAGATCTTTTACTTAAATTTAGGTTTGTTAAATTTAACAAAAGTATTTGTTAAAATCAACAAATTTTATTTTAAGCCAAAAAACAGGAATAAAGTTTTTTAAATTTATTCCTGTTTATTATAAGACAATATTGTTTTGAGTGTAGATCCCCCAGATATTGGCTCTTATGCTTGTGCGCAAGCTACAATAAAAAAAGAAATAAGTTAGTAGAAAAATTAGTAAAACATCTTGTATATCAAGTATACTAGTTTTCAGGAATTTTTTTTTTGCTAAATTGTGTTTTCAGAAAAATCTTTGGTTATATTTTTTTAGCACTAAACTAAGTTTTAACTAATATTTTACTAATTTATTTTGCTACCAAAATTGTGCTCATAAACACATTTATAGTGCGGACAACAACCAGACAGATAAGATGTAGATATCGCATATTAGACATTCGATGTAGTGCGGACAAAGCAAATGACACTTAAACACAGCTCTTCTAAAACATATAATAAATACAACAGTGAAAGATTTTTGTATCTGTGTTTCATACATAAAACCAAATGACGCTAAAATTTTGTATATACATAAAAATACAACACAATAAGATAAAATATGATTTAAATTATAAACAAAAATATTTAAATTTTCTGAAGATGAAGATAAAAAGTAAATGTATAAACAAAATCTTTATTAATATTTATTATATGAAATATAAGGACCGAGATTTTTTCAGTAGTTTGGGTAATTTTTTTGTGTTTTTTTTCGTCTTTTTCAAGAAAAAGATTTTTATAATATAAAAGCTGTAGTTTATTCTGTAAATTTCCAAGTGGGTATTTTTTGCCGAAAAGTGAAAGCATTAACCCTATATGGATCAAGTTTTTATCAAGTGGAAAAAAGAGTTTTTGATCCATTTGTAGAGATATTTTTTCTAAAATTATGAAATGTGTTATTCTGTAAATTTCCTAGTGGGTCGTTTTTGGCCGAAAGTATAAAAATTAATCCTACATGGATAAATGTTACATAATGTAATTATTTTTATCCAGTTGAGATTTTTTTTTTTTCAAATTTAAAGGCTTTACAATCTCGTAGTCATTATTAATATTAAGTTTCATGGGTTTTTTCTGACCCCAGGCCACTAAGGGTTAACGATTTTTTAAACAAATGTAAAGATAATTATAGTCTTACAAAATTTTCTTTTCCGAAAACTATGTAAATTTTGATGAAAATATTAAAGTTTTGTTAAAATTTTGACAAAATGAGAAATTTTTGTAGAATGTCCTGGAAAGCAGTCACTCCAAGCACAAACTCGAATTATCATTTTTCCAATTTATTTTTTTTTTCTTTAATATCAACTATTATGTGGTACAAATAGCAATCGATATTTCCAAATTAGACATTTTAAAAAATCTTTAAAATTAATTAAAAAAAACACGTTTTTACATTTTTATAAAATTCGTGGGCCATTTTGGATTCCAGGCTAAAGTGGGTTAATGATATCCGATGAAGTCAAAATTCCATATCTGAATCATTTTGACTATATTAAATGAATAAATGAAGTAAAAGATAATTTTTTTGTCTGCTAATTATTTATTTCTACACTCAGATAAAAAAGTTTGTAAAAAAAAAATTGTAAACAGTTTCCTATCGCACTTTACTAATTTTATACTGATTTTTAGTACAATTTTATTTAGTAATCACTATTGCTATTCTCTTATTACAAATTACGGATTTTTTACTAATTTTCGCTGTTGATTTCAGGAAAAAATTTTACTAATTTTTCAAAACCGAGAGCTAAATTTAGCAGAAAAATATACTAATTTAAAAAATTTTATTTACAAGAATTCGTTGATTTTTTTACAATTCTTGTTTAGTTTATATTTGTTATTGGTATATTCTTAGTTTGGAAATAACACTCAGAAAATTTTATTGTATCTCCAATACTTAAAAAGCTAATAACTGTAGAACCGTTTGCAATTTTGACTCCAAATTTCAAGTACGATGAAGTAATAATACGCTTGTTACAATCGAAAGTAAACATTTCTTTTTTAGATTTTACAGTTTGTTTATTTTTTAGTACACTTTTTTGTTAATTTCAGCAGATTAATTTAAAATTACAGTTTACAACAATTTACTGAAATTTAGTAACTGCAACTAATTATTTATACTAATTTTATTGTAATAAAATTATTCATATTTAGTAAGTTTTTTAACTGATTTTAGCAAATTGATTTTGAATTGCAGTTTACAACAATTTTGCTAAAATTTAGTAGCGACAACTAATTTTTTCTACTACAAGATCAGCAGACATGTTTTGCTAAAATTAGCAAAAAATACCGCTGGGCTCAAAACAGTAAAATTTCCCATAATAATAGCAATAAAGAGTAAGGGATAATGCTAGTTCCTCTATTCCAACTCTTATAAAGAATGACCAAATATTCACTGAACCGGTTGATAAGGCCAACCTTCTGGCTGAATTATTTGCAGAAAATTCGTTTCTGCCGGAAAGCGATCAACCACTGCCCGAGCTCGAAAGAGTATCACATACTATGCCAAAGATTTTCTTTCGTTCTCGTGCCGTTAAAAAGGTTCTCACGAATCTCGACGTAAGTAAGTCAGCGGGCCCGGATGGCATTCCAGCACTGGTACTGAAACAGTGCTCTTCGATGCTATCGCGTCCATTGGCAACCCTCTTTAGCACGTCATACCGTACGGGTATCTTTCCATCGTGTTGGAAGATTGCCAATGTTCAGCCAATTCCAAAAAAGGGTGCGGCTACCAACCCTGAAAATTACCGCCCAATTGCAATCTGCTCTGCGCTCTCCAAGGTTATGGAGAGCATGGTTAACTACCATCTTGTTAATTATCTGGAGTCAAACTCACTTCTCAACGATCGACAGTATGGTTTTCGTAGAAGCCGTTCTACGGGAGATCTGATGGCGCTTCTTTCGGAGCGTTGGAGTCGGTCCATTCACAGATTTGGTGAAAGTAAAGTAGTTGCTTTGGAAATTTCCAAGGCGTTCGATCGTGTGTGGCATAAAGCACTAGTGTCAAAGCTTATTGCTTTTGGTGTTGGTAATGACTTCTCTCGATTCATATCGAGCTTTCTCAGGGATCGTACTATAAGAGTTGTTATAGATGGGGTCTCATCCAACGAGTTTCAGTTAAATGCAGGGGTACCGCAAGGCTCCGTTCTTTCTCCTACTCTCTTTCTTATCTTTCTAAACGACTTTCTTGTTCGAACTTCAAATTCTATCTACTCTTTCGCAGATGACAGCAACATTTGTCATTCATATTCCTTCGATCATAGGCCAAGCCTTGCGGAGGTTGGGGGCAAAAGGCAGATTATGAACGACACACTCAGTCATGATCTATTGACAATCTCCGAGTGGGGTCGCATGAATAGGGTCGATTTTAATCCACGCAAGACCCAATGTTGTTTGCTGACCCATAGGGCCGTGGGATCATCATCGTCTGCCATCCACATGGGTGGTATCAATGTTGAGGAATCTGGAGCTCTTGATGTTCTGGGCATGAGAATCCAACGTGATGTCCGCTGGAAAAATCATGTTGTACAAGTGTCGAAAGAAGCATTCAAGTGTCTTGGTTTTCTTAATCGGTGTCGTAAATATTTCACTTCCTCTGATCTCCTTACTATTTATACCACCTATATCCGACCGAAGATGGAATACAACTCCCATATATGGGCAGGAGCTTCAAAGTCTATTTTGGAGCTTCTGGACCGTGTCCAAAGGAGGGCGAAGGCGCTTATCAATGACAGTAGGATATCCAGCTCTATTGATTCATTGGAGCATCGACGGAATGTGGGTTGTGTAACACTGTTCTATCGATATTACCATGGGAAGTGTTGTAACGAAATAAGTGAACTTATTCCTAGGTCCCATGTTTTTGCTAGGAACACACGCATATCTAGTAGATCTCATCCGTTTGTAATCGATTGTCCAGTGGATCGCACAACGCATTACAGGGAAAATTAGTTCATTAGTCGAACATCCCGTATGTGGAATAAACTCCCCGCGAATGTCTTTCCTGATACTTTCAATGTAGGGAAATTCAAATCAAATGTCCTCAAACACTACTCCCTCTTTCCTCCTTCCCACAACCTATTTTCCTGATATCAACACAATGCACTGCATTAGTAGGGGGCATCCCCTGAGTGTTGGTCTATAAAAAAATAAAAAAAAAATAATAAAAAAAATAAATAAAAATATCCAGTAGCCATTACACACTTTTTTGGTTGAGTGTCTGATTTATTTCTATGAGTGTATTTAATGTGTATTGCATCATTTGCTTTTAAATCGTGAACCAATTGAATCTGATATTGGAAAAGGAATAACTTTCTTTGCAAAGACCCACTAGGCGTCACCAACTGCTGAGAACTTCGCTTTGTTGAAGTTTTGGGGTTTTTCTCAATACGCGGAATATCACAGACAGCCCTTTGTTGCCGGAAACGCTGAATCAATCGGTAAATTGTTGGAGCGCTAGGTGTATTTTTGACATGAAAGAAATTTCGATATGATCTTTGTGTCTGCAAAATCGAATGCTGACTTTCAAAATAAAATTTAACAACTTTGGTTCTTTGTTCTGTGCTGAGTCCTTCCATTATAAATTTCCGAAGTTTTTCAAAGTAAATTCTGAAAAAAACATACGTAAACAAAAAATTTATTCATCAATTAAATAATAACGTTACTTATGCGCTACAGGGTGGCTCCCAAATCTTATACATAAATAAAAATCAGCTAAAATGAGTAGCAACAAAATTCCAGCTCTCGGAATACTACTGTGTGGGTACTTACATCGACGTAGCCAAAGCATTCAACAGTGTATGGCATACAGAGCTTTTACATAAACCCGAAAAGCTACTATCGACAAATATGTCTCTAATATTGTATTACAAATCTAGCTAGGGAACAGGAAATTTTATATAAAATACAAATACTGCCAATGAAAGCTGAAGTACCCCAGAGAAGTGTCCTCGCAGCCATTCTCTATCTTCTGTTCACAACCGATATTTCAACTGCTAATCGGTATATGATTGCTGCATTCGTCGCCGATACAGTGCTCTTGTCATCTAATTCAAACATCACATTGGCTATGACTAATCTCCAATAACAATCAAACAATACACTAAACTGGTTCCAAGCTTGGGGAATTCAGGTAGAAAGCGATAAAGCAATCCAAGTAATTTATACCAATTGAAAGGCCACAAATAATCAATTATTATAAATATATCATTCAGAAATTCCCATGGACACTAAAGCGCATTATATCGGGATGATTGTAGGCTCGAAACTTATTGTAGACTCGAAACTAGAATGATACTGGCTACATGGAGAGAGTCGAAGTTGCTAATCTACAATACAATAATATCGCACATTTAGAACACGATCTATGACTAAGAGGAGCTTCAAGAAATTCAAATATTAAAATTATACAACGTGTACAATAGACCGTACCGTACAATAGACCTACGTTCGGCAACAAAAAAATATTCTACTGGGTTTATCGAAAAACTTTCTTAGCAAAAGTTTAATAATTTTTTGCGAGCTTTAATTTTCTGACATTAAGGTGGTACATTGGGGTTGTAGCAACTGAGATCTGGTGGGTAACTACTAGAACGGTATACTTGAGATCAATGGCACTTAGAGGAAAACACTGGTCTCCTCGAGGGAAAAACATCGATGTATCATACTTTCAGATCTGATACTTTTAGACTGTAAATGCCAAAGATATAACGAAAAATGTAAAATGGCGACCCCTACTTTCGGCAAACTAATTTTTTTTGAAATTGCCTTGCTGCATATTGGAGGGTGTACGGCGCACTTTTTTTTTGCCTGTAAGGTGGTACGGTCTAGTTTACAATCTAAGGTACATAAAACGCTGAATGGTATACAAAAGGGCGGGTCAATTTGTAGGGAGGCAAAAATATCTCTAAAACGAATTCTGAATCCCCGTGGGGTCAAATTTTGAAAAATCCCACTTTGACCCATTTAGAGTGCCCCAATCGAGTCCAAATGTATGACCGACCCCCACCAACTTTGGAGGGCCGACCCACCCATGGCAGTGGCACACCGCCTGAAACCCCCCTGGGGGGTTCCCCATACAAACATTAAAAAAAATCGCCATTTTTGGCACTTTACATGAAAAAATGTATGGGGAACCCCCCCCCTCAGAGGGGTTCCAGGGGGTGTGCCACCGGCATGGGTGGGTCGGCCCTCCAAAGTTAGTGGGCGTCGGTCATACATTTGGACTCGATTGGGGCACTTTAAATGGGTCATTTTTAAAAATTTGGGACATCAAAAGTCGGGGATTCAGAATTCGTTTTAGAGGTATGGTTCCTCGGGCACAGTTTCTTATTTTGATCCCTAGAATACGATTTTCTTTGTCACTTGGGCGATTTTTAAATCGACCCGCCCTAGTATACATATAACAGATAAAGACCTTCACTGCTATATACGCGTTAAAACCATAAAGAAAGTTATTTAAAATACCAGCATAAGACATAAATACATTTCAAATTACATTGAAATACAGATATAAGAAGTCTACAGGAAAATGAATCGACGGTGCTCACAAGACTAAAGCTTCATATTCCTACCGGACTACCTGCTCGATACTTTAGAAGTGAAAATGTTCTTTTCACTTGATTGAAATTCACTAATATTATACATAAGTTTTTCAAATGTTGATGATATATCAAGCCACTAACTGTAAGACTTATAAGTTATTGTCATTATTTGACAGATGTAATGAAAAAAGGGAAATAAAGAAAAAAAAAAATCACAGTACTTTGGAAGGAATTTAGCATTAATACTAGAATGAGTAAAACAAGATAATTACTAACAAAACTGTGACTTCATGTCATTATTTTGAGCTGTGATAGAAACGCATATTGAATATCGAAACAAGTACTTTCATACGAGCTATTTCAAAGCAAAATCATGCCATATATAACCAATAGTGGAAGCGCCTACTTCCAAGCAAACAGTAGAGGTTGTTGGGTAGTTTTCAATAAGTTCATTTGATATATCAGAGTTTCCTTCTAATGAGAAAACGTGTATTTTTTAACCCTTTGACGACTAAACTTAAAATGCTGTAGGTTTTATAATGAAACATTTTGGAGCCTTGTAATTATGGTTACTAATAAGTTTAATTCTGCTTTGTGGTGCTTTACTGCTCCCTCTTTTGGAGAAATATAGTACTAAATTTAACATGGGATTTATCGTCAAAGGGTTAAACCTTAAAAAACCTAAGCTTCCTTTAAAATTGTGTTAAACATCATTCACCCAGTTTTATTATGTTCACTTTAAAACTATTTTATGATCTCATTAGAAGAACTAAATTAACAAGAACAGCATGTTTTTGCATAGAACATGTTGTAAAAAAAACTAAATTGATTTGAAAATTAAACTAAAGAGCAGGAGCATCTTGACCAAAACGATAACGACAATTTTGTAAAAGATGTTACAGCCTTAAAACTGTGCGAATTTCGAACAAACCACCAAAACATAAACCCAAAGAAAATAACATAGAACCAGTATTGTACAATAGTAAAATTAAAGTGGTGCAACTGTGTTCAAGTCACACAGCTTTCATAATTTTTTTGTTCTCCTGTCATGTACTTTTACTTATATATAGGGAGTTTATATACTTCAAAGACTGTTGACATTTCTTTTAATATAAAAATTATACAACAAAAATCAAAATTATATATCTTGTTTTTTTTTTTGATATTTAATTTGACAAATGATTGACATGTTAAGTATTTTAATTGTTGACTTTTTTATTAAAATTTTTGTAACCTTTTCTTGTTTAAATTTTTTCTTATGTCTTTTAGTTCAGTGTTATTTTGTTTTTGGTTTTTGATTTAGTGTTTTTATATTTCAAAAACTTTTGACCTTGTAGTCTTATAAAGCTTAAAATAAATATTTTATAAAAAGTTAATTGTTACAGTTTTTGTTGTTAGTATTTCACATTTGGAAAAAGATTATAAATATGATTGATTTATAGATTATTAATTTAAATTAGTTCAGAAAATGTCTTCCTTGTTTTTAACAATAATTAAAATAATTTGATTTATGTTTTTGTAAATTTTTGAATATTTGAATATCTAAAATTTCTTATAAATACCCAGCAAAAAAAGAGATGCCGAAGCAGTAGAAAAAGCACTAATATTGATCATCTAGATGTACTTCTTTTCAAATATAAACACTAAACGCGATCATCTGTTTGGAAATACCAAATGATATCAAAATCACTTTTTAAGATCACTTTTAGAGCAATTGTGCTTTAGAAGCAATCAATCACTTAAGTGATTTTTTAAAAGTTGTTCAGAAGTAGTTCTAAAAACTAACGGATACTTTGCAAGCAATGGAAGAAGTTATTTTTTGAAGCTGTTCAGAATTACTTCTAAAAAATCAGTAAAAATACACTAATGGATACTTGTGAAGCAGTGAAAGAAATAGCTTTTAAATCATTATTTCTAATTTTTTTGCTGGGTACTTTGTATTTCATCTTGATTGACAGATACTGAGTAGTTACAGTACTCCCTACACAGAGAGAATTTTGCTGGACGAATTTTAATGAAATTTTTCAATAAACTGATGAAGTTTTCTTTCTTTACAAAGCAAATGATATACTCATAGAAATAAATCTGTAAAAATAGCAGAAATAGTTACTAAAAATTAGATAAAAATGATGCTGCAGAAAAAACTGCTGAAATACTAGTAAAATGAGAACAGCAAAATTAAAACTGTTAAATTTACAGAATTTTAGTTACATTTAAGCAAACTTTTAGTTAATTGAAAATAACAAATTGTACTGTAACATCTGCAGAAAATTTAGCTAAATATTAGTAGACTAAAAAATAGCAAAAATAAACTGTTATATATCTACAAAATTTTTGCTATTTTTAAGCTAAATTTAGGGGAATGCAACTAAATTTTTTTGTGATTTTTTCAGCAAAATTTTTTGCTATTTGAGCAGCTTAATTTGCTATTTTCCATTAACAAAAATTTAACTTAAATATAACTAAAATTCTGTATAATTAACAGTTTTAATTTTGCTGTTCTTATTTTACTAGTATTTGGCAAAAAAAATCTGCTAAGTTTAGCAGTTTTTTCTGCAGCAACATTTTTAACTAATTTCTAGTAACTTTTTCTGCTATTTTTACAGATTTATTTCTATTAGTGTCTCTTAATGAAAAAGCTTCATATATTTTATGAAACTAGTTTTAGTGACACTTTTTAATTGTGTATATGAAAATTTTAATAAATATAAAGAAAGTTTTCACAAAATTTTATGAAAAGTTACATTATTACACTCACAATATGTGACGCGCAAAATAGAAAGGGACCTAAGGGTAAAAACCGGTTTTGTTCAGGAGAGCCATTTTAAAGATTTAAATACGTGTATCGTTGGATACCATCACTGAGCGTGTTGGTATTGGTCTCATTTGAAAGCGACACATCTCATGACGTCAGGAACGTGTTGGTCAACCTTGAAAACGCGCGTAGGTCGTCCCTACCTCTTGTTTTGTGTAGTTGGTTTTTACTGTTTTCAACCTAGCGCGCTGTTTCCATGAGTTTGATATCAATTTTGCTCGCGGTTTTTCGAATCCAGCTTTATTTTCTGAAATTATTAATTGTGAATAATAGTAAATACTCATTTATAATTCTTTTAAATCGTGAATATCACTCTGTTAGTACGAAATTTTTTTCACATAACCTTATTATGTTATTCGCGAAAATAACATTCTTACTGATAACATTCTTACTGTTTGTTTTAGGATGAAATGGTGGACGAATTCGAAGAAGTAGATTTACTTTATCGTCGACTTCACTTTCATAAAACGCGCATATCTCTGGGAGGGAACACTTTTGAGGCATGGGATTGGTCTCATTCGATGCTCAGATGTTGTCCACATCAAAAAAAAAAAAATTGATTTTTTTTACCCTTAGGTTCCTTTCTCTATGCGCTGTCACATATATTTTCCATAACCGATTGAGATTTATTTGAAAAGTAATAGGTAAAGTTTGTTTTCAATTGAAGAATCATTTAAAATACATTGAAACATATTGTTTAATTTTTTTTTATCAGTCAATAAAAAACAAACTACAAAAAATACAAATGTTCTATTTTTAGTTTTCTATTTTTAGAAAAACTAATTTAAATAATTTCGTTGTTTTCTGTTTTAAAACAAAAAATTCATATATTTTCGGTTTTCTTTTTTGTTAAAATGGTTTGTTTATATACAAAATTATTTCACTTCAAATTACAAGAAATTCTTTACTCATACACACAAACATAGCCAATAAAAATATGAACGTGTGTGTGGTGTTTTGAAAAGTTCAAATAAAAAAAGAAATTTCAAGTATGAAAAAACAAACCACAAAATCGTTCTTTTTTTCTAACTTTTTGTCAGTTAAAAACTGAAGATTGTTTCAACAGACTTTTCAGTTATTTTTATTTCTTTTATGGATTGTTTAAAGAATGTTTGAAAATAGATATAGCAAAATGGTTTGAATATAATGAAAAATCAGTAGAACCTTTTTTTAATTGCGTTTTCATTTAATTTAATATATGTTTTAGGTTGTTTTTAACGATAAAATATTGTGAGTGTGCAATGAAAAGTTTCAATGGACGAGTTCCAGTGCAACTTCATTGGTTTTATATTAAAAATCATTAATATCATGCAGATAATTCTCTCAGTGTATAATACATTTTTTTTATTATTTAATGATTTATTTTTTTATTATTTAATGATTTTTTTTTTTTTTTTTGATTTTAGTTTTACTATAATTTTATATTGAATTTCCATACTCGTAGTCAAATAAAAAAAAATTCCCTTAAATATCCCAAAAGGGAAATTTTTATTTTTCACTCAAATTCCTTTTGAATCTCAATGAAGAAGCCTAGAAACACTTTTTTAAAACAATTTATTTTAAAATTAAAAATTTCCCTTTTGGGATATACATAGTAATATAATATATCTTAGTAATATAAATTATAATAATTTTCACATTTTTTTTATATATATTTTTTTTGTAACTGCATAAATTTTATGATAAACTTTAATGTTTTACTATTCATCTCTACTCGTATAAACTATTTTGAATTTAATCTTGATTGACAGTCTTAAGTGCTCATTTAGAAAATGTATACTTGTAATGAATAACACTAGTTGTATTAAGGTTGACATATGGCTATAATTACACAAATTAAATGGCATTTTTTTATTCTTTTAACCGCTTTTTTAAATTAAGATTACATCATTTTTTACAATAAATAGAAAAATAAACAATTTGTAATAGAATTTTAAGTGGTTAACTAAAAGTAGAAATCACAGTTTTATAGTCAGAACTAACGCCGATTTATTTCTTAAATATTGCTAAAGTAAAAATTTTTGTTTGAACAATTTTTACTTAAGTAAAATTTTAGTATTTATTTTACTGAAGTCTATTAAAAAAATTTAACTTTTCATTCTTTATATTGCTGTCAAGGACAATACATCAACCTTTAAAGTACAGGTACAATCACATAATGTGTCACTCATGTCTGCTTTATATTTTTATGATAAATATCCCTTACAGTCATAAAAAAATGTTCAATTTTAATGATAGTGTTGGCTTGTAGAAAAAAAAAAAAAAAAACAAAAGGACAACCAACAAAAGCCATATAACTATAAAAACGGCTTAAATCCAAAAAATCAGTTACTAAACCATCTCCCCCAATTTAAAATTATTTTTTATTATTTTTCTTTCCTAACAATCTCTATAATTATTTAGCTTGATGCATTGATTGTCACTGCTTTAAGATAGTTGAAATAAAACTAGTTTTTATTATCATTTTGTGTTTTTTCTTTTTGTCAATAATTATAGTTATTAAAAAAATATTGTGTTGGAGAGATGAATCTTTTGAAAACCTGATATTTTACTGTTCGAAGTATGTTATATTCAATATATATGATTTGTTTTGAATGTTCACACATTGTTGATTTCCTGTATCTTGTTCAATAGTATACACAAAAAAAAAAACACAATTTTAATGACATTTTTTCTTTAAATCTGTAGTCCCCAAAGATGTGTTGCTTAACAATAATTCAATCATAAAAGATTTAAAAAATAACCTAAAGTTTAATCTCTCTTTAAAAAACTACATTAAATTTTATTTTACAAAAGATTTTGTAAAGTTATAAAATTTGTTTATGCTCAAAAAGAAACTCTACATAAACCAGTGGCTTTGTTAAGAAAACTACATCCAAATACTCTGACAGTTTCTTGACTCTTTTTTTTTTTGTCACCTTTAATGACAGTTTTTTTTTTTTTTGCTATTAACCCAAAAAATAAAAAACAAGAAGGTAAAAAATCTTGTTAAAGTCGTGTGTTTTTTTGATTTTATGTCTTTTGACTCTTGATGATTTATTATCGTTTCCAATCAGTAGTTAATCATTAACATTTATATTGAATTTTTTTCTCATCAGATATAAAATTCTTCAATCTGGGAGATGTATCACAGCAAGTTAGCATGTAAATTTTAATTATATGTATGTACAAAGCTTAAAAACCCACAATATATGTACAATAAATAAAAGAAAAAAGGTCGGCTTGTTTTGTGTTGTTGTTTTTTTTATAGAGTTTAGTGTATCTTTAAATCTTTAAAATAACATCTAAGCTTGATTCAGACTTTTTGTTTAACTAGTATTACTTACAAACTACTATAACAACTAACTACTACCACTACTTACTGATCACGAGGACAGTTGGTAGTAGTTGTTGGAGTTTGTTGCTTTTTTTTAAATATAAATATTGATGTTTTGTTGTAAAGAAGGTTATTAAAATATTTTTATGGCTATTTAAGCAGAATCCCACTGTTATGTGATAAAAAACAACATATAAAACAAAATTAAAACAGTTTAATAAAATCCATCAAAAATTTGGCTTAAGACTAAAAAGATACTTTTGTTTCTCTAAAATAGGTTTGAAGCTTTTTTAAAATTTCACACTTTACTAAATGTTTCGTTAGAATTAAAAAGAAAATTTTTAGAGAGTGATAGCAGTTCTTGAGATAGTTGGAAATTATTCGAGTTACTTTTGTATTTATAAATATATTAAAGAAGGAAATTGTGGTTGGAAATATCTAAAAACAAAATACAATTTTTTTTGGTTCGTTTTGAGATAACACATTATCAACTTTTCGTTAAAAATATTTCCAACTACAAGAAAAATGATAAAATTTATGAGTAATTAATAATAAAGAATAAAATCGAGAAAATTCATTAAGGCCAGCAGGATAGAATACGTATTTTTCATTTGGAAATAATTAAAAAAAAAAAGTTTATAATATGTTATCTCAAATTGAACGAAAAATATTTATTTAGCAACAACAATATGTTAATATTGTAATAACCCAGCAAAAATATTGGAAGTCATGCTTTACAAAATACTTCTTTCACTGCATCAAAAGGACTACTGATTTTTCATTATATTCAAACCATTTTGTTATCTATTTTCAAACATTGTTTAAACAATCCATAAGAAAAAAAAATTTAAAAGTCTGTTTAAACAACCCAGTAAGAAATCGCCAATGGTACAAAAATCAAGCACTGGCATACCACTGGGTAACCACGGTGTTAAAAACAAATGACTGGGAGAACACTCATTTGGGAAGTTTTGCCAGCGTTTGCAAAAAGCGTTTTTTCAATATTTGTTTTACAAAAATTTCGGTGGTTTATAAAAAAAACCAGTGGCAAAGAATGGGCTTAGAGTGATATGCCAAGGTTTGCAACCAGTGGTTATCAAGTGCTACCTAGCTAATGCAAGCAAAGAAAAAACACGGTCGGGTTGACCATATTCGAAGAGCATCGTATATTTTTGGGTTTGTGATTGCGAAATCATGTTATGAAATATCTTTTTCTATCATAATATGATCCTTTAATTACTACATTATGATTCCAAACTGATCCCAATATTATCGTATTATAGTCCTGTATATCATACTATGATCCCTATAGTTTTTTCCCAACATTCTCTTGAAGGTGAGTGAGGAAGCTGGGCACGATTTGTTTTATTCAAAATAGTACATTTATTTATTTGATGACTAATTTACAAACTTAAATAATTTAAATTAATTTTAGTTATCACTTATATATAACTAAACATAAGTTATGGAAACTTTTGATAACAGCGCGTAGAAAAATATTGTTAAAAATACAATTTTATAATGCATCCGAAATTATCATAACATTTTCTCAGTGATCATATTATATTCCTAATGATCATATTATATTCCTAATGATCATATTATGATCATATTATAGTCCTAATGATCATATTATGGTAACGATGAAAATTTTGTGATCATTGGGAATCATAATATGATCAGTACGAAAATATTATGATCATTTCGTCGTGCACTTAAATTTATTTTTATACCCTACACCACTATGTGGTCAGGGTATTATAAGTTTGTGCTGATGTTTGTAACACCAAAAAATATTGGTCGTAGATCCACCTTATAGTATACCGATCGGCTCAGAATTTTTTTTTATTTCGATTTAACGATGTCCGTCTGTCCGTCCGTCCGTCTGTCTGTCTGTATGTCCATGCAATCTTGTGCGCACTCTACAGGTCGCAAATATTAAGATATTTTGATGAAATTTGGTACGCAGACCTATATTGGCCCAAGGACGAACAAGTTTGATTTTGGTGAACATCGGTCCATGTTTAGACCTAGTGCCCATATAAGGGTCCTACAAAAATTATACTGTTTATACGCTGCAGGTCGCAAATATTAAGATATTTTGATGAAATTTGGTACACAGACCTATATTGGCCCAATAACGGAGCCTATTGATTTTAGTGAACATCGGTCCATGTTTAGACCTAGTGCCCATATAAGGGTCCTACCAAAATTATACTGTTTATACGCTGCAGGTCGCAAATATTAAGATATTTTGATGAAATGTGGTACACAGACCTATGTTGGCCCAGTAACGCAGCCTATTGATTTTGGTGAACATCGGTCCATGTTTAGACCTAGTGCCCATATAAGGGTCCTACAAAAATTATACTGTTTATACGCTGCAGGTCGCAAATATTAAGATATTTTGATGAAATTTGGTACACAGACCTATATTGGCCCAATAACGCAGCCTATTGATTTTAGTGAACATCGGTCCATGTTTAGACCTAGTGCCCATATAAGGGTCCTACCAAAATTATACTCTTTATACGCTGCAGGTCGCAAATATTAAGATATTTTGATGAAATTTGGTACACAGACCTATGTTGGCCCAATAACGCAGCCTATTGATTTTGGTGAACATCGGTCCATGTTTAGACCTAGTGCCCATATAAGGGTCCTACCAAAATTATACTGTTTATACGCTGCAGGTCGCAAATATTAAGATATTTTGATGAAATTTGGTACACAGACCTATATTGGCCCAATAACGCAGCCTATTGATTTTGGTGAACATCGGTCCATGTTTAGACCTAGTGCCCATATAAGGGTCCTACCAAAATTATACTGTTTATACCCTGCAGGTCGTAAATATTAAGATATTTTGATGAAATTTGGTACATAGACCTATGTTGGCCCAAGGACGAAGCCTATTGATTTTGGTGAACATCGGTCCATGTTTAGAACTAGTGCCCATATAAGGGTCCCCCCAAAATTGGCTTGGTTACAAACTGCCGGTCTCAAATATTAAGATATTTTAATGAAATTTGGTGCGCTGACTCAAATTATAGAAAATTTTGACACAAGCCCCATTTTAACCCATTCGAATTTCGGATCCAAACAATACACCAGAGTGGTTTAGGGTATTGTATAGTCGGCATGCCCGACTTTAACCTTTTTACTCGTTTAATTTTGCACTTTATTCACACTTCTTATTATAGACGCTCTGAAACAATATTTGTGCTATGTGAGTACAAAAAATTAAAAAACTAATTACGTTTTTACTTAATTTATAGCACTAAATACTTCATTGCATAATAAATAATAATTTTATTTAAGGATTGCTTGACAATCTATATCTCTCTAGACTCTCCCTAGAAAACTAAAAATAGAACATTTGACTGCAAATATCAACTCCTACAGACGATACGTATTTTTTTGTAGTTTGTTTTTTTATTGACTTATACAAAAAATTAAACAATATGTTTCCATGTATTTTAACTGATTTTTCAATTGAAAACAAACAATGTTTTCCTAGCACTTGTTTTACAAATTATTATTTTGTATTTTTAAAAAAGAACTGGAGGCACTGAATTCGATAATTGGCAAATACTCATTTCGGTGCTTTGTCAGTGCTTTTCCCTTTGTATTTTTCTACCTTCGTAGTTACTTTAGCTTGTATTTTTTGTAATTAATAAAATTTGACTGATTTTTGTTATTTTTCTTCTCTTTTTAGATTTAATATTCAAAATTATCCCTTAATCCTATTGAAATGGAACACTTAATGACTGCTTTTATGCCACCCGCATATTTATTGGGCCATCCTAATGCCTCAGCTTTATCATCGTCCTCATCTACTACCTCACCAGCTACATCCCCCTCTGCTCACTCTTCTGGTGGTTTAAGTAAACCCAAAAGATGGGGTTCTCCTCCCATCAATATGGGTGGTCAATATATAAATCCAGCCACTGGTAAAAAACGTGTGCAATGTTCTATCTGCTTTAAGACTTTCTGTGACAAAGGAGCTTTAAAAATTCACTTCTCCGCGGTGCACTTAAGAGAAATGCACAAATGTACCGTTGAGGGTTGTAATATGGTTTTCTCTTCAAGACGTTCTCGTAATAGACATAGTGCTAATCCGAATCCTAAATTACATTCTCCTCATATACGTCGTAAAATATCTCCTCATGATGGTCGCACGGCTCAACAATTTCCTATGTTTACCATGGCTCCCTCTGGTATTTTACCACCAGCTGCTGCTATGCCTGCTTTTCCGGGTTTAATGCCAACCACAGCTAATGGTTTCGCTCATCATCATCCTGCTGCCATGTTTGGGGATTTCTCCAATGCCCCAGGATTACCAAATTTCCAACATATGTTAGCTAATCAAGAAAGACTATTGGGTATAAGACATCACTCCTCACACTCTAGCGGAGCTTCAAATGCCTCAGATAATGACGATGATGAGGGTTATGTTTTAGATGTTCAGGGTTCAAATGCTAGTCAAGGTTCTCACAGTGATGTTGATGATTATTGTCGTGAAGTGGACGATGATGATAATGATGATGATGATGAGGAATTAATATCGGTATCCATTGAGGAAGACTCAAAGCCTATGTCCACGACTATGCATTCAGAAGATTCAAATGAACCTTTAGATTTTAGCTTACATAAGCGTACTTCCGAATCTCTGTCAGCAGCAGAAAGACTTATGGCTAGTCCTTTAAATGAAATATCAGTACAAAAACCTTCTAATAGTTTTTCTATGGATTCATTATTGGGTAAAAGAAAAAGATCTTGCAGTGATTCTGAAATGTTATGTGACAATTCCTCACCCGTTACCATCAAAACAGAAAATGGAGAAGATGATAGTTGTCTAGATCTCTCTGGCAGTCAGGCCAATAAAAAAGTACAGACTGTCTCTTCGAGCCTCACATCACCACTCTCAACAGAGGAGCAACACTTGAGATTACTGCAATCACAAATGTTTGCTGCAGCAGCTGCAGCGGCAGCCGCTCAAACACAAGCTACCGAAAGCAGTGACATTAACATTTCTGCGACTTCTTCTCCTCCGATGTGGAATCTTCTATCGGAAGTTTATAGATCCATGTTAGTGACCAACAATTTAAAATCTCAACAGCAGCAACAACAACAACAGCAGCAGCCACAATATAATGAAATGTCTACAAATGCTATTTCGGTTTAGGTGAACATTTTGCTGCAAAAAAAATCTTAAAAACACCTCCCTCTCACAGAAAATCTCGCTTTAGGTTGTTACCTCATATATGTTAACTTGTTGTAAAAATTCTCATTATTATTGTTTAATGTAAATATTAATTTTTTTTTTTATTAAAAAGAATGTATATAATATTTAATTACAAAAAACGAATCATCATTTTACCTACAAAAGTATTCAGCAATATTTAAACAAAACAAATTTTACTCTTTTTTATGTGAAAAAATTTAATCTCTTAAATCGCCTTTGTGCAATATTTTGTAAATTTTTTTCTTTCTCCTATTTTAACCTCTTTTTAGTCATTTTTGTATTAAATATTAATTTATATTTTTTTTTAAATCGATTTTTGTTATATTTTTATAAAACAACAAAAGAAGTATACGTTTTTATATTTAAAAAATTTGATATTATTTTATTCATATTATTATAAATTATTATTTTTTAGTCATTTAAAGCTATACAAAAAAATATTGTATATTATTTAAAAACAAATGTGTAACATATCTATCTATCAATTGGTTATTGTAGTTAAATTAAATACGAAAAATTAAAAAAAAAAAAATTATATATATTTAATTGCTACAACAAATTGTTTAGAATTAATTAGTATTAAAAATGCTTTATTATTATGAGAGAAATACAAATGAAAAATGAAATAATTTTAGCCAATTTTATAAATTTGAAAGAAAAAATAATTAAAAAAAAAGTTCAAAATAAAATTTGAAAGTGCATTCAAAGAGAAAATTAACTTAAAATGGGTTTTATTTTATTAATGTTAGTAATACTATTGAAGAGCTTTACCGTTATTTAAGTTTGGAGAATTACTGGCAAGCCGACGATATTTAATGAGAGCAAAAGGTGCACTGCAATTCAATATGTTTTTAGTACGCAATTGTATAAAAACAAATTTTTTTCTATATTTATTACTTTTTTTTTAAATTGAAAAATTTTGAATTCAAACAAACTAATTATTAAGATTAAAAAAAAAACAAAATTGTTCCCACCAGGATTCGAACTCGCGATCATCCGTTTTGGAAATAAACTGAACCCAAATCACTTCTTAGGATTACTTTAAGAGCAGTTGTGCTTTAGAAGCAATAATCAACTATCTTTTTCATGTTGTTCAGAATTACTTACACCAAGAAAACAGATTCAGTTCTGATAACCGCATTTGTAGCCAATCGCATGGTTCGATTGTGGTAGCCGAATTTTTCAGTTGTGGCAACAGAAAACCGATTGAGGCAGGACTAATTTGACTGTGACAACGGAATTTCAGTTGTATAAAGAATAATTCGGTAGCCATAACCGAAAAATTCCGTTGATGCAACTGAACCATTCGATTGGCAACAAATGGGGTTGTCAGCACCGAATCTGTTTTTTGGGTGTAGAAAAAGCAGTAAAAGTACACTAGCGGATATTTTGGAAGCAATGAAAAGTGGTTTGTAATGCAAGCCTTGCACTTTTTTTGCTGGGTTTATTTTACCATAGAACGAGAGGCATAAATCTTTTGGCGATAATTATCAGGGTTGGTAAGCAATACCGTTACCGAAATAACTGAAATGCCGATATCGTTAAAATACCGATACCGACATAATATAAAATAACGTTACCCTTACCGATAACCGCATCGTTTTGGTTACCATGATAATTACGAATTTGAAGTCCAAATTTCAAATAGAGTAACGGTTTTCGCGAAATTGTTTTCCAAGCTGATTATTATGTTTTCAAAGAAAACAAAACTTGTTATACCCTACACCACTATGTGGTCAGGGTATTATAAGTTTGTGCTGATGTTTGTAACACCAAAAAATATTGGTCGTAGACCCACCTTATAGTATACCGATCGGCTCAGAATTATTTTTATTTCGATTTAACGATGTCCGTCTGTCCGTCCGTCTGTCTGTCCATGCAATCTTGTGCGCACTCTACAGGTCGCAAGTATTAAGATATTTTGATGAAATTTGGTACGCAGATCTATGTTGGCCCAAGGACGAACAAGTTTGATTTTGGTATACATCGGTCCATGTTTAGACCTAGTGCCCATATAAGGGTCCTACCAAAATTATATTGTTTATACGCTGCAGGTCGTAAATATTAAGATATTTTGACGAAATTTGGTACACAGACCTATGTTAGCCCAATAACGTAGCCTATTGATTTTGGTGAATATCGGTCCATGTTTAGACCTAGTGGCCATATAAGGGTCCTACCAAAATTATACTTTTTATACGCTGCAGCTCGCAAATATTAAGATATTTTGATGAAATTTGGTACACAGACCTATGTTGGCCCAATAACGCAGCCCATATAAGGGTCCCACCAAAATTATATTGTTTATACGCTGCAGGTCGGAAATATTAAGATATTTTGATGAAATTTGGTGCATAGACCTATGTTGGCCCAAGGACGAAGCCTATTGATTTTGGTGAACATCGGTCCATGTTTAGAACTAGTGCACATATAAGGGTCCCCCCAAAATTGGCTTGGTTACAAACTGCAGGTCGCAAATATTAAGATATTTTAATGAAATTTGGTGCGCTGACTCACATTATAGCAAATTTTGACACAAGCCCCATTTTAACCCATTCGAATTTCGGATCCAAACAATACACCAGACTGGTGTAGGGAATTGTATAGTCGGCATGCCCGACTTTAACCTTTTTACTCGTTTATATATATTTGTTCCGTTTACTCCTGCAAGGAGCATAGGGCCGCAACAAGATTATTCCAATACGTTCGATCTGATGCACGATATTTAATTTCATTCCAACACAGGTGTAAGTTGGACATTTCGGTTTCAATTTGCCGTTTCCAGATGTGCGATGGTCTTCCTATGCGTCGACTGCCTTGCGGGTTCCCGTCTATAGTTTGTTTAGCAATATCATTGGGTTGTTTACGTAACGTATGTCCAATCCAATTCCATTTACGTTTACGGATTTCAATTTGGATGGGTTGCTGACCAGTTTCCGACCAGAGTTGGCAATTTGAAATTGTTCTAGGCCAGAATATATGTAGAATTTTTCTTAAGCATTTATTTATAAAGACTTGTATGGAATGTATGTCGCGAAGTGCAACATTCCACGTCTCGCATCCAGACAACAGTGTCGATTTTATATTGGAGTTGAATATCCTTAGCTTCGTCCTTCTTGATATATGTGAAGAGTTCCTCACTGACTTGAGTTGGCCGAAAGCTTGCCGGGCTTTGTTTATACGGCTAGAGATGTCCGCTTTGCATCCACCACTTTTGTCCAATATGCTTCCCAGATAACAGAATGATTCTACTGCATAAAGGGATTGATTCTGAACGGTTAACGTTTGCTCGTTATTTACGTTTACTCGCATTGTTTTTGTTTTGCCGATATTTATTTTTAGGCCAACATGTGATGCAGTTTCCTGGACTAGTGATAACTTAGATTGCATGTCTGAAAAGGTGTGGGTAAGTAGACAAATGTCATCAGCGTAGTCAAGATCCTCCAGTCTGTCTTGGAGACCCCAAGTAATTTGCCTTCTTTGGGATGTTGTCTTAGTCATTACTACGTCAAGCACACAGTTAAAAAGCAATGGCGATAATACACACCCTTGACGTACACCGGAGTTAACGTTTATTTTGTTGCTCAGTTGTCCTTCGTGGAGAATTCGACAGGTAGCGTTTTCATATAGACCCTTAATAAGTCTTATTATCTTGGCAGGTACACCTTTGCACTCTAATGCTTTCCATATGGCTGCGTGATTTAGGGTGCTTGTTCGAACTTTATTCACAAATTAGTTAGAGCAGATATTATTCAGTCTCTAGTCCAATGTTTTTATTTGAAGTTTTTAAAGTTTTGCTTCAAGTATTAGGGAACTATTTCACGCTGAAAATAAATTATGCTCGTCAAAAAGCGTTACCTACTTATATGAAATTTTATTTTTATTTCTTTTAATTATAAAATTTGATCGAAATCTTAAAAGTTGTTAAGGAAAAGATAAAATAGGTCGCATTTAAAAAAATCGCTACGATAATATTATCCTTTCTGGAAAGGTTTAATAAATATTTTTAAATTGCAGCTTCGAAAAAAAACTAAATTCGTATATTAAAAAAAAAGTTTTTTGCATGCACAAAAATTAAAAACTACAAAAAATTTTTTTCTTTCGAAATCATAAAAACCGCGTATGCGTCGAAAACAGTAAACTATTTAGTAAAATTTATTTCAGTAAAGTACATATATAAAATTATTTTTCAGAAACGACATTATTCTAAGTTATAACAAATTCGGTTTGAACTTCTTTTGTATTTGTATATAAATTTCCATACAAAATTAAAAAAAAACTGCATTTTTAGGGATCTATAAACGCCACAATTTTTCTGATATTTGATACAGAAGGTACACAACGATCCACCCTTGAGGAGACAAAATCGGACTACGTGCTATTTTTCTATACACAGAGAAAATAAATTCGTGTTGATAACCGAGCACAAATCTGTTTTCTGGGTGTACTATTCTGAAGAACCTTCATGATCATACATTTTCATATATTTCCACATACATTAGGATGACCTTCATTATATGGAAAAAAATTGGCGACCTCTGACTAGGGTATTTAATCGATTAATCGTTATTCGATTAATCGAACAATTTTTCTCAAAAATTGTTCGAATAATTTAAAATGTCCAAATTTCGAATAACGAATAATTCGAATAATTTCGTACGATTAATCGATTAATCCAAATTAGTAGAAAATTACAAAAATGTTAAAATAATATCAATTTTTTATTAAAGTAAATGTGCTAAAACCTCCAAATTTTTTAAAAAAAATTGTGACAAATAATTTGCTGTAGGCTTGTACATATCCGAATTTCATTCTGGCGTAAGAAAATAATTAAGGGACGACCATTTAGAATATCTAGAAATATTCAATGAAAATTTCACGTTTTTAATTAGGAGCGTTAATAAACATCTTAAATCCCAAAGAAAAAACAAAAACAATATAAAATTATCACAGTTTGCTTTGTGATCTTCCAAATTACTACCATGTTGTTGTTATCTAGTAAAGTAGTGGTATCTATATAATAAATTTTTAATTATTTTTTACGACTTTTTAAACGTTGATATTAAATGAAAGCATTAATAACACTGTGAGACAAATGGTAGGGGTCAGTGATCGGGAAGGGTTCAAACTACCAGAGAAAGTTATATCGGTAAAAAAGAAGTTATACGTGTCCCGGCGTTTCGCTGGGTCACCTCTAGGAATCGAGATATATCGATTTGACCTTTGGTGGTCTTTTTTTTGACATAACTCGAGAACCACTAGTCCGATTTTGCTCAAACAATTTAAAAAAAATTAAAAATTACAATTCCTTTAATCTGTTCATATAACGTTATTCTATATACTCAACAGTTTTGCCGGTAAAAATAAATGTATGAAGAAAAAAATATTTTTTGCCTAAAATATTAAAAAAAAGTAATAAACAAAAGGTTATTGATTTTTATGGTAGCGGTAACAAACATTTATTTTTACCGGCAAAACTGTTGAGTATATAGAAAAACGTTATATGAACAGATTAAAGGAATTGTAATTTTTAATTTTTTTAAAATTGTTTGAGCAAAATCGGACTAGTGGTTTTCGAGTTTGGTCAAAAAAAAGATATATCTCAATTCCTAGGGATGACCCAGCGAAACGCCGGGACACGTATAACTTGTTTTTGACCGATATAACATTTCCCGTTGGTTTCATCCCATCCCGATTTTGACTGTCGCATAGTGTAATTTTTTATTTAATGATTATTAAAATTATTAATTCTAATTAATGCTCATTGTAATAAAGCTTGTTTAGTGAGCACTCTGAATTATTAAAATAAAATAAAATGATGGATGTACGGAAACGTAGAGGGAAAACAATTTTTCAACTAAATTACTCTCTACATTTATGTATTCAATGCATACGAAAGAGATGCAAATTAATGTACGGGGTTTTATATTCTTCGTTTGGGTGTGGTTCTCCCCGATTTGCATAAAATTTTAATATGTGAAAGTAAGTTAAGTAAAAAACCCGAATAATTATTTGCACGATTAATCGATTAAGATAAAAAGCCGATTAATTGAATACCCTACCTCTGACCCGTTCCTCCCCCTAGAAATATGCCTTGGGGTATAAAAATACACCATGCAAAAAATTAAGGTGATCGGTTAACGAGAACGCATCGGCTCTGAAGTTTGAAATACGATTTACAAGGCAAAAAATCACTTTTTTGGCATTTTTTAAAAATACTGGCTCTTAAATAATTGCATTTTTAGAAAATGTAATTAGAATTGTACACTCTAAAAAAGAAGTCAGTAAAGTCAGCAAAAAAGGTTGTTGTATCAGCAAATTTTTAGTCAGGAGAGTGCTTGCAAAAAAGTTGGTAATTTCAGCAAAATGTGTTTGCTGAAAACTAGCGAGCTGATTTTTACCAAAAAAATAGTAATCTCAGCAAAAGTTTTGCTAACACTGCAAAAAATCCTTGCTAAAATCACTAAACTTTTTGCTAAATATTAGTAGACTGAAAAAAACTCAAAAACTTTGTGGAGAAATTTTACTTTAGTTAATTTATTTGTTGAAAATTTAAATATAGAAATTGTGTAGCTCTTTTTTTTTAATTATCATTTCCGTTGTCTGTACTACATCCAGAAAAGCTACGACATCTACATCTTCGCTATGGGTGAAATCAAAAAATGTGATAAATTTTTGGGCCAAATTTGTGAGAAGCAAAAAGTGTTAATATTTCGGTTTTTTCTTAATGGAATCAGTAAGTTTAGTCATTATAAACCTAATTGCAAAAAATCTCTTCTACAAGTTGTCGCAATAACTTTTTTTGCACAATTTTAATTTTTTTTTGTTGTAACGGAGTTTACATTTCTGCTAGCAAAAGATATAACAAAACGAGTAAAAAGGTTAAAGTCGGGCATGCCGACTATACAATACCCTACACCAGTCTGGTGTATTGTTTGGATCCGAAATTCGAATGGGTTAAAATGGGGCTTATGTCAAAATTTTCTATAATGTGAGTCAGCGCACCAAATTTCATTAAAATATCTTAATATTTGCGACCTGCAGTTTGTAACCAAGCCAATTTTGGGGGGACCCTTATATGGGCACTAGTTCTAAACAAGGACCGATGTTCACCAAAATCAATAGGCTTCGTCCTTGGGTCTATGTACCAAATTTCATCAAAATATCTTAATATCTGCGACCTGCAGCGTATAAACAATATAATTTTGGGGGGGCCCTTATATGGGCACTAGTTCTAAACATGGACCGATGTTCGCCAAAATCAATAGGCTTCGTCCTTGGGCCAACATAGGTCTATGTACCAAATTTCATCAAAATATCTTAATATTAATACCTGCAGCGTATAAACAGTATAATTTTGGTAGGACCCTTATATGGGCACTAGGTCTAAACATAGACCGATGTTCACCAAAATCAATAGGCTGCGTTATTGTGCCAATATAGGTCTGTGTACCAAATTTCATCAAAATATCTTAATATTTGCGACCTGCAGCGTATAAACAGTATAATTTTGGTAGGACCCTTATATGGGCACTAGGTCTAAACATGGACCGATGTTCACCAAAATCAATAGGCTGCGTTATTGGCCCAATGTAGGTCTGTGTACCAAATTTCATCAAAATATCTTAATATTTACGACCTGCAGCGAATAAACAGTATAATTTTGGTAGGACCCTTATATGAGCACTAGGTCTAAACATGGACCGATGTTCACCAAAATCAATAGGCTGCGTTATTGGCCCAATGTAGGTCTGTGTACCAAATTTCATCAAAATATCTTAATATTTACGACCTGCAGCGAATAAACAGTATAATTTTGGTAGGACCCTTATATGAGCACTAGGTCTAAACATGGACCGATGTTCACCAAAATCAATTGGCTGCGTTATTGGGCCAATATAGGTCTGTGTACCAAATTCCATCAAAATATCTTAATGTTTACGACCTGCAGCGTATAAACAGTATAATTTTGGTAGGACCCTTATATGGGCACTAGGTCTAAACATGGACCGATGTTCAAAAAAATCAAACTTGTTCGTCCTTGGGCCAACATAGGTCTGCGTACCAAATTTCATCAAAATATCTTAATAGCTGCGACCTGTAGAGTGCGCACAAGATTGCATGGACAGACAGACAGACGGACGGACGGACGGACAGACGGACATCGTTAAATCGAAATAAAAAAAAATTTTGAACCGATCTGTATACTATAAGGTGGGTCTACGACCAATATTTTTTGGTGTTACAAACATCAGCACAAACTTATAATACCCTGACCACATAGTGGTGTAGGGTATAAAAAATTGGGTACGAATTTTCTTCAATTTATTAGTTTTTCGTATTTGGGTTTTCAACTTGCTTTCCAATGATATATAATTTGTGTTTATCAAATTGGCGGTTTCGCGAATAAAAATACAATTCATTCCGCGAAAATTTTTTTTTTTTTTTAATTTTGTATTTTTGCTTTTCAAAAATATAAAATCGAAACAGCGGTTGCGCAGTTATAAAATAATATATTAAAAACATAAATTTCGCGATTAAAAAATTCTTAAATTGTGTGAAACAAATTTAATTTGTCAAACTAATGTTAGTAATGACTCGAAATATCGATTCAAAGCCAATGAAATGCAAAATCAATCGTTTTTCGCTCCAGCAGCTTAGGGTAAAAAACTGATAACTTTTTTTCATTTGACGCAAAATTATTAGTTGAATCGTCTTTTGACGCATATATATTAGTTGAATCACCTCTGTTTATGGTTATTTTAAAGTATTTTAAACATTTATCTACATTTATTTGAATGAAATCTGATGCAAACAATTGTGGTTACGGAGTTTACAGTTACGGAGTTTACATTTGGTTACTTTTTTCGTTTTCTTTCAGAAACGCTTTGTCAGAATTTTTTTTCCGAAACAAAATCGCATGATGGCTACAATGTTAATCCAAATATGACATTGTTTTTCTTACTCGTTAAATAGTTTGGTGTAAAAATTAGGAACGGAGTTTACAACATTTTTTCAAATCTTATTAAAGACATCCTTTTTCATCTCGAGAATGTTACATGCTGCAGAAAAGCTTCAAGTCTGTTATACTGGATGATTACTTACAGTCCAACGATCATTTGAGTATAAATAATATTATACTTTTCGCAATATAAATAATAGATAACTCTAAAATTCTGGTAAATGCATTTTTATCAAAAATTATGACGAAAAATCGTTACAGAGTTGAAGTCGTGATAGCTAAGATATACGAAAAAGTTTGTAAAATGTATTAATTTTTATTAAAAACGGCACTTTTCCTCTTCATAAAAATTCTTACAGTTAGTGTTTAGCTTTATTGGTTATTAAAATATAAGCTATTAAAGTTAAAAAACCTTATGAGTTACTTGTTACGGAGTTTACATTTGGCCTATAAAATTGGTCACAAATTTTATGTATTAACCAAAAATTGGTCAGATTGTTATAAATTTTGTAAAACAGGTGACAATGCGCTGATATATATCGAAATATGTAACTCAAATGTAATCCATGCATTAGAAATTCGGTGGTTACACGGTTTTTATCACATTTTTTGATATCACCCCTATCTGGTTGTCGTCCACTCTATAAATGCGGTTATCAGCACAATTTTTGTAGCAAAATAAATTAGTAAAACATTAGTTCTAAATTGGTTTAGTGCTAAAAAATATAACTACAACTTTTGCTGAAAATGGAATTTCAGCAAAATAATTAGTGAAAACTAGTACACTCGATACACAAGACGTTTTAGTAATTTTTCTACTAACTTATTTTTTTGAGTGTAGGGTTAAAATGAGATGAATTATGAAAATCGAAAAAAAAATATTTTGTTTTTCCAAAAATGTCTTACCCTAGTTTCATTTCTAAGAATCACAAATATTCAGATATAATTTTTTGTCTCTCTTGGGTTATGATAACCTAGTCCCAGGTATGACCAAAGATGGGATTTTTATACCCTACACCACTATGTGGTCAGGGTATTATAAGTTTGTGCTGATGTTTGTAACACCAAAAAATATTGGTCGTAGACCCACCTTATAGTATACCGATCGGTTCAGAATTTTTTTTTATTTCGATTTAACGATGTCCGTCTGTCCGTCCGTCCGTCCGTCTGTCTGTCTGTCCATGCAATCTTGTGCGCACTCTACAGGTCGCACCTATTAAGATATTTTGATGAAATTTGGTACGCAGACCTATGTTGGCCCAAGGACGAACAAGTTTGATTTTTTTGAACATCGGTCCATGTTTAGACCTAGTGCCCATATAAGGGTCCTACCAAAATTATACTGTTTATATGCTGCAGGTCGCAAACATTAAGATATTTTGATGAAATTTGGTACACAGACCTATATTGGCCCAATAATGCAGCCTATTGATTTTGGTAAACATCGGTCCATGTTTAGACCTAGTGCCCATATAAGGGTCCTATCAAAATTATACTCTTTATACGCTGCAGGTCGTAAATATTAAGATATTTTGATGAAATTTGGTACACAGACCTACATTGGGCCAGTAACGCAGTCTATTGATTTTGGTAAACATCGGTCTATGTTTAGACCTAGTGCCCATATAAGGGTCCTACCAAAATTATACTCTTTATATGCTGCAGGTCGTAAATATTAAGATATTTTGATGAAATTTGGTACACAGACCTACATTGGCCCAATAATGCAGCCTATTGATTTTGGTGAACATCGGTCCATGTTTAGACCTAGTGCCCATATAAGGGTCCTACCAAAATTATACTGTTTATACGCTGCAGGTCGCAAATATTATGATATTTTGATGAAATTTGGTACATAGACCTATGTTGGCCCAAGGACGAAGCCTATTGATTTTGGTGAACATCGGTCCATGTTTAGAACTAGTGCCCATATAAGGGTCCCCCCAAAATTATATTGTTTATACGCTGCAGGTCGCAAATATTAAGCTTTTTTGATGAAATTTGGTACATAGACCTATGTTGGCCCAAGGACGAAGCCTATTGATTTTGGTGAACATCGGTCCATGTTTAGAACTAGTGCCCATATAAGGGTCCCCCCAAAATTGGCTTGGTTACAAACTGCAGGTCGCAAATATTAAGATATTTTAATGAAATTTGGTGCGCTGACTCACATTATAGAAAATTTTGACATAAGCCCCATTTTAACCCATTCGAATTTCGGATCCAAACAATACACCAAACTGGTGTAGGGTATTGTATAGTCGGCATGCCCGACTTTAACCTTTTTACTCGTTTTTTTATAAATTTGCAAAACTCTAGTTTTGAGTTTTTTAAAATTTTGTTCAACAACATATAAAAACGAGTAAAAAGGTTAAAGTCGGGCATGCCGACTATACAATACCCTACACCAGTCTGGTGTATTGTTTGGATCCGAAATTCGAATGGGTTAAAATGGGGCTTGTGTCAAAATTTTCTATAATGTGAGTCAGCGCACCAAATTTCATTAAAATATCTTAATATTTGCGACCTGCAGTTTGTAACCAAGCCAATTTTGGGGGACCCTTATATGGGCACTAGTTCTAAACAAGGACCGATGTTCACCAAAATCAATAGGCTTCGTCCTTGGGCCAACATAGGTCTATGTACCAAATTTCATCAAAATATCTTAATATTTGCGACCTGCAGCGTATAAACAGTACAATTTTGGTAGGACCCTTATATGGGCACTAGGTCTAAACATGGACCGATGTTTACCAAAATCAATAGGCTGCGTTATTGGCCCAATGTAGGTCTGTATACGAAATTTCATCAAAATATCTTAATATTTGCGACCTGCAGCGTATAAAGAGTACAATTTTGGTAGGACCCTTATATGGGCACTAGGTCTAAACATGGACCGATGTTCACCAAAATCAAACTTGTTCGTCCTTGGGCCAACATAGGTCTGCGTACCTAATTTCATCAAAATATCTTAATATTTGCGACCTGTAGAGTGCGCACAAGATTGCATGGACAGACGGACAGACGGACGGACGGACGGACAGACGGACATCGTTAAGTCGAAATAAAACGAGTAAAAAGGTTAAAGTCGGGCATGCCGACTATACAATACCCTACACCAGTCTGGTGTATTGTTTGGATCCGAAATTCGAATGGGTTAAAATGGGGCTTGTGTCAAAATTTTCTATAATGTGAGTCAGCGCACCAAATTTCATTAAAATATCTTAATATTTGCGACCTGCAGTTTGTAACCAAGCCAATTTTGGGGGGACCTTATATGGGCACTAGTTCTAAACATGGACCGATGTTCACCAAAATCAATAGGTTCGTCCTTGGGCCAACATAGGTCTATGTACCAAATTTCATCAAAATATCTTAATATTTGCGACCTGCAGCGTATAAACAATATAATTTTGGTAGGACCCTTATATGGGCACTAGGTCTAAACATGGACCGATGTTCACCAAAATCAATAGGCTGCGTTATTGGGCCAATATAGGTCTGTGTACCAAATTTCATCAAAATATCTTAATATTTACGACCTGCAGCGTATAAACAGTATAATTTTGGTAGGACCCTTATATGGGCACTAGGTCTAAACATGGACCGATGTTCACCAAAATCAAACTTGTTCGTCCTTGGGCCAACATAGGTCTGCGTACCAAATTTCATCAAAATATCTTAATATTTGCGACCTGTAGAGTGCGCACAAGATTGCATGGACAGACAGACAGACAGACAGACAGACAGACAGACGGACGGACGGACGGACAGACGGACATCGTTAAATTGAAATAAAAAAAAATTCTGAACCGATCGGTATACTATAAGGTGGGTCTACGACCAATATTTTTTGGTGTTACAAACATCAGCACAAACTTATAATACCCTGACCACATAGTGGTGTAGGGTATAAAAAGTGGCCAACGCATAAAGGTTTATTAAATACACCTTAAAGAATATTTCTACTGAAAATTACACATATCCCTCTTTTAACTTACCAGTGACGGTGATTTAAATTTTAGAGAAAAGTGTGATTTTTGCATAAGGGCTAATTTCTAATTTTCTATTACGATGTATAAAATTTGGTGTTAACAGAGTTATTTGGACAACTTTTACCAAATTCCGCAAGAAACAGCACATTGTTTTGATATACTTCCAGGAAAAATCCAAAAATTTCACATTTGACCTTGGCAAAGAAAGGGTTAACGTAGTCGGAGTTTTACAAATTTTTGGAAAACAATCTCTTGTATCGGAATTAAAAGAAATTGGCAGTGATTTTGTTACAGCTCGCTAAAAACACAAAAGTTAATACTATTATCTAAATTAATGGCCAAAATCACACTTTTCTCTAAAATTTTCAAATTTCAAACGCCGTCACTGTTAAGTTAAAAGAGGGATATGTATAATTTTCAGTAAAATTATTCTCTAAGGTGTATTTAATAAAACTCTATGCGTTGACCAATTCTTTTTATATTTTGTTGAACAAAATTTTAAAAATCTCAAAACTAGAGTTATGCAAATTTATAGAAAAGATCTTTGACCATACCTGGGACTAGATTATCATAAACCGAGAGAGACAAAAATGTATACCCGAGTAAAAAAGTTTTGATATAATCATATATTATTTTATGTAATTACATATAGTAACTTATAGTTAGATATGGCCACATATGCTTTTAAATTGAAGCATATAGACTTTTATATAGTCATATATTAAATATTTTTTCCTCAAAGGTTTTAATATTGAGACATATGTCATTTTATATTATTACATACTGGCTTACATATAAGTGTATCTGCTATATATAAGTACACAAAGTAATATATAAAAGATATAATTACATATACGTTTATATATAATTTAGTATGACACTATACATAATAATATAAAACTATATATGGAGCCATTTAAGAAATATTATATAAAAGGTGTTATATATGATTATATATTGACGCATATGAACCCATATATAACTTAGTATGGTTTCATATCTACAATATTTCATGATTTCTTTTATATATAACGATAAACCGTTCTTTATAAAATCATCTGTAATTATATATCATCCCACATTAGCAATTTTTTCAAAGTGATTTTATATAAAAATATATGTATAAGGTCCTTTTAAAACCGTATTGTATTAAATGTGGTTCCATATTAAAAATTATTTTGAACTAGTTTTAGATTTAGTAATTACTAGGGATTGGCGCATGACACGATCGTGAGTGAAGTTATTCACAAGTGATCGTGAGTAATAATTACTATACCAAAGTAATTCGCCCGTGTGCGTGAGAATATATAATTCGTACGTGAGCGTGAGTAAGAATATATAACCCGTGCATGATTCGTGTGTGAGTTTATTTTTTGCATCATATGTTTTTAGTAATTTTTACTGTTTTGCGTGAGAATTTTCTGATTGTGAGTAAGTTTTTAATATACTCATGTCTGCGTGAGTAAGACACGAAATGCTCGTGCGTGAGTAATTTGTTTTTGTTTATGAGCGTGAGTCAAAATGGCTAACGCGCCCATAAAATTAACAATACTGAAGCTTTAATATGGAATTCTCTATACTATAACGCACACTTGACTGATATCTTGGTTGTATATCACAATCCTATTAAGTTAAAAATTTCAGTGTTGTTAACCTTATTTTAAAATTACTAAAAACAAAGAAAAATTTGTTCATGTTTAATGCACTGTCATGGTAAATCTGGATAAAAGTAATGGAAGATTTATCGAAATTATAGGATATCCAGTAGACCTAGGGGTTAATCATTACATTTTGTAATTAATTACACATTCATTTAAACAATTACATGTAATTGTAATTGAAAAAAACTCAATTACAATTACAAATTATTTGTAATTGTAATTCAAAAAGAACAATTACAAGTAATTTGTAATTTGAAAAATGTCAATTACATTTTTTGGGAAAATAAATAATGACAAAAAGCACAAGTTAGGGGAAAGCCCAATATGACGTATTCTTTTTATACGCATCCATGCCTATGCAACCTATCACAGTCAGATTTTTCTACAAAATTATAACAAAAAACACTTTTTAATTCTAAATGTAATTGAAATTTGTAATTGAAATCACTTTCAATTACAATCACTAGTAATTTGTAATTGAAAATTTTCAATTACAATTACTTGTAATTTCAATTACAAATTACAAGTAATTGTAATTGAAATCCCTCAGGTCTGATCTCCAGATATTGTATATCTTTTTTTATTTAAAAATATAATTTTGTATATTGTTACACTGATAGAAAAAAGTCCGTAAAAAATTTAGTTAAAACTACTAAAAATTAGTTAAAAATGATGCTGCAGAAAAAAACTGCTAAATTAGCAAATTATTTTTGCTATATATTAGTAATATAGGAACAGCAAAAATAAAACTGTTAAATATACAGACTTTTAGTTTTATTTAGGCTAAATTTTTGTAAAGGGAGAATAGCAAATTAATCTGCTAAAATCAGCAAAAAAATTTTGCTAAATAATTAGTAGCCTAAAAAATCACCAAAAAATTTAAAATTTTCGAAGTTTTTTTTTCGCTAATTTTGCATTCTACTAAATTTAGTTTAAAAATAGCAAAAATTTTGTAGATTTAACAGTTTATTTTTGCTATTTTTTCTGTAAATTTAGCAGTTTTAATTTTGCTGTTCTCATTTTACTAGTATTTAGTAAAAAAATCTGCTAATTTTAGCAGTTTTTTCTGCAGCATCATTTTTAACTAATTTTTGGTAACTTTTTCTGCTATTTTTACAGATTTATTTCTATCAGTGTAGATATGGTCATATATATTATGGTAAAAATATAGGGTTAATATTTAGGTATAATTGTATCAAACTATGTCCACTTTTATAACATTTTATATAATTTTATACAAAAAGATATAATTTTATGTAATTGGATGAGGACAAAATTCGGATACAATTGTATCATATTGTATCGAATTGTATCAAATTGTACCAAATTGTATACAATTGTATACAATTCGATACATAATGATACAATAAGACATTCTCATTTTTCGGATATAATTATATCTAATTACATAGAAGATTATATATAATAAAATATAACTTTATATGGCTCCATATCATTTTTTTTACTTGGGTATCTGAATATTTATGGATCTTACAAATGAAACTTGAGAATAATATTGTAAGTTTTTGAAAAAAATATTTCATTTTTTACGATTTTCATAATTTATCACATTTTAACCCTACAATGGTCTGAGGAAATTGCAATTACTAAAACATTTTCCAACCGTTTTCGGATTTTTAAACATCACCAGAAAGGTAATTCAGCTTAGATTATGATTCTATTTACATTTTCCAAAAATACAATTATTTAAGAGCCAGTGTTTTCAGAAAAAAGCAAAAAAGTAATTTTTCGCCTTGTAAATCGTATTACAAATTTCAGGGCCGATGCGGCACGTGTTCCCGTTATCCGATCACCTTAATTTTTTGCATGGTATATTTTTATAACCAAAGGAACATTTCTTTGCCTTCCGTATCAAAATCACCACTTGTGAACCGCATAAAACATCTCTCGCACGTTGAAAGCGATGGAACATATTCAATGTGCCACAGCTGCACTTTTTTTCATATTGAAAAAGTAAAGCAAAACCTCCCGCAAATGATGTTTTTTTCGAAGAAAAAAAAACTTATTAAAGGAATTAAGTGTGCTAAATTCCCAAAACTTATTGAACAAATTGTGAAATATAATCTGTTGAAGCCATGTCCCTAACCGGATTTCATTCGTGTCCAGAGAAATCGTCAGGGGATGACGTTTTTAGAATTTATAGAAATATTTGTTAAGTTAAATTACAAACTCAATGAGAATTTCTTGTTCTCTTCTCGGAGCTTTATGGAACATTTAAAATATCAAAGAAAAAACAAAAACAACAACAAAAAATTTTCACCGCAATTATTTATTGTTCACACTATTTCGTTCAATGACTAAGTGAGAACAAATGACAGATGTTTACCCCACGAAAGTTGCCATATAAGTTATTGAAGACACAAACCATGCGTAAAAGATAAACCATCTGTTGTGAATCCTGCATTTATAAGTTATACACGCAATAATTGTGTATTAGTTTTACGGTTTTTATATTTAAATAAACGAATCCCTAGAAAAAGTCGACATATAATCGACGAAACTTCGGGAAAATTTAAATAAAATTTTTTTATTTATTCTACAATAGGCCTTACCAGCTTAAATGGAAAAACTAAAATTTATTCCTGCTTTTTGGCTCTATGTTGAAGAAAATTCAATTTAATAAAATGTCCCAATTTAATAAAATGTCCCAATTTTATTAAATTGAATTTTCTTCTTAAAATTTTCTGGGGTTCAAGGCACCATCAGGGTACACTTTTGGATAGAGATATCCTTCTCTCGAGGATATTATTTAGTTAGGGGTAGTCGAAAATTTTGTCAATTTTGCTCTGTCTCTATTACTTCCCAGTGTAGAAAATCATTACCAGATATGTGGTTATGTAACTACATACTTGGTAATGGTAACTAGTTGCTTTTGTTATTACATTTCTTATTACCTTTATATGGCGATGCCGCGAAAAATAATGAAAAATCAAAAAATATATCGATACCTATGTGCTTACCAGTACTGACAAAAATAATAATAATAGATTTTCTTAAAAATAAATTATATAAAAAATATGTTTTTTATTGAATTTTTTTTTAAATAAAATTTGCTGGTGCGGGAATCGAACCTGGGTCTACAGATTGCCAGTCAACAGCTCTACCATCTGGGCTATATCGACATGCAATATTTAATAGAAAAAAACACAATTGACCAGCTGCACACAAGTAAGCTTACTCGCCAACATACAAAAAATCAAAAAATATGTGGTTACATATATCCTTACCAGTGTTTAAAAAATATTGAGTCTAAAAATAGATTTCAAAAAATTTTCAAAAAAATCTAAAAAATTATTTTCTATTTGAAATAATGATAAAAATAAGTCGTTATCAGTAACTCATTATTATATGTTTTAAAATAATATAGAAGGTAAGTGGGTGTCATTACTGGTAGTCCAAAAAATAATGATATGTCATTACCGTTTCTACACTGGGTTTTAAAGCTATGTGCCATTTTATAAATCGGGAGTGAAAGAAATAACGCCATCTTCGAAACTTCGAATACACCGGGTAATAGCAGAAACATGAAAAGCTTATAGCAGTAGGAAAATGTTCTTAGAATTTAAAGGTTTCTCTACAGAAAAAAAAATCTGTAGAATGTGAGCATTTTTCGTATAGTATTGGCAAAATACTGTATTTTCCCTTTTTAAAGTACTTAATTTTTTGTACTATCGACGCTTTGCCAACATCGGAAAATAGAGTCGTACAACCGTTTAATAGTGTTACCATTTCGACTTTGGAAGACCACTGTAAAAGTATTACTTCAGCTGTTTTGCTAATGTATTTTCCACTGTCTCTAACTCTTTGCCAACGTTCTGCCGATTTTATTTTTCTGATTGGGTTTGTTTTGCAATTAACAAAAGTCCCATTAGGTGATGAAATTATTAGAAACTGAATTATTAAAGGTTAAAAAGTTGACCAAATGTTATATATCAACCATAAATTGTTTATTTCTATTACAATTTATTTATCAACATTGGGAAGATATGTAAATATTTACTTTATTATTAATTTATGAATATTTTTTGTGTGTAAAAATAAACATGAATATTTTTATTATAATACTTCCAATATTACCCTTCATTTTCAGTTCATGCATACATCGGTATTTCTCAATCAGAACATTAGTCATATACTCGTACAATAGACATAAATATCATACAGGAGTTTTTTCTTTTCTTTAGCTGGTGCTACTGATTCTCTATCACATTCAAATGTCAAGTGAAATATATTCCAATTCTCAATATAAAATATAAAACACATGGCCAACAACAAAAAGTGTACAAATCGAACAAAAATAATTTGAAATAACACGAGTAGGAAAAAAAAATCACTTACACATTTAACCACAAGTTGATGAGACATGTGAACACATTCTTTGTCTTCCAGTTTACGATATATTTTACCTCTTTATTTATCTAAATTTGAATTTTATTTTAATTTCAAAATATTCTGTATTAAAACATTTATATCTTTCGTTCTATTTATGTATGTATGTATGTGTTTTGTGGATTTTCATTATTTATTTAAGGAACATGTTTCGATTTGACCATCATATGATTGTGAACAAAACAGAAAAATTCAAACATTTCAAAAGCTCTTTAATTCTCTATAAATAAACGTCCTGTTTTTCGTTGCGATCACATATTTTTGTTATAATAATGGAAATATTCCAATATTTGAAAATCTCAACACTTTGCATGAATTGATTGTTCGTTGATCAACAAAATGGAAACAAATTCATTTGTTTATATTTACTGGTTGATTTTCATTCGCTTGAATTTCGTATTCACAGATTTTTGTATATTGATCTAATTTTAATATCGTTTTGTAATTGTAGTGCTTGTGTTTGATATTTCACAGTCTTGATTTTTAATGGTTGATTGACAATTTGAAAATCGCTATAGTTTTAATTTTCTTTATTAAAAATTTATTTGTGAAAAATGGGTCAATAAATTAAAATGTTATTCTGTCATTCGCAGGAAAATAAGTTATTTCGTCATGTCTATATTTATAAATTGATGAGGAAATTGAATTAAATTGAGAAGAAAAGCTATTAATATTATTTTTGTATTTACGCCTTAACGTATATGTGTTAACTGATAAGATATTCAAAGTATACAAAAAGTATTTTAGGTACATATTACTCGTAACTTGCAGAAAATCTTGCCATGCATACAAACGGAATAGTTAAGCGCCAACTGAATTAAAAAGAGTATTTTGGTTGCTATAATAATAAATTCAATCAGAATAACCATATTCAAATGTGAGTCCTGTAAATTTTACAAAAAATTAAAAAGAAAAATAATAGAATACAAATATGATTTTATTAAAGACAAAATTAAGATTATGAGATCCTTTTTTCTTCTATTTTAAATGTGTTTTAAAATGTAGGATTTTTTTTTATAAATAGAAACAAATTAAGATAACTGTAGTCTGAACTAGAATATGAGGTGTTTTTTTTAAGCAAAACTCCTGAAAATCTAAGCATTTTTCTAGAGGAAGAAATGTCTTTTCAGGACTTTTTCTTAAAGAAAACCCCTTAGACTGTGGTTCAGACTAGAAATGTCTTAATTTTTTTTTCTAGGAAAAAAAATTTCTGAATTTTAAAACACATTTAAAATAGAAGAAAAAATATTTCAGAATCTTTATTTTGTTTTTAATAATTTCATAATATAATAAAAATTAAAACCAACATCTCAGAGAATTCCTATAGGAAAAAGTCCTCACGGACTGAGGGGTTTCCTATAGAAAGTGTACTCAGAATCTGAGGGTATTTCCATTGAAAAAAATTCTCAGAGTCATTCGGGTTTTCTATAGGAAAAAGGTCTCACAATCTGAGGTTTTCTATAGGTACTTTCAGAATCTGAGGGATTTTCAAAAGGAGAAAGTGCTCACTATCTCAGGATTTTTATATAGGAAAAAGTCTCTGAAATTGCGGCTGTTTCTATATTAAAAAATTCTCAGAATCTCAGGATTTTTTCCTATAGGAAAAAGATTTCAGAGTCTGAGGTTACGCTACAAGAGCAAGTCCACAGAATATCTGTGTTTTTGTATAGAAAAAGCCTCCGAATATGAAGGTGTTTCTAGAGGGAAAAGTCCTCAGAATTTTAGGTTTTTTTTTTATTGTAAAATGTCCTAAGAATCTGAGTTGTTTTCCTATAGGAAAAAGTCCTCAGAATCTAAGGTTTTTTATAGCAGAAAAAGTTCTTAGAATTTGAAAATTTTTCTGCAAAATTTTTCTCAGAGTCTCACACTTTTAGAATTTTCTATAAGAAGCTCTTATACTATATTTAGACTGGAACATTTAGTTTGTGAACATTTTTACACTAATAGAAATAAATCTGAAAAAATAGCAGAAAAAGTTACTAAAAATTAGTTAAAAATGATGCTGCAGAAAAAACTGCTGAAATTAGCAGATTTTTTGCTAAATACTAGTAAAATAAGAACAGCAAAATTAAAACTGTTAAATATACAGAATTTTATTTATATTTGAATTTGATTTTTGTAATGGAAAATAGCAAATTAACCTTCTAAAATCAGCAAAAAATTTTGCTAAATAATTTGTAGCCTAAAAAACCACAAAAAATAAAAAGTTTTTTTTCGATTTTTTTTAAATGCAAATAAAAATCGAGTCTTTTGAAAACAGCAGTTTACAAATTTTTTTTAGCAAATAAAGGGTTGTTCAACAGAGACGCTACAAAAGTAGAAAGACAGGGACAGCAAACGACGCCATATTTCTTGCCGCTCTTTTGACATTTCTCTTCAGTAAGGTTTGCCATTTCATGATGGAAAGATATACGAGCCAAAAACGAGTCGAAATTATTAAAATTTACTACCGAAATTCGGAGTCAGTGGCCTCAACGTTAAGAGCATTACGTCCAATTTATGGTCGTCATAATCGTCCTAGAAGATCAACAATTGAGCGTGGGGCTACGTCAAATCTATGGCCAATAAGCCAGCGACGATTGATGAACTTCGTACGAATATTGAACGTGAAATTGCAGCAGTATCGGCCGATTTATGCTTGAAAACCGTCGAAAATTGGGTTCAGCGTCTGGACTTCTGCAAGCGTTCCCGTGGTGGCCATGCAAAAGAGATCGATTTCCATACATAATGGCATTGAACGTACTTTCACAGGAATAAAGAATTTCATTGATATCCAAAACCGTTTTTGTTTTATTTAAACTTTTTTACTTTTGTAGCGCTCTTATTGAAAAACCCTTTATTTCTGATGATTTCAGCAGGTTGGACTGCTATTTGCATTCAATTAAATTTAGCCAAAAAATAGTAAAAATTTACTACTACTATTGTTTTTTTTTTTTTTTTTTTTTTTTTTTAAAGAGAAGCAACACTCAGGAAATTCTTCCTATTAATTAACGAGTTGCTTCCTTTGGAAAGGGGATAGAGAAGAAGTGAAAGGTGGTGAAAGATGAAGGGCTTCAAATATGGCAACACTGTAATTCGCGAGATGTTGAATTTTAGAACAGTTGTTGTGCGCCATCTGATGGTAAGTTGGCGAACTTTGTTGAAGCTTTTTAGTTCATAGCCCTGTTATATTATTTTACTTCGGTGGGGTTAAGTGCTATGGGAACACCGAAGGAGGACGCTGCGATATGTATGAGGGATAGAAAAAACTCATACATATTACTATTTTTCATAAATTGATGTTGCCTTGGTTGGGGCTCGAACCCGCAACCTCACGTGTAACAGTCCAACGCGCTAACCATTACACCACAGCGCTCACATTTTAGCAAAATTTTCTGCAGATACTACTGTACAAATTATTGTTTTCAGTAAACTGAAAGTTAAATTAAATATAACTAAAATTCTGCGAATTTAGCAGTTTTAATTTTAATGTTCTTATTTTAATAGTATTTAGCAAAAAAATCTGCTAATTTCAGCAGTTTTTTTTGAAGCATAATTTTTAACTAATTTTTAGTAACTTTTTCTGCTATTTCTACAGATTTATTTCTATGAGTGTACTTGTTGTGCCGAAATATACAAAATTAATTCAGTTTTTCAATGCAATTTTCATACAAACTGGAAACAAGACTCCACTTAATTTTGACCAAAACCCAAATAAAAATGTGTAAAACAAGTATTTTTGATACAGCCGGTGCCTTTTATAATTAATTTTCGATACACCCTGTTACAATGAATATAGAAGTAAAGCAAGTGTCAAAAACAAATTTTTGTTTTTTTTTAAATATTAGAATATTTAGTGTGTTTTTTAATCACCTGGATTTAGAATTTTTCATACAAAAAATGGATTTATTAAATCCAAAAAAAAAGCTGGATTTAATAAATCCACAATAAAAGCACAAATATATGAAACAGCCTATTAATTTGATGTCAGAAAAAAATACGAATGCAAATTAAAAGAGAAACAAAAAAATTGAAAAACTAACAAATAAAAGGTTTTTCTTAAATTTTTTTTTATGAAATATGTTTAGAAAAAAAAACTACACCTCACCAAATACATATTTTTCATCTTGGACAAGGAGAAATAGCTCAAATAGAAATGGCAATTTTTCACTCTACAGTAAGTAATTTAATTAAATCCAATTAGTGAATATTAAATATTGCAATGAAATTTTTCAATTGTGCAAAAATATAAAATGAAGTGATAAAACTGAAAAGGCAGACTGTTTATCGCTGTTTTATGTAAAATATAATTATAAATTAAAAGTTAAAGTAGAATCCTTCATCATCAAATTCGGTATTAAAAATTAGGGTGAAGGCAGTGTCGGACAGAAAATTTTTTTAAAATAGGAAAAATCTAACCCCATCTGTTGAGTACTTTTAGAAATACTTTTTGGATTTATTAAATCCAAGTGATTAGAAAAAACAGCTATTATTAGAAACTTAAGGAAAAGCGTTTAATAAAAAAAAAAAATTAATGTGACAAAGAAACACAAAATAACCAGTGTAAATGACTTGGCTTTTGTATTTTAGGTTTGAGCAAAGACTAGCTAATTTTTTCTTAGTCTGGATTCAGTATTAAACTCTGGGGAATTTTTCTTATAAAAAAAAATCTCATATTATGAGGACCTTTTCTTATATGAAAACTGTTAGATTCCTAGAATTTTCATATATTTAGTTAGAATATTGTTCTACCTCAAAAAAATCCCCAGAAATAGGAAAAAGTACCCAAAATCTAAAGGTTTCTCTATAGAAAAAAATCTATAGAGGTTTCAGAATCTAATTACCAATTTTACTGGTACTAATTTTACTAGCACAATTATTAAAAAAAAATTCTGAAATTTAATTGTTGGCTGATATACAGGTTTTTTCACTGAAGTACGGCGACGATGGCAGAGAAGTTTTCCGTTAAAAAAAGTATCTCTTATTAGGAGGAAATAAAATTATTGGTGAAAAATTTTATTAAAAAACTTGAAAAGTATTACCAAAAATTTATTTATAATAGACTGATGAAGGCAGATGCAGACAATTATTTCACAGAAATTCATATCGCTTTTGTTTCAATTAAATAAGCGATAACTCTATTAAGTCACACTAAGCCAATAAATTATATAACGTGCTTATTTTCTAAATAATCCATAAATATCTAAACTCGGGCTAAACAATTCAAGGAACAATATATATTTAACAAAAGTAAAGTAGAACTAATAAACAAAATTTATATTTATCTGTTTTTTATTAATCTGAGCCGACTTGAATTCATGGAAATTTTCATAAAAAACATTTTTGCTGTAAAGTGCATCCATTACAATACAATTAACAAAATTAAGTGTTTTTACTTTTGATGTTGGACACAAGAATGGAAAAACGTCTAACAAGTGTTCAAACAATGCCGCTTAATTTTATAATCCCCCCCTTAACGAAAACAAGACAAAATCACATTTTGTATTTATATGAATGTAGACAAAATATAAAAAACAAAATTAAAAGGCAACATGTTTAAAAGCAGACATACGAGAAGAATGATCGCATCAGGCCTATGACACTAAATGACCAAAAACAACATGGCTTACAACGGCTGATAAATCAAATCGGTAGCATAGGGCCTAATTAAACACCGAATAAAACTCACGTACATATGACAGACAGACAGAGAAAATTTTGGACATCATTAGAAGTGTCATAAAAACTTGAAGAAAATCTCTTAAATAACATTATGGAGCACTAGTAAACACAATATATAAAACATAAAACGAAGCCGCTTTTAATGTCTGTTACAAAACATTGACAACGAAACTAATTTTAAAAACAATCGCTTTTAACCCTTCCATTTAAGATAGACAGATACTAATCTACCCATCAATAAAAAAAATAAAAAATAAAAAACAATCTAAATGTAAAGGCCACAATGGGCGACATGTTGTGCAAACATGCTACTGAATTTGGTTTTTAGCTGGAATTGATGTCTTTTTTCAAACAATTTCTTCATCTTATCTAAACCGACATTTAGAGTTTGGAAAAACTCACACCAAACTATGAAAATTTTACTAAGATTGAGTAGTGGAAAAAGGATCAATTTCCAATGAAAACATTGACAAGCGTAATTAACACATTTTCACGTATACGTAAACTACCCATACACACACAACATTGAATACAGTCGCTTACTAATACTTGCTTCAGTTGTTGTTGCTTTTTTATAAACACTGCGACAATTAGTCCTTGATGCATGTGTCTATATGGGTTTCAAATGTTTTACGTTTTCTGTTTGTATAACATGCACTAGCTTTAGTTAAATTTTATGTAATTCTTATCACTTTGTCGGCGATTTCGAAGCGTTAAAAGAAAATATTATCATTGTGTGTTAAACAAATATGGTCGACAAGAAAATTCTAACAAATATAAATTGGTAAAATGAGAAAATTGTACAAATATTTTAAATGTGCTAATTAAGGTTTACGAGAATCAATATTATTGACATCGAAAATGAACGTGATGAAAGATAATGGCAGGGTAACCGGCTAGTACACTAATAGAAAAAAGTCCGTAAAAAACTTATTTTAAACTACTGAAAATAATGCTATATATTAGTACTATAGGAACAGTAAAAATAAAAATGTTAAATGTACAGAAGTTTATTTACATTTGAGTTAAATTTTTGTAAATAGAAAATAGCAACAGTAAAATTTGTTATTTTAATTAAATTAACTAAAAGTTAGCTTAAATATAACTAAAATTCTGTAAATTTAACAGTTTTAATTTTGCTGTTCTTATTTTACTAGTATTTAGCAAAAAATCTGCTAATTTTAGTAGTTTTTTCTGGAGCATCATTTTTAACTAATTTTTAGTAACCTTTTCTGCTATTTTTACAGATTTATTTTAATGAGTGTATAAATGCGATGTTAACTGGCATATAAAAAACTTTGTTATCAGTTGCTATAAATAAGGTTCAAAACACAAATCAACTTTTCAAACATGTTTTATAACTTTAATATTACCAGCTATAATAAAATTTTGGTTTTAAAATTCAAATTCCTATTATGTTTATGCAATACTACGAAAGAATATTAAAAAATATTAAAAATTTCCAAGCAAACATAATGTAGTGTAAACTTAAGCCGTAAATGCTGAACAAAACTAAAGTATGTTCTTTAAATATTAGTAAATATTTCACAGCCCAAGTTTTTCAAAGATGTGTTATCGCAGCCTTAGTAAGTTGATTAAAACTACCCTTTACTCTGAGATATTGGTATACACAGAAAACAAATTCGTAGTTCCAACCAAATTTTTCGCCAACCGAATTCCAGGTAAATAATAACAAAAATCTCCATGTTAAATACTGTTTTTATTTCAGAGTTTTAATTTTTTGTTCTTAATTGACTACTTCAATGTTTACTATGTAGACTGGCCCTTATTTGAATCCCGCTCTCCGGGGATTATTTTGTAAGGTTACTTGAAAAACTAATACAGAAAAAATTTGAGTTCAATCGGAGAATTTTTGAGCTATCCCTGGTCCTTAAAAATTTTGAAATACGATTTACAAGGGTCAAAAAATCGTTTTTCGGCGTTTTTTGAAAGCACTGGTTCTAAAATAACTGTACTTATGAAAGATGTCAATAGAATCGTAATCTAGACTGAATTACCTTTCTAGCAAAGCATAAAACTGCAAGATCGGTTGTAAAATATTTGAGGAATTACAATTACGCCAGACCATTGTAGGGAATATAATTTCCAAAAACAGCGGGTCGGGCGAAGACATTGACAACCGTATACAGAAAGTGCGACAAACTTTCGGCCGCTTAAGACCCATTTGGAATTAGTTTTCTCTTTCCCATCGCACAAAGTAAACCATTTTTAACACGAATGTGAAATTTGCTCTTCTCTACGGTTCTGAAACGTGGAACTCTGCCCTCGAGACATGCAAAACATCCAGGTGTTTGTGAACCAATGTCTTCGCAGGATCTTGCGAATGTTCTGATCGATTCTGATATCCAATATTAGGCTTTGGGAACAATCCGATCAACAGCTCATAGCCTTAGAAATAATAAGACGTAAATGGCGATGGCCCTGCACTGAGAAGATCACAAGAAATGAAATTTAATGGAAACAGCAAGGCAGCAGTAGAAGGGGATGCCCAGCTCATACGTGGAGAAGGCAAATCGATGCGGAAATATCCAGAATAGGTAAAAGCTTGAGCGAAGTGAGAGCATAAGTACAGGACAAGAATATGTTCAACCCATTTATTGAGGCCTTATGCTCCTTATAGGATCGACGGGAACATAAACGTATATTGATTAGACCGACTCACGAAAAAAGTAAAATAGTGCCCCCTGAAAAAAAACATGGGTTTGTTTTATGATTATTCCTAAAATATTTCGGGTCTAGCAATGAGATCTCAATGGCTAGACCATTTTTAAAAAAGACAATTTTTTTAGTTTTTGTATAGTGTTGTTCAACAGGGACGCTACAAAAGTAGAAAGACAGGGACAGCAAACGACGCCATATTCCTTGCCGCTCTTTTGACATTTCTCTTCAGTAAGGTTTGCCAATTCATGATGGAAAGATATACGAGCCAACAACGAGTCGAAATTATTAAAATTTACTACCGAAATTCGGAGTCAGTGGCCTCAACGTTAAGAGCGCTACGTCCAATTAATTGTCGTCATAATCGTCCTAGCAGATCAACAATTGAGCGTGGGACTACGTCAAATCTATGGTCTATGCCAGGGGTGGCAAGAAATTTTTCGCTGCGTGCCAGAAACGGACAAATTTTTTGTAAAAATTTCTCGCCTGCCACCTTAACTTTAGTTGTCTTTTAAAAGTCCTTTTTTAAAAACTTTTAAAATTTCTCTTAAAAATATCATCGCAGATGAACATATTTATCAGCGCTATGGATAACTCCCATGAAATAACCCCCAAAGGGAAAATTAAATAACATCCATGAAATGATGTAAAAATGTTTGACGGTTATTTAATTTTTGGGAGTTTATTTAATCTTTAAATATTGAGATTACTTCATTATGAAAAAATCCCCAATGAAATAAAATTAAAACAGTTTGAACATTATTGCCTTTTAATTTTTTTGGAGGGTTATTCCATTTTTGGTGGATATTTCATTTTGTTAAAAAAAAGTAAAATTATTTGGCGCCATTAATTATTTAAGTACTTAAGAAACTAGTTGCAAACTGTGATTCGGGCAAAAATTTGATTTTGATAAAATAATGAATAAAAAGCGAATATTATGGATTTGAACAGAGAAATTACTATTTCAGATGAAATGGCTCTGCGACACACGATCAAAGCCCAATTTCAAATTCCAACAAAGAAGGTTATTTCATTATGAAACTTATTTTCAACCTTCATTTCATTCAGGGTTATTTCGTAGCACCTATTTTCCCTTAAAAAAAACAATTTTTTAGATTAAATTTTATTACTAGTTGTTTTCCATTTTTGTGCAATTTTCTGTAACTTTTTATTTATGAGGCATTTTCTCATCGAAACATTTAAACTTCTTTCAATCTAGAATTTTTTAAATTTTCCCAGAATTTTCTGATAATCGAATTTGCGGGTTCCCGTATTTCTTAAAAAAAAAATGGTGGAAATAAAGAGTTTTATTCATTTTAAAAGACGATTTACAAGCTCTATGAAAAATTTCACCATTATGGAGTTAAATCAAACATTTTTGTAGCGAAATTTAACATTTAACTGAATTTTTTGCTGGTCTTCTAATAGTTTACATTTTTTGAAAGTATTCAACAAAACTTCGCGTGTCACCTAAAATCCACTCGCGTGCCACTACTGACACGCGTGTCATAGTTTTGCCAGCCCTGGTCTATGCCAACAAGCCAGCGACGATTGATGAACTTCGTACGAATATCGAACGTGAAATTGCAGCAGTATCGGCGGATTTATGCTTGAAAACCGTCGAAAATTGGGTTCAGCGTCTGGACTTCTGCAAGCGTGCCCGTGGTGGCCATGCAAAAGAGATCGATTTCCATACATAATGGCATCGACCGTACTTTCACACGAATAAAGAATTTCATTGATATCCAAAACCGTTTTTGTTTTATTTAAAAAAATTTTTGTAGCGCTTTTATTGAAAAATACTTTACACTTAAAATAATACGTCAGTAGAAAAATCAATCAACCCGGTTTCAAATCGATTTGACTAATTGTTTAGTTGAAACACTGACTTAAGCAAAGATTTTAGTTATCTTCATTTAATACAATACTAAAAATCCTCAGTAATTTAACTAATTTTGAGTGTTAATTTTCAAAATTATTTAAAACTAATTTTTAAGAACCCATTCGTCGAATTTTACAAAATTTATTGTTAAAATATAATATTTTCATGTTGCTGTTATTACCCGGTAGATGGCGCCACCAATGTGTCCGAAGTTTTAAAGATGATTCTTTCCCTCCCAATTTATCAAGAAAGCCCATATCTCGAAAACTAAGAGAGATAGAGCAAAATTGATGAAATTACCCCTCTCTATCTAAAAATGGACCTTGGCGGGGCCTTGGACCTTCGGAAATTTTTAATAAAAATTTTCCACTTCATAAAACTAAGCGCGATAGAGTAAAACGGACAAAATGCTTGCTCCAATGGCCTCACATGATATAGACTGGGCCCGGGGAGGGTCCCGAGACCCTAAATTTGGATAAATTCTACGACTCAGTATAATTACAGATAAAACTGTAGTTTTACAAATTTCTTTTACTTAAATTTAGATTTGTTAAATTGAACAAAATAATTTGTTAAAATCAACAAATTTTATTTTAAGCCAAAAAACAGGAGTAAATTTTGTTAAAGTAACAAATTTTTCTGTTCAGCCAACAGACTTATTATTTTGAGTGTAGGAATTTAGCATTTTAGCTGAAGACAACATACTCAATATGAGTATCATATGAAAATTTAGCGCTCGTTTTATCGCGAATACGAGCGCTAAATTCGAAGAAAACGACTAGCACCATTGAATTCAGCGTACTCAAATTAGCTTTACCAGTAGGGTGCCCAGCTTGCTGAAAGTTAAACCATCCAAAAACATTTTTTTTTGAATAAAAAGCAAATTAATTATTAGTACGTATTTTATTTTATTTATACCAATGAAATCGCCAATTAATTGATCCATTCAATTAACTAGTCCCAAATATGATTATGATTTGAAACTTAGAAAATATCATTTGAAATTCAGAATTAGAAAATATCATTTGAAATAACATGATATGAATTCCAACTCATGATTACTGAATTTTGAAAGATATTTTCTAAATTTCAATTGATGATGTCTAAATTTCAATTGATATTTTCTGAATTTAAAATTATATTTGCTGAATTTCTACTGTTATTTTCTGAATTTCAATTGTTTTTTTCTGAATTTCAAATGATAATTTCGGAATTTCAATTAATATTAATATTTTCTAAATACCAGTTGATATTTTCTGACTTTCAATTGATGTTTTTCTGAACTTCAAATGATATTTTCTGAAATTCAATTGATATTTTCTGAATTTCAAATGGAAAATCTGAATTTTAATTGATGTTTTCTGAATTTCATATGGAAATTCTGAACTTCAATTGATCTTTTCTGAATTTCAAATGGAAATTCTGAATTTCAATCGATATTTTCTGAATTCAATTACAAAAGTTGTAGTATCGCGACATTAAAACTCTTTGCCTTATTCCTAATAACTAATTTGGAGAGGTAGAAAAAAATTCAATTTCAAAAATGTAATTCATTTAATCAATACAACTTTTCTAAATGTTTAATGAATTGGCTTCAACATTTGGTAAGTGATTCTTTACAAAAAAAAAAAAAAAGACAAATGACATAAAGGCCAATAGGTTAAATACTCGCAGCTGTAAAGAAATCTTTATTTTACTTAACACACAAATATTTGTTTATATTACAAAAGGATAAAACGTTTGAAGTTTTCAACATGTAATGCAAATAAAACAGGGTGCCGGTGGAGGAGGAGGTGGGTAAAGGGTTGACTGTTTACTTAGAATTAAATGATATTGTGTCATTTACTAACTAAATAACAACAAAACACAACATTAATACAACATTTGTGGTAAAGGCTTTTAACGGTATTTGAAAGGGATATGGAACTTAAGGACCAGTGTATTATTTACTTAAGTTAATTGTATTTATTTGCACAATAATATTGCAAATTGTTAATTCAAATGGAAAGGTTACAATAGCAAAGAAATAAAAGAAAACGCATAAAAAAGTCTAATAAAATTTGAAAGGAAATGTTTTAGAAAGAGGTATTAAGGTTACATCCACAGAAAGGGTTAAATATGATTTCGATATAAAAGCGAATAGCGAGTGGTTTTGGCAATAAAACTTTTTGGGGGTGGGGGACGATTTTTCTAAATAAATAGGTTGACATATAAGCTTTAGCACTTGATAAACTAACTAACCATTCATTTAAACCAATTGTACAATACAAACAAAACTCTTATAAATTTATAAACAGAAGCTCTTAAAGCAGCCAAACATTTTAACCCATTTAGCCACAGGTGCAGTTTAGTGATTTCAACTGGAAACTTTTTTCAACTTTTAACCATTTTAGCATAATGTACAAACACACACACAAACACAAATAAAACCAGAAATGGGGGCAGGGTGTTGAATTGGGTTGGGTTGGATAAAACGGGGGAGAATGGAGTAGATTTTTCAAATTAGCTAAATAGCTTTAGTCATTCAAAGAATTTAATCAAGCTTACAAAATTGATTTTTTATTTACCTTAAAAAAGTAGCAGCAAACAAGAACGATATTTCGTTGTATTATAAATATCGTACTTATCATTGCAAACAAAACAGTCAAACCAAATAACAAGTATTATGAAGCTAAAAGCAAATTCATTTACATACGCCTCATTTGAAAATGATTCCTTTTTAGTTCATGCCATAAAAAAATTACAAAAAAATTGTTTTTTTTTAGTAAAGAATGAAAGAAAACTTTTTTTACTTTGATTTCGAAAAAATCAAAAAACAACACAGTTCAATTGCAGACCATTTGGATGTAGAGAGTCCTCTTTAGGCTTTTGTATGCGGTGGCGGTTTTTAAACTAGAGGCCAGTGTTTGTTTTTTTTTTTGTTGTATTTCATTCCATGGATATTAACTAACTAGAACCAACCAAACTTATGCTGTGGCATATGTTTAGTATGATTTTTTTTATTATTCTATTTAGCCAAAGAGTATACATAATAAAGAGATTGGGGGACTCTCTATCACTGAGAAAGCATTTGTTCTATTATGTGCCTTGGAACAGGAACATACTCAAACCAATATCACCCAGCAAACATGGGAATACGAAGAAGATTCTCCGAACATATCGCCAGGAAGAAAACATTTATTGCCGGCAATATCAATTTCGTATTCCGGAAGTTTCTTCCGTCGGAAACAACTGTTACACTAAAACAATACTTCTAGGCAATATGAAAGCAATAACTCATATGGAAGATAAAAGAGAAATCGCTAAATAAACTCCCGGTACAATAAAAAAACTATTTAATTTTTTCATTATAAAATTTAAGCCTGAAAAACAATATCTGCATACATAATCCATTGACCAACTTATAAATTATCTTGATTTCATCTTAGCCGATTTTTCCCGCGCAATTAATCTTAACTTTTCACGAGTTTATTTCCTATAATCTTCTGATTGTTTTTGTACAAATTTAGTTTTAATTTTTTCCAAATTGATAAAAGATTTCAAACAAATTTGCTTTAACATCCAAATGATACAAAGGTGATATTGCCGCAATATTGTCATAAAAAGTTATGACAAAAGATAAAATTTTTGAATTATTTTTTTTTTTTCTAAATATCGCCGAATTATCTTCCAAGTGAAGACAATTTCAAAGTAAATACTCCTTGATTATTTTCATTCAAATGGCAAATAGAATATATAATATCTTTTTGGAAGGTATCTTTTAAATGTTTGCAGGGTCATTATGTGCGCTCTTTGTATGACTCAAAACATCGATTGTAACCAGGGATGGAAAATAATAATTTAGTTATAAAAATCAAGAATGGAACTATACTATCGAATTATACTATTCCAACAGTATTATAGCCCTAGATTATGAATTTTAAAAAACCATACGTAAAAAATTGCAAAATAATATCGGAATGCGAAAAAAGACTTTGGGGTTCAAAAAATTAATTAAAAGATTTACATTCTGCAAACGAAGCCAAAATTTTTTTTTTTGCAACTAACCACCAAACTTTGTTTTATGAAATGGGCATTATACTCCGTAGATAATAAATTTAAAAAACCGCACTTAAAAAATTTAAAAATAATAGAGGAACCCGAAAAAAGACTTTGTGGTAGAAAAATATAATTAAAAAACTCAATCAGCTATTAACAATCTGCAAATGTATACAATCACGCAAAACTTTTCCTTTTTTGCAAATATTTTTTTCGCGATTTATTTATTTTTTTTTTTTGCAAACTAAGCACCAAACTTTTGTGTATAAAATTGGTACTATAGATCCTAGATTATAAATTAAAAAAAACCACACTTAAAAAATTGCAAAATAATCGCGGAAAGCGAAAAAAGGCTTTATGGTACAAAAAATTAATTAAAAAACTTAATCAGCGATTTACATTCTACAAACAAATATATTGATGAAAAAATTTTACCTTTTTGCAAATTTTATTTTTCGCGATTTTTTTTTTTGCAACTAGCCACCAAACTTTGTTGTATGAAATGTGTATTATATAGCCTAGATTATAAATTAAAAAGAAACGTACTTAAAAAATTGCAAAATAAAAGCGGAATGCGAAAAAAGACTTTGTCGTACAAAAATTAATTAGGAAACGTAATCAGCGATTTAGATTCTGCAAACAAATATATTGATGGAAAAATATTCGTTTTTGCAAATTTTATTTTTCGCGATTTTTTTTGCAACTAGCCACCAAACTTTGTTGTATGAAATGTATATTATAGCCCCTAGATTATAAATTTATAAAAAACGCACGTAACGAATTGCAAAATTATAGCGGAATTTGAAAAAAGACTTTATGGTACAAAAATGTAATCCCTAGGTTATATATTAAAAAAAAACCGCACTAAAAAAGTTGCAAAATAACGGCGGAATTCGAAAAAGGCTTTATTGTACAGAAAATAAATTAAAAGAGATAATCAGCGATCGACATTCTGCAAACGAATATATTGTTGCAAAAATTTCGCTTCTTGCAAATGTTTTTTTTTTTTCGCAATTTGTGCCAATATTTGCTAATATCTAAATATTTAATTTTAATTTTTTTTAACGAGCCAAAGAGGAAGCTATTTTTTAGTTACTTACATTTTTAAATATGTAAGAGCGATCTAACATTTTTTGGTATAAGAGCCCGATTAAGTGAGCCTTTTCCATCCCTGATAAACCAGTCGGAGTTCGTTCCTGTTCCAAGCCGCATAATATTTTTTCAAATAAAAAATATTGAGAGAGTTGCAAGGCCATTGATTTAGCCTGCAATTGCATTTAGTGAATTATGATGCTGCATTGAATTTTTACTAAAGTTGAATTTCAAAGTTTAAACTTTGTAAAATAAAAAAATAAAAATGAGGAAAGTAATTTATTGTTGATATATACCGATCAAATGGTATCCTACAACATATTTGAAAATCATGGAAGGACACTCAAGGGATATGGGGGCAGTGACTTACAAACAGCACACTTTCTAGATAAAAATCACGTTGGAAGGCCTTCGTGGGATGTGGAAGGAAGTGAACGGCAGAGTCCAAAGATGAAAATCACGTTCAGTCACCTTCGCAGGATACTCAAAAGATGTGATATACGATCGGCACACTTACTACACCATTTTCAGTTTTATTTCAGAAAATTCTAAAAATGTTTTAAAATTGTCCAAAAATGTTTTCAAATTGTCCAAATATCTTTTAAAATTGTCTAATAATGTTTCAAAATTGTCTAAAATGTTTCAAAATTATCCAAAATTTTTTTAAAATTTTCCAAAGATGATTTAAAATTGTCCAAAAATCATTCAAAATTGTCCAAAAATGTTTTAGAATTGTCCAAAAATCTTTCAAAATTCTCCAAATATTGTTTAAAATTCGATATTTGTCCAATTGCATTTCAAAATTGTCCAAAATGTATTTTAGAATTTTCAAAATGTATTTCAAAATTATGCAAATATATTTTAAAATATCCCATGTGAAAATTGAAATATATATGTATGTACATACATGATCATACGTTGACTATTATATGATCATGCATAGGCATACAGGATCATATACGTCCATGCATATTCAATGTATGACCATTAGAGTGTCCCTTAAAAATAGATTTGTCATTACACCCCCCAGTTTTATTGGAAATGGTCCCAAATGGAAGAAATCGATTTTTTTATTGGAAAACGTTAACCCGTGCCGAAAGTTGGACGAAAATGGCCCCTTTTGGAAAAAAGTGTATTACTATTAAAAAATCCCAAAATTCGAAATTTCGAAAAAGATTATTTTTTATTACATTTATTCATTTAATAAAGTCAAAATGATTCATACATGGAATTTTGACTTCATCGGATATCATTAACCCACTTTAGCCTGGAATCCAAAATGACCCACGAATTTAATAAAAATGCAAAAACGTGTTTTTTTTTTAAAATTAATTTTAAAGATTTTTTAAAATGCCTAATTTGGAGATGACGATTGCTATTTGTAACATAATAGCTGATATTAAAGAAAAAAATAAATTGGAAAAATGATAATTCGAGTTTGTGTTTGGAGCGACTGCTTTTCAGGACATTTTACAAAAATTGCTCATTTTGTCAAAATTTTCAAAAATTTCAATGTTTTCATAAAATTTTACACGGTTTTCGGAAAAACAGCACTCAAATTTGGTTAGATTATAATTATCTTTTTATTTCTTTACAAAAAAAAATTAGCCCTTAATGGCCTGGGGTCAGAAAAGACCCATGGAACTTAATATTAATTATGACTACGAGATTGTAAAGCCATTAAATTTATAAAAAAAATCTAAACTGGATAAAAATAATTATTTTGTGTAACATGATCCATATGGGTTAATTTTTATACTTTTGGCGAAAAACGCCCCACTAGGAAATAAAAATAATTATTTTGAGTAACTTGATCCATATAGGGTTAATGTTCTCACTTTTCAAAAAAAGACCCACTAGGAAATTTACAGAATAACATTTATCAGATTTTTATTAAATTGGGATATGCGAAAGGTGTTATTCTGTAAATTTCCTAGTGGGGCGTTTTTAGCCAAAAGTATAAAAATTAACCCGATATGGATCACGTTACACAAAATAATTATTTTTATCCAGTTTAGATTTTTTTTTATAAATTTAATGGCTTTACAATCTCGTAGTCATAATTAATATTAAGTTCCATGGGTCTTTTCTGACCCCAGGCCATTAAGGGTTAACTTTTTTTGTAAAGAAATGAAAAGATAATTATAATATAACCAAATTTGAGTATTGTTTTTCCGAAAACCGTGTAAAATTTGATGAAAACATTGAAATTTTTGACAAAATGAGCAATTTTTGTAAAATGTCCTGAAAAGCAGTCGCTCCAAACACAAACTCGAATTATCATTTTTCCAATTTATTTTTTTCTTTAATATCAACTATTATGTGGTACAAATAGCAATCGACATCTCCAAATTAGGCATTTTAAAAAATCTTTAAAATTAATTTTAAAAAAATACGTTTTTGCATTTTTATCAAATTTGTGGGTCATTTTGGATTCCAGGCTAAAGTGGGTTAATGATGAAGTCAAAATTCCATGTATGAATTATTTTGACTATATTAAATGAATAAATGGAATAAAAAATAATTTTTTTCCAAATTTCGAATTTTGGGAATTTTTAATAGTAACCCGGTGAAAAATGTTCATATACGCTCAAACATGTTCATATATGGTTTATGTATGGACACATATGAAAAAATATGGATTTTTTATGAACATATATGGATTTATATGAACATATATGGCAGTATTTGTGATTCCATATATGGAAAAAGATTTCATATACAGACATATATGGAAGCATCTGTTATTTCATATATTGAAATGGCACTAATATATGTACAAATATGGAAGTATATGTTATTCAATTTAAGCAACTTGTATATGAACATATTTGGAAGAATACATTTTTCCATATGTCTTTTACACATATGGTAAGTATGGAATTATATTTAATGCAATGAATAAAAAAAGGAACATGTAACGACTAATTTGAATGTCATACATAAATTTATATCTATAGTACAACCTTATAATAAAGAACAGCAACGTTCGCATGTATTCGCATATATTAACATATACTTAGGTGTTACCTCATTTTTCGGATCCATACATATATGGTTGAACCATAAATGTTCATATATGGACACTTTTTTCCAAAATGGGCAATTGTCGTCAAACTTTCGGCACGGGTTAACGTTTTCCAAAAAAAAGAATCGATTTCTTCCATTTGGGACCATTTCCAATAAAACTGGGGGGGGGTGCAATGAACGAAAATCGACAAATCGATATTTTAAGGGACAGTCTAATGACCATACATGATCTCATATATTTCCATATATCTTCGGATCCGAAATTTGAGGGTATATGACCATACATGTTCATATATGACCATATATGCTCACATATGATTCATGTATGCTCATATATGATCATACATGGCCATATACCTCCATATACCCTCAAATTTCGGATCCGAAGATATATGGAAATATATGAGATCATGTATGGTCATACATTGAACTATGCGTGGACGTATATGATAATGTATGTCCATGCATGATCATATATTATTCAATGTATGATCATGTATGTTCATATGTATTTCGATTTTCACATGGGTTTACAAATATATATTAAAATATTTTATTTGTATTAAGAAAATTCCATTATATTTTAAAATTGTCCAAATGTGTTTCAAAACTAGAGTTTGCATTTAACCGCAATTTTGCTTAACCGCGGTTACGGTTAAAATTGGTGCGGTTAATCGTCGTTGACGGTTAATCGCACTCATAATAAATCATTTGTTAACTTACTTGATTAACATAAAATTATTTAATTACTAAAATTAGTAACGGCAAAATTATTAAAATCCAAAGTAAAAACTTATTTTTTATTTATTTATTTATTTATTTATTTTTATTTATTTATTTTCCATTTCCTGTACAACAAGAGTGAATCTTATAATTATAGTACAGGAATCCAATATTCTTAAAGGACAGTTTACAAAATTATTAAGTACATACTAATACAAACATTGAGTTTAATGAAAAATAAAAGTTAACATATTTAAACGAAATAATATGTGTACATTTAGGCAAAAAATGCAAATAGGAATTTTTTAAAACTATTTGCGTTGCTATTGAGTTGTTGGGTATGTGGAAGTAAATTCCAAAGACGTACTGCATATACAAAGAAATTCCATTCAGATACAAGATAGTGGTGTAAAGGGACAATAATTTTAAAAAATTAAAAAAGTTAAAGCCGGGCATGCCTACTTTATGATAACCTACACCACTCTGGTTGATAGCCAACTAATGTTGTGATCCGAAATTGAAATTTATTGAAATGGATTTGAGTAAAATTCGTCTGTAAAAAAAATCCATTTTTGTTATACTGACACCAAGTCTAAACAGGGACCGATTCTAAACAAAATCAACAGGTTTTGTCCATGGGCCCATGGGAATCAGTGTACCGAATTCCATTAAAATATTTTCGTATTTTCGACATGTATCTTGCAAACAAGCCAATTTTGGGGAGACCTTTATATAGGTACTAGGTCTAAATATAGACCGATTTTAACCAATCGTCCTTGGGTCGATATAAGCCGGTGTAATTTATCAAAATATCTTAATATTTAAGATCTGTAGCGCACAAAGCTTCATGAACAGACAGACGTACGGACAGACGGACATCGTTACAACGAGCCAAAAAATGATTCTAAGTCGACCGGTACCCTAAAAGGTGTGCCCAATATATTTTGGTGTAGCAAACATCAGACCCCGTTGCTAAAATAATATTAAATAAATAAATCCGAATAAATAAGTAGTTTGTTTCTAATACTAAAATTCATATTTTTTCTACAAAATAAATTAGAAAAATTTAATTTTATTTGTAAAATCAGTAGAATCTTTATGTAAAAATTCCAAAATTTTGATACTAAATTTTGATACAAAAATGTGGTTTTCAATGTGTAATAATTTAACCGTAACCGCACGGTTTTTATACGCGGTTACGGTTACGGTTAATTAGTGCGGTTAATCGCGGTTTCGGTTACGGGTAAAACCGAAATGTAAACTCTATTCAAAACTATTCATTTGTATTTAAAAATTTTAAATCTGTATTTGAAAATTGTCCAAATGCATTTCAAATAATTCGATTTGTATTTCAAAATTATCCAAATGTATTTGAGAAAATAAAAAAACAATATATTTGTATTCCACAATATAGTTTTTTTAAATACATTTTTTTTACAAAATTTATTGTTAAAATCAGGGGTCTCCCATGGTCCTGATGAATGGCAATACCGGTTTTTAATGCAACAGATGGCGCTGACTGCTGTTTTGTTTTTTCTGGCAATACTGTTTCATTTTATTGGGGAACACTATTGCCCGAAAAGTTTTAGCTTATTTCCATTTTAAATGTTTAAATCCCCAATGTTATACGCAATTCATTTTAATTTAAACAAAAACTCAAAAGAAAAAAATAGGAGTAAGTTCAGAAAATTATTAAGAAATGAGTGAGCAAAGTAAATAAAATTGAATATTTTACGAAGAAATATTTACGGTTTCACCCGAACTTTAAAGTCCTCAAATCTTTGTTAAAATTGTGAAAGTAAAAAGAATTTTATTATAGGAAAGACAAAGCACAATTAAGACGAAATGTCACCGTTTCAAAATAAAAGTCGTATATTAAATTTTCGAAAGAAAAAATTCTACACAATTTTCACACGAAGTTCATTATGGTGAAAAATCTTGTTTTTCTAAAATTTGTATGGAATTTGACAAGTAAATACGAGTAGTTTTCAAAAACTAATATTTTTGGGTAAAGTGAAAATGTAGTAGGTGTAAGTTCTAGGGCTCGTAAACTCTTCTGAACATTAAGTTTGCATAAGTCGAGTTTACACGATTCAGAAGATACATAAGAGGCTATATGCAAACCCCTGGTACTTTTTGAGCCTACACAAAATTTATTTTTTCTGAGTCCTGTGCATGCAACAATTTCAGTATTTGGAAAATAGAAAATTTTTTGATTAATTATTGAGCTTGGTTGCTTTTCGTTATTTCAAGATTTATAAATATTTGGAGAACATTTCTTCAATAATTCAAATATTTTATAGAAATTTTGAAATTTTTTGATAGACCTAATTTGATCGACTTTAATTTGAAATAATGCGCATATAACACTATGCGACAGTCAAAATCGGGATGGGATGAAACCAACGGGAAATGTTATATCGGTCAAAAACAAGTTATACGTGTCCCGGCGTTTCGCTGGGTCACCCCTAGGAATCGAGATATATCTTTTTTTTGACATAACTCGAGAACCACTAGTCCGATTTTGCTCAAACAATTTTAAAAAAATTAAAAATTACAATTCCTTTAATCTGTTCATATAACGTTTTTCTATACACTCAACAGTTTTGCCGGTAAAAATAAATGTTTGTTACCGCTACCATAAAAATCAGTAACCTTTTGTTTATTACTTTTTTTTAATATTTTAGGCAAACATATTTTTTTCTTCATACATTTATTTTTACCGGCAAAACTGTTGAGTATATAGAAAAACGTTATATGAACAGATTAAAGGAATTGTAATTTTTAATTTTTTTAAAATTGTTTGAGCAAAATCGGACCACCAAAGGTCAAATCGATATATCTCGATTCCTAGGGGTGACCCAGCGAAACGCCGGGACACGATAACTTCTTTTTGCCGATATAACTTTCCCCGGTAGTTTGAACCCTTCCCGATCACTGACCCCTACCATTTGTCTCACAGTGTAATTTATACCAAAATTCTTCTAATTTTCGGCCTGAAACTAAAACTTTTAAAATTTACAATTTTTTTAATCTGTCCCCAAAACGAAGTCGAAATCCCTAATTTGGGCCCAAATCCCCTTACCTAACAACTCTGTAAAACCGCATTTGACATAAAAAATCCTTGTTTGACAAAATTTCCCACATGCTAGCGACATCTACAGTTTGTTTAAAAAATTATCGATGTTGCTTCCCTATATTATATGTCTCTGGTTAAAATATAATATTTTCATGTTTCTATTATTGCCCGGTAGATGGCGCTACCAATGTATATTTTAACAATAAATTTTGTAAAATTTAAAAAGTGGGTTCTTAAAAATTTGTTTTAAATATTTTTGAAAATTAACACTCAAAATTAGTTAAAGTACTGAGGATTTTTAGTATTGTGTTAAATGAAGATAACTAAAATCGTTGATTAAATACAGTGTTTGAACTAAAAATTTGTTAAAACTTAGTCGAATCGATTTGAAACCGGTTTGACAGAATTTTCTACTGATGTATTATTTTAAGTGTACAAAATTTGAACAAAGGTGGCACGCCATAATGATCGCTGCTCTTGTCGCTTGTGACGTACAGAATTGAAACGACAGCGTACGACTACGTGTAAGCAGTAGAATTTTTTGTATTCGCCCTGTCTGTGTTGAACATTCTTCCATCCTGAAGAAATGCTATATATCTGCGAACGTGTAGACCTGAGGGCCACCAGAGCAGCACCAGCATATAATTAATAGGCCAGCAAAATCTTGTATTAACAACCCAGCAAAAAATAAGCATTTATTTTAGAAGCACTGCAGTACTAGAAGCACGTTTTTCAGTACTTTTTTCTTCTCTCCCTTCCAAAAGAGCAATAAAAGAAGGCTTCTAAGACTAAATGGGACACTGCGAACAAAAATCATGTGATATACCAGCAATAAAAGAAGCTGCTTCCAAAAATGCAGTAAAAAGCAGCAATTAAATAATAACTTAAAATGTCAAATTTTGAATAACGAATAATTTAATAGGATTAATCGATATCGCTAAATGGACAATATCGGAGTGGACTATAACCGAAAAGTAATTGTCCAATCTCAATTAAGGTCAAAAAGCATCTGATTAAGCCATACGATTGCGAAACATTTTCATATTGGAATGTTTGCAGGGATTAGTTCACAGAATTAATTTACAAAATTCTGTTTGTATTAGTAAACGTCTCTCTCATACTGTTTTCATAAAGAAAAATAAAAAACTTTTTAAATAGTGGAATTTGTATACAAAAAAAAAAGTCATTTATTGTAACTTGAGTCTTTATTTTTAAAGAATTTTTATATGAAAAATAAAATTTTACGAACATTTAAAACCAAAAAGTTATTTGAAATGGAATTTTAACACATCGGCTGAAAATTCCGCAGCATAGCTGGCGCCACTAATGAAAAAACCATATGATTTTTTGGAACTACCAACCTTCAGATGATTCCTGTCAAAATTTAATGACAATTCCTTCATTAGTGAACAAGTTACAGCTGTTTTAGTGACGCTACTTTTTCGATTTTGAAAGCAATGGATACAAAGTAATTTATTGTGTTGATTTAATGGGGAAAACACCATTCAACCCATAGCTTGGCTCGATAAGTGTTATTTGGACTCTGCTCCATGAAGACAAATGATATGAAAATGGTTTGCCGAACGCTCTGGTCATCCAAAAGAGGTAGTGATACCGGAAAACATCAAAAAAGTTCACAAAACCGTTTAGGCAGACCGTAAAGTGAAGTTGCAGGAGATAGCTGATAACTTAAAGATATCGTATGAACGTGTCGGCTTTATTGTGCATAAACATTTGTCCATGAGAAAGCTGTTTTCGAAATGGGTGCCGCGTTTGATCACAGTGCACCAAAAATAACATCGACACGATGATTCTGAGAACTGTTTGGAGTTGTTTCGGCGAGATGAAAATAACTTTTTGCTACGGTGAGTAAAAATGGACAAAACTTGGTTCTGCCACTTCACTCCAGAATCGAATCGGCAATTAGATGAGTGGACGGCAACTGCCGAACCTTGCCCGAGGAAACCAAAGACGCAACAGTCAGCTGGTAAAGTTGTGGTATTTTGGGATGCGGCTGGAATCTTGTACATTGATTACCTTGAAAAAGGCCAGCCTATCAAAAGCGATCGCTGCATGGCCCAAATGGTGCGCTGGAATGAGAAATCGCAAAAACCGTCTCATATGAAAAAGAAAAAGTGCTCTTTCAACAAGACAATGCGCCATGTCACAACTTATTGGCTACCGTGGCCAAATTGCACGAATTGTACTTTCAATTGCTTCCGCACCCACCGTATTCGCCAGATTTGGCTCCCAGAGATTTTTACCTGTTTTCAGAATTTAAAAAAAAAATGCTTGCTGGAAAGAGATTTGGTTCGAGTGAAGAGGTTTTTACCGAAACAGAGGCCTATTTTGAGAACAAAGAGAAATCATTCTGTAAAAAAGGTACCGAAATTGTAGAAAGGCGTTGGTGTGATTGTATCGCTCTTGAAGGAGACTATATTGATGAATAAAGTCGATTTCCCAAAAAATTGTTGTTTTATTGATTATCCTACAAAGTTATTTGTAAGTATTTACAAATTCCATTGTTGGTGCCTAGGGATTCCAATTTTAAAAAATTGTATTAGCATTATATGTGATATTTTCATAGAGATATATTGCATACCTGATGATAAACTTAACATACTCCTCCACCTACATTGAAGGGTTTTACAGAAAAAGCTTTGTTGTTGAATGTTCCTTGTACAACTTTATGTTGAAAAACCTTTTACTGCATTTGCTGTTGCTGCTGTTGTGCTTGTTGTATTGTTTGTTGGCTCAAAATTGTAGTTGTTGTTTTGATGTTGTGTTCTAGAATCAGTTGTTATACCTTTTTTTTTGTATAGTTTAGACAAACTTTGCATATTTGCCGCTTTGAGAACTAAAGCTCTTCAATATTTAAACTACTCTCTTTGCCTTATTTTTTTTTCTTTTTGTTGTGTTAAAGACGGCTGCTTGTTGTAACATGATTTATAAAGTGTTTTCCCTGACAAACAAGTAACCGACTTTACCTTTTTTCATACTTACGTAGTACATACGAGCTTGTTTTATAATAAAAGCACTGAGTTAAAAAAGTATTCGAATTTTTTTAGTAAGAATACTTTGAATTGTCAATATAAAATCTCCTGTTGAAGTCGTTTTTGATGTATCGTTAGTGGATGAGGAGGCTATAGGTTAGAAACTTGTGTCCAACAAATTTCAGAATCAGAACCTCATTTTTACTAGCTTTACAGGATTTATCAGCTTTAATAAAACAAATTGTGTTCGAGGAAATCGTCGGCATATTTAAAAATGATTACATGAAGAGATTTGGCCTCGCAATCGCTTCAAACATAGCTTTTCAATATATTTTAATATCTACAACTTTTTCAATTGTAAATCAGATAATATCAATATGAGTTCAGATAGTATCAACTGAAATTCAGAACTTGTATTTGAAAATATTTAAATTTAGAAAATATCATTTGAAATTCAGAATATATTATAACATAACATGATTTTGAACTCATGCTTTTTGAATTTCTCTATTTCGAATGATATTTTCAATCCTCAGCAAACAGAGTTTAAAATAAAAAATCTGAAATTCATTTGGTATTTTCTAAATTTCGAAAATATAAATTTTAATTGATATTTTCTGAATTTTACATGGAAATTCTGAATTTCACTTGATATTTTCTGAATTATAGTTACAAAAGGTGTAGTTGTAAATTTTATAAGGTCTTTGGAAATCATCGTTTAGGATTAAAAATTGTGATAGGTTTACTGAAGAGATTTGTTGCGTGGTCACAGATAAATAAAAACACCAACTTACGTATTTATTATTTGAAATTATGGATACTTTTTGATAACAGTGTGAGTACTTTACATTTTCATACATTTATTTATACTTATACGTCTGTACTTGTACACCTTACTTCATGTTCTCTGCCACTTTTCATGATTAACTGTTTGTTGTTAGGTGCAGTATGATGTTATGGACGTATTTCTGTTTTTTTTTTTTTTTGGTTTCTTTCTCCAAACATTTGCATGAATGAATTATGTTTGGTTGAGTTTTTAGAAGTTTAGAAGGCCAAAATACATACGTTTAGTTGGTACTTTTCTGTGATAATTCATGTGCAGAATCTCGAGAGTATTAATGTACAAAAAAAAGGATATTTCCAGGATGTTTGTTACAAACTTATAATTGTGACAGATGAATATTTTCGTAAATTAAATAATTTAATGATACTTTAAGCTAGAAAACACCATGACATTTAAATAAAAAAAAAATATGTAGTTGGATAAATATTTTTTTTAACAAATCAATGAAGTCTGGCTTAAGAAGAACAACTTCTCGCAGTGGAAACGTTAAAATGTTAACCCTTCAACGGAACACAGGTGCGAATTCGCACCCATGAAGTTGTCAAAATGCTGTAATTACTTTCAATGTTTCTCCCCTTTACTCCCACAAATTCACCACGCATAAACAGATGTTCTAAATATTCGCCTGAGCATATGCGAGGAATTGATATCGGGAAGTTCAAAATATGCGAATTCGCGCCTGTGTTACTGTTTATGAGTGTCGAATGAAAAATTTAGAAACGTGTTTTTTATAGAACTTGATGAAAATGATAAGAAAATTAAGAAAAAATACTTACCAAGGCCTTTTATTATATATGACACTTATTATACCCTACACCACTACGTGGAGAGGGTATTGTAAGTTTGTACTGATGTTTGTAACACCAAAAAATATTGGTCCTAGACCCACCTTATAGTATACCGATCGGCTCAGAATTTTTTTTATTTCGATTTAACGATGTCCTTCTGTCCGTCCCTCCGTCCGTCCGTCTGTCCATGCATTCTTGTGCGCACTCTACAGGACTCTACAGGTCGCAAATATTAAGATATTTTGACGAAATTTGGTACACCTACTTACGTCGGCCCAAGGACGACACCTATTGTTTTTGGTTAAAATCGGTGCTTGTTTAGACCTAGTGCCCATATAAGGGTAACTTTAACCTTTTTACTCGTTTTAATTTTAAAAAGGATAACATTATCCTTGCGTAAAGTGTTGTTTTTTCAAAAGCGTCATTTAGACCAAATGCAATTAATATTGTAATTAATATGCATTTTTATTAATTCTAATTAAGTAGGTTTGAGGTTAAGAAGAAGAATAAATATTTTTTCAAAAGTTATAAACACATTAAATGTGCAAATCAAACTAGATCCAGTTTCTGCCTTTTTTTATGGACAGGCTTCATCAGTGATTTTCCATTAAATTGTATTATTGTTTATATTTTATTGTCAGATTGTCTCGGTATGATAATTTTTTTCAACAACCCGTCGGAAAATTACAAATTAACTTAAAATTTTTCTTTTTTTTTAATATTTCGCTATTATTTAGCGTGCTATAATTTTATTGTTAACAAAACTACTTACTATCTCAATCTTGAACATTTTTTTGTATGAAATTTTCAAATTACACGAAATCCACGACTGCGATTTTAATTTGCATTTCATATTCGTAATGTGCACCTAAAAATATATTAGATTTGATTGTCGAGATCATAATAATTATATTTAATTTTTCTCATTTTCTTCATAATTTTTAATTAATTAAAAATAATAGAACAATTACAACTTTGAAACTTCAATTGCTATCTGCTATTGAAGTGTCATTATGGCATATTTATTTTCATAATGGCATATCTGTGGAGTTGTATAGCGCGAGAATTTAAACTTTGTTTTTGGGCCACTCTATTGTATAGTCCTAACAAAAAACAGTGTGATATTCTAAAATGCTTTATGTTGTCCAATCATCAGCATAAACCTATAATATGGTTAATGGTTTCAATGCGAAATTAAGGTAGACCTATCACAACCAAATCCTCCAAAGAGTTTTGTAAAATTAGCTTGGATCTTTATTGTCTGACCACTTGATGCCTCCCTGTTTCAAGGGCAATATTGGCATTAAAATGCAATCAGGGTGTTTGTTTTTATTTGAGTTGTTTGCTTGACTTCTAACCTAGTTTCTACAAATGCAATAAAATATGCAATGAAATGCAATAAAATGTGAATATGAAAGTAACACAAAAAGCAACAACAACGAAAACAATTTTGTTGTTACTTTGTGTGTAATTTTTATATTTTATGCCATATTTCATTGCATTTGAGCTCTTTATTGATAGAAGCTATGTATTGAAAATTATCAGAATATATTTCGAAATTTTCATTACTATTTTATCAAATCACTAAACTGTAGTATATTGTATGAACAATTTCCAGGTGTTCCTAATCCACCACTGGATTTTTCAAACTAGAGATGCTCACCTTTATTTCAAGTAGTGTTTCCAATTATTCGACATAGGCGGTTAACCGTTTAAGGCATTATTCGCAAATTCACTTAAATTGATTAACCGGTTGTTCGGGTCGGTTAATCGACAAAATTGGCGATTAATCGATTAATTGTTTAATGCAAAACAAATGTAGTTATTTGTTATTTTATCAATAAAGAACGAAGAGTTGTTTTTCAATACGTATCAAGTTAAGCCGACTGTATTGATTTATAAAGTGTTTGTTCAGTTGTTTTCTAGAGAAACGTGCCTTGGAATCGTAGTGTTTTATTTTGGAGGATTCCGTAGACTCTTTAAAAAGAAAATAGTGTTTAGATATGTTCAGTGGAAGTAAATCCTTACAGTTAAAGCGTTTTTCAATTAAAAACGATTTACGACAATAAAAAAAGTATGGAAAAATTTAATTTAAACCTACCAAAAATGAGTTAAGAATAACCTTCCAGAAACAACCTGCTGAAATTAGCAGATCATTGTTGTTAAATATTGGTAAGTTACGAATAACAAAAATAAAACTGGTAAATAGTTATCGTTCATAAATCTGTGCTTCATATGTTTGTCGATCAGAGTTGAATATATCAGCTGCGATATTTTAAGAATTAAAGTTCAAAGCAAAAAGAGTAATAACAGAGGATAAAAATAGATTTGTTAGAATTTCGTTGATGTTAGTCTAATTGTGTTGTATGTCATTTGCTTATTTGTTTCACATTAATATAAACAGATCATCATGGAAAATTAATCCATAAAGGCATAGGACACTGAGAGGGGTTTGTAGCGGCACCCGAAAATTCGTATTCTATCCTGCTGGCCTTATAGAAATTTCTCAATGTTTTTCTCTGCAATTTATTTATAAAAGTGTTAGAATCTTTCTTTAATTTGAAAATAATTTATAATTTAATTTGAAAATAATTTATCCTTCTGAAATCAGTAGTCTATATTTTTTTACAAGTATTTCTTTTGGCATTAGCAGAATAATCTGTTATTTTCATTCAACTAAATTTAACTTAAATATAAAAAAAAAAAATTTAGATATAACAGTTTGTAGATATAATAGTTTATTTTGCTATTTTTTGTCTACTAAATACAATAAAATTCAGCAAAATATTTGCCAGATTTTACTAGGATAGTGTGTGATTTTTCATCTATTTTTAAAGGTTTATTTCTGTCATTGTACTTATAAATCCACTAGTTATTGTTAATTATAGCTTAAATTTTCGTTAAGGTTTCATGGAATTGGTTCTAGTGGGACATATGAAATTAATGTGGTTGGGAAGACTTTGTAAAAAACAATTCTTCGGTGATGTTGTATTGAAGGATATGGAAATATAATTTTAAGTTTTAAAGCGGACGTCGGCAATACTTATGCCCATGGGCGCTTTCTCACACCTACATAAGCTCACACATAGAACAAAAAATGAATAAATTCATTCAGTCGCGCACAAGCATTCAATGAAAGAGGTTACATCGCTTGTTTGCTAGAATTTTTACACTCTGCATAATGTTTAATGTAGAATGGGAGTATGATTACTTGTTTGGCGAAGATTTTTTCGGCAATACACAATATTTGATATTTAGAAATATTTATAAGGAAAATATTCCCAATATAAACATTAAATGTTTCAAATTATTATACAAAGTTTTTTTTGTCAGTACATTGAGAGAGAGAGAAGCTGCAAATCACTCATACAAGCACAAAAAATGGTTGTATATGTTTGCCGATGCTTATTTTTAAGGAATTAAAATGGAAATTAAAAATTGTCTATTGTATTTCCCTATGTATTGGGGTGTCCCGATAAAAAAAAATTTATGTAATAGTTAAAAATTTTTTGGATGAGATCTTTAATTTCCCACCAGCGTTTAAAGTTGGCGATTTTGTAAAAAAATGGGATACAAATTTTTGTTTCAGTCAGTCATCTAATGCATCTTTTTAAATAAAACACATGCATGAATATTATATATTTTTTTAATTTTTTCTTTTACGAATTTTAAAGGCAAGGGTGGACTAAAATAATTCCTTTGAGCGCATAATATTATTAAAGTGTGCAAGGTGAAATTCTTAAGCAAATTTTTCCAAAAAGTTTAAAATTTCCACCTCAAAAACGCAATGGTGTGCTACAGTTATTCCATGAAAAATGTTTAAATGCTTTTTGATAACAAGCTCCCAACTTTTAGTCTCTATTTTACAAAATAAGTTCAATATTATCGCTGGTAGGGAATAAAGATCCCCTACAATTTTTTTCACCTCTATTTTAAAAGAATTTGATGCCATTCTAGTTAGAATTTGTTTTTTCTAAGATTTCCTTGTCATTTTTCAGCCAAAGCTAGAAAAGTTAGGAAGGTTTTGTAAAAAAATAGTGTAAAAATGCATATTACAATTTAACCAGTTAATCGATCCGTTTTAACCGATTACTCGGGTCGAACAATTATTTGAGTTTTAAATTATTTGTTTCGACATTAACCGAAATAGAGGCGATTAATCGAGGAATCGGTTAATTTCAAGGCATGATACAAATATGTACATCAAGTTACATTTTGGGTAAAATGGTGTTTCCCGTTGAAATGAAAATCACCATATAGGTGTTATCAAACGCAGAGAACTGTGTTGGTAAAAGTAACTGTTGCTCTTAAATTGATCTAAAATTTAATTTAGTTTAAAAATATCATGAAAGTTACACACATATGTTTATTAGTATTTATCCATAACAAAAAAAAGAAATAAGACGAAACATCATTCTCGAGAAAAACCAATTTACGCCTCTTTAACTCGTTAACTTGGCCAACAAATGAGATGCGTTTTTTTTTTGTCGAGACTACAAGATAAACTTTAACAAAAAAGCTAAACATTGAATCTTAAAACAAATGACATGATGCCAAAATGCACAACAGAAACTAATTAGCATTGTCTGGAAGACAAAAGCGACGAATGGTTAAATGAATGAATGGATGACAACAAAAGCAGCAGCAGCAGCAAATGGAGAGGGTTGCAATGGACGAGTGGATGGATGGACTGTTAAAATAACTAAACAAAAAAATTAATAAATGCTTCAATGAATGCTTACAATTTTTTGTGTTTTTTGTTCTCATAAGTACATGTGAATCCAAAACCATTTGACTGAGGTGTGTATAAATTATCAACGATGATGGGAAGAAGAAAGACAAACCAAACATGATCAGTTGGAGATTTGTGGAAAAAGTGTTAAAACTAAAACAAGCTTAAGATAAATTACACAAGTAAATGAGCTTACAATGGAAAATAACAAAAAAAAAGACAAACCATATAGAAATCTAAAGGAAGATGCATGTGCATAATCGTAATCATTAAATAGTGTACTGGACTTAAAAACCCAAAGGTGGCTCTTATACGCTTTAAATAACTAGTTAGATATACTCGTAAATCGAAAACAACTCCGAATAGATCCATTGCGAAATATTTGAGAAACTCAGTGTTGTTTTTGGTTTTATCTTAAGCAGTGTTTTTCTCTCGTGTGTACACAGAGATTTAACAAAGATTTCTTTAATTTTTTTTTTTTTTTGTTAAAGAGAAGCAACACTCAGGAAATTCTTCCTATTAATTAACGTGTTGCTTCCTTTGGAAAGAGGATAGAGAAGAAGTGAAAGGTGGTGAAAGATGAAGGACTTTAAATATGGCAACACTGTAATTGCGCGAGATGTTGAATTTTAGAACAGTTGTTGCGCGCCATCTGATGGTAAGTTGGCGAACTTTGTTGAAGCTTTTTTTATTTCATAGCCCTGTTATATTATTTTACTTCGGTGGGGTTAAGTGCTATGGGAACACCGAAGGAGGACGCTGCGATATGTATGAGGGATAGAAAAAACTCATACATATTACTATTTTTCATAAATTGATGTTGCCTTGGTTGGGCGGTTGGGCAACCTCACGTGTAACAGTCCAACGCGCTAACCATTACACCACAGCGCCCACATGTACGAAATCTTGCGAAGCTTCATTGAAAAATTAATATACACACAACAAAAAAAATTGCCAACCGAATTGCTAAGCCTATTTTAGTTGCTACAACCAATAAATTCGCTTGGTGAAACCATATTGGAATGTGATTCCTAAATATTTTGGGTATTGTTACTAAAATTCAGTTGTATAAACCGAATTTTGTTTTGATAACCAATATTCAGTTGCACCAACCTATTTTAGTGGATATAACCGAATTTCAGCTGGAAAATGCCATATTTTTTTCTCTGTGTGTATAAAAATCAATTTAAAAAATTGTATATAAATGGGAAAATTTTTTCAAACAGAAAATTTCCGAAATTTTTAATTCCTTCTGAATTTACAAATCTACTCTAGCAGAAGAGTTTCTGATCTTATCTTAAAAAAATCTTTGTAATAAACATTACAAAACTTACAAATTATTTTGTCATTACTAAAAAATAAATTTATAATGCGGCAGCGAGTATTGAAAGCTACATTTTAATTAGCTCAAATATTTTTTCATTAAATTAAAAAAAAACGAGTAAAAAGGTTAAAGTCGGGCATGCCGACTATACAATACCCTACACCAGTCTGGGTAAAAGTCAACTAATGTTTGGATCCGAAATTCGAATGGGTTAAATTGGGGCTCGTGTCAAAATTTTCTATAATGTGAGTCAGCGCACCAAATTTCATTAAAATATCTTAATATTTGCGACCTGCAGTTTGTAACCAAGCCAATTTTGGGGGGACCCTTATATGGGCACTAGTTCTAAACATGGACCGATGTTCACCAAAATCAATAGGCTTCGTCCTTGGGCCAACATAGGTCTATGTACCAAATTTCATCAAAATATCTTAATATTTGCGACCTGCAGCGTATAAACAATATAATTTTGGTAGGACCCTTATATGGGCATTAGGTCTAAACATGGACCGATGTTCACCAAAATCAAACTTGTTCGTCCTTGGGCCAACATAGGTCTGCGTACCAAATTTCATCAAAATATCTTAATATTTGCGACCTGTAGAGTGCGCACAAGATTGCATGGACAGACAGACAGACGGACGGACGGACAGACGGACATCGTTAAATCGAAATAAAAAAAAATTCTGAACCGATCGGTATACTATAAGGTGGTCCTACGACCAATATTTTTTGGTGTTACAAACATCAGCACAAACTTATAATACCCTGACCACATAGTGGTGTAGGGTATAATGACCACATAGTGGTGTAGGGTATAAAAATACAAATTTGATTAGCTACCCAGTAGCAAAAAATACTAGTTCAGAACCAGTTATGTACTAGTTTATTTGAACCAGGCAACTAGTACGAGTTCTGCCGCCTCTCCATACAAACAACTGTAGAATTTAACATGGAGATGTCATAGGAGTGGGGGCAATTGTCACCAAACTCCCACTTTGGTACTAGTTGTAGAACTAGATTTGAAATTACAATTTATGGCTGAAAAATAGGGAGCGAAACTGGTACTAATGTGGCACTCGCGGAACCAGTGACTCTTTGGAAATAGTACTGTACCAGTTGGTTGCTACTTAAATTATATAGATAAATAATAAAGGTATTTCCTTTGATAAAACGCAGATTAGACCGATAGTTTCCTCTTACTGAGATAATTATATCCATTTACCAAATGAAATTTAAAATATATTGTGTTTATGATTTCCAATGACAATAAGACATTTAAGTTTTTATTTGCAAACTCAGAATGTATTATTAAAAACAAGTGTAACCAAAACTAGTATTTCAAAACTCGCATACTGGCTATACTGGTACTTATAAGAAATTTACTAAACTACTTCTGGAGTGACTCTTTGGCACCAGTAGTGTAACGGTTGATTTACACCTCAATTCAACAAACAATAAAAAATTTTAAATGTTTGTTTGCAAACTCTTAATTTTGTTATTAAATAAAAATGCAAAAAATAATAATTTCAAGTCTCATATTTTAATTCAGATAATTTTTTAAATAGTCTCTACATATATAGATCGTATTTAACTAGTACGCAACTGGTTCAAAATGATTATTTTGAGAACAAGTTCTGTAATTACTAGTCAAAAAACTAGTACTTTTTAGAACTACCCTGCGGGAAATGAAGGGTCGATTGATCCAAAGTGACAAATCTGAGACAGGTGCATAGGGGACAGGTTACAAAACTGATGTAAACCCAAATTTCGGTGTATCAAAAAGTGGTAATTCCAGCAAAATATTCAACCTCGTGACTATTGAAATGGAGGCCAAACATTAACTGGTTCATTTTGGATATATCCTATAACTGGAGAAAAAATATCATAACATCAAATTGACAAAAGTAACTAGTACCTTTGCAGTTGAAGTAGTGATATAACACAGAACAGGTGCAGTATAATTAGATGTGTATGAAAAAATGGCGATCGGTAGTAAAACCCTTTAACAAAGTTTACATAATACTTAACTTTGTGGCCACAGAAATGATGACATAATAATAAACTACGAGTAGTTCAAAAATAGTGTTCGGATACGAGTATGCATAATAGAGTGTCAATGACCAGTAAAACAAACTGTTCAGTGACTGACTGAAAGGCTGTACAACCCTTTTGGATTTATTCACAAACACTGAGGATGTTATATCCAAAGTCAGAATTTTTTATTGGATATTTTAATTACCGATTCTTTTCTCTAATCGTTGGTGAAAATGTTTTATAATACCGATATTACCATTATGAAATAGAGGAAAGTATTCCAAGAAAAATCACTAGGGAAGCTAAATCACTAAGGGGTCGAAATGACCCATAGAACTAAAATAGGTAGATCACATCTGTATTTGCAAAAATTAATAAGAGAAGATAAATTTATGTTAATAACTAAAAACTAGCTCAAAAAGCCCAAAATGACCCGAAAACCAGTTTAGTGCTGAATTCAGGAATGATCTTTGTAAATTACGCTCATATTTTTTTATATGTAAACTTAACAGGGTTTTACTTAAAATATGTGCCCATATTGTATAATACGATAGACGATTATCATACAATTTTCGAAGTTTAATAACTATCATATTACATACAATTTTTAATTGACTTAAGCATATATGACACTTGCTAGTTTCTAGACTCTAGTTTTTGCACCATCAATGCAAATCATATGAAGGGTACTGCATTACCAACATCTATTTGACAGTTTGATAGTTTTTCGATATAGTTGTTCTCTTCACATACATTATTTCTCACATAAGGAAATTCGTGCTCTCTTCTATTTTGGATTATTAATACTGAAACTAGCAAGTGTCATACGGGCTATATTCGCATAGACAAGCAACTTGATGGAAACTCACAAGAACAAGTCTAAAGCGGTCAAACAGCACGATTTCGGTGACTATTGCCCATGCCCTCAAATCGGTCGTGCAGTATGTCTAGGTCGCATCAGCTATGTGGCACGTAGCGCCGCCTGTTGGAACCACATATCGTTCACATCCATATCATCCAATTTTGGCCAAAGAAATCATCATAATGTGATAATTACCAGTGAAAAGGAAATAACGATAGGAATTTTCTTCCGATTACAAAACATTCATTGTGTAGGTTATGATTGACAAGATTGATTGTCGAAGTAGTGGTGTATGGTCCCAATAAGCACATATGTTTTAAAAATTCAAGTGCTTTAAATTTAGCTTGAAGTAAAGTATATTTCAAATTCTAGCATTTCTATATTTGAAAAAAATAGATCAAACTTGAATTTTTGTTTCCCTTTTGCTGGAGTATGCTATTGAAATAAAATGTAATTAAAGTTTTATTCAAGCCTTGAAACTGGAAAACAGGGCTGGAATTGCACTTGTTTTCAACTTGAATTCCAGTGAAATTGTTTATAGGGGTGTAACTAGTATTTCTTAACTTACGTTAAAATTTATATGTATACTTTTATATATGTATTTGTTAGAATATTGTTCTACCTCAAGTCCAAATTCGAATATGATATTTTGAAGCAACAAATAAAATCTAATGTTACAATATTAATGTATTCGAATTTGGACTTGAGGTAGAACAATATTCTAAGTAAATATATGTAAATCTATTTAGAAAATCCGAAAAAACTATTTTTGAATTTTTAATGCAAAAATTAAAATAATTTATATGTATAGCTTATAAACTTAACTAAATTGAATTGTAATCATGAGTTAATAGAGGTTTTCATATAAACGCGTATTCTACTCGTAAACGGTGTAAACTTGGTATGTTTATGAGTTTAATACCAAACTCCATACATGAAAAATATGTTTATATTTATACAAGGTTTACATGGAATTTACGAGTTTATATGAAAAGCCCCTAATACTTATTTTGGTATTTATTTGAAAAAAAACTATTTTTTAAAATAATTTTTTGTGACTTTGTGATGTTTTAAAAACAGATTCGGTGACTTGTCGTTTTACGTAAGTTCAGTGACTGGATCCTTCTGGGTTCTTCCAGCACCCATACTTATTATGACACATGGTGAATAATAAGTGACATATTACACGTCAATTAGTTTCAGTTAGTCCTGTGACTTGTTAACTTAGAGCAGTATAGTGATATGTCATGAAACTATTATTTTGTACTAGTTCAGCAACAACACACATATTGATTAATGTGTGACTAGTTTTTTAACAAATATTTTTCTTTAGTTCTGTGATATATGCGCTTAAACCAGTCACGTGATGTTTTATTTCGCACTAGTTTCGATACATATCACATAATGTCTAATATGAGTCTACTTCCGTATTAGATAATTTTAACTTGTTCTATTGCATACTCTCTTAAACCAGTAGTGTGATATGTTATAAACGACAAGCTTTGCGACAAGTCACAAGTAGCTCAAAAGGAGGAAATTGTCACCTCCTATGACAAGCCCATGTTAAAGTTGCCGGTTACTTTCATATAAAAAAGCCGAATCGAGGACCGGTGACTCCCACAAAGTTCCAGTCACGTGACCAGCTCTGTGACTGATCCATTTCCCGTAGGGTAGTTTGACCATTTGCTACTGGGTAATAACTTTTTAACGGTTCGCGGTATATCCAAAGTTTTTGTACCCATGTACTCCGCCGGAAATACATTTTCATTGTGTGTAATAAAAAAATTATTTTTTAGAAGTTTTTGAAAAAAGCAGATTTTCGAACCACTCTAGTGGCTATCTGGGGTATTTTGAAAATGCAAAAAAAAAGTTTTGTGTATTAAATTTTGTTGTAGAATCGAATGGTAAAATCAGATTTTCTATAAATGCAGCTGTTTTTGCTGTGGAGGAAAAGGGTCTTAAAATTTGCGTTTTTGGCCGACTTGCGCCAGTGGAAGGAGTTGAAATAAAAAAGAAAAAAAGCGCCACTCTTTTTTTCTATGCAAAAACTTTAAAAAAAAGTGATGATATCCGAAAATCAAATTTTGACGAACTCTAATAATATATCAGTGTGTTCGTTTACTCGAAATTCTTACTACTTTTATTACAATTGGAAAGTTTTGTTTACTTTTTGTATTGAAACTTTCCAGCTTTAGTAAAAATAGTAACTTGTAGTAAGTAAACGAACACGCCTAATATTTATTAAATTTATTTTATATGCTCTAGTCAAATCTAGATTTGATAAATAAATGACTTTCTACTCAAAAAATCCAACAACCCGATGAATAATCTTTTTGTTTGCGATTGTAAGCATAGTTTGCTCTCGTGCAAGAGGGCGTTTACTCTGGGACACACTATTCACCTAAGAAGCTCCCTTCAGCCATAAATACAATGTATGAATACAAAATGACATTATATTGAAAATAACCCAGTAAAAATTTAATAAAAATGTGAAAGCGAACAGCTGACATATTGTAACTGAAAAACAAGTAATTTTTTAAAATTATAAGGTTTTTAATAAAACTTATTTGGTGTATAATTTAAAAATGCAAGATTTTTTTTTTTTTTGCAAATTTTGGGCGTTTATTGTTAAACATTGGTACAATATAAATTTATTCAAAGTATTGGCCATCGTTAGCTATGATCTTTCTCATCTTTCTGGCAACATATATATTCCGCGGCAAAAGAACTGCTCATATTTTGAGGCCAAGAACGAATCAAGCCAATTTCAGATACCCTGTTCTGAAGTGAAGCTTATTCCAGTAAGAGCGTTCTGCATCGATCGAAACAAATGGTAGATGGACGGGGCATGATCAAGGCTGGTGAGGCAAACCTTCCCAAACCATATTTCCTAACTAGTTTTTAACTGGATTTGCAACATGCGGCCGAGCATTGTCATGATGGAATATTACGGCTTCAATACTCGCTTCAAATGAATCAATTGTGTTCGGTACAGATCTCTTGTGATCGTCCGGCCCAGTTTTAGCAGCTCATAATAGATGGGAAACTTCTGGTTCCACCAAGAGGCATATATAACTAGGAGATACAATCGCTATCGGACCGCACATCGGATAATATTATGTCAGACAACGCACTGTGGGAAAGGATCGCCGTTTTTTGGCCACAAGTAGAATTCGGATAAATGGAAAATATGTTTATATATTCAAAATCTAGGATTGTTGAATATTTTGTGAGTGAAATATTGTATCATTGTGGTTACTCGTTGGCGAGAGTTCAAAAACAAAGTTTTTTAATTTTATAATGATACAATAAAAAATCATAAATAAACCATAATTTGTTCCAAAAACAATCTCTAATTATAAAACTAAAACTAGTTCTTAAAAAAAAAAAAAAAAATAGAAACCTGTTAAGTATTTACGAAAAAAGTAACAAAATTATTAATTTTATCTCAAAAACATGGGTTTTTTTGAAAATCCTAAATTAAAAAAAAGCTCCAAAATGTTCCAAGCGATATTTGAAAAACTTGAATGCCAATGTGTTCCATAAGATGTATTCGACCGTTCATAAACTTTCGAGATTCTGCTCTTTAACTGAAAAAGTACCTTCAGATCTCGCTGATTTCCAGAGTTCCAGAGTTTTAGTAAAAACTAAAAAATAGCACTAAAAATTACCTTAAATGAAGGTTGTTAAGTACTTCACATCTTTATTGCAGAATAAGAACTGAACTCATTGACTATAATTCTCTAGTTAAACTTATAATATAGTTTGGTTTCTCACACAGACTAGCCCCCTAAAGTCCAAGTTTGTGGGACATTTGAGTTCTAATTCTGAATAACTACGAAATTAACCCTTAAACACATTTTAAGTTTTGACTTATTTCTCGCATTGAAGTTAAATTTTCAACTTTGAGGTCTTCAGAAACTTATAGTAGAATTTCATGGCAAACATTTTTGCGGTACATTTAACCCTGTAACTCTTCAACTTATGGGTCTTTTTGACACGTTTTAAAAAGGGCCAAAATAGACCCTTTAATTGCAGAGTTAGAGGGTTAAAATGTTCAACACAAATGTCCCTCGTAGTGTTTTATATAAGTTCCCTGAACATATCCTATACCTAAAATGGAAGATTCACATGGTTTCCTATGCCGATTCACAATAAACATTTTCCAAATAGGGAAACTTTTAACCCCCCAAAAACATAGGGTCAGACGAAAATGCCGATACACTTATATTTTTCTTTGGTCCCTCTGCCGGAATTAGTTGTCATCCGAAACTTTTTCTTTTGTACAGTGCAATTTGTTTTCCAACACATAACAATTTTAAATTTCTGGACGCCATATTGGTTCCGCCGTGTTGAATTTTTGAAATTTGATTTCAGATTCATAATCTGCTACCAAAAAACTTCTCCTGGTAGAAATTTGAAGTAAATCAGGCGGCATAAGAAATTTAATGACAAAATTGTTTGTCGCCATATTGGATCCGCCATTTTGAATTTCAAAATTTTAATTTCAGATTTTTATTCAGCGGATCCTAGACCTATATAATTGATTGTTTTAAGTCCAATATAATAAAAACTAAAAATTAATGGCCGCCATCTTGTATCCGCCATTTTGAATTTTATATTTTTTATTTCAGATTCGTGATCAGCAACAACGAAACCCCCCTTTGTGATATCTTCTTGTAGTCTCATATACTCAATATTCTAGTTTTGGCGAAAATTCGAAGATATTGGTCCACTGTGCAACGCCATAATGTTCGCTGACAACTCTTACAAGGTCAATGTACGGTCCGATCCGATAACAATTGTATCTCCTAATTATATATGCTTCTTTTTTGCACCAAATACAGAGCATTACCTTGTCGCCATGTATATGCGACGTTGACTTAGCAGCTTCGCCGGACTTCACAAAGGATTTCTTGCGCTTCGGGTTATCGCAATGGATCCGTTTTTGTCGCCAGTAATGGTTTGATGAAAAATTACTTCTTTTTATGGCGTTCAAGCAGAATCTCTCAACGTCATTCATCTTCAACTCGTGTGGTACCCAATTTCTTTACTTTTGCATAAATCCTGCTGCTTGCTATCGTTTCGAAATTGCTGTTTGTGTGACTCCCAATAATTTTACAAGTTTCACAACAATCTTCATCGAGTAGTGCCTCCAATGGCGGTCTTTGTCTTCCGTGACACAATCACCACTTTTGAACCGCACAAACCACCTCGTTGTAATCGATATAAAGTATTCAGGATAAGCTTCGGTGAGAAATCGATGTGCTTCAACTGCAAAACAAAACCAAAACTTCCCGCAAATTATGCTTTGTTGGTACAAAATTCGACATTTTAGAAGCAAAAAAACTTTGTTTTTTACACTATTTTGTTCAATGAATACGTGAGAATAAATAACAGATGTTTACCCTACAAAATGCCATATAAGTTATTAAAGACGCAAAACATGTCCCCATCTGTTGTGAATCCCTAATTTTAAAGTTATTTACCCAATATAGTTAGAGAATAAAAAATAAGCTTCCTATCATTACCCTACGGGAAAAGAGGAGTCAATTGCCCTCCAAGGACCTGTCCCGTGACCGGTCAACCGAAGGTATATTACTAAATTAGTACAAATATGAACAAAAGAAAATGAATTAATTTTCTAAGTATTTTCTGATCCGTTATTTACACTGTTGCTTTTAAAAAACTTGACCGATACCGAAATAAAAAATAAAATTCGCGGCATATTTTTAAAAATATTTTTTATTTATTTTACTCTTTTATTTATTTTTAACTTTATTTTTCCACGATTTGCTTATTTTAGCTCTTATTTTAAATTTCTATAATGTTTTGCTAAGAAATTTTAAGTTTTGTGTTTTCAACGTTTTTTTAATGTTAAAGCTGTTTTAGTTTTAACAATTGGTATTTCATTTAACTTTTCTTTGTACCTTAAGGGGAATTTTTTAAATTTTTATTTATATTATCAGAGGTTTTGAGGTAATTTTCTAATTTTTAATTGATTTTTTATTTTAATTATGGCCAACGCAAAAAACAAGTCAACTGCCATTAAGGGACCTATCCCATGACCGGTCAATCGGGGGCATATTCAAGGCACTTCCACTATATGTGTGTGTGTGTTAATGTTGTTTTCTTTTAAATTTTTTTATTTTCCATTTTTTTTTATTTGCTTGTAGTGTTTGTTTTTTCTTTTTCTTTTTTATTTGAACAGAAACGAAAAATACATAACTTTACCATCAGCCAGCCATCACGCATAAGCAACATTAGCTCAGACGGTAGAGCGTTTGCCTCACAAGCAGAAGGTTGTGTTATCGAGCCCTACTTCGACGCCAAGTAGATTATTTTTAATTCTTAAATTTTTATTAGTTTATTTGAAAAGCTATTTTTAGACACACCACCTTATTGCCACAATGTGTCTAAACTGTGGCAATTGGTCATTTCCAATGACAACGCCATGTAAAAGTGATATGTCTCTTTCAAACAAAAAGACCGATAAACGACCGGTCTCCGCCCCCTTGGGACCTATCCTGCGTGTCATCTGGGACCGGTCCCTTTCCCCGTAGGGTAGTGATCAGTTTTTTATTTAAAATAAGTAAAAAGTTAAAGTGGAGTGTGCCGTCCATATGAAAATCTACACCACAGTATGATTTGGGTCACATTCCTGAAATTGGATCAGATTCCGGAGCTAAACTGTCATTAACTGTGCAATATTTAAGAAGTAAAATGAAGCAGGTGTCGGCAATGGGTTATACTCGATTAAAGTATCCAAAACCGTAACCGAAAACCGGTTTTATTAATTTCAAAAAACCGACCGGTTTCCAACAATTTCATTGGCGGACCTAGGTCTGCTTTTTGCCCACCCGAGAATTTAAAAAAAAACTATCTATAATTCTTGTATTTATGACTTTAGTAGCAAAAAGTATCACAATATTATTATTTTTTTTTCATAATCAATTAATACTGTGTTTTTGGTTGGGAAAATCTTTACTGGTTTCCTAGGAAGATAATTTGTTGGAATCTAAGGGTCAGTTTTATAGTCAGAACAAATATAGGTTTTTGTCTTAAATATTTCTTAAATAAGAAATGATGTTAGAAAAATTATTACTTAAGAAATATTTAAGAAACCAATCAATCGATCTTTTTTTTTAAGAAAAATTATTAACATCTCAGAGTTATATGCCATTCACAGCATTTTTATTAATTTTAATTAAGTAGGTTTGAGGTTAAGAAGAAGAATAAACATTTATTCAAAGTTATAGATACACTATTAATTTGCAAATCAGACTAAATCTAGTTCCTGCCTTTTTTATGAACAGGCTTCATCAGTCATTTTCCATTAAATCGTATTATTGTTTATATTTTATTGTCAAATTGTCTCTATTTGATAATTTACTCTCAGAAGTGATCAAAAAGACATACAAACATTCTACTTTATATATTTTTGTTTATCTTCTTATCTCCTCTTTGTCAACTTTTTCACAAATGTTGCCACACTGACGTATGGTTTTTACGTACAAGTGCAGGCAATTTTTGTATTTTGGAGACGGACTACCAGCAGGGTATTTTTATTTTTTTTATAGTAAAGTGTTGTTTTTTCAAACGCGTCTATAGACCAAATGCAATTAATATTGTAATTAGTATGCATTTTTATTAATTTTAATTAAGTAGGTTTGAGGTTAAGAAATGTCAATACGTTGTAGAAGCAAAAGTTTTTTGAAATATGGGGTTGGAAATGGGACGAAAAAAATGAGACAGTTTGATCTTAGATTTATTTTCTCTATCAAATATCCAAATTTCATACTAATCTGAGAATATAGCTTGGAATATCTTCCTTGTAAGAGGGTTTCTTCAAAAAAATAGATGCAATTTTCAGAGTTTTCTATAAAAACATTATTCAATTATGAAAATTTTATTGGAAATCATTTTTAAAGTTCTATTTTTATTTTTGTATGAAAAAATTGTAAGTATGATGTCAAAAGTGTTTTTTAAGATTAACAGTCTGAGAATGGGCAAATAAACAGCCGAAGTCAAACGGGTCTCTTGCCCACCCCCGAAAAAATGGTCTAGTTACGCCTATGAATAATTTCTAAACTCGAATAGTCCGAAAATCGGTTATTATTTGTCGGTTAAGCGGTTTCTTCAAACATGTTTTTATCAAAACTATTTTTAAGCTAATCGTTCGAATATTCTATATTTCGACTGTATTTTATTTTTAAAGTATTATTTTAATAAACACAGAGAACTTCTGCAGTCAGAATTTGTTAGCTGTTTGTTCAGTTCAGTTTTCAACTGAAAATAACATTCATTTGTGGAAGAAATTTAAATTTTAACTACACTCGTAAGTCATTAAAGAAACAAATAACATAAAATACTGTAAATTTGTAACATTAATTTTATTCAGTTATATTGTTTTTTAAAAAAATAAACCAAAAAGGATTTTGGTAGTTTTTTTGCCTAATTTGTGGTTGATTTTATTAACAATCAAAAACAAAAGTAAATGTAAGTTGAATTTAATAAAATGTTAGTGGTCCTATTTTCAAATGAAATTTAATTTGTTTTTAAATACATTTACAAAAACGTTATTAGTTTTTTTTCTGCGTAATTATTTGGTCCCATTTAAGAAAAATGTATGATGATAAAACAGGAATTGTTAAATCTACAAAAATTTTAGTTGTATTTAAATAAATAAATTTTAGTTGAATACAAATAACATTCTGCCTTGCTAAAACCAGTAGATGTTTATGCTGAATATTAGCAGACTTAAAGTAGCACAAATAAATAGTAAGTATTTCTGTTGCTTTCAGAAGAGTAAGACAATTGTCTTCCCTTTAAAAAAATATATAAATTAAATTTTGTAAATGAATTTGATTTTTTGTGATGTTATTAATTTACTAATATTCATCATTTTTTTTGCAGATTTCCGCAGTGTAAAATGTCCTTTGCAATTAACTAAAATTTAATTTTTTTATAATTGGTATCTTTGGCGCTTTTGTGTGACCCAAAACTCGCCTTATTTTCGATTAGCGCTTTTTAAAAAACTTGCTAGTCTCATGTTTTTCTATTTTTTATTTAGCGCTTTATGGTAAAACTCTTATTTTGATACAATTTTATCTAATTTAAATGTTTTGTTATTTTGTTATTATTTTCATATTAACCCTTAAATGCATGATCTCTTCAATTTTAACCAATTTTTTAAATATGATTTCTAAAGGAGTGTACATTTTAAGAAAAATACTAAAAAAAAATTTATTCAAAAAAAAGTTGATTTTTATTGAAAAATATGGTTTTTTGTCAAATAGCTAAATTGTGATTATTTTAACGTGTATGAAAAAAAAACAAAAAAAATCTTTAAACTACATTTATTGTCGCCAAAATGAATTTTATTGCGTGAAAACCACTTTAAATATTTAAACAAACTTTTTTAAATATTACCTACACTTTTTGTAAAAAAACGTCTGTTTTAGATTTTTCACAAATATACGAAGCAAAACTAAGATTTTTCCTATAACTGTTTAAAAAATCTGAACTAAACTATAAGAACACTTTGTACAGAAGGGGACCCAAATGGCTACACCATGCATTTAAGGGTTAGATTATATTTTTTATCATAATAATGATTTATAGCGGTTTTTAAATAATTGGTCCCATAAATTAGCTGAAAAGTATCTATCTATTTTGATCATATTTATAATTTATCGCTTGTAAGCGTTTTTTTGGGACATCCTGCGAGTTTTGTTCTTAAAAGGTTAAAAATTTATCATTCAACATAAGCAAGTAAGAGTAAAATTAATAATTTTCCAGCAGCTTAAGTTCGGTCCTCAGAAGGTTAAAATAGTGATTCGCACCTTTACAGTCAGTAAATTTAAATGAGCAGCTTCAGTGATTTTTCTACTACTTTTTTCTTTTAGCAATATTCTATTCTATTGCACTAGTAGTTATGTTTATTGTTAAGCTCTTGTTCTGTTTTTTTTTTTTTTTTTGACAACAATATTCATATGATTCTTTTGCTAATCATCATCTACATCATTTTGGTCATCATCACGATCATGAAGTTATAACTCACCACCATATTTAGTTTGTCTAAATGACTGACTTATGTATGGATATTCTTCATTCAATTTCATCTTGGAGTGTTGGTTGGAGCTTAAAGTTATCCCCAAGGTAAAAATCTGTGAATACAAAACAACAACTTTAAAAAATGGTGGTTTTAAATGGTTGACTGACATAAAATACTAAAGAAAAGAACGTACTAAAGAAGAAAATAAAGTGCATTTTACTAATCAAATATGAAATTGTCGACTAACTAGCAGTTAACGAAGCTGTTAATTATAGAGTCAAATGCTAAACAGTTTGTTAACGCAAAATACACATTTTTCAATATGGCAACAGCATTTTTTTTTGTATTTCGAATATTAAGTAAACCTACATTTGGGAATGGTTAATAAATATTCTATAGAGATAAGTGTAGTACTTAAAATATGCACTTACTTGGCTTAAAATAAATAGATACTAAACCCACTTAATAACTGAAATTGAAAATGTGAGCAGTTTTGGAACTTTGCCCTTTTTGCAAATGTTGATTGAAATATTTATCAATATTTTGGTATTGGAATCGAATTAATGGCCCTCACTAGACAAATTATCCTTCGAAAAACCACACACACACACACTGAGAGAATTATCTGCATGATATTAATGTATTTTTGCATAAATCCAATGAAGTTTTACTGGAACTCATCCATTGAAACTTTTCATTCAATTAATGTAATTTTTCATAAAATGTTTTGAAAAGTTTCATATTATTGTATTTATTAAAATTTCCTTACACTTAATGAAAAATATTCATAAAATATATGTAGATTTTTCATCTAATTTAAGAATTTTTTCAATTTATTTGTGAAGAAAACTTCATTAGTTAATTGAAAAATTCAATTAAATCTCCTTTTGAGCAGGAAATTTTGCTGGACGAGTTTTAATGAATTTTTTTAGTAAACTAATGAAGTTTTCTTCACAAAGTAAACGAAAAATTTCTTAAACTTGCTGAAAAAGCTTCATATATTTTATGAATTTAGTTTTAATGAAACTTGTTCATTGAGTGTATGAAACATTTATTAATTAAAATGAAATTGTTCACAGCATTTTATAAAATATTCCAATAATCCAATAAAAAGTTTTAATGGACGAGTTCCAGTGAAACTCAATTGGTTTTATGCAAACATTCAATATCATGCAGATAATTCTCTTATTGAAGAGAAATCTAAATCAAAAATACAAGTAAAATTCAGATTTCTTCACAGCTTACGAAGTCTAACCTTGACGAATTCTGCATGCTGAGAAAAGATATGGTTCAAATATGATCACGGCTACAAAACTGTATTCCCCACTTTCATATAAAATTCTTGCAACCAACTTATTAACGTTATTAATCATACTTTACTAATTATATCGTCGCATATAATCCCTCTTTTTTCTGGTTGTCGTATTATTCTCTCTCGAACTACAATCATATTGTTGTCTGAATTGAGAGATATCATGTTCATAATAATTGTTGTTAAAGTTTTTACAACTATAAAATATATTCAGAATATTTTTTTATGGCATTGATAAGTTGGTGTCATTTCTGTTTGAGATTTTGTAAAAGAAAAGTGGTAGGAAGCAAATGAATTCCCAGCAAAATCTTTCATTACCAAATAAGTGGTTATATAATAGAAATTCATAGCTCCGCACAACTTATTTTTTGGCGTCTAAACTCATTATTTTTGTTTAGCGTGGTCGTTTTTATAAGTAGTCACGCTTACCCGCTCGCTTACGAAAAAATGAGAAATAAGTAGTTATGAGATTTTGAATAATAAGTGGTTACACACATGCTTACAAAAAGTTGAATTATAAGTGCTTACTTGATTGCTTACTTGATTCTTAAAAATAAGGAGTTAGGCAAATACTATTAGCCTAAGGAAGTACATTCAGAAAAATTTAAGTTTTCTCTAGTGTAAACATAAAACATATTTACATATAATAAATAAAAATGTATAAAATTTAACTGTGTAAAAAGTACTTATTTAAAATATTACGAGTAAGTCATTATTTTATATTTAGAAACAATGACTATAATAGGCCGTTATTAGGAATTCATTATTTTATATTATAAAATAATGCAAAAGGTAATGATGTATCATTTTTGGTAATGCAGATAGTAATGAGGTGTCATTACCAATATTTTGCTGGGTTACACTTACTCTAAGGGAACTGCTGTATTCACATTTTGTTAGTTGTTTAAGTAGTATATTATTTTGTTGGTGCAAGTGAAAATAAGATTCAGTTGTAGAATAAAGCCCAATCTAGATACTCTCAGTGCCAGTGAACAGTGGCCGTGCTGGTCTAGAATTTCGGGAAAACTATTCGCTATTTTTACAAATTTGTCATTGAATTTTGTGGGAAAGCAGCTCTTGTTTATTTATAAACTTTTATAATTTCTCGACTGTGAGAAATAAAGAAAATAAAAAAAACCGTTTCGTCGACAAAACGTCGTACTGCGGTAAATCATTAACGACACTGCGTTTATCTGGTTTAGGCTTAAATGTTAATTTTATCTATAGTCGTTAGTCGTTAATAACAACAAAAAACATTAAATACCAGTACTGAGAATTCGTAACATTAATTTTTTCTTAATTAACCAAATAAATATTTGTGCTCTTCGTTGTATGGGACAGTTTTGGCTCCGAAACCCGCTCCCCGGGGCTTATTTTGTGAGGTTACTAGAAAAACTAGTCCAGTAAAAATGTCAGCTGAATCGAAGAATTTTTGAGCTATCACTGGGCCTTCAAAGTTTTGAAGTACGATTTACAAGGTGGAAAAATTACATTCCTTTTGTGGCTTTTTTGAAAATATTGGCTCCTGAGTAACTGCATATCTGGAAAATGTCAATAGAATCGTAGACTAGACTGAATTATGATTCTTAAAAGGCATAAAAATCCAAAATCTGGCCACCGCGGCCAGAAATGTTTGGAATCGCCCTCAATAGCTACTCTAACTTTTAGGCTTTGGTTTCTTTTCTGGGGTCTATTGTTGTCCGTTCCAGGCTTTCTTTAAATTGCTAGGTACTAATTGAACTTTTTGACCACTCTGGAAACACACTGCCTGGTCACGCGTACTTATGTAGCAATTTTTGTATGAGTCCACAGTCTATTAATATTTTGAATAGTTTCAATAATTTTTTTGTTCACTTGTCTTTGATTCTCCACTGTAAACTAGTAAACCACTCGAATTTGACAAACCGATGAATTTTGAAACTGATATATTTCTATAAATTATTTTGATCAAGAAAAATTATTTTAGTGTAATTTATGCGTGTGTATAATAAAGTCTTGTCGTTCATGAATGAACTAGTTCAATTGAACGATTCACCATTTTAATGATATGAACTGATCATCATTGTTCGATCTTGCAAAAATTATTTGTAACTATTTCCAATAAATTGTTTGAAACTGAAATGGTTTTTTTTTTAGAAAATAATAATATTTTTGTTCGAAATTAAGAAAAACGAGCCAAAGTACATAAAAATGACAAAACTTTACACAAAATAATTTTTTTTTATTTTTAATCAAGTTGCAGATTTTCTGATGTCATGGCAGTAAAAATTAAATAAGATACTAGCGATTAATCCTAATTAATAAAAAAAACCCTGACCCAAAATCCCCATTCCAAAAATCTGAAAAAATCCTCAAAAATAGCTTGGACCATAAGCATTCATATTTCTCTTTAAAGTCGGATTCGCAATGCTGGAGTACTTTACGCTGCAGAGTGGAGTATACTAAAATAGAGATGGCATGATACAAAATATATGTGAGTGCAAAAATGAAAGGAATAAAATCCATAAGAGTTTTTTCAATTTTCTATAACATCTGCATATATATATTATGTAACAATCACCTGTCTACACCCCCTCTTTAACCATTAATTTTATGTTCATCTTTTAACTCCTCATAACTCAATAATCATATCATATACATACATAAATATATAAGTTTAAAATAAAAGTGTACATGAGTTCGGTGTTATGTCTAAAAGTATAATGCCAATAATTTTAAACATACAACAGTTTAATTTCTTGAATCAAAGCTTTAAGAAAAGCAGCAATGATCATCTGTATTCAAAGTGCATTTTTCATGCAACACCTACGCCAACCTTTTTCAGCCGACAAAATTTTCATAAAATGCAGATGATTATGATGTTTATTCGTGTACAATGTTTCATGCTTATAAACTCCTTAGTAGGGTTTCTAATTTTCCGTAATTTTTCCATTCCCGCGATATGCGCATAGAAGTCGTTCATTTCCGAGAATCGACAGGAGTTTAAATAATAATAAAACTTCCAGTCAAAGATTTTGTCAAAAAAATGTTAGATACTAACAACTAGTTGCAGAAGACCTTATACTTATTGGCCTTATTGGCATTGGTTCCAATTAATTAAGTTGCTCTGGAACTGGTTCTAGAATCAGCTATAGAAATGATTCTGGTACGGTGAAATCTTACATTTTAACTCCCAGGAGTCCCTTACATTTTGATTCCAGAACTTGTTCCGTGGAACCGGTGATGAAAGAACCTGTTCTAGAATAAATTCGAAAGTAACCGGTTCTAAAGAAATTTACTTTTCCAACAGTTTTTATATTTAGGAAAACATTTTAGATCCTAATGGGGTCCTAAGGATATAGTTCAACATTTTCTGACATAATTTTTTCGAAGTCAATGGAAATGTGAGGGAGGGACCTGTAGGTTGCCACCCCCGATATATTTTGACATCCTAGCAGCGTCAAACCCCGAATAACATAGTCGTTCAACGTGTATACTAGAGGTCAGTATGAATGTTTTGCAAGACATTCACAAAACATTTTCTTATACAACACCAAAATATGTTTTTTTTGTTTTCTGTTTTATTTATTTTTTTTTTGTAATGATCTGAATTTTAACATCTTGTAAATAACTACAAATAAGTAAAATGGTCAATTTTTGTTATATTTAGTATTAAAAATCGTCAAATCTCTCATCAGCGCATGCAAGAGAATGTCTTGTAAGACATTCATTCAGCCCTCTAGTGTATACTCAAAATAATACGTCAGTAAAAAAATCGGTCAAACAAGTTTCAAATCGATTTGACTAATTTATAACAAATACTTAGTTGAAACACTGATTTTAACAAAGATTTTAGTTATTTTAATTTAACACAGTACTAAAAATCCTCAGTACTTTCATTAATTTTGAGTGTTAATTTCAAAATTTTTTATAACCAATTTTTAAGAACCCATTGATTAAATTTTATTGTTAAAATATAATATTTTCATGTTTCTGCTATTAGCTGATAGGTGGAGCCAACAGGGTGTTTAAAAATTTAAAGACTTATTATTTCGAAAAAGAAAAGAGATGAACATTTCGACTACCCTAAACTCCGAAAATCTCTGTCAGAAGTTTAGAATGATATATAAAAATGTAACCTCGGATGTTTTTATAACACGGCTCATATATCGAAAACTAAGCGAGATGTACGGGCAGAATGTTTGCTCCTTTCGAGTATTTTTTATGCCTTAAGATGATATCGATCAAGTCCGGGGATGGTCCCTGAACCTTCAATTTGAATTAACTTTAGTACTCAGTGTACCAAATGTAGTTTTACTAATTTTTAACTTAATTTAGATTTGTTTAATTAAAAAAAAAATTGTGTTAAAACCAACAAATTTTATTTTAAGCCAAAAAAAGGAATTCATTTTATAAAATTAACAAATTTAACAAAATTTACCCCTAAATTCATAAACGCTTTGTAAAATTGTAGTAAGTTTATTGAACAAATTTTGTATGCAAAATTTTGTTTTGTAAACCTCCTATAACTTTAAAAAGCGTTTATGAATTGAGGGGTTGTATATTAGGAACGCTATGTAGTTTAATTTTTTAATTTCACAATTTAAATTTAAGGCTTGAAAGGAAAAGAACAACATTATATAGAAAAAATATGCCATTTTCCAACTGAAATTCGGTTATATCTACTAAAATAGGTTGGTGCAACTGAATATTGGTTATCAGAAAAAAAATCGGTTTATACAACTGAATTTTAATAGCAGTACCCAAAATATTTAGGAATCACATTCCAATATGGTTTCACCAACCGAATTTATTGGTTGTAGCAACCAAAATATGCTTAGCAATTCGGTTGGAAATTTTTTTTCCTGTGTGTATAAAAAATGCTACAATAATATTTAGGCCTTATATAGTCGTCGGATTTTAATAGTATTTTCGTATAGAAATCAATTTTTCTATAGAAATAAAATATCGGCCAAATTCTCGTCACGGCTTCGGTGGCATACCTCTATCCGATGGTCCATATTTTCAATGACTTAGATATAATTGAGGTTCAGTGTCGTTAATGTGTCGAATTATCTCATCCTTTAGCTCTTGAATTGTTCTTGGCTTATTGACTTACACTTTTTCTTTTAAATATCCCCAAAGAAAGTAGTCCGACGGTGTCAAATCACATGATCGTGGCGGCCAATTAACGTCGCCACGACGTGAGATAACACGGTCTTTGAATTTCTCGCGCAAAAGAGCCATTGTTTCGTTGGCTGTGTGGCAAGTGGCACCATCCTGTTGGAAGCACATATCGTCCAGGTCCAAAACCTCAATTTCTGGTCACAAGAAGTCCGTTATTATCTCGCGATAGCGAACATCATTCACGGTAACTGCTTGGCCGATCTCATTTTCGAAGAAGTACGGCCCGATGACGCCACTAGCCCATAAACCGCACCAAACAAACAGTCAATCTTTGTGGATGCATCGGCTTTTCAACAATCACTCGTGGATTCTCATTTGCCTAAATACGGCAATTCTGCTTGTTAACGAATCCACTTAGGTTACAGTGTGCCTCGTCGCTGAAGATGATTTTCTCTGTAAAGTCACCATTCACTTCTGTCTGTTCAACCAACCATTCGGGGTATTGGCGACGCTTTCAGTCAATTGTATGCGTGTGAATTCACATCTTTATTCAAAATTCGCATCAGTGATGCCCGTGAGATGTTCAATTGTTGGGCACGATGATGAGTTGAGGTTGACGTCTCTTCTGCCACACTATTGCAAACAACAGCAATGTTTTCCGCAGAAAGAACTGGGCGAGCATGCACAGGTCTTTTTACATTTTCTACAGACCCGGTTTGCTAAAATTTGTGCACAATTCTCCCGATTGTGGACACATTTGTTCGATTATTCTGAACAAAAAAATAACGAAGTGCACGAAATGCATTTTTATTTGAAATCCCATTTTCGTAAAAGGCTTCAACAATCTTATCGCGCTACTCACTTGTGTACCTCTCGATGGTTGAATTTGTCAAACACTGAAACAAAGAAATGTCAAATTTAGTTGGACAAAAAACTTGACGTTAAATTGTGACTCACAATTAACATCTTGCATTATGGTTGGACCACGCTTTGTAAGAAAAAGTTCTTAGAATCTGAGAAATTTGCTGTGGGAAATGTCCTTGCAATTTAAGTGTTTCGTATAGAAACAAGTTCTCGAAATTTGGAGGTTTTTTTATAGAAAATTCCTCAGTTTCTGACCATTTTTTCCTTTTTAAAAAAGCCTCGGATTTTGAGCAATTTTCGCGATAAAAAAAATCCTCAAAATCTTTTTTCTGTACAAAAGCTCTTAGATTCTAGACCTGTTGCTAGAAAAAATTTAAAAATCAAAGACATTTTGCGAGAGAAAATAATTCAATAGGAAATCCGATTGAGATTAAAGCATTTTTCGTTACTGAAAAGCCTTAGATTCCAAGCTCTTTAAAAACAATTCATGGTATGGACACGTTTCCTAAGTTTGCGTGAATTTTTCCTTCAAAAAAATGTGTCTCCTGAACACTTTGCTTTTACCGATATGTGCCCTTTCAATTCAATTATAGTCATCAGAAATTTGTATTTGCTACTGAACCAAAATGAAAATTTGCGATGAAAATTTCCGATAAAAATTTATTGGGAAAAAGTGAAAATATTTTCTCGGTAATACCTGGATTTTTTCCCCGATTAGAAACCCTACTCCATACATACATTTTTACCTTAATGTTCATATTCTATATGGATGTAAAGATGCATTCATATATGATGTTAATGTTGTTTGCTCTTTTCTTGAAGACTTAAAAATTTGTTGAAGCTATTTGCATTAAAGTGTTAAAAGGTTAATAAGTTAACAAACATTTTAAAATGCTACCGCAACTGTTTGAAGAGGAATTTTAAAGTTTTTGAAAGGCGCTTGATTTGCTTTTTTGTAAGGGAGGGATTTGTTGGGTAAAAGTTTGAAAATAAGACAATACATTAGATGTGCAGTAGACCGTACCTCAAAAAAAAGTTCGCCGTACACCCTCCAATATAAAGTATTTTTGGAAGGCGATTTCAAAAATTTTTTTTTTGCGGAACGTAGTGGCCGCTTTTTTTAATTTTTGACATTTAAAGTCGGATTTTAAGGTGTGATATATAACCTGAATTGATTGCAACCTTTTAATGCGAATTATTAATTTTGATGTAAAAACGAGTAAAAAGATAAAGTCGGGCATGATACCCTACGCCAGCCTGATTAAAAGCCAACTAATCTTTGGATCCGAAATTCGGAGGGGTCGAAATGGACTTAAAATTTGTCTATATAATGATATATAATAAAATAGCGATAAGAAATTTTCATTTTACCTATTCTTAGTTGTACTTAAGAAAAAATCTGAAAATAATGGTCCAAATATGGACCGATCCTATCTAGAATCAACAGGGTTTTTCTTGGAACCACCAGTAATGTCACTTACTTACTTTCTGCATTATTTTAAAACATAAAATAATGAGTTACTAAAAATGACTTATTTTTATCATTATTTCATATAGATAGTAATTTTATAGTTTTTTTTGGTAATTTTTTGAAATTTAGTTTTAGACTCAATACTTTTTCAAAACTGGTAAGGATCTTTATAACCACATATTTTTTATTTTTGTATGTAGGCGCGTAACCAAGCTTGTGCGCAGCAGGGTAATTATGTTTTCATCTATTAAATATAACATGTCGAGATAGCTCAGATGGTAGAGCTGGCAGCACAAGCCAGTTTTATTAAAAAAATTTGTAAAATAAAAAGAATTTTTTTTTATAAAACTTTACAAAAATTGAGTATTAAAAGGAAGGTATTTTGAAGATCTATTAAATAGTAAACTAAAAATATATAAAAAGTTTTCTAATAAAAAAGTTTAGAATAACTTTGAAACTAATTTTTCCCCTAAATATCAATACATTTAGAACCGAAAGTTATTTTATTTTATCCCCTCTATCACACATTGAAATTTCAACGAAATCTGCAGTAACCCAGAAACAGACTGCCCTTGTGAGACATAAGCGGACGCCGGGACACGTATAACTTGTTTTTGACCGATATAACATTTCCCGTTGGTTTCATGCCATCCCGATTTAGACTGTCGCATAGTGTAATTTAAGTTATTTTCTATAAACTCAAATTTAACCCATATATAACTGAAATTCTGTATATTTAATAGTTTTATATTTTCTGTTCCTAAGTAAGCAAAAGTAATCTGCTAATTTCAGCAGTTTTTTCTGCAAGGAATTTTTAAGTAATTCTTAGAAGTTTGAACTAAAATTTTTACAGAATTTTTTATATTAGTATACAACTTAACAATTACAATTTACCATTGATGTTAAATTGCTTTTGTAAAGGAAATATAAAATTTGGCCATAGCCGAATATAATATAATACTATTACTTGTTTCGTTGAAGCTAATCTTTAAAAGACAATTGAAATTGTCAATTTTTAAAAACCCTTTCTCATTTTAAATCAACATAAACAAGTATGATATCAATTTTTAAAATATTAACATCCTATGCCACTCAAACATGTCACATCAACTGAAAGTCATGATTATCCTCATCATATTTATGTTGTCTTTTTTCTGTTCGAAGAAAAGACACTTTCAAGTGTTTTGTATGAAAATTTTAAATTCAAATATGTTTAACGGTTTATTAACATTTAAATATCAAAGTGTACATTTTTTTGTCGAAGTATAGATTAGACAAGCTAAAGATACAGTTTAAAAAAAACGACTTAAATATAATCTTGTAATAAAAATATTATAAATTAAATAGATCCCATGAGAATTCAAAAAAAAAGAGCTCAATTGAAAATGTCTCATATGACATAAAGGATAATTTGATGATGCTTGTTACAATATTCACATACACTTCAAAAATACAAATATAAATACTCAACGACAAAGAATTTTAAACAAAAGGACTTTTTGTATCCTTATGAATTCAGTTGAATATTTTGTACACAATCTTCATGCCTCCACCAATTGTCATTTGGGTGTAGTCTATGTTTTCTGCTTTTTTGTGGTTAAACACTACTTTGTGGTGTCGTTGTATCGTTGATTTTTTTAACTCATCTCAGAAATTGAAATGTTTTATACATTGTTATAATATTAACCATATATCCTGCTGTCTAACTCCTCTCTATCTATATTTTTTTTGTTATATCTTTAGCGTGTCTGTAGCTTTTTTCCATAAACTTTTATTCCATACTTTGTGTTACTGTGTGGTTGCGTGAAAAATTGGATTATAAAATTCAATGTGAAAACAGTTTGTGGTATATTCTATATATGATATTTTTGTGTGATTCAAATTATACAAGGATTCACTGTATGATATTCTGGATTATTATACAATTCAAGGCTTTTTATCATGTTGGCTGATGATACCGTTGGTTTTACCGCATTTTTACGGTTTTCTTTAGAAAACATTGTATTATTTTATTTTGAGCCATTCAAACAGACTTTTTGACAGTCCTTTATTAGAGTGTCGGTAAAAATGTCAAATTTATTTGATCATTGCTAACATCAGTGCAATATATTTATGACAGTTATTTTGTTTTTGTATTTTGTGGTATTTGACATTTTTATGTATGCCATTCAAATTAAAAGATACAAATTCTTAATACTTTTCTATGAATTTGAAATGCATAAAGGATTTACAAACAAGTTTAATTATAATAATGGATTTTTCTAATTCTGCGAAATTAATGCAAAAAGTAGCATAAGAATTAAATAAATTTCCATCCTTAAAAGTTTCTAGCAAAACTAAAATTAAAAAAAAATGGATTTAAGTTGCTGCTGTCTTCCATAGACGTATGTCGCAGCCAATTGAAAAATCAATTAAAATATATGAAAACTTACAGTGTTATGCATAAAGTATCTACATTTTTCAAAAACACTATGCATAATTCGTTTAATAACGACAAATTTAACAATTTGTTAAATTATAAAATAAACATTTCATAAAATTTGGAAAATAAAAGTCTTAGTTTAAACCACAAATATTGAGCTTTTATCAATTTAAATACTTTTTTAAGGGCCATACACCCAAGAATATGTACATAAAACCCAAATTTTAATATCCAACAAATTAAAAAATCTGAAACAATTGCTCGATTTAAGCCTTTTTTTATTAAACTTTCCCAAATTGTTGTACAAATAAAATACACAATAAATTAATCAAAATAGTGATGTTGATTTAGTCAAAACATATTCGTCATTCGAATACATTCAATATTCGTACTATTAAACTGTCTTCAAAATGTTATTTTTTTCCATTATTATTTCTTAGCTATGTACATATAAACATTGTTTTTCTTTATCATGTATCAATTTATTATAAATTATTTTTATTGATTCAAAATTACATTATTCGTCTAGGATTAACGAGTCAATCGTTTACTAACTTTATGAATCACTAACAATTTATTTGAAAGTGGAGACGTTAATGAGTACAATTGCTAAAGTATTAATTTTCCTTATTAAATTTTTATTAAAAAATGTCACACATAATCGTTAAATAACAGTTTGTTAATTTTTCGTTTTATTCTGGCAATCTCTATATATAAAAGAATAACGTGACTGACTGACTGACTGACTGACTCAACATCGCCCAGCCCAAACCGCTGAAGCTAGGAAGTTGAAATTTGGTATGTAGGTTCCTCTTTCGGGGTAGACGTCCGCTAAGACGGGATTTTTGGAAATTCCTACCGGAACGGGCAAAAAGGGGGAAAGTGTCCCCCTTGACGGCCTGCCAAAACCCCTTTGGCTAGAAAGCTGAAATTTAAGATATGTGTTCCTTGGAGTAGGGGCTAACTTTTCTGGAAAGTACTTTCTAGAATTTTGGACAGGGACGTTGTAAAAATGGGGGTTAAAAAGGGGAAAAATGCCCCCCTTGACGGCCTGCCCAAACCGCTGGAGGTAGGAAGTTGAAATTTCGTATAAAGGTTCCTCCACTATCGTAGACATCCACCAAGACGGGAGTTTTGGAAATTTTTACAGGGACGGGCAAAAAGGGGAAAAAGTCTCCCCCTTGACGGCCTGCTCAAACTGCTGGAGCTATGAAGTTGAAATTTGGTATGTAGGTTCCTCGACCGGTGTAGACGTCCGTTGAGACGGCATTTTTGGAAATTCTTATCGGGAGGGGCAAAAAGGGGACAAAAAAAGTACCTTTTTCCAAAAAAGTACCTTTTCCCAAAAAAAGTACCTTTTCCCAAAAAAAGTACCTTTTTCCCAAAAAAAGTACCTTTTTCCAAAAAAAGTACCTTTTTCAAAAAAAAAGTACCTTTTTCAAAAAAAAAGTACCTTTTTCCAAAAAAAGTACCTTTTTCCGAAAAAAGTACCTTTTTCCAAAAAAAAGTACCTTTTTCCAAAAAAAGTACCTTATTCCAAAAAAAGTACCTTTTTCCAAAAAAAGTACCTTTTTCCAAAAAAAGACCCTTATTCCAAAAAAAGTACCTTTTTCCAAAAAAAGTACCCTTTTCCAAAAAAAAGTACCTTTTTCCAAAAAAAGTACCTTTTTCCAAAAAAAGTACCTTTTTCCAAAAAAAGTACCTTTTTCCAAAAAAAGTACCTTTTTCCAAAAAAAGTACCTTTTTCCCAAAAAATTACCTTTTTCCAAAAAAAGTACCTTTTTCAAAAAAAAGTGCCTTTTTCCAATAAAAGTACCTTTTTCCAAAAAAAGTACCTTTTTCCAAAAAAAGTACCTTTTTCCAAAAAAAAGTACCTTTTTCCAAAAAAAGTACCTTATTCCAAAAAAAGTACCTTTTTCCAAAAAAAGTACCTTTTTCCAAAAAAAGTACCTTTTTCCAAAAAAAAGTACCTTTTTCCAAAAAAAGTACCTTTTTCCAAAAAAAGTACCTTTTTCCAAAAAAAGTACCTTTTTCCAAAAAAAAGTACCCTTTTCCAAAAAAAGTACCTTTTTCCAAAAAAAGTACCTTTTTCCAAAAAAAGTACCTTTTTCCAAAAAAAGTACCTTTTTCCAAAAAAAAGTACCTTTTTTCAAAAAAAGTACCTTTATCCAAAAAAAGTACATTTTTTAAAAAAAGTACCTTTTCCCAAAAAACATACATTTTTCCAAAAAAATAACTTTTTCAAAAAAAGTACCTTTTCCAAAAAAAAGTACCTTTTCCCAAAAAAAGTACCTTTTTCTAAAAAAATTTTCCTTTTCCCAAAAAACATACATTTTTTCAAAAAAATACCTATTTTCAAAAAAAGTACCTTTTCCAAAAAAAATTACCTTTTCCCAAAAAAAAGCACCTTATTCTAAAAAAATTTTCCTTTTCCAAAAGAAGTACCTTTTCCAAAAAAAATACCTTTTTCCAAAAAACATACATTTTTCCAAAAAAAAACACCTTTTAAAAAAAAAATACCTTTTCCAAAAAAAGTACAAATAAAGTACTTTGTAAAAACAAAGTATCTTTTTCCAAAAAATTTCGTTTTTCCAAAAAGTACCATTTAAAATAATATATAATTTCAAAAAAACCACTTTTTTTCCTCCCCCCACGGATATCTCCACTAAACAAGGTTTCTTTATATTCGGCATAGACGTGCGCTAAGACGGGATTTTTGGAAATTCATACCGGAACGGGTAAAAAGGGGAAAGTCTCCCCATAAACAGTCTCACAAATTGGAAAAGTGCCTGCCAAAACCACTGGAGGTAAGAAGTTAAAATTTGGTATAAAGGTTCCTCCACTCCACACATCGACTAAGTTTGTATTTTTGGAATTCCCTACAGGATATCCCAAAAGGAAAGTCGGTATGTGAGTTCCTCCTTCTGTGTAGGCGTCCGCTTAGACGGAATTTTTGAAATTCCTATCGGGAGGGGAAATAAGGTAAGTCTCCTCCTGACGGCTTGCCCAATCCCTTTTGGCCAACCTAAAATTTTAAATATGTATTCCTTGGAGTAGGACTAACTCACCGGCAACGTAATTTTTCTATTTTGGAACAGGAACATAGTAAAAATGGTGGTTGAAAGGGAAAAATGTCCCCACTAACGGCCTGCCCAAACCGCTAAGGCAATGCAGTTGAAATTTGATATGAATGTTCCTCATCCATCGCAGATAGCCGCGAAGATGGAATTTTTGTAAATTCCTAAAGGGAGGGGCAAAAAGATGAAAAGCCTCACCTTGGGGGCCGGTAAAAACCCCTTCGGCTAGAAACCTGAAGCTTAAAATGTGGGTCCCTGGAGTGAGGGCTAACTTATTAGAAAGATACTTTTTTGAATTTTGGAGAGGGTCGTTATAAAATGGGGGCTCAAAAAGGGAGAGTTGTCCCTTAACGACCTGTCTAAACTGCTGGAACTAGGAAGCTGAAATTCGGTACTTAAGTTCCTCTCAGCCTGCTCAAACTGCTGGAACTAGGAAGCTGGAATTCCCTGTCGATGGATTTTCGGAAATTCCTACCGAGAGGGGCACAAATAGTAAAAGTTGGCTAGAAACCTGAAATGTAAAACATATGTTACTTGGAGTATGTGCTCACTTACCGAGAAGGTGCTTTTTGGACAGGGACATTGCAAAAATGGGGATTAATGAAGAAAAAAGTGCCGTTTAAAGGCCTGCCCAAACCGCTGGAGGTAGGAAGTTGAAATTTGGTATTAAAGTTCCTCCTCTATTGTAGACATCCGCTAAGATGAGATTTTTGGAAATTTCTACAGGTAGGGTCAAAAACAGGAAAAGTCTCCCCCTTAACGGCCTGGCCAAACTGCTGGAACAAGGGATCTTAAATTGGGTTCCTTCTCCAACGTTGACGTCCCCTAAGATGGTATTTTTGGAAATTCATACCGGGAGGGGTAAAAAGGGAAAAAACTTCCCCCTTGACGGCCTGGCCAAACTAGAGACCTAAAATTATGTATGTAGTAGGTTCCTCCTCCAACGCAGACGTCCTCTAAGACGGAATTTTTGGAAATTCCTACCGGGAGGGGTAAAAACGGAATAATTCTCCCCCTTGATGGCCTAACCGAACCCTTCGGCTAGAAATCTGTAATATATTATATGTTTTCCTTGGAGTATGGGCCAACTTATCGACAAGGCATTTCTAGGACTTTGGACAGGAACGTGGTAAAAATGGTTCAAAAGGGGAAAATTACCCCCCCCCCCCTTTAACGTCTGCGTCTTTAGCTAGAAACCTAAAACTTAAAGACAAGTGTATATGAAATACTAAAATTAAGAAACTAAATAGGAAACGAGTGGAATTGAAACACTACACAAGTGGAATGAAATGGATATAAACGTTGAACGAGTGGAATTGAAATTATAGACAATGCAAATGGATTGGAAGAGGGAATTACCTGTTCAAACACTATCAACGGAATATGAAACTTATGTAGCATTGAAACATACTCTCGAAAAAGTTAAACAAATTTTCTAAAAGAGAAAAAACCTTAGAAAAGGAATGGAACTTATATATTCCGATATTTAAACTTCATGTAACGAAACACAGGTGGAAGAAACCGACGCAGTAAATTTTCCAACTGAATTTGTGAATTTACTTGAATTGCCAGGTCTACCTTTACATAAACTGGAATTAAAAAAAAACTTTAAGACACGCTAACAACGTAGCTTTGCCCGCTATTTTTAATATTATAAAATGCTTTCCAACCCTGCTTTACGTTATTTATTTTCATTCAAAACACAAATGAACAAAACTACTTACGGGTCTATCTACCTAAGTTCGCACTTTACCAAATTATCTTAACATACACACGTATATTGTGATTTATTATGGATTCATTACTAACAATCCACTTTCATGAGAAAAAGTGATCAAATATTTATTTATTTTAAACCCATTGTTGTGCAGAATTATTTATTTGTGGTGGCTGGGTGAAGGCTTTTATTATAAAAACTGTACTTTAAATAAAAAGCGAATTTAAAAAAAATTGTCGGGGGGAGGGGCGCCCCCCCTAAACCTTAAGGCACGCCAACAACGTAGCGGGCTGCGACCGCTATCTTTAATATTATAAATCGCTTGCCAACCCTGCTTTACGTTTTTTATTTTCATTTAAAACACAAATGAATAAAACTACTTATGGGTCTATCTACCTAAGTTCGCACTTTACCAAATTATCTTGACATACACACGTATATTGCAAATTATTATGGATTCATTACTAACAAACCACTTTCATGAGAAAAAGTGATCAAATATTTATTTATTTTAAACCCATTGTTGTGCAGAATTATTTATTTGTGGTGGCTGGGTGAAGGCTTTAAATAAAAAAATTTTAAATAAAAAACGAATTTAATAAAAATTGTGGGGGGCGCAGCCCCCGGGGGGAGGGCGAAGCCCCCCCCCCCTTAACCTTTAAGGCACGCTAACAACGTAGCGGGCTGCGCCCGCTAGTATCCTTATATAATGTGTCTCCAGTTTCAAATAAATTGTTAGTGATTCATAAAATTAGTAAACGATTGACTCGTTAATCATAGATGACTAATGTTCTTTTGAAGATTTTGTCGATAAAAATAATTTACAAAAAATCGAAACATGATAAAAACTATTTTTATTAACATCTTAAGTATGTAATAGTGTAAAATGATATTTGAAAGACAGTTTAATACCATGAATACTGAAAGTATTCGAATGTCGAATATGTTTTGATTATATCAACATCACTATTTTCTTTATTTTTTATTTTATTTGTACACCAATTTGAGACAATTTAATTAAAAAAGGTTTAAATGATGCAATTCTTCCAGGTTTTTTTTAATTTGTTGGCTACAAAATGTTAGATTCTACATATTCTTGGGTGGATGGCCCTTGAAAAAGAATTTAAATAAATGAAAACTCAAAATTTTTGGTTTCAACAGAGACTTTTATTTTCCAAACCTTATGAAACGCTTATTTTAGGCTTGACCCTACTTTAACAGATTGTTAAATTGTTCGTTATTAAACGAATTAAAATTAAATTAAACTGTTTAAAAACTTTATGCATCCGGCTATTATTGTTTAACTTTTTCTATCAGTCATTAAAAAACAAACTATAAAAGATACATATTTTCAGTAGGGGTTAATATTTTCAGTTAAATGTTTAATATTTTGTTTTATATTTTTTGACAAAAAATTTAAAAAAATTTCACTGTTTTCTGTTTTAAAGCCAAATAATTTAAATAATTTCTATTAAATTTTTGATCAAAATGGTTTGTTTATATCAAGCACAAAAAATTTTTTTTTTTTTAACAAAAATAAATAATGAGTGTTATTTTTGTTTGGTTTTAAGATCAAATATGAAAAATTCCAAATAGAATTCACTATTTATTTTACAACAAATAGAGATCAAACTTATGGAAAAACTTTCCTTTCATAGCAACAACTATTTATAACAAAGAGAAAAAATAGTAGCTTTGTTAAAAATATGTGATTTTCGTTGTAATATGAAATACCCAGTGTAGAAAATCATTACCAGATATGTGGTTATGTAACTATATACCTGGTAACGGTAACTAGTTAGTTTTCTTATTAACTTTGTATGGCGATGTCGCGAAAAATAATGAGATATGCTTTCACATGAGCATACGAAAAATCTAAAAATATGTCGTTATCTATATGCTTACCAGTACTAACAAAAAGAATGTGTCTAAAAATTGATTTTCAAAAAAATTTTTATTCTAAATTTTTTTTTTATAAAAATTTCTAAAAATACATATATCCACCCAGTCAGAAAAATACAAACGGGAAAGCGGTGGCAAAGTACTTTAACAGGTGGTACAAGTACTGGCAAAAAGTGCTTTCCCATACCCAAAATGATAATATCATTAGACAAAAGGACGGGCTGTTCAAAAAGCGCCGGAAAAGCACTGGAGGAACAAAATTTTTAAACGTTGGCAAAACGCTGGCAAAACCAATAAAAAGTTCATATGTATTTTTTTTTGATCCTGCCGTGATTTGAACCCAGGCCGTCAGATTGGCAGACGATTGCTCTACCCACTGAGCTAACGAGACATATAATATTTAATGGCTAAACACATAAATGAGTGATAATAGCTGGACAACTACTGGCTGTGCCAAAATGCTAGTACTGGCAAACAATTTTTAGTAACTAGTATGCCAGTGTTGGGAGGGCAAAAAAAAAGTTGGTCTTGAAGGAGCTTTCCCACAAATAAAAAAATTGATTTTATGAAACAAAAAAAATTTTAAATTAAAAAAAAATCCAAAAAAATTTTTTGCTTGCAACCGGATTTGAACTCGGAACCTTCCGACTACAAACATTTTTTAACGAAGCGTCAGCATTTTTATAAAATCATTGGTTTTCCAGTGAATTTATTTTTGTACGCCTGGTAGCATTGGCTAGGTAGCACTGGATAACCACTGGTTGCAAAATTTGGTTTTTTTTATAAACCACCGAAATTTTTGTAAAAAAAATATTGGTAAAACGCTTTTCGCAAACGCTGGCAAAGCGTCCCAAATGAGTGTTCTGCCAGTCATTTATTTTTAATACCGTGGTTACCCAGTGGTATGCCAGTGCTTGATTTTTTGTACCACTGGCGATTTCTGACTGGGCAGTGTTGAAAAAAATATTGAGTCTAAAAATATATTTCAAAAAATTAAAAAAAAAAATCTAGAAAATTATTTGGTAATTGAAATAATGATAAAAATAAGTCATTATCAGTAACTCATTATTATATGTTTTAAAATAATGCAGAAAGTAAGTCGGTGTCATTACTGGTAGTCCAAAAAATAATTATATGTCATTACTATTTTTACACTAGGTAAATAAGAAAATCTTTGAGTTTACTTCTCTAGATGTATTTCACTATGGAGTTGCTAAATAAATACAAAAGCTTAAATCAACATTATAATCTAGAGAGAACCCAATAAAGATAATCTAACGATAGTGCTTGGTAGCACTTGAAAATGCATTAATTGTCAAACATTAGTTCTAGGAAAGTTTTTTTCGTAAGTTTTTTCTCTATTTGTTGTAAAATAAATTGTGAATTCTATTTGGAATTTGTCATATTTGATCTTAAAACCAAACAAAAATAACACTCATTGTAACAATCTTCAGATCAACTAAAATATATGGTAAAAATAAATATCTTTAATATTCTAATGGTTTTTTTTTTTTTGAACTGTACAAAAACCAAACAAGTATTTTTATTTTGAACTATAACAGTGGGTCTCATACTGCAGGTTTAAACTTTATTTAGTAGTTATCCCAAAAATTATTCGTTGTTTTGTGTACATTTTTTGACATTTTTTTATGTTTATAGTCAAGTTAAAGTTAAACATACAGTATGAGACCCACCGTAAATATCTTAAAAAAAAAAAAAAAAAATAAACTGAAAAATACTTTATTGATAAATAGCAAAGTTCAAAAGAGTACAGTATTTTTTTAAACTTTTCTATTTAACCCAAAAAATTTATAAATTTCCAAATAATTTTATATATTTAGTTAGAATATTCTTCCACCTCAAGTCCAAATTCTAATATGATATTGTCATATTAGATTTTTATTTGTTGTTTCAAAAAGGGTTGATCATTTTCATGATAGACAATACAATTGTTTCGTAGACATCACTCTACTCTTCAGTTGTCCGCTAAGAAAATGATAACTTTCCTACTCAAACCGAGACATTACATAAGGTACAAAAAACCAACGGGATGAGAATTTGGTACTTTCGTATATGAACTGTCTTTTTTTTTTTTTTTTTTTTTTTTTTTTTTTTTTTTTTTACAAAATGTATTGACAACAGACATACATATAAATAGTACCCAAAGGGTACTTTTATGTAATTGTTGCTTTCAAAAAGGAGTTGATTTATAACTGGTTTTACCAAATCAGACAGTTCATATACGAAAGTACAAAATTCTCATCCCGTTGGTTTTTTGTACCTTATGTAATGTCTCGGTTTGAGTAGGAAAGTTATCATTTTCTTAGCGGACAACTGAAGAGTAGAGTGATGTCTGCGAAACAATTGTATTGTCTATCATGAAAATGATCAACCCTTTTTGAAACAACAAATAAAAATCTAATATGACAATATCATATTAGAATTTGGACTTGAGGTGGAAGAATATTCTAACTAAATATATGAAAATATAGAAAGTCCGAAAAAACAATTTTTGTATTTTTAATGCAAAAATTAAAATAATTGTTGAAAATAATTTTATAAATATAATAATTTTTAACAAATTATCTTGTACCACAGCATACAAGAAAAGACTCCCAACGCGGACCAGCAGATCTTAATGAGCTTCGGATATATCGTAGAGGAGAACAATTTAAAGTACACGTATTTTTCAGCTGCCCGTGTAAAAAAGTTTAGATCTGATCAGATCTTTTTGGATCTAAATAGATATGATTGAATCTAATTAGATCCTGTACCAGATCTCATCAAATATGTGATAATACCTTATGGCAAGATCTGATCAGATCTAATGTTCAAACCTAAAGTGATCTGGACAATTGCGCCAGATATTCCCAGATCTGATCAGATCTAATTAGATCTCAAATTTGTCCCCAATTTTGAGATCTTAGATCTGGTAAGATCTACTAAGATCTCATATTTAAGGATTAAAAAATATGATCTTTTTGATATGTCGTAGAGGAACTTTTTTTTCCTCATGCCAAAAGCTATCGAAAAATCGATGGCACAATATCGAAAAATTTTTGTCCATACAAATCGGCCCTCCCTAACATACATGCCTATATTTGACCACAGTGTTGCCAAGTGTTCCAAATAGTAGCAAAAAAGAGAAAACGGAAAAAATTTATTAGCATTGAAATAGCGCGAATATCAAGTAAGGAAAATCATGGATTCGGGTTACTAAAAATTTTAGGGTTTTACTGTTGCTTTGATTTTTTATATAATATAATCAATTGTTAACATACTATATACATATAAACAAAAAAAAAAAAAACAAAACAAAAATGTACTAATACTGATAACACAGTACAACAGCCAATCTGGGGGGTGAGAAATTCCAAGTCAGGGTGATGGTACTAGGTCAGTATAGTAAAACCCTCAAAGGGTTTGGCGTTCGTATGTGTCATTTTTTTTTATGACCTTTTAAATTTTTTCCTTATCTTGATGTTTTTTCGCTTAGTTGTAACATTTTGGCAAAAACGTAGTTTAACATAACTCGAGAACCACTTGTCCGATTTTGATGAAACAAATTTAGAAAAATTTAGATTTACAATTTCTTTAATCCGTTCATATAACGTTTTTCTTTATAATTAACAGTTTTGCCGGTAAAAATAAATTTGTGGAGAAAAAAAAATATTTTTTTGCCTAAAAATTAAAATTTTTTTTTTTAAATTCATAAAAAATCCAAAACGGAAAAAAGGATCAAGTGTTATTAATTTCATGTAAAGTCACATAACCTATAAACAAAATTTAACGCGTTCTGCTTTTATTTACAATTAAGTGAAGGTATCCCATTTTGACATGAATATTGATATTTGTTTTTATTCAAAAAAGTGTCATTTATCGCCTTTTTCATAAATTTTCCCCAATAACTCCAGACTTCTGGCCATAAACTACTAAAAAAATTAAGTAAACATTTTTATAATTTTTTATTTTTATTTTATTTATTTATTTTTATTTATTTTAATAAATATTGCCTAGACTTTTTCGATGGTGGTTGTTCGGGACTAGTGGCATCGCATTCATCGCTATCATCAGTTTCTGAACCACACATAATGTCAATGTGTGACTCCACTGTTGGCCCTTCTGCATCTCCTGAAAATTCTTTATCATCAAGATCATCCTTGTCTTGCCACACTAACTTACTCCACCAGCAAATTTCCGCAATTATTGCACTCGGCGACTTTTTGCCTCTATATCTGTAAGTTTTTGTTTTATTAAAATGAGTTTGAAAAAATAAAAAATCAGTATTACCTCATTTCAAATGGCATAGCAACTTGATGATAGCGTTCACCTTGTTCATCAGATTCGGTAGCCAATTGTTTGCTGAAGTAGTCCAGATGATGATGTAAATAATGGATTTTCAAGGACATGTGGACACCAATTTCCGAGAATGCTCTTAACATCCTTGCGACAGAAACATCGTAGTTGTTAGAACGATGCTTTCCCAACAAGCCTTCTATTACTTCTTTGATTGCCTGCCATGCATTCAATTCAGCGTCAATCAAAATATTGTTGAATGCGTCACTTTTAATCAGCTTTCGTATATCTGGACCATTTAGTACGCCTGATTGGAAAAAATTAATTTGTTAAGATGGAAAATCATGGGAAATGAATGTGATATTATAACTTACCTTCTTTAATTTTACTTTGGCTGAGTCTCGGGTAAATTAGTTTCAAACACAAGAAAAGTTCATCTCTTTTGGCGACAGTTTTGATAAAATTCTTAACAATTCCAAGTTTAATATGCAGTGGAGGCAGCAATATCTTCTCCTTCGGCACTAGAGGCTCACGAATAATATTGGCCGTTTGTAACCTGCTGTGCTCTCTGAGTTTCCATCCGTGGCATGCATATTGGTCACCGGAAAATCGTGTGTCCCAATCGCACAAAAAGCACATATATTTTATATAGCCGCTTTGAAGACCGCAAAGCATTGTTACAACTTTTAAATCGCAGCATATGCGCCACATATGTTTGGCGTAGTTAACCATTTTTAAAATATTTTCCAGTGCATCATATGTTTCTTTCGTTTCTGTACTGTAGGCGATTGGAACTGAAGGTTTTTTATTGACAGTAAAACTGCCTTCAAGCTGAGTTTTGAACTGTCAATAAATAATCTCCAGTCATCTGCTTCATATTTTATTTCCATTGCGTCCATCAATTTTCCTACATCCGGGCAATATGCAGAAGTTTTTTCATCATTCACAAGGAATAAACTTTGGAGTGTTGCCTGACGACTTCGATAAGCTGTGACTTTCACACCGGGTGCCAACAAATTGTTTGATTTCAAAATGGAAGCCAGCTCTTCCGATTTATGCTGTGTTAATTCCAACTTGGCAACAATTGAATCAAGCTTATTTTGATTTATTAAAATTGGCTCATTGGATACTGATGGCTCATATGGGGAATCATCACGTGCATGATATGTCGGAGCAGTCGTAGAAGAGAAAATATCTGGGCTAGAAGCTTTTGGCACAGGAATGTGGTCCGAATGAGGCAATGGTGTTGCGGCACTTGCAACACCAACGTAATTATACGATTTTCTTATCCTTTTTGCGGCTCCTTTATTCGCACATGCATAGCAATTCAATGGATTGTGACCTTCGCCAGGATTAGTCCAAGTCATTGGGATACCGAATGGCATACTTTCACGTCTTCTATTTTTCCAATCCATTAGACGGTTGTAGCAGCTTTTACACACTATATTTGGTACCCAATTTTCGTTCACTATAACATTTTGGTTGAAGTACATCTCGTATGTTTGAACAAAATCAGTACTGAAATTTCCCCTTTTTTTATGTGTTGAGACATATTGACCACAGCAATAGCAAAAGCTATTTATATCTGGCTTGCACAGTTCCATATTCTGTTCTCTTTTGTTCACTTTTAAAAAACTGGAGAAAAATCACTTTTACTGTTCGCGTTCGTCGGCACTTGTTGAATGACAAAAATCACAGAACCAGTGTGAGAAAGAGAAGAAGTATAATGACAATGCATGTTTTATGTGAACATTACAGAACCAGTGTTGCCACATCAATATTTCTCTTTTAGTACAGTAGAAAAATATGAGAGAGTTCGGCTTGTGAGTGTCAATGTTTTCTCCAAATAATGTTGTGCATAACTGGAGCAAATTTTTGAAATTCATACATTTACCTAATTGTGAATAAATGAGAAACGCGTGCATCGATTTTCATGATCTATGCCTTTTTTTGCTCATGAGTTATGGCACTTTTTTCCATTTTGGATTTTTTATGAATTTTTAAAAAAAAATATTTAAATTTTTAGGCAAAAAATACTTTTTTCCCTTCATACATTCATTTTTAACTTCGAAAGTGTTGCACATATAGGAAAACGGTATAGAAACAGATTAGAGAAATTGTAATTCTAAATTTTTCTAAATTTGTTTCATCAAAATCGGACAAGTGGTTCTCGAGTTATGTTAAACTACGTTTTTGCCAAAATGTTACAACTAAGCGAAAAAACATCAAGATAAGGAAAAAATTTAAAAGGTCATAAAAAAAAATGACACATACGAACGCCAAACCCTTTGAGGGTTTTACTATACTGACCTAGTACCATCACCCTGACTTGGAATTTCTCACCCCCCAGACAATAATCCCAAAAATGTTCCATAGTGTAATGAATTGTGACTCATAAGTATCTGCATCTGAAATTTATAACACCTTTTTATGTTTTCTTATGATCAATTTTTAATGGTGTTTCGATGAAAAAAATATTAAAGAATTCATTTGTCTCAACACTTCTGTTAGAAAAATATGTATAAAAAATTAAAGAAATTGGAAAAATACAAAAAATCAAAGAAATACAAATAAACAATACAACAAAAATAATTACAACACATGGATTGTATTCGAGAAAAAGACAAAGTTTTACAAAAATAAGACACCCAATGAGTACTTTAATGATTTACACGAACAATCCATAGTAAAATGAACAGAAGTCAAAAGGATTTTGTAAAAATTTAGATAAACAAAAGTTCTAGCATATGTAAAAAAAAATAAAATTACGGTAAACGTCAACTTAAAAAAAAGAAAAACTTAACAGATCGGTGGTACAGATACTAAAATAACAAAAACAACATTAATAAAAAAGTAGTCGAATTGAAATAATTCTTTATAATTCAATAAAATGGTGAGAGAAACACAACTAAACAATACAAATTTGGTGGTACATTTCGACATTCGTATCGACTCATATCTAGTGTTTATGTTTTGAACCTGTGTACATGAAATTGTAATAGTTTCCCTCTAAAAAATCGACAACAACAACAAAACAGACACATATGGTGGCATCACACTTTGGAAGTCATTAAATTACGATTTTTTTTTTGGCACCTAAATTAAGAAAATGAGGACAAGATCAGACAGACATACTCTATAGATACTGAAACAAATACAATTCCATATAAACTTTAACTAAATTCATTTCAGATACCATCAATTTTATTTATCAGTTCAATAGAAATTAAAGTCACTTAAACTACAATCGACATATACACTTACTATAATCGTAAATTTATAAAAAGAACTTAACATTCGTTAAGGGAAAAAGTAAGTTTGCATTTATTTTGTCAGAGATACAACTTTGAAGAACATTTTTTCAGATTTTTCTTTTGCAAATGTAAGTGAGATTATGAATGATTCGAACTCAAATTAAAAGTAGAGCATTATACAAACAAATTCGCTAAATACTTATCCAAAGTTATCGCGGACTCTAACTCTATTAGAGTTCGTTCTCGCTACTCTATTAAATTAAATTCCCTTAATGCCCCAGCAACAAGTTCATTCAAAGAATAATTTGTTCTATGAACTGGATCATAGAAATTATTATTATCATGTAGAAATTATTATTATCATGTAAATGCTGTATATGGAAATTAATACACTCATAGAAATAAATCTGTTAAGATAGCAGACAAAGTTACTAAAAATTAGTTAAAAATTATGTTGCAGAAAAAATTGTTAAATTTTTCAATCGACTCGAAGTTTTTGTTTCATCTTTTCTTTGAACAAAAGGATTTTATTTTTTGGAGGTAATTTTTCCAGAGACTTAAAAATAAAATTTGCAATGGAAATAAATTGTTACAAAATTTATACAAACAGTTTAAAACAACAGTAAATATGTTTGTGCTTTCCTGTAAAATGTCCTTTTGTCAAAATCCCAAAGAGTTTAATAGGATTCATGAAGTTTTAGGTCTGACAAATTCTCAGGTAATTATTTCTGTAAACATTTAGGATTTCAGTGAAATTCTTTTTTTTTTTTTTTATAAAGAGAAGCAACACTCAGGAAATTCTTCCTATTAATTAACGTGTTGCTTCCTTTGGAAAGGGGATATAGAAGAAGAAGTGGTGAAAGATGAAGGTCTTCAAATATGGCAACACTGTAATTGCGCGAGGTGTTGAATTTTAGAACAGTTGTTGCGCGCCATCTGATGGTAAGTTGGCGAACTTTGTTGAAGCTTTTTAGTTCATAGCCCTGTTATATTATTTTACTTCGATGGGGTTAAGTGCTAAGGGAACACCGAAGGAGGACGCTGCGATATGTATGAGGGATAGAAAAAACTCATACATATTACTATTTTTCATAAATTGATGTTGCCTTGGTTGGGGCTCGAACCCGCAACCTCACGTGTAACAGTCCAGTGAACTTTATAGTGCATAAACCGGATACAACAATATTTGTTTTCTGTATGTTTGTACCATTTCAGCGATAATTTTATACCACTATATAAAGTCTGATCAAATTATATCGCGCCATTATTCGGATACATTTTTATCTGATATTATCAAATTGTAAGTGAATTGATATAAACTTATGAAATTATATGGGCCCATTTCGCGGATAAAATTATATAAAGACTCATGTTAAATTATATATGACTGCAAAAAAAAAACTCAAAAATTAAAATGTATAAGGGTTTTCTGCGTTTTTTTTTTCTCCAGAAAATATCTTGAAATTGGGTTACTGCACTTATTCGAGTGAGATATTTAATTGCATTTTAATAAATATCTTATAACTTGTAAAAACTACGTAAGTTTTATGCACTCACAATATATTTTCCACAACCAATTGAGGTTTATTCAAAAAGTAATAGGTAAAGTTTGTTTTCAATTGAAGAATCAATTAAAATACATTGAAACATATTGTTTAACTTTTTTTTATCAATCAATAAAAAATAAACTATAAAAAAATATGTATCGTCTGTAGGAGTTGTTATTTTCAGTCAAATATTCTATTTTTAGATTTCTATTTTTAGAGAAAATAATTTAAATAATTTCGTTGTTTTCTGTTTTAAAACAAAAAATTCAAATATTTTCGGTTTTCTTTTTTGTTAAAATAGTTTGTTTATATACAAAATTATTTCAATTCAAATTAAAAGAAATTCTTTACTCATACACACAAACATAGCCAATAAATATATGAACGTGTGTGAAGAGACGGGTTAGAGGGAGAATGTTAGTTTTTGGGGTTAATATACATACATTACCGCGTAAATAGTTATGCTTTCCAAATAATCAAACTCTTTAATTTCATATTAAAGGTTATAATACATACATATGTATATTTATAATATATTTGAATTCACAAACGTTTTTAGGGTTAAGTTAATTTAAAGTTAATATTTAAATTTTCACAATATGACCAATTTAATTTCTGTTTCACTTTACACTTTGACTTGGAAATGAACTTTAAATAAATTTATTTCTATAGCTTAAATGGTGGGTTGAATTTTCTTCTAAACGTTCAAAAAAGTGCACACACGATGAAAATCAAGGAGATCTTGTTTATTTTGGTGTAGTTCACGAACTGACCCTGAACCAAACGCAAAAGCCGACAGCTGTTGTGCATGGTGAGTTTAGCTGCCGCTTTGCGTTTGGTTCGATACTCGAATACGTAACCAGGGTTGGAGAACCTTTATTGTTCACTAAAGTGAACAGTGTGTGTGGGGTATGGTGTAGTGTTTTGAAAATTCATAAAAAAAAAACTTTTAAATATGAAAAACCAAACCACAAAATCGATTTTTTTACGTTTTGTCCGTTTAAAATTGATTGTTTTAATAGACTTTTCAATTATTTTTATTTCTTTTATGGATTGTTTAAACAATGTTTGAAAATAAATAGCAAAATGGTTTGAATATAATGAAGAATCAGTAGTCCTTTTTTTAGTTGTATTTTCAATTAATTTAGTATGTATTTTGGGTTGTTTTTAAGGAAAAAATATTGTGAGTAAGTATATTTAATTTTTTTTAAAACAATTTTATTGATATTACAAAAAGAACCGAAAAATAACCGCGGTTTTCAAATTTTTCGGTTTTTAGGAAGCTCTAACAAGAAGTCTAAGTTTAATCAATTTTATATATATACAAAATCGAATTCAGTAAATTCCAAAAATTTAACTTAAGTGGACAAACAATCGAGTGGTGATAATTATTTTTACAAAATAACGAAAATAAACTTACTCTCATCCAATATTTAAAGCTACGCACTATAGTCGTATACTATACGTAATTGGTATTCATTAAATTAAAATTATCAACTCTATAGATAGATGGTCAGACAGACAGACGAATACACTACGTATGTGTGTAGTATATTGTATGTACATATTCTGTTATAATAAAATAAGTGGCCATAGTTTTGTCCGTTGTTGCTACGGCTGCTGTAGAAGTAATTAATTAAAAATTTAATTTTTTAATCGAAATCGAGTTAAAAGCGCGTCACAAGCGTTAAACCGCGTTTCCTACTTCATTATATTATTTTGTGTGTCTCTTGATTTTTTGAAAACGTCATGTTGTTTTTATAGAAGCCCTCTTCAGTCTTCTCCCCAAACAAAATACAATATTAAGCGTGTGAAAAAATTCCATTAGTTTTTATTTATATATTTTACGAATGTGTTTTATATTCTTTCCAAAAAAACATAAATATAATTTATTAGATTTCTGTTTTACTAGATTATATCGAACTGACAATATTTCTGTAGTGTCTTGTGATACAAGTCACCCGCCACTATCATTTTTAGGAAACCACCGACAAACATACATCAATATTATTGTTATTTAATAATTCATAATGGCTATTGATATGAATTGAATTGTAAACAAATACTACTATATATTAATAAACAAATTGTTGTTGTTTTCTTAGGGTTGCATTTACAAAAAAGATTTTGAATTTTATTACAGTTTAATAAAATAAATTAACATGCAAAACAACAACAAAATTCCTTCAATTAGAATCTAAAAAGACAAAAAGATTAATTGTGAATAAACAGGTCAGTCATTGCTATATTTAATTTTTACCTTTAGGCGGGAATTCATATTTTATCTGAAAATAAAATATACAAATATTAGTTTGTAAAAAATTAAAACCATTTATGCATTTTGAAAAATTATATCTTTTTACAAATATTATCTAATACGTATGAGTAATATTTGTGGTCTTAATTAATAAATTAATCATACGTCAGTGGTCACTGTAAATAAAGAAAAGAAAGTCTTATGTGCTTTAAAATGAATAGTGAACGAAAATTCTTGAGGAAATGTAACAGAATTTTTAATTCTCTGTATTGCTTTTATTTTCCAAACTATACATTTAATAGTGAAAAGCAAAATAAATATATCCGAAATCACTTGTCCGTTTAAATTTTACCAAAATTTAAAGCGTTATATTTTATTAATTTTAAATATCAATACATACTGAAATGTATAAATATTTATTCTGTAAAAAAAAAAAATATATATAAACACACGAAGTTGTACACTAAATGACAAATAACCATATAGAAGTGTCCAAAAAATCAAGTGAATTTTAACGTTTATGATCGGGATAATTTTTTTCGTTTGCATATTCAAATTTCTGATATTAAATTTTGTACACTCAAAATAATAAGTCTGTTGGCTGAACAGAAAAATTTGTTACTTTAATTAAATTTATTCCTGTTTTTTTGGCTTCAAATAAAATTTGTTTTTTTTTAAATTTATTTTTATCGGGATATACAAAAAAAAAAAAAAAATCAAAAACAAAGGATTTACCACAATTTGCTTTGTCATCTTCCAATATACTACTCTATTGGTTTGACAGATCTAGCAATGTAGGACATCCATTCATGTATAAACACCAATATAAAACAATTTTTTTTAAAGTGTCAGTAAAACGCTTGATGTCAGCACATTTAATTCTTTTAATAAAATTTGTTGATTTTAACACTTTTTGTTTGTTAAATTTAACAAATTTAAATAAAAAATTTGTAAAACTACCGTGTGATCTGTAATTATACTGAGTGGTAGAATTTATCCAAATTTAGGGTCTCGGGAGCCTTCCTGGGCCTAGTCCATATTATATGAGAGCATATAAGGGCACTCCAGTGGTTTTGCTCTATCTCGCTTAGTTTTCGAGATATGGTCATTTTATGAAGTGGAAATTTTTTATTAAAAATTTCCGAGGATCCAAAACCCCGCCAGTTTTGGATAGACATAACCCCTTTCGAGAGAGATACAGATAAAACTTTATTTAAATCAGTGTTTTAACTAAAAATTTGTTAAAAATTAGTCAAATGGATTTGAAACCGGTCTGACAGATTTTTCTACTGACGTATTATTTTAAGTGTAGCAATTAGAAAGTCGCGCCGGAAATCGATTGAAAATTTTGTTAGTATTTATAAATTTCTTTAAGCATTTTAAAGAAATTTGTTATTGAATATATCTTTTTACACCAACTGAATACAAAACAAATTAAAAAGCATTTGGAAATTTTTCAAGTTATTACAGATTCCCCAGGCTATTAATATACTAAAGATCATTTAATTATACAATCCAAGAACAAATTTTTTTTTCTGAAATATTCTAATGCCATATTATTTTGTAATTCTCCCTCAAGAATAATCCCAACCTATTCCTACGTATGGCAAAACAAGGAAACAATTTTTTAAACGTTTTCAAAACTACAACTTTAGTTTTTTTTTTTTTAAATTTGTTTCACAAAAATTAAAAAATTGATGTTTGCACTATGGGAACTTATTACATATTATAGAATATAGAATGTGCCTCATTTAATTTTGCGATGGCAGCTATTTTACTTCATCGAATTTAGACAAAGAAAAGCGATATTTTGCATTAATTTGGTCATTAGAGTAATATTTATTTACTTTTATTCAGACTCAACAAAGAAAACTAATTGTATTTGAACCATTTCACAAGAACTATATTCTGAAAATTTTAACAAAATCGCCAAAAGTCCCTTGTTTTCCGCCGAGGTCAAAATTAAATTTTTTTTCGGTATTTTTTGTTTTTCTGGTAAATGTACTGAAATATTTTGTTAGCTTTTAAGGATTTTGATGAAACTTGACCTAATTAGTCTGCGAAGTCTAAAATTATTATTTGTAAAGAAAAATATACAAATTAACCCTTACATACACTTGGGTTTAAAAGGACCCAACATTTTTAAAACGTTGAATTACACTGTTAGCTGAATGAATTTTTTAATTTTTCAAACCTTACTCCACAAATATGTTTCTTTTGATTGAAAATTTATTTTTGAAAATTTTCTTAGATTACTAGAAATTTCTTTAGATTTTAATTTTTTTTTGCTGCCCCTCAATTACATACCTTTTGATGATATAAAATTTTAAACTATCATTGTAATAAGCATTGTATATATTTGGAAAGACCAAGCAGATTTCTTTTTAATATCGTTTAAAAATTCAAAATCGGTTTAGAAATTACTGAGTTACAAATGTTTAAATGCGTCCATCACAAAAAATAATCTTTTCCCCTTATCAAGAAAATTTGAGGGTAAAGCCCAAACCACATCATGACAGTGGCAGTGCTGTCAAACTTTGTTCTTGAATTTCGGAAAAATGATTTAATATTTTTAGAAATTTCTTATTGCGTTTTGTTTAAAAATAGCCCTTGTTTATTTAGAAACTTTTCTAATTTCTCGGCAGTTACAAATATAGAAGATACAAAAAACTGCTTTATCGGCAAAACGTCGCACTGCTGTTGACACTGCGTTTATGTGGTTTAGGTTTATATTGCAACTTCCCAAACCGGTTTTGTAATATACTCAGCTATCCCTACAACCTACACTAGGTCACTTGACGAGTGAATTTTCAGTGTACCACAGTGGCCATACATACACTCATAAAAAAAGTTAGTACAAAAGTCTGTTAAACGCGTTCTGATTAAATTAAACTAATATATCATTAGAAAATTTCTGAAAAAAATTTTAAAAAATTAGTCAAATCCGAACTCTTAAAATGCATTTTTAAAGTTCTTCATATATCGCTGAACACCACTAATATTCATATTGTACCTTTAACTCTGAATACTTGTATTGAACATGATATCATCTGTACTTACATCTCACTTCTTTAATAATGTGCATACCAGGCGTGGTATAATAAAATGCAAATATTAATATATCATCAACACATGTATGTAAATCCTGTATGCGTAAATATACCAACAAACATTCATATAAAATAATACGTGTGAGTATGTAAGTGTGTTTGTTGATTTTAAATACCTGCTGCATTAAGTTAATATTTACATAATATATGAAAATGCGTAACGCCTGTTGTCAACACATGATGATGACGATGATGATGATCAAATTGCCAAATGAATAATAATAATTATAACAACAACAGCAACAATAACAACCCCAGTAATAATAACAGAATTACTTCTTAAACAATCCATATTTTGTACAATGCATGCTTGGGAAAGTGAATTTTGTAACAGATAGGTTCAAAATAAGTGCCCCATTGTAACTTGCTTAAAGATGTACCAGGCGGCGCAAAAGTAGTCATAAACATAGACGAGACGACGCACAGTGCTTCGTCCCTATATAGCAAATCGGCAAAATTAGAGGAGTTATCGTAGAAAAATGAAATTCGGTGTGCTGATTCAGAACATGTAAATTAAGAAAAATTCGAAATTTTAGCAAAATCGGTGCAAGGACATGACTACCTCCCATACATCCTTAATCTAAAATTTTTAATTTCAGCTACACTCTAAAAAATGTATTGAAATTTACTACAATATTGTGTGTAACTTTTTATTTAAAACCACACATAATGCTTTAAATTGCGCACGATATGTTCAAAAAATTATTTAACACATTTTTGTACACAAAGTTAAACATGCTTCATTATTTACAAGCACAATTTATAGTAAATTACGAATAATTTGGAGCAAATTTGTATTATATTTCATTTTTACACATTTATGCCTAAATCTAAAATAGTTTGTGTTTAACTAAAATTTGTCAAAAAATTATTTGTTATTGAAAAAATTATACAGACGCAAATGTTCATAGAAATCGCTATGAAATATGGCCCAATTTCGATAATATCATTGGATTATACGGTATTTTCTTCACTAGATTTGACCCTGCAAATTCTAAATTGGTTGTACACTCAAAAAAATAAGTTAGTAGAAAAATTAGTAAAACGTCTTGTATATCAAGTGTACTAGTTTTCAGCAATTTTTTTGCTGAAATTCCGTTTTCAGCAAAAATTTTATTTATATTTTTTTAACACTAAACTAATTTTGAACTAATGTTTTACTAATTTATTTTGCTACAAAAATTGTGCTGATCACCGCATGCATAGCGTGGACGACAATCAGATAGACAAGATATAGATGTCGCAGCTTGTGTGGAAACGGAAATGACAAGAAAAGAAAAACAACTCTACACATATTCTATATTTAAAATTTCAGCAAATAAATTTACTAAAGTAAAATTTCGCTACAAGTTTTTTGAGTTTTTTTCAGTCTACTAATATTCAGCAAAAAGTTTAGTGATTTTAGCATGGATTTTTTCCATTGGCAGTCGACTAAATGTCAGCAAAACTTTTGCTGAAGATTACTATTTTTTTTGGTAAAAATCAGCTCGCTGATTTTCAGCAAACCTTTTGCTGAAATTACCAACTTTTTTGCAAGCACGCTCCTGACTAAAAATTTGCAGACACAGCAAAATTTTTTGCTGACTTTACTGACTTTTTTTTTTGAGTGTAGGTAAGTTTGTATGTTATTTGAATAAGCCTTAATAAGGTTCTTATGTTGTTTTTTCTGTTTCCTGTAGAGATGCAGAAGTCTTTATAAAAGGCGCCCAAAACAACGAAATTTCAAAACGAGCACTATTCAAGGATTTCCCTCAAGCCTAATCTTTAAGAATCATTCCAAAAGATGGGGCAATTACTTAAATATTTAGGAGTTTCGGTGTTTTTTGGGTGTGTAATTATTAACCAGTTATGTATTATAAATTATTTCGTTATAAATAAAATTTATAAAAAATGTCGCGGTGTTTTTTATTAACGGAATTTTAATCCTAATCGTAAATAGAAAGATTAGTTATGTATTTATTGGCATTCAAATGTATTTATTCTCATTTATTTGTATTTTTTAGGCACAGAAATTTGAAATTTACACACCTGTAGTAGACATTTAAATTTACACACATTTAGTAATTTTAGGGATATAAAGGTAGGCATTCAGTTACCTACCATTATGATAGTAAATTTAAATAAAAATTTATAAGAGTGTACAATTATAATCAGAATAAGGCGAAAATTGGTTACTGCCGGTAAAATTATGTCCCTTAACTCAGTGGTTAATTTTGTTTCATTCGGGGCAAGGACATGACTACCTCCCATATATCCTTTTTCTCAAAAACTATATTTTGGCCAGATTTAAGATCAGAATGCACTAGAAACTTACAATAGTTTATAAAATTATACTTTTTATCTCTGTGGCAAATTTTGTTTCATTCGGTGCAAGAATATGACTATCTCCCATGTATCCTTTTTCTCATTCATTATCAATTTTAAGGACGCCACAGACGAGCAGTATTATTGCTCAATTTTTACAAGTTTTTTATGGTGCAATGTTATATTATTTTAGCAAAACCTTCAATATGACACACACATTGTCAAAAATAACTTGCTAAAATTTAGTGAAAACAATTTTTGACAAAATAATCAATTGAATGGGGGAAATGTTTTTAGTTGATCTGTTATTTAAGTAAATGAATGTTATTTTAGTTTGATTCAAGATCATAAATTAATATCACTTTCTGTTAAATTATTTTCAAATCAAAGAAAGATGATAGAATTTTTACAAGTAAATTACAAAGAATAAAATTATTGAAAAAATTCGATAAAACCAGCAAGGCAGAATGCACATTTTCGGCTTTCGCTACAAAGCCATCATCAGTGCCTTTCGCCTTTGAGTGGGTTAATATTTTGATAATCAATTTTCATAAAATGTCCTGGAAAGGAGTCGCTCCCCACATAAAATCCGAATTATCATTTTTTTCAATTTATTATTTTTCTTTAATAATAACTATTATATTACAAAAATAGCTTTTGACATTTCCAAATTGTGTATTTAAAAAAAAATTTGACAAATAAATAAAAAAAGCCGTTTTTGCGTTTCTATTAAATTTATGGGCATTTCGGTTCTAGGTTAAAGTGGGTTAATGATATCCCGCGAAACCAAAATTCCGTATCTGAATAATTTTAAGTATATTTAATGTTGAAGTTAAATAAAAAACTAGTGTTTGCAAAAACTTAGAATTTTGTGAATTTTTAATTGATATGCTATTTTCTTTTCCAAAAATGGGCCATTTTCGGCCGCAATTGAGCACGGGTTAAAGTTTTCTAAAACTAAAATTTAATTCTTCAATTTTGAACATACTAGATGAAAACTTGGCTGTGTAATGAATGAAAATCGAGAAATCGTATTTTAAGGGACAGCATATACATCTACATACATACATATTAGGGCGGGTCAAATTGTATGGATAAAAATTTTTTGATATTGCGTACTCGATTTTTCGAAAGCTTTTAGCATGGGGAAAAGGGGAAAAAAAGTTCCACTACGACATATCAAAAAAATCATTTTCGAGGCTCTAAAATTTAAATTTTTTGCAATTTTATAATAAATCTAGATTAGCGGCATCTTGAGGTGGCTTTTTGAAAGAACTAATAAATTTGTAAACAATATAACATTACAGCCTTTCCAGAAAGGTATTACTTATGAAAATCGGATAAAAAATGTGGCAACTAGAGGTAAAAGTATATAAGTAAAATTATTTTCTGCTTGATGATGAAATGATGATAATGATGAGAAATGACGATAATGATGTTGATGGCAACAAGGAGAAAATAATTTTACTTATATACTTTTACCTCTAGTTGCCACATTTTTTATCCGATTTTCATAAGTAATACCTTTCTGGAAAGGTTATAATGTTATATTGTTTACAACTTTATTAGTTGTTTCAAAAAGCCACCTCAAGATGGCGCTAATCTAGCATTTATTAGAAAATTGCAAAAAATTTAAATTTAGGAGCCTCGAAAATGATTTTTTTGATATGTCGTAGAGGAACTTTTTTTCCCCATGCTAAAAGCTTTCGAATAATCGAGTACGCAATATCGATTGCTAAATGGACACACCCTAATACATATATATCTACATAAAATTGAAAAATTGGGATATGTAGAAAAAATTAAAAATTTAAAATTTGCGGATCAAAATTTTAATTTTTTTTTTTCACAGAAAATTATACATCCTAATGGACTATCTACATCATAAAAAAAAATTAGTTGTTATTTTTTTTTTTTTTTTTAATTTCACCAAACTTTATAAAATTTTAGGTTTTCCGCAAAAAAAGTGTTATTACTTAAAATTTTTTTTCTCAAGTTTCTTGAATTTTTTTTTATATTTTTACACCACATAAAACCGAAGCTAATTTTCGAGTTCTTTTTTTTTTAATGTTATTATTTTAATTTTTGGTGGTACCTTAAAATTTAGCTCTTTCTAACTTTGTTAAAACTGAGGTAATAGGGTTTGTTAAATGTATAAAATTTTTAAATTTGCGGTTAAAAAAAAATTTTTTTTTCCAAATTCTATTAAAGAGCTTCAAGGTATCCTAAAATCATAAATAAAAAAAAAACATGTTTTTCCATATTTTTTTTTACTCTACTAAACTGGAGCAACTTTGGGATTTCCAGTCAAAAAATGTCTAAAGTTTTCGATGCCACCAAATATTATTCTATAAAAAATTTTCACAATTAATTTTTGCTTATTGCGAATATAGTAGATAACAAAACCACCGTATTTCAAAGAATTATCTTTAAAAATGAATTTTTGCCAATTTTTTTTTGTAAAGCATTTAAAATTTGAGTTTCGTTTGACTTCACTATGGAACATTTTTGGGATTATTGTCTGGGGGGTGAGAAATTCCAAGTCAGGGTGATGGTACTAGGTCAGTATAGTAAAACCCTCAAAGGGTTTGGCGTTCGTATGTGTCATTTTTTTTATGACCTTTTAAATTTTTTCCTTATCTTGATGTTTTTTCGCTTAGTTGTAACTCGAGAACCACTTGTCCGATTTTGATGAAACAAATTTAGAAAAATTTAGAATTACAATTTCTTTAATCCGTTCATATAACATTTTTCTTTATAATCAACAGTTTTGCCGGTAAAAATAAATTTGTGGAGAAAAAAAAATATTTTTTTGCCTAAAAATTAAAATTTTTTATGAATTTAAAAAAAAAAAAATTTTAATTTTTAGGCAAAAAAATATTTTTTTTTCTCCACAAATTTATTTTTACCGGCAAAACTGTTGATTATAAAGAAAAATGTTATATGAACGGATTAAAGAAATTGTAATTCTAAATTTTTCTAAATTTGTTTCATCAAAATCGGACAAGTGGTTCTCGAGTTACAACTAAGCGAAAAAACATCAAGATAAGGAAAAAATTTAAAAGGTCATAAAAAAAAATCACACATACGAACGCCAAACCCTTTGAGGGTTTTACTATACTGACCTAGTACCATCACCCTGACTTGGAATTTCTCACCCCCCAGATTGGCTGTTGTACTGTGCTTTTAGCTCAAAATTGTTTTGACTTTAGCGCCCTCTGTTGTTAACAAAAAGAGAAGGTATTGAATTCCTCTTTCATATTTATTTATGGTATTATGTCACCTCTTCAAAAATGTATAAATCACTAACGTTCCGCACACATTTTTTTTTTTAATTTTGCCTATGGGACAAAGCACTGTGCAACGATGCACACAATTAGGCATCAGCAGATGTTCGTTGCAACGAGTTTTTGTGAAAGACTTGAAGATGTTCCAGTACAAAGTGCAAACCGTTCACGAATTGCTGCCTGCTGACCGTCAAACGAGATTGGCTTACTCCCATGCTCTGTTAAACTTGGTACAAGAAGAGGATGATCTCGTGTCCAAAACGGATGATTTCGTGTCCAAAATCATAAAGTGGTTATGCTAACTTACAAAATATTCATTTCTGGGGCACAGAGAATCCATATAAAATGTAAGAAGAGCCATTGCATTCCCTCAAAGTGTCTGTTTGGTGTGGCATTTGGAGTGAAAAAGTGATTGGCCCTTATTTTTTTGAAGACGTCGTTGAAACCACCATAACCATAACTGGTGAGCAGATCTTAAACGAGTTTTTTCTCCGCAAGTTGCTGAATTGGGTATCGAGAATTGTTGGTTCCAGCAGGATGGAGCAACCGCTCACAGAGCTCGATTAACGGTGGAAATTTTGAGACACCAATTTCCGCTCCGTGTGATCTCCTGTTTTGGAGATTTGAACTGGCCGTCCAGATCGCCACATATAACGGTGCCAGACTTCTTCCTTTGGGGCTTTTTAAAACTTCGCATTTACCACAACAAACCACAAATCTTCCAATAGTTGAAAGCAGCAGTGAAAATGCAGTAAAATGAGCACAAATATGCATCAACTCGGGAGGTGGTTATTTGACCGATTTAATTTTTTTAACTTAATATAATAAATTTTACATCTTCCAATAAACTTTTCATGAAAACTAAACTAATTTTTTCCATTTCCAACAAAATGGTCGACAATTCATATTATGAGATTACTTTTGCGCCTCCTTGTATATGCATCAACGTAATTTCCCTCTTGGTAAACTCAGTTTTGTGCAGATTTTATTTTGAATTTCGAAAATGTTCTATATTTTTCCAAACTAAAAATCACCAAAAAGGTACTGTGTTCTACTCCCACATGTAAAATTATTAAAAGTATTACTCTTACTTTAATTCCCTTAAGGTAACTCATGATCTGTGTCTTATTAAAATGAAGCTGTGAAAATGTACCAACAATGTAACAACTGCACAACTGCATTAGACTTTCCATCCCTGATGCAAATAATGCGTAAATATGAAAGATGATGAATATATTATTGTTAAAGTATTGTTGTTGTTGCACAAGTACTATGTTGAATGAACTGCAATAGCTATACATCGATGGCTTAAGTAAAAGGCCCCAACTCGATTTTCAAATTTATTTTGAATGCAGCTTTTAATTATAATAGACAACAAATTCAGTGTAGAAATTTCTTTCGGTTCTTTTATTTATATGCAGAAAAAAACATTGTTGAATATATTTACATACAATTATCTATATTTTTATAAATTACTCTACACTGAAAATATTATTACAGTAACTGACTGTAGTTTATTTAAAAAGTTATCCATACATTTATTTTTAAATGATTATACAGTTAAAATACAAAGAAATATATTTTTTTAACTGATTTTGTCGTTTATTTAAAAAATAAACTACAAATAAATACGGATTTTCTGTTACAGTTAATATTTTTATTTAAAATGTTTTGTAAAAAAAGGAATTCCTTTTCGATTCCTAGGTCAGTTAATAAAACGAAATAAACTAAATATCTTTTATTCTTACGGATTTTGTAGTTAATTTTTTGAAATTTAAAAAAATGGAAATAAATGAAAAATCATTATTTTTTAAGGATTTTGTAGTTTATTTATAAACATTTAAAAATAAATGAAAAGTTCTTTTGATTTAAATGAAAAGTCAGTAGACCGGTTTTCAAGTGATTTTTCATTTATTTTAAATTACATTTTCAGTTAATTTAAACTACAAAATATTTTGAGTGTATAATATGTAGTTAATATTATGACATTTTTCATATCTTTTCTTTCATCAAATTTCATAATTTCATTAAAAAAATTCATTGAATTTCATAAATTATATCTTCATAAATTTAATGAAAATGTTGTTTATATATATTAAATTGTCCAATAGTATTTCCTTTTTTTTAATTTTTTTTATAAAATATCGTCATTTCATTTATTTTTAAAAATTTTCATACAATTGGAATTTTATATTAAAATTTAATTCTCAAATACAATAGTTTTATATTACCATAAGGCCGAGTTTTAGTGATGTGCATTAATTTTCATGCTGAGAGAATCATCTTATAATTTTTATTTATTTTTTATTTTTTTTTATTAATTTTTTATTATTAATTTTTTATTATTAATTTTGGACTATGAAATTTTTTTATAAATCATATTAATTTTTTCGAAACATGGATAAGGCATTTCATTAATTGAATTAAGCTTATTATAAAATTTTATGAAACTTTTTAATTTTATGAATTCGTAAAATATGGTACAATTTACTACGCTTTTTGCATTTGCCAAATACTTTTTATTTATCCACTCCAGCTTAGCAACGACAACAACCATCTATAATAAATAATAATAAATGAAATTGCTTCATAAATTTTATGAAGCTCTTCATTGGCTGAATAATTTATTCATTGGAGGAGTGGGATATTCATTTTATGAAGAGTTTCAGTAATTTTATAATATTTTCATAAACATTGACTTTAATGAAACCTGTTTCATAGATTCTATGAAAAGTTTCAATGGACGAGTTCCAGGGACAATTTTCATTGAAACTATGAAGAAATTCATTAGTGAAGGGATGATAATTCCCTCAGTGTACTGTAATGTTTGGATGTGGGTAATATTTTCCCAAACTAGTAAAAAAGGTTTTAATAAAATATTGTATTATTTGATATAAATATATCTAATAAGGTGTTGTTAATGTGACATCATATAAAATTGTATATAATTGCAACAACATAAATAAATTTATACAACTTAAATCTAACAACCTTGGATCTAAATGTATAGACCATCTATCTATAAAGATATAGAATTTTATATAATTTGATAATGAAGATGACCCAATTATATTAGATCTAAGTTGTATAACTTTATTTATATGTTTACCTTATAATTGTATTTTCCATCAAAGTTGAATAAACCCTAACAAATTTCAAAAAAAAAACTCAGGACTTAAAGGGCTAAAGTGACCTTGGACATTTTACTTTCAAAGTTTTTTTTTTGAAATTGGTTAGGGATTATTATCAAATGACCACAAGTTTGTTATTGTAATCATATCACGCAAACATTTTGAAGGGAAGTGTATTTCAGAGTATTTTTGCAGAATTTGTAAAACACACGATTTTGAAAAAATTCAGTTAGGGCATTACTACATTAAGTCATCGATATTCACAGAGACTACATACTACTTAATCACTATATGAATGTAACTCCATATTGTAGATGCCATACATTATAACCAAATACATTTACAATAACAACAAATCATGTGTGTATACATTATGTATATGCCGCAGACAATTTTGCATATTTATTTCGCTATTAATTAAATTACATCGTGCAAATTGCATGCTCAAGGATGCCAAAGGATATAAAGTACAATATATGTATGTATGGGTGTATGTGCAAAGGCAAGGATTACAATCATCAACCAGTTTTCATACATATGACAATGAAGTAAAGTTAACTACTCTTCGTATCCATAAGAGAACATGAATTTAGTTATAAATTGTTTTAAATGCTTTTTCAATGGGGAGACAATTTTCAATTTTAGTTTAGCTGCAGATTGTTTGATTTGCTAATGGTATATGACAATGGAAAGTAGGGATGCCAACAATTACTATTAAACTAATCTTTTCATGGATTCGAAAAGTCAATAGATCTACACATAGAAAAAAATTTGTTGTCCCAAATAAATTTATTTCCAACGAATTGTTTCGGACGCTGTTACCAATAATTAGGTTGTCACAACCCTTTTTCTGTTGTTCCAATTGAAATAGATCTGTAACAATCAAAATAGGATTGTAACATTTGAATTACAACATTTTTTCCCAATTTCCTACAAGTTGACAATACTGTTTCAGATATTTGAGTGTGTGTTTATTTTGACCAGTGAAATGTTATGGTAAAAGGATTAAATGCATGTATGAGAACAACTCCCATTGCTTTAGTTATATCCTAATAAAAGGGGAGTAATATTCAACACACATACTCATATGTATTTAAGGTAGTATGAGTAAGCATATTGATTGGTATGTTAAAACAAATGACGTTATTACAAAATTCCTGTGGTCACATCAATATCAATTTGCATAGAAATTTTCTAAAGATGGCTGTATGTAAAAGTGGGTTGATTTTTAATTTACTATAAGGGCAGCTAAAATTGAACATTTTTAGCGACCACATTGGATTTACCAGCAACTAGGTTTTATGGTAGATTAGAATCCAATATTTGAGATTAAGATCTGATTTAATCTTTGAATCATTTCCGGTAGTTTCTCGGATCACAAATGAAACGTACATAGAATTCATATTAAACATTCAAATGGAAACTGGAAATAAGAAATTTTGAAATTCTAGAAGAAAGAACTGGGAAATTAGTCCTCTTATCATGGAAGGTATAGAAACACTGTATCTTCAATAGGATTAACCCTCTAATGCCCAAGGTCGCCAAAAGGCGGCTAAATAACAATATTTAATTAAACAAGTTGTATTATATACACCGAAAACTTAATTACCTACTTTTTTGCCTTCAAACTTTTTATACCCTACACCACTATGTGGTCAGGGTATTATAAGTTTGTGCTGATGTTTGTAACACCAAAAAATATTGGTCGTAGACCCACCTTATAGTATACCGATCGGTTCAGAATTTTTTTTATTTCGATTTAACGATGTCCGTCCGTCCGTCCGTCCGTCTGTCTGTCTGTCCATGCAATCTTGTGCGCACTCTACAGGTCGCACCTATTAAGATATTTTGATGAAATTTGGTACGCAGACCTATGTTGGCCCAAGGACGAACAGGTTTGATTTTTTTGAACATCGGTCCATGTTTAGACCTAGTGCCCATATAAGGGTCCTACCAAAATTATACTGTTTATATGCTGCAGGTCGTAAATATTAAGATATTTTGATGAAATTTGGTACACAGACCTATATTGGCCCAATAATGCAGCCTATTGATTTTGGTGAACATCGGTCCATGTTTAGAACTAGTGCCCATATAAGGGTCCCCCCAAAATTATATTGTTTATACGCTGCAGGTCGCAAATATTAAGCTATTTTTATGAAATTTGGTACATAGACCTATGTTGGCCCAAGGACGAAGCCTATTGATTTTGGTAAACATCGGTCCATGTTTAGACCTAGTGCCCATATAAGGGTCCTACCAAAATTATAATGTTTATACGCTGCAGGTCGCAAATATTAAGATATTTTGATGAAATTTGATACACAGACCTATATTGGCCCAATAACGCAGCCTATTGATTTTGGTGAACATCGGTCCATGTTTAGAACTAGTGCCCATATAAGGGTCCCCCCAAAATTATATTGTTTATACGCTGCAGGTCGCAAATATTAAGCTATTTTTATGAAATTTGGTACATAGACTTATGTTGGGCCAAGGACGAAGCCTATTGATTTTGGTGAACATCGGTCCATGTTTAGAACTAGTGCCCATATAAGGGTCCCCCCAAAATTGGCTTGGTTACAAACTGCAGGTCGCAAATATTAAGATATTTTAATGAAATTTGGTGCGCTGACTCACATTATAGAAAATTTTGACATAAGCCCCATTTTAACCCATTCGAATTTCGGATCCAAACAATACACCAAACTGGTGTAGGGTATTGTATAGTCGGCATGCCCGACTTTAACCTTTTTACTCGTTTTTGTATAAGAAACGGTTTTCAAGCGAGAAGCAAGTAAACTGACGAGTCTTTGGGTGAGACGAAACTGCGGCAGTCTGGTGATTCCCTTTTGTCTGTTAAATTTTTAAATAAAAATGTTTTCTTCTTCTTCTTCCTATAAATCACTCTAGAAGAAAATTTAGTAAATTTAAAAAAAAAATAACTTTTTAAAAAAGAAAAAAATATTTGAAAAAAGGCCAAAAATACATTTACTATCTAACGTAAATTATCGATAATAACAAAGCTAGTTTAGAGTCTCTAATTGCAAAATCAGTTAAAAAATTTTCTCCAGGACTCACACGATAACCGCAGGATACGTCTTACAAATATCTCTCAAACTCAAAAATTAACCAACAGATGTTTTTGAAATTAAATACAGAGCATATACTCTGAGGTAGTAGTAAGAAGAACTAATTTAGTCAAAATCTATTTATTGATTTTTAGTGCGAAATTCGCCAAATTTCGTAATTTGGAAAATGCGAAAATCGCCATAATTTCTGAAATAACAACAATTGATCAACAATTTTCGGTACGTAATTTTATTTTAATGATAGTGTTATTTATAGCAAAAACCGAAACTATTTGACTACTGGGTTTCTAGATATGTCTTCAAATTTTGTTGTGCTATATCGCCTAAATAAAGCGATAAATTTAAATTTTAACATTTGTTCCATAGTAGATTTTCAACGCCAAATATATAGTTTAAAAACGAGTAAAAAGGTTAAAGTCGGACATGCCGACTATACAATACCCTACACCAGTCTGGTAAAAGCCAACTAATGTTTGGATCCGAAATTCGAATGGGTTAAAATGGGACTTGTGTCAAAATTTTCTATAATGTGAGTCAGCGAACCAAATTTCATTAAAATATCTTAATATTTGCGACCTGCAGTTTGTAACCAAGCCAATTTTGGGGGGACCCTTATATGGGCACTAGGTCTAAACATGGACCGCTGTTGACCAAAATCAATAGGCTGCGTTACTGGGCCAACATAGGTCTGTGTACCAAATTTCATCAAAATATCTTAATATTTACGACCTGCAGCGTATAAATAATATAATTTTGGTAGGACCCTTATATGGGCACTAGGTCTAAACATGGACCGATTTCAACCAAAATCAATAGACTTCGTCCTTGGGCCGACATAAGTCGGTGTACCAAGTTTCATCAAAATATCTTAATATTTTCGATCTGTAGAGTGCGCACAAGAATGCATGGACAGACAGACAGACAGACGGACGGCCGGACGGACAGACGGACATCGTTAAATCGAAATAGAAAAAATTCTGAGCCGATCGGTATACTATAAGGTGGGTCTAGGACCAATATTTTTTGGTGTTACAAACATCAGCACAAACTTATAATACCCTGACCACATAGTGGTGTAGGGTATAAAAAATTATGGTATACATACCATTACACTCATAGAAATAAACCTGCAAAGATAGCAGATAAATCTACTTAATATTTGTTAAAAATGCTCTTACAGAAAAAACTGCTGAAATTAGCAGATTTTTTTCCTAAATACTAGCGGTGGGTCTCATACTGCAGGTTTAAACTTTATTTAATAGTTAACCCAAAAATTTGTTGTTGTTCTGTGTACTTTTTTTGACATTTTCTTTTGTTTATAGTAAAGTTAAAGCTACAGTATGAGACCCACCGCACAATGCTTCGTCCCATAGACAAAAATAAAAAAAAAAATTTTTGTCTCAAATTAAGACACAATGATAATAAAGTTACTCAAATAAATGTAAAAAAAAAATATTTGGTATGACTGCTTTTGCCGCCACGAGAGGGCGCTAAACTCAGAGAATTTTATACGAAAATGACTGAACAGAACAATGGGTTTTAATTGTTTCATGAAAATAATTCTCAATAATACATTTGTTTTAAACTGGTTCGAAGATTTTTTTAGTTACTTCAATATATTTGTAGTTAAACTAAAATATAGATTTTTGTATATCTTTGCAAAATATTTATTTTGTATTTCTCCTATAAAGACATTTTTTTTTTGTTTGAAAATTCAAAAATTTCTTAAGTTTGATAGAGTATAAAAGAAATTATATAAAATTAAATTTTTTTTCCTTTTTTTGTAATTTTATACTGTTATGTAATAGATTATAAAAGAAATAATTATTACCACAAATTAAAAAAAAACGTATTTTTTAAAATTCCTAAATTCACGATGTTTACTCAAATTTCGCGCATTTAAGAGTGTTAGTATTCAAACTGTAGCTACAAATTATGTTAAATAACTCTTTTATTATAATTTAGATTCAAGAAATACTACTGCAACATTTTAACCCTCTAACTCTTTAACGAAAAGGAATTTTGTTGGCCCCTTTTTAAATATGGTCAAAAAAGACTCGTAAGTTGAAGGGATAGAGGGTTAAAATGTTCCACAAAAATATTCCTCGTAGTGTTTTACATAAGTTCGCTGCACACATCTTATACCTAAAATGGAAGATTCCCAAGGTTTCTCTCTAATATCAAGGTTTGTGGGACATTTGAGCGCCAATTCTGAATAAGTACGAAATTAACCCTTAAACACATTTTAAGTTTTTATTTATTACTGGCACTGAAGTTAAATTTTCAGTGCTGATGTCTTCAAATGACAAATATTTTTGCGGAACATTTTAACCCTCTCACTCTTCAACTTACGGGTCGTTTTTGTCCGTTTTAAAAAGAGGCCAAAAAAGTCCCTTTAATTGAGGAGTTAGAAGGTTAAAATGTTCCACAAAAATATTCCCTATGCCTAAAATGGAGGATTCACATGGTTTCCTATTTTAATCCTATTTAATTATTTTTTTGTTTTAGAAAAATCATTTTAAGCGTTTAAACACAATTTTTTATGATTTGGCATATTTTTTTATTAATAAATCGATTTTACCCAAATTTGGCATAAATATGGCTTGACCTCATATTAATTCACGTTCTAAATTTCATGCCAATCGGAGGTTTTATAAAGATTTTAAGATAAAGAATATATGGCAGGACTAAGAATCCTTGCTTCGATTTTGATAAAAATTGACACAGACGTTTCCAGTTTAATGTGTATCTCAATGTATACTTTTTGTAATTTTACGTCCATTTATGTAGCTAATATAATATTTTTAAATTTCAGGACCTATGGGAGGTTAAAATTTTTCTTAACTAAGGGATTCTATTACAGTGTACCAAATTTCGAAACTCTCTCTCGACTCCTTCTATTTTTGTCCAATCGTTATATGAGATCAAAGCACTGTGCACCATAGTTAGATAAAAATAGCAAAAATTAATTAAATTTATTTGAATTAAATTTACAGAATTTTAGTTATATTTGACTTGACTTTTTGTTAGTCTACAAAATTTCTGTATATCTAAAAAATTTCTGTTATTTCTAAATTAAATCAAGGCTGTCGAGGATCGTTCACCCTCTCATGATATTGAGGACGCCTTAATCGACCTCGACTTCTGAACACTTTTTAAATTACAAGACAGTACAAAGTTTTATTCGGCAACGACAAAAAGGCAGGGTTGGCAGTCAATACCGTTATCGATTCAAAACCCTTTCAACTGACTACCGTTACCCCTAAAATACCGTTACCGAAATAACTGAAATACCGTTATCCTTAAAATACCGATACCGAAATATATGAAATAGCGTTACCTTTAAAATACAGTTACCAAAATAATCTGAATTAGCGTTACCCTTACCGGTAACCGAATCGTTTCGGTTACCATCCATGCAAAAAGGAAAAAAAGTAGTTTTTTCCCTCCCGGTATGAATTTCCAAAAATACCGTCTTAGGGGACGTCTACATTGGAGAAGGAACCCAAATACCGAATTTAAGCTCCCTAGATCCAGCAGTTTGGCCAGGCCGTTAAGGGGGAGACTTTTCCTGTTTTTGACCCTACCTGTGGAAATTTCCAAAAATCTCATCTTAGCGGATGTCTACAATAGAGGAGGAACTTTAGTACCAAATTTCAACTTCCTACCTCCAACGGTTTGGGCAGGCCTTTAAGCGGCACTTTTCGCTTAATTAATCCCCATTTTTGCAATGTCCCTGTCCAAAAAGCACCTTCCCGGTAAGTGAGCCCATACTCCAAGTAACATATGTTTTACATTTCAGGTTTCTAGCCAACTTTTACTATTTGTGCCCCTATGGGTAGGAATTTCCGAAAATCCAATTTCAATTACAGCAATTTGAGAAGGCTGTCAAGGGGGACACTTTTTCTTTTTTTGTCCCTCCCGGTTGGAATTAGGCTGGAAGAGGAACCTAAATACCGAATTTCAGCTTCCTAGTTCCAGCAGTTTGGACAGGTCGTTAAGGGGCCACTTTCCCTTTTTGAGCCCCCATTTTATAACGACCCTGTCCAAAATTCAAAAAAGGTATCTTTCTAATAAGTTAGCCCTTACTCCAGGGAGCCACATTTTAAGTTTCAGGTTTCTAGCCGAAGGGGTTTTTACAGGCCTCCAAGGTGAGGCTTTTCTTCTTTTTGCCCCTCCCTTTAGGAAAGGAAACAAAAATTCCATCTTCACGGCTATCTGCGATGGATGAGGATCATTCATACCAAATTTCAACTGCATTGCCTAAGCGGTTTGGGCAGGCCATTAGTGGGGACATTTTTCCCTTTCAACCACCATTTTTACAATGTTCCTGTTCCAAAATAGAAAAATTACGTTACCGGGGAGTTAGTCCTACTCCAAGGAATACATATTTAAAATTTTAGGTTGGGAAAAGGGATTGGGCAGGCCGTCAAGGAGGAGACTTTTCCCCTTATTTCCCCTCCCGATAGGAATTTCAAAAATTCCGTCTAAGCGGACGCCTACACAGAAGGAAGAACTCACATTCCGAATTTGCTTTTGGGATATCCTATAGGGAATTAGTCGATGTCTACTACAGTGGAGGAACCTTTATACCAAATTTCAACTTTTTACCTCCAGGGGTTTGGGCAGGCACTTTTCCAATTTGTGAGACTGTTTATTGGGAGACTTTTCCCCTTTTTGCCCGTTCCGGTAGGAATTTCAAAAAATCCCGTCTTAGCGCATGTCTATGCCGAATATCAAGAAACCTTGTTTTAGTGGAGATATCCGTGGGGGGAGGAAAAAAGTAGTTTTTTTGAAATTATACATATATTATTTTAAATGGTACTTTTTGGAAAAACGAAATTTTTTGGAAAAAGATACTTTGTTTTTACAAAGTACTTTATTTGTACTTTTTTTAGAAGAGGTATTTTTTTTAAAAAGGTATTTTTTTTGGAAAAATGTACTTTTTTGGAAAAAGGTACTTTTTTTGGAAAAGGTACTTCTTTTGGAAAAGGAACATTTTTTTATAAAAAGGTACTTTTTTTGGGAAAAGGTACTTTTTTTTGGAAAAGGTACTTTTTTTGAAAAAGGTATTTTTTTGGAAAAATGTATGTTTTTTGGGAAAAGGAACATTTTTTTAGAAAAAGGTACTTTTTTTGGGAAAAGGTACTTTTTTTTGGAAAAGGTACTTTTTTTGAAAAAGGTATTTTTTTGGAAAAATGTATGTTTTTTGGGAAAAGTTACTTTTTTTGGAAAAGGTACTTTTTTTTGGAAAAGGTAAATTTTTTTTGAAAAAGGTAAATTTTTTAGAAAAAGGTACTTTTTTTTGAAAAAGGTACTTTGTTTTTGGAAAAAGGTACTTTTTTTGGAAAAAGGTACTTTTTTTGGAAAAAGGAATTTTTTTTGGAAAAAGGTACTTTTTTTTTTGGAAAAAGGTACTTTTTTGGCAAAAGGTACTTTTTTTGGAAAAATGTACTTTTTTTGGAAAAAGGTACGTTTTTTTGGAAAAAGGTACTTTTTTTGGAAAAAGGTAAATTTTTTGGAAAAAGGTACTTTTTTTTGGAAAAAGGTACTTTTTTTGGAAAAAGGTATTTTTTTTGGAAAAAGGTACTTTTTTTTGGAAAAAGGTACTTTTTTTGGAAAAAGGTACTTTTTTTGGAAAAGGTACTTTTTTTGGAAAAAGGTACTTTTTTTGGAAAAATGTACTTTTTTTGGAAAAAGGTACTTTTTTTGGAAAAAGGTACTTTTTTTGGAAAAAGTTACTTTTTTTGTCCCCTTTTTGCCCCTCCCGATAAGAATTTCCAAAAATGCCGGCTCAACGGACGTCTACATCGGTCGAGGAACCTACATACCAAATTTCAACTTCATAGCTCCAGCAGTTTGAGCAGGCCGTCAAGGGGGAGACTTTTTCCCCTTTTTGCCCGTCCCTGTAAAAATTTCCAAAACTCCCGTCTTGGTGGATGTCTACGATAGTGAAGGAACCTTTATACAAAATTTCAACTTCCTACCTCCAGCGGTTTGGGCAGGCCGTCAAGGGGGGCCTTTTTCCCCTTTTTAACCTCCATTTTTACAACGTCCCTGTCCAAAATTCCAGAAAGTACTTTCCAGAAAAGTTAGCCCATACTCCAAGGAACACATATCTTAAATTTCAGCTTTCTAGCCAAAGGGGTTTTGGCAGGCCGCCAAGGGGGAGACTTTTCCCCTTTTTGCCCGTTCCGGTAGGAATTTCCAAAAATCCCGTCTTAGCGTACGTCTATGCCGAAAGAGGAACCTACATACTAAATTTCAACTTCCCAGCTTCAGCGGTTTGGGCTGGGCGATGTTGAGTCAGTCAGTCAGTCAGTCATTTAGTCAGTCAGTCAGTCACGTTATTCTTTTATATATAGAGATAATCAAAGTGTTTATTTTTCTTTTAGTCGTGAGTACTATCCATTTGTACATAATCATTTATTTTAAAGGAATCAAGTCTCCTTTCTGTCTTGGTCTCGCCAAACAGAAATCCAACAGATTTCCAAATATATATCGGAAATCTGTTCAAAGGCTATCTTTTTAAAATCAGCAGAAATATTTGCTAAAAACAAATTACTTATTTTTAATATATTTTAACTAAATCTAAGAAATATTTATACTAAATTTATGTAAAATGTATACTAAATTTTAGTAGAATTCGAAATATGTAAGAAAATATTTACTAGGTTTAAGTAGAAATTTTCATAATTTAAGTTAATTGTTTTAAGCTAAAACTTTTTGGAGCCAAATCACTCCAAAATTTCTTAGAATTTAGTTCAAATGACCTCATAAGTATTTGGTAAACCATTTTTAAGTGGACAAATGATAAAAAAAAACATCCCCGGTCATGCATATGTGGGTTATAACTCTATAAAAACGCTTTCAAAAAGCTTAAATCCCGATTTCTCCAATATTGGAACTGATCGGGTGTCCGAAATATATGATGTTTGTTATGGTTTCTGGTTTCCTAATTGGCTCGAAAATTTCCGAGAGAAAACAAAAATGCGATCGTGACTTTTTTTGGGGGGTTCCTAAAAATTTACCTAATACGATTTTGCCTTTCTAGCTGACGCCAAAAGGTTAGTCTACCAAGTAGGTCTTGACTTTTGTTTTAAGATTTATTCAACAATTTTATGTTGAAGAATGAAAAAACTTCATAATTTTTTCATCATTTTCGTAATTTTTTGGCCTTAAAGTTGAGTTTACAATGAGGGAGTACTCCGATCTGTAGCAAATCTTTCAGTTGCTCTTTCACACTAAAATTTATAACAATAAATTCCACAATTGTGAATGCCGCTTAACACTGAGGACTAGAACCGGGATATACTAAGCCAAAGCTGGACAAAAATTTTTTGCCCGAAACAAGCACTATTATTTGCTACGATAGCTAAGTCCCGTGCGAGAAATTTATAAAAGTCATTTTGGTTTGCTAAATTTAAGCTCAGATATGCCCTTTTCATGCCAACTGGGACAAAAAATAAACCGGTTTCCACCATTTTAAACTTATATGAAAATTTAAAATGGCTTCAGAATTGCGACCTATAGTTTGCGATTTAAAGGGACTGAAGGATGGACGAAAACCGTTAAATCGACTCAGCAAGGTTGGTATGCCCATTATTTTTGTACACTCAAAATAATAATTATGTTGGCAGAACAGAACAATTTGTTACTTTAACAAAATTTATTCCCGTTTTTTGGCTGAAAATAAAATTTGTTGATTTTAACAAATTCTTTTGTTAAATTTAACAAATCTAAATTTAATTAAAACAACAGTTTTACCTGTAATTATACTGGGCCCTAGAATTTAATCAAATTCGGGACCCTCCCCGGGTCTAGTCCATATCATGTGAGGGCATATAAGGGCACTCCAATGGAGCAAAAATTTTGTCCGTTTTTCTCTATCTCGCTTAGTTTTCGAGATATGAGCCATTTTATGAAGTGGAAAATTTCTATTAAAAATTTCCGAGGGTCGAAGGCTACGCCAATGCTATGAAAAAATTTTCATAGCAGCAACACAACCTCTCCAATCAACAGTCGGTATCCAACTATTGAATGTGAAAAAAGAGCATCATAATGTGATAATTACTTGTGAAAAAAGAGAAAAAACAATAGGATTAAGAGAGGAAACATTCTAATTGAAAAATAAATTGCTCAAATATTAGTTAATTCTGGCTCTTCTTATTAAACATACATTTTATAGGCTGTGATTGATAAAACTTCAATTAGCCACACTCAGCGCTATGCCGACCGTGGTGTATCTTGTTAAGAGGTGATGCTACGAGTCATAGCCTGTGCAGACGGCGGCCGATTCAATCCCCGGTCATGGCAATACACAAAAAGTTTTTCATATAGAGACAAATTAGCAATTAAGAATTACTTTGATCAGTTGACACATAAACTAACCACTGACCAGTCTTTGGGTGAGACGAAACTGCGGCAGTCTGGTGATTTCCTTGTTTCTGTTAAATTTTTCAATAAAAATGTTTTCTTCTTCTTCTCCCTATAAATCAGCTCTAATGAAAATATTATATTTTAAAAATAAATTTGTAAAATTTTACGAATGGGTTCTTAAAAATTAGTTTTAAATACTTTTGAAAATTAGCACTCAAAATTAGTTAAAGTACTGAGGATATTTTAGTATTGTGTTAAATAAAGATAACTAAAATCAGTGTTTCAACTAAGAATTTGTTAAAAATTTGTCAAATGGATTTGAAACCGATTTGACAGATTTTTCTACTGACGTATTATTTTAAGTGTAGTTACAAACATCAGCAAAAACTCAATATACCCTATTCAGAATAGGGTAGGGTATACTCATCGGTATTAGAATCGAGGGTAGAATGAAAAGGAGTTGTTCTAAAGCTGATTCTTTTGACCAGAGAATTTCTATGTGTTATTTAAGACATTAGTTTAAAAAAAAAAACCTCCGAAGTTCCATTTGGTCAGTCACTTGGCAATAACCCCTCGTAAGTATAAATTTGTTTTACATTTTGTTGTTAACATAGTGAATTGCTGTCGTTTGTACTATTCTTCTAATATTGTTCTATCAACAACTACAAAAATGTTGAGGTTTTCAAATCAAATTTAATTTCAATTACAATTTTCCTTTTATAAATTTAATTAAAATTTTTCTTTTGTTGTTATTGGTATGTAAATATTTGTTAGTTTTTTTTTATTGTAGTAAACCTGTAAAAATATGGAGAGAAAACCATGTGTAAAAACCAATAAATTTTTATGTCACTTCTGTGATCATCATATATCAGTTGTATGTAGAGTTTTGTTTAAAGTACTAACTTTTTCCAGTCTTTTGGTGTTTTGGTATTTAATGTGTTTCCCTGATTTAGAAATAATAAGCTTTTAGAATGATGTTGCCATGTAAACAACACCACCCGTTAACGATAACAAACCACAGATGTTAAGTGTTTTCCAAGTGCTTTTCAATTTTTTTTATATTAATTTTTTCTCTATGGCTCGTGTTTGTTTGTTTATCAAACATTAAAAACTTGTAAAATGTTATAGAAACGCAGCTATAAATGATCATTATACGTTTCAGATCAATTTTTCTGTATGAAGAAAAACAGGGGTGGCAGTGGGTGACTGTGACTGCATGCAGACAGCTATAGTGTTTTCAAAAGTTTACCTTTTTTAAAATTTTTTGTCTAAATTATTGGAAGTTTTATTTCAAAACAACTTTGCTGCTTCAATGTAATTTATATTCTCTGATAGATCTGCTGTAAATCTATGTTGCAACTTCCCCTGATTAGGTAATTCACAAACTGAAAAAGAATTGAAGCAAATTGCTCTTTATATTTTTTTAATTATGTATCTTCAATTTGTAAACATTTGTGATTTGTCATTTCCGTTAACATCTTAAAATATTTTTGGTGTCTTTTGGTTTTTGGAATAATACTAAAATCGAGCTAATTAACCTAATAAAATTTAATGAAGTTATTTTACAATTTTAATAAAAAATTGATGTTTTTATAGCCAAAACAGTTTTCGAGGTAAACCCAAAATGTCAATCATTAATTTTTTGGGGTTTTCGGGGTCTTTTAAATTTCCTCTTCAAATTTTTTTCCTTTCTAGCCGGGTCAGACTCGCAAATGTTCGTCTGTCGGTTAGGTATTGAGTTTTACTTCCCGAATTGGCATGACTCGTTCAAAAAGAATGAAAAAACATAGAGAAAATAATATTATCACAATATTTTGAATTTTAGTAGATTAAAAAACTCTAAAAAGGGAACTAGGTGCAACGGAGGCAAGATTATACCCATACTTAAAATATTTTTTATATGTTTATATTTAATAACAGATGAAAATTTATTTGAAAACATGCCAGCAAAAAAAGAGATACTAAAGCAGTAGAAAAGGACTACAGTAAAAATAGATTTTAGTTAACATTAACTGAAACTTAAATTTAAAGTAAATAAAAATTCACTTCAAAACCGGTATAATAACTTTTTATTTAAATCAAAAGAACTGTTCATTAAAATCAAAAGAACTTTTCACTTATTTTTAAATGTTAATAAATTAACTTACAATACCTGTGAAAAATAAGTGTTCCTTCATTTATTTCCGCTGTAAAGCATATAAAGCCACAAATCCGTAAAAACAAATGATATTACCGTTATTTCTTTTTATTAGCTGTGAACTATTTAAGTACAAAATTCCAAAAAAAAATAAATAATGGTTTTCCTTTTATTTTGTTAACAATCAAAGAAATAACTACGAAATCCCAAAAAATATTGAGTTTTCTTTTATTTCGTTTTTTTAACTATCAAAGAATTAACTACAAAATCCGTTTATTTCCTTTTTTAACTGGCCTAGAAATTAAATAAAAATCTAAAAGGGTTTCTTTACTTAACAAAACATTTCAAATAAAAATATTAGCTGTAATAAAAATTCATATTTAAATGTTATTTATTTTTTAATTTAAAACAAAAAAATTTTCAAAAATACCTGTCCTTGTATTTTAACTGTATAATTATTTAAAAATAAATGTACGGATAACTTTTTAAAAAAAAGCTACCGTCAGATACTGTAATATTATTTTGAGTGTACAATTAATTATCTAAATGTACTTTTTCTTTAAGGGGGGACATGACATTGGCCGTTTTTTGAAAGCGACTTTTTTTATAATTTTGTATTTTAGTAAATATTGTTAAGATTCATGGAAAAATTCCTACGGGTTCAAAAGTTACAGCCGGATTAGTGAGAGCGCATTTTTAATTTTTGCGCTACCTAAGTACGGCAGCTGGTATATACTTGTTTTAGTTGCTACCTGCAAATCGTTTGAAATGCGCCAGAGTGAAGGCATATGAAGCTTCAAAAGAAGGCCGAATTGCTAAACGATTGCAAAAAACTATAAGAAACAGCACAACACAAGATAACGAAGGCATACATGGCAGGCATGGCAGATTGAAGGTAACCTTTTTTTCTTTGTTCACAAACTTTGAACGCGTTTATCTCGAAACCATGTTTTTCGTACTGGTTGCGGCACTAGCGGGTTCATTTTTTAACAAAATTTTTTTTTGTATTTTTCTAAACTTGATTCGCTATCGTATGACACGAGCTTTTTTTTAAATTTTTTTTCGATTTTTTATGAATTTTTAAAGTCAATATTTTTTTCGAAAAAACACATTTTCAAATTTGGAACATCACCAAAAATTTAAAAAAAATTTAAAAAAAAGCTCGTGTCATACGATAACCAATTTTGTTAAGATTTAAAAAAGTCATTTTTTTTCCAGATCGGACAATTTTTGCGACTCCCAGCGCTGCAACCACGAGGCCCCGTTTTTTTCTCTGCCGCACTTTGGAGCTCTGTAAAACCACGTTGGAGTGAAAAATATAAATTTAAAAAATTTTTTTTTTTTGTAATTTGTTCAATTCTCTACAATAATAATTTTGGAAAAATGTTTGTTTTTGACTGAGTTATGAATTTTTTAAAAAATGTCTGTTTTCTCTGCCGCGAATGTAATGTCCCCCCTTAATGGTTTTAACATTTTTCCAGAACTTTTTGACTAGTGCAAAGGAAACTCTTCTACATGTTAAAAAGAATTCTGGCAAAAAATTATATTTTTTTATTTAAAATTATTTTTTTGTCGCAGCCATATTATTTAACACGTGCAAAAGTTGCACTGCAATTCAGTATTTTTTCCAGCACTATTTTCGCTGGTGCATAAAAAGCGCTTTTCATCATTTTTGTTTTATATATTTTTTAAAATTATATATTTTTAAAATTTTAAAAATTAATTGATGAAGCCTGTCCATAAAAAGGCAGAAACTAGATCTAGTCTGATTTGCAAATTTAATGTGTTTATAACTTTTGAGGAAGGTTTCTTAACCTCAAACCTACTAAATTAGAATTAATAAAAATACATATTAATGACAATATTAATTGTATTTGGTCTATACGACGCGTTTGAAAAAACAACAGTTTACTATAAAAAATTTAAATGCCCTGTTGGCTGTCCGTCTCCAATATACACAAATTGCCTGCACTTGTACGTACAAACCATACGTCAATGTGGCAATATTTGTGAAAAGGTGACGCGGAGGAAATAAGAAGATAAACAGAGGAAATCTGAAGTAGAATGATTGTATATGTCTGTTTGATCACTTCTGAAATTATTCATATAGGGACAATTTGACAATAAAAATATAAACAATAATACAATTTAATGGAAGATCACTGATGAAGCCTGTCCATAAAAAGGCAGAAACTAGATCTAGTCTGATTTGCAAATTTAATGTGTTTATAACTTTTGAGGAAGGTTTATTCTTCTTCTTAACCTCAAACCTGCTAAAAAATATTGAATTTAAACAAATTAATTATAAATATTAAAAAAAATAAAAAAATATTGGTTCCGTCAGGAATCGAATCCGTGATCATCTGTTTGGAAATAATATCTCAATCACTTTTAGGACAACTTTTAGAGAAATAATGCTTTACAAGCAATACTTAGATGACTTTTTTGATATTGTTCAGAATTACTGCTAAAAAAGCTGTAAAAATATACTAACGGAATCACTTCGGGTTTTTTTAAAGCCTTACGAATGTAGTTAAAATTTATATTTTTTTTACAAATGAATATTATTTTCACTTGGAATAACAAAACTGAAACAACTAATAATTAATGACTGCAAAATTTCCCTGAGAATGCTTAAAATCGCTTTGGTTTGGTAATACCACTTAGGCTCAATAATTGATGACGAAGGTCGTTAATTTTACATGCACTGTGTATAAAAAATTAAATTCAAACAATAAATTTTTTATTTAGTCAAGAAAATAAATGCCAGGAAATAACTTTCACAAAAAAAAACAAAAGTAAAAAATATCCTTCTATATTTTTTTTTTTTTTTGCTTAAAAATTCAAAAACAACTGTTCCCTGAAAATAAGTAAGTAAACAATAATATTAAGAGAGGAAACATTCTAATTGAAAAATAAATTGCTCAAGTATTAGTTAATTCTGGCACTTATGATTACAGGAACATACATTGTATAGGCTGTGATTGAAAAAATTAGCCACACTCAGCGCTATGCCGACCGTGGTGTATCTTGTTAAGAGGTGATGCTACGAGTCATAGCCTGTGCAGAGGGCTGCCGATTTAATCCCCGGTCATGGCAATACACAAAAAGTTTTTCATATAAAGACAAATTAACAATTAAAAATTACTTTGATCAGTTGACACATAAACTTACCACTGACGACTCTTTGGGTGAAACGATCTTCGCGGCCATTGCACTGGTCCACTATGTTAAATTAACTGTTCAATGAATTCTTCTCCAAGTAAAGAAAACCAAACCATTTTGTCTGTATGCAATGGCTGCTCTTGAACCTCTTCGATTAGCTCTTTAATCCAAATATGACAATTTGGCTTATTGACGTAGCCACTAAGCCAGAAATGCGCCTCGTGGCTAAACAAAATTTTGCTGTTAACGCATGAAACATTTCCTCATGAAACGCCGATTTTCGTAATACAGCTAAATAATTTGAAAACGGATTTTGTGTTTCCATAATAAAAAGTGGAAATATATTATGACATTTGACATGACTCAAGCGTTAGCTGTCAAAAAATCTCTCCTTTATGATATCTAAGCTTTCATATGAGCTAGGACTTATCAAAATGTTATTATTGAATAAAAAAGGGGCACTTAAAGAATACGGCATTTTCCAATTCTTTTGCTAAATAACCGAACTTTCGAAGCACTGGCCATATACTGAATTATTGTATTGAAAGTACTGGCAATCTATTAAACCCCAGTGTTATGCCAATGTTGGCAAATTACTACGGCTAAGCGTATATTGCCCGTATCATATAAAAACTATCTCACACCATTAACAATAATTTCCGAAAAAATCTACAATAAAGATACTAGTTAAATATGTGAATGTCAATAAAGCCTGGGAAGTTTCAAAACTAAGCACCACATAATCTTATATTCTTCTTTTTCGCAATGCGACTTCAATGATAGCGCACTGCACTTTAAAGATGGTCAATTGATTTCCAAGTGACGGTGTAAGAGACCAAAAGTAAAATGGCAAAAAAAACTGCAAAATTACTCTGTTGCACCGAAATAGTTTCTTGGCAGAACATAAAGTTTGTCGCTTATTTCTTCTTCTTCTTTTACACAAAACAAAACTTTAATCTGACAGTCATACTAACTAGAAAAAAGTGGCGATAAGAGTTAGTAGTTGTTGCTGCCGCTAGTGATGGTGGTGGCAGTACTGGTATTGATGTTATTGCTGTGGCTCTTAATGTTTGTATTGTCCGTTTTATATTGATGTAGTTACTGTTTGCTGTTGTTAATGTTATGGCAGTACTTTAGAGAAATGTTGTTACTTTAAGCTGATTGCGCTTTTAGATCTCGCTGGCAAAACAAAGCGATAATGCGAAAGTCATGTAATCCATTAGCGTGGTACTTTTTGCAAATTTGTGACAATGACAATATTAAGATAACACACAGTCCACAACAACAGCAACAACAAGAAACAGCCGCACCAACCAACCAACCAACCATCGGCGTATGCGGCAGTTAAGAGTCGGAGTTTTGCGTATCCTGAGATTTCCACAAAAGATGGCATTCTTTTCTTTTACGCCAAGACAGCAAATATTCCAACAATTGATCAGATTTTTAAGATCTTTTTTATTCGTTTGCAACTTTGTGACTTGCAGTGGAAGATTTTCATGAGAATCTTAACTGGGCAGAAGTTGTGCATAATACAAAGCAACTGAATTAATTTGTTGTCACCCTTGGTTGCATAAATCTCAGTTGCTTGAGACTTATTCTACTTAAAAACAAAACATACTATTTAAGTGTGGTCTCCACATATCTGGTTCAGACTTACACTATAGTAAACTATAGTCACAAAGTATGCTATAGTTTGAAATCTTAAACTAGCCTTTACAATCATGGAGTAATCCACTTTGAAGATTGGAATTGAGAAAACAAAAGATAAATTACATAAAGGAGGAGAAAGCAACAAAATTCACTCTGCAGAGTGGAGTACTCCAACATTATAAACCAGTGGCGGCTCCAGCTTAAGTTTACAATGGAGAATCAAAAATAATTGCTTAGAAAAATTATTGAAACTATTCAAGATAATCCATTGTAGACTTACAAAAACACTGCAGCAGGGTTACGTGTGACCAGGCAATTTGTTTCCAGAGTGGTCAAAAATTTTAGCAAGTAGCTAATTATTAAAGCTACTAAGAGAATTATGTCGGAAAAAATAATTGCAACTGCTTTTAAAAAAGTGTACAATGCAATTTCATTCAAAATTAATTGATAATACAATTATTTTAACAACAAATTCAGTAAAAAACGACTAAAAAGGTTAAAGTCGGGCATGCCGACTATACAATACCCTACACCCGTCTGGTTAAAAGCCAACTAATGTTTGGATCCGAAATTCGAATGGGTTAAAATGGGAGTTGTGTCAAAATTTTCTATAATGTGAGTCAGCGAACCAAATTTCATTAAAATATCTTAATATTTGCGACCTGCAGTTTGTAACCAAGCCAATTTTGGGGGGACCTTATATGGGTACTAGGTCTAAACATGGACCGATGTTCACCAAAATCAATAGGCTTCGTCCTTGGGCCAACATAGGTCTGTGTATCAAATTTCATCAAAATATCTTAATATTTGCGACCTGTAGAGTGCGCACAAGACAGACGGACGGACGGACAGACAGACATTGTTAAATCGAAATAAAAAAAAATTTTGAGCCGATCGGTATACTATAAGGTGGGTCTAGGACGAATATTTTTTGGTGTTACAAACATCAGCACAAACTTATAATACCCTGACCACATAGTGGTGTAGGGTATAATAACAGCAATTATATTTAGTTAACGCAAATGCAATATCAGTTTACCCTTTTTAATTGCAATTGCAGTTATATTTACCGACGTAATTCTCTGAGTGTGAAACGGGTAAAACAAAAGGGCCCAGAAACCCAACAAAGCTCAAAAAGTGGAGAACCTATTGAGGGCGATTTAAAGATTTGTGGCCGCAAAGCTGTGCAATATACCGAAACTTTTGTGCGCTGAGTTAAAGGTAACGTTGGGTTCAAAACATTTAAAGTTCAGAAAGTTCCGGACAGAAATCCAAAGAAGAACGTTGATGTCAAAAAAGAGCAAAACTTCTCAAAACAGATTTTTATCAAGCCTTTGAATGTTGTGTAATGGACGACGAAACTTATATTATAGAAGATTTTCGCAGCTTCCAGGTCAGGAATTTTATGGGACCGATAGTCGCGTCAATGTTCCTGAAGAGTATCGAAATATCACAAAAAGTTTCTAGTATAGCAAGCCACTTGTAGCTGCGGAAAAATTAATCAATCTTTTGTTACATTGGGCTCAATAAACTCAGATATTTATATTAAACAATGTCTTCAAAAGAAATTTTTACATTTTTCTGCCTATATTTAGAAGGGAATTAAAACAAAAAAACAATTCCTTCAGGGAACTAAAAAAAGTAGTCAATACCTTCAGCGAATTAAATGTAAATTAAATAAATTCCTTGACCAAAAGTTAAATTAACTCGATTTGAATGAATCCGCTATTGTATGAATACTTTAATTTAATGCCCAATGTTTTAGTCAGAGAATTAATTCGCTTAATTTAAATTATTTGAATTAATTCACGGTTGTTTCTTACTAATAAATTGATTCCATGAATTAAAAAACTAAATTACATTTTAGGGAATCATTCCAAAGGGGACTAGATATTTAAAGCATTTGTGCCCAAGAACAAAGCCTGTCGATTACACTGTGAGACAAATGGTAGGGGCCAGTGATCGGGAAGGATTCAAACTACCGGGGAAACTTATATCGGTAAAAAAGAAGTTATACGTGTCCCGGCGTTTCGCTGGGCCAACCCTAGGAATCCAGATATATCGATTTGACCTTTGGTGGTCTTTTTTTTGACATAACTCGAGAACCACTAGTCCGATTTTGCTCAAACAATTTTAAAAAAATTAAAAATTACAATTCCTTTAATCTGTTCATATAACGTTTTTCTATACACTCAACAGTTTTGCCGGTAAAAATAAATGTATGAAGAAAAAAATATGTTTTGCCTAAAATATTAATAAAAAGTAATCAACAAAAGGTTATTGATTTTTATGGTAGCGCTAACAAACATTTATTTTTACCGGCAAAACTGTTGAGTATATAGAAAAACGTTATATGAACAGATTAAAGGAATTGTAATTTTTAATTTTTTTAAAATTGTCTGAGCAAAATCGGACTAGTGGTTCTCGAGTTATGTAAAAAAAAAGATATATCTCGATTCCTAGGGGTGACCCAGCGAAACGCCGGGACACGTATAACTTGTTTTTGACCGATATAACATTTCCCGTTGGTTTCATCCCATCCCGATTTTGACAGTCGCATAGTTTTATAAATTGAGTATATTTCAGATTTTCTCTTAAATATACCTAACACTAGATTAAATCAAAATTTCTGACCGTAATTCTGTTTTTTTTTATCATTTTATATATAAACTTCGACACAAGTCAACTTATTCGGTTTCCCGATCCAAACATTAGTTGGCTTTTAACCAGACTGGTGTTAGGTATGCTATAATCGGTATGACCGGCTTTAACTTTTTTAATCGGTATGTACAAAAATTGGCCTACTGGAGTGCGGCCAATTGGAAGATATAAAAGCCGCCGAAGCACTGTAAAATTGCTTACGGGGTCATATTAAATAAAATGCAAAATTTTACATCATGAGAACAAATTATTATGTAAAGTGACACAGAATATAACTAAATCTATAAAAGTGTGCAACAACAATTAGTTTTTCTTTTAATTACAACTTGTATCAGTTATCATTTATTGAGCTTTGTATGTGTTACAATTTTCATTGGCCGCAATATAGTGCACCTCACGTGGCTCCTGCCAAATCGTGTTCCCGTTGTGATATCTGTAGAGCCGTTAGGCGACCACATCAGGGTCCGAACCACATCAGTTAGATCCCCTGGTGGATAGACTTATCTTACCAACGTCAGCATCAGACAGGTCCGTCAGGTCATTCAGAAGCGGATGATCAAAGAGAACAGTCCTCCTGGACACTGGCACAACAGATGGAACGGAGTTTCCTCCTCTTCCTCATCGTGGCAGCTCCTGCAGAAGTCATTATAGGGAAGTCCCATCCTGCACGCATGCATGTCTCGTCACCACCGCCAGCAAGTTGCGCAAGTGGAAACTGGGTAACGCAATGACCGTCCCAGTATGTCGACGGCCATAGGTAGGCCACACCTATGACCGTTGTGTTTGCACACAAAAAAAAAATGTTTGCACAAAAAAAAAAGTTTCCACAACAAAAAAAATTTCCACAAAAAAAGAAAAATGTATCAACAAAAAAAAAAAGGTTCCACAAAAAAAACTTTCCCCACAAAAAAAAAGTTTCCCCAAAAAAAAAAGTTTCCAAAAAAAAAAGTTTCCACAAAAAAAGTTTACAGAAACAAAATGTTTTTAAAAAAAAAAAAAATATTTCCACAAAAAAAACTATTTCACAAAAAAAAAAAGTTTCCACAAAAAAAAATATTTCACAAAAAAAGAAAGTTTAAAAAAATGTTTCGACATAAAAAAAAGTGTTTCCACAAAAAAAAAATTGAGATGAGATAAATGAGATAGGATGAGCTGAGATTAGATTAGGTTAATGCTATAAGTGCTGCCTGGTTGTCATAGCAACGCCAAGGGCTGGTTGTCATAGCAACACGAAAATTTTATATGTAGGGAATATATAGGAAAATCTAAATGCCATATCTCCCGAACCACTGGGCCAATTTCTTGCAAAATCGGTTGACCCTTTTCCGCTGTTAGTGGTGACATCAAAATGTATTAAAATTGAATCCTAAAAGCTGTAAAGAATTATCTCTGGATTCATATCTCCCTACGGTTAAGGAACACATTAATATATTAAGGAACTAGTTCCCTTTGAAAGACTTTCGCTAAACCACTAACTAGATAGCTTAATTAGAGACACTTGGGGGAGCTCAGTAAGATGTTTCAAAGTTGAGAGAGTGTTTCGTTTACTTTTTGCTCATAGTGTATGTGTAGTAAGTAAAACTTATTGCGAATTTCCTTGTAAATTGTAAAGCTTATGTTTTGTGCCTTTCTGGTGTTACTGTTGCAGTTAGAGTCTGAGAAGACTAAGATTACTTTTGATAATACAGTTGATAGTTGATTGTTCATCTTCTTCTTAGTCTTATTTTACAACCACTGCGTCAGAATCATCATCATCTTTATCCAATGGAGTATTTTTTTTTTTTGCTTCTTTTGTATTTTATACCATGCTGCTGTTGCTGTTGCTGCATCTGCATTTAATTGAAAATGCGTGCGCATGCTCAATCGTGCGCTAACAACACTTTGATCTTAAGAAAAGTGACGTTTAGTGGCAATTTTGTGCTGATAACGATCTTACGTTGATGGGACAATGTTGTCATTGATTGTAAAGCTGGTTGCATCTACATACATACTATTTTTATATGTAAAAAGCAAACTCTCGTATGAATATATTTTGTTTGCTTTTATAGCGGGTTCTTTCTGAATCACAACAACAGCAACCATAAGAATTGTTGCTTTTGTTGCTGATTTTCTTATGAGGACTTTATACAGCAATTCACAATCGTCGTCCATCGAATGTGTTGTGTCTTACTTGATTGTTGTTCACTGTTAATGTTGATGCTAATGGTGTTGCAGGCATGCGTACTAATGTCGTTAAATGGATAACATGATTTTGATTATAATAAACCAGATAAGTTGTTTTTTCTTTTTTCATTCTTTATTCGTTCACATTAAAGGGCATTTTTTATAGAATTGAAAAATTAATTAAGTTTCAGATGGAAGAAGGAAATCTATAACGTAACGGTTTGGAATTTTTGATTTTAAAATACATTTTTAAATATACGAAGAAAAACAAATATTCTTCAATGATCATCTTGTCTTATGGTTTGTGAAATAGTAATTCATTCTGCATAGTATTGCCGGTAATTGCAAAGAACATGTCCAAAATTTAATACATACGATCGCGGAGAATTTGTTCATTTAAAAAGAAGAGTCCGCTATTGGAACATAATTATGCTTGAAATTTAATATTTAGTTTCCACAATATTTGTCCGTCATATTGGGGGTATCCCTTATGGAAAGGCTTTACTGTAGATGTATATTGTCGATTAAGCATATTGAAAAATTTATATTTAGTGAGTTGAAGACAATATCACATACTCTCTAAAAATTTCTAACGACTTTGATCTAACGCATTTTTCTCATTACCTACTCCAAAGGAAATAACCAATTTCATATTTTACTTATGCCAATTCCAACACCTTACAATTACAGATTTTTCATACAGTTTAACTACTGGGTTTGTCATACTTCTAGTGTGATAATTGCCAGTAATCTGAAATTATTTTTTAATTACATTTCATAAATCTAAACACAATAATTTGATTAGATTTACTTTGACATTTCAAAGTCAATGCTGCAGGTGTCACATGGGTACAAGTAATTAATTGTAACCAAGTTAGCAGGCAGTCGCTTATGAAATCTCAACGAACAAAAATATTAGAGTGAATAATATAGTAAATGTTATTAAAAATATAATTAACAATGAAATATAAAATGAATATTTGCATGATATTTAACTAAGCTTGACAACTTAATTTTGTTATTTTAGTTTTGAAGTTTTTTTTTTTCTAAGAAAAATAATAAATACAGTATTTGGGGTATTCATTTATCATATTTCTTCTTATGTATGTTTCAATAAATTCGTTGTAGAACAACTTATTTTCGTTCATAACCTGTTGTAATGTCGGTTTTAAAATCAATGATTTTTATTTTTAATTATTCCAAAAACAACTGATTACATTGCCTGAAATTCTGACCGATCGGCTTATTAAAAAAATTCTCTTTGTGATAGAAAAATACATTATTAAGCTGCCTACACACTAGGGAACATACTTAAAAAAAGAGAGCATTTTTTGTGAATGTGTGAGTGCTTTTGTGTGTGTGTGCGTGTTGAGAGCGTGCATTTCGTGTTTACAAAATTTTTTGATATTTTTTGTTCCCTCAACCATGTTCCCTAGTGTGTAGGCAGCTTTATATACTTTTTTTCTAAATTAAAATTTATAATTCGGACAACAATGTCAACCCTGGTGGTCTTTTCATAATAGAGCTTTTTTAAAAGGTTTAATCTGGTGCCATTGTGCAGCCATGAGCAATCATCTTAAAAAAGAAGAAGTTATCTATACACGCAAATAATACGTCACGTACTACTTGTCCTTAGATGATATGGACTAGGCCCGGGTAGGGTCCCGGGACCATAAATTTGCATAAATTGTAGTTTTACTAATGTTTTACTTAAATTAAGATTTGTTGAATTTAGCAAAAAATATTTTAAAACCAACAAATTTTATTTTAAGGAGTAAATTTTGTTAAATTAACAAATTAGAATTAATAAAAATACATATTAATGACAATATTAATTGTATTTGGTCTATACGACGCGTTTGAAAAAACAACACTTTACTATAAAAAATAAAAATGCCCTGTTGGCTGTCCGTCTCCAATATACACAAATTGCCTGCACTTGTACGTACAAACCATACGTCAATGTGGCAATATTTGTGAAAAGGTGACACGGATGAAATAAGAAGATAAACAGAGAAAATCTGAAGTAGAATGTTTGTATATGTCTGTTTGATCACTTCTGAAATTATTATATTATTGACAATAAAACGAGTAAAAAGGTTAAAGTCGGGCATGCCGACTATACAATACCCTACACCAGTCTGGTTAAAAGTCAACTAATGTTTGGATGCGAAATTCGAATGGGTTAAAATGAGGCTTGTGTCAAAATTTTCTATAATGTTAGTCAGCGCACCAAATTTCATTAAAATATCTTAATATTTGCGACCTGCAGTTTGTAACCAAGCCAATTTTGGAGGGACCCTTATATAGGCACTAGTTCTAAACATGGACCGATGTTCACCAAAATCAATAGGCTTCGTCCTTGGGCCAACATAGGTCTATGTACCAAATTTCATCAAAATATCTTAATATTTGCGACCTGCAGCGTATAAACAATATAATTTTGGTGGGACCCTTATATGGGCACTAGGTCTAAACATGGACCGATGTTCACCAAAATCAATAGGCTGCGTTATTGGGCCAACATAGGTCTGTGTACCAAATTTTATCAAAATATCTTAAAATTTGCGACCTGTAGAGTGCGCACAAGATTGCATGGACAGACAGACAGACGGACAGACGGACATCGTTAAATCGAAATAAAAAAAAAAATTCTGAACCGATCGGTATACTATAAGGTGGGTCTACGACCAATATTTTTTGGTGTTACAAACATCAGCACAAACTTATAACACCCTGACCACATAGTGGTGTAGGGTATAATTAACCATACTTGTGTACTAATTTTTTTATATTTTTATTTCGATTTAACGATGTCCGTCTGTCTGTCTGTCTGTCCGTCCGTCCGTCTGTCTGTCTGTCTGTCCATGCAATATTGTGCGCACTCTACAGGTCGCAAATATAAAGATATTTTGATGAAATTTGGTACGCAGACCTATGTTGGCCCACTAACGCAGCCTATTGATTTTGGTGAACATCGGTCCATGTTTAGACCTAGTGCCCATATAAGGGTCCTACCAAAATTATATTGTTTATACGCTGCAGGTCGTAAATATTAAGATATTTCGACGAAATTTGGTACACGGACCTATGTTAGCTCAATAACGTAGCCTATTGATTTTGGTGAATATCGGTCCATGTTTAGACCTAGTGCCCATATAAGGGTCCTACCAAAATTATACTGTTTATACGCTGCATGTCGTAAATATTAAGATATTTTGATGAAATTTGGTACACAGACCTATATTGGCCCAATAACGCAGCGTATTGATTTTGGTGAACATCGGTCCATGTTTAGACCTAGTGCCCATATAAGGGTCCCACCAAAATTATATTGTATACGCTGCAGGTCGCAAATATTAAGATATTTTGATGAAATTTGGTACATAGACCTATGTTGGCCCAAGGACGAAGCCTATTGATTTTGGTGAACATCGGTCCATGTTTAGAACTAGTGCCCATATAAGGGTCCCCCCAAAATTGGCTTGGTTACAAACTGCAGGTCGCAAATATTAAGATATTTTAATGAAATTTGGTGCGCTGACTCACATTATAGAAAATTTTGACACAAGCCCCATTTTAACCCATTCGAATTTTGGATCCAAACAATACACCAGACTGGTGTAGGGTATTGTATAGTCGGCATGCCCGACTTTAACCTTTTTACTCGTTTTTTAATATATTCATCACTTTCTACCTTGAGAAAAAAGGAAGCCAAACAAACAATATTTCATCCCACACAGACGGACATTTAGAACAATATCTTAATAGTGAATAATAAAAATGATATAAAGTGTAAATTTTTTTTTTCAATTTTTAATTTATTTGAGAATAAAATTAAGAGTATTTACATAAATTTGTTTTTATTAAATTAATAATTTTTACTTTAATTTTTGAATATATTTTTTTTATCGGGACATACATTAATTGCATTAAAGGAATTAAATATGCTAAAATCCCAAACGTATTTTAAAAATTGTGAAAAATAATCTATTGGGGGCATGTCCCTATCCGGATTTCATTCTTGCCTAAGGAACTCGTCAGGGGACGATGTTTTTAGAACTTCTGGAAATATTTGTTAAGTTAAATTACAAACTCAATGAGAATTTCTTGTTCTCGTCTAGGAGCGTTATTAAGCATTCAAAATATCAAAGAAAAAACAAAAACAACAACAAAGAATTTACCACAATTTGCTTTGGCATCTTCCAATATACTACTCTGTTGTCTTGACAGATCTAGCAATGTAGTGACATCCATTCATGTATAAACGCCAATAAAAAACAATGTTTTCTAAAGTGTCAGTAACATTCAAATTTGCACAAGCACTTGCATATTAGTTTTTTTATTTGTATTTATTTTTTTATATATATTGTTTGCACGGTTTTACAATAATTTGTATGTATGTTGTTTTAATTGCATTTATAGTTATTTTTACTATATTTGTCAGTTAATTTTTAACAGTTAAAAATAACTTCATATTGCAGTTGATTTAAATACAAATGTAGTATACACCTTTTTAACTGCAAATGCAATTATTTTAACTGCCATTTGCAGTTTATTTTACCTACATAATTCCCTGAGTGTATATTTTTTCTATATTATAAAAGAAAATTTAAAAAAATTCAGATTTTGGGAATTAGTCGTTAATAATTTTGCAGAATCACATTTGTTGGCCGAAAGCGAGTGGACGGTCGGATCAAATTTGTTTGGGATAAGAAATCTGAATGTGGGTTTCAAAGCTTTCCATATTACTAATTTGGCCATTATCCTTCGCATTTTTTGCCAAAACTTATGGAAGATGACACAACAAAACAATTTGTCCGTAAGTTTCCTTCGTTCTCTAGGTGTGGAATGTGCATATGGGGTGATGTACAAGAATTATTATGGTGCCTGGACATAACGCCAATGGACATTATATCTGCACTCAGAAAAGTTCTGCAGTTACTGCATGACAGTTATTGGTGTAGTAATGCGGTTCTAGTTATTTTAACTGCAATTGCAATTGTTTTACCTGGCAAAGAAAATTCAACGTTTTTGACAGTTATTTTTTAAACAACCAACAAAAACTACTGCATTGTCGTGACAGTTACTTTATGCAGTTGTTTTGGATTTTTAAACAAACACATTTAAATTTAAGTCTGTGCGTGATTGCCCCACGTTCAAATATTACACACATACAAAATATTTGGCACACACAAAAAAATAAAATATGGCATCTAGGAATTTCTAGTGAAAGAGTATGATACGAATAATTTTTCTCCTGTGCCTTTTATAAAAAAAGGACGCTGAAGCAGACTGAAAATTTCGCAGTAATAAATTTTATTAAATAAAGAGAATAACAATGAGCTTTGTAATAGAAAATTACAGTTATTTCCATTACAAAATTTTGTATTTTTCTGCTTTCAGCTTTTATATTTTTATCCCAAATCTACCTGCATGAAAAAGGAAGACAAACAAACATTTTTCCCTCGCAGGCAGACACCTACAATAATGTATTAAAAGCGAGTAATAAAAGTGAATAATAAAAAAAAATTGTCTCTTAATTGTGAAGTTTATTTAAGAATAAACTGAAATGAATACTATTTACAAAAGTTTGTTTTCATTAAATTAATAATTGATAAGTAAGTTTAACAAAAACAGTAGCTTTTACAGTTTCACAATAATTTTTATGTCTGTGGTTTTAACTACATTTGTAGCTGTTTATACAGTTTTACAATAATTTACATGACTGTGTGTAGTACTACATTTGCAGTTATTTTTACTACAGTTGTCAGTTGATTTTTAACAGTTAAAAATAACTTCATATTGCAGTTGAATTAAATGCAAATGTAGTGTACACTTTTTTAACTGCAAATGCATTTATTTTAACTGTCATTTGCAGTTGATATTACCTACATAATTCCCTGAGTGCGGTTTTGACAAATTGTTTGTGTCCTATTTTAATGAAATCCGGAAATGCGGTAAAGGAATAAATAAGAGATACATATTTTCTATATTGGTTCAGTCTATCGTTCAAGGGTTAAAAAGTGGAATAGAAAACTAACCCATTTTTCTATGAAAACATATGTGAAATTAGCGAAATTAAGGTTTATTTATATACAGCATTAAAGTACTCGAGAAAACAAAAAAGTTGATACCAATATTGACGGTGTTGTAACTCAGGGTAGCCACTTATTTAAAATATTTGAAATTTTGTTGAAAATTATTCAATGGGAAAAGTCATCTTGAAGCCAAAAGACAAGGAATTTTGAAAAAAAACTCAGATACTCACTCGATTAAATTATATATGCATTATTATGTGTACATTTTAACTAAAACTAACAAGCAATAAATGTTACTGCAATGCAGTATTTTTTGTAGTTTCTTTGTTGAAATTTTAGTTAAAATAACTAAAACCGCATTACTACGCAAATAACTGTCATATAGTAACTGTAGAACCTTTCTGATTGAATGTGAGCAACCTTTTTACTAGGACGACTTGGATCGCCAAGCCAATATAACAACAGCTGTGTTTTCGACTTAACTATATCCGTTAACTCAGTAAAAAAACTCAAAGTACATAAAAACGTGTTTGAGACGAAAACTAACATATTACTTTTCGTATACACGTTAACTTACAACGTGGATAATGAATTATCAACGTTGAAAACTCAACGTTTATAGATTTTCGCGTATAACATAACTTCTTCGCGTTACTTCCTAAAAACTTTTGCTGGCATACGTTCGATTATACCGCAACTATTATAACTATTAACTCTTTATAATTTCTTTACACTTTAATCGGTTAAACATAGATTTGATTTAAATGCTTAACGGTGATAGGTATGAAAGAAAATACAGCTAATATGTCGACAAACAAACAGTCAATAGTGAAAGTGTTACTTATTTAAAATACAATACTACTTTCGTAATTGTATCACTTCGCATATTAAACGCTTTCTAAAATTTTATTTTCTCATATGCAGTGCCCACTAAACGTGAACACCCTTATTATACTTGAAGAGAATTAAAAGATTTAAAGGAGAAAAAAACTGGCTCATAAAAACTCAAAGACAAAAACTCGTTTCAATAACATTGACATTTGTAGCTATTGAAATGACAACTGTCATATGCAAACAGTGGAAAACAAAACATAAATTGTTGGTTCAAGTTTTAATTTGTTGTAGCTTTATTAATGACAATTCAAACAATTTGAAATAAGATGTAATTAAAATATTAACATGGGTGATTAAACTGAAAAATTAGTATTTAATGTGGGCTTAAAGTTTGAAATATAAAGTTAATAAAATAAAACTTGTATCTGGGTAACTATTTTTTTTTTTTTTTTGAAAATCAATGCCAATGTCAATTGCATATATGATTGGTTTAATAACTTAAAATTCTAAACGACTTTTTTCCAAAAAAAAAGAGGAAGCTTGACCAGCTTGACCAATATGAAAAAAATTTAAATTTAAATGATACACCCAACTAAAATTGAGCAATGCGGTTCTTGTTCATATTTTGTTTCAGCTTGTTTTTTCTGAAGTATATTTTTTTCTTCTTTTTTATAATATGGAACCTGCTTCTATTGTACTTCGTGATCTTTGGTCACGTTTTGGGGTGTGATCGATGCTATTTTATTGGTGGAATTTGTAGTGGATTCGTATGAGCACATTAAGATTTGACGTTACTATAACGATGATGGTGACGATGACGTTGAGAGACTACAATGATGCCGATGATAATGTTGTTGATGTAGTCAAAAATATTGTTGGTGGCATTTGGTTACTTTTCTTTTAATATATGTAAGAACTGACCACAGATAATGCTTAACATTGTTATGAAAAACACTTCTCCTCTCCTGGATTTACATTACTATATGGCGTTCTTCACTGCCACCATTTTCTTTTGCTACAAATAAGCACAACTGATTGCAAGAAGCTAGCTAGCAGAAGCCGCAAAAATTAAAAATTCGCAACTGTTTTGGCAGTTGTGGTTGTGTAGGCAGGATTTTGGTTATGCCTAACTAATACTAGCCTAAACTAACTACCAACAAACAAATAAGAAAATCTGTTATTACTTTCATACTAAGTACCACCTACAACTAGAAAAGTATTTAAAAAGTGTTGTAGACGAAGAGTTAAAATGGGTCTTAATTGCCAGGGCCTCTTTTCCTTTATCAGGTATTAGTAATATAGTTCAATCAGAGCCTACATATAGCAATAATATAGCAATATTATAGTGGCTATAAGAAGGACCGTTATTTAGAGGTCCGAATCTATGTCATTAATTCCAACACAGTAAAATCTAAGGTCCAGTTTTATAGTTAGAATGTCATCGGCATGGTCGAGGTTTGCAACACATTCTCTAGCATACTTAGGGCAAGCTTTTTTTTTAAATATACTAAAGATAGAAATTTTTAACCAAAATTTCTTAATTAAGTTTTGATATTACTAAGTAAGATAAAAATTTTCAAACACAATTTCTTACCTAAGTAATATTTTAATTCAGGGAACATTCTGTTCTTTCTCCTTTCCTATTACTTATCTTTCTTAATGACCTTCTTGAACAAATTTTCAACCCTATCTACTCTTTCGCAGATGATAGCAACATTTGTCATTCACTTTCCTTCGAACGTATGGCAAGCCTTCAGGAGTTTGATATTAAAATGCAGAATATAAATGATACACTCAATAGGGATCTTTCTAAAATCTCTGAGTAAGGTCGTGCGAACAAAGCCGACTTTGATGGCCCGTTGGAATAAACACATTTTTCAGGTTTCCAGAGAAGCATTAAAGTATCTAGGTTTTCTACAGCAGTGCAAGAAGTACATCCCGATTTACTTACTAATTATTACACCTATATTCGATCGAAGATGTAATACAACCCCCATATATGGGAAGGAGCTACAAAGTCTGGATTTGAAACTGTGGACTTTGTGAAAAGGAGGACGTCGGTGCTTATCAATAACAGTAGAATGTCCATCTTTATTGACTGATTGCAGCATTGTCGGAATGTGGGTTGTGTGACACTGTTCCATCCAGACCTGGGGGATGTCAATTACAATTACTTGTAACTCGTAATTGAAAACTTTTAATTGCAAATAAATGTAATTGAAATTAAAAAAAAAACTCAATTAAATTTCATGTAATTCTAATTGAAAATTTTCAATTACAAATTCAAGTAATTGTAATTGAAAGTGATTTCAATTACAAATTTCAATTACATTTAGAATTAAAAAGTGTTTTTTGTTAAAATTTTTTATAAAAAGTTGACTGGGATAGGTGGGATAGACGTGGCTAAGTATAAAAAGGATATGTCATGTTGGGTTGACCCCTAACTTGTGCTTTTTGTCAGTATTCCCAGGGGTATGGCATCACCAAAAAAATAAGTTATAAAAAATCGTTATCACTAGATGGCACTTTGTAAAAAAATTGACAATTTTCTTCTTTTGTTTAAATTTAAATAATAACAAACAACAAAGGAAAAAATACAAACAAATATTTAAAATTTTATTATTTGAATATATTCCGCGTTTGCTTTTTACTTATTTTTAACAGTTTTCAGCAGTTTTTGAGTTTATAAATATAGGCTCAACTGATATTAAACTGATACTAAATAGTTCCTCAGGTAATACTAAATATCAGCGCCCTCTATCGGTGAGTAGTTTAAGTTTTGATTTCCTATCTCTATAATTAATAGTCTCTGAGTATTCCTTTTCCCAAAAATGTAATTGTAATTGACAGTTTTTCAATTACAATTACATATAATTTTAATTGCTCTTTTTTAATTAAAATTACAAATAATATGTAATTGTAATTGAGTTTTTTTTTCAATTACAATTACATGTAATTGTGTAATTGCAGGTGTAATTAATTACAATATGTAATGATTAACCCCCAGGTCTGGTTCTATCGATAAGACCGTGGTAAGTGTTCTGTTCAGAAAATTGAACTTAAGTCCGATTCCTCCTCATTCCTTCTTCCCATAACTTTTTTCCTAATATCAAAACACTAGAAGGGCGAATCTCTTGAGTGTTAGTCTAATGTGAAAAACTGTAATATTTTAGACAATAATCATTCTCACTTTTGTTTATAAAATTGGCCATTAGTCAATGAGTATGTATTCTTCTCATGATTCTCCAATACACAACATTTTCCCTTAAAAATGGGTTGAGTTGCAACAAGTTGTTGGCCCTAATGAAAGCCCTTTTTCATACCAACCATATTGATGATGATTAACAACATCTGCGTCATTATCCCTCTCATATATTTTCAGACATTTTAACATTTCTTAGGCATATTATGATGAATTTCTCATTTTTTAAAAACAATTATAATGCATCATAATATACCTATAATCATTATCACGAGCTTCATTATCATCAGCATCTAAGTACTTCAAAAAATATATTTTTGAATATCTTTATCCTCTTCGTCGTGGTATGATCATAAACTGTTTTAGACTTTATTATTAAATAATCATTTTTGGATTAAGTTTGTTCAATTTTTTGGCACTGCACTGACTTCCACTTCTGAACAAAATTATTAACGGTTTTCCATTATTTTAATACTTCTACTTACATATGGGACTTTCCATACTACACGCAGGGAATTATGTAGGTAAAATCAACTGCAAGTGACAGTTAAAATAACTGCATTTGCAGTTAAAAAGGTGTACACTACATTTGCATTTAAATTAACTGCAATATGAATGTGTTTTCAACTGCTAAAAATCAACTGACAAATGTAATAAAAACAACTAAAAATACAATTAAAACAACATATGTACATGCAAATTATTGTAAAAAATTTTTTTTTACTTTTTTTTAACTCAATTTGAATTATTTATAAATATAAATATTTTTTTACAGATCTTAAAAAGATTAAACCATTTTCTGTGAACAGCATCTGCAAATTATGTTTTCAATTAATAGTATTTTAAATAGATAATTAGATATCGTAATATATAATAATTTCGTTAAAGTTCTGAATTTGAGTTCTTCCAGAGCGAAAATATTTTTTTTTTTTAATATTTCTACATACAATTTTGGCAATATTCTTATTTTTGTACTCCTACTTTTTTTTAAGTAATACCAACAAAACAACTTGTGAAAAAGTGTTGGATAAGAGTTTTTTTCCAAAGGATTGCTAAGCTTATACATCCCAGGAAAATTTTCTGTTCCAAAGAATTGGTTGTACAATAGCTACTTTTCATTCACAACCCCTTCTACTGTCGATTCTAACACCGATTCTTTTTATTTGAAATTGTCACAAAAGCAACCCCTTCTATGGCTCCAAAGTGGAACCGGTTGCTCTAGAATCAGTTCTGGAACTAGTTCTGGAACTGATTCTACGTCACCCACACCTTCCATATAGGATCCCATGAACTGGTTCCGGAACCAGTTCCATGGAATCGGTTGCAGTGGAACCAGTTGTAGAATGGGTTTGGTTGGCTACCGATTGTAAAAAAATTTTCCTGGGATGTGATACCTCCCAGGAAAATTTTCTGTTCCAAAGAATCGGTTGTACAATAGCTACTTTTCATTCACAACCCCTTCTACTGTCGATTCTAACACCGATTCTTTTCGTTTGAAATTGTCCCAAAAGCAACCCCTTCTATGGCTACAAAGTGGAACCGGTTGCTCTAGAATCAGTTCTGGAACTAGTTATGGAACTGATTCTACGTCACCCACACCTTCCATATAGGATCCCAGGAACTGGTTCCGTAACCAGTTCCATGGAATCGGTTGCAGTGGAACCAGTTGTAGAATGGGTGTGGTTGGCTACCGATTGTAAAAAATTTTCCTGGGCTTATTTAAAAGACAATTATTTATAATACCTTTTCAACAACATGGATATCGTTCTTATCCCATTATTAATTTCGCAAATACAGACTGTTGATATTTAGACTTTTGAGCCATATAAATCGGTGCCTAGACCCTTCAACAAACATTTGAGTGGGTGGAAAAAATTTAAGATTTTTAATTTTTGTTTTTTTGCAAGAATGTTATTCATTTATTTTTTCTAAGTCACCCGGGTAAAAATCTTAATATGGTGTCATACATAATTATATCTTTTTTGATAAATCCCCATATACAACGACATACTAATTGATCCGAAAAATGGGTCATCTACATGTGTCAAATTATATAAAATTAGATATAATTTGATACAGTTTTATCCGAGATTTGTCGATATCCAGGACATCATATTATATCTAATTCGATATAAAAATATCTGATTTTATATAATTTTGTCTGATAGTAGGTATACTTTTTATGCATAACAGCTATTAAATTGACATTGAAATTTGTATAGTTTGAACAATTTTAAAGGCCCAAATTTTATAACATAAAATAAAAATTTAGTTGATTGCTTTTGTCTTCTAAATCGTACGCATCATTTTTTAACATGATTTTACATGAAAAAAAAATCACGTGAAAATTATTTGGCTATGGAGTAATTAACTCTTAATTTGCAGACTACTAAATTTGATGTTGAACAATATATTAATTTCTACCGGATTATATAGAAAGTTATATAAAATTACAAGAATATATTTTTAGTATGACGACACATACAGTTTTATATAACTTATTATCGAACCATATATAATCATATCGGTCACTACATATATTTTGATTAGTTTTATATGGCTTATGTAGTTATATATGGAGTCAGATTTGGGGATATGTAATAACATCATTTACCATACAAAAAATTCGTTGAGAAAATAATATCAGATGTAGTTGTATATAATGATATGTATCTTAAAGTGACTCCATTCATTGTCAGATATAACCCAATCACATTATATATGATAATATATAACTATTTTTACTCGGGCATCTATATTTATAAATTTATATAATCATATATAACTCAGTAACACGAACAACGTTGTCTAATATAGTAAGTCATTTTGTATAGCAGTGTGTGGCTGAGTGAGTTAAGTGATCGACTACAACGCCAGCAATCTTGGTTCAAATCCTGCCGACGGGGGTTTTTTTTATGAAATAAATATTTTTTTAATAATAAATATTTTTTTTTTAATTTTTGTGTTATTTTTTAAATTTTATTAAAATTTAAATAATTCCAAATATATTATAGGATAAATTTTGATCTCGAATTATCCAATTCGATCTGCCAAAATTAGCTTATCCGTTTGTATCTAATTGGATGTAAATAATACCATGGGAAATTTTGGGATCTTTCAGGATTTTATATTATTGGATCTCCCAATTTTGAGATCTATTTGGATCAAATTTAATCCTGTAATATATTTGAGGGATCTGATTGGATATTACTGGATACCGCAATTTTGAGATGAACTTGGTAAATATCGATCTATATCAAATGAGATAACTACATATGCTAAATATAATGTTGTTTTGATCGGGTACACATAAAAAAACATAACATTGTACTTTTTATTTGCAGAAAAAAAATTTTGAAAAAAAAATATTTTCCTATTAAAAATATAATATTCTAATATCAGTAGGAACCTAAAGCAAGAAGCATATATAACTAGGGGATGGCATCGGTTCGCACATCGGACTGGACATTGGATATCGGACAGAAAATTATGGCAGTGTCAGAGTTGTCAGAGATCATTATGGCGTTGTCTGACAAGGTCAGAATTTTCTGTCCGTTTAATGGATGTCCGGTCCTATATGCGATCCGATAGCGATTGTATCTCCTAGTTATATATGCTTCTAGCCTCAGTACATATCATCAACAGCCCAGTGTAGAAAATCATTACCCGATATGTGGTTATGTAACTACATACTTAGTAATGGTAACTATTTACTTTTGTTATTACATTTCTTATTACCTTTATATGGCGATGTCGCGAAAAATAATGAATTATGGTTACACACCAGCATACGAAAAATCAAAAAATATATCGTTACCTATGTGCTTACCAGTACTGACAAAAATAATGAGTCTAAAAATAGATTTTCAAAAAAATAAATTATATAAAAAAAATATATTTTATTGTATTTTTTTTTTTTAATAAAATTTGCTGGTGCGGGAATCGAACCTAGGTCTACAGACTGCCAGTCAACAGCTCTACCATCTTAGCTATATCGACATTAGGCTGGGTCGATTTGTGGGGAGGCAAAAAAATCGCCCATGGCTCAGGGAAAATCGTATTCTAGGGATCAAAATAAGAAACTTTGCCGAAGGAACCATACCTCTAAAACGAATTCTACTACCCCTAACTGTTGACTTTTGTCCCGTAGGGTCAAGTTTTGAAAAATCCCACTTTGACCCATTTAGAGTGCCCCAATCGAGTCCAAATGTATGACCGACCCCCATTAACTTTGGAGGGCCGATCCACCCATGCCAGTGGTACACCCCCTGGAACTCCCCTGGGGGGTTCCAGGGGGTGTGCCACTGGCATGGGTGGATCGGCCCTTCAAAGTTAGTGGGGGTCGGTCATACATTTGGACTCGATTGGGGCACTCTAAATGGGTCAAAGTGGGATTTTTCAAAACTTGACCCTACGGGACAAAAGTCAACAGTTGGGGGTAGTAGAATTCGTTTTAGAGGTATGGTTCCTTCGGCAAAGTTTCTTATTTTGATCCCTAGAATACGATTTTCACTGAGCCATGGGCGATTATTAAATCGACCCGCCCTAATCGACATGTAATATTTAATAGATAAAAACATAATTGACCTGCTGCACACAAGTACGCTTACTCGCCAACGTACAAAAAATAAAAAAATATGTGGTTACATATATCCTTACCAGTGTGTAAAAAATATTGAGTCTAAAAATAGATTTAAAAAAATCTAAAAAAAATCTAGAAAATTATTTTCTAATTGAAATAATGATAAAAATAAGTAATTAACAGTAACTCAATATTATATGTTTTAAAATAATGCAGAAGGTAAGTGGGTGTCATTACTGGTAGTCCAAAAAATAATGATATGTCATTACCGTTTCTACACTGGGATCATATTTATCATAATTTCTGATGTCCCTAATATATAGAACAAAAATTGGAATTTTTACTTGATATTTGTGATGTGCAATATTAAACGAATATGTTCTTTATAAAGAAAGCCGAGTAACATGCAGACATTTTCTGAATCTATAGAAAAACATATGAGTTTTTTATATAATAAATGAAATATTTCAAAACCGTTAAATTGTTCAATATTACTCCGCCCACTTTTTAGAAAATTTAAAAAGTTCTTCCATTATTTACTCGCATCATTTATAACAATAAATACTGTCAGTTTGATATTGATATGAAATACTTTTTTCTGTAGCGGGGTACGGAAAGCCTCATACATGGTATAAGAATGTTAGTTGATTTTCACTCATATTATGATACCTACTCATGAATTGTTGGAGAGTGCTATTGTGAGTGTTAAATATTTTTTACTGTTTAAGAAAAAAAGCAGAGAACATATTGATTATGTATGTTAGTGTTGCAGTTTTTGAACTTATCATTTATGATGTGTTTCATCTCATACTTGATTGTTAGTAATCATTACAACTGTTGTTTTAATGTTAACTACCGATTTCTTGTTTTAAGGTACATTTATATTTTATGATTTCTTGATTCAATTATTTTAACTCCATACAGATTTTGTATCACTCCATAATTTTATGTAATTCACATTAAGTTAATGTGAATTTCACGATTTGTATCATATTCCTTACAACAACAGTTTTTGGAATTAATTGAAATATATTATAGTTTCTGGAAAGTAGTACAGTAGACGTTCGCAAATTAGAACTTTCAGAAATTAGAATCAATGTTTGCAATACATTAAACGCTCTGAAATTCGAATTTAAAATTCTAATTTCTGAGCGTTTTTTTTTTGTTATTTGAATACACAGGAAATCCCCAATTTATTTTTATTCTGTTTGAATAAAGTAAAACTAAAAAGGGGAATCACCAAATTATATATGTTTTTCCCTATTTGTTTTTTTTTTTGTCGCATTTATGTACATTTTTGGCTAGTTTATTTGTGAAATTTGATACGCGTGTACATATTATTTGGCAGTCTCTATTAAATAGTGAAAGTGTATCATTTAAAATGTTAAATAAACGTAAAAAAAACACTTTATCATTGGAAACGAAACGAAAAAAAACGTCAAGAAATTAGAATAATTCAGAAATTAGAATTGCCTCAAAAACAAAGCGGTTCTAATTTGCGAGCGTCTACTGTAGTATGTATATTAGACCGTACCTCAAAAAAAAGGTTCGCCGTTCACACTCCAATCTAAAGTATTTTTGCAAGGTTTCAAAAAAAAATTTTTTTGCCGAATGTAGGGGTCATCATTTTAGATTTTTCGTTATACCTTTGGCATTTACAGTCGGATCTTAAAGTATGATCCATCGATATTTTTCTCTCGAGGTGACCAATGTTTTGCTCTAAAGACCATTGACCTCAATTATCCCGTTCTAGTATTTTCCCACCAGGTCTCAGTTGCTATCACCCTAATGTACCACGCTAATGTCAGAATATTAAAGATCGCAAAAAATTATTAAAATTTTGCTAAGGAAGTTTTTCGATAAACCCAGCAGAATTTTTTTTTTGTTTGCCGAACGTAGCAGTCGTCTTTTTAAATTTTTTTTCTTTGGATTTTTCCTTCATAGCAAAACACTGGTCTCCTCGAGGCAAAAAAAATCGATATATCACACTTTAAAATCCAACTTTAAATGCCGAAGCTATAACGAAAAATTGAAAAAGGCGACCCGAACGTAGGGCAAAAAATAATAATTATTTTGGAATTGCCTTGCAAAATAATTGTACCGAGGATAGAAAGGGACCTAAGGTCAGGAGAGCATGGGATCGGTCTCATTCGATGCTCAGATTTTGTCCACAAAAAAAAAAAAAAAAAATTGATTTTTTTTATCCTTTCTCTATGCGCTGTCACATATAGTATATTTCTTAAAACAGTGCTCCCTTAAATATATAACATGATGAATAAGATTTCTATTCTGCAATTATTTTTCAACAATAAATTTTTGGCTAAATTGCACTCCCATTCAAATTAATTTTCCCATAAGAAAAATTCATTCCCTTACTTCGATGCTGAAATTAACTGTTTTGACAGATCATTTACGTTACAATTAATGGTTTCTACATTTATTTTTTGTAGCACCAATCAAAAACCATCTGACATTTGTGTCACGAATTAACAAAAGACCATCAACAACTTTTAATAACAAAACAACAACAAAAAACATAACACCACTTACAACACTTGACATTATCAGTAAGAAAAAATCTGATGAAAATTTGTTTAGAGAGCCCATTGTGAAACAATGATTTTATTACTGTTGGTGTGTAATTTGCATGTTCAACAGAATAAACAAAAAAAAAAAAAAATGTAGAAGCAAACGATAAAATTCTAGCAGTAGTGGCAACAAATCCCAAATGCGACAACACCAAAATTGAAATAAGTGAATAGAAAACCAGGAACACACACCACACGACAATTGATGCACGCAATATGTTAACGACAAATAAAAAACAACAACGTAGAGGCCAACAAGGATGTTAGGAAATGGTTTTGGCAACGTTTTAATATTTTCTCAAGTCCCATGTGGGCAGTGAATTTTTTTAATCAAGAGCTTGTCAAAAGCTAAAGGCAACAACAAACAAAATGCCAACCAAAAATCCATCAATCAAGACACGCAATTCTAATGGCGCAAAGAAAAGTAAAAACGTCACTTAACATTGCTAGAGTATGAAAAAAATAATAAAGACAATTTGCATATAAATTTTGTAAATTATTTCATTCTTTGTTAAACAACACCAGTTGAAGAAGCACAAGGATAATTGTTACAAGAAAGAAACAGGAAACATGTCAACAATTCCTTAAAGCTTACAACATTTATAAAGAAAAAAAAAAGAAAAATTAGCGTTTCACGAACACCCAGGCACCCACTCATTCACCCCCCAACTAGCAAAACACTACACGCTATCAAAGTGTCAAAACTGACAGTTTTAAACAACTTGTCTGTCACTCTTTTTTCGGCACAGGGCGAATTTTCATAAACTTTTGGAGTAGGTTATAATTTTTTGCCTGTCATAGAGTATTATGCCTAAATGTTTTCTAATGAAGTTTTTCCATTTGTTTATGATGAAAAGTGTCAAGGAGCTCATATTTTATATACTCACTTTCTCGTTCAAATATCCTTTAATTTTGTTGTTAAACTGTCTTGAAAAGGGGTAGTATGTGATATGTAGAAGTGTTGACTTTGTATGTGATATTGATGATGTATGTTTTTTGTAAAGTAAGTTATTGTATTCGTAAATCTTTGTCAACATGATGTTTAGAAAATTATCATAAATTTACTAGCGCTTTTTTAAACATATACTACATGATTTTGAAATATTATCCAAATCTCTAGTGTTGACACATGTTCATCACAATTAATACATAGTACATACATATGTGTTCTAAAAGAGACAGAAATACATATTCTAAAAGTGAGAAAGGTTCTGAAACACTTATATAAGATTTTTCGCTCATAGAAAGAAATCTGAAAAATTAGCAAAAACAGAGATAATTCTGCTGGACGAGTTTTAATGAATTTTTTCAGTAAATCAATAAAGTTTTCTTCGCAAAGTAAATGAAAAATTTCATAAATATGATGAAAAAGCTTAATATATTTTATGAATCCAGTTTCAATGAAACTTTTTCATTGAGTGTATGAAAGTTTTAATAAATGATATGAAATTTTTTACAACATTTAATGAAAAATTGCATTAATTCAATGAAAAGTTTTAATGGACGAGTTCCAGTGCAACTTCGTTATTTTTATGCAAAAAATCATTAATATCATGCAGATAATTCTCTCAGTGTACAACAAAAATTAGTTAAAAATGATGCTGAAGTAAAAAGTGCATTATAACCATAGAAGTTGTAATACATAAAATTTCTTAAGGATTCCATTGAATAGATGGAGTTGAATATTGTTCCAAATGAGTACGATATGGTATCAAACGGGAAACGAGTTGAATTGAAACATTTCAATTACAATTTACCCCGGAAAATGATGTGCCGCAGACCACCTAATAAAGAAATTCGGGTGAAAATTTTAAAATTTAATGAAATAGTCTATTACAGAAATATTTTTTTTTCTGTAAGTTCCAAAAAACTCGGATAAATTTTTTTATATCGTGTTTTGCGAACTCGTTTTAAATTATTGCCAAAGAGTTCAGAATTTTTAAACACTGTTTTCAAATTTACAATTTTAATTTTTTTAAAATTTGTTTAAAGAAATTTTAAAAACTCAGAGATTGGACTTTAAGGTTTTATTAAGAACATATTAGAGATTAAAAACTGTAAAAATTGTAGGAATTCCTTTTTTCATTAGGCAAGGGGAGAGATTTAATTTCAGCGGATTTCGAGAAAATAGCTACTATTGCAGGGGTGGCAAGACTTTTTTCGCTGCGAGCCAGAAACGGAAAATTTTTTTTGTAAAAATTTCTCGCGTGCCACCTTAATTTTAGTTGTCTTTTAAAAGTCCTTTTTTAAAAATTTATAAATTTTCTCTTAAAAATATCATCGCAAAGTTACATATTTATCAGCGCTACGGATAACCCCCATGAAATAACCCCAAAGGGAAAAATTAAATAACATCCAAGAAATGACGTAAAAATATTTGACGGTAATTTAATTTTTGGGGGTTTATTTAATCTTTAAATATTGAGATTATTTCATTATGAAAAAATCCCCAATGAAATAAAATTAAAATAGTTTGAAAATTATTGCCTTTTAATTTTCGGGGGGTTATTCCATTTTTGGTGGTTATTTCATTTTGTTAAAAAAGTTAAATTATTGGGCGCCATCAATTATTTAAGTACATAAGAAAATAGTTGAAAAATTTGATTTTGTTAAAATAAATCTTGCGATTTTTATCATCATAATAATGAATAAAAAGTGCATATTATGAATTTGAACCAAGAAATTTCTATTTCAGATGAAATGGCTCTTCGAAACACGATCAAAACCCAATTTCAAATTCCAACAAAGAAGGTTAGTTCATTATGAAACTTATTTTCAGCCTTTATTTTCATTTAGGTCCTTTCGTAGGACTTATTTTCCCTTTAAAAAACTTAATTTTTTTGTTCCAATTTTATTACAAGTTGTTTTCCAGTTTTGTTCAATTTTCTGGTACTTTTTATTTCTCCAATTATGAGGCATTTTCTCATCGAAACATTTAAACTTCTTTCAATCTAAAATTTTAGAAATTTTCTTTGAATTTTCTGATAATCGAATTGGCGAGTTCTTTATTAAAGATATTTCTTTAAACAAAATATGATGGCAATACAGAGTTTTAATAATTTTAAAAGACGATTTACAACCTCAATGAAAAATTTCACACTTATGGAGGTGAATCACACATTTTTGTAGCGAAATTTAACATTTAACTGAATTTGTTGCCGGTCTTCTAATAGTTTAAATTTTTTGAAAATATCAAACAAAACGTCGCGTGCCACCTAAAATCCACTCGCGTGCCACTACTGACACGCGTGTCATAGTTTTGCCAGCCCTGTACTATTGAGTCTAAAAATCTAGAACATTACTTTATGTTTGAAATAATGATAAAAATATGTCATTATTATTTTTAAATAATAGAAAAAGTAACTAGTTATTAGTAACTCATTATTACTTATATCTTTTAAAAAAATGCAGAAAGTAAGTCGGTGTCATTATTGGTAGTTCAAAAAATAACGATATGTCATTACCGTTTCTACACTGGGATGCTAAAATAAAATATTTGTAAACAACTGCCAACGAATGAATTTGTTAGTTGCCTTTCAAGTCCTTTTCTCCAGGAGATTTTTTTAGTCCATTAAAAGAGGGCATGGTGCACCAATTTTATTAACAAATATTTTTTTTAACTGCTAAAGGGATATAGAGAGAGTTCTGTGGCGATAATTTACTTTAAAGTTACCTTTAAAAAATTTGATGAAATTTAATGCGTTCATATGAGAACACCAAAAAAAAAACCGGCACAAATAGCATAATTTTTCCAAAATATTTCTACGATTTACAAAAAACTCTGTTGCAAAGTATATGGGAAGAATTTTAGTGAATATATTTATGTGACCATTAAATTGATTCCCAAATCCCACTTATGGGCGCCCTTAAGGGGCGTGGACCACCTATTTTTTCTCAAATCATAAAAAAATCAATAGTAAATCAAATGTAAATTCGTGAACGACCGAGCGCTAATTATAACTACCCTGTTAAAAATCGATTATACATGATCACATATGATTCAAATATGTCCATTAGACCGTGTACTACGCACTTTTTTTTTTGCGTGTAAGGTGGTACGGTCTAATGTCCATATGGATCAATATGTGATCCTTTTCCTCAAAGCGCTGTGGGCGCTGTGGTGTAATGGTTAGCGCGTTGGACTGTTACACGTGAGGTTGCGGGTTCGAGCCCCAACTAAGGCAACATCAATTTATGAAAAATAGTAATATCTATGAGTTTTTTCTATCCCTCATACATAACGCGGCGTCCTGCTTCGGTGTTCCCATAGCACTTAACCACACCGAAGTAAAATAATATAACAGGGCTATGAACTAAAAAGCTTCAACAAAGTTCGCCAACTTACCATCATATGGCGCGCAACAACTGTTCTAAAAAATTCAACATCTCGCGCAATTGCAGTGTTGCCATATTTGAAGCCCTTCATCTTTCACCACCTTTCACTTCTTCTCTATCCCCTTTCCAAAGGAAGCAACACGTTAATTTATAGGAAGAATTTCCTGAGTGGTGCTTCTCTTAAAAAAAAAAACAAAAAAAAAAAAGCAATCAAATCGGTATAATTAACTACAATTGTAATTAAAAAAGTGTACACTGCAAATGCATTTGTAGTTAACTGATAATGCAGTTATTTTTAACTACAATTGCAATTAAAAACAACTGAAATTGTAGTTAATCCAAATGCAATTGCCGTGTACCCTTTTTAACTACAAATGCAGTTAATTTTACCGACATAGTCTTCTGAGTGAATTTTTCCAAATATCCTTTTGTACATTGAATCGTATACGGAAGAATTTTGCTGAGGACAGGGTATATAAGTTGTGGATAGTAGATAAAAATATATTTTTGCAAATTTACAGATAAATCTTCGATTTGATTTTTTTATCTGGAAATTTTATTTTCGAATAAAGTAGAAAAACCTGTCAAACCGGTTTCAAATCGAATTGACTAATTTTTAAGAAATTTTTAGTTGAAGCACTGATTTAAGCACATATTTTAGTTATCTTCATTTAACACAATACTAAAAATCCTTAGTACTTTAACTAATTTAGAGTGTTAATTTTCAAAATTATATAAAAATAATTTTTAAGAACCCATTTGTTAAATTTTACAAAATTTATTATTAAAATATAATATTTTCATGTTACTGTTATTGCCACGTAGATGGCGTCACCATTGTATCCGAAATTTTAAAGATGGCGCTATTTCGTTCCCTCCCGATCTTTTAAAATAGCCCATATCTCGAAAATTAGAGAGATAGAGCAAAACTGATGAAAATTTCGACTATCCCTAACCTAACCCCTAACCTAACCTAACTATCCAAAAATGGACTTTGGCGGGGCCTTGGACCCTTGGAAATTTTTAATAAAAAATTTTCCACTTCATAAAATGGCTCATATCTCGAAAACTAAGCGAGAGAGAGCAAAACGGACAAAATGTTTGCTCCACCGGAGTGTCCTTATATACCCTCACATGATATGGACTGGATCCGGGGAAGGTCCCGAGACCCTAAATTTGAATAAATTCTACGGCTCAGTATAATTACAGATAAAACTGTAGTTTTACAAATTTTTTACTTAAATTTAGATTTGTTAAATTTAACAAAAGAATTTGTTAAAATCAACAAATTTCATTTTAAGCCAAAAAAATTTTTTTGTCCAGCCAACAGACGTATTATTTTGAGTGTGCTTTTTTTACGAAAAATTTTTTTTATTCTTTAGTTAACGATAAAAACGTAAATTTAGGTCTAACAACATGTGCGGTCTACACTTGCCCGAAGCGAAACTCCTTCAAACGATAAATTCGATCAACCCTATTGTACATACATATATCCCTAATATTACCTCAATAAGTTATATTTATAACTGGTTTAAAATAATTTGCAATATTAGCTAATCTTGTATTTTCATACTACCTAAAGTATGAATAACATATTTGTGTATAATTTTTCCAATACGCCCTTAAGTCCAATAATAATTTGGAATTTATTTTAGCACTTAATGGTCGATATAAAATACTAAATTATATATTTTATATGAATTGGGCAAATAAAAAAGGATTCATTATCATAAAACACTTATTTTTATGAGACTAAAAATAATGAGGGTGGTGGGTATTACTACGACCATATCCTTTGGTCATTTCGAAGCACGAGCAAAATTCTTTTGCAGAAAATGTCTAGACGCACTGACAATCAGTTGGAAAAGGGTTAAATTGTTTATAAAAATTAAAAAAAAAAAAAACAAGAATTACAACATGTGATATATTGTCACCCTTGTAAAACAAGACAGCTACCGTAGGGCACAAGAACAATCTTCAAAGGGATTTATGCATAAAAAACAGCAGGTGGGGGAAAGAGGTGGATATGAAAAACCGAAAAAAAAGAAAAGGGTAACTTAAGGAAATGATTTGTCGCCTTTTAGGCAAACGATTACCACATTATAAGATATTGGCAAACACTTACAACGATATGTAGGTAAAAATATCGCTTGAAAATAATAAGAAAAAGTAGGATTTTAATGCACTCATAAGCACGTTCCAAGGATTGTGAATTATTGTTACTTGGAATTGGGAAATATATTTTGCTAATTCACTACACAAACCAACCTGTGCGTGTGTGTGTGTGTAGTACCGTGCGTAAGAGTTGTGACATATTTTTAGCATTCCCTAATGGGACATAAATAATCCTGGCAGAAACAAAAGTCTCCCCCTTTTTGTCGTTTAGCAATCAGTATAAGCACACATATATAGAATTAAATATTAATTTTTTTGCTAGCTTATTATTACCAGCAAAAGAGGGAGTTGAATATTATTAGTAATGCTTTAGCTCATACTCGTAAAGACCAGGTCTTGAGACAATTGCAATCATTTTTCTTTTTTGTATCTTAAGAATTGAATTACAATTTTTGTTTCCTTAACTCATGCTGTAAATTTGTTATTTATGCATATTTATGTTTTTATATACATTGCAGATCTGTTTTTATTTAATTTTTTAAGTTTTAATTTTAAAAATAGCATAATTGTGCGTGCTTCTTGTTGTTTTTCAATTGCAACAATTTGCAATTTTCAATTTTTAATAGAGTGGTGGTGTCAATGCGTGAAATTTTATTGAGTCGCATATTACGTTGCGCTTATTGGCACGTTCCATTAATATAAATCTCGCACATAGTATTTTTCGAAGAAATTTTGTTCGTTATTAATAATAGCTTTTGTGACCATTTCCTGTATCGAAATATTTTATAATTGAAGTTGTATAAATAATGAAATTTGTATTCGATGACTAGTTAATTAAAAAACGGTGAACAAAATATTACAAAAATTATCGTACACTCAAAATAATATGTCTGTTGGATGAACAGTAAAATTTGTTACTTTAACAAAATTTATTCCTGTTTTTTGGCTTAAAATAAAATTTGTTGATTTTAAAATATCTTTTGTTAAATTTAACAAATCTAATTTTAAGTAAAACATTAGTAAAACTACTGAGTACCGGGCCTAGTCCATATTATCTAATGGCAGTACGGGCACTCCGAAGGAGCAACAATTTTTTCCGTTTTGCTCTATATCGCTTAGCTTTCGAGATATGGACCATTTTATGAAGTGGAAAATTTTTATTAAAAATTTTCAAAGCCCACCAAGGGGAGGTATTGGTATTATATGGTTAGAGGTAGGAAAAATTTTCCTCAATTGTGCACTCTCTTATTTTTCGAGATATGGGCCATTTAAAAAAATCAGGTGGGAAGGAAATAGCACCATCTTTAAATTAGTTCTTAAAAATTAGTTATAAATAGTTTTGAAAATTAACACTCAAAATTAGTTCAAGTACTAAGAATTTTTAGTATTGTGTTAAATGAAGATAACTAAAATTTTTGTTTAAATCAGTTTTTTAAGTAAAAATTTTGTTAAAAATTAGTCAAATCAATTTGAAACCCGTTTGACAGATTTTTTTACTGACCTATTACTTTAAGTGTATAGAAACCTGCTGACATTTGCATACAAATAAAGGGTTCTTCAATAAGAGCGCTACAAAAGTTTTTTTAAATAAAATAAAAACGGTTTTGGATATCAATGAAATTCTTTATTCCTGTGAAAGTACGTTCGATGCCATTATGTATGGAAATCGATCTCTTTTGCATGGCCATCACGGGCACGCTTTCAGAAGTCCAGCCGCTGAACCCAATTTTCGACGGTTTTCAAGCATAAATCGGCCGATATTCGTACGAAGTTCATCAATCGTCGCTGGCTTGTTGGCATAGACCATAGATTTGACGTAGCCCCACAGGAAATAGTCCAACGGCGTCAAATCGCACGACCGAGGCGGCCAATCGACTGGACCATTTCGTGAGATAACACGTTCTCCAAACTTGGTTTGCAATAAATTGATTGTGACATTGGCTGTGTGACTTGTGGCGCCGTCCTGTTGGAACCACATGTCCTCCAAGTCCATATCATCCAATTGGGGCCAAAAATATTCGGTTATCATTGAACGGTAGCGATTCCCATTCACAGTAACGTGCCGGTCTTACTCATCACGGAAGAAGTAGGGCCCAATGACGCCGCCGGCCCATAAACCGCACCAAACCGTAATTTTTTCGGGATGCAATGATGACTCATGAAGTACGTGTGGATTGCTGTCTGACCAATAACCCATATTTTGTTTATTGACCAAGCCATTCATTATGACGACCATAAATTGGACGTAGCGCTCTTAACGTTGAGGCCACTGACTCCGAATTTCGGTAGTAAATTTTAATAATTTCGACTCGTTGTTGGCTCGTATATCTTTCCATCATGAAATGGCAAACCTTACTGAAGAGAAATGTCAAAAAAGCGGCAATAAATATGGCGTCGTTTGCTGTCCCTGTCTTTCAACTTTTGTAGCGTCCCTGTTGAAGAACCCTTTATGAAAATATCATTATGCTAACATATCTTTAGCAAGTCATCACCGATATTTTAAAGCATGGCTCAGTAAGTTGCCATCAAAATTTATATATTTAAAGGCCGCTAAAAAATATGCATTTCTTCATGCTCTTCTTCTTTCAATTCTTAATTGTTCTTTCTTATTTTTTTAAATTTTATTAAAAATTCAAAGTTTTTCATTCGCTATCACTGTCATGAAGGTTAAAACCAAAAATCTTTGTTTGTTTGTTAACACGTGAACTTACTCGGTCAATTTCAGATATCAATATGTTTTTAGTTTTGAAGTTCGCGGTTCAAATCGCCGTCAATATAAAAATATTTTTATTTTTAGTTAATTGGCAGCAAAAAAAGAGATGCCGAAGCAGTAGAAAAAGCACTAATATTGATGATCTAGATGTACTCTTTTTTAACATAAACACTAATGATTTTAACATTGAGTTGTCATAGGCGAGGAGTACTCCCACTTCAACATTTTTTCAGTACTTTTTGAACGAGTGCATAGGAAGATCTTTTTCACCAATTAAAAGTTAAAAAAAAATTCTTTACAAAAAAAATTATATTCTTTTTATTTTACAAAAGTTTTTTATTACCGCCACCGGGTATCGAACTTGCGACCTCACGATTGCTAAGTCTAGCGCTCTACCAATGAGCTATTCCTTGATATGAAATTTGACTGGCATTAAAACATTGTTCCTCACGTATTCTCTTCAATAAAAGTACTTATTAAACTATTTTTACAGGTGCATAAAATGCGATTTCTCACAATTTTTTTTATATATACATATTTTTAAAAATTATAAAAATATTGAATTTAAACAAATTAATTATAAATGTTAAAAAAAAAATAATAGATTAAAAAAAATTTAAAAAAAAATTTTTAAAAAATTTAAAAAAAATTAAAAATATATTGGTCCCGCCGGGAATCGAACCCGGGACCCTCTGTTTGGAAATACCAAGTGATACCAAGAGATCACTTTTTACGATCACTTTTAGAGCAATTACATTTTAGAAGCAATACTTAAGTGATTTTTTGGATGTTGTTCAGAAGTAATTCTAAAAAAGCTTTAAAAATGTAGTAACGGATACTTTGGAAGCAATGAAAGAAGTGATTTTCTGAAGTTGTTCAGAATAACTTCTAAAAAAGCAGTAATAATACACTAAAGGATACTTGTGAAGCATTGAAAAAAGTAGTTTGTAAAGCATTATTTGCATTTTTTTGCTGGGTGGCTGTAACCGTTGCATAGGACAATCATAATTAATGTTGGAATTAATTACTATAGAATTCTTTTATTGCATTAGTTAATTTGGCTCTTCTGATTACAAACATTATATACACTCAAAAAAAATATTAGTAAAGTCAGCAAAAAATGTTGCTGTGTCAGTAAATTTTTAGTCAGAAGCGTGCTGGCAAAAAAGTTGGCAAAAGGTGAAAATAGAAATTGTGTAGAGTTGTTTTTTTTTAATTATCATTTCCGTTCTGTCTGTACTACTACATCCAGACAAGCTGCGACATCTTGCCTATCTGGTTGTCATCCACACTATAAATGCGGTCATCAGCACAATTTTTGTAGCAAAATAAATTAGTAAAACATTAGTTCAAATTAGTTTAGTGCTAAAAACAATATATAACTAAAACTTTAGCTGAAAATGGAATTTTAGCAAAAAACTTCCTGAAAACTAGTACGCTTGATATACTAGTTGTTTTACTAATTTATTTTTTTGAGTGATTGGCAAATTTTCCATTAGCCACATTTTTCAAAAAACAAATTGCAGAAATATCTTTAAGACTTCTTTGGTGATTGTCTGCACCTGCTGACTTGTCACTAGTGTATTCAATTAATCGATTTTTTAGTTTAATCGATTAATCGTACAAACAATTATTGGGGCTTTTTTCTTATCCGATTATACGAATAAAATTTATGTTAAATAATATACATACATTTGTTGTGATTTTAATTTTATTTAAAAAAAGGAACAAAAATAATTTCAGTAACTCTTCTAAAATTCTTAAAAATAAAAAATGTAATAATTGAGGTCAATGTAATAATCAGAATTTTGATTACATGTCGATACCACTAAATTGCTTGATCTGCCAAAAAACAGTGTAGTATTTTTGAAGATAACAAAACAAACAGTGTTCATTTTTTGTTCCTTTTAGTTTTCTTTAATATTTAAGATATTTTTATTAACGCTCCGAGACGAAAACAGGAAATTCCCATTAAGTTTAAGCTAACAAATATTTGATGAGTCATCCCCTGATGATTTCCTTAGGCCAGAATGTAATTCGGATAGGCACAAGCCTACAGAAAATATTTTTTTAAAATTTGTAAAATAAGTTTTTGATTTAAGCATATTTACTTTAATAAAAAATATGTATTGTTTAAACATTTTTGTAATTTTTTTTACTAATTTCGATTAATCGTGTAAAATTATTCGAATTATTTGAAATTTGGCCATTTGAAATTATTCGAATATTTTTAAGCAAGATTGTTGGATTAATCGAATAACGAGTAATTGATTGAATATCCTACTTGTCATGTAAACGGAGCTGCTGGCATTGTATTTAAGACACAATTTCCAGCTGGGTAATTATACCCTGACAAATGTACTAATATTTTTTAAACAATACTTTTCGTGATGTCCATATTAACTTTTTTGTGCCTTTAAATTAATATTTGATAATCTGCACATTATTGTGTATGAAATTCCTCCAAATTAATATATGTTTAAGAATATTTAGTTTAACATTTTTAAATTTTTTTTTAATACCAACATATTTAGACCGCAAAACAACTTTTTTTCTTTATTTAAAAATGTTGAAATTTAATTTGAATGTCGTCCACTTGTAAAATCATATAAATTTCATTCGGTAATGTTGCCAAAAGAAACATTCGTATATAAACAAAATTTGGCTAAAAACTTTTCTCATATATTTACATATGAAAAATGTTCCACCAAAAAATAAAACTACAAAAATAACTCATATTTGAAAAGCAGACAAAAAGGAAAAAATAAATCCCAAAAAATAAAATAAAAAAACTTATTTCAATGTATAAATTTTCATAAAGTTACCGCAAATAGTCTGAAATATTTGTTAAGGGTTAAATATTAAAAAAAAAACAAAAATACACATGAACTAATTTAAATATTCTATAGTATAAAAGTAAAATTGAGTAGATTATATTTTCACAATTTGTATACAGAAAAAAGGTCATTAACTTCTTTTTTTTTTTGGGAGGAAAAGAAGAAAATTTATTAAACACGTGAATTTTGTAATTTTTGTTTTTTTCTGAAAAAATTTCAAGTGTTTTTACTTTAAGTGCTAAAGAATTGATGGGAAATCCCTTGAAGTCTAGAAAAACATCAAGTGTGGATTGCCTAGATAGAAAGAAAGGAAGAGAACAAAATTTGTCAACTTCCGTGATAATTGAGATAGAGTTTATTGAACTTCCGTTAATATAAATAAATATGTAATTGTCAATCAATTACTTAAAATTCACCTAAGACTTTTAAATTACAAGGAAACTGGTGATTGATAAAAATGTATCTTAATACACGTGCATCGTATGGTGCTAGTATATTTTCAAAATACAATCAACCCTCCGCAATTTGTATTTATAAACATTTTAATCTAAATATTTGTTAAAGTCTTTTAAATTTAGAGTTTCATATAATTACCTCAGTGCCATATTAAAAATATTCTTTTACCATTAATATAATTTCTTAGTGGTAAAACTAATAAAATCATTTATAACAACCTTACTAATGGAATAATGAATGCACAAAGTATTCAAATATGAACTTCTCTTGATCACATGGTAAGACATAACTTTTTTGTGTGCCACAAAAAGAAGAAGCTACTAAACTAGGAGGAGTCATTCAAAAAATTTTCCAAACTGGTCTGTAGATACATGTCTTCGGATATGCACTACCCAGAACATTTTTTACAATCGGTAGCTAACCACAGCAATTCTGCAACTGGTCCCACTGCAACCGATTCCATGGTTCCGGAACCAATTCCAGGGATCTTATATGGAAGGTATGACTGACGTAGAATCAGTTCTAGAATTAGTTCCAGTCGAGATTCTAGGGCAACCGGTTCTACTTTGGAGCTATGGAAGTGGTTGCTTTTCTGACAATTTCAAACAACTGTCATTGGTGTTAGAATTGACAATAGAAGGGGTTGCAAAGGAAAAGTAGATATTCTATAACTGATTCTTTGGAATAGAAAATTTTCCTGGATATGGTCTCACAGACCACTTTTTTGGCCAAAATTATTTGAAACCATAAAAATCTTTATTGTTAATTGCAAATCGGGTTGCTTTAAATTTTATTAATTTTTATAGTAGTTTTAGTTGAAATCGTGGGTTAATCTCTTGTAAAGTAGTTCAATTTATGACAAAATAATGAACAAATTATACCCTACACCACTACGTGAAGAGGGTATAATAAGTTTGTGCTGATGTTTGTAACATCAAAAAATATTGGACCTAGACCCACATTATAGTATACCGACCGACCTAGAATCACTTTTTATTTCGATTCAACGATGTCCGTCTGTCCGTCCGTCCGTCGCAAATATTAAGATATTTTGATGAAATTTGGTACACCGACTTACGTCGGCCCAAGGACGAAGCCTATTGATTTTGGTTAAAATCGGTCCATGTTCAGACCTAGTGCTTACATGTTTAGTTTCGCTAACTCACATGGTCCAAAGGACAAAGCCTATTGATTCTAGGTAGTGTTTCCAATTATTCGACGTAGGCGATTAACCGGTTAGTGTATTATTCGAAAAATCACTAAAATTGATTAACCGGTTACTCGGGTCGGTTAATCGAGAAAATTGGCGATTAATCGATTAATCGTTTAATGCATAATTAATTTTTTTTCTTAATATTTTTATAAATAAAAATACAAAAAGCTGCCTCTTTTTGTTATATTTCAACGTGGCATATTAAAACGATGTATTTAAAAAAGTTTTCATATTCTAGGCTGAAAAGTTCAGATTTTTTAAACTGAAATATTTCTTATACTAGTAGAAAAAGTTGTATAAAAATGCTGCTAAAGCTTCTTAAAATTAGATTTTTTTGTTAAATATCAGTAGGTTAAGGACAGCAAATCTAAAACTATTACATATGAAAATTTAATGTAGATTTTTTATTTCTTTAGCAAAAATTTTAAAAATCTGAAATTGCATTGGCATGCAATTTTTTTTTTTACTTTCATTATGTCTTAACTTTAGGTGATTTATTTTAAATCGAATAAAAAATTAAACTCTGGGAAACGAGTTCGGGTTATAGAATTGATGTGGTTGTGAACCGATTATACAAACTTTCTTGAGAGTTGCAAGAAAAAGTAGAGTACTTACAGAATTGGCAGTTATGGGACACAGTTTTAAAATAAATCATCCTTGTCTTAAAGAACAAATAAATATATAAATATGTATAAATACAATTTTTATTAGTTTTAATTTTTAAAAGTATTAAAACGGAAATAAAAAGTCAATTGTATTTCCTAAAGATTGATCCAGCGTGTGTTTCGAGAAGTTTTACAAAACACCTTTATTTTGGAGTTTCGCGATGTTTTTTTAAAGCCTTTTTTAACAAATAGAAATTTTGGTATTTTGTTAAAATATTTGCAAAAAAGAAAGTTATTAAAAATTGGGAGTCTCTTAAAACACATGATGTGTCTCGTTGGTTCAATGTCGACTTGCTTAGAGTTGCTCACAAAAAGGTATCTAAAGCTTTAAGGACATCTTTCACTCGATTTTTAAAGATTTTGAAGGAAAAATTCCATATAAAAAATGTAACCGGTTAATCGACTTATTTTAACCGATTATTCGGGTCGAATAATTATTTGAGTTTTAAATTATTTGTTTCGACATTAACCGAAATAGAGGCGATTAATCGAGGAATCGGTTAATCGATTAACCGAATTGGAAACACTAATTCTAGGCCATATGGGCTATATTTCCGATTTTCTCTTATTTTATCATTTTATAGAAAATTTTCACACAAGTCCATTTTAACCCATTCGAATTTCGGATCCAAACATTAGTTGGCTTTTAAACAGACTGCTGTAGGGTATTATATAGTTGGCATGTCGGACTATGGGTTATGGGTTTTAAGCGTTTGCTGTATCTATCCTTAATTAACAAAAACATATCTATCTTTTTCGCATACAGTGGCATTTTAAATGCAATCACCATTTAACTTTTGTTGCTTATTCTGTTTGTTATTTTAGTGCTGCCACTATAGCACGTACCTTCTGTTGCACAAATACACCAAGAATTTCTAATTTTATAAATTTACCCCTGAAGCAGATTGTGTCGTATGCAGATCATTTGTAAATATGTACATACTTGACGTTGCCAGATCATGTTGTGATGTTAAAAGTTGACGTTGAGGAGGACTACGACAGCAACGACGAAGACAAGAAGTTGTCGTCAATGTATATGTTGTGTTGCTGACTGCAACTAATGGAATATATTCATATTAAATTGATTTTATTGACAGCCTAAGTAAAATGGCTTTTAACTTTAACTGACATGTTGACGATATGTTATTGTGTCGTAAATTAAATTTACAACATAGGAACAGTGGGTTCAGAGTAAGAAAGATTCATAAAAATCAAAGCTCTAAGATGTTAAGGAAATTTTTTTAATTCCAATATATTGACACAATTGGAATCAACTGTTTTAACAAAAATTATGTGGTATTAACCAAATTGCTGTTGCCAGAAATATACAGTGGTGGAAAATATAATAGAAACAAAGTTTTTTCTAATTTTATTTTCGTTGCTTTTATTTTTAAAGAACAAAGTAGTGGCTAAATTCGCCCCAAAAGGTGAGGAGATGGTCCAAAAAATTGTATAGACTTTTAATGCAATGTCTGTTTTTTTATTTTGTCACTTATTTTAAGTGGGCGTGGCTTTTAATGAAAAATTAGCAATATCGATCTTTTATAAAGTTACATAGTAAAATTTAGCGAGTACTAACCGGATCTAAACAAACTGTTGGAAATCCTATTAAATTTCCTTAAATCCTGCATTATTTTTATCCAAAAATGGAAGCCAGATTTACCATCACAGTGCTTTAAACATGAAGAAATTTTTCTTTGGTTTAAGTGATTTTAAAATAAAGTTACCCACACTGAAATTTTGTTCATTGATCACTTATGGCCTTTTTTAAAACAGTGGAATTTTTGGCTATAAAATATCAAATTTAGTATTTTAAAGGTAGATGATTTTGTATTCATGGTTCGTTAAAGTACTTATTTTAATAGAGTGGAATATGAGACTATAAAATACCAATTATAGGGTTTTAAGGAATCATGATAACGGATATAAAGTCATAATTAAAAAAATTTAAGTGGTAGATCAAATATGGTGGACATTATATTTTGTTATGAATCTGATTATTTTTTTTTTATATTAGCTGGGGATCAAAAATAAATTGGATTTAAAAAATTCAAAATTATCCAAATTTCTTTAGTTATATCATTATACTGAATTTAGACTGAGCAAAAACCAGGTGGTTTTTTGTACAAAACTAAATTTCAAAAGCCAAGTCATTTACACTGGTAATTTAGTTTTTCTTTGTCACTTCACTTTTCTTTATATTAAGGTTTTTCACAAGGGGTATGCTATTTGTTGTATCGTTGTATCGTCCTAACAAAAAACAGAGTTGTTAAAAATTAAATTGAAAAAATACAACATTTGAGAATAGCACGATACAACATTTTTACGTATGTTTAGTGTCCCATGTTTGAGTGTGCTAACAGATAGAAAACCGAATAGAAAATCATTGTTAAACTCAAATAAAAATTTTAACAACTCTGTTTTTTATTAGGACGATACAACGATACAACAGATAGCACACCCCTTGTGAACAACCTAATTTTTATTGTTAAATTAAATTAAAAAAATTATTAACACATTTTAAGATGGATAAAAATATACAATTTTAAACTAAAACCGAAACCGAAATATTTAAAAAAAATATATTCTTGACACTTACTTTACTTCTATATTCGTTGTAACAGGGTGTATTGAAAATTACTTATAAAAGAAACCGGGTGTAACAAAAATGCAAATTTCAGATATTTTTTCTTGGTTATTGGCAAAAACCAGGTAGAAAGAATGTGGAAATTGTATAGAAAAACTAAAGTAATTTTGTAGTTTTCGTCTCAAAAACTAAAAATGGCCAAAAACTACTAGCTTTTGCGCAGTCTAATTATACTATTAGACAAATAAACAAATTCTTCTTCTTCCTAGAAATCAACTCTAAAAAAAATTCTTTAGTAATTAATTCTAATATTAATTACGATTGTCCTATGCGACGGTTACAAACACTTAACTAAAAAATAATGAAAATTTAAAAAACATTTGCACAGCAGCAACACAACTTCTCCAATCAACACTCGGCATCCAACTATTGAATGTGAAAAAAGCGCATCATAATGTGATAATTACTTGTGAAAAAGGAGAAAAAACAATAGGAAAGGAAGAGAGGAAACATTCTAATTGAAAAATAAAAGTGCTCAAGTATTAGTTAATTCTGGCTCTTCTGATTACAAAACATACATTGTATACGCTGTGATTGAAAAAACTTCAATTAGCCACACTCAGCGCTATGCCGACCGTGGTGTAACTTGTTAAGAGGTGATACTACGAGTCATAGCCTGTGCAGAGGGCTGCCGGTTCAATCCCCGGTCATGGCAATACACAAAAAGTTTTTCATATAGAGACAAATTAACAATTAAAAATTACTTTGATCAGTTGACACATAAACTAACCACTGACGAGTCTTTGGGTGAGACGAAACTGCGGCAGTCTGGTGATTCCCTTGTGTCTGTTAAATTTTTCAATAAAAATGTTTTCTTCTTCTTCTTCCTAGAAATCAACTCTAAAAAAATATTAAATACATTTTGCTCATAATGGATAAATTATTTAGATTTTTTTTTAAATCTAATTTATATTTTATATCAGTGACCCTATGTCATCGCCAACTAATTCAAAAATTAAATCAGATTCATTAAAAAAATTATGTTCGCCATATTAGATCCGCCATTTAAATTTTTTCAAAAGACTTTATATATGCAAAACCCTATAGTTCATATCTTATAGTCTCATATTCCACGCTTACTAAAAGGAATACTCTAATGACACCTGAAAACGTTTTATTATAGGTTAAAAAGTTATATAAAATTACTTCTAACAAATATTTGATATCCGCACCCCAAATGAATTCTTAGTTTATACAAACAATTCAATCTGATGCATTAAAAATTTTTTTCCGCCATATTAGACCCTATATTTAAATTAAGTTATGATTGCAGTTTCAAAATCACTGACTTTAAAATCTTATGATTGATATTTATTAGTCACATATTCAACTGTTTAAAAAAAAGGATTCAAATTAAGGTTATTAAGGGTTAAAATTTGTATTAAAATATTTTTTTTTATAATATCGTGTTATAGACGCCCAACAATAAGACTTATCTTAGGAAGCTGAATTCCTAATATAAATATGGTTAATGTACTTCAAGTGCGTAAATGAAAAAAAATTAAAATATTTTATTAATCAGCATGTTATAACAATATTTCAGCCTAATAAAACTCCTAGGTTCTAAGTAGAAAATTCAATTCAAATTCTGAGCACTTTTTCTTATAGTAAAAGCCTCAGTCTTCAAAATCTAAGGATTTTTCTATTGGAAAAAGTACTCAGAATTGGAGGGATTTTGTATAGGAAAAGTCATCAAAACCAGAGGAGTTTTCCGTAAGAGGAAGTTCTAGGAGTCTAAGCGATTTCCTAGGAGAAGTATAATGAATATGAGAGGTTACCATTGGAAAATTCCTCAAAATCGTATGATTTTTACAGGAAAAAGTTATCTGAATCTGAAAATATTGCTTTAGGAAAAGTTATCGTAATCTGAAGGCTTTTATTTGGCGAAAGTACTTAAAACCTAGTAGGTTTTCTAAAGGAAAAGAAGAAATCCTAAGGATCTTAGGGTTTTTTAGAGGAAAAAGTAATAACAATCTGATACTCTTTCTTTCGAAAAATTTCCAGCGAATCCAATAGTTGTTCTATAGGAAAGACTTTTCCCAATCCGTGGGATTTTCTGATAATTTATTTTAAAGGTCTATAGAGAATTCACAGTTTCTGACCATTTTTTTCTGTTAAAAAAATTAGATTTCAGCTATTCTTCCTATTGAAAAAGCCTCAGATTCTGAACACATGTTCGTTTAGAAAAAGTTGCAGATTCTGGATCCTTCAATAGAAGAAAGTTTTCAAAACCAGAGGCCTTTTCTTTAAAGGAAAAATGCTGTAGGAATAGAGACAGATATTTGTGCTACTGAAAATTCTTATATTCCAAATAGTTAAAAAAACGTCAAAATATGAATACATTTCCTTTTTTCTCTTTAGAAACATCCTTAGGAATAAGACTTTTTCTAATGAAAAAAAAAGGATTTTTCATTATTAAATATAAATATATTTTCTTACTTTTATATTAAAAAATTAAAAAATCGTTGTATTATTTAACAGGTTTCGATTAACTGCTTAATTCACTGGATTCCACAAGTCTTGAACGAATAACTTGAAGCGAAATTTTCAAAAGACTAACAAAATGTATCGTTACCTCACAAGTGTAGATCTTGCACAGGCATGCTACAATTACTCGTCGGACTGCAGCCATCGCAGATAACATTAGCACATGTTGTTCTAAAAAGGTTGATCATTTTCATGATAGACAGACAATACAGCATCATCCCAATTCATCAGTTAGGCGCAATAAGAAAATGATGATTCGAACACACAAACCGAGAAATTACATAACGTACAAAAATTCAACGGGATGAGAATTTTGTACTTTTGCATATGAACTGTTTGATTTGGCTTTCCAAATCAGACAGTTCATATGTCATAAATCAACACTTTTTGAAAAGCAAAAATTCCACATAAAAGCACAGATTATCCCAACAAAAACATTAGAGCATAGGTACCACCTTACAGGCAAAAAAAATGTGCGCTGTACACCCTCCAATATGAAGTATTTTTGCAAGGTTTCAAAAAAAAAATTTTTTCCCGATCGTAGGGTCTCCATTTTAAAAATCATTAAACTTTTGCTTAGGAAGTTTTTCGTTAAACCCAGTAAAATTTTTTTTTATATATTGATTGCCGAACGTAGGGGTCGCCTTTTAAAATTTTTTTTCATTGGATTTTTCCTTTATAGCTAAACACTGGTCTCCGCAAGACAAAAAAATCGATTTATCACACTTTAAAATCCGACTTTAAATACCGGAGCTATAACGAAAAATTGAAAAAGGCGACCCCTAATTTCGGCAAAAAAATGGTTTTTTCCAAATTGCCTTGCAAAATTACTTCATATTGGAGGGTGTACGGCGAACTTTTTTTTAGTGGTACGGTCTATAGTGTATGGGACTAGCCGTGGTATGCTCTTTGTTCAAAATTATTTTATTTTTGCAATAAAAATATGCGAAAGTCAGAAAAAACAATTTTTGTAATTTAATGCAAAAATTAAAATAATTTTGAAAATTTTATTTGATATTTTAAAATTTATTGAATTTTTTTTCTCAAGTGTCACTCTTTGTTTATTTTCATTACTAAATATTATAAGTTATTGTAGTAAATTTACAAAATTTGTGCATAAGGCTTAAATTTATCAGCAAAATAAAAAAATTTGCCTGTATTTATATTATATTTGTATTACTGTATGTTATATTATGCATTTTGTGTTTATATTTACTTGCTATGCTAGGCAATAATTTAGTCGTTTAATTTTACAAGCATTTTTAGAGTGTATATTATCTATCAGTGTCCCACTGTACTTTTTATGATCAAAAAATACCTCTTTTCATACACAAATATTGAATATTAATGAAAAAATAGCTAGGCAAGTCTGTCTAAACTATTTCTCTTGTGTTGTTTGTCATAAAAATTTTGTGGTGCACTTTAAGCGCATAAAACTATCAACTCGGGAAAATTGGAAGACATTGCCAAAGAGCACCAAAATGCAACTAATTGAATTAGAGTCACACAAAAAATAAAAAAAAAACTAAAAACAGAATAGTCGTTCATAGTGCCACCGCTATAATATCACAAGCATCAAAGTCAGAAATCTAGGCAGACTACTACTATGGATGAATATTGGTCTATAAAGCAATTGTGGGTTGTCTAATTGAAGACATCAACACTTGCAAGATTTTGCTTTTTGTATGCTGACAAAATTCCAAAAGCAACTCAAAGCAAGAGACAAACAATTTAGAGGATGTTGAAAATAAAATTGTGGGAGGTTAGGTGGAGGGCGGGAGCTGGGCAGGAGAAGAAGGAGGCAGAAAGTAGAGGCATTCGGTTTAGTATATTTATGGTATATTTCAGTGCGTTTAAATATTCTGCATCCATTTAAAAATTTACAATATGTCGTTGTTGTTTCCATATTTATTTGTTTATTTTACAAGGTACACAAAATTGTATATTTTTTGTTGTTCTTCAAACTCGTGTCCCATCAAATGTATACAAAATATGTAACGAGGTGACAAATAATAACAAAACACAGACATGATCTTTATTGAAGAGACTCTGGGTACGAAACACCATCAAGATTAAATGCATCGCGAGTCATTCCATTCATCCATGAAATGTAAAGTGATGGAATTGCCTCGTGTATTTTAATGTGAAAATTGAATAATTGGTGGGAGCTGATATAAATTGTGTGTGTGTGTTTTTGGCTTGTCAACAAAACAATTTTGTTTACACATGTTTTTACGACATTTCATGATCGTCGACGTCGTCATTTGTTGTATTTTGTCGCATTCAGCAGTGTTGTGTTTTGGAGAGTGGATGATATTTTCCCCACATTTGCTATAAAATTCTAAATTTGAATTATTGTTTTGTTGATCGCCAACGAATTGTTTACTTAAATGTTGACGATCTTTTGCTATAAAAAATAGAATGTAATTTATTGCTTAAAAGAATTGATTGTAAAATGCCCTACTATATAAATTGTTGGTATAAATAAGACTAGTTACCATATGAGTTGTAGAGCTGTTGATTTTAAAATCTACTTCCGATGGCTTTTTAGATCATCCAAAAAACCCCAGCAAAAAAAATGGAGGTAATGCTTTACAAACTACTTCTTTCACTGCTTCACAAGTATCCGTTAGTGTATTTTTAATGTTTTTTTAGAAGTTATTCTGAACAGCTTCATAAAATCACTTCTTTCATTGCTTCCAAAGTATCCGTTAGTATAATTTACAGCTTTTTTGGAATTACTTCTGAACAACATCCAAAAAATCACTTAAGTATTGCTTCTAAAGTGTAATAGCTCTAAAAGTGGTCGTAAAAAGTGATTTTGGTATCATTTGGTATTTCCAAACAGAGGGTCGCGAGTTCGATTTCTGGCGGGACCAATATTTTTTTTGTTTTTTTTTTTTAAATTTTTTTATTCTATTAATTTTTTTTAATATTTATAATTAATTTGTTTAAATTCAATATTTTTTTAATTTTGAAAAACATTTCAATTTCTCTTCATATAAAAAAATGAAGAGAAATTGCTTTTTATGCACCTGTAAAAATAATACTGAAAGCAATATTGAATTGGAGTGCACCTTTTCCACATTTTTTATAAGCACTTTTATTGAAGAGAATAAGGAACAATATCTCGCAGTAACAAAGGTGTGTTTTAATGCCACTCAACTTTCATATCAAAGAATAGATTAGCGGTAGAGCGCTAGACTAGCAATAGTGAGGTCGCAAGTTCGATAGCCGGTGGTTTAAAAAAACTTTTTTAAAATAAGAAAAAAAGTTTTGTTGTTGTTTTTATTTTTTCTTTGATATTTTAAATGTTTAATAACGCTCCTAGACGAGAACAAGAAATTCCCATTGAGTTTGTAATTTAACTTAACAAATATTTCCAGAAATTCTAAAAACGTCGCACAGTGCTTCGCACAGTGGGAAAAATCACCAATCTAGCTTATAAAAAATCGTATCTCTTAAACTATTGATCTGAGAAGTTAGAAATGTGTGGAGCGATTGTAGCGAATAGAGTCTTTTTTAAATATATTGTAGACACCCTGTTTAATTACAGGGTGCACCAAAAGGAAGGTTTTAGTGGAAATTACACTGAAATTTAGTATCTCTTTAAAATTGGTATGAAAATAAAATATAAAATAATAATAGGGGTTGCTGTTAATATATTTAGTAACATTTCAAATACGATGTAGCTCCGAAGAGCAATGTATTTAGTTATACAAAATAAATTAAAATTTTTTGTTAAACAAAACACAATTAAAAACCTTTTTATATGTACATTAAATCACAGAAATAGTATTTTGCAATATATATTTATATCAAAAATTACTGTCATCAAATATGGATATGAGTTAAACTTTAAAAAATAAACTTTTAGTATTTTTAATAAATAAATATATACAATTTTAATTATTCGTAACAAAAAAATGATCAAACCTTCTTTTTTTTAAATTAGAGAAAACAACATTTAAGTTGACATTATAAATGAAACTAATATACTAAGTTTTAATTCATTCATTATTATTTTTATTTATTTAAAGATCAACAAAAAAATTTGCTAATATTATCAAAATATATATAATACAAATTAAGAAAAAAAAAAAAAATATTGCATAAAACCAAATTCAAACTTTATTTAATTTTTATTTTTTAAACTAAATAAATTACATTCAACAATAAATAAAACTTAAAAAAATAATACTTAAAATAATTGTTCCATGAAAAAGAAATATTGCAAATTATTCGCTTTCAGAGCCTGAGTCCTGGGCTTCTTCGCATTGATCGGGAATAATTGGGTCACAAAGCAGCTCACGAACTTCGCTGGAAAGAGGCTCCAAGGCTCGATAGTTGATGGATGACTTTTTTGATATTGATGAAATATAAGGATCCGATGAATAAAGCAGTGTATTGAGTAAATCTTGCATAGTTTTCTCACGCGTCATTTTTCGAGTGTGGAATTCCCGGTAATTACGGAAATCTTTATTTCTGCATTCCATTGCTTATTCCGAAAGCATTCCAATTGGCAAACACGCGTATTTGATAACATCAGCCCCATGCATTAAAATTTTATGTACTTACTCGCAAGGGGTATTACTAAAATCATTTTCTATACAATACATCGTGTCCACGTACTCTTTAGGACTTGTTTTATCAAAAAAAAAAATATAGGTTCAATAGCGCAATAAAACTTTTCATAATACATTGGGGAAAACGTGTAACCAAAATCACTCATGAACGTGCTACTTATCCATTGCATATATTTACAGCCCTGTATTTTCATAACTAACATATAAATCGAAAAATGTTGAATGCAGTTTTAAGTATCAACTATCATTGAATTATTATATGCTATAGGTTTATAAATTTGTAAAACAAAAAAAAATATTTTTTGTAAGCTAGATTGGTAATTTTTCCCACAGTGCTTCGTCCCCATATAGTCAATCGGCAAAATTAGAGGAGTTATCGCAGAAGAATGAAATTTGGTGTGCTGGTTTACAACATGTAAATTAAGAAAAATTCGAAGTTTCGGAAAAATCGGTGCAAGGACATGACTACCTCCCATATATCCTTTTTCTCAAAAACTATATTTTGGATAGATTTATGATCAGAATGGACTAAAAACTTAGAACAGTTATAAAATTATACTTTTTAGCTCTGTGGCAAATTTCCTTTCATTCGGTGCAAGGACATGACTATCTCCCATATATCCTTTTTCTCAAAAACTACATTTTGGCCAGATTTAAGATCAGAATGCACTAGGAACTTACAATAGTTTATAAAATTATACTTTTTGTCTCTGTGGCAAATTTTGTTTCATTCGGTGCAAGGATATGACTATCTCACGTATATACTTTTTCTCATTCATTATCAATTTTAAGGGCGCCACAGGCGAGCAGTATTATTGCTCAATTTTTACAAGTTTTTTATGGTGTAATATTATTTTATTTTAGCAAAACCTTCAATATGACACACACATGGTCAAAAATATTGGGAACTTGGTAAAATTTAGTGAAAACAATTTTTGACAAAATAATCAATTTTCATAAAATGTCCTGGAAAGGAGTTGCTCCCCGCACAAAACCCGAATTATCATTTTTTCAATTTATTATTTTTCTTTAATAATAACTATTATGTTACAAAAATAGCTTTTGATATTTCCAAATTTAGTATTAAAAAAAAAAAAATTGACCAATAAATAAAAAAGCCGTTTTTTCATTTCTATTAAATTTATGGGCCTTTCGGTTCTAGGTTAAAGTGGGTTAATGATATCCAGCGAAATCAAAATTCCGTATCTGAATAATTTTAAGTATATTTAATGATGAAGTTAAATAAAAAACTAGTGTTTGCAAAAATTTCGAATTTTGTGAATTTTTAATTGATAGGCTATTTTCTTTTTCAAAAATGGGCCATTTTCGGCCGCAATTCAGCAAGGGTTAAAGTTTTCTAAAAAAAAAATAATTAAATTCTTCAATTTTGAACCTACTAGATGAAAACTTGGCAGTGTAATGAATAAAAATCGACAAATCGTATTTTAAGGCACATCATATACATACATCTAAATACATATGTAGAAAAATTTCAAGCGAAACAGTTTCCATTTGCAAAAGCTATCGCAATAAATACATTTTTTACTAAGCCCGTGTAAAAAAGTTTAGATCTGATGAGATCTTTTGGGATCTAAATAGATATGATTGAATCTAATTAGAGCCTGTACCAGATCTCATCAAATATGATCAGATATAGCATATATGAAAATACCTTATGGCAAGATCTGATCAGATCTAGTGCCAAATCTGTTCAAATCTAAAGTGATCTGGACACTTGCGCCAGATATGGCTAGATCTAATCAGATCTAATTAGATATAAAATTTGTCCCCAATTTTGAGATCTGGTCAGATCTGGCCAGATCTAATCTTCTTTACGCGGGAGGTTAGTATCGTATTAAAGACACTTTAGTATCTTAAAATGTCTTTAGTACGATACCAACCTTAGTAAAAAATGTATTTATTGTCAGAACTTTTGCAAATGGAAATTGTTTTGCTTGAAATTTTGCAACAAAAAAAACTTCAACTGAACGGGAATTTTTTAATTAGAGTTAAACGCAATAGAAGACCCGTTGAAATCGTAACATTAGGTCCACGTCTCCAAAAGAATATGTCAGAAGTTGGGTCTATTCGATATTAAAACTTGGAGTTAGTAGATTCGGCAGCTAAAACGAACTATATTATTTTCTCCTTTGCAACATAATGAGATCTGAGAGTTCGAATTTGAATACCTTTCCTGTGGATCATTTTCAAATAGAGTATTAAAATACTATGGAATGTATGTTGAGTAAAATGAATTACTCGTTGCAAAACGAGTAATCTTGTTTTGGAATTTACCAAATCCCTTGCGCAATATTTAACACTCCCAAATAACAATAGCGTCTGGATTAAGGTATACAAATTTTAATTTATGATGTATTTATATACATATATATTTTATATATTTTATATATTTTATAACGACATTATATCTATCAGAGCTTCGAAGGACTTAATTCAATTTAAGCTTAAATCACGAAAAATTTAATTCAGATTTTAAAAATGTTCCCTTAAACCATTTGTAAAGAATTCATTCATAAGCTTCATTCCCAAAACTTTAATAAGTATTGAATGAATTCTCAACTTGAATCATTCAAATCGCATGTTCATTCACATTCAATTTTACTAATTGAATGAAGAAATTTTATTATCATTCACTTAGTGCAGTGTAGTTTGAAACTAACACATAATCAAATCAAAAGCATACAATACTATTTATTTATGGTATATAAATTTTAAACGTTTTTAATTTGTATTATGCTAATATTTCAGCATGTAATTACAAATTTAAATTTACATTTGACTAAGTGAATGAAAAAAAAAATCATTTTCATGCACCTTTTTACTAAAAGAATTCAGATAAATTTGGTTTCATTCAACTAGAATTCAGTAAAAATATAATTAATTCATATAATTTAAAGCTTTTGTGAATGAAGCTATCGAATTAATTCCATAAGAATGCTATTATGGAATGAAATTTAACCCAAATTAAATTAATTTTTAAAAAGTGAATTAAAGAATTAAGCCTTTTAAACCTTTGATATCAATATGTACTGTCGTTTAGAATGAAATCTCTTTTCTTTCGTTTTTTTTTCAATCGTTTTATTAATGCTATAAATCGTTTGAGATATTTCTGTAGCTATGCAGTCTTTTGTGTAACTATTTCCTTATCTCACTTATCGTTTTGCATCCAGATGTCTTTGGTGGCATTCGATCACTATGCTGCACGTTGTCGTCGTCTTCAGTTTGTCTTCTTTGTGCGGTCGATCTGGTGACTTTTAGGTTAATGTTCGTTATTTTGTGTTTGGCTGTCGTATCCCGTTTTAAGTTTACATTTAGAAATTGATTATCTTTTTGAAGATTTAATTTTTTATTTTTTTTCTTAATTTAATAGTTTGTTAGTATTTGTATTTTGCTGTTTTATGAATTGCTTTAGAGTCTTGTGCGTTGTTGGCAGTTTTTCTTGGGCTGCTATTTTTTGTTTTTTGAGTTATTGCGTGTTTGCTAATCATTAATCGCATTCTTTGTTTATGGTTAAAAACAATTAAAATGACATTTTATTGATACAATTCCAAAATGGGTGGTCCATGGATAATTGTTTTTTTGTAGAAATATTGTTAAACGATCATGGATAAATTTTATCTATTGTTTAGTAGGTCAACTTTCAACTAATAATTACAGTTGATAAAGGGAAAGTGGCAATGTCGAAGGCGCTGCAGCGTGCTGTAAATTAGAATATTTTTTTTATTGGTTAGTTTCTGAGATGTCGTCGTTTTTAAAACATTTCTGCTTAAAAAATGTTGGCTCAATTTGTTTCTAAACTAGTTGGGCCTTTAACTACCTTTCGGCGGCTACAAACACTGATTTTAAGTTCATTTTCCTACAGAGCAAAAAGATCTGAATTTCTAAGTAAAAGTTTATAGCAGTGCACAAAAAAACTTTTTATACACTTATAAAAAAAGTTCGTAGAAATAGGTAAAAATTGTGCTGGCGAAAATACATGTACTATTTCCAGTTATTTTAGCAAAATTTTTACCTACTTGTACGGACTTTTTTAGAGAAAATAACAGAAAAATTAGTTAAATTTAATTAGAATGCGTTTAACAGACTTTTGTACTAACTTTTTTTTATGAGTGTATATATCACAGATATCAAAAAATTGTTTAATTTTTAGATCACTGTTACAGTTTTCGCTAATTCAGTTTTCGGATGATAGAATCAGTTTTATATATTGTTTTAACTTCAGTTGTTTATCAGAAGTTATCGATTATCAATAATATATTAACTTGTATCATATTCAATCCTAATCCATTGAAAAACTTCAAGTTAATAACAAAACCCACATCAAGAAACAAACCAACACTTCAAATAAATAAACACAGACACTCCGAAAGTGTAAAAAAGACCTGCAATTTGTAACAAAAACAACAAAATAAAAAAACATGCACAAAAAACGGCAAAAAGTTTCAAATTACATCGACAACACAAAACAAAAACGCCACTATAATCAGAGACATGCAAAATGTTAATGTGGACCACCATCGTCTGAAGCAGCAGCAGCAGCAGCATCAACAGCTATAATAAAACCAAAAACCAGCAGTAGGAGCACAACAAAAAGATTATATCGATAGTAATTTGTTTCAACGCTTTTTGAGACGCTACTGTTACAAACCAACAAAAAATATATAAATATTAAGCGGCCACGATCAAACATTGACTACAAATGCAAAAGGAACGAATGGGTGGAAGGACAGACGACAGGACAGACAAATGTAGTTTTGATTGTATTTAAAAGGACAGATATTGGCACAGCTTACATACAAACACTTTTCTGTATAAATGAAAATGAAACTGAAATTTAAGACTTATTTTTGTTTTCTCTCAATTCTAAAAAGATCATTATGAATGATCCTTTTTACAAGATTTTTTATTATTTATTAAGCCCTGCACATAAATGGGGGACATTTTTGAATTTAGGTGGTTTTTGTAACAATTAAATGGGAGTGAAATACATTGGAAAATACCATACTGATATTTATATCGTTACAAAATATTGTTGGTCAATCAGGGATGATAAATGGGATTTTAAAAATGTACTAACGAGGTTTAAAAATAGTACGTTTTTGACCTCTATAGTAGAGTTGTAAAAGTATTGAGTATTCCGGTACTGAGTACTCAATACTGCCTGTTTTTTTGAGTACTCAATACTAAAACGGTACTACTCAATACTTTTAAAGACGCAATTTTCCGTAGAAATGTGTATTTTTCGTATGAAAATACAACTCTAAAAATACTACTTTAAAAATACAACTCTGGAAATACAACTCTATTTGTGAAGCAAAGAAATTTGAAATGAATTTTTGGGAAAAATTATATAACTAATTTATTTAAAATGTTTTAAATTTATTAAAATGTAAGTAACAATAGTTATTTAACAGGTGTATGTGAATTGTTATTACTTTTCCTTATAAATACGAACTCATAACATTTTTATTTTTAAATTCAAAAAAACAGTTAAAAGTATTGAGTAGTATCGAGTACTCAATTGAAAAGTATTGAGTAGTATTGAGTACTCAAAAAGTATCGAAATTTCACAACTCTACTCTATAGTACCAAAAATTTTTTTCATTTAATTTTTTTTATCATTATAAATTAACAAATAAAAACTTATAAAAAATAAAGTGTTCTTTCATACAGCAATAGAAAAACGTAAGTTAGTTAAACTATTAAAAATTAGTTAAAAATTACGTTGCAAAAAAATTGTATCTGATTACTTTTGTAAAATATTAGTAAGATAAGTACAGGAAAAACCAAACTGTTAAATACATACCCAAGTAAAAAAAATGATATGGAGCCATATGAAGTTATATTTAATTATATATAATCTTTTATGTAATTAGATATAATTATATCCGAAAAATGAGAACATCTTATTGTATCGAATTGTATACAATTTGATACAATTTGATACAATTTTATGCAATTCGATATAATTGTATCCGAATTTTGTCCTCATCCAATTACATCAAATTATATCTTTTTGTATAAAATTATATAAAATGTTATAAAAGTGGACATAGTTTGATACAATTATATCTAAATATTGACCTTATACTTTTGATCATATTATATAAGACCACATCTAACAATATACAAAAATTATTTTTTTAAATAAAAAAGATATGCAATATCTGGAGATCAGACCAGGGGATTTCAATTACATTTGCAAATAAATGTAATTGAAATTAAAAAAAAAAAACACAATTACATTTCATGTAACTGTAATTGAAAATTTTCAATTACAAGTAATTGTAATTGAAAGTGATTTCAATTACAAATTTCAATTACATTTAGAATTAAAGTGTTTTTGGTTAAAATTTTGTAGAAAAAACTGACTGGGATAGGTTGGATAGGCGTGGATAAGTATAAAAAGAATACTTCATGTTGGGCTGACCCCTCACTTGTGCTTTTTGTCATTATTTCTTTTCCGAAAAAATGTAATTGTAATAGAAATTTTTTCAATTACAATTATATGTAATGTATAATTGCAAATTTTCAATTATAAATTACTTGTAATTGTTTTTTTTTAATTACAATTACAAATAATATGTAATTGTAATTGATTTTTTTTTTCAATTACAATTACATGTAATTGTGTAATTGCATATGTATTTAATTTCCAAATATAATGATTAACCCAAAGGTCTGCTGGAGATCCTATAATTTCGATAAATCTTCCATTTCTTTATCCAGATTTACCATGGCAGTGCCTTAAACATGAACAAAATTTTCTTTATTTTTAGTAATTTTAAAATAAAGTTAACAAGACTGAAATTTTAAAGTTAATAGGATCATGTTATACAACCAAGGTATAAGAAAAATAGTAAAAAAAAATAGTAAAATATTACAAAATAGTAAAAATTACTAAAAATATATGATGCAAAAAATAAACTCACACACGAATCATGCACGGGTTATATATATTATTATTCACGCTCACGCACGAATCACTTGAGTATAGTAATTATTACTCACGGTCGCGTGTTATTCACAGAGATGCTCGTGACTCACGAACATTTCTAGTCACGCGCCAATCCCTAGTAATTACTAAATCTAAAACTAGTTCAAAATCATTGTTAACATAGAACCACATATAATATAATACGGTTTTATATGGACCTTATATATTTTTATATAAAATCACTTTGAAATAATTGCTTATGTGGGATGATATATAATTATAGATGATTTTATAAAGAACGTTATATTGTTATATATTAAAGAAATCATGAAATATTGTAGATATGGAACCGTATTAAGTTATATATGGGTTCTTATTCGTCAATCTAACACAAATTATGAAATATTTCTTATATGGCTCCACATATAGTTTTATATTGTTATGTATAGTGTCATACTAAATTATATATAAACGTATATGTAATTATATCTGTAATATGTTACTTTATGTACTTATATATAGCATATGCAATTATATGTAGGCCAGTATGTAATAATATAAAATCACATATGTCTCCATATTAAAGCCTTTGAGGAAAAAATATCTAACATATGACTATATAAAAGTTTATCTGCTTGAATTTAAAAGCATATCTGGCCATATGTAATTATAAGTTACTAAATGCAATTACATAAAATAATATATGATTATATCAAAACTTTTTACTCGGGTATTCAAAATTTTAGTTATATTTGAATAAATTTTAGTTAACAGAAAATAACAATTTAACCTACGAATATTAGTAATAAATAATAATTAGTAGACTAAAAATCACCACAAATTTTAAATGTAGAAAAATTTGTTTCTATTTTTTTATACGAATAACAATCTAGTCTTCTGAAATCAGCAGTTTACCATTTTTAGCAACCATTTCCGTTGATTTTAGCGGGATATACTGCTATTTTCATTCAACTAAATTTAACTTAAAAGTAACAAAAAATTTTTGTAGATATAACAGTTTATTTTTTTGCTATTTTTACTCTACTAATATTAATATTTTTTGCAGATTTTACAGTATTTTCAATGAACTAAAAGTTAAATATAAAAAATATATAAAAAATCTGCTAATCTTAGCAGTTTCTTTTGTAAGGCATTTTTTGATTAATTTTTAGTAGCTTTTTCTGCTATTTTTACAGGTAGGGTTCCGAATTTAAAGTCCCTGACTGATTATCGTACTTGACTTCGTTTTAAAGCGAATATTATTTTTAAGTTATTTACAGGTCTATTCCACCTTGTAATGTCATAAGAATATTTTCGATTGAACAGATTGATTGACAATCGAATCAAATGAATTTAATGATTGCATTAGGTGCATTAAGAATTCATTCGATTCTTCGAAATAGGTTTTAGGTATTTAACCATTCAGAAATGCAAATCGAATGAGTGAATTCTTTAGGAGCTCTGATTAGGGAAAACATTTTGCTCGTTTAAAAAAAATACAAAAATTTCTAGATTTCTTAATTCTCCTAATTTTTACACTAATAGAAAAAAGTCCGTAGAAAATTTAGTAAAAACTACTAAAAATTAGTTAAAAATGATGCTGCAGAAAAAAACTGCTAAATTAGCAGATTATTTTTGCTATATATTAGTAATATAGGAACAGCAAAACTAAAACTGTTAAATATACAGAATTTTAGTTATATATGAGCTAAATTTTTGTAAATGGAGATTAGCAAATTAACCTGCTAAAATCAGCAAAAAATTTTGCTAAATAATTAGTAGCCTAAAAAATCACCAAAAAATTTTAAATTTTCTAAGTTTTTTTTTCGATTTTTTTTTTAAATGCAAATAAAAATCGAGCCTTTTGAAAACAGCAGTTTACAATTTTTTAGCAAATATTTCTGCTGATTTTAGCAGAATAGACTGCTATTTGCATTCAACTAAATTTAGCTTAAAAATAGCAAAAATTTTGTAGATTTAACAGTTTATTTTTGCTATTTTTAGTCTACAAATATTTAGCAAAATTTTCTGCAGATTTTACAGTACAATTTGCTATTTTCAATTAACTAAAAGTTAGCCTAAATATAACTAAAATTCTGTAAATTTAGCAGTTTTAATTTTGCTGTTCTCATTTTACTAGTATTTAGTAAAAAAATCTGCTAATTTTAGCAGTTTTTTCTGCAGCATCATTTTTAACTAATTTTTAGTAACTTTTTTTGCTATTTTTACGGATTTATTTCTATGAGTGTAATAATTTGTTTTGTACAACATACATACGTATTTTAATGAAAAAAAAAGCGAAAGAACATTTTTTATGTGTTTAACTTGAGTTTTCAATAGTAACATTTAATATTTTAAATATTTTCAACATAAGTATTTTTTATTTAAAACTCCGATATTTGAAAACACAATAATATCTCTGAAAATTAAAAAAGCACAAAAAATTTAATAATCGAAAACTGTGTAAATAGTACTAAGTGAGTCAGAGGAGTACCATAGTACTTTTGAGGTTCCAATAGTACCAAAAAAAGTGCCATAGTACTAACTTTATCATTCCTGTGGTCAAATCTTTGCTCTAAAATTTAAAAAATTTTTAATTTGATCTGACAAAGGAGTTCTACACTTTTATAAAAATTCATGAAAATGTAGGGAACAAAAAATTTCAAATGTGAATTTTGATTTAACTGATTTAACAATTTTTCCATTCTTATTCGAAAAATTCATAAAATTTTGTTATTTTTTAGCAGTTCTACTGCAAAATCTTTATATTCTCCTAATTTGTATGCGATGATAAAAGTTAAAAAATATCATAAATTTATCAACAAAAAATGTACGTAAGGTCGTTTAACTTATCTAAAAGAATGCTTGGTTTAACAATATTTAGAGTTATCTTGAGGAGAATTTTACTCTTGGTTAAGGTAGTGAAGTTGGTCTTTAACCTTCACCACGAATAAAATTTGCATTAAAATGAGTCTGGATAGTCTTAAATTGGGCGCACTTTTAGATAAGTTAGCCGACCTAAGTTGAAGTTCCCAGCCAGCAATTTCGGAGTGCTCATAAATAAGATTTCAAAATGACTCAAAAAATTGATTGTTGTTCTTTTCAAAACAGTAGGTTTTGATAGAAAATATAAACTTTCTAAAAACAATCCAAAAAGCTGAATCTGCAATCTAAAAAGTTGTCTCAAATTAAATGTCCATTTTTCAGATCAATAAAATAATTCAAAATTTTTTAAATTGATGAGAAACTTTCCGATCTTCTACGTTCTCCTTTCTGAGTGCACACATGGTAAAAATCAACACTTTTTGAAAAACAACAATTTTAAATAAAAGTACCCTTTGGGTACTATTATATGTATGTTTGTGTGTTCGTTGTCAATTACATTTGTAAAAACAACTATCTTCCCAGCAAAACAATAATTTGCATGAGACTAGCCGTGGTATGCTTTTGTTCAACAATTATTTTAATTTTTGCAGTAAACAATACAAAAATTATTTTGTTCATATACAAAAGTACACATTTCTCATCCCATTGAGTATGTGTACGCTATGTAATGTCTCGGTTTGTGTACTCCAATCATCATTTTCTTATTGCGGACAACTGAAGAGTTGGGGTGATCCCCACGAAACAATTGTATTCTCTATCATGAAAATGATCAACCGTTTGGAAACAAAAAATAAAATATAATATGGCAATATCATATTAGAATTTGGAATTGAGATAGAACAATATTCTAGACCAATATATGAAAATATAGAAAGTGCAAAAAAACTATTTTTGTGTTTTTAATGCAAACATTTAAATAATTGTTGCTCTTTAAAGGGGTTTATTGGAAGACGTAACCGCTTACTCCGAAAAAATTTCACATTCACAGAAGTAAACCTGTAAAAATATCAGAAAACCCTACCAAAATTTAACTAAAAATTACCTTGTAGGAAAAACTGCTGAGATTATCTGTTTTTTTTTTTTTTTTTGCTAAGAGATAAGAACAAAAACTATTAAATTTACAAAATTTTTTTTTCAAATTTATTTTTATCGGGATAAACAATAATTGCATTAAAGGAATTAAATGTGCTAAAATTCCAAATTTATTTTGCAAATTGTGAAAAACACTCTGTTGAAGGCATGTCCCTATCCGGCTTTCATTTTTGCCTAAGGAAATCGTCAGGGGACGACGCATTATGCTTCGTCGTATGGACAAAAATCAAAAAAAAAATTTTATTTCAAATTGTGATTAAAGAAGGATTTTTTAGAAAGTAACTCAAACAAATGAGAAAAAAAATATTTGCTGTGATTGCTTTTGCCGTCAAGAGAGGACGCTAAACTCAGAGAATTTTTTTCAAAAATGACTTAACAAAAAACGGTTTTTAATTGTTTCACGAAAATAATTCTCAAAAATAAATATTTTTAAAAACTTATTCGAAGATTTGTTTTTTATTACTTCAATATATTTGTAGTTAAATTAAAATATGGATTTTAGTATATGTTTACAAAATAATTATTTTTTATTGCTCCGAAAAACACATTTTTTCTTGTTGAAAATCCAAAAATTACTTAAGTTTGATGGAGTATAAAAAAAAAATTATATAAAATTAGATATTTTTTTCCTTTCTTTGTATGTATACTGTTATATATCATTAAAAAGTTGGTTACTGTTTTCTACCACAATTTAAAAGAAAATAGATTTTTTGAAATGCCTAAATTCATGATTTTTACACAAATTTCACGCATTTAAGAGTGTTTAGTATTCAAACCATCGGAACCTTCCATTTTAGGTATAGGATGTGTTGAGCGGACTTTTGTAAAACACTACGAGGAACATTTTTGTGGAAAATTCTAACCCTCTAACTCTTCAAGGAAAGAGAATTTTTTAGCTCCTTTTTAAAAAGGGACAAAAAAGACCCATAAGTTGAAGAGTTAGAGGGTTAAATTGTTCCACAAAAATATTCCGCGAAGTGTTTTACACACATTTTATACCTAAAATGGAAGATTCTCATGGTTTCTCCCTAAAATCCATTTTTGTGGGAAATTTGAGCACCAATTCTGATTAAGTACGAAATTAACCCTGAAACACATTTTAAGTTTTTACTTATTTCTGGCACTTAAGTTAAATTTTCAATGCTGTCTTCAAAGACTTATAGTAGAATTTCATGACAAATATTTTTACGGAACATTTTAACCCTCTGACTCTACAACTTACGGGTCATTTTTGTCAGTTTTAAAAATGGACCAAAAAACTCCCTTTAATTGAAGAGTTAGAAGGTTTAAATGTTCCACAAAAATATTCCTCGTAGTGTTTTACATAAGTTCGCTGAACATATCCTATGCCTAAAATGGAGGATTCACGTGGTTTTCTATTTTAATCCCATTTAATTTTTTTTGTTTTAGAAAAATCATTTTAAGCGTTTAAAACCCATTTTTTGTGAAAGGCATTTTTTTTTTATTAATGAATGGATTTTGCCCAAATTTGGCACAAATATGGCTTGACCTTATATCAATTCACGTGCTAAATTTCATCGCAATCGGATAATTTTTGCAGCTTTTATAAAGATTTTAAAATAAAGGATATATGGCAGGACTAAGAGTCCTTGGTTGGATTTTGATAAAAATTGACACAAACGTTTCCAGTTTTATGTGTATCTCAATGGATACTTTTTGTAATTTTACTTTCATTTATGTAGCTAATATAATATTTTAAAATTTCAGGACCTATGGGAGGTAGGCGTGTCTTTGGTCCGATGGTTCCAAGAATTAAAATTTTTCTTAACTAAGGGGTTCTATGTGAGTATACCAAATTTAAAAACTCTGTCTCCCCTCCTTCTATTTTTGTCCAATTGTATATGGATATTTGTTAAGCTAAATTACAAACTCAATGAGAATTTCTTGTTCTCGTCTAGGAGCTTTATTTAACATTTTTGTTATATTTAAAAAAAGTCAAAGTTTATAGATTTTGATTCAAATCGGTTCAGGTTTAGACCTACTGCCCCCCCCCCCCCCCGGAAATTTTCTTGTTCGCACGCTACTTATATATAGGTCGCAAATGCGAAGTTTGGTACACTATTCACATGGGCGCATGGACAGAGCCTATTGATTTCATTTCGAATCGGCACATATTTACACTCAGCGATCAAATCAACTAAAATGTTTGTATTTCAAAACTTCGTTGCAAAGAGCTTAAAAAGAGCTTAGAAATTACCGTTCGAATGTACAAATAACTTTATAGGAAACTTCTAGAAAATATAACAATTTCTGTGACATTAAAAAACAATACGATATTATAGTATGTCATAAGTTCGTCTTTGGCCAACTATAATTATGTAAGAAACTTATTTTTCGCCACTGAAGTAATAAAGGAGACAAAAAATAACAATAAACTAAATATTCTTTCATCTTGTAGTTGTTATTGTTATTTTACAGATTAATATGATTAAGTAAGTCCAATGAGACAATAGACCCTGAAAATGATACTGCTACTTGAATGCTTTTTTTTTATTATTATCTATTACATACATAGTCCAGTCCATTCTTGCGAGTAATGCATTAAAAGACAGTGGCAATTTTAAATGTTAATGTCGTGTTTTAAAATGATTTCTTTTTTTTTCTATTTTGATTCCCATCTTTCTTAGCCTAGGAATCTTTCGTCATCTTAGCGACTTTCGTTATTTCATATTAGTTATGCAGCAGCCGATTTAGTTAATGCGCGAAATTCAATTTGTGCAACTCTGAAAGTAAGTAATATTGCAATAATTGGTATTAAGAAAAAAAAAAAAAAAATGGAACTGAAACATACTTGGAAGTAGTTAATTGACAAGTTAATGAAATTTTTTGGCATTACAATTGATTAAAATAACCAATTATAATTGATGAAAAAAGCTATTGTTTTCAAAAGCTTTTGGTTTGGATAAAAGAACAAATTAAGAAAAAAAAAAAAATAATAAATCGCATATTTCTTAACTATTTAAGAGTGAACAGCATATACTCGATACATCTTGATAAAATACTGAATATTTATTATGTTTATACCCAGTGTAGAAACGGTAATGACATATCGTTATTTTTGGACTACCAATAATGACACCGACTTACTTTCTGCATTATTTTAAAAGATAAGTATATATATATAAATATATTTAATCCTTTAATTCCCGGTGGAACATAGGGCCGCTAAGATAAGATAAGTATAACAATGAGTTACTTTTTCCATTATTTCAAAATAAATGATAATGCATTACTGATAATGACTTATTTTTATCATTATTTCAAATTTTCTAGATTTTTTGTAAATTTTTTTGAAATCTATTTTTAGACTCAATATTTTTTCAACACTGCTAAGGATATATGTATCCCAGCAAAATGTTGGTAATGACACCTCATTGCCGTCTGCATTACCAATAATGATATATCATTACATTTTGCATTATTTTGTAATATAAAATAATGACTTCCTAATAACGGCCTATTGTAGTCATTGCTTTTGAATATAAAATAATGACTTACTCGCAATAGTTTAAATAAGTACTTTTTACAAAGTTAAATTTTATACATTTATATTTATTTAAAATTTTTATGACCAGTACTAAAATTACACACTAGCAAAAACTTTAATTTCTCTGAATGTATTTCCTGAAGCTAATAGTATTTGTGTAACTCTTCTTTTTAAGAATCAAGTAAGCAGTCGGATAACCACTTACAACTCAACTTTTTGTAAGCATGTTTGTCACCACTCGAGATAGCTCAAATGCTAGAGCTATTGACTGGCAACATGGAGTCCCAGGTTCAATTCCCGCACGAGAAAATTTTATTAAAAAAAAAAATTTAGAATAAAAACCTTTTTTTTTTGTTAAACTTATTTTTTGAAAATCTATTTTTAGAATCATTATTTTTGTCAATACTGGTAAGCACATAGGTAACGACATATTTTTGATTTTTCGTATGCTGGTGTGTAACCATAACTCATTATTTTTCGCGACATCGCCATACAAAAGTAATAAGAAATGTAATATAAAAGTAACTACACCGAAAAAATTCCATAGTTGCATATTTGAAGAATTGGTTAGTTGATCTCTGAAAAATATAAAACAACTACAATAATCGGTATTAACAAAGCTTTTAGTTGATAGCAATAATATATATATTTTTTTTTTTCATAATTTTATTTATTGAATCTTCACAACAGTGAACTAACAATAAGTTTATCAAATCTTATGTACTAAAGCTAAAATATTAAGCCCAGCCAGTGCCAGACAAAATTTTAATTTTTTACATTAAATATTTTTTTAATTTGATGCAAAGTAAATGTATAGAAAAAGTTAAAAACGATAAATTAGAAGTTTAATTTTTAAAAAGGTCGAAAAAACTAATTTTTAATTTTTTAAATAGAAATTAAAAACCAACAGTTTGTTATAAAGAATATACATTTATTCTATAGAGCCAAATCAGCGGTGGTCTTCTTAGGAGGCGTCGGTGTCCTTGATCCTCAAGCAGTTTACGAGCCAATGAATTTGGGTGCAGTTGCAGCCTCTTTAAGTAGTTTAAGGTGTATCTCGCGATTTCATCATTAACGGTGGGAACATTCAAATCTGAGTGTATGTTCGCATTTCTTATATACCATGGTGCGCAGACAATGGTTCGCAAAATATTGTTCTGCTTCCTTTGAATTTTTTGAACATTTGATGCAGACGCAGTGCCCCAGATTTGGATGCCGTAGCACCATATAGGTTTCAAAATCGAATTATACAACAACAACTTGCAATCAAGGCCAAGTCTAGAATTTCTTCCAATTATCCAAATAAGTTCTATTGCTTTAAGTTTTATTTGTGTTATTTTGGCGTCGATATGGTTCTTCCACGTGAGACGACGATCAAGATGTATACCAAGATATTTGACATTTGAGTGTTGGGGCACTTTGTGATTGTTAATTTTGATAAAAGAGCATGTTTCTTTTCTTAAAGTAAAAGTCAAATGAATACATTTCTGTTCATTCACCTTTATCTTCCACTTTTTCAGCCACGATTCCAGTTCAAAAACGTGTTCCTGCAATATTCGAGAGGCTTCATATGGGTTTTTGTGACAACTCAATATAGCCGTATCATCAGCAAATGTAGACGTATGAGTATTACTAGCAATAATATGTTGTGGTTGAAGTGAATACTACTAATACTTTAAAATAAAATAAAACAAAACACAAAAAAAAATTTAAATATTTTATTTTTCTAAAATTTTTTAAGCTAAACAGAAAATTTGTAATAAAATAAAGGTAAGAATTTATATTTTTTATAAAAATTTGTATAATTTTCTAAAATGCATATTTATCTTTCTTTTTATTTTAGATTTTGAATGTAAGATTGCCAAAATGAATATAAATGGTGAAGGCTTGACGGGATTACAGCAAAAAATATAAAAAATATTTCAACATCAAATGTATGTGTAATAAAAGATTAGAAAAAAGTGCTAAAAGTATTAAATATTGATTTAAAAAAGGGACACAACATCGTGGTTTATGGTTTTCATTAACCATTTTTAAATATGATATAGTTGGCAGCTATTAACTCTCCATTTAGTATTACATCGTCGCAATTGACTACATTTCTAGTTGATTTGTAGGTTTTTAAAAATCTTAGTTGACACCAACGAAAACAATTCAACTATAGATTAGTTAGGGGTATTTCACCTATGATATAGTTGAAATATTCGTTACAATCAACTAAGGAATTTTTAGGGTGTAGTTACCATTACCACGTATGTAGTTACATAACTACATATCTGGTAATGATTTTATACACTAGGTAGTTCTGAAAATTTACATTCTTCTCTTAATATCCCATTTTTTCCAAAACAAATTTTTTTGTATATATTGCTTTTTTCTTCAAATATAATTGGTTGCTTTGAATTATTGGTGTATATTTCATTACAATTGGTTTAGTCAATGACAGCTGAAAAAAATTTCATTGGCATTGAATTCTAATGAAATTGTTTGACATTAACGTCAAGTAATGCCAATTAAATTTAAATGCCGATAAACAATTCCCAAGTATGCACTAAAAAATTAATTTCAACTTACAGTAGCTATTTTTTAAATAGCTTTTTTTCTTAATGGTGGTATAGAATTATACTCGTACTTAACTGGTATGCACTGAAAGAAATTAAGGAGATAATGTTATGTGTATCGTTGAAAGTTCAACTTAATCTCAAACAATCAATACTCACAAGGGAACTAGCCCAAGGTGTGCACACCGATTTGTATGAAACTTATATTAAAGATGATGAAAATCTAAGGTCGAACACATATTGAAAAACACAAAGTCAAAGTATTAAAAAGAATATATTTTATTGAAATAATTAAATTTCACTGCCATCTCATTGCATATTTTAAATAAAATCTCTTAAAGTACAGGGTGGCCCAAAATTACCGAAGGGGTTTGAATTCCTTATAACTTTTTTATTATATATTTTTTTTTTATTTTTTTTCAGACTTGGGGAATTTAAAATGGAACAGTAACCAAGCCCAAACGTGGCTTTAAAAATTTTCCAACATTGTCCGATATCGAACATCAGTGATATAAACGGCGACACCGTGTTAATTTTCAAAAAAATATGAGCCCATTATCCTTTTCGACGAAACACCGTACCAAACAGTACACTTAAGGTGTAATTATCGCTGTTGTAATTATCGCTGTTGAACTACTCTTGGATTTTCCGTAGCTCATATCCTGCAGTTTTGCTTCTTATCCAACCCATTTATTTGGAAATGAGCTTCGTCGATCATATTTAAATTATGAATAAAATCATCAAACAGGGTTGGTCAGACACTGATGTTTGCAGGTTTTGTGAGACATCGGAGCATGTTCTCTGTGAATGTCCGAGGCTGTATGACAGGAGACTCAGGTTACTGCACTTAAAATAATACGTCAGCAGAAAAATCTGTTAATCCAGTTTCAGTTCGATTTGACTAATTTTTAGTTGAAAAAATTTATTTTCTTTTGTTTTTAATGTTAGGTAAACCCAAACTTTTTAGATGATATAAAAATGAAACTTTTTGATGGAAAATGCAATTTCAGAAGTGATATACTGTTATAGCGCCGAAGTCAAAAATTTTTTTGTAAAAATTTATCGCCAAAAAAAATTTTTCCCATATTTTTGCTGAGTGTAAAGCATTAACTTAACAATAAGTAGTTTTAAAATAAGAAACAAATCCTTCTTATTCATTTGAGGAGACGACAAAAAAAACTATTTTCCACAGAAGTTATTCTTCTGTATTGTTAAATTCGTAAAAAATACAAAACAATTGTGCGACAACATTATCAATTCATTGTTTAGTACAAAGAAAAAACCAACTTTGTGTTAAAAAAGACCAAGGTTGGTTACCGAAACGAATAACGGTAAGGGTAACGGTAACAGATTTCGTTTGTTTAGGTAACGGTAAAGGTAACGGTATTTAAGACTGTTTCGGTAACAGTATACCGTTATCGAAACAACAATACCGGTACGTACCGGTATTAAAAATTATGTTAAAAACATATAAAAACAAGTAAATAAAAACATGGCATATTTTTAATTTTAAGTACTGAAAATACAGATTTTGAGCTATAAATTCAATACTGGTAGTTTTAATAAGTAAAATTATTATCTATAAATTTTTTGTAAAAAAAACACTCAAGATTATAAAATAAAAAAATTATAATTTTTATATTAAATAATAAATACCGGTAAAATACCGGTAACTACCCATAAAAATAACGGTATCGGTAACGACAACGGTATTTAGAAATTTTTTTAGACGTATCGATAACGGTAACGGTATTCAATTTGAAACGGTATTTTAGCGATAACGGTATTATAACGATAACGGTAACCAACCTTGAAAAAGACTCATCTTTTTATTGTTATTATCAAAGTCGGATCTTAAGAGCCTTTCTCAATTCTTTTTGAATACATAGGAATAGTACGTAATTTTTAAATATAATAAATGATAATTTCGTGACATTATTACTTTTTTTTTCTTAAACACAATCTGCTAGTTCCCTCTCAAAACAGAAAAGTCTTTGAACTTTTTTTTAATCTGTCACATTTCATTTGTTTCTAGTCTTGCAATTTCAATTCCTTATCATAAATCTTTAAATAAAAAGTATAAACAAAATTCTTTGTACTATTTTAAAAAAAAATGTCATCAATCAATCTGCGCATATTATTTATTTTTTTTTTATTCCATTTGTCAACAATTTTTGCGTAGTTTTCTTTTTTTTATAAAATATTTTATAAAAATATCATCATCTTATCTTTGAATTCACAACTCAATTTATGCTCCAATTGTTGCTTTGAGTTGACAGCTGAATTGACATAAATCAATGACCGTTATATGCCAATGATGCCTGATGATGTTGTCAATCTTTTCAGTATTTTGTATTTTTATTTTATTGGTGTCATCATATTCCTCCATATGATGGACAATCAACGGTTATAATGATAAGCGTTGGCTTTAAATAAAAAAGAAAGAACAAAGTGTGTCATTGATAGAAAATTTTTTTTAAAAAATTTGCACAAATGTTTGTTAAGAAAATTCCTAAATATTTTTCAGAGTAGCCAGATCGATATTATATTTGATAAATTGTAGTTAATATAGCATTGTTCTTTTCGAAATTTTCTAATGTTTTTTATTAACAAACTATCGTTTATTAGTACACTCATAGAAAATAGACTTAGTAGAAAAATTAGTAAAACGTCTTGTATATCAAGTGTACTAGTTTTCAGTAATTTTTATACTGAAATTCCGTTTTCAGCCAAAGTTTTAGTTATATCCTTTCAGAACTAAACTAATTTTGAACTGATAACCACATTTATATGCATGGACGACAACCAGATAGACAAGATGTAGATATTACAGCTTGTCTGGATGTAGTGCAGACAACGTAAATGATAATTAAACAAAAAACAACTCTATACAATTCTATATTTAAATTTTCAGCAAATTAATTAACTCAAGTAAAATTTCTGTACAAATATTTTGATTTTTTTTCAGTCTAATAATATTCAGCAAAAAGTTTAGTGATTTTAGCAAGGACTTTTTCATTTGTAATCGACTAAGTGTTAGCAAAACTTTTGCCGAGATTACTATTTTTTGGCAAAAATTAGCTCACTGATTTTCAGCAAACACCTTTTGCTGAAATTACCAAATTTTTTGCAAGCACGATCCTCAATAAAAATTTGCTGACAGCAACATTTTTTGCTGACTTTACTTAATTTTTTTTTCAGTGTATTCATAGCTTAAGGGTCATATGCATAATCACGTTTTGAATTTATAAATGGCTTATAAAACAAACTTTTTATACAATATTCATTTTATAAAAGTGTTATGAGGTTTTCAAACGATTATGCATAAGCACTGTAATCTCAAATTCGATTTTCAATTTTGATTTACTATGAAGTAGACATTATTCTCAAACTACACTACTCAAACGAATTTATTCCTAATTGATCCCATTCGACTTATTTTTAAAAGAATTCATTAATTTTTCATAACTCGATTTGTTTAATCCCTGAATTCCGTCACTGCAAATTTAGGCATTGTGAATGCACTAGACTTCGCACTCATTTGATTTACAAATTTGGGAACTCAATAGATTTCTTATTCAATCGATTTCCTTTTACTAGACTGAAAATTTTCAAAAAGTTCAACATCTACTTATCATATCTGAAAAAACGGAACCACTAGAAAGATTATCGCTGTCTGAATAAGTATCCAGAGCTTCCAAAAAATTTAATCCTAAATTCGATTTTCAATTCTAATTTACTATGGGATGACTGAATTCTCAAAGTACAATTTTAAAAATCGAATGGAGTTTTGTTTGGTCTTAGGTATTAGATTTATTTTTAAATGAATGTTATTTGTCGGATTTGAGATCATACAAGTAAAGTACAGAGTAGAAAAAAATTGAAAATATTCGACAAGGCCTGCAGGATAGAGTAGGTATTTTCGGTCCCGATTCAGACCCATCCTCAGTATCCTATGCTTTTATGGGTTAATAATTGATGATGATCTATTTGTATTGAATTTAAGCAAATAAACACATGTTAACAACTCAATTAGACCAACATCAACGAAATTTTAACAATGCTATTTTTATCCTCCGTTATTATTATTTTTTCATTGAACTTTAATTCTTAAAGTATCGCAGCTGGTTCTATTCAGATCTGAATCACAAATTTATTGAACGACAACGAACAGTTAATTTTAAATTTTAAATGAATATTTTAATTATTTATAATGGCTACATACAACTTAATATGTATCAAGAATGGAAATTCGCCGTTTTTCCAAATATATGTTAATTGTATCCCACAAATATAATTGTTATAAAGTTAAAAATGCAAAAATATGTATTCTTAGATGACAAAATATGACTAATTTACAAACAAACCCATATTTACCGGGAAATATATGTATAGTAACTATAAAAACAATATAATTGGAAGCATACTCCAAGTACATATATGGTAGTTTGTAAACATACATATAATTACCTCCAAACATATACAAAAACGTCTTTTTCCTCCGTGCACTAAAAATATTTTAAGACTTTAGAAAAGAATGTAAATATTGGAACATGATATTGCACGACTTTAATATTATAAAAGAGCTTTTTGAAATCCTTGTTTTGCCCGACTTTATTATTTCCATGGACAGCAGAATTTTTTTTTAATATTTTCCTGAGATCCCGGAAATTCCCGCTCATAGCAATATAGTTAAATCAACCACAATTGTACATGAATAATTAAGTATTTTATAACAAAATTTAATTTATTGGATTAAATTTTTAAAATACTTACTAAAAAATATTGTAAGACCACAACAAAACTATTAGAAATTTTTCGAAATAATACTATTCCCGTCGAATTCATGTTACTAAAGCCCTGTTCACATTATCACACAAGTGCTTATACTTTTCTTCACACAATTATGACATAAAGTATGCTGAAATTGTCTGGTTGTCAAAATAGTATAAAAGAAAATCTTTTCAGTGTTCAGTCTGTTGTCGACACACACAAAAAATAAATTAAAACAGTTATTTTTTCTTTTATTATTAGTTTTTTTCACCATTAATTGTTTTTAAGATTTCCCGATTAAAAAAGATGATATGGTGACATATCTAATTTGATGAAATACAATAATTAATCAGATACAATTTAATCCGAAAAATGGTGAATACAATTGTATCTACGTGGATCAAATTGGATTTAATTACTTTAAATTATATACAATTTAATCCGAATTTTGACCAGACATTATTGTATTAAATAATATCTTAATAGTTAAAATTTGACGCAACTAGGTCCAATTTGGTAAAAATTTTCCAATTTCTGTTTTAAATATTGTACTGAAAAACAACGTAAGATTTCGTGTATCGTGTAAACTAAGCAAATCTAGTAAGTTTGCGAAACTTTATGTGAAACTGCATACATAAAAAGTATCTACACATTAATCAGTACTTATGCGAGCTATAGAATAGTTCAAGAATAATCCATAAAATAAAAAATTCTGAATAAAATAACACTTCGAATAATTCTGCATAAATCATTACTGGATTTTTCACTAAAGGTGAGATTTTCAATTTGAAAGTGAGAAAACTTCAAATGAAGCTTTAATTTTTGGGCTATTCATTTTAAAACGAGAAAAATACATTAAAATTATGATAACAAATTTGATATGAAACAGTTTTTTAATAAAATTAAATGTCATGAAATAATCGTTTAAAAATGTTTTAAATTTGTAAATAGTGTATCGTATGAATAAAAAACTAGATTTCACTAATAGGGATATTATTTATTAGGTTTTTAATAGAGGCCAGTATGAATGCTTTGCAAGACATTCACAAAACATTTTCTTATACAACACCAAAATATTTTTTTTTTTTCTGTTTTATTTATTTTTTTTTTGTAATGATCTGAATTTTAACATCTTGTAAATACCCTACGGGAAATTTTAACAAACTGTCACTGAACTGGCCCCTTTATATGAAATAGACTGGTCACTTTTACATGGCGTTGTCATAGGAGGTGGAAATTGACCCCTTGTGACATGTCACAAGACAAATCCCAGGACAGGTCCCTGAAATTGAGAGTTCAGTAATCTGTCCTAGGATTTGTCTTGTGACATGTCACAAGGGGTCAATTTCCACCTCCTATGACAACGCCATGTAAAAGTGACCAGTCTATTTCATATAAAGGGGCCAGTTGGGTGACAGTTTGTTAAAATTTCCCGTAGGGTAACTACAAATAAGTAAAATGGTAAATTTTTGTTATATTTAGTATTAAAACTCGTCAAATCTCTCATCAGCGCATGCAAGAGAATGTCTTGTAAGACATTCATTCAGCCCTCTAGTTTTTAAGTTATTATTACACAATTTTAGTCTGCTTACGTGTAGACAATTATTTTTGTTTATATTTTCATTTATATTTTACGGTATCCTTCAAGCCTATGGATAAATTTGGTGCTACGTTATTCCTAATTAGCCAGGATTGGCTAACTTTTATTAATATGACCCAATATTCAATTTAAAAATAAAAGGATCTGTTGTTTCGTTGTAAATTTATAAAATTTTAAATGAAAATGAATTTCAATTTAAATTTACTAAGATATTAGGAGTTCATTTGAAACAAGAATATACCATAGATTATATTATAAAGTTTCTTTTTTAAATCAATAGGCTTGTTTTGTTGTTAGACATACATATGTGGTACGAAATCCCATACAAAGTCTGACTGCGTATGTTAAGTATTAACTCTTTTAACATAATATTTTCAACGTCGATAATGTATGGGTAACTGTCAGATAATCTCTCTCAGATTCTATACAAATATATTTTGCCGGTTTTTCGTTTTCATGTTATTATTTTTTAAATCACTTGAACTTTATATCAAAATTTGTTTTTGTAAAATAATATTATCCAATTAAAAATGGATTGTAATTGATTTCGATAAAATCTTAAATGAAATTTAAATTGAACATGAAACTGGGCTATATTTGGTCTTACAATTTAAATTCCATGGTCGAGATCCGATTAAATATGACAACATATGTAAAAAGATATATTTAGATATTGGGTCATATAAAAATTTTTCGAAAGACGAAAATTACGTCTTATTATATATAGTGTCATACAAAGCAATATATAACGAGACATAATTGTATTAAATAATATAAAATAATGTATAACCCGTTTTATTCGGGTTGTTTACATTTATTTGTGAATAACACAACACTTGTGTTACATAAACGCAGAACAAACCGCAACGTTGTATCTGAGTAGTGATACAACCTTGCGGCTTATTCTGCGTTTATTTTTTTTGTATGGAGTTTTGACAATTTAAAACGCACTGCGGATTCTCTCTAAATTAAAACTTAATTTAATTTCTCTGCGTTTTCTCTCATACTCGCATAATTTCATTCTCACACTCACCACAATATTGCCATAATTTCAAAAAATAATCCCGATATTTGATTATGTTCAGAGATGGAAAAGTTGAAACGATTGAACTTTTATTTTGAAAAATCATTGTTTTTTCATGCCCATTTAGTGTATCATTTTAATTGAATAATCTTTGCCGAAGTTAAAATGAAAAAAAATGTAAAAAATTAAAAATTTTTCTATACTGAAACAAAAACGCATTTCCCATCGCTGGTGCTCTTCACACATACACTAAATGTACACACACATACATGTAAAGAAAGTGTGAATGTATATATAAAAACAACCGTCACAGCAGCCCCAGTCATTTAATTTGTTTTTTCTCTCCGCAGCGGAATCCGCAGCCGCAAGGTTGTATCTCTACCAGAGACACAAGCCGACCAAAATAATCGGCGGCGGCGGCGCATGAAAATAATCGGCGGCGGCGGCTGCTTGATCGGCTGGATAGAACGTTTTTTTCCAAAACGTACCAGTAAAAAATTGTAAAAAAAAGGTAGAATTATCAGATAAAAAGAATTTAAAGTTAAATTCATAGATAAAATTTACAATTTTGAGTTTTTGAACAGACCTAGAAGGAGTGATAAATGGGATTTCCAAATATATATACCTACGATTCGGTTGGAACCAAATTCGGTTGGGACAACAAAAATTTTTGTAGGTGTACTATGAGGACGATTTTTTTACGATCCCTGGAAACGTTTTATAAAAATACAAATCTAATTTTCCATATTTATTTTTGAATTTAAAATTTGATCACCAGAAGGCGTTGTTTTTATGTTTTCAGGAAAATTTCAAAATTTTATTTATTCAAAAAGATTTTCTGTACGGAAAAAGTTGTTCTAAGGAAATACGTGGGGATTTGTTTTTTTTTGTGGGACGACTAAACATTAGAGATTTAAAATTAAGATCCAACCGAGATTTTCTGATCTTCGAGATACTCTGTATGAGGATAATTGTAATCACTTTATTGGAGGATATACGTTTTACAGCGATTCGCAGGCATTACGCTTTGGGCATTACCAAACCCACAGCACCCTTCTTACAAGCAGACATACAAATTTTTGTAAATTCTCATTGAACATCGTGAAATTTATATATTAAGGAACACCGAAGGCAATATTGATGCGACAACTTTAATCATATCAAAATATTGGAAATAGGCTGAAACTGCAATTGGTTTTAGACTATAAAATCTGTGTTATCTTCCAGGGAAATCATCCACGTGGTGCATATCAATAGGAAAAAGAGGACAAATTTTTAAAAGAAAAGAAAATTAAATCTATCTAGAGGAACAGGACTAATTGTTGTGTAATATAGACTATCGTTTACAACAATAGTCGTATACTTTAGTCAGCGATACAAATTCAATATTTCCCCCCTTAATCTTTGAAACGACTGATCCTTTTGAGGATTATATGAAATAGTTAAAATTTTTGACCATTTCATCGTATTCTAGACATAGCTCATATACTATCTGGTCGACTGTAAATCAATACGTCATTTTCTTTATAGAAAGTTTTCTAGTTTAATGATAGAAAGTTTTCTAGTTTAATTGTTTAGAAGTTTAATTATATTTTATTTTTTTTTCAATCCGCGCTTTTCATCCAACCGTAATTTTCATATACTTTTGTTGTATACACATAGCAAATTCATCCCTATTATGGGTAATTCATTTTAATTGTCCTAATTCATCATATTCACCATATTCACCACATTTACCTGTATGTCTTTTGTTTAAACGTTATAAAAAGAAAACTGTATAACCGAAGCTGTCAACAAGGCCTTGTCGACGTTGGAGTGCAACTTTTAAATAATTTTAAATATTGTACACTCACAGAACAAAAAAATAAATAAATAGTATTTAAATTTATTTAAAGAAATCTATAAATTTTAAATAATTTTAAATACACTCATAAAAAAAAAATTTATTTAAATGTATTTTAAGGAAATTATAAATTTTATTTTTTTAATTTTTTTTATATAAAAACAAAAATATTTAGCGTGTTTCTGATTTTCTTAGTTAATCATTTATTATTAAAATTTTGAGATAACATCTGAATTTTTTTTATACACCCAATTAATATTATTAGTTTCATTATAAATTTTTTTGTGTGTTGACCATATTATAACGTCTTTTGAATAAAAACTTTTATATCAATGAAAATGAAATTCTAAATATTTAATCATTTAATTTCATGAAAGGTATGGTAGGAAGTTAAACCAACCAACGGGATGGCAAAACAAATTTTTTTTTTGCTATCATTGAAGGGAGGGTTCTGACTTTGGCTTATTTCCATCGGAAGTCTATAGAGCGCATCAGAATTTCTTTTCCTATTCCTTACCCTGTTTACTATTTTTCTTTTGAGCTATCTTATTTTTTTTTATGTATACGATCATTTACTTGTCTTCAAGGGAAAAAGGACCAGCCCCAGACTGAGCATGGCCGGGGACAGAAGATAGCACTCTTTCCGTGAAGGCAGGGTCTTAAGGCAGGTATCGTTACAGTACATATGTTTATATGTTCAACAAAATTGTGTGAAAATATTTTCAAATAAAACTGATTTTCCTAATTTTTTTTATTTCGACATTTTTTAATTGCAACATTTTGTATAAAAAAATTAATTTTTATCTAATTCATTCTTAAACTGGGTTTAATTCAGAGTAAAATGAAGTTTTTTTTATTTTAATGGCTTTAAAATTGCTAAAGTTATCATTTTTTTTATAAACATGGAATATCTGTATTTATAAGAAAATTGATGTTAACCTTAATAAGTGCAGAAACAAGAACATCGAGTTGTCTTATAACAGCTGAAATTAATTGTATAAAAAAGTACGATAACTTTCTCAGTTAATTTAAACAAAAGAATCTCATTTTATTAAGCACTAAACCCATTTTCAGAATCAATTACAATAGTAAAGAAATGTTTTTTTAAATACTGTCAAAAAAGCCGTCAAAGTATACAAATTAAAAAAAAAATGTTTTTTAATTTCAATATTTTTAAAAAATGTCAACATATTTCAGTTACAAATAAATAATTCTATACATATTTGAAAAGCTAAAAATTTGAAAAATTGCTGATGTTCAAATTTTTAAGTGCTTAAAGTCGCTCAAAAACAGAGCTTTAACATTATCAACCCTGTTCTGAGTTCCGAAATATTTAAATAGAGTGGTTTTGTAAAATCACACAGAATTCAAAATGTCAAAAATTGGCTGTTTCGAACAAATTTTAGCATTTATTTATAAATTTTAAAATATTTACATATTCATTGTTGCAAAAAAATATATATTCGTTTTACTTTCACAAAGCTTTTTTTACACGAAATAAAACGAAGAAAATAATAAGCGCCCTATATATTACACAGAACAACACTACAAATGCATCGGGCATGTGACATATCAATTCTGATAGATTTTAGGATGAATTTCACGAATGTGAACACCAAATTTCAAAATTAGCTCTTTTTATAAGCCTTTAACAGGATAGGCTTAAAAAAATTGTATCTATAATAATTTAGGGTCAGCAGTTTTATAGCCAGAACGACTATAAAAATTCTAAAATTTTACTTAAGTCAGAAATTTTGAAACAAAATTTCCATCTTAATTTCTTTTATTTCTTTTTTACTCTTGATGGTTCAGGAAATGATGAAGTAGAAAATTTGTTTTAAAAATGGCATTAGTTTTCAAATTTTTTATTTTGTAAAATTGATACTCCCAGCCGAAATGAGCCGAAAAAAATCGGCGGCGGCGGCTGAGGCAAAACTGACCGGCGGCGGCGGCTTAAACGGCTCACGGCGGCTGCCTTGTTTCTCTGATCTCTACTCTCTCTGTTCATCTTGTACTTTCACAAAAAGTGATCATATTTGGAAAATAAAAATCTTAATCATAAAATGGTATTATTATGGTATGACATTTAAATACACACAGAGAAAAAATATGCCATTTTCCAACTGAAATTCGGTTACATCTACTAAAATAGGTTGGTACAACTGAATATTGGTTATCACAACAAAAGTCGGTTTACACAACTGAATTTTAGTTGCACTACCCAAAATATTTATGAATCACATTCCAATATGGTTTCACCAACCGAATTTATTGTTTGTAGAAACCAAAATAGGCTTAGCAAATCAGTTGGCAATTTTTTTTCTGTGTGTAGAATAATATATATTTTTATAAAATACCATTTTTGTAATACACTCAAAATAATAAGTCTGTTGGCTGGACAGAAAAATTTGTTAATTTAACAAAATTTATTCCTGTTTTTTGAAAATTAATTAGTTTTAACACTTTTTTTTTGTTAAATTTAACAAATCTAAATTTAAGTAAAAAACTTGTAAAACTACAGTTTTATCCGTGATTATACTGAATCGTAGAATTTATTCAAATTTAGGGTTTCGGGACCCTCCCCGGGCCTAGTCCATATCATGCGAAGGCATACTCCGATGGAGCAAACATTTTGTCCATTTTGCTATATCTCGCTTAGTTTTCGAGATACGGGCCATTTTATGAAGTGGAAAATTTTTATTAAAAATTTCCAAGGGTCCAACGCCCCGCCAAGGTCCATTTCTGGATAGAGATAGCCCCTTTCGCTGGGGTAGTCGAAATTTTCATCAATTTTGCTCTATCTCTGTTAGTTTTCGAGATATGGGCAATTTTAAAAAATCGGGAGAAAAAGGAATAATTTTGGTTGTTGCACTGTGTAATTCCTGAAAGTGTAGAGGTTTTTGAAAGCAAAAACTCTGTGAAGTATTTGTTAGGAGAGTATCCTGATGAAGAAAAATAACAGTTTTAAAAAAAAGTACTTATTATGTTAATTCATAATAAGGAAATTTGCCTTGAACTAAATTAATAAATTTCTAATTGAAATTTTTTATATTTTCTCGATTTCATATGGAAATGCTGTAATATCCCCCCATTATAGCAAAATATTGACTAATCAAGAAAAATTAAATAAAAAAGCACAGCTGTTAGTATAGTTTTTTCAACAAGACAACAAATGTCTTGAAATCATACATCAAAATAACACAAGTACTCAACAAAGTAACGCGTGACTAACAAAGTCCAAAACTTAGCACTGCTCAATTAAATCTATGTGTACAAAAAAAAGTGTCCCAAGCAAAATAATAGCCTAAAGGACCACAAAAACAACTAAATGTAATAGTCACATAAATCGAAAAATATCCACAAAAATTGTCTGCTATGAAATGACTACGTACAAAAAGAATAATGAGTGACACGTATAGACAACAATTTAGTGAATGTTTTTGTTGGAAAATAAAGTGGTCATGTAGGAACTCTCGTACAGACTCATATGTTTTTCGTTGTAAAACAAGTGTTTTAATAACAATATTAAGAACACAACAACAAATAGAGTAATGGACATTATAAGAAAATACTATTTGGTAACTGAGTTAGAGGTGGGGTGGAGAGCGGTGAGAGACGGAAAATGACAGACCAACAAATGTCATTCTATATGTCAAAGACAACAAAACACCCTGCAGACATTGATAATTTTGCTTCTACAACTATTTCTAGAAATTATAAGTAATTGTTTCATGTACTTGTGGTAAAATTCAATTAATTTTCAACAAAAACTTCTATTTGGCAAAAATAAAAACAAGTAGTTTTATTATGAAAATTTAATTATGCTTAAGATTTACTAAAGACAATTTCCCAAAAACTTTCGTCGCAAAAAGAGAATTCATTCGCTTGAATTGACGAACCTAAAGAAGTATTTGGGCATGAGGGTAAATTGAGAATTAACTACAAACCCCAATCTTAAACATTAAGTGCGTTCCCATGCGTTCCCAATGTTACCGAAATTTACCCAAAGTTACCGAAATTTACCCAAAAGCGTTCCCGTACTCGAAAATTGGGTAAATGAGAACGCTAATGAGAGTGTATTAGTGTGTCTCTTTTTACAAAAATTTACCCAGACTTTTTCTTCGTGTAAACTTTGTTAAAACAGCTGATGTAAATATAAACAAAAAACAATTGTGAAAATAGATTTAAAAATTTTAATTAAATAAAGAAATAATCAAAAGAAACTTGTTTTTTTATAAGAATTAATTGAATAAAATCAAAAACAACTTTCAAATACGAATAAATATGGGTATTTGTGCCAATTTGCAAACTGAAATTATACGCATTTTCACATCAGTGATGGGATTTGTGGCACAATCTAAGATTAATTGGTACAATGGTACAACCGATTCGATTTTGGCACATTTTCGTTATCTACAAAATTTAATAGAAAATGGATTTAAAAAATAATGATTCTTTAAAAATTCTTGAATTTTTAGTTTCTGAGCATTTATTCGTATTAAAATACATTTTCAAACAAAGCAAAACTAAAAATGTCATCGAAGATATTACCAAATAACCCATAGAATTTTAAAAATTCAAATGATTTAAATTTAGCTCAGAGTTTCGAAAAAGTTAATTTAAGTTTAATTCATGAAAAATTTAATTCAGTTTTAGAAAATGTTTCTATGTACACCATTACTAGTAACCATACCTAAAGATTTCATTCATTGGCTGCATTCCCAAATCTTTAATAAGAATCGAATGAATTTCATTTATCATTTTAATTGAATGAATTCAAGAAAATTTTAATTCATTAGATTAGAATTCATTCAAAATAGAATTAATTCCATAAGAATGCGATTACGAAATTAAATTAAAGTTGAATTACACGAAATGAAATTAAAGTTGAAAACACGGGCACATTTTAGTCACACACTTGGCACAAAACAAAATTTTTCAAGTCCCATCACTGTTTCACATTATTCTTTGAAATAAGATTTTGGGCTAGAAAAGTGGTTTTTTGTGTTCCCGTACTATTGGGTAATTTTGTCATTTTGTGAGAGGATTTTGTGCTTACTCTCATTTTACCGAACATTACCCAAAAAGTAAAGAAACACACCTATTAAAAGCTTTCGATTTCTTCTTCTTCTTCTTCTAGAAGTTTTTATAATGTTATTTCTTCTCAAACAAACATTTGTGACCAAGGAAGTTTTTCTTAAAATTTTAATAAAAAAGATTTCCTTTGAGTTACTTATCAATTACCCCAAAATAAAATTGTAAATCTCGTATGTATATCGACTCATAACCACTTCATGGTTTATTTACAAGATTAGTGGTACTTAAGTTCAAAATTTCGCAACATGTTTCCTTTCCTTTCTGCAAAAAAGTCCTATGCTAGTCTAATGTATACTTTCTTGATTATACCACAAAGTCCTTTTTCCATATGACCTTATTTGTGGTTATGATTCTATACATATATAATCCCTTAGCATAACACTTGAGATTTCCAGTCAAACAAAAACGAGAAAATATTTTTAGATACCAGCAATCAAAAAAAGAAAAAAATTTACTTATTGCCACAAGAGTCCTTGCATCCTTGTTACAATTTATATTTTATATGATTGGTTAGTTGCAAAAAGAGTATAGAAATTGGTCATTTATTTTGAATATCTTTGTAATATACATGAATGTATAAGATTATGTATTAGAGGATGATTGCTTATATTACCCTTGGGTGTCGTTGCAAAAAGTCCTTTACATCACTTACGAAAACATGTAGAAATATGAATTTCCTTATATTTTTTGGAATATAAGGTGCCCATACAAATACGAGTATTTGTGTCTCCATATTGACCTTTGATTTAAAATTTAAACTTACTTCGAATTAGAATATTTAAAATCTTTTAAATTTAGAATTTATTTTGATTGCCAATTTTTGATGGGCATGTGTTTTGACCAATTATATAAATACCCACCAAAACCTTGGTAACAGGTATTTACCAGGTCATGTATTATATCGTAATAATGAGCTTCACGTAGTACCGTAAACCCTAGGATTTACATTACCAATATTACAAATAAATAGTACCCCATACCCAGTCGCTTATAAAACCTACACAGAAAAAACAGTAGGCACCAACAATGGGAATTTGTAGAAGCAATCACATTTTCTTTTAAATTGAAATTTTATGTCCAACAATTTTTTTGTTTGAAATATTTGTAACTCGTTTGAAAATTGTTATCTTTCATATAAAAATTGTTTAAAAATAAAAATTCAAAATTACTAAAAAAAATTTTTTTTTTTGATTTACAAAATTTCTTTTTTGGTGCCTTTTTAAAAAGTTTATTTTTTTGTATTTACAAATTTGGTATGAGAAAGGTGTTTAAAAATTGAATTAGGATTTTGTAAATTCTTGCTCTGTATATTCAAAAAGTTCTACAGTTGTTTGTGTAGTAATCAATAGTTCTTGCTTTTAAATATAATTACAGTTATTTTTGTACGCAAAAATTAAAAACAACTGTTATGACAATTATTTAAGCAAACAACCAACGAAATGTACTATAGTTTCGTAACAGTTGTTTAAAACAGTTATTTTTAATATCATAATAAACAACTACCAAAACAGTATTTTTACAGTAAACAGTTGCTTTGGTAGTTATTTAAAAATAAAAAATTTCGTTGAATTTAAAAACTTCTTATAGTATAGTGTTGTTTTTTCAAACGCGTCGTATAGACCAAATTCAATTAATATTGTCATTAATATGTATTTTTATTAATTCTAATTTAGTAGGTTTGAGGTTAAGAAGAAGAATAAACCTTCCTCAAAAGTTATAAACACATTAAATTTGCAAATCAGACTATTAATGACAATATTAATTGAATTTGGTCTATACGACGCGTTTGAAAAAACAACACTATACTATAAAAAATAAACAATGCCCTGTTGGCTGTCCGTCTCCAATATACACAAATTGCCTGCACTTGTACGTACAAACCATACGTCAATGTGGCAATATTTGTGAAAAGGTGACACGGAGGAAATAAGAAGATAAACAGAGAGAATCTGAAGTAGAATGTTTGTATATGTCTGTTTGATCACTTCTGAAATTATTCATATAGAGACAATCTGACAATAAAAATATAAACAATAATACAATTTAATGGAAGATCACTGATGAAGCCTGTCCATAAAAAGGCAGAAACTAGATCTAGTCTGATTTGCAAATTTAATGTGTTTATAACTTTTGAGGAAGGTTTATTCTTCTTCTTAACCTCAAACCTACTAAATTAAAAACTTCTTGTTTAGTTTATATTTGTTATTATTGATATACTCCTTGTTTCCAAATTAAAATCAGAAACTTGTATTGTATCTCCACTGCATAAAAGCAAAGAAACTGGAGAACCGTTTGGAATTTTTCCTCAAATTTTAAATAGGCTAAATCAATTACACATATTTTTGTAATTGAAGGAAAAATAGTTTTTTTTTAACTAAAATATACTTTTATAATACCAAAGGAAGTAAATGTCAAAGACAGTAGTTTTTACACATATTACCAGTTTTTTTAAAATTTTTGTAGTAAAAATTTGTTAGTTAATTTTACGACATTGCTTCTTACTTTTGATGCATTTATTAGTTATTTTTCAACAGGTAAAAATAACAAAAATTTTAATTATTTTTTAGGTAAATACCTTTTTCGCCTTTTTTAACTTTTTAATCATCTTTTAACTGCCATCCTCAGTAGACTCTACCAACAAACTTTTTGAGTGTAATACTGGTAAATAATGTGTTATTTTTTAAGAAAACGAAAAGTTTAAGAACTTACAATTTGGTCCAATAACATCTTATTTTAACATGTGTTGTAAATATTATATTTTTATACCCTACACCACTATGTGGTCAGGGTATTATAAGTTTGTGCTGATGTTTGTAACACCAAAAAATATTGGTCCTAGACCCACCTTCTAGTATACCGATCGGCTCAGAATTTTTTTTATTTCGGTTTAACGATGTCCGTCTGTCCGTCCGTCCGTCTGTCTGTCTGTCTGTCTGTCTGTCCATGCATTCTTGTGCGCACTCTACAGGTCGCAAATATTAAGATATTTTGATGAAACTTGGTACACCGGCTTATGTCGGTCCCAGGACGACGCCTATTGATTTTGGTGAACATCGATCCATGTTTAGACCTAGTGCCCATATAAGGGTCCCCCCAAAATTATATTGTTTATACGATTCAGGTCGCAAATATTAAGATATTTTGATGAAATTTAGTACACCGACCTATATCAGCCGAAGGACAAAGCCTATTGATTTTGGTTAACACCGGTCCATGTTTAGACCTAGTGCCCATATAAGGGTCCTACCAAAATTATATTGTTTATACGCTGCAGGTCGCAAATATTAAGATATTTTGATGAAATTTGGTACACCGACCTATCTTGGCCCAGGGACTAAGCCTATTGATTTTGGTGAACATGGGTCCATGTTTAGACCTAGTGCCGATATAAGGGTCCCCCCAAAATTATATTGTTTACACGATGCAGGTCGCAAATATTAAGATATTTTGATGAAATTTAGTACACCAACCTATATCAGCCCAAGGACGAAGTCTATTGATTTTGGTTAACACCGGTCCTTGTTTAGACCTAGTGCCCATATAAGGGTCCTCCCAAAATTGGCTTGGTTACAAACTGCAGGTTGCAAATATTAAGATATTTTAATGAAATTTGGTTCGCTGACTCACATTATAGAAAATTTTGACACAAGTCCCATTTTAACCCATTCGAATTTCGGATCCAAACATTAGTTGGCTTTTAACCAGACTGGTGTAGGGTATTGTATAGTCGTTTTATTTTAAAAACTTTTTTCACTGCCGCCACCAGGTATGGCACTTTCTTTCTTTCTCTTTTGACCAAAGCCCAGTACCTTTCAATTGGACAGAGTTCTGGTCAGTTTGGTGGATTTGCTTCTCGAGGCACCAAAAGCACATTATTACTTAAGTACCACTCAGAGCCTTTAAAAGAGACACTAGGAAAACAAAATATATTTTGTAGTAAGTGATACAAAGGACACAAACGGAAGAAACTACTCAAATTTCCGGAATTTTCACTTAGTTTATTGAGGACTACTTTTCTTGTACTTAACAGATTTTAGCCGTTGATGTATCATTAAAGTCTGCTGGTATATATATAATTTTAGTAAAAAAGCTCTGTCTAATCAATCTTCCGTAATGTAGGGCCTTCTTTATCTAAAAAAATGCTGTTCAAAATTTGTACCCATTTTTATTGTTTTTTCTAAATTTTTCTGTCAAGGTGTCTTGGATAAGTAAGATTTTAATGTGCCCAAACTTTTTAGTTATTTTAGTTAGTCGCAAAACTATGAGGATAATTCCAAAAAATTACCTTTCTTGAGATCCTTAAAACATCCTTGAACACTTAAAACATATCTTGACAATATACTCAAATGAAATGCAATTTTATATGAACTTAAAGCCCATAAGAAATAAATTTATGGGCAATATTGACTCATAAGTTATTTTTTCTTCAGTCAGGGGTTCAAAAAAAAGGTTCTTAGCTGGAAAATATGATCTGATGGAATGTGTCTGACCTTAGCTTCATTTGTAGAAGACCAACATACTTTATAAAATTTTTTATAGAAGTCTTATATAGAAACCTTGTCGAGTAGTGTAATTACAAAACATAAACAAGTTTCAATAGAGATTTTAATGGTGGGTCTCATACTGTAGGGTTAACTTTAACCTAACTACGAGTATTAAACAAAAGGAAATGCTAACAAATTATTTACAAAACAACAACAAATTTTTTAATTAACTATTAGTTAACTCTAAAGCCTTCAGTATGAGGCCCACCGTAAATGTATTTCATAAACATGACAACAATTAAATCGTATTAATGTGTGACACCATTTATGATATTTTAATATTTTCACAGATAATCTTAACTTTGACACATTTATAATGGTACACCTCAAAATCGATTATATAACGTTTAAAGGTTAGCTGACAGTGTTGACAGTTGACAACATTAACCTTGAAAAAACAGATTTTTTTCTTACTGCTTAAATCCGTAACTGTCACAAAAACTTTAAAACTGTTACGACTACAATATATTTAAAGAAAATAATAATAATAATAAACAGAATTTTAAAGTAATATAAACAAAATATTTTTTTGACAAGTCAAGTGACACTTTGAAGTGTGATACGTATTAGTTTTGGAATAAAAACAACACTGCAATATTATATAGCGATATAAAGAAAAGATGTATGATGGGGATTAAAAAATATGATTTTTGTCAAAGAATTTGTAACGGAAATTTATACTTTTTTTGAATGTTACCTACTCCAACTGTCATAAATTGCGATCAAATATAAATGCTTAATGCGGTTTTTTGCTGAAGGCGTTAATTTTTTTTTATTTTTTTTTTAATTTACCACACTCGTGTTAAAATGTCAATCTATCGTTGTGGACAATTATATTTAATACGAATTTCAGAAAATACATTTAAAAATAATATGTACATTTGATAATATAATGTTTAATAAAATATTGTTATCTGTGTGTATAAATTTTCTTAGACATTCCTGTTACATTAGACCGTACCACAAAAAAAAAAAACTTTGTCGTACACCGGCATATCTAAATTATTTTTGCAAGGAGGTTTCTCGAGGCAAAAAAATCGATATATCACATTTGAAAATGCGACTGTATATGCCGAAGCTATAACGAAAAATTAAAAAAGGCGACCCCTACGTTCGGGAAATAAAATTCAGAAATTTCCTTGCAAAAATACTTTATTCGAAGGTGTACCGCACACGTTTTTTTTTTGCCTGAAAGATATTACGGTCTACTGGTACATATTTGTTTAACATTAAATTTTGCATTTCATTTAACAAAATCTCAAAAATTTTAGCATATTCTTTTTTAAAACTTGTGTCAGTGGCTAGACAATGTATTTAGTGTTCAAGTTAAGACGCCACCCTAAAGAATGCCACACATCTTAAAAAGAAATCGTAAAATATTTTCCTCTAATATAAAATTTAAAATACCAAAACATTCGTATCCATACGTTTAACATCTCTTATTCTTCTAGATATTTTCTTTCCAGCATTCAGACCGCCCACATTGAGTTTATTTTAATCGTTTATACTACCGGGAAAAGCAAATACGCGACAAATTCAAATAAACAAACTGTCAAAAATTACTCATAATTCGTGGAGTTCCCCACAAAATTTACGCACACACATTTTATAGACATTTGTGTATTTTGGAGGGAATTTAATGCACACGAACACAAATTAAATTTATGGTGCCTAAATTGACAGCTAGTTTACATTTAATTGAGCGCCAAACCACAACTAAACTGACATCTGGGTTGACAATGTACATGTTTACATTTTTGTTGTCAGTAAAAACAGAAAATGGAAATGAAATGTGTAAAATTTTATTTTGTTTAACATTTATGAAATTTATATTCACATATAGACTATGGAGAATGTGACTGAAAGATTTTGTAATGGAATTGTGTTAACGGATTTTAAAAATCAGTATCAAATTGATGGGATTTTGTATAAATTTCTATATCAAAGAATTGGTGGTTGAACAACTTTTCTTAATTTTCCACCTGTTCCATTTTTGTTTTATTAGACTACTCAACCTTTTCAGAACCACTTTCCGCAAATTACATTTTCTAATAAACTATTAACAGAAATCTGCCTATAAATTTTTTTTTCAATCGGCCGTTTTCGAGGTAATGATTTTTTTGATAAAGTTATCAAATCAATAGTGTCCCACCGAACAGTTCGGTCAGAAAATACATTTTGTCGGTATTTGGTATGTTGAAGCATTATGGGACAAATTTTGCTTATGGAACAATGTTTGTTGGGCCGATTAGAATGCATTTTGAGGGTCAAACTTATGGAAAAGTCCGAAGTTAAGCTACAAAATCCCCTTTTCGGCCCCAGAAAGTTCGGCCAAATCGAAAAAAGTTCGGCGGCCGAACTTTACAGCTAAACTACGGAGTTTGCCTTAAATTTGACACTCAAAGTCGAATTAAATCGGCTCAACAAACATTTTAGCAGTATAAAAATTTCTCCACAATGCTTTCAGATAACAGAAAATCGACCATATGTCACTTTTTGACCGAAGTGTTCGTCGGATACTACAAATCAAAGTTATCAAACTTCTGCTATATCTGTCAAAACAACGGAGTAGTTTTTTGGAAGATGACAAAGAAAATTGTGGTAATTTTTGGTTGTTTTTGTTTTTTCTTTTATATCTGAAGAGATAAGATTATTTAGCACCTTTTTTAGCTGGGTAGTTTCTACTTTTTATATCAAATAAACATAAAGTTCCGGTCATCATTCAAACACACACGTATTTAACTTTGTTACAACAACCCCTTTGGCAAATCTCTCTCACAAAAAAAAAAAAAGAAAAAACATCTGAGCCCAATTTGGCTAAGTCAAGCTAAAAAAATATTAAATACAAGAATTAAAAACCAATCGAACTTCATTCAATATTAAATAATAATCAGCAGATGTTTTTCATTGTACATATTGCTGGAAAATTTGTCTTAGTATATGTGACGTTATTTCCTGGCCAACCATTCGCATACCATCACATTTATCCAACCATTCTCATGCCACTAACAGAGGGATTGAAAATCTGTGAAAGTATTGGTATTTGGGAAGACATCATCATTATTCAACTGCATCATTCGCATCCTCATTATTATCGTCGTCATCCCAATGAAGAAAAAATAATATTATGATCCCCATCAAGTTTTGTCGTCTTCCAATGTGAATGGAATATATATGAAAGAAAAAGGTGAATGCTTAAGATCAACTAGCGTGATCGTTTAAGTTCCTCTTCTTTTTCCCAATAAATAAAAAACGATGAAATGACTGTCTTTTTTTGTGGAAGATTTGTGGAGGGAGTCTTTTGTGTACGGAAAGATTGTATTTGTTTGTATGTAGACACGGTCATGGTTAATATTGGAGAATTGACCAATCACTTATGCTATCGGGCATTAATATTTTATTGATTCCTGTTTTGGCTAAAGTTTTATTTTAAATGATGGCATCAGCCAGTGGAATATTGTGTTATACTATAAGTGTTTGTTGTTTTAGCTGCGTTGTTATTTTGTTTTGGGATTTTTCTTACATTTGGTCACTACAAGTTTATATTGCGTTCGTTTTTATTATTTGCTGATATCAGGCAATTGATAAATATTTTATGTACATTTGGTCTAAAACAGAGGTAAACAACCTTAGTTCAAACAAAAATGTATTGAACTTAGAACTAACAATGTGTAACTCAGAAATATGCTGTATTATATTTTGTTCTATCCACTGATAAATTCTGACATTGATTTTTTGAAGCATATTTTTTCATATCGTCGACCGGCCTGCAAAATGTCACATGTGTTTTTTAATAGATTTTCACGACCTCATTTAGTAAAATCATCATTAAGGCATATGATGACAATAAAATATCTTAAAAGTAGATTTTGTAACAGTTTTTTCGCTTTTATTAAATTTATTAAAAAACACATGTGACATTTTGCAGGCCGGTCGACGATATGTTCTCTTAAGAACATATTTTCGCTTATTTTGATTATAAATGCATATTTTTGGGAAAGAAGCTAAGGCATATTTTTAGAGCATAGTTTTCAGATTTTCTTTTAATTTTACAGCATCAAAAAACCTTATTCCACACAAATTCAGATCATTTAAGATAAAAATATTACCAATTTTAGTGCAGCAAAATACAAAAAGTAAATATTTTCTAGTATTTGCGATACCAAATTTTGCAAATATGAAATACATACCAATTTCTAATGTGTATTACTAAAGAAAAAATTCTGTTTTAAGGGTATATTTTTTAAATTTAAGAGGATATTTTACATTTTTAATAGAGTTTTTTAGGCGCATAAAACAAATTTTTTAATGAAATATGGTTGCCCTGCGCTAATAGAAAAAATCTGTAAAAATTGTAGACAAAACTACTAAAAATCGGTTAAAAACTTCCTGGCAGAAAAAATTGTCGAAATTATCAGTATATTTTTGCTATATATGACTCAGATACACTCACAATATTTTATCCTTAAAAACAACTTAAAATACATATTAAATTAATTGAAAACATAATTAAAAAAGTATTACTGATTTTTCATTATATTCAAACCATTTTGCTATTTATTTTCAAACATTGTTTAAACAATCCATAAAAGAAATACAAATAATTGAAAAGTCTATTAAAACAATCATCAATTTTTAACTGACAAAAAGTAAAAAAACGATTTTGAGGTTTGTTTTTTCATATTTGAAAAGTTTTTTTTGTTTGTTTAATTTTCAAAGCATTAAAGCATACACAAACACACACGTTCATATTTTTATTGGCTATGTTTGTGTGTATGAGTAAAGAATTTCTTGTAATTTTAATTGAAATAATTTTGTATATAAACAAACTATTTTCACTAAAAAGAAAACCGAAAATATTTGAATTTTTTGTTTTAAAACAGAAAACAACGAAATTATTTAAATTATCTTTTTCTAAAAATAGAAATCTAAAAAAAGAATATTTGACTGAAAATAACAACTCCTACAGACGATACATATTTTTTTCTAGTTTGTTTTTTACTGATTGATAAAAAAGTTAAACCATACGTTTCAATGTATTTTAATTGATTCTTCAATTGAAAACAAACTTTACCTATTACTTTTTAAATAAACCTCAATCGTTTACGGAAAATATATTATGAGTGTAGGAACAGCAAAAAGTCTTTAATCTAGGCGCAAAAACAAGCACTTTGATCATTATAAAAACTGTTAAAAATTTACAAATAATGAGGTAAATGAATAAGGACTAGGGTTTTTCTTTTCCCGGAATTTTTCATTTCCCGGGACAGCGGGTTTTTTTAGGAATTTCCCGGGATCCCGGGAATTCCCGCTCGTTAAAAAATATATAAATTCGACATATATTGTACTTGAAAAACTACTTTTTGGTTAAACACCGTTCGACAAAGTTCATCTTTTGGTTGTATCCATGAGAAAATGTTCTGAAAGGAGGGCTAAATATCCAGGTCTACCACTTTTTCCAGGTCAATTTGTTAAACAATTTAAATCGTGAATTAGTATTTATGTAATATATTTATATGGAAGGCCGTCCGAATTAAAAAAAAACTCTTAGTAATATATTAACTAAATATTAATTTCGCGGTTTAAGCTGTTAAACGAATTGATATAGAAAAGTGAAAGACACGGTTATATTATTTTGATACCTTTTTTCAGGATATATTGGAATTGTTAATGGGTGCAAACTTGTGTCGGACCAGTTTTATAGTCAGAACTAAAATCAATTTTTTGCTTAAATATTTCTTATACATTAAATCCAAAAATTTCTATTTCTAGATATTTTGATTTTTTCTATGCAGATTTTCAGAAGTATCCGTCTAGAATTAGTTTTATAAAAAAGTTTAAAAGTAAGCATTTTTCACATAAATTTTTAGGCAAATTCGCCTAAATTGTTTTATAAAAGTAGACACTAAAATATTAAATAGTTTCATAACTTTAATTACTTTTTTTGAATATAAATTTTTTATGCCACAACTTCTTAAAAAGAAATTATTTAATTTTCTTATTCAGTTGCATTTTAAATTAGCATATAAAAAATTCAAAATAATTTGAAAAAGCATCTGATGTATTTATTATTTTAAAAATTAATAATATTTAAAAAATATATTTAAAATAAAGGAATAGCAATTGAACTTTAAATGAAATTATTTGAAGTAAAGGAAACTCAATATACTTATGTTAATTGAAAATACGAAAAAATTACTATTTTTAACTTTAATCCCTAGTTTATTGGAGATATTTGGAACTGAAATAATGATGTTGAAATGTTGTATAAGGCTGGTTTACACTATAAGATTTTCAATACGATTTTACTTCAGTACACGTGCAAAACATATAGGCAAGGTTGCAAAATCTTTCCGAGAATCTTGTAGTTTAAAACAGCCTATATAAATATTGCTTTATTTGAACAAATATCATCATCTTAAAGAAGAAAAAAATTCCCGAAGGACAAGTATTTTAGTTTGTAAATTTGGTAATTGCTAATATAATATTTTTCGGTTTAACTAAACCAAATTCAATTGGCATCCAAAAACAATTTGGCTTAATTCAGTTTATTAAATTTTAAACCGTATTTTTTAATTTTAAATATTCTTTATTTAAATTAATTTAAAAAAATCAATGCTTTAAATTTAAATAAAGCTTCTAAAATTGCAATAAAACTAGCTAAAACTACTGTAAAAGACTAAATAAAATCCCGGGAAATCCCGCATAAAATTTCCGGGATTGCGGGATTCAAAAAAGGGCGGGATTCCCGGGAATTCCCGGGACATAAACCCTAATTAGGACTAAATGAATATAAAAAAAATCACTTTAGAATTTAAAAATCTAAAGAGAACTGTAAATATGCTCAAAAAATTTTCAAAAACAGTAAAAAGTAAAGTATCTTCTGCGATAGTCTCCGATTCTTACGAAATTTGGTTATATGAAACATGATGGAAATTTGAAAACAACCTGTTTTATTATTTTCGCTATTTTTGGACTTTAGGAGAAAAAAATAGGAGACAGAAATTCGACCATTTTATGGCACTATTTTCTTCGGTAGCATGACAGAAACTTTCAACACAAAAACTGTATAAAAATAATGTATTTAAATTCGAAAATTTTATATGCATAATGCCTACGTATTAATATACTTATGTGATTTTGTCATTCGTACTCTCAAAAAAAAAAAAAAAAATTTGTTAAATGCGTTCTGATTGAATTGAACTAATTTTTCTAATATTTCTGTCTTTTTATGAATGGTGTTATGGTTGGACAATGAGGACCGAAAATGGTAAATATTAATTCCATAAATTTTATGTGCATTTTTAGTACAACAATTTTTCTTATATAAACCCAGTTAGAAATCGCCAGTGGTACAAAAAATCAAGCACTGGCATACCATTGGGTAATCATGGTGTTAAAAATAAATGACTGGGAGAACACTCATTTGGGGCTCTTTGCCAGAGTTTGCAAAAAGCGTTTTGCCAGTATTTGTTTTACAAAATTTTCGGTGGTTTATAAAAAAAAAACCACTGGCAAAGAATGGGATTAGAGTGATATGCCAAGGTTTGCAATCAGTGGTTATCCAGTGCTACCTAGTCAGAAATTGCCAGCGGTACAAAAATCAATTCACTGGTAGAGCAAATATTTTATAAAAATGCTGACGCTTCGTTAAAAAAGGTTTGTTTGTAGTCAGAGGATTCCGAGTTCAAATCCGGTTGTTAGCAAACAATTTTTTTCAATTTTTTTTTGTTTTATAAAATCAATTTTTTTCTTTGTGAGAAAGCTGCTTTAAGACCAACTTTTTTTGTTTGCTCTCCCAACGCATATTAGTCCCAAAAAATTGTTTGGTTTGCCATTACCAGCATTTTAGCACAACCGCTAGAAGAAACATACATATGAACTTTTTTTTAATTTTATTTTTGGAAAATATATTTCCAGACCACGTATTTATTGGTTTTGCCAGCGTTTTCCCAACGTTCAAAAATTTTATTCTTCCAGTAATTTTCCGGCGCTTTTTGAACAGCAGGTCCTTTTGTCTAATGATGTTATCATTTTGGGAATGGGAAAGCACTTTTTGCCAGTACTTGTACCACCTGTTAAAGTGCTTTGTCATCGCTTTCCTTTTTGTATTTTTCTGACTGAAAAGGAAAAGATTTAAAAGATCAACTATAATTGGTAAATGAATGTTTTTTGTTAGATTTGGGATCATACAAGTAAATTATAAGGAAACTTTAAAAAAGTTAAAATTATTAAGTCCAGCAGTATAGAATTTCTGTAGTAATCTTTGTTATTTTGAGTTTGTCAGTTTGACTACATTTGTATTTGTTTTTACAGTTCAGCTATTAGTTGTATGTTCGTTATATTGACCGTTTTTAGCAGTTATTTTTACTATATTTTAGTTGTTTTTTAATAGTTAAAAATTATTGCAATGTTAGGCATTTTTATGAAAAATAGAGTTATCGGCTTTTTTATTACATTTGCAGTTATTTTAATTGTCATTTTTTTAGTAATTTGAACCTACATAATTCCCTGAGTGTAGTTTTTTCCATTTTTAGCGTAAAGTTCAAAAATATTTAAAAAAATGGGAAATATATTAAGAAAACCTACCGTCAGAAATTAAGAAAAGTACTGTGAATACTCGCTTTTTAAAAACGGATATTTGTAAAACCCATTGGATACAAAGTACCAAAAAGTACTAAAAACAATCAGCTTTCGGTTGATAGCATGGGTTGAGCAGCCAACTTTTAAACTACATTTAAATAATTTTCTCAATTTTATAAGAATTCTATACTTTGACTGTTTTAGGTATAAGAAGCCAACATGATATGATGTTCGCTGCAGAAATTACGTTTTCAAGTGGAAAAATAATTACTTAAGCCCCGTTTAGATTATCACCCAAGTGTGTTATATATACATGCCTGAAATGTGTTGTATAAAGAAAATGTGTAATAGTGTGAACACAATTCGTTACACACATGTCAAAATGGGTTCACATATTTTAAAAAGAGATCACACTTTTTCGACAAGTTTTACTTGTCTCAACACAAGTGTTGTGTTATTCACAAATAAATATATACAAAGTTTAAAAACAACTAATGGTGAAAAAATTAATGATTGGAAGAAAATATAACAGTTTTCATTTATTTGTCGTGTGTGTCGGCAACAGTCTGAACACTGAAAAGATTTTCTTTTATACTTTTTTGACAACCAGACAATTTCAGCATACTTTTTGTCCTACTTCTGTGAAGAAAAGTATAAACACTTGTGTGATTATGTGAACGGAGCTTTAGGAGTCTTGGTTCTGTTAACAGCATACCAAAGTTTTACCATATCTGTAAAACTCCACTATTGTGGAAACAAAATCCTAACCATACACTTGGTACGCTAAATGTGGCTGGTGGTGGTAGTAACTGGCAGGCTGGTTGGTTTTATTTTTGATCATCAGCGTCGTCTCTGTTGTCTCTTTAAGGCACTTTTCTATAGTTTCTTCTTCTTCCATTTTCGGCGAATATGTTCAATGTTTAGTTTGAGTAATATGTCCGGTGAACTTTGTGGTCATGCGAAAGATGTTTCTTTCACATCTAGAGAATATGAGACTAGGAGAACTTATAGCGTGGATTTTTTGTTGTTGTTACTGCTGCTCATATCTTACAGTGTTAAAGACTTTATGCAGCACATGGATTTCCAAAAAGTAATAAGTTGTCTGATAAATGTTCTATTTATTTAGTTGAATACAACTTGAATAGCGCAAAAAATATTAAACCTGCGGCATTTTATATTGTAAGTATTTCGATTAATGAGTTTCAATACTATTGGATATAAAAACAACAAAAGTCAAGTTCTACAGCACACAAATATTTATCAACAACAATGTCATTGCAAATTTACACTTGAATAAAAATGTTATTAACCCATTGTAGGGGTTATTAAATGTTGCTACTTTTAAGCATATTAACACAACTACTTACAACCCACTCGTTTGCTCTTTATTATATTTATATTTGCTGAATATATTATAATTTCAAATTGTTTTGAAATACGGAAGCTGTTAATTACATAAAATATTTTCAAGTTTATTGATCTTTCAGCCAAATAAAGTTTCTCACATTTGTTATTTAATTATATATGCATACCGTACATCATTCATCATCTTTTGCATGATTTGTTAGATGGATGGGCAGATTAGGCCAGACCATCTCTCATTGACATTTGTATTTGACATAACATTCAATCCATGTGTTTGTGTCATTTAATTAATGATTAATGTTTCCAATGATTAGAATTTAATATTAATTAAACAACATGAAGACATTTTAGGGTTTGTTTTAATAAAGCTGAGTCATTTTCGAATTGGTATTATTAAGATTTCAACATAAAATAATTTTTAATGATTTTTGATGTCCCCATAATTAAGTTTAAGTTTTTGAAAATTATGCTCAAAGAATTTTGTTGGTAAAATCAACCAACCACACATCCTCTATTAAGGAATCATGCGAATTTTTCAAAGAAAATTGGTATTAGGAGAGTCCTGTGGCCAAGTAAAATTGTTTTTCTTATTTACTATCCTACAAAGTCGATAATTTACCGGCTATTTTACTACAAAATTTTTAATTTTTTTAAACTCTTTTTTGTAAACTAATTTTCTTAAAAACCGTTAATGGCCCTTATTGAATATAAGCCCTCGATATGTAAGTTATGTTAAGTGTTGCCATGTAGCCAGTTTTAACTGTGTTTTCCAGTTTTTTGGGGTACTTAACAGTTTTCCACTTTCTTTTTATAAAAAATATATTTTATTTTTTAATTTTATACAGTTTTCCAATTTTTTTTTTTTCAAGAAAATCTATTTTTTTTTTTTTTTATTTATTATGTATTTCGATTCCACATACAACAACATCGAGATCTTTTAAGTTACAGTGTGTGGATTGCAATTGAAAATACATATTTTTAATACATTTTGATACAATAATTATATAAAATTACACAATAAAAGATATTTTGTTAGCTGAAGAATTTTTTTATATTAAAATACATCTGTTCCATATACTACACACAAAAAAAAGGTTAGTAGAAAAATTAGTAAAAAGTCTTGTATATCAAGTGTACTAGTTTTCAGCAATTTTTTTGCTGAAATCCCGTTTTCAGCAAAAGTTTTTGTTGTATTTTTTTAGAAGTAAACTAATTTTGAACTAATGCTTTACTAATTTATTTGGCTACAAAAATTGTGCTGATAACCGCATTTATAGAGTGGACGACAACCAGATAGACAAGATATAGATGTCACAACTTGTCTGGATGTAGTACAGACAACGGAAATGATAATAAAACAAAAAAACAATTACGCAATTTTTATATTTAAATTTTAAGCAAATAAATTAACTAAAAAGTAAAATTTCTCTAAAAATTAGTTTTTTTCAGTCTACCAATATTCAGCAAAATGTTTAGTGATTTTAGCAAGGATTTTTTTCATTTGCAATCGACTAAGTGTTACCACAACTTTTGCTAAGTTTACAAAATTTTTTTTTGGTAAAAATCAGCTCGCTGATTTTCAGAAACACTTTTTGCTGAAATTACCAACTTTTTTGCAAGCACGCTTTTCACTAAAAATTTGCTTACACAGCAACATTGTTTGCTGACTTTACTGACTTTTTTTTTAGTGTATTATTAAGCTTAAAAATTTCAATTAAAAATAACAAAAAAACGTTCCTATTGTGGTAAAGTGGCAAAAAAGCACCCTAAAAATAATTTTCAAAAATTACTGTTATTTCGTTGCCAAAAATTTTTTTCAAATTTATACGAGGGGTACAATTTATATTTCGGGAACTGGCAACACTACTGTCAATAGCTAAAATCTGGCAACACCATAATAAAATTTGACATTTTTAAACATAAATGTACTCACAATGTTTTGATGTACAAGTGCTATTTGCTTTGTTTACAGTGAGTTAAGAAATTCAATTTGGCCAAAAAATGGAAATTTCAAGAGACGGTTTACGTTGGATTATTTTTCACAACTTTCGACGTGGATTATTTCAACACGAATGTGTCGATGAACTCAGTTCTTTGTAGGGCGATAAAACGGCATCAAAAACGACAGTATATCGCTGGTATAGTCAATTCAATCGTGGTCGTAGTTCGGACGCCGACGAATTCCGTGAAGGTCGTCCAAAATCGGTTGTTGTGCCACAAAACATCGATGCAGCGCGTGAACTGATAATGCAAGATCGTCATGTGACATATCGTGAGATAGAGGCATCATCGCACATTAGTTCCACTTCAATACATTCGATTTTGCATGAACACTTAGTTGTAAAAAAAATTTGCTCTCGTTGGATACCCCATAATTTATCAATCGCTCTAAAAAGGCTCGCGTCGATTTGTGTAAGTGCATGATTAAAAAATTTGACCATTGTGCTTCAAAAGACGTGTGTAAAATCGTGACAGGTGACGAATCATGGATATATGCGTATGAGCCGGAAACAAAATAGCAATCGACCGTGTGGGTATTCCAAGACGAGCGAAATCCAGCAAAAGTTGTTCGTGGAAGAAGCACAGCGAAGCAAATGGTCGCCTGTTTCTTCGGCCGAATGGGTCATGTGGCCACTTTTCCGCTTGAGCAACGTATAACGGTCAATTCCGAGTGGTACACGACCATTTGTTTGCCGGAAGTCTTCGGAGAAATTCGTAAAACTAACCCCCAAAGACGAATGATTCTCCATCATGACAATGCGTGCTTTCACACATCGCGTCAATCAGGTGAATTTTTGAGCAGTTAAAACATCGAATTGATGACTCATCATCCGTACAGTCCTGACTTGGTACCCAATGACTTCTTCTTGTTCCCGAATATCAAAGGTAAATTGCGTGGTCAACGATTTACGAGCGCCGAAGAAGCAGTGGAAGCATTCAAAAACCAAGTTTTGGAGGTGTCTCAAGAGGAATGGAAAAACTACTATGAAAAATGGTTTGAACGAATGCGAAAGTGTATTGATCATCAAGGGCAATATCCTGAAAAACAATAAAGCCATTTTTTTTAGAAAATGTTTGTTATTATTTTCTATTCCCGAAATATAAATAGTACACCTCGTATATACGAATATGCTAGAACAAATTCTGTTGCAACCGGTTCCATAGAACATGTTGATCTCTCGAAGCCAAAATATTTTCTCTATCCCAAAACAAATTTTATAACTGGTTTTAAAATGTTCAAGTGTTGGGGAAAAGTATCAATGCATTTGAATTAGTCAAACTCCATATAGATACACTCATAAAAATATATCTGTAAAAATAGCAGAAAAAGTTACTAAATATTTGTTAAAAATGATGCTGCAGAAAAAACTACTGAAATTAGTAGATTTTTTTACTAAATACTAGTAAATGAAGAACAGCAAAATTAAAACTGTTTAATTTACAGAATTTTAGTTATATTTAAGTTAACTTTTAGTTAATTGGAAATAACAAATTGCACCGCAGAATCTGCAGAAAATTTTGCTAAATATTAGTAGACTAAAAATAGCAAAACTAAACTGTTTTATCTACAAAATTTTTGCTATTTTTAAGTTAAATTTAGTTGAATGCAAATAGCAGTCTATCCTGTTCAAATCAGCAGAAATATTTGCTAAAAAAAATTGCAAACTGCTGTTTTTAAAAGCTCGATATTAATTTGCATTTAACAAAAATCGAAAAGAAATCTTCGATAAATTAAAAATTTTTTTTGTGATTTTTTAGACACGGATTATTTATGAAAATTTTTTGCTGATTTTAGCAGGTTGATTTCCTATTTTATATAAACAAAAATTTTATAAATTTAATTTTAAAATTCTGTATATTTAAAAGTTTATTTTTGCTCTTCGTATATTACTAATATCTAGCAAAAGTAATCTGCTAATTTTAGCGGTTTTTTTGCAGCATCATTTTTAACTAATTTTTAGTAGTTTTAAGTAAATTTTTTACGGACTTTTTCTATTATGTATTATGTATGTTTTTACCTATCAAATATATCGTGACAAGATAGCCCAGATAGTAGAGCTATCGATTGGCAATATAAAGTCCCAGGAACGGTTACCAGCACCAACGAATTAAACAAAAAAATTACACTCAAAAAAATAAGTTAGTAGAAAAATTAGTAAAACTTCTTGTATATCAAGTGTACTAGTTTTCAGTAATTTTTTTTTCGTTTTCAGCAAAAAAATTTTTTTAGCACTAAACTAATTTTGAACTAATGTTTTACTAATTTATTTTGCTACAAAAATTGTGCTGATAACCGCATGCATAGCGTGGACGACAACCAGATAGACATCTACATCTTGAAGTCGCAGCTTGTGTGGAAACGGAAATGACAAAAAAAGAAAAACAACTCTACACATATTCTATATTTAAATTTTCATCAAATAAATTAACTAAAGTAAAATTTCGCTACAAGTTTTTTGAGTTTTTTTCAGTCTACTAATATTTACCAAAAAGTTTAGTGATTTTAGCAAGGATTTTTTTCATTTGCAGTCGACTAAGTGTTAGCAAAACTTTTGCTGAATATTACTATTTTTTTGGTAAAAATCAGTTCGCTGATTTTCAGCAAACCTTTTGCTGAAATTACCAACTTTTTTGCAAGCACGCTCCTGACTAAAAATTTGCTGACACAGCAACATTTTTTGCTGACTTTACTGACTTTTTTTTTTGAGTGTACAATTAGAAACTTTTTTTTTTATAAAATTTAGTTTTTTTTAAACTATTTTTAGACACATTATTATTGTAAATACTGGTAAGCATATATGTTACGATATATTTTTTTATTTTTTGTATTTTTTGTATAACTCATTATTTTGCGATACATCGCCATTAGGAAATTCAAAATCCCGCACTTTTTGATTTCCCGGGAAAGCGGGAAATTTATCTTGAATTCCCGGGATCCCGGGATCCCGCAAGGGAAATAAATTAGAAAATATATTAGCAAATTGAATTCCTTTAATAAATTAGAAATTGAGTTTCTAATTTAACTTAACAAATATTTCCAGATATTCTAAAAACATCGTCCCCTGACGATTTACTTAGACAAGAATAAAATCCGGATAGGGACATGCCTCCAACAGATTTTTATCCACAATTTGTAAAAAAACGTTTGGGATTTGAGCACATTTAATTCCTTTAATGAAATTAATGTATATCCTGATAAAAATAAATTTAAAAAAAAAATTAGAAAATTTTTATAATAATTTAAAAAATTTTATAAATAAAATGTCTTAAAGACCTCAAATTTTCATGATCGTGAAAAAGCTCAGGTGGTTTTTCTTGGAATTTTCGTAGTGGGAATTAATTTTATATTAGAAATTATATAAGTCTAATTATATAGTTTTAAAAATTTAATAAACTAAAACTAATTTATAAACCAAAAAACTTGTCCGTCAAAAAAAAATAAATAAATAAAAAAATTAATATAGAAAATAATTTAATAAATTTTTAAAAATTATGGGAACAAATTTTAACTTAATTGAAAAATTTTAAAAATCAATGGACAAATTTGTTTTTAATTCTGTACAGAATAAGTGCGATTCAAAATTTTTTATTCAAACATTATTTTAATGGTTTTAAGAGGCACTAAAAGGAACTTAGAAAGTTCGATCAAGTACACAAATTAATCAGTGCTTGCGTTTACTCGAAAATCTTACTACTTTTACTCAATCGTTGTATTGGTTACTTTTTGAATTTATCCAGTTGTGGTAAAAGTAGCAACTTGTACACACAGGAAAAAAAATTGCCAACCGAATTGCTAAGCCTATTTTGGTTGCTACAACCAATAAATTCGGTTGGTGAAACCATATTGGAATGTGATTTCTAAATATTTTGGGTATTGCAACTAAAATTCAGTTGAATAAACCGAATTTTGCTGTAATAACCAATATTCAGTTGCACCAACCTACTTTAGTAGATGCAACCGAATTTCAGTTGGAAAATGACATATTTTTTCTCTGTGTGTAGTAAGCCTAATATAAAATTTTACAATTTTCAAAAGGCTGGAAAATTTTGCGTAAAAAAATTTTAAATAATTAACTTTATTATTTTATTTTTTTTTTATTATTTTAAATTGCATTTTTTGAAATCCCGGTATTCCCGGTCCAAATTCCCGGGAACGCGAGAACTGAAAAATGCTTAAAAATCCCGGGACGGGAAATCCCGGGATGCATTCCCTAATCGCCATAGAAAAGTAATAAGGAAAGTAATTAGTTACCATAACTACACTTACAGAAAAAAGTCCGTAAAAAACTTAGTTAAAACTACTAAAAAATAGATAAAAATGATGCTGCAGAAAAAACTGCTAAATTAGCAGATTATTTTTGCTATATATTAGTAATATAGGAGCAGGAAAAATAAAACTGTTGAATATACAGAATTTTAGTTATATTTGAGATAAATTTTTGTAAATGGAGAATAGCAAATTAATCTGCTAAAATAAGCAAAAAATTTTGCTAAATAATTAATAGCATAAAAAATCACCAAAAAAATTTTAATTTTCTAAGTTTTTTTTTCGATTTTTTTTTAATGCAAGTAAAAATCGAGCCTTTTCAAAACAGCAGTTTACATTTTTTTAGCAAATATTTCTGGTGATTTTAGCAGAATAGACTGCTATTTGCATTCAACTAAATTTAGCTTAAAAATAGCAAAAATTTTGTAGATTTAACAGTTTATTTTTGCTATTTTTAGTCTACAAATATTATCAAAATTTTCTGCAGATTTTATAGTACAATTTGCTATTTTCAGTTAACTAAAAGTTTACCTAAATATTACTAAAATTCTGTAAATTTCACAGTTTTAATTTTGCTGTTCTCATTTTACTAGTATTTAGTAAAAAAATCTCCTAATTTTAGCAGTTTTTCTGCAGCATAATTTTTAACTAATTTTTCTATGAGTGTATAAATGCGATGTTAACTGGCATATAAAAAACTTTGTTATCAGTTGCTATCAATAAGGTCGGCGTATATGATTTAAAGATTCAACACACAAATCAACTTTTCAAACACGTTTTATAACTTTAATATTACCAGCTATAATAAAATTTTGGTTTTAAAATTCAAATTCCTATTATGTTTATACAATACTACGAAAGAATATTAAAAATTTTTAAAAATTTAAATAATGTAGTGTAAAATTAAGCCGTAAATGCTGAACAAAACTAAAGTATGTTCTTTAAATATTAGTAAATATTTCACAGCCCAAGTTTTTCAAAAATGTGTAATCGATTGGTGCTAACAACCCAATTTATTGCCAGACAAATTGGGACCAAAGACATTTGATTGTGAAAATAAAATTTCGGTTGCGTTAGTAATAATTCAATAGTCACAACCGAAAACTCGGTTGTATACAAACTGAACTATTCGGTTAGCAAAAACTTCGGTTGCAAGCAGGAATATGTTTTCTATGTAGGTGTAATAAAAAAGTTTACTAAATGGTGCCAACTAGGGATGTGCGATTAATCGATTACTCAAAGAGTATGATTAATCAGAACTTTGGTTAATCAATTAATTGATTAATTGAAAATTTGATTAATCAGAATTATGATTAATCGATTAATTTAAATTTTGGTTAATCAAAACTTGAATAATTTTAATTTATATTGAGAAAATTTTTAAGAATATGGAAATTTTGTCCTTGTTTTGTGGCGATACTTTATATTTAATGTTTCTATATTGAACTGGCGTTAAAAGGCTTCTTCAACAGAGAAAAACAAGATATTATTCAATTATTCATAAATTTGATTAATCAAAATCATGATTAATCAATTAATCATTATTTTGAATAATCGAAATATCTGATTAATCGATTAATCAGGTTTTTGATTAATCAAAATTGTCGAATAATCAATTAATTGATTAATCAGGAAATTTGATTAATCGATTAATCGCACATCCCTAGTGCCAACTATACCTACTTGGATATTCGCAGATAAAAGGTGCAGATTTTTCCAATTACAAAATAAGAAATATTTGCACATGTTGGATAAATATCCTGCCGACTGTAGTAAAAGACTAAAATACACTTAGAACAAGTTGTAATTTCGTTTAAGTACGCCAATTTGGATTTCCTCTCACTAGCGCTAATGTCAACGATATAGGATCATTTATAAGTTATTTTACAGCGCTGTGCCTTGCGCATTTTCGCAGAAAGCTCAGTTTGTGCTAGTACATTGAAATCCTTTAGACACATCCTTGTAGATAGTACTTTCTCAAATGCCTTACAAAAACCATAATTAAAATGTTTTCAAATATGTTCTTTCAACCAATTTCAACATTGTTTTACAATATAACAACCATACTTAAAACCACAAGTGAACAAAATCAACTTATCAAAAATCTGGTGAACAAAAAATATAAGATTATAATGCAAAGTACCAAACGACAATTATGGTTTTATTTTATGCTTACAATTAGATTGTAAAAGGAAAAGTACAAATAACAGAAGTTGTCCAGACTCAACATTGAGAAAAGCTTTGAGACAATTTAGCACTCAAACATTTACTCAATAGCAATTTGAGGTTGCGCATGCGCAATTAACAACATTGGAACAAACTTACATACCGATGGATGGATGGTTGGGTGAAAATAATGATGACATTGTTATTTGAGGTTTTAAGTAAAATGTACGTTCCAACAATTGAAGTAGAACACAAGCAGCAATTAAATAGCCATAAGCCAGGAGAGGTGGAGAGGGAAGAGACTCAGGGTACCCATGGTGTGTAATGATGCTTTACAATACAAAGGAATTCAGTGACAACCACAGAATTTAACAATTGATGATAATATAATGTCGACAGTAGCTGTAATTTTTTTTTTTTTGCTTTGGATCTTGTATGTTGTTGGACTTGGTTGCTTATTTTGTGTTTTTTGTCTTAACAATAAAACCACAAAAGGCCATGATTAAAGGGGACAACTAGCGTGACAACATCAAATAACTTGATGACAGTAGCTTGTGGTTATAATCGATGGAAAAAAACTCTTTTTTTCATGGCTGAAATTAACTAACGACAAGTACCAAAATAATGACAATTGACAAATTACCTTTCGTGGCCACATACAATTGAATGAATAAACTTCTTTTGTCTGAGTTATTGTCATTGATGAATACCAACTATAAGTGGTTAGCTGTGAGACAATAGTTGTCGTTTTTGGTTTTCATTGAAATTTTTTTTTGGAAGAATATTAAGAACTTTTAAGTTTGATTTTAGACACTTATTTTCGAAATCTTATTTTTTTTTTGTCTCGTGGTCATTTTATATTTTACAATCATATTGTTTAAATATTTTTTGTAAAGAATGTGCACTCATCCGGTAAGGTTTTTTCGTGGGGTTTTGTTTAAGGTTTTTTTTTATTTTATTGGTGGCACATGCAATAATCACCTATCTTTTTTAAAACAGTAGCAGCATAGTTAGTAACCCAGCAAACAACTACTCTTTGTATATCAGCATGAATCGAACGCGGAAATTAGAGGAATTTTGTCTAAAGCAAAGTTTTGGATATATGTGAGAAATATTCCTATAAAGTTTAAGACAAATTTCAATTGCTTTTCGTTTGCACTTTTCATGTGAAAATCTGAAATTTTTGAACAATGTGAACTTTTTTTCTTTAGTAGGTTTGAGGTTAAGAAAAAGAATAAATCTTTTTCTCTGAAAATTATAAACACATTAATTTTCAAATCAGACTAGGTCTAGTTTCTGCCTTTTCATAGGCTTCATCAGCGATTTTCCATTAAATGGTATTGTTTGTTTATATGTTAATTGTCTCTATATTATAATTTTTCAACAACCAGTCGGCTGTAGGAATCGAATACATTCTTCTACATTACAAATGTAACTATACTAAAGTGCGATAACTTAACCATCCCACCCAAGTAAGGACTTAAATGCAATGTAACTAATTCGTTGTATTCTTTCCTATTCAGCTTTCTGTTATTGTTTTTACTCAGAAGTGATCAATACAAACATTCTATTTTTCGATTAAGTTTGAACAGCAAATTCCCGACCATCAATTTTGTCCCATCGAAATTTCGGATTTCTTTCTCTAATGATATGCAGATTGGAGCAGACAATGATGTAATAATTTTTATATTAACTCCTCTTTCTAGTACCTACCCCCTTCCCACTCTTTTAAACTCCACAGCTACCTTTATATATTAAGTATTTTGTTTCTGCTGTTTTAAGTGCATGCCACTAATTGATCGATTGTCTTTAATCAAGACTTATGTTTTTGTTGTAGTTTTATTGTTGCCACATACAATTTACTGGTGCAATATTGCCAACCATCTAGCGTTTTTTATATACATAAATTTTTTTGTTTTGGTATCTTGTAACTTCGTTCAAGCGTGTTACATGAATGCAGTGTTAGTTTTTTTATTTTGTTTATTTGATGTTATTTGTGTCCGCTGCTGTCTACTGCTTATTGGTGGCAATTGTGTGGTTTAGTTGTTTTTTATTTCTTCAACATGGACATGTCCATTTACCAGTGTTTACATACAAACAAACATCCATGCGAAGTGGTAGTGTTGACATGATGTTACACCGTTTCTTAGTACGAGTATGGAGTACGGTACCCATCACCACAAATAATAATGAAAATAACAGCAATGAGCCACTTGTGCCATTGCCGTCAACCAAGCGCAACAAATAAATTAGAGCGTTAATATTGTTGTTAGTTACTTTACACTCAAAGTTATAAGTTTGTAAGAAATATATGAAAAGAAACTTTGAATTTTCCAAATATAATTTTGTTTAAATTATAGTTTTGCTAGTAATCGGTAGAAGGTGTCATTTTCAAACTACCAAGGGAGGTGTCTAGGTGTAGCCTACCGATTTTACAATATTTTTGATATGTGATCGTAAGAGCGAAAATGAAAGAATAAGTGTATCTTTTTTAAATACGTTGTCAAAGAAAAAAAGAAGGCGTAAAATCGTAGACGTCTAGACTATTTTGAATGGGAACAGGTCTGAAATATACCATATTCATTTTCACATTGACTTAAAGTACTTCAACAAAATTTAAATACCCAATATTTGCTGGAATATAAAAAAAGCCAAAACACCCCTTCGATTTAACCCTCTAATTCGCAAGGCCGCCAAAAGTCGGTTTTCAGATTTTAAATAGTTTTTGGCTAAATAATAATATTTTATTAAACAAGTTGTATTATATCTATAGAAAACTTAATTACATACTTCTTGCCTCTCAACTTTTTTTGTATAATTAACAGTTTTACAGCGCGAAGCATGTAAAATGAAAATTCAGTAAATTTAAAAACATTAACTTTTTAAAAAAGACAAAATATTTGAAAAATCACAAAAAAAAATACATTTACGATCTGGCGTACTAAATCCAGGCTTCCTTTTATCAATTTCTAATTTGTTTATAATTTATATAGCCACCTTGCACAGGGCCTAAACATTTAATTCTCAAATACAATAGTTTTATGTTTAAGAACAAGTACAAGTACCATGGTACTTGTACTTGAAATTTTTTAAGTACAAGTACCAAGTTTCAAATGTACTTTGTAATGAGTACCAATTACTAGGGATGTACTTGATACTTATATACCAATACCTTAAAATGTACTAGGTACTTGCTAAGTACACTTGGTACTTTCTAAGTCCAAGGTACTTGCTAAGTACACTTGGTACTTGCTAAGTCCTATGGTACTTGTTAAGTACTTTTGGTACTTGCTAAGTTCTATGGTACATGCTAAGTTCTATGGTACTTGCTAAGTACTTGTGGTACTTATTAAGTACTATGGTACTTGTTAAGTACCTTTGGTACTTGCTAAGTACTATGGTACTTGCTAAGTACCTTTGGTACTTGTTAAGTACTATGGTACTTGTTAAGTACTATGGTACTTGTTAAGTACCTTTGGTACTTGCTAAGTACCATGGTACTTGTTAAGTACTATAGGTACTTGATAAGTACTATGGTACTTGCTAAGTACTATGGTACTTGCTAAGTACTATGATACTATATTTTGTCTGTTTATATCTTTAAAAAAAAAAATACAAAAAAAATTTAAAATTTTAATAAAAGACTCAGGAAGAACCAGTAAGGGTGCGTACAGAGTGGCCGCTTGTTGCCGAGCCGAGCCGACTGAAGCTTATTGCGAGAACTTGTTCATGCGAGCAACAAGTTTGGGTGTACATAGTGGATGCGAGAATCAGCGCTGATATTTTATCTATTATTTGTGTTTTATGTATGTTTGTATGCATTTGGTTTTGTTGTTCATTCGTGTTTGTGAAAAAAAAATTTTACTTGTTACGCATTTCTTCAATTATTCTTGAAATTTTTATTAATTTTTTTTTTTAAATTTTGTTTATAAGTTTTTTTTAATTTTTTTATAATTGTTATAATTTTATTTAATTTTTATTATTTATTTGAATTTTTATTTTTTTGTTTAATTTTTATTTTATCAACATAACATAAACAATGTTTTCGGCGCTGAAAAACGCTTTGGAACTGTTTTCTCGCATTCAATCAGCTTTGCGCTCTGACCAGCTCGGCGCCCACTATGACCTGTTCGCGCTTATTTGTACTAATTTGTATATTACCAGTTTTCTCGCATTGGTTCTCGCAATAAGCGTCAGTCGGCTCGGCTCGGCAACAAGCGGCCACTCTGTACGCACCTTTAGCAAGCCTAAAAAAGATTAGTGGGATTCATGTAGCGTCGTATATTAATGTTACATAGCGTAAACCTTGTATTTATACCAGGATGGAAAGAAAGCTCGAGCGAGCCATAAATATATAAATTTTTTTAAAAAGCTCGGAAGCCAAAATTAAAAGAGCTGCTCAAATAAAAAAGCTCGCAACTAAAAAAAAAATAAAAAGCTTATAAAAATGAAAAGGCTCGTTTACAAAACTGAATAGAGTTTTTTAAATCGAGCAGCTCGTATAAAAAATTCCATAGAGCTTTTTTTATCGAGCAGCTCTGTAACGAAATTTAATTGAGTTTTTGAAATCAAGCCGCTAAAAAAGCTCGCTCCCATTAAAATAATTTAGATATTATAAAGAACAAAAACGGTAACTTAGTTACACTATATCCAACAGTAATATTAGCTTTGTTTGTGTGACTCTCTATCAGTGTTATCAAGAACGATTTTGACAGTTTTTCAACGTATTCCGGCTTTCTACTGTCAAAATTGTTCGAGATATCATTGATAGGAATGCCGCACAAACGCAGCTATAGTCCCTAGATTTTGAATTTTAAAAATTGAAAAAAACATAGCTGAAATTGAAAAGTTTCAAATATCAGAAAAAATCGCCAAAACAAAAAAAAAAAATGCAAAAATTTTAAAAAATGGCCGAAATTGGAAAAAATTAAAAAAATGGCAAAAATTAAAAAAATCGTAGAAATTGGAAAACAAATCTCCAAATTTAAAAAATCATGTAGATTTTATAAAAAAATTTAAAAAATCGACAAAATGTTAAAAAATCTTCAAAATTTCTCAACATCGTCAAAAATTAAAAAAATCGCCAAATTAAAAAAAATCGTTAAAATTTAGAAAAAATCGCCCAAAATTTGAAAAATTGCCTAAATTGAAAAATTTTTACAAAATCGTCATAACTTGAAAAAATGGTCAATATTTGAAAAATTTAAAAAAAATCTTAAAAATTAGAAAAAATCGCCAAAATTTCAAAATTGCGTAAAAATTTTGAAAAAATCGTCTTGAAAAAATTGTCAATATTTGAAAAAATTACCAAAATCGTTTAAATTTCAAAAAGTCGTTAAAAATTGGAAAAAATCGGAAAATTTTGAAAAAATTGGCAAAATTGAAAAATTTTGTAAAAATTTTGAAAAAATAGTCATAACTTGAAAAAATCGTCAATATTTGCAAAAATTGCAAAAATAATCAAAATTAAAAAAACAATTTTCAAAAATTAGACAAAATTGCGAAATATCGTAAAAATTTTTAAAATTGTCAATATTTTGAAAAAATTGCCCAAATAGTCAAAATTTAAAAAAATTGTCAAAAGTTAGACAAAATCTCCAAAATTGTAAAATATTGTTCCAAAACCGTTGTCCGTTTTCATTTAACTCATTTGGTTTTTTGGTACTAGCGGTATTACAAATAAAAGCCCTTTTCTCTCTACGAGGCTTAGTTTTTGAGAAAAACGCGATTTTAAAATCTAGCAATGCAAGTCAAAATTTAGTTTCGGTATCGGGGTATTGGTACTGGGTTTTGACCTTTGGTGCAGTCATTTTTCCTCTAGCTCTTTTAGTTTGGGAGATATGGATGCTTAAAATTTTATTTTAGCGATTTTCGAACTAATTTTTTCACAGGTGACTCACAATGACCTCCTTGTTCCAAAACCGTTGTCCTTTTTCATTTAACTCATTATGGGCGATAAACCAAATAAAAGCCCTTTTCTCTCTACGAGGCTTAGTTTTCGAGAAAAACGCGATCTTAAAATATAGCAATGCAAGTCAAAATTTAGTTTCGGTATCGGGGTATTGCGGCTGGGTTTTGACCTCTAGTGCAAACATTTCTCCCCTAGCCCTTCTAGTTTTCGAGATATGGACGACTTAAGTTTTATTTAAGCGATTTTCGCCTTAATTTTTTCACAGATGACTCAAATTTGGAAGGATGGTTTTTGAATGGGGTAAATTTATAGGAAAGTGGATTTTGGGAAAATAGATTTTTGATGGAATAGAATTTTTGATAAGGTGAATTTTGAATAGATAAAAATTTTTGATGGGATGATTTTTGAATAGGATAATTTTTTAATAGAATGGAGATTTTCGATAGGATAAATTTTGAGTAGTAGGAATTTTTGATGGAGTGGAATGATATATCGATATCCTTCAACATCCCTATATGACCGGGATTTTTTTACTTGTAAGGATTTTTCGACACTTTTGCACCCTTTCGGAATTTATTATTCTTAGGGGACCTGCAGTACCGTTTGATATGTTGTTCGATAGGGTTTTTATGTTAAAGGGTTTTTTTCGGTAACTCATTTTTCTGATATACATATCGGGAAACGGATAGTATGGACCAAGATTTCTTTGTAGAATCTAACCTATTTGGGGGGACTTGTGGGATGCGAACTATCCAAACGTAGAAAACGTAGACATCCACGGAAAGGGGGTCAAATTAATTCGGACTGCCTGAGGGAGAGGGAAAAAGCATATAATAGACACAAACACCAAAATTTAAGAATATTATCAACTATTATACTGCGTTCCCACTCATTGAGACAGAACTAAAGAGGGTGACATGATTAACACACTATTTCAATGAAGTGGTTATTATACATGGATGCAAATTTAATCACCCACTAGCGATCATAAAGTAGGGAACCCATTCTAATGCGATTTTTTACATCCATGTAATACCGTTAACGTGCCTATTCCTACGAGAGGTCTGCGACTCTTAGTTGTGACTGTATTCCCCATGTATTTGTTATTGCAAAGTCACAATAAATTATATTTATTAAAATTTTCGCTTGAAAACTTCAAAAAAATTAAGAATTGGTATCGACACAATCATAAAATTGACAAATAAAATCTGAATTTTTTGAATTTTATTGTTGCGTTGTATGAAAAGTTGTGACTCTCAGTCTTAAAAATAGTCTTATGACGGCCACAACGAGTCAAAAGTAGGAATATGCACCTAAAATGCACAAATATACACATAAATATTGTGAAACTTGACGAGTGCAGTAGTATTGAAAACTACTATATATATTATGTTCTATGGTTCCATTAGGAATAAAGGGCCACAAAAAACTACTATAGTACTTAGTAAGTACCATAGTACTTAGCAAGTACCAAAGGTACTTAACAAGTACCATGGTACTTAACAAGTACCAAAGGTACTTAACAAGTACCATGGTACTTAACAAGTACCAAAGGTACTTAACAAGTACCATAGTACTTAACAAGTACCAAAGGTACTTAGCAAGTACCATAGTACTTAACAAGTACCAAAGGTACTTAGCAAGTACCATAGAACTTAGCAAGTACCAGTAGTACTTAGCAAGTTCCACAGTACTTGTTAAGTACCTTGGTACTTAGAAAGTACCAAGTAATTAACCAAGTAATTGTACTTAAGTACAAGTACATTCAAAGTACTTGTACTTATTTTTTGTAAGTACAAGTACCAAATACTTGTACTTTACTAGTACTTAAGTACTGAGGTACTGAATACTTCCCGACTATGATCATAAGGCCGAGTTATTGTGATGTGCATTAATTTCCATACTTAGAGAATTATCTTTTATAATTTTTATTTTTTTTAAATTAATTTTTTATTATTAATTTTGGACTACCCAGCAAACAAAGATGACAAACATGATTAATGACTCAGAATTGAGCTCCAAAAACATAAACATTTGTCAACTTTTTCTTATGAAAGTGGTCCGTCCAAAAGAGCCCTCTGTGCACTCAGAAATGACTCCGAAAAAAGAACGTATAAAATCGAAATTTTCTTCATAAATTTAAATAATTTTGGAATCTTCTTTGAGTCCGAAAAATGAACCCTCGTTTTGAGACAGCTTTTTAGATTGTAGAGACAACTTTTAGGATTGTTTTCTGAGGGTTCATATTTTCTACCAAAAAAAAAACAGTGTTTTCAAAAAAACAATAATCATTTCTATGAGCCATTTAAAAATCTTATTTATGAGACCTCCGGAATTGCTGGCTGGGTATGAACTTTTTTATAAATCATATTTTTTCGAAACATTAATAAGGAATTTCATTAATTGAATTAAGCTTATTATAAAATTTTATGAAACTTTTTAATTTAATGACTGCTTTCATTAGACATATTTTATACATCCGTAAAATATGTTACAATTTTATTGCGCTTTTTGCATTTGCTAAATACTTTTTATTTATCCACTCCAGCTTAGCAACGACAACATCCTACTATAATAAATAATAGTAGAGATGAGCGATCCGGTGATTTTTGAATATCGCTGCTACCAGTGATCGTGATTTTCAAATCACCGTTCTTTTAAACAGTGACCGTGATCACGGGTTTGTAATAGAGATGGGCGATCCTGCGATTTTTCAGTAACATTGTTCTCAGTGAATGTGATTTGGAAATCGTTTTACTTTTAAACTGTGATCGTAACCACGGTTTTTATACGGAAAAGGCTGCGATTTTCTGATAAATAAATGAAATAATATTTATGGCGAGTTTTTAAGATGTCAGTTAAACTTGGTTTAGTTAAACCGAAAACGAATTTTGTCAGCCATTTCAAAGTTTATTAACAAAAATTTGCCGGAAAACTTTTTCTTGAGTATAATTTATTTCCTTATTGAAATAAAACAAAATAAATCACATTTTAAAAGCAGTATTCCAGTTACAAACTGCGTTAAACTAAGTTTAAAGATAATCCACTTCCTAAAAACTGGGCCCTAAAATAAGAATAGTTGCGACCGGTAACAAAGACAGCAAGTCACTGTTATTAAAAAAACATGTATTACTGTGCACAATGAAGTTTGCAAGAAAGAATAGTACAAAAATATTAAAAGAACGACATTCCGAGTAACTGCGACTTGAAATATTTGATCACTGCCGTTACCAGTGATTTATCAATAACTGTGATTAAATCACCGGTATGAAAATATCGCTCATCTCTAATGTCTTTGTTACCGGTCGCAACTATTCTTCTTTTAAGGCCCAGTTTTTAGGAAGTGGATTATCTTTAAACTTAGTTTAACGCAGTTTGTAACTGGAATACTGTTTTTAAAATGTGGTTTATTTTGTTTTATTTCAATAAAGAAATAAATTATACTCGAGAAAAAGTTTTTCCGGCAAATTTTTGTTAATAAACTTTGAAATGGCTGACAAAATTCGTTTTCGGTTTAACTAAATCAAGTTTAACTGACATTTTAAAAACTCGCAATAAATATTATTTCGTTTATTTATTTATCGCAGTCTTTTCCATAGAAAACCCGTGATCACGATCACTGTTTAAAAGAACAACGATTTGAAAATCACATTCACTGAGAACAATGTTACTGAAAAATCGCCGGATCGCCCATCTCTATTACAAACCCGTGATCACGGTCACTGTTTAAAAGAACGGTGATTTGAAAATCACATTCACTAGTAGCAGCGTTATTCAAAAATCACCGGATCGCTCATCTCTACTTCATAGATTTTATGAAGCCCTTCATTGGCTGAATGATTTATTCATTGGAGGTGTGGCCTATTAATTTTATGAAGAGTGTCGTTAATTTTATGAAGAGTTTCATTCATTTTATGAACTTTTCATAAACTTGACTTTAATGAAACCTATTTCATAGATTCTATGAAAAGTTTCAATGGACGAGTTCCAGTGACAATTTTCATTGAAACTATGAAGAAATTCATTACTGAAGTGCAGACAATTCTCTCAGTGTAGTCTTATGTCCGAAAGTAGTCTATTTTTCTGTTAAATAATTAAATTTTTAGTTGTTTTTACCAATTTAAAATTTTGAGTGTTTTTGGTATTTACTGCTGTTGTTTGTACAATATGGTCATTAGAGAACTGGTCACTTTTTGAAGTATGTATTGTTAGTATGTAGTGTCGTAATCCAATACTCGTAAAACAATATTTTGTAATTAAAAATTCGGTTGCAAAATATTTATTTATGGCTTCTTTTTTATTGTTGAAGGCTGTTTTTAAAACAAAAGAATACGAAAGTTTTAAAACAAAAAAATGGTGGACAATATGGTTGCACTTTGTAATTTTGAAACTATGGAGATTAGAAAATTATGTATAATGTAAAATATTTCTTAAAACTCTATCGATGTTATTATTGAAATTTTAATAAAATCAGACTTTAAAAAATATCACGATCTTCTCCATACATTATGTCAATATGAAAATAAAAAAAAGACCAACTAGCCTTATGTAAATTTCATAAAACTTATGACAGCTACTATTTTATAAAACGATTAATGAATTTTTCTTTCGTTTAATACTTTATAAGTACTACATATGAATGATCCCAACTTCTAGTACATGTAACATAATATTATATCAAACACACAAAAACAGGAAAAAAAAGAAAAAAAATCTATAGAAAATTCAATGAAAATCATAGGGAAAACACATAAAAAGTTCTATGCACAAAAAACGGGAGACTTCAATTTCATCAAAATCGTGACTTAATGTCACGTTTTGGCAGTCAACACAAAATAGTTGCTGCTGCTGCTGCTGTAGCAACTATATCATAAGCAATAACTATAATAGCATCGTCAACAGCAGCAGCAGAAGTAATATAACAACACCAACAATTACAAGATCAACAACCAATGAATGAATAGTGAACTTATAAACCAAATTGGTTATTTTTTGCGATACAGAAGTGTTTTTAAAAAGTCTAAAATAATTCACTAGCAAAATTGAAATTGGATGAAGAAAAAAACTGTGCAAATTTTGTAGTAGCTTAGGCTTTAGTAGACGAAGAAAATTGATCATATACATATACAGTGCGTGAGAAAAAGTATGCTGAACATTTCTACTATTTCCTTCAAAATAAACTAAATAAACTTAAATAAACTCCCAGGCCGGTTTTCTGATGCAACGTGGAAATAATGTCTATTAAATTGCATGAACCAGGAAGGGCATACGACTAGGATATGCAATCCCTATCGGAACGGACATCGGACAAAGCAAGTGCTTAAACGACGGCACGGTGCCATGGTTTTAGCTTATTATTTATTTTCGATATTTTCATATTGTTTTATTATGTTTTTTTCTTAATTCTAATATTTTTTAAAAAATTTTTATTACCTGTTTTAGTTTCTGACAATTTATTTTATTATATTATTATTTACCAAGTATTATAGCTTTCTTGTATGCAATATTGCCTAAAATTTTGACGTATTAATTCCATTTTTTTTTGCTGACATACAACTTTCACTGTTTTGTAAACAACACAAATAATGCTCAAATGACAAAAAGTTATAAGCAAGGTCATGGTGAAAAATGTTAAACTTTCTAGTGGAAATACCCAGGAAAATTTTTAACAATCGGTAGCCAACCACACCCATTCTACAACTGGTTCCACTGCAACCGATTCCATGGAACTGGTTCCGGAACCAGTTCCTGGGATCCTATATGGAAGGTGTGGGTGACGTAGAATCAGTTCCAGAACTAGTTCCAGAACTGATTCTTGAGCAACCGGTTCCACTTTGGAGCCATAGAAGGGGTTGCTTTTGGGACAATTTCAAACAAAAAGAATCGGTGTTAGAATCGACAGTAGAAGGGGTTGTGAATGAAAAGCAGCTATTGTACAACCGATTCTTTGGAACAGAAAATTTTCCTGGGTATTAGCTGGCGCCTAACAAGTGTTAAAGTGGACAATGCTCACAATTAAATAGTTATCCTCGTATTAAGTGCAACTTTTTCAGTTTTTTTCTTCCGTATTTGTTTATAAAATAATATAGAAAACGGTTTTTAAATGGGTTTATTAAAATATCATAACCAAAACCGGTTTTTTTAAATTGTAACTTTCGAGCAAACCGAAAACCGGTTTTCTGAAATCACCGGTTTTTTGGACACTCTAGTTTATACATTGAGAATTAGAGTATAAACAAACAGATATTGGGTGTATAACTTAAAAATGCGGGATTCACAACCGACTACGTATCTTTTCCACATGTTTTATTTATTTAATAACTCGGCATTTTGGAGCGTAAATATCTCTCATTTATTCACACTTAGTCATTCAACGAAATCGTTTAAACAATAAAGTTTTTAGTAGGGTTGAGGTTAAAAAGAAGAATAAACATTTTTCAAAAGTTATAAACACATTATTAATTTGCAAATCAGACTAGATCTAGTTTCTGCCTTTTTTATGGACAAGCTTCATCAGTGATTTTCCATTAAAATGTATTATTGTTTATATTTTATTGTCAGATTGTCTCTATATGAGACAACCTGTCGGCTGTAGGAATCGAACCAATGCACTCCTATATTACAAACGTAAGTATACTAGAGTTCGACAGCTTAGCCATCTAACCCACGATAAGGCCTTGCTTATAGTGTGTCTGATTTATAGTTTTCTTTCCTATTCAGCTTTCTGTTATTGTTTTTACTCTCAGAAATGATCTAACAGACATACAAACATTCTACTTTAGATTTATTTTGTTTTTCTTCTTATCTCCTCCTTTTTACCTTTTTCGCAAATGTTGCCACACTGACGTATGGTTTTTACGTTCAAGTGCAGGCAATTTGTGTATATTGGAGACGGACTGCTAACAGGGCATTTTTATTTTTTTAGTAAAGTGTTATTTTTTCAAACGCGTCTTATAGACCAACTGCAATTAGTACTGTAATTAATAATTAAGAATAGTAGGTTTTAGGTTAAGAAGAAGAAGAAACATTTTTTCAAAAGTTATAAACACATTATTAATTTGCAAATCTGACTAGATCTAGTTTCTGCCATTTTTTATGGACAGGCTTCATCAGTGATTTTCCATTAAATTATATTATTGTTTATATTTTATTGTCGGATTGTCTCGATATGATAATTTTTTTTTTTCTTTGCTTTGAATATGTCGAATTTTGTGCCAACAACACATCATTTGGGGGAAGTTTTGCTTTACTTTTTCAATTTTAAAAGTGCGAGAGATGGTTTAAAGTGTGAGAGATGGTTTGCGCGGTTCAGAAATGGTGATATTGACACGGAAGGCAAAGGCCGCCCAGGTCAGCCAAGAAGAGTATTTAGATTTCAGCAGCTCATCTATTATGAGCTGCTGAAATCGGGCCAGACGATCACAGGAGACCTGTACCGAACACAATTAATTGGTTTAAGTGAGCATTGGCCGAAAAACGCTCGGAATATGTAACCAGACATGAAGCCGTAATATTCCATCATGAAAACGCTCGGCCACATGTTACAAGCCCGATTAAAAACTATTTGGAAAATAGTGGTTGGGAAGTTTTGCCTCACCTGCCTTATAGTCCAAACCTTATAGTTCGATCGATAATGAACGCTCTCACTGGAATACGCTTCACTTCAGAACAGGGTATACGAAATTGGCTTGATTCGTTGTTGGACTCAAAAAATGAGAAGTTCTTTTGGCGCGAATTCCATATTTTGCCAGAAAGGTGGAAGAAGGACATACACTTAAAATAGTTTGTAGTTTAAATTAACTGGAAATGTAATTTAAAATAAATGAAAAATCACTTGACTTTTCATTTAAATCTACTGACTTTTCATTTAAATCAAAAGGACTTTTCATTTATTTTTAAATGTTAACAAATTAACTACAAAATCCCTAAAAATAATGATTTTTCATTTATTTCGTTTCTTTAACTTTCAGAAAATTAACTGCAAAATCCGTAATAATAAATGATATTTAAACTGACCTTGAAATCTAAAAAAGTTTATTTTTTTAACAAAACATTTTAAATGAAAATATTAAATGTAACAGAAAATCCGTATTTAAATGTTATTTATTTTTAAATAAATGAAAATATATTTCATAGTAAATACAATTAATATTGTCATTAATATATTTCTTTTCTTTTTAACTGTATAATCATGTAAAAATAAATGTACGGATATCTTTTTAAATAAACTACAGTCAGTTACTGTAATACTACCCAGTCAGAAAAATACAAAGGGGAAAGCGGTGGCAAAGCACTTTAACAGGTGGTATAAGTACTGGCAAAAAGTGCTTTCCCATTCCCAAAATGATAACATCATTAGACAAAAGGACCGGCTGTTCAAAAAGCGCCGGAAAAGCACTGGAGGAACAAAATTTTCAAACGTTGGCAAAACCAATAAATAGGTGGTCTGGAAATATATTTTCCAAAATAAAATTAAAAGTTCATATGTATTTTTTTTTTGGTCCTGCCGTGATTTGAACCCAGGCCGTCAGATTGGCAGACGATTGCTCTACCCACTGAGCTAACGAGACATATAATATTTGATGGCTAAACACATAAATGAGTGATAATAGCTGGACAACTACTGGCTGTGCCAAAATGCTAGTACTGGCAAACAGTTTTTAGTAACTAGTATGCCAGTGTTGGAAGGGCAAAAAAAAAGTTGGTCTTGAAGGAGCTTTCCCACAAACAAAAAAATTGATTTTATAAAACAAAAAAAATTTTAAATTAAAAAAAATCCAAAAAAAAATGTTTTGCTTGCAACCGGATTTGAACTCGGAACCTTCCGACTACAAACATTTTTTAACGAAGCGTCAGCATTTTTATAAAATCATTGGTTTTCCAGTGAATTGATTTTTGTACGCCTGGTAGCATTGGCTAGGTAGCACTGGATAACCACTGGTTGCAAACCTTGGCATATCACTCTAAGCCAATTTTTTGCCGGTGGTTTTTTTTATAAACCACCGAAATTTTTGTAAAACAAATACTGGTAAAACGCTTTTCGCAAACGCTGGCATAGCGTCCCAAATGAGTGTTCTGCCAGTCATTTATTTTTAATACCGTGGTTACCCAGTGGTATGCCAGTGCTTGATTTTTTGTACCACTGGCGATTTCTGACTGGATATTTTCATTGTAGCTAAGGATGACCAATACTTTGAATAAATTAATATTGTACCAGTGTTTTACAATAAATGCCCCCAATTTGCCAAAAATCCCGCATTTTTAAGTGTATCAAAGTACTCATCTAATATTATTTTATTCAGAGCAATTTTGGACCTACACAGAGAGAATTTTGCTGGACGAATTTAGATGAAATTTTTCAGTAAACTAAACAAGTTTTCTTCACAATGTAAATGAAAAATTTCTTAAATATGATGAAAAAGCTTCATATATTTTATGAATCTACTTTTAATGAAACTTTTTCATTTAGTATATGAAAGTTTTAATAAATGAAATGAAATTTTTTAAAACATTTTATGAAAAATTCCATTAATTCAATGAAAAGTTTCAATGGACGTGTTCCAGTGCAACTTCGTTATTTTTATGAAAAAATTCATTAATATCATGCAGATAATTCTCTCAGTGTAGTCCCGCTACAAAGTTCTGGGCTTTTTCGGGAACATCGCTGAAAATGGGTTTTTATAATTATAAAAACACTAAAAATTGATTCACGGAGTCAATGTCACTATTCCAGCATAACGTAATTTTTTTTACATGAACAAGTAAAATTATAATTTAAATTATAACATTGACTCCGTGAATAAATTTTTAGTGTTTTATCTTTCACACAGTCTTATTATTTTTCTCACCCACTGTATATTAATGTACACGTAGTTCGTTTCAAAGCGGAAGCTTAAAAGCAAGCTTAGAAATGCAGAGTGTTGTTTCTTTTGTGCAATTTCTAACGCCTTTTATGATCGATAAGCTTAACTAATGTTTGAATATTTGGATGGGTGGAGGAGATATTGAACTCTCAATCTCCTCCTGAAAGTGTATGTAAGACAAAACCACATGCAACATTTGTTTTTACTAAAACTTAAAATTTCATCAATTTACAAAACAAAAATTTAATCACAACATAAGGTGGCGCAGGCGCTACTTTTAGCAGGAATATCATATCATTTTTTACAGAAAAACCATGTAAAATTATAACAAAAAGTTTTTTTTTAATAAACCATTTTAACTAAATACTAATAAATTGACCTTCATTAATATTAAAGCGTCCAATAACAAAGAACGGCTGTTTGATTATTTAGTTGGCCTTCACAATTTCCTACAATAAGCATTTAAATTTTCGTTACACTCTTTTTATGCACATGTGCGTAGACTATTCGTTGTTTGGTTGGATGGTGGTGTTTAATTTTTATATGATATTCGTCTTACTGGCAGGGAGCATGACGAATTAAGTTCCTTTTTTTATTTAAAATTTTTAAAGAATACAATATCCATGTAATAAGTATTAGCGTTTAATCGAAGTCTTTTTCTAAATATTCTAAATACAACAGCGCGGGATCAACATAAGTACAGCCACATTGATCATCAACTAAACGATTAAAACGGCAATGATGATCATGATCATCGACAATGTGTGGTTAGTTGGTGGTATCTGCTGTGTTATGAGAATTTCGCGGGGTAAATTTATAAAACTATATTGCTGTTATTGGTGGTATCGATTTTAGGCTAGTGGTGGCAATTATAAACGTTTATATATCTAAGAAGAAATAAACTGTTAGTCTCTTACCACAGATGTTCAAGTTTAAAACAAAAAATGTATATAAATTTGGTATTTATTGAGAAAAAACATTAAATGCAATTATTTTATATCTTTTCAACAGCAAAGGACATTCATATATTTATGAATGTTTGTCCATATGTAATTTAATATATTTGATGATGACCATTGCGGTTAAATAAAAAAAAAACTTACGCTAACACAGTTCATCATACAATGATAACGCTTTGACATTATGTGACCAACTAGTATTTTAATTTTGGTTTCCCCATGAAATCCTTTATATACTTTGTAATTGTAAAACCTAGAATTAATACCTAGATTAAGGATTCAAACCTAATATGTTCATCAATTTCTGAAAATTTTGAATTGCGAAAATTTTTACATGCTTCTAGGTTTTATGATACCTGCACAATGAGGCAAATTAAGGCGATTCTTGGCATACATTGAATTAATAAAATCGTGAATTTTAAAAACACAGAAAAAATATAGAAAAAAATACAAAACTCTGTGTGCATTTTTACGCTTTAGATACAATTGCTTTCTTAAAGTGACCTTTTAGAATTAATAATAATACACTCACAATGTTTTTTTCCTTAAAATCAACCGAATATGTACTTTAAAACAATTGAAAATAAGTTAAAAAAGAACTACCCACTTTTCGTTCAAAACAATTGTATTTTGTCGTTTATTTTTAATTGTTAATGAATTAACTGGCAAAGTCGGTAAAATAATAGATTTCTCTTTTATTTTAAAATTAATCTTATTATAATAACTGATTGTTTTTGGCAGAAAATTTTGATTGAGTATTTTAATTTCTACCGAAAGTCCGTATTTTGTGTATTCTGTTTATTGAATGACTGATAGAAAAAGTTAAAAAATATATTTCTTTGCAATTTAACTACTTATTCCATTGAAACAACCCGTGTAAAAAAGTTTAGATCTGACCAGATCTTTTTGGTTCTCAATAGATATGATTCAATCTAATTAGATCCTGTACCAGATCACATCAAATATGATCAGATATGGCATATGTGATAATACCTTATGGCAAGATCTGACAAGATCTAATGCCAAATTTGTTCAAATCTAAAGTGATCTGGACAAATGCGCAAGATATGCCTAGATCTGATCAGATCTAATTAGATCTCAAATTTGTCCCCAATTTTGAGATCTGATTAGATCCGGTAAGATCTACGAAGATCTGGCCAGATATGCCTAGATCTGATCAGATCTAATTAGATCTCAAATTTGTCCCCAATTTTGAGATCTAATTAGATCTGGTAAGATGTGCTGAGATCTGGCCAGATCTGATCTTTTTTACACGGGAACTTTACTGATTTACTTTCTAAACAACTGTTGAACTTTTACGGTAAAGTTATTGTGAGTGGATACGTACAAATGTGTTAAGAGTGCAAGAATACGTTTAGAATTTTTGGTAGGGCGGATGAAATGCGGCGGTCGATTTTGATAAGAGGAATTAGCTTCAATTCCAAATTTGTTTCGAAATAATGAAAGACTTTATTCCAACCAATATAACATGTTTAACCATTTTCGATGCGACATTATCGTCGAAAAAAAAAATTTTTAATCCAGCCCAATGTGCGTTGTTGTCAAAACGCTATGTTACATTGATCCGAATTACCGAGAGGCACAAGTGTTCTTACTTCATACTTGTCTGTTTGTGAAGTAAAAAAGGTTGAAAGTATTCTGGTATTCAACCTTCAAAGCAAGGGTTGTGGATTGTGCGTGACAAACAGCTAAATATAACGGCCCTCGGAAGTTGTATCCCTTGAATGGTGAAGCCAGGTAGAGTTATGAATATCAACGATTTGGCTCAATAGGAAAATTGTTAAATTAACAAAATTTATTTTTGTTTTTTGAAATACCATATTTCAACAATAAATTGTGTAAAATTAAAAAATGGATTCTTAAAAATTAGTTATAAACAATTTTGAAAATTAACACTCAAAATGAATTAAATTTTTGAAGATTTTTAATAATTTATTTAATGAAGAGGACTAAAAGATTTTTTTAGTCAGTGTTTTAACTAAAAACTTCTTAAGAATTGGTCGAATCGATTTGAAACCTGTTGGAGCCTATCTGGGTCTCATATAAGGCGAAACCAAACGATGACAACGATTTTGATCATATACGATGAAGAAATTCGCTCTCAATACGGACTTTTCTTGTCATTACAATCAGGTAGGGTATTCGGTTTTTTGCTGATTCGGTTAATTAGTGACCTGTGTTATATATTCGTCACTAACTAAACCAAAAACAAACCACGACTTATGACTTAATTTAAATGTATATTAAATATTATTTTTATCATTTACTTTAGAAGGTAGGTAAGTCCACTATGTTTTCGTATATTTATAGTCTAGAGATTGTGACCTTTCCACTGATGTCAATACCTTATACCTAAAGCAACTGGTTTAATTGATGTCAGGATTTATATTATCGTGCCCGATTTTGAATTGTTTAGAATTTGGTTAGAAATTAAATATGGCATTTTATAGAGAAGACTAAGAATTACTTTAGAATCAACTTTCAGAATTTGATAATATTTGGATAGGTGGTGGAATGGAAAACGTTTACTGCGTCTTTGAAGCCGTGTTCTAGCGTGCTCTCCCCATGAGCCAGTACTACTTTAGTTTCATGGTACAAATTTTCTCCATTTATATCTGTGCGAAGGAAATCTTACGAAGGGTCATAGTAAGTCCGCTAGAGAGAAAAACATCGCTGTATCATACCTTAAGATCCGACTGTAAATGCCAAAGATATAACAAAAAATGTAAAATGGCGACCCCTACGTTCGGGAAAAAAAATTTTTTTTGAAACCTCCTTGGAAAATAATTAAGATTGGACTGTGTACGGCGAACTTTTTTTTTGACAGTCTAATGACCATTACTCAGTCTTCCAAATGACTTGGTAAAGGCAACCCATTTACACTACGGTGGATTTGTGGTCAGAAGAACAAGAAAATGACTACTTAACTGACTAGTCCATTGTTAGGAAAAAGTTCAAGTTGTAAAGTTCAATGTAGTTGTACATTTTATAAAAACAGTGAGCTCTTAATAATCCGAATTAAAGATTGCATAACCAATTCGTTTTATCGAAATATTCAGATTACTCGATAATATTTTAAATTCAATAATGCAATTTTAGTAAGTTTATAAGGAATAATGAAATCTTATTTTTTATAAAGTATCAAAAAATTGCAGTTATTACATATTATTTTTGTTATCTATATCATTTATTTACAATCATCATTTATTCACATTAATTATCAATGCTGTGTTCTTCTGAAACCTGATTATAATTCCCCTTTAATCTCAGTTCAGCCACCGAATGAGAATCTGTCTAAACCCAAATCTAACTGACATTTAATTAAAATATAATCTAATCCCAAAATTAAGAATTTGGATTAATGAAATGCGTCAATTCGTACTATAAATAAAATACTGAAAACAACGTTAGTTAGCATTAGTGCAAATTCGAATTTTTGAGCGTCCACTGAATGGTTAAAATTATGTTGGACAATGCCAGACTTAGATATTTGTTTCGTGGTCTAGTGGTAAGTCGAGGCGGATCTTGTCTCTTAAAACGAGGCATTTAAGGTCTTTAGCGTAATACTTCACTGGTTATTGTGATTTTAGTTATATGGGGTTTTTTGAGTTGGGATATGAGGTGCCGGAACATTTCTCTGCTAATGTCCAAGGCTTCGTGATATGAGATTTAGGTCACAGACTATACAGACATGACACGAGAATTCCTAGTCCGGCTACTCTGACAAATTTTGTCCAGAAATAAAATTCTTGGTAGCTCTTCCTTATTTAAAGTTATAATGAAACAAATATTTACTATTTTAGCATCTGTCACTTGTCGTCTTTGTTTATTCTATTCTTGAATTTCGCGGTGACCCTCCGATTTTGAAATACTTTGCCCAATAGGATAACTGGCTTCATTGTTAGCTTGGATTTCTAGAAAAATTCTAAGAAATGCAATTGACCTATGCTGGTCGCTGCGAGTAGAGCCATATTGATATAGTTGTTGCCCTATAAACGAATATACATTTTAAACCTCCCCCATTTCGACCAACTCTCATATAGAATAGAGGAAAAGGTGGTAAAAATTGTTAAAATTTTTTGTTTTAAATCCTTTCAATGTTTTCCATATTTTTTTGGATCGACTTTCAAAATACTTTACAGTTAATATCTATTTTTATATAGTGAATTTAAATAAACATAAAAACAAAGAAATTAGTAAGCGATATTGGACCGTTAAAAAGGGGTGTAGTTTATTAGTTTCGCCCTTTTCACAACATGTCACAATTTCATGTAATTTTAAATTTTGTCCTAATGAAGTTTTCTTGTTAATTTGTTAGCATTCTATAGGTAAAATTGCAGCAATGAAAGTTTTTAGAAAAATATTTAGTGTAGTTTGTAAACACTCAGAAAAAAATTCATCATGTTATGATATTTTAAGAACATCATATTATGACTGAAATACGTTATAATCATAATATGATCCTGGGGATCATAGTATGTTTCAAAGTGTTGATAAAATCGTCATCAGTGATCATAATATGATCACCAATAATCATATTTATAATCACTATATTTTATATCAGCATGAACTACTTCGCCAATAAATAGTACATAGTTGGTCACATTATTATTACTTCATATTCACATTTTGTTCCGTGGTAATTTTTCTCATTTGGTTTTTTTTTTTCATACAAATATGACAGGCGGTCACAATTTATGATGTGTGAAGTTGGGCGAACATTCATTGAACACTTAACTACGTTATGTTGTAAATAGTCTGTTGAGAAACGTTTGAATGTCCCATGTACCTTGTCCAACATATGTGTTGTTAGTTTTCATATCGTTTATTGTATAAAGTAACCAAGCCCGTATACCAACCATCTTCTTTCTTTTTTACAATTTATTCTTCTTGGCTCTTCGGGTTTAATCAAAAATTGCACATAATTTTTTTCGATGAAGCGTTGAAATGTTACGCTAATGTTAATTAGATTTTTCCGTATACCTATATACACATTTTGATGACGGTCTTTTAGCCTGTTTGGGAGTCGTCTTTCTTCATGTACATTACTTGGTGGTTATTAGGTGGCGTTGAAGTTTTCATGTAATTTTTTTTGTATATTCTTTTCAGTATTTTCACTTCAAAAAAAAAGATGGATGTAGTTTTAATTAGACATAATTGACTTTATAAGATAAAATTTATATGTTAACTTAATGTTTTATAACAGGAGTTTTATGTGCTTACTGCTAAGTTTAATCTGTATCCTGTATTTTTTAAGAATAAAATACTTAATTTCCTTTCATTTTAATAATGAACTACTGTGTAATTTTAGTTTGGTATATGAACTACTACCCTGCTAGCAAACAAGCTCAAAATTTAATCAAAAAAGAGTTCAAAATATACTATTAAAAATTAAAATTTTTGTTTTAAAAAGCCTTTTTTTCTTCACAAAATATTTAAATTAATTTAAATTTCTTAGTCGTCTTTTGGATTCAATAATTTGCCCCAAATTTGTGTGTCCTTTATTATTCAATTTAGAAAGTTTATATTTTGGTAAAAAAAAACAGCAACTTTTGACAATAAAAATTAAAATTTCAAAATTACACTGAAAAAATTGTCTACCAAATATTAGTTCATTTGAACTAATTTTAAAGAAATTTTAGAAAGATTTGGCTTCAAAGAAATTTTAACTTAAATCGAGTACACATTTTCTTAAACACAAGTTAAAACAATTAACTTGAATTAAGTACATTCCCAGGTGAAAATGTTCATATATGGTCATATATGGCAACATATATGGGTTCGGATCCGAAATTTGAGGGTATATGACCATATTGGTCATATATTGAGATATATGAATGTTCATATAAAATTTTTTTTTATATTTTAATAAAAATATTGCTTTTTTTATTCAAATTAAATGTAAACATTATAATTCTATTCATACGTTACTGATGAATTTGTACATTTGAATGAAATTGAGAAATTATGAAATTTTTAATGGCTATAAACATTTTACTTCACGTTTAGAAATTATTTGATGAGCCGAGTATTTTTGCTAAATATAAATAAGAACAGCAAAAATAAAACTGTTAAATGTTTTATAAAATATAAAATATCAAAATTTCAATTTTCCTTTTTCGTTTTTTGTTTTTAATGGAAATACAAATCTAGCCTTCTGAAATCAACAGTTTAATATTTTTAGCGAATATTTCTGTTGATTTTATAAAATGCTATTTACATTGAATAAAATTTGAAAAAAAAATTTTAAGATACAACAGTTGGTTTTTGCTATTTTTAATTTACTAATATTTTGCAAAAAATTTCTGCAGACTTCGTTAAAAATTAACTCAAAATAAAAGTTCTCTTAAATATAACTAAAATTTTCTAAATTTAGCAGTTTTATTTTTACTGTTTTTTTCCAATTGTATTTCAAAATTTATCATTTTATTTCAGAAGTTATCAATTGTTTTTCAGATTTATCAATTGTATTTCAGAAATAATCAATTGAATTTTAGTTTTATTAATTGTATTTTAGAAGTAATGAATCGTTTTTCAGATTTACCAATTGTATTTCAGAAATAATCAATTTTTTTACAGTTTTATAATTGATTTCAAAAATTATCAATTGATTTTCATATTTAATTAATTGATTTTCATTTTAGAAATTGACAATTGTATTTGAGAAATTATCAAATATATTGCATTTCAATATTTTCTGAATTCGCTTTTCTGAATTCGCCCCCATGATAAAAAAAAATAACTTAAAACATTATATGGGTAATAATATATGAATTCATATATGAAGATATATGGAATATATGAACCAATATATGTACCAATAAATGTAGTATCTTATCATATATGGATTCATATACCCATATATGCTTCCATACATAACATATATGTTCATATATGATCATACATGAAACCATATATGCTCATACATGAAACCATATATGACAATATATGAACATATATGAACATTTTCACCTGGGTTTTTACATAAATTCGGTAAGTTTGGTCTCAAATTTTTTGAAAGTATATTAAAATCTAGTATATATTTGACTTAAATTTTAAACTTGTTTTTAAAATTAGTAACCACCCAGCAAAATCTTTCATTACCAAATAAGTGGTTATATAATAGAAATTCATAGCTCCGCACAACTTATTTTTTGGCGTCTAAACTCATTACTTTTGTTTGGCGTTTTTATAAGCCGTCACGCTTACCAGCTCCCTTCCAAAAAAATGAGAAATAAGTAGTTATGAGATTTTGAATAATAAGTGGTAACACACATGCTTACAAAATGTTGAATTATAAGTGGTTATCCGATTGCTTACTTGATTCCTAAAAATAAGGAGTTAAGCAAAACCTTGGTAATATATGGTTACTACTATGCATATTACCTGGTAATATATCAAACCGCTTACCCTTGCATTACCTTAGACCCTTACACCTTACCCTTGCATTACTTTTAATACCATATTCATACGTTTGGATGTTTTATTGGTATAAATAATTAGTTTTTCTAGAAAATTTTAGAAATTCTATTTTTTGTTAAATACCCGTGAATTTAAATTTGATATTCGGTTTAAAAAATTAAACAAAATGTTTGTAAAAACTCCTTACCTGTAAGTTCAGAATAACATGTTGCTAGGTAAGGAGTTACATCGATGGACATGCCCTTATTAAAATAATAGATCTAGTAAGAGAAAAGTAAGAGCTTACCCCCTTCGTTACAAAATACTTATTTATAAACAAATCTTATAAAAAAAAATTTTACAAACATTTTTGTTAAAATTATGTAATTTTTAATTTAATAGTCAATATGAAACAAGATGAAATTTTAAGAAAAAAACGTATTATTTTAAGGCATTTTGTAACCTAGAGGTAATAGGTAAGCGTAACATGTAAGTTCATAATAACATATAACTACCCAGTGTAGAAAATCATTACCAGATATGTGGTTATGTAACTACATACTTGGTAATGGTAACTACTTACTTTTGTTATTACATTTCTTATTACCTTTATATGGCGATGTCGCGAAAAATAATGAGTTGTCGTTACACACCAGCTTACGAAAAATCAAAAAATATATCGTTACCTATGTGCTTACCAGTACTGACAAAAATAATGAGTCTAAAAATAGATTTTCAAAAAAATTAATTATATAAAAAAATATATTTTTTATTGTATTTTTTTTTTTTTAATAAAATTTGCTGGTGCGGGAATCGAACCTGGGTCTACAGATTGCCAGTCAACAGCTCTACCATCTCAGTTATATCGACATGTAATATTTAATAGATAAAAACATAATTGACCTGCTGCACACAAGTAAGCTTACTCGCCAACATACAAAAAATCAAAAAATATGTGGTTACATATATCCTTACCAGTGTTTAAAAAATATTGAGTCTAAAAATAGATTTCAAAAAAATCTAAAAAATTATTTTCTATATGAAATAATGATAAAAATAAGTCATTATCAGTAACTCATTATTATATGTTTTAAAATAATGCAGAAGGTAAGTGGGTGTCATTACTGGTACTCCAAAAAATAATGATATGTCATTACCGTTTCTACACTGGGTAGGTAAGGAGTTACCTCGATGAACATGCCCTTGTTAAAATAATATCTTTGGTAATAGAAAAGTAAGAGGTTACCCACCCTTATTTCTTCTTACCAAAGTCATTACCGGGTAATAGAAGGTTTTGCTGGAAATATCTTAAAAATAGGTAAATTTTAAGACTCTTTGAACTTGCGCTAATGCAGAATAAACTTATTCAAAATAAACATGCAAAAAATTTGTATGTATTATTTATTAATTTGTAATTCTCATTAGGTGTAAATTTTCAAATATATATTTTAGTTTCGCTACCTAAAATTTAATTAATCAATTTCATATATTTTTTTAAGAAAGTGTTAAGGAAGTTAATTTTAATATGTTTTTTGTTAATACAAATATTTTTAATCTGAAATTTATTATTTAAATTTCACTTCACAAGACTAAAGGCTTCATTAGTTTAATCGTAAAGTAACAAACGTATCTATTATCAATTCAATGTGTTAAAATAATATAGAAAATATTTTTGTCTTTTTTTTTCCTATGCATTGAAACTGTTGTCAAGTAAAATCGTAAAAAGTTCTATTGAAAATAGAAATTTTCTATTTTATTACTTGGCATTTAATATTATGCACAAGAAAAATATAAAAAAAAATATTTTTATTTTTTGTACTCTTTTTATTCATTATAAGAATGCTACGTTACTTTTTTACGATACTTCCAAAGTAATTTGGCTTAAAATATTTATATATTACAAACCAAATAAGAATTCCATGGGTTATAAAATATGTTCATCTCTTTAAGAAATGTGAAGGAAAATGTTTACTAGAATTTAAAAAGTTTAAGTTTTACTTACTTTAAAGAATTAAAAATGTTTAAACTAAATTTAAGAAAGTCCACTACTTGAATTTTGGTTAATCATACAATTTTAAATTTCTTAATTTTTAGTTTACACAGAATCTTAACGTTTAAGATTTTCAACAGTTTTAAGAAACGTTAACCCAATTCAAGAAAATAAAATTAAGAACGAGTAAAAAGGTTAAAGTCGGGCATGCCGACTATACAATACCCTACACCAGTCTGGGTAGAAGCCAACTAATGCTTGGATCCGAAATTCGAATGGGTTAAAACGGGGCTTGCGTCAAAATTTTCTATAATGTGAGTCAGCGCACCAAATTTCATTAAAATATTTATGAAATTTGGTGCCCCCCCAAAATAGTTTGTAACCAAGCCAATTTTGGGGGGTTCTTATATGGGCACTAGGTCTAAACATGGACCGATGTTCACCAAAATCAATAGGCTTCGTCCTTGGGCCAAAATAGGTCTGTGTACCAAATTTCATTAAAATATCTTAATATTTGCGACCTGCAGCGTATAAACAATATAATTTTGGGGGACCCCTTATATGGGCAATAAGTCTAAACATGGACCGATATTCACCAAAATCAATAGGCTTTGTCCTTGGGCCAACATAGGTCTGTGTACCAAATTTCATCAAAATATCTTAAGATTTGCGACCTGCAGCGTATAAACAATATAATTTTGGTAGGACCCTTATATGGGCACTAGGTCTAAACATGGACCGATGTTTACCAACAACAATAAGCTTCGTCCTTGGGCCAACTTAGCTCTGTGTACCAAATTTCATCAAAATATCTTAATATTTGCGATCTGCAGCGTATAAACAATACAATTTTGGGGGGACCATTATATGGGCACTACGGAAAATTTGCATAATTTTAAAGTAATTTTATTTATTTTATGGAAAATTTTAAAAAATTTCACCTTTGACCTTGGTAAAGAAATGGTTAACGCTATCGGAAGTTTACAAAATTTTCGGAAAACAATCTCTTGTATCAGAATTACAAAAATCGGCTACAGCTAGCAAAAAACACACAACTGAATACTATTATCTAAATTATTGGCCAAAATCACGATTTTCTCTAAAATTTTCAAATTTAAAACTCCGTTACTGCCAAGTTAAAAGAGTGATATGTGTAATTTTCAGTAGAATTACTCTCTAACGTGTATTTAAAAAAACTCTGTCCTTTGACCACTTTTTTTATATTTTGTTGAACAAAATTTTAAAAAACTCAAAACTAGAGTTTTGCAAATTTATAAACCAAAAATTCCATTTTTGGTCATACCTAGGACTAGATTATCATAACCCAAGAGAGACAAAAATTTATATCCGAATATTTGTGGTTTTTAGAAATAAAACTGGTGTATAATAAGTATTGTAAGTTTTTGAAGAAAATATTTAATTTTACACGATTTTCATAATTTATCTCATTTTAACCCTACAATGGTCTGGGGAATTTGCAATTACATAAATATTTTCCAACCGATTTTGGATTTTTATGCAATTCTAGAAAGATAGTTCAGTTTGGATTACGATTCTATTGACATTTTCCAGAAATACGATTATTTAAGAGCCAGTATTTAAAAAAAAAAAAACAAAAAAGTAACTTTTCCCCTGTACATTTCATTTACCCTATAGTTCAAATTCAATGCGGCACATGTTAAAATTAAAATATCGATTTGAAATTTCTACATAATAATTTTTTTTTAACAGTTAAAGAGGTTCCTGTTTTAAAAATTTTGTTTTAGGAAAATAAGCCCCTGTTTATTGGATAGGGATGGATAGCGTGTGAAAACAGCCTACAGCACAAATTTTAACCTTATGAAAATGTTTTGCAATATACTAACTTCAACTTTTAAATTAATCCTCAGATTTAATACTGTTCAACCCAATATGTGGCAGTTTGTACTTCCTGGCGTGTATGTTCCTTGGTTATTCGATTTGACAAATTATACATTCCGTGAAAAAATTTTTGAAAAAAATATTCCACGATATTAATTTTCCCATTGTTTATCACAAATAACAAAAATTTTGGAAATTTTGTAGAATTTCCAAAAATATACAGTTTGTATAGATCCGATCAGTACTCACTATATTTTACTATGTAATTTGATAACATGTCAATGCCGCTAATTTTTCATTGAAAGCCACGCCTACTTAAAACAAGTGATAAAATAAAATAAAAACGGACATTACGTTAAAATTCTGCATAATATTATAGACCACATATTTGCCTTTCGGGGCGAATTTATCCAATATTTTGATCTTTAAAAATAAAGGCAACAAGAATAAAATAAAAAAAAACTTGAATCGTTCCTACTAAATTTTCCACCACTGTATGTACTTGTTGAAGCAAGATATTAAAAATATGATTCCGTTCAATGTGATATAGTATCACATTGTCAAAATCTTCTACTATTGATTATGCATTCAATGTAAATGGCCTTCAAGCTCTAGTTTTTATTAAATAGAACTACTAAATTCGAAAATCGCTTTAATTTTCGTTTTTAATCTTAAGTTTTTCTGAAAAGCTACCAAATATTTTGATTAAAAAAATTTTGTCGCTCTAATTACCATAACAATGTTTACAAACACCAAAAAAAATTTGCATAAAATAATAATGAAAGTAACAAGGAAATGAATAAAACTTCAAAGTGTAAAACTAACCTAAAGAAATATAAATACGTAAGATCTTAATAATAATAACCGTGACATTACTTAACGCTGGACACCTGCTTTTATTATAAAGATGAAATAGTATTGAAAAAACTTAGTCAAAAAAGCCATAAAATTGGCGTGACCTTTAATGAAAACAACGTCACAGGCAAAAAAGCAACATAAACTATAAAATAACATGTAAGATGATCAATGATAACACTAACAAAATACATAAAATGAAAAGAAGTCACAATTAGAGGTCATTAACAGTTAAAATACCAAAAAGAAAAGAACATTACAAACATGTTTTTTTCTATACTTACGCTTGGAAGGGACATTTTGAGACTCTGTTTTAACCCCTAAGAGGTTGTCAACCAAACATTATGTCGTTTTATGAGTAGTTGAGTATAATAACTAAACATTCTCCTTAACTATCATAGCATGAAATTAAATCCAACTGAAGAATACTATTTGATGAATAAAGTCTTTTTGTTTTTATTCTTATTAACCGTGCTTATCTTTGGGTGAAAATCCAAATAAACATGCATATGACGAGTAAGTATAGTAAGCATATCGTCTTTACAAAATAAAGACACTTGTCAGCCCCTGCTAATGTAATAAATGGTTTGCCGCTAAATTTCAAGGAAACCAAAAGATACAAATGTGTATGACGATTTCTTCATACCAACTTTTTTAAACATAAGACGACACTTGTTTGTAATATTTTCTACCACAGAAGACAGAGTAAGAAAAAAATAAGTAGAAGGAAAATTGTGATAAATGTTGCCAGGGAAGTAGCACTATAGGAGTATCTACAAAAACTGGACTTTAATTTTAGCACTTGCTTTCAAAGTCAAGTTACTTGATTTTAGAAACCAAATTTTACTAAAATTCTTTCGCCTAAAATAAATTACTTTAACAATGGGATTCATTTATCAGATTTAACTCCCCCTTTCGACTACGTTTATGAAAACAACCAACGCATTATTAATGTGGTCACTGCCTTGAAAAGTGCGACGAAATGTGACGTTTAAATATTCATGAAGCTGTTGTTGCAACTTAAAAGTGCATAAGAAGAAATATTTTGGTCATACTAATGCATATATTTGTATTTCTATCTTTTCCGTAATATGCTCTCTTTCCAGTGACAATGATCAAGTGTTCTTTTTAGGTTTGAAATTATATATGGTTCTGAAGTTTCCCAGCAAAACTTTAGTATGGCTGCCATATAATACTCAAGCATTACCTTGTAACGATAATTCATTATGTACCAATAAACCAAAGGATATCATCACGATATCAATACCGTATCACCTAGGTGATATTTATTATCATATATGTTAATCATTTGTGACACCAAAATGATAGATTTTTTGTTCTAAAATGTACCTTTCCTAACGATATCGTTTTTCCGAGGAATTATAAAATTCCCTTGAATAATGACAGTAAAATCGCAAAGCCTGCTATCGAAAATAATATCATATATAGGATAGCCACATCCAAATCCTTTTAAAATGAGCCAAAATGAAGTCAGTGATTTATAATTGATAAAAAAAAAATCGTTATATTAAGAATAAAAAGGGATATAAATATCCAGACGAAGAAAAAGTTGTACGTCGTTACAAGATTTATTTGTTTCTGAAAACTGTTTGAAGTTTTGAAAATAATGAATATTTTGAAGTATACTTTCTCCTTAAACCTTATCGAACTCAATATTATAATCTTACACAGTACAACACGAAAAAAAATTATGGTGTTCTGACAATGAATTCTGGTAGAGGATCCAATATTGCCCATTAAGGGTTAATTTAGTTATTATTTAGAGTTCGTTTCGTTTACTGTAAAGTGCGGCAGAAATGTATGATGGCGTTCTGAAATTCGAAACTTTCACTTCAAGCTCGAGCAAATGAGGGAAAGTCGGCTGCTAATATTTCTGCATTATTTTTTATAGTCCCAATTTTCTCATCAAATCATTTAAATGCTCTTGTGACATTAGTTTTGGGCTTGGTGTTGCTCCGAATTGCACAAAATTAGAGATGACGGTTTCGATTTCGACGCTTGTAAGAGGTCCCTAACGTAGCCTTGGACTACGAACAGGTAGTGCAGGTACCGGAAGCACATCCGAACGTGTAAGCAAAGCTGATGGCACGGCTTTATCTAAAGGGTGGTCCAACCAAAACGAACAATGTTAATTGTAAATGAAACAAAAAGGTTTCAAAGAATTATCTAAATATTTTTTATTATTTTTTTATTATGTTAGAAGGATCTATAACAATTACGTGTGTTTGAAATATCGGTCAAATGCTCGCCACGCCTTCGGTGGCATACCCCATGGTCCATATTTTCAATGACTCTGAAACACAATTGAGGTTAAATGTCGTTAATGTATCGAATTATCTCATTCTTTAGCTCTTGAATTGTTCTTGGCTTATTGACGTACACTTTTTATTTTAAATATCCCTAAAGAAAGAAGTCCAACGGTGTCAAATCACATGATCGTGGCGGCCAATTAACATCGCCAGGACATGAGATAACACGGCTATTGAATTTCTCGCGCAAAAGAGCCATTGTTTCGTTGGCGGTGTGGCAAGTGGCACCATCTTGTTGGAAGCACATATCGTCCAGGTCCATATCCTTAATTTCTGGCCACAAGAAGTCCGTTATCATCTCGCGATAGTGAACACCATTCATGGTAACTTCTTGACGGCTATTCTGCCACACTATCACAAACAACAGCAATGTTTTGCGCAGAACGAACTGGGCGAGCATGCACAGGTATTTTCACATTTCCTGCAGACCCCGTTTGCTGCAATTTGCGCACAATTCTCCCGATTGTGGACACATTTGGTCGAATATGCTGACCAAGAAGTGCACGAAATGCATTTTGATTTGAACGCCCATTTTCGTAAAAGGCTTCAACAATCTTAATGCCCTACTCAATTGTGTACCTCTCCACGGTTGAATATGTCAAACACTGAAATAAAGAAATGTCAAATTAAATTGGGCAAAAAACTTGACGTTAAGGTGTGACTCACAATTAACATCGTGCATTATGGTTGGATCACCCTTTACAAAGCTTTTCGGTTATGCCTATTTAATTTCATTTGGCAAAAATGAAATTAAAGCATTCCGTGCTCACCTGGCTCTAGCCAGCGCATCGGAATGCCAAAGTTCATTGAGTTTCGTTCAGCTTAACCAATAATTTCATAAAATTATTGTCGCGCTAAGAATATCCAGCAAAACTTGTATTGCCTTAAGAACACATCATCAAGCCTTTGTAGCAATTTCGGCAGATATGTTTTGGTATCCATGGCTCATCTGGAAAAACTTCCAGTTCAAAATAAAGTTTATATATACATATCCTCCATTTTACTATTGGAAAATGAAACCTTGTATTCCTTAAGGGTATGCCTGCCGCAGACACAGCAAAAGCAGTCAAGTTTTTCCAAACAGTCAGGCATTTTTATTCTTACAAATTCCCTTATGGCAATTTTGGGTGCAAAAAGATAATGAAACCATCTTGTCAGAGACGGGATGACCTACATATATGAACAATAACTAAATTAATTCTTAATGGGCAATCCTGAATTTGACTGGTTTTTGCTGTTTGTATTAAGTTTTGGCCTTTGGTTTTTTCCAACATACATAGTAAAATGTTTGGCCAACGTTTTTGTAGAACATTTTATCTTCGCCCTTTTTTGGGGCATTTTTAGCGATTTTTTAGAACAAAGGCAAAAATTATCCTTATGTGTGGGAGTTAGAGGGTTACCATGTTCCAAAAAATATTTGCCTTAACATTTTCTACAAAGTTGCTGAACATACCCTACACCTCAGATGTAAAGAACACATAGTTTTATATACCGTTATGCCGCATATCATATCATATTAGAATTTGGGCTTGAGGTAGAACAATATTCTAACTAAATATATGATAATATAAAAAGTGCAAAAAAACTATTTTTGTATTTTTTAATGCAAAAATTATAATAATTGTTGAACAAAGCATACCAGGGCTAAGTCTCAAGCAAAATATTTATTTTGTTTGGGATAAATCTCGTTGTTTTTACAAATGTAATTAACAGCGAACTCAAAAACATATAAATACATATAAATAGTACCCAAGGGTACTATGTAAATTTTACTTTGAAAAGATGTTGATTTATGACTGGTGTTACCAAATCAGACAGTTCATATACAAAAGTACAAAATTCTCGTACACTCAAAAAATAAGTTAGCAGAAAAATTAGTAAAACGTCTTGTATATCAAGTGTCTAGTTTTCAGCAATTTTTTTGCTAAAATTCCGTTTTCAGCAAAAATTTTAGTTATATTTTTTTAGCACTAAACTAATTTTGAACTAATGTTTTACTAATTTATTTTGCTACAAAAATTGTGCTGATAACAGCATTCATAGTGTGGACGACAACCAGATAGACTAGATGTAGATGTCGCAGCTTGTCTGGAAACGGAAATGACAAAAAAGGAAAACAACTCTACACATATTCTATATTTAAATTTTCAGCAAATAAATTAACTAAAGTAAAATTTCGCTACAAGTTTTTTGAGTTTTTTTCAGTCTACTAATATTCAGCAAAAAGTTTAGTAATTTTAGCAAGGATTTTTTTCATTTGCAGTCGACTAAGTGTTAGCAAAACTTTTGCTGAAGATTACTATTTTTTTGGTAAAAATCAGCTCGCTGATTTTCAGCAAAAGGTTTGCGTGCTTACAAACTTTTTTGCAAGCACGCTCCTGACTAAAAATTTGCTGACACAGCAACATTTTTTGCTGACTTTACTGACTTTTTTTTTGAGTGTACCGTTGAATTTTTGTATCTTATGTGATGTCTCGGTTTGTATGTTGCAATCATCACTTTCTTATTGCGGACATGAGATGTCTATCATAAGAATTATCCACATTTTAGAAACAACAAATAAAATCTTATATGACAATATCATATTTGAAAAAATTGGTCTTGAGGTAGAACAATATTCTAATTAAATATTTCTTATAAATTTTTTTCAATAAAATTTTTTATGAAAATGTATCTTTTCCCATTCTCGTAATCATAGACGAAACCAGTTACTTTATCACTTCCAAGTAAATGGATCCATATATTGCCTTGGGGCTGATAGTCTGTAAAATTTATTATTGAAGTAAGTACTTTATACATTATTTGGTAGTGTGAAGTTTTGCTGGGTTTATGCAGTAATGTAGTCACATAATGCACTTGTCGCTTGAAGACATGTCTTTGCATGTTTGCATTCATTTATTATTTAAGTTTCTTTAAGAAAATTGTCGTTGCTTTATTTGAAATTTTTATTAAGAGGATTTTATTGTTTCAATTCGTTGGTTGGGTGCATAAATTAGTTGAAGATATTTTTTTTTTGGTTTTTTTTGTAAAGAATTTTCAAGGCTTTGGAGTCACAATCTAGTTAAAATTTATGCAAATTTTAGTACTATAAATGCTGATTTAGAAAAAAGGTAACAGTCTAATTAATATCTATGAAAATGTATCCAACGTATAGTAAGTAGCAAACTGTATTCTTACTAAAAATTGGTAAATTTACTCTGTAGGGGTAAGTTGTTATGCACAAAATGTGTATATTTACATTGAAAATGTGTTAAAATAAACTGAAATTTACAAATAAATTTACTAATTTTATGCGAGAAAAGGCTTGTTTTTTTGGAAATCTGCGCAAGAAATGCCTTAAATTGCATTTTTAAATGCATAAAATTAAAAATATACGTATATTTACCAAAACAATGTTTAAAGCTAAAAAGCACAAAAGCAATTTTTGTCAAAATACAAGTCCATGCCACTTAGACTATAAATTGTCCATTGCACCATAATTATGTATGTGTTATTTAAAAAATCTCTTAAAATTAGCCAAAATATCGCTAAAAGGTCATTCCTTAGGAAATCGATACACCAATCGGAGTCACGTCTTCCACAAAATTTGATGCAAACAATTTCCTAGACCTTCCCGATGAAAAATATCCATATATGAACATTTTTGGTTTAACCATATATGTATGGATCCGAAAAATGAGGTAACAACTACCCGAGTAAAAAAAATTATATATAATCATATGTGGCATATATTACAATATATAATTAGACATGTGGTTATGTATATCCATATATAATTATATATGACGTTTTTTCCGAAAAATTTTCCTTATATTATGCCATATATAATTTCATCTAATTAGATATAGGCCTTCATAATATTAGATATGGCAAATATAACTATATATTACATAACATGGTTGATCTTATTGCATATATAGTTATATATAGAACTATATCTTAATATATATGGTGGCATTTTAGCAATATATAATTATATATGGTATCATTTAAACAATATAAAATTATATATGGTGACAGTTAAACTAGATATTATCATATATGGTGCCATATAAAGAATATATGGTCATATATGGTACCTCATAAACAAAATTTTTAATTCAGTTCCAGATATGATAATATATGGTACTATATATAGTGCGATATATATTTATATATGGTGTTATTTAAGCTATATATTATCATATATGGTGCCATTCAAACCATATATTATCATATATGGTACCATTTAAACCATATATTATCATATATGGTGCAATTTCAACAATATATGCCCATATAGGGTACCTCATGAACAATATTTTTAATACAGTTCCACATATGATAATATATGCTACCATATAAAGTGCCATATATATTTATATATGGTGTTATTTAAGCAATATATTACCATATATGGTGCCACTTAAACCATATATTATCTTATATGGTGCCATTTCAACAATATATGCTCATATATGGTACCTCATGAACAACATTTTTAATACAGTTCCAGATATGATAATATATACTACTATATAGTGCCATATATGTTTATATATGCTGTTATTTAAGAAATATATTAACATATTTGGTGCCATTTAAACCATATATTGTCATATATGGTGCCACTTCAACAATATATGCTCATATATGGTACCTCATGAACGACATTTTTAATACAGATGCAGATATAATAATATATGCTACCATATATAGTACCATATACTTTTATATATCGTATCATTTAAACAACCCGAGGAAAAATAGTTACATATAGTCATATATGTGATTAAGTTATATCTGTATAAATATACAGTTTCATCCGAAGAATGGCCCGATATATTTTTATCAATTGTTTATCAATTTTTATCTAAATGTATCAGTTTAGATCTGACCTGATTAAATTATGTGTTAATAAGATGAAATTGTATCAGATTTTTGATCTGATACAATTTTATCGGTTTGATCGTAATTGGTTCAATTTTATATAAATAAAATATAATTGTATCCGACATTTACCTTATACAATTGTATCAAAGTTTTAAACTGATATCAGGTCAAAATTGGGATATAACTATATAATTTTGTATACAAATATATCTATTTGGACCTAAACTGATACCATGTAATATAAACCAATAAAATTGTATCAGGTCAAAAATCTGATACAATTTCATCTGATTAACACATAATTTAATCAGGTAAGATCTAAACTGATGCAATTAGATAACAACTGATACAAATAAGAACTGATACTATTTTATCGGTCCATTTTTCGGATCAAATGGTATATGGATGAATCTAAGTTATATATTACCATATTAAGCTCCATATTGGTGCCATTTAAACAATATATTGTCATATATGGTGCCATCATATATGGTAACTCATCAGCAACTACAATATTAACTGTATTTCAGAAGCTATTAATTGTATTTCAGAAATTTTAAATGTATTTTAGAAATTATGGAATGTATTTCAGAAATTTATTAATTGTATTTCAGAAATAATCAAATCTATTTCAGAACTTGTTGATGGTTTATCATAGTTAATAGAGAAAAATTTCTAAATTACATTTCATAATTTCTGAAATACAATTGATAATTTCTGAAATACAGTTTGATAATTTCTGAAATACAGTTGTGAATTTCGGAAATACAATTAATAATTTCTGAAATACAATTGATAAAACTGAAATTCAATTGACTAGTTCTGAAATACAATTCATAAATCTGAAAAATAATTGATAAGTTCTGAAATACAATTGATAAAACTGAAATTCAATTGATTATTTCTGAAATACAATTGATAAATCTTAAAAACAATTGATACAATTGGAAATGGTGTAGAGCGTTAAAAATATGTAAATAAAATTATTTTTTAAAAAAAATTCAATTTAATAAAAAAAATATAATTTTATAAAAACATTTATAGAAAATAAAATTATAATTTTAAAAAAATAAATTCTTTTGAATGGGATCATAAATTAATATCACTTTCTTTTTAAATTATTTTCAAATCAAAGAAAGATGATACAATTTTTACAAGTAAATTACAAAGAATAAAAATTATTGAAAAAATTGCGATAAGACCAGCAAGGAGAATGCGCATTTTTATAAAAAAAATGCATAGCCGTGAAAGGTATCGAACTCGAGACCATCTGAGTTTAAACCTTATTTTAACAAAATATTGTAATTTTTATAAAATCAGTGCTCTTCCAGTGTATTATTTTTTGAACTATTGTCAATATCTGTCTGGGATCTTATTTAATCCCAAATAAAAGGAGATCTTACGTAGTACCCAAATATAATGCGGGATCTAATTTTAGCTGTAATTTTTCAACAATTATTTTAATTTTTGCATTAAAAAATACAAAAATTGTTTTTTCGGACTTTCTATATTTTCATATATTTAGTTAGAATATTCTTCCACTTCAAGTCCAAATTCTAATATGATATTGTCATATTAGATTTTTATTTGTTGGACTTGAGGTGGAAGAATATTCTAACTAAATATATGAAAATATAGAAAGTCCGAAAAAACAATTTTTGTATTTTTTAATGCAAAAATTAAAATAATTTTTGAAAATAAGCACACCACGGCTAAAATCTCACTCAAATATTTATTTTGTTTTGAGTTTAAAATTAGTTGTTTTTACAAAATGTATTGACCACAGACATACATATAAATAGTACCTAAAGGGTACTTTTATGTAATTGTTGCTTTCAAAAAGGAGTTGATTTATAACTGGTTTTACCAAATCAGACAGTTCATATACGAAAGTACAAAATTCTCATCCCGTTGGTTTTCTGTACCTTATGTAATGTCTCCGTTTGAGTAGGAAAGTTATCATTTTCTTATTGCGGACAACTGAAGAGTAGAGTGATGTCTACGAAACAATTGTATTGTCTATCATGAAAATGATCAACGCTTTTTGAAACAACAAATAAAAATCTAATATGACAATATCATATTAGAATTTGGACTTGAGGTGGAAGAATATTCTAACTAAATATATGTAATTTTTCTGGATAGTTTTAGATGTCAATCTCCAAATATATTGCTGTTTCTAATTCGATCTGCAATTTATCGGAAAAGTTAAGATCTTACGCAATCCCGAAGTATATTACTAGATCTAATTTTATCTGTAATTTTTTGGATAAATTTAGATCTTACTTAATCCCCAAATATATTGCTGGATCTAATTTGATCTCCCAATTTTCTATTCAATTTATATCCAAGTTTATCCACAAATATATTGCTGGATCTAATTCGATCTGCCATTTTTCGGATAAATTTAGATCTAAGTTAATCCACAAATATATTGCTGGATCTAATTTGATCTGCCATTTTTCAGATCAATTTATATCTAAGTTCATCCACAAATGTATTGCTGGATCTAATTCGATGTGCCATTTTTTGGATCAAATTAGATCTAAGTTTATCCCCAAATATATGGCTACATCTAATTCGATCTGCCACTTTTTCGGATCAAATTAGATATACGTTTATCCACAAATATATTGCGGGGTCTAATTTGATCTGCCAAAATTAAGATCAAATTAGATCTAAGTTTATCCCCAAATATATAGCTGGATCTAATTGGATCCGCCATTTTTCGGATCAAATTAGATCTAAAAATATCCGCAAATATATAGCTGGATCCGCCAATTTTCGGATCAATATAGATCTAGGTTTATCCCCAAAGATATCACTGGACCTCCCAATTTTGAGATATAACTTGATCTTAGTTTATCCCCATATATACAATGGGATCTAATACGATATGATTGGATACACCCAATTTTGAGATCTAATTGGATCAGCTAGATATTACAGCAGATCTTAAACAATATCAAATTGGATATAATTAGATATTGCGCGAGATCAATTTTTTTTACTCGGTTAAGTATATGTTCATATATGGACATATATGAAGATATACATTTATTAAATATATGCGAATACATGCGAACGTTGCTGTCCTTTATTATAATGTTGTACTATAGATATAAATTTATGTATTTCATTCAAATTAGGCGCTACATGTTCCTTTTTTTATTCATGGCATTAAATATAATTCCATATTAACCCATATGAGCTCCTTTTACACATATAAAAGAATGTATTCTTCCAAATATGATCATATACAAGTCCCTTTTGCATAAATTGAATAACATATACTTTCATATTTGTCCATATATGAGTGCCTTTTCCATATATGAAATAACAGATGCCTCCATATATGTCTGTATATGAAATCTTTTTCCATATATGGAATCACATATATTTCCATATATGTTCATATAAAATCCATATATGTTCATAAAATATCCATATTTGTTCACATGTGTCCATACATAAACCACATATGAACATGTTTGAGCGTATATGAGCATTTTCAATGGGTTGTTAACATCTTAATTTCTAATTTTTCCTAACTTCTTTGTAGTTCGTTTTTTTTTGCAGTTTAAATTTTGGACTTTTTAGTAAAATGCATCCCAGTGTGGAAACGGTGAAGACATATGATTACTTTTTGCACTACCAGTAATGACACCGACTTACTTTCTGCATTATTTTAAAACATATAATAATAAGTTTCTAATAACTAGTTACCTTTTCCATTATTTCAAAACAAAAAATAATGAGTTACCAATATGTTAGCGCTTCAGCATAATTTTTTCCAGCAAGTCAATTATGTTTTTATCTATCAAATATAACATGTCGAAATAGCTCAGATTGCAGAATTATCGACTGGCAATCTGTAGTCCCAGGTTCGATTCCCGGCACGAGCAACTTTTATTACGAAAAATATTATCCCTTCCTATTTCATATTCATTTTAAACATAAATGAAAAAAAATATGTTGTCATTATGGATACGATAAGTGCTGAGGAAAAACTGGGTACGCAGTTTTACTGTAAATGGTATCTACTTTCGCCTATATATTCATTTTTCCATAGGTAAGAGCAAAACATCAAAATTGTAATACGGTGATATTTTTGTCAATAATAGTAAGCATATGGGTAACGACATATTTTGGATTTTTGGTTTGCTGTCGTGTAAGCAAACCTCATTATTTTGGACTACATCGGCATACAAAAGTAATAAGAAATGTTATAACAAAAGTAATTACTATGAGTATTAAAAAATATGTACTTACAATCACATATCTGGTAATAATTTTCAATACTGGGATGATATTCAAAATATTAAAATCCTAAAAGCGTCATCCAATTGTTATGACCCTATATTAAAACTTATGTAACCCTCTCAAATCGCTTCTGAGGGAAAATTAATCTCTTTAACAAAAATATTTATCCTTAAACATTTGGGATATATCTTAAAGTATAAAAGTTGTTTGGGCTTTTACCAGCAGAATATATAAATATTGCTGATTTAGAAATTCGTTCATAAATCAAAAAATGGCAAGCTTTAAAAAATTTCTCATGCTGGAGGTGCTTTACGTTGGAGTTCAGTGGCACTTTGCTATGGACATGTGAAGTTTCATCTCAATCCGAAATGGTGAAATTTCTAAAATTTTATGAAAAAGCTTGATGTTTTATGAAACCAGTTATACTGAACCTTTTTCATTGAGTGTATGAAACTTTTAATAAATAAAATTTCCAGTGAAACTTCATTGGTTTTATACAAAAAATCATTAATATCATGTGTAGTATACTTGATATAAAAGACGTTTTACTAATTTTTCTACTAACTTATATTTTTGAGTGTACAGTGTTATATTAATCGGATAATATAGTGTGGGTGAAAATTTTGCTCCATTCAAATTTTAAATGGGCCAATTTTTCATTTTTCCAAGAGTAAAGTTTCTGATGTGAATACCCTTACTATGTTACTTTCTTTGAAAAGGGGAGTGAGAAGAGAATAGAGATAGTGAAAGAAAGAGGAATTCACATATGACAACCAGGGATGGAAATGAGTTTTTACATTTTGTACCAACCACAAAAAAAAATTGTACTTTTTCGACCCTCACGGTACCAAAATAGTTCGTATATAGAAAATTTGCCCGAGCAATGTCATAACTTTATTGGGACATAAAGGAAAGCCTTATTGGGATTATATATATTCAGGATCTTCTACTTCTCATGTATTTCAAACATCTTATATATATGCCTAATAATTATATTTTCCGTCAAATTTGAAAAAATCCTTCCAGATTTCCAGTAGTAACCAATAATTGGGAATATCAAATTTATATGAAAATATATGTTGTTAATGATTTGTTTTGATTATATTTTAAATAAACCAGCAAAACCTTCTATTACCCGGTAATGACTTTGGTAAGAAGAAATAAGGGTAGGTAACCTCTTACTTTTCTATTATCAAGATATTATTTTAACAATGGCATGTCCATCGAGGTAACCCCTTACCCAGTAATATGTTATTCTGGACTTACATGTTACGCTTACACTCAAAAAAATAAGTTAGTAGAAAAATTAGTAAAACGTCTTGTATATCAAGTGAACTAGTTTTCAGCAATTTTTTTGCTGAAATTCCGTTTTCAGCAAAAATTTTAGTTATATTTTTTTAACACTAAACTAATTTTGAACTAATGTTTTACTAATTTATTTTGCTACACAAATTGTGCTGATAACCGCATGCATAGCGTGGACGACAATCAGATAGACAAGATATAGATGTCGCAGCTTGTGTGGAAACGGAAATGACAAGAAAAGAAAAACAACTCTACACATATTCTATATTTAAATTTTCAGCAAATAAATTTACTAAAGTAAAATTTCGCTACAAGTTTTTTGAGTTTTTTTCAGTCTACTAATATTGAGCAAAAAGTTTAGTGATTTTAGCAAGGATTTTTTTCATTTGTAGTCGACTAAATGTCAGCAAAACTTTTGCTGAAGATTACTATTTTTTTGGTAAAAATCAGCTCGCTGATTTTCAGCAAACCTTTTGCTAAAATTACCAACTTTTTTGCAAGCACGCTCCTGACTAAAAATTTGCTGACACAGCAACATTTTTTGCTGACTTTACTGACTTTTTTTTTTGAGTGTACCTATTACCTCTAGGTTACAAAAAACCTTAAAATAATAAGTTTTTTTTATTACAATTTCATCTTGTTTCATCTTGACTATTAAATTAAAAATTACTTGATTTTAACAAAAAATTTTGTAAAATTTTTTTTTATAAGTTTTGGTTATAAAAATAAATTTTTTGTAATGATGGGGGTAAGCTCTTACTTTTCTATTACTAGACCTATTATTTTAACAAGGGCATGTCCATCGATGTAACTCGTTAACTAGTAAAATATTATTCTAAACTTACAGGTAATAAGTTTTTAAAAATATTTTGTTTAAATTTTAATTTTTTAAACTGAATATCAATTTTAAATTCACGGGTTTTTAACAAAAAATAGAATTTCTAAAATTTTGTTAAATAACGAATTATTTATACCAATAAAATATCCAAACGTATGAATTTGGTATTAGAAGTAATGCAAGGGTAAGGTGTAAGGGCTCAAAGTAATGCGAGGGTAAGCAGTTTGATATATTACCAGGTAATATTCATAGTAGTACCCATAGATTACCACGGTTTTGCTGGGAAGTTACCTGTTCTAAGAAAACAATGTAATATTTTTTTACTTTTCAAAAAATATACGAAAAAGGCGGGTTTAATTCTCGAATTTTATATAGTAGCAGCGTATTGATGATCTGATTACGGGAAAATAATAAAACATTTTTTTACAACATTGGGCCCAAAAGTTGTCAGTTACAATGTTAAAATGTGTTAAAATGATTTTAGTCCACGTCTCCAATTCGAATATTTGTTGACAGCTTTAAAGTACAACAAGCTCATTTAATACAAAAATTTTAAATTAGGAAATTTTTGAAATTGTACCAATGGATCGCGGTAGTACCACGGTACCAACGGAGTTCAAAATGTACCAAAAAAAGAACAATTGTACCATGTTTTCCATCCCTGATGACAACACTATAATTGCGTGAGATGTTAAATTTTAGAACAGTTTTTGCGCGCTATCTGACGGAGATTTGTATAAGCTTTTTACTTAATAGCCCTGTTAAATAATTTTACTTACATGGGGTTAAGAGCTATGGAAACTTCAAATGTAGGCGTTGCGATATGATGAGGGATAGAAAACTCATACATATTAAATATTTTTATATATTTACATATGCTGTCTTTGCTGAAGCTCGACCCTGCAACCTTCTGTGTAACAGTTCTGCACACAAATGATTTCACCACAACGCCCATACATTTTTGGGCGACTTTTACATAGACCGATTGTTTCGTGTAAAGATAAGGGGGTAGTCTTTTTTATCTTATATTCCAATTTAAGCGTATCGGAAATCTAATCCTGAATAAAATAAAACTCAAATTTTCAGACACCTTTAAGAGTATTTATACGTAATATGATTTATCGTAATTATACACAATTTGATATGAACAATTACAGTGAAACATTAATATCCATAATCAGCCGAGTGTAACTATTTAAAAGTATTTATATTCAGTTTTCAAATTGGATTTCACTTTATTTACATTTTTGAAATTGTAAACAATCTAACAAAAACAACTACAACCTCCAAAGACACGCATCTTCACAACATTAAATGTAAGTGCGTGTGTGCACTTTGGAGGAGCTTGAACATCATCACATTATGAAGACTAAACCTAGTAATTACATCGTCCACATAAGAAAATAAAATATTATTTACTACTTACAACAAAATTAACAATTACAGTAAATATTTTTTTTTTTTAATTTGCGCAATCAAATGAGTGTATTAAAGTTTGTTTTTTTTTCAAAAATAATCACAGAGCAAACAATGCAACAAAAAAAAAACAGAAATTTGCACGAATTTAAGTTAAAACATTATTGTACATTTTGAGACCAAAAAAGAAAAGCCCCTCTTAACATGAAATGGACAACAGTTAAGACTATAAAACCGTAAACAGCTTAGAAATGTGTGGCATGCAACCAACCACAGCCATGCAGTAGCATTTCTAACACTTATACAACAATGAACAAACATCTAACGTCCAAAGTCATCGTCATCATCATGATCATCGTCGTAACCAACAGCTTCATGTTGGGCTACGTATGAGTATTTCAGTTTTTCATACATTCACCATTGTAGTTTTGTCCCAAATCCACGCATTGATTTTCCACATTGTCAAGCAGGCAAGAAAGCGAAACGACATAATATAATAATAAAAAAAAGCTCAGCCAACAATCTTTGAAGCAACCAACCATTAGAGCCATTATTATCATTATTTTACAAAACAAAATAAATTATAAAGATGCCACTGGACGAACGCATACTTGTTTTATAAGAAATTGTGTATGGAACGCTTTGATGCACATCAACATGGGTTGAAAGACCATATTGTACCGCCACACGCTAGATGACGTTTAAAGAAAAACCAAATAAATAAATAGCACAAAAGATATGGTCAACAAAAAACTGTAAGGTGATCAAAATATATACCTAAATATTTGAAAGTACGTCTTAAAATCTAGATTAGATTAAAAATTAAAAAAAAAGAAAACAATTCAGAAAATCGGAAGTTTTCAAAATATCATTAGTCGTCCAACAAAACGTCCTATGTATTATTTTAAAACTTTTACAAGCATGAACTGTGGAGTTTCATATTTCCCAAACTAAAAAAATATCGATTTTTTTTTTTTTAATATCTTAAGATAGTTATTTGGTCAAATAGACAATCTAGATTCAGATTGCTCATTTATATTATACACTTATCTGGATTATTCCTGCTTAATTCATGTCCACGCTAATAGAAAAAAGTCTGTAAAAAATTTAGTTAAAACTACTAAAAATTAGTTAAAAATGGTGCTGCAGAAAAAACTGCTGGAATTAGCAGATTATTTTTGCTATATATTAGTAACATAAGAACAGCAAAAATAAAACTGCTAAATATACAGAATTTTAGTTATATTTGAGTTACATTTTTTTTAGTATAAAATAGCAAATTAACATTCTAAATTCAGCAAAACACTTTTTTCGATTTTTTTTTCTAAATAAAAATTGAGACTTTTGAAAACAGCAGTTTATAATTTTTTAGCAAATATTTTTGCTTTTGCGTTTAACAAAATGCAGCTTAAAAATAACAAAAATTTTGTATACAGTTTGGTTTTGCTATTTTTAGTCTACTAATATTTAGCAAAATTTTCTGTAGATTTTACAGTACAATTTATCATTTTCAATTAACTAAAAGTTAAATATATTTTGATCTTATTTTACTAGTATTTAGCAAAAAATCTTCTAATTTCAGCAGTTTTTTCTTTCAATATCATTTTTAACAAATTTTTAGTTGCTTTTCTGCTATTTTTACAGATTTATTTCTATGAGTGTATCTTTTTAGACGTTTTTAAAAACAAGCATTACACTAAATATTCTTTTTAATCCTTTACAACTATTTAGTCATGGTTTTTTTGATTATTTGTAAATAATCCATCTTGAAAGTGCCCAAAAGCATGAATAAAATTTCTTCATTAAATAATTATGCTTGTACTTATTATGCTGCAAGACAGCGATCAATTTGTAACAATCAAAAGGACGATCGATAAAAACAATTTTGGGTTCCTTCCTTGTTGAGTATACAAATTATATATTGCTAAATATTTGCATTATTTAACATACTTTAAACTGCGGCCGAAAAATGTTATAATTTAAAATTATGATTGACAACCTAAGGCTATTCATAATTTACGAGTTTGACACAGTTCATTTTATTTTTTGTGTACACATTGCCAAAATAAATATAAAGTAAAAAAATTGTTGGCAACACCAAATACAGAATACGCTATATCGAAAGAGAAAAGGTCAAAAACTCTTTGCATAGATTTTAATTTACAACCCTACGGGAAATTTTAACAAACTGTCACCGAACTGGCCCCTTTATATGAAATAGACTGGTCACTTTTACATGGCGTTGTCATAGGAGGGGGAAATTGACCCCTTGTGACATGGCACAAGACAAATCCTAGGACAGATTACTGAACTCTCATAAAAAACAAAGTCCAGGGACCTGTCCTAGGATTTGTCTTGTGAAATGTCACAAGGGTTCAATTTCCCCCTCCTATGACAACGCCATTTAAAAGTGACCAGTCTATTTCATATAAAGGGACCAGTTCGGTGACAGTTTGTTAAAATTTCCCGTAGGGAATATTTTTGTGAAAATTAACAATGCGAATTTAAGTAAATACATGCGTTTTCATATAACTTGGTTTCGTACCATTTTCCATCCAAGTGCGGTGTTCTCCTTGATTCAACTAAAGTTTTTCGCTAATAACCAATAATTTGCCTAAACAAATTTTCCTCGTCATTAGAAGGAAAGGAGTATAAAAACTAATTTAATGAACTCAACTATCCACTAAGAGTAGTCATTATTTTTTAAGGAAAAATATCACTACATTACAAATTTAATGATACACTTAAGTAATATACCCAAAGTATATTATATGTTAGGCGTAAAAATTCAAAATTAAATTAATGACAACTTTGTAAAGTACATAATAAATATGTACAGTAAATGGCAGAAAAATTCGTAATATTTTACTTAGTTGTTATTTTAGAAGAGTCTACTAATACTAAGTAAAATTTTTCATTTTATTTCTACAAAGAAAATTCTCATTTTTAATTAATTGAAACAATTCAAATTTACTAAAATGATGTACATTTAGAGCTTTTGAGTAAAGGAACAATCATATCGACAATCGTAATTTATATTATAACCAGGGCAGCGACTTTCAAGCACTTAAAAATCGAAAATATGTATTTAAAATATGCAGTAAAAAATGCACTTAAATATTCACTTAAATGGAAATATGCATTAAAAACCAAAAAATATGCACTAAAAATCCCAAAATAAATGCTTAAAACCAAAAAATACGATTTTTAGAAATCATACTCGAGAGCGTTTGGTTTAAAATTAAATCCAATATAAATGTCTAAGTAGATGACAACTTGATGTTTTCCTTCTTGTTAAATACTGCATTTAGGTTTGCAAATTCTTCCTTTTCTTTATTTTTTATTAAATATTATTTTTAGTTTTTAAAAAAATATGCAATAAAAATCCCAAAATATGCACTTAAAAGCAAAATATGCAAAAATATGCATTTATAAAAAGTATGCAAAAACAAATCGATTCCATTTTGTTGCAAATTCTTTGATTCGGAAAATCACAATCACATTTGAAATGACTACAAACATGCATTTGCATGAAAGTCGCAGCCCTGCTTATTACAAATTACGCACTTTCTTACTAATTTTCTCTGGCGATTTCAGCAAAACATGTTACAAATTTTTTAAAACCGAGTGCTAAACTTAACAAAACAATATACTAATTTAACAACAAGTGGATACTCAAGGAAATTTTATTTAAAAGAATTCGTTGATTTTTTAGAATTCTTGTTCAATTTATATTTGTTATTATTGATTTATTCTAAGTTTGGAAATAAATCTCAGAATAAATCTCTCTTTGGAATTACATCTCCAATGCCTAAAAACGTAGAAACTGGAGAACCGTTTGCAATTTTTATTACAAATTTTAAGTATGATAAAGTAATTATACATTTTTTAAAATCGAAAAAAAGTATTTTTTTTTATTATATTTGATTAAAAAATATTTTTTTGTACATTTTACAATTTTTTTATTTTTTAATATACTTATTTGCTAATTCCAGCAGATTGGTTTTAAATTGTAAACAACAAATTTACTGAAATTTAGTACTAATTATTTATACTAATTTCATTGTACTGAAATTATTGATATTTAATTAGAAATTTATTAATTCAGTTCGAGGCCAATTTCCATATTATAAATTAACTTAATAAGTACTTTTTTTAAAAACGACTATTTTATTCATCAGGATATTCTCCTAACAAATACTTCACAGAGTTTTTGCTTTCAAAAACATCTACACTTTGAAATGAAAAGACGATAGTTTCGGGGATTTTCCAGGTCCCCTTCATCAGTTTTTTTTTAGAAAGTGGTGGCAGTAGTGCAATGCAATTTGAAGCAAATCTCATGTTAAATGTGGTCTGCTACATTAACAAAATGGGAATGGAGCAAACAATAAAATATGTTTTCGAAGTCTTCTGCAAAGCATAGCCAACAATAGAAATATTAGGCCTATTTTTTAATCACTGGATTTATTTTTGGATTTATTTTATTTTGTTAAAAAATTAATGCTTTGTTTTTTAATTTGAAAAATTTATTATTTTTATTAAATTCTTATACTTATTCGCCAATATAATGTGCAGGAAAATCATTAAATTTTGTAAAAATGTGAACACAGGAATTGAAATAAGCTAAATCCAAAATGGATTTAAAAAATAAATAAATCCGTTTTGGATTTAGCTAAATTTTTATCCGGAAATTCCATTTTCGCAAAATTTAATTTTTTTTCTTTTACATTATATAGGCCCGTTAACTTATCTCAATTTATACCCTGGTTAAGACCTCTACTAGCCTTAACCACTGGTAAACATATTTTTTGAATAACTTATCTAAATTTTAACCAAGTATTTCCTCTAACCAATGCTAAAATTTAACCATAGAAATTTCTGTGGTTAAGAAACTTAACCAAGGCTATTTTAGAACAATGCACCCTACGTAAGATATTTTAATACATTAGACATGTAAGTATTTTCGATGTGCATTTCCCCCACTTTACCAAAACTTATAAAAATTGCATCAGTACTTAAAATCGTGCACAAATTTTTGCTATTTAGGATTTAGGCTTCTGTGATACCTTACAGAAATTGGCCTCATATAAGGAAATAGGAAAAATTTATTTTTTTGTTGGTTCAGGGAGCCAAAATCTGTCTTGAATAATTAAAACCAAAAATGGTGACCAATATTACAATAATTTGACACGAATTATACACCTCTACAAAATGAAAAGTCGCTGTTGGTAGAAACTTGGTACATACTTTTAGTATTTTACTTGCTGATTCCAAATCTCTATTCCGAATTCTCTATTACCTCTCAATTTTGAGAAAATCGTGATTAAAAACGCGAAAATAGCTTTCTACGAATTTTAAAATACTATACAAAACGCATTCAAATAGCTTATGACTTTTTGTTACGATGGTAGTAAAGAATGAATTTTGTTCTCTAAAATACATAGGACAACATTTTCTGAATTTGTGTACCATTATAGGAAAAAATTCTTTTGAAAACCACTGTCAGAAAAACAATTGTTCCATCAATTTTGGGTAACTTACATTTAAGAATTTGAAATCAGCGTATCAAATTCAAAATGAATCATGTATCAAAGCTCAAGACTACTGAATGAAGTACAAGACTACTGAATTTAATTCCTAAATATAAAAAAGCGCATAGAAATCACTCTCGAATTTATGAAATGTGAACCAATCATGTTTTAAATATTTTAAAAGTATGTGAGGAACCCTTGGACAACCCACAGTTTTGACTCGCAATTACAAAAAGATACAAAATCATGCACAGCGATTATTTTTCTACTCACTTTGATGTGCTGATCACATAAATTGCCTTAATTTTATAATCTATCACAAAATGTCCACTATTTTTTTTTTTAATTTTATGCGCGAATCTTTCCGCGGTTGTCTAGATTAGCACGAAATACTTATGAATAGTTCCAATAATCCACTTTTATTTTATAGACTTACCAAATGAATTTAATTAAATCATCTCTTGTAGTATCCAAAAAGAGACAATCATTTTATAGCACTTAGCGACCGCGAATCTTTAAAAAAAACGACGTGGTCAAGTGTATTATTTTTTTTAACGACCAGAAACACACAAAAAACCGCGAGAAAAGCTTTTAATTTTCCCGTATTGAAAAAAAAAGTTTTTGTTAATAATTTTTGTTTTTCTTTTTGTTTTTATTCTGACATTTCATACTAAGATTAACTACCCAGAGTTAAAATATTGATAAGTTATTATGGTTAAATTTTCATAGGGATAAATATTTAGTATTGGTTAGTTACCCATGGTTAAGGTAAAGTTAACTTCTCGAGAAAAGTTAATGGGCCATAAGGGAATAAGTGTTAGATCTGGATAAAAATATAAAATTTTAAAAATTGAAAAACAAAACGTGGATTTTTTTAACAAAATAAAATAAATCCAAAAATAAATCCAGTGATTAAAAAAACGCCAATTATGAAAGTTCTCTGTTTTTGTATTTCACACCATTGGTATAAGTAAATACAAATTTTATTTTAACCCTTTTTCTTTGTTTATACAAGAAGAGGCAAAAACATTTTTTATCCGTACTATGAGTATTGTCAAACTGATGAAGGGGACCTGGAAAATCCCCGAAATCTTTTCATTCCTGAAAGTGTAGAGATTTTTGAAAGCAAAAACTCTGTGAAGTATATGTCAGGAGAGTATCCAGTTGAAGAAAAATAGCAGTTTTTGAAAAAAGTACTTATTGTGTTAATTCGTAATAAGGAAATTGGCCTCGAACTGAATTAATTAATTTCTAATTAATCAATTAAAAGGTCTAAAAAACAATTTTTAAATTTTTAAATAAAAATTAAAAACCAACATTATTGATTTTTGGTAAATTTTTTAACTTATTTTAGCAAATAGATTTTGAATTGCAGTTTACAATAATTTTGCTAAAATTTAGTAGCGGCTATTAATTTTGTTGTACTACAAATCAGTAGACATGTGTTGCTAAAATTAGCAAAAATACTGCTGGGCTCAAAACAATTAAATTTCCCGTAATAACAGCAAAATTTTCAGTAGCCATTACAGACATTTTTGGTTGAGTGTAAACAGAAAAAACTAAAAACGAGTTTTAATTACGAAATTGATTATATTCATTAAAATTCTAATTGACTCATAATAATGAAAATGATCAGAATATTAACCCACTAACCGGCAAGCCCGCTTCCAGGCGGGGTATATTAAATTGACCAGAAATGCGCCAAAGGAGTATTTTATAATAAGAAATTAAGATTTTTCAACAGAAAACAAAATTTATTAAATTTTTTGTAAAGAATTTTTTTGTATACAATGCACGGTTTGGAAGCGAGAAAGTGTCAAAGATAAAATTTCGTAAAATTTCAAAAATTAAATATTTTAAAACAACCAAAATTTTCAAAAATCTTAAAAACATATTTAAATTGACTTAAACAATTGATAGTGATCATGATGTAAGATTGGAGCTTAAACTATTCAAAAAGTTCCTTACTTTGGTCCAAGGACGCACAGGATTCCATAAGGATACCTTTAAAGGACATCGTCTTAACTTCAAAACGAATGGACGGATTTTCATGAAATTTGGTGAAAAGAATATATTTAGTATAGGTAGCAAAGTTTATAAGTTTGAATAATATATATTGAAGTTTTGATGCGTTTTCGCTCAATTTCGCGTTTTTCGAAAAACGAAAATCGCTACATCCTCTTAAGTAACAGCACAAAAAATGTAATTTTTTTATTGCAATTACATCTTGGTAAGAGAAGTAATTTGTGCCTAAACCTAGTAATTTTTATGCTCTAGTTTTCGAGATTCGCCTTAAAGTATTTTGCCCAATATCGCCTAAAGTAGGCAACGAAAAAAAATTTTGTAGACGAACTTATTGTTTATTTTTCGTGAGGAACACATGGTATAAATTTCATTGCAAAAAAGCTTAGGCCGGTTAGAGGGTTAAGAATTTTCTGATCCATTGATGAGTCATTTATGATTAATTTTTGAGTCATTTGAGAGTATTGAAAAAAAAGGTCATTTATGACTCTAAAATTTGGGCACCCTAAAAATTATCGTACTATAGAGTATTTTATGAGACATAAATTCTGATCGCTCAGATATATATTGACTGGCTGGGGTATTGAGAATTAAGATTCAGTTTAGAATAATTTGGCACCTAGCACTTCAAATTAATATGCATAAAAATTTTTTATATTTTTGTAAATTTCAAACCATGATTTTCAAACTTTTTTATTTATATGGTAATCATGATTAAAAGTCGGAGCGTTCTCTTATGACTTATAAAGGACCCCTAAATATGAGCATTATTACAAATTCTTGAATTTGTGAGCCATTTATGGGTCATTTATCATTCAGTTTTACTCTTTTATTAGTATTGAAAAAATGTTCAAAAATTTTCAAATATGCTCAATAATAAAGGTTAATTACGTTTCATTTATCACTTTAAAATTTGAGCGTTAAGTATATATTTTCAAATAATTTCCCAGCTTCTATTTTAAGAGTAAAGTTTTAAATATATTCAAACTAAATATTGAAATATGTTCATATTTAAGAGTGCGTTTATTTTGTTTGAGTGAGTGGGAAATGGTATCAAAAAGAAAATCATAAAAAAATATGGAAAAAAAGAAAGTGTTAATAAGGTGGCAAGAGGGCGCACTTAAAATAATTGCCGACTTTGATTTAGGTGAGAAATGGTGTGACATGTACTAATAAAGAAGAAATAATATGTTTAGTCATTTTACGTTTTTTTTTTAGTCATATGACATTTGACAGTTGAATTACTGTGAAATATTGTCTCAAAACACATAAGATATTTTACCACAACAAAAAAAAAAACAAATACAAAAAGCTGAAACAATTAGTTATGCCGCACTAACTTTTAATCAACTTCTCACTTACATCAGTCTTTTGGACAAGAAGCAACCAAGCGATCAATATTATTAATAGAAAAAAAAACCAAATGACCGTAAAAATTTTTAAAGTCTTTCCTACCACTAACATAAGCTAGGCTTCAAAAGTACTCCGAGATTTTTATTTTAATTTTTAGATTCGACATTTTTTTGTTATGTCTTTTTATTAACAAAAAAATTTGTATACTTTTTGACCATTGTGTATATTTTAAGTGAAGGCTTTTAAGACAGTTCTTTTGGAATAAAAAATTGTAAAACTGATTGCGACATTATATTTGCCTGTTGTAATTTGTACTACTATTATTTTCCCTACATGAAAAACTCCAACGTTTGTCATAAATTTTCTGCATCATTATGATATCCTACAACAACGACGTCACCGTATCATAAGACCTTGCAGTTAAAATTAAGAGGGGTCTTCTTAGTTTTCATTTCGTATGTGTTCTTTTTCCATTCCCTATCTTTGCTTTGGTCTTAATATGATGAGTTTAATGTCACATTTTATCCCTTGAGACAATTTTTTCTTGTGTTACGTTTTTGTTACTGTTGAGGTTATGGTAGTATACTCCGTAATTAACATATGATATATAGCGACAATATTATTAACATATTTTCAGTTTTAACTTTTCCCTAAGATAATTATTTGATTGTAAAGCGGACAAAATAATTTCACTCACAACGAACGTCCAACAGGTGTGCATGCGTAAAAGTGTCTTAATTATATGCGCTTATGTACTCGTATCAAGCGTAAAGTTTATAAAGTGTTTGAAAAGTGTCTAGTGGTATATGATAGTCTACGGTTTATATTGCAGAATATAGACCTCTTAGATCGTGAGATTTTTGTAAACGAAATTGTTAATTTTTTTTTAATGAACATGGTTAAATTGATTTAAATTATGAGAAGATAGACTATGGGCAGATTTAACGGTAAAAATCTTTTCAACTGTTTCTATCGTTTAGCGCCATTACTAATAATATTTTATCATATTTTTTAAACCGAAACGATGCTGACGTCGTAACGGTAGCGCTACCCAGTGTCCACATCCATTACAAGATATGTGGTTAAATAACTATCCATCCGGAAAAATACGATCGGCACAATGTTTGGAAACCGTTGGTGACGCTCGGTTATGCGTTGGCAGAACATTATCAAATTAAAAAACAGGAGGTCTAAAAAGAGATTATGTTAACATGGTTGGAAAACACTAACCGTAAAATTCCAGTAACAATTTAAAACCATTTCAAATGACTACCGTTAACCTCAAAATACCAATAACGAAATAACTTAAAATATTGTTAACCTTAAAATACCCTAAAGAAATAATTTAAAATGCCGTGAACTCTAGAATACCCTAACGACATAATTTTATATACCGTTAACCTTAAAATACCCTAACAAAATAACTTTAAATGTTATATTTATTTCTCTCAAAAATATCATACGTATATGAAAGACTTTAAGCTTTTATTGGACAGTTAATGCTTACACACACATACAATGTTTCAAAAAGTAACGTTTCGTAAAGATAAAAATTTCTAAGAAAAAGAACTATCGTTAACTCTAAAATAACTTACCGAAATAACTTCAAATACCGATAACTGTAAAATACCATAACGAAATACTTTTGAAATAACGTTATCCACTATCACTAACTTTATGAATCGGTTGCCACTTAAACAACCGAGGCGGTCAAAAAGGGAAGATGTTCTTGTTTTTACAGAATACTGAAATTTCATCAAAATATCAGTGTTCAGTTTGAACTAACTTCCTTGTTACATAATAACTAATAATAATGCCTTCAGATGCTTATTGAATAACTGTGTGATTTTAATAATTTTTCTTAAAAAAAACTGTTAGGGCCAGTTTTATAAAAAATCGATCTTAGTTCTGACTATAAAACTGACCCTTAGGTTGCAACAAATTATCTGTGGTGTAATGGTTAGCGCGTTTGACTGTTACACGTGAGGTTGCGGGTTCGAGCCCCAACCAAGGCAACATCAATTTATGAAAAATAGTAATATGTATGAGTTTTTTCTGTCCGTCATACATATGCCAGCGTCCTTATTCGGTGTTTCCATAGCACTTAACCCCACCGAAGAAAATAATATAACAGGGCTATGAACTAAAAAGCTTCAACAAAGTTCGCCAACTCACCATCAAATGGCGCGCAGCAACTGTTCTAAAAAAATTTAACATCTCGCGCAATTACTGTGTTGGCATATTTGAAGCCCTTCGTCTTTCACCACCTTTTACTTCTTCTCTATCCCCTTTTCAATGGAAGCAACACGTTAATTAATAGGAAGAATTTCCTGAGTGTTGCTTCTCTTCAAAAAAAAAAAAAAAAATTGAAACCAGTAGATATTTCCCAACCAAAAACAGAGGATTAATTGATATTTGAAAAATAAATAATACATATTCTGATACTTTTTGACGTTAAAAGAAACAATAATGAAAAAAAATATATATAATTTTATAAAAAAAATGTACGTCACTGAATAGAATCGAACTCGTGACTTTCTGATTTTAACCCCTTTTTTTAGCAAAGCGTTTTAATTTTCCTAAAATCACTGCTCTGTCAGTATATTATTTTTTGTTACAGCAGTCAATTTGTGTCTGGGAATAATCTGGTGATGGTGTAGAAACGGTAATGACATATCATTATTTCTTGGACTACCAGTAATGATACCCACTTACCTTATGCATTATTTTAAAACATATAATAATGTTAATGTTAATGACTTACTTTTATCATTAATTCAAATACAAAGAAATTTTCTAGATTTTTTTTTAAATTTTTTGAAATCTGTTTTTAGACTCAATATTTTTCATTGCTGGTACACTCATAGAAATAAATCTGTAAAAATAGCAGAAAAAGTTACTAAAAATTAGTTAAAAATGATGCTGCAGAAGAAACTGCTAAAATTAGCAGATTTGTTTACTAAATACTAGTAAAATGAGAACAGCAAAATTAAAACTGTTAAATTTACAGAATTTTAGTTTTATTTTGGCTAACTTTTAGTTAATTGAAAATAGCAAATTGTACTATAAAATCTACAGAACATTTTGCTAAATATTTGTAGACTAAAAATAGCAAAAACAAACTGTTATACATATCTACAAAAGTTTTATTTTTAGGCTAAATTTAGTTGAATGCAAATAACAGTCTATCCTGTTCAATTAACAGAAAAATTTGCAAAAAAAAAAAATCGATTTGTATTTCCGTTTAAAAAAAATAGAAAAATCTTCGAAATATCTTCATTTTTCGTTATTTTTTAGGCTACTAATTATTTAGCAAAATTTTGCTGATTTTAGCATGTTAATTTGTTATTTGCTATTAACAAAAATTTAACTCAAATATAACTAAAATTTTGTTTATTTAACAGTTTTATTTTTGCTGTCCCTATCTTACTAATATTAGCAAAAATAATCTGCCAATTTAGCAGTTCTTTCTCCAGCATAATTTTTAACTAATTTTTAGTAGTTTTAACAAACATTTTTTTCTTAGTGTTGCATTTCTATGCCGAACTTTCTGAACTTTAGACATTTTATGCTTTTAACTGTGCTCACAAAAGTTTCCGAACATTGCACGTACCGAGACACTTTGCGATCAGAACTGTTTGGAATCGCCCTCAGTAGAAAATGGCATCGATTTGTAGTTGCATATTTTTGAATATTTTAACAAAAATGCATGTTTTTGCATATTATGGCTTAAATCCATATTTGGTGGCTCTTTAATGCATATTTTGTGCTTTTATGCACATTTGTGCATATTTTTCATTTCGAGTAGCATTTTTTAATTTGTAAAAAATTGATACGATTTCATATTTTGATTCAATCAAAATATTTTTTTTTCATTTTTTTTTTTAATGAACATACTTAAAAACCTAATTGTCTTATGGGAAAGTTTTGAATTCTGTGTCTATTTGCAAAATATCTAACATATATTTTTATATTTTAAAGTGCGTTATTTTTGCAAAAATATTCGCTTTTAGTGCATATTTTTTAGGTTTTTAATGCATATTTGTCTTTTTTGCTGCATTTTTTAGGCTCATATTTTCGATTTTTAAGTGCATGGAATTCCCTGTACCTATTGATAACATTGTGTCGATAGTATTTTTCTTTCTGCGTGGGAATATAATATTTGCTATTGTTTAGTACATCTTCGTATCCATATTTTTTATAGCCAAATACCACGTCCAATTTATATAAAAATTTTTAGAGCAATACATTATACATATAATCCACAACTTTTCAAAAACACCGGCTATAATTAAACAAAAAAAATTAAAACATTTTAAATCATTTCTATAACGATCACCTTAATCCATCACCAAAATTACCATAATAAATGGTTACAAATTAAATGTGATTAAATGATATTTTCCATACAACCTGGCATATATGTAGAAGTTAACGCCCATTTTGAAAATATAATAAAAAATAATCACCAAAAAATAGCAGTATCGTACATTGTGGTTTACTCCTCCCTCCTTTCTAAATTAATGACATTAAAAAATAAAAATCATAGAAAGACACAGCAACAGTGTTTATATGTATGTATTTGGACCCCTTAGGGTTAGAGCCTACATTTTGTCATTAGATTTAATTGTTTGGCAACGGTACAATACTCATACTCAAAAGTATCTAAAATGAAAGAACTATAACCAACCACATTGAATTGGTTTAATATTAAAACGTTAATAACAGAAATAAAAAATGAAACAATACACGCATGCGCAACTCATTACCTTCGCTCGAGTTTTTAAAAATTGTATAAATATGGTTAAAGCAAAATCATTTAATGGCATTTCAACATTCATTTTTTTTCTTATTTAGATGAGAAGCAGACTAACACACACCGATATCGTGAGACATATTTATACATATGCGGCGTAGTTACCTTTAAAAATATTCCCATAACTCAAAATCATTGGAAACTATTTATTGTGATTACTTCTTGTCATTTTTTCACTGCTGCGATCAATCAAAAAAATATATACATAAGTCAAGACACACTCTTCTATATAGATTAGTGTAGCACTTATCAATGTAAACTTTTGGAGGATCACATAATTGTTGAGATCACTGAGGAAAACCTTTGAATTCTATACAAATCTTAGTCCACTTCGCTAGCATGTTGCAATGGTTCAATTAACCCGGTTCTAAGAAAACATTATGTTCTATGATCTGGACCAGCTCATACACATATAGAGTTTAGAATGAATTCTTTGACCAAACTTAAGAAATTGAAGGAATTCCCTTTATCTTATTCGATTTATCTTGAAGGAATTAATTCTTTTTTTTATTTATCTTTAAGGAATTCATTCAATTCTAGTCAAAAGGTTACATAGCGTCAATGACATATTTGAAAAACAAAATACATTAGAATTTTATAAATAATATTTGTTTTTCATTTTATAGTCTTAATGAAATTTCTGGGAATTACACTCAGAAAAGTTATGAAGTTACTGCATAGTACTTATAAGTTATAACTGCAATTGCAATTGTTTTACCTTTGTAGGAAAATTTCAACGTTTTTGACAGTTATCTTTTTAAACAACCCACAAAAACTACTGCAATTTCGTGACAGTTACTTCATGCAGTTATTTTGAATTTTTTAACAAACAGATTTATTTTTAAGTCTGTGCATTAGTGCTGGTAAAAATATGAGTAGTGGGTATCGAGTATTTGTCTTTTTTTGGGGTACTCGATACTTAAAACTACTACTCGATATTTTCATAGTTGCATTTTGGACAGACAAAATATATAAAAATGTGACTCCACTAAAATATTTACCATAAAAATGTGACTCCGCTAAAATATTTATCACAAAACTACAACTCTGCTAAAAGAAGAAATCAAATCAATAGTCAAAAGTATATATTAAAAAAACTATGAAAAACGCAATGAATAGTTGGTGAAAAAGTTTAAAATTATGTTTATAAATTTAGATATTGAATTAACGTAAACATATTTAAAAAATTTTGGTGAAAAATTTTTAAAAATTTAAAAATCGTTTAAAATATCGAGTAGTATCGAGTATTGAAAGGTAACCGAATTTACCAGCACTCTGTGCATGTTTTCCCTCGTTCAAATATTCCACACACACAAAATATGTGGCACAAAAACAAAAAAATATAGCGTTTAGAAATTTGTAGTGAAAGAGTATGATAAGAATATTTTTTCTCTTGTGTCTTTTATAAAAAAAGACGCTGCCCTACGGGGAATGAGGAGTCAATTGCCCTTCAAGGACCTATCCCGTGACCGGTCAACCGAAGGCATATTACTAAATTAGTACAAATATGAACAAAAGAAAATGAATTAATTTTCTAAGTATTTTCTGATCCGTTATTTTCACTGTTGCTTTTAAAAAAAAATTGACTGATACCGAAATAAAAACAAAATTCGCGGCATATTTTTAAAAATATTTTTTATTTATTTTACTCTTTTATTTATTTTTAACTTTATTTTTTCACGATTTGCTTATTTTAGCTCTTATTTTAAATTTCTATAATGTTTTGCTAAGAAATTTTAAGTTTTGTGTTTTCAACGTTTTTTTAATGTTAAAGCTGTTTTCGTTTTAACAATTGGTATTTCATTTAACTTTTCTTTGTACCTTAAGGGGAATTTTTTAAATTTTTATTTATATTATCAGAGGTTTTGAGGTAATTTTCTAATTTTTAATTGATTTTTTATTTTAATTATGGCCAACGCAAAAAACAAGTCAACTGCCATTAAGGGACCTATCCCATGACCGGTCAATCGGGGGCATATTCAAGGCACTTCCACCATATTTGTGTGTGTGTTAATGTTGTTTTCTTTTCTATTTTTTTCTTTTCCATGTTTTTTTTATCTGCTGTGTGTGTGTTTGTTTTTTCTTTTTCTTTTTTATTTGAACAGAAACGAAAAACATATAACTTAACCATCAGCCAGCCATCACGCATAAGCAACGTTAGCTCAGACGGTAGAACGTTTGCCTTACAAGCAGAAGGTTGTGTTATCGAGCCCTACTTCGACGCCAAGTAGATTATTTTTAATTCTTAATTTTATATTAGATTA